>JAUMIR010000002.1:311285885-313685885 GCA_030847615.1 Gambelia wislizenii | reverse complement strand
ATAGTCATAGGGCAATGCTGAAACTTCTACAACACTCTAGCTCTTTTAACAGAAGAATATAAAGAATATAATTAAAATTTGGAGTAATATTACTGGGAACAATGGTTTTATTGTTGTCACTAAAACACCAGTATCCCATTAGTGCTATGTGAGAGGCATTGGCCTAGAGCAGTGGTTCTTAACCTTTTCCTTAGCAGGGACCCCCTTTAAATATCTTTTGTTGCCCCAAGACTTAACTCAAGATTTAAAACCCTAATAATAATAGCTAACAACAACAATACAATTACACCATCCATTAAACTTTCCCTCAGAGGCACTCTTGCTTCTTCCTGCAAGTTTGTGGCTGGAGTGGATTGAATGGCAATGTGCAGGCCAAGGCAGTCAGCCTTTGCCTTGGTTCCTGTCACGTGGCTACTCCACTACAGCCTTCAAGCCTTTGTGGACTCCCTGTGAGGACATTGCGGATCCCAAGTTAAGAACCACTGGGCTAGAGAATGCTGGAAAAGGGACAATGCAACCAGACCTTGAGAAGGGTGCTGGCAGGGGGATTCTGGGAGGTGTAATCCAAGAGTAACTTTCCCAGGCTCTGAATGCAGCCTAGAATCATAGAATCATAGGGCTGGAAGGGACCCCAACAGCCATCCCATCCAATCAGCTTCTGCCCTGCAAGAACACACAATCCAAGCATTCCTGATAGATAGCCATCCAACCTATGTCTAAAAAAACCCAAAGAAGGAGACTCCACCACACTCCAAGAAAGTGCATTCCACTTTTGAACAGCTCTTTCTGTCAGGAAGTTCTTCCTAATATTCAGGTGGAATCTCTTTTCCGGTAGTTTGAACCCATGGGTCCGTGTCCTAGTCTTTGGAGCAGCAGAAAACAAGCTTGCTCCTTCCTCAGTATGACATCCCTTCAAATATTTAAACATGGCTATCACATCACCTCTCAACCTTCTCTTCTCCAGGCTAAGCATACCCAGCTCCCTAAGCCATTCCTCATAGGGCGTAATGGCTTCCAGACCTCCCACCATCCTTCTCAGTATCTTTCTTGAATTACTGTGCCCAGAACTGGAAACAGTATTCCAGGTGAGGTCTGACCAAAGCAGAATGGAGTGATACTATTACTTCCCTTGATCTAGACACTACTCCTATTAATGCAGCCTAGAATCGCATTGGCATTTTTTGCTGCTGCATCACACTGTTAACTCATGTTTAGCTTGTAGTCCACTCTTTATTTTCTTTGAGGAAATCTACATCATTACATTAATTGCTAATAAACAAAAAATATTATGTTAGTTCCTAATTTAGTTTAGTTTTAAACTAAATTATTGGTGGCAAATTATGTAATACAGTAGGCCCCTCTTATCCACTGGGGATTGGTTTGGGGGGGTGGATTCTGAAAACCATGAATAATAGTGAACGCCATTGAAAATAATGGGACTTCTGTTTTAAAATATCATAGAGTTGCCTTGGAGGGCCTAGAAAAGGGCTAGGGAGGACACATTTTCTAGGAAGACTCTATGGTAGGTGTGCTGTTTTGTGTCCCATGGATAAAGAATCCATGGATACAGGGGTCCTACTGTAATCTGAACATCCTGTATGGTGAATAGGTTAGGTCACATTGACCTGAGATAAACATATGGGGCCCCCAAAATAAAGCATTGCAGGGGGGCCCAAAATTCCTTAAACTGGCCGCACTCATAGGGAAGGGAATTCAACCACTTGGTCATATTGGTGGTCCTTTTCTGCAGCCAGCTGATCTCAACTATAGCCAATGATGTGTTCAGCTGGAGTGGCTAGATGAAAAAGAGAACAGAGCTCCTGTGTCTTGAATAGTTCTGTGTCATGGAGGAGGGAATTTCAGCAAGTGTAGCTTTCTTGAACTCCAAATAGCGCTATTCACTGTCCTAGACAGCTATTGAAGGTACAGAAGCCCTGTCCTCTTTTTCATAAGGCCAGCCAAATTCAGATATCTCCCACCTCAACCTATCAGTTCACTCTCTCGCATTACGCTCAGATTCTGGTATCTCCTGAGCAAGGCTTGGACATAATGTGATAACTTACAACTAATGTTGTCACTGATAACCAGTAACGTTGGGAGTAGGAGATAAGGAAAGTGTAATTAAGTTTAATTTCAAAAGTAACACATGGTGGAAAGGGGAAGCTACTTCACTGGAGCAAAGGGTCATGGTTTCTAGTTACTTTTAAAATATACTTTTAATAGCATTTTTGTGAGACTTTGATGATTTTTTCATCGTTTATGCTATTTTCTTATGAACACTCACTTTTTTCTCTTTGGAAAAGTATTTAAAAAGTAATAGAAAAGCAATGAGCCATGCAAGAATAATGCAACAAATTACTTTTTGCAACACATAATAAGTAATGGAGATGGGTTACTCTGGAAAAAGTATAATGAGTATAACCCTAAAATGGTGTCCCGTATAAAAAATGCCAGACTCAAGGTTTGCTTTTGGGATTTTTTTTGGGGGGGGGGATTTTCAAGCCATGGATGGTGGAATTCTTGGATGCAGAATCCATAAATACGGAGGGCTAACTGTAGTTTTTTGAAGTAACTTTTCAAGCTTTGTCCCAAGGAGCTTGTGAAATCCTACATTTGTGGAGTACTGTTGGATAAAGAGATCTCTTTCAAGACTGTGATAAAACACAGGAGGAGTGGCATTCTTGGAAAAAAAGAGCTGATGAAGTAGCAATCTTGTTTCTGGATTATGCCAATCCAGAATCGAGAGAGGGGAATGTCCATCCCCCCCCAAAAAAGCAAACAATTATTTCCACATAAATAAATGTTGACATGCAAGAGAGAGTGTTTCTACCCCAGCCTTATTGCTGGATGCCTTGTTGGATTTCTGACTTATGGCAACTCCAAGGTGCACCTATCACAGGGTTTTCTTGGTAGAATTTGTCCAGAGGGGATTTGCCCTTGCCTTCCTCTGAGGGCGAGAGTGTGTGATTTCCCCAAGGTTACCCAGTAGGTTTCCATGGCTGAGTAGGGATTTGAACTCTGGTTTCCCAGTATCCTAGTTCAACACTCAAACCACTTCACAAGGCTGGCTTTCAGCCCAGACTTGCCTTTCCCAAAACCTAGTAGTTTTCTGTGTGAAGCAACCATCTTCTGCACAGAAGAGCACTGAATCCTGCAAGAATCCTGGAAGTGGTAGGATGTGCAAACAGAGAAGATGACCGCTTGTGTAGATAACTCCCTCCTGAATAGGTTCACAGTGTGGGAGAGTGCAGTGTGGTGAAAGGGGAGAAATGCATGGTCATACTTGCAAAAGTGATGGAGTGCCTCTTGGAGCGGGGGGGCTTAACAGAGAGAGATTATTAGGGTTCCCTGGTATGGTCCCTCTTTGTAACATCTTATCCCTTGCTTTTTTTATGCCTGGACTTCTATGTTCAGGCTTTGTTTCACTTCCTCTCACACAACTCCTTCTCTGTCTCTCGGGACATTATCAGATAGGGCAAATAAAGTATCATAAGGACGTCTAATGATTGTGAAAGAGTGTGTGTGCCACACAACGTCACCCTTTCATAATCATGTCCTGTAAAAAAAAAAAATCATACTTTTTTATTGACAGCTCAAGCTGTCAATTGATCCCATGACACTTTTGTTCTGGCATTGCTGGCGTTTGAAACTTTGTGCCATTGTACTCACATGAATGCAGCATCAATGGACAGTCCGGCAAGAACACTTCCAAGTGAGATCGCCATTGTACTCACATGAATGCAGCATCAATGGACAGTCCGGCAAGAACACTTCCAAGTGAGAACACTTCCAAGTGAGACACATTTTTTATGACCCTCCCCGGGTTATTTGGCACTTTAAAAAATGTTTTTAGGTGCTTTTTGTAACCTTTTCTCTGTTGTGTTTGTTTTTATTTTTGAATTTCCCACGCAATGTATTCTCATGAGAATACGCAGGATTTCAAAGAGCTCTTTCATTGCCAGGGAAGCCTTTGGATGGGAGGGAATGTAAGTGTGGCATGGGGAGTTCTTTTGCCAGCATAAAAAAATGCCAGCAAATGAATGGGGCTTAGGGGGGTGGTCTGATAAAGTCCTTAGTCATGTAGCCCATGCTAGCATGTTCAATACTTTCCGTCTCTCATGTATGTAGTTCACTTTCACAAACTTCACTGAAAGTGGCCTTTTGTTGATTATTCCAAACACCAGCTTTCATATAGACTAAAGATGGGAATGATGTGGCCCTCCAGATGTTGTTGGGTTGCAACTCCCAGCAGCCTTAGCCAGCAGGAATAGTCAAGGAGAGCTGGGAGTTGCAGTTCAATAACATCTGGAAGGACACATGGTCCCCATCCCGTTATAGACAAACAGGTGGTAAAGTGCATGCATTGCATTCAGAAGCTCCCATTTTCTATATCCTGTAGCATCTCCAAATAGGACTGGGGAACACTCCTGCCTGAAACTCTGGAAAGTGGCAGCCAAGTAGTACAGTAAATGCTGAATCAAAAAGACCAAAGGCAGTGGTGGCTGGTGGCTTCCATGTTCCTGGCCTTCCATGATACATCTGTTAAGGTTTTAGGTTGAATGCTAAAGGTGCTGTCCAAGGTTCTGAAGCTCTTTTGAGGATAGGGTTCAGTGCCTAGGTTAGTTCCTTTAGACCAAAACCCAGAATAGATTCACTGCTCCACTGACCTGGAAGCCACCAGATGCTGTTGACCAAATGTTTGACTCAATTCACAGCAGCATCCTGTGTTCCAATTTCTGGATTTGTTGCTGCTTTTGAATGTGCAGTGACCAGGACTGACCAGGAGTCCCATTTCCTAATTCTCCAGTGGAATCCTTTCCTGGAATTGCCATAGCCTTGATTGATTAATTGTACTTCCAAACTTCCAAGTAACCAGCATTTTCCAGTCCATATAAATCTGTTAAAAAATCTACTGGTCTGAGATTACAATGTTTTAGGAATCACCCCACCACCATAATTAGCCTTTTTAAAAATGTTTCTTCCCCATACCCTTGACAATAAGGAAAAGCCATGGCACCAAACTTATGAATCCTTAAGATGTACATTAATAGAATTATTTCAGTGAACATTTTGAAATTGCCAGTGATTTGTTCTGTAGCTTCTGTTGTCTTTACTGTTTTTATTGTTATTGTGCAATTTTGATTTTTTTGTTTACAGAGGAATGTCATACTGCTTTTATTTAAGATGTTGCAAGCCACTTTGAGATGGCATTTGCTTAGAAAGACTCTGAGTGTATGTGTGCATGCGTGTGTGTGTGTGTGTGTGTGTATGTGTGTGTGAGAAAGAGATCTGGTTAGTACGAGCAATGAACACCATCAACAAACACCATGTGTTGTAGACTATATTTCAGAGGAAGGAATTGGCAAAACCACATCTGAGTATTCCTTGTCTAAGAAAACCCTATGACATTCATGGGGTTGCCATAAGTTGACAAGTTACTTGAAGGCATACACGAGCAAACAAATCAGCCCCTGCATTTATTACATATGTATTTCGTTACACTGCTGTCATATGAATCAGCTAAAAGCAAAGTACCATTCCTGATCTGCCTTCTCATGAGAACTTTTGTGAAATACATTCATAGCACAATCCTATGCATGTCTATTCAGAAAAGTGCTATTTCATTCAGTGGATTTCTCCTCATGTAAATATGTGTAGGATTGCAGCTTTGGCCCTCTACTCTCCTTGTCCTTAAAATAACCAATTGCAATTTATATTGTAAGCCACTTTGGGGCCCATTTTGAGAGAAAGGTGGGATATAAATCTAAAATAATCAATGACCTCAAATTATGCAAGCATTTCTGTTTCTGTGGCTACATGTGTGGATTCTTTATTGGGCATTGCTTGGGAACCCAATTTGCTATTTGGGATTCAGTGATATATTCAAGTCTTTTACTCCAGATCTCAAGTCAAGTCTCCAATGCATTCAATCTCTACTTTCAGGTCTCAAGCCAAGTCTGAAGTTCTTGCAAGATACTTTCAAGTCAAGTCTCAAGTTGAGTTTCAAGTCTGGGAGCCAACTTTAAAAGAAAGAAAAAAAGGAGGTGTGGTGTGTGTGTGTGTGGTGTGGAGTTTCAAAAAAAGCAAATCTACGGGGTGGTTTACACGGGCAAATATTCCCCTAAATATACCGCTAAGATAGCTCATAGTTCCCACGGATCGCAGCACAGAATCGCCTCATTCAGAAGGGGGGAAGGTAAAACACCCAAATATAGCGTGGCAGGGCATGTCGCTATTTTTGCCGGTATATTTGCAATGTAGTGCTTTATTTTCAGTGTAAACTAGCATTCCGCTAAGGGTTAAAGCAGAGCTGCATTGTGATTGGTTGATGATGCAGGGGTGGGCTCAAAAGAGGGGCAGGGAGGGAGGAAAGACTGTCGCGTTTAGAGGAAACTTGCAAAAATCCTGTCTGCTATTTTGCAAGCCAGTTTTCAAACAAAAAGGATTCCCTTTCATTCAGGGAGCATTCCTTCTCACCTTCTCTGCTGTTTCAAAAGTATGTAAAACTTTTTTCCTGTGCATGGGGGAGGGAGAGAAACAATTTCAGGAAGGGCTGTAGCAAGCTGAACTGCTCTTTCCCCCCCCTCTCTCTCTCTCTGGCTTTCCTGTATTTGGAAGGAAATGCTGTTTCAAGCAAGGAATAACACTTTCTAAGCTGTTCAGCACGGAGTTGGGGCCACGGCAGGCATTCCTATGGCATTCCTTTCCCTCTCCAATGCTTGGCCATGCCCCCACCACATTTGGCTGTGGGAACGCCACAAAATATAGCTGTGTAAACAATTACCGTATAAACTACCCACCACTGATGCGTGAAAGCACTACAGCGCAACTTAACGCAATAAAACCTTCCGTGTAAACGAGCCCTACATCATTGTTGGGTTCTGAGCCCCGTTTGGTCTGCATTGTTCTGGATTGGACCCAGTTTGTTCCTATCCAGCCTTGATTCTGAAACAAGATTCAGGAGTCCAAATTGCCAGCCTTCTTCCCCCATTGACTTGCATTGAGAAACTAGAAATGGTATAACTTCCAGGAGAGCCAGAGAGCTGGCAGTGGCAGCAAGGGACAGCATACCAGATGCGCTCCTGCAGACATGCAGGGCCTGATCAAGGTTTTGGCCAATGGTAACAGATTAAGCTGGGTATCATGCTAAAATGGTTTATTGGGCCCTGCCCCCAGCTTGCCCCCATCTCAACCCCATATCTGCCCCAGGGGTGGTGAGGACTGCCTGGGGCAGAACAGGGCAAATGCCCTACATCAGGGCTCTGAGACATGGGTAAGCTGGGGTAGTTAGCTTGTGTAGATAAGGTCTTGTATGATAAGGAGGAGAGTGTACCCTTTGCTTTACTGTACCAGCAGTCCAACTGCTGAGATTCAATGATGCAGTGTAAGAAAGGAGGAAGGTCATGAGAGGATGCTTTAGTAGCGGTCCAGTTGGTGAGATCTCCTTGATGAATGCCTCTGCTCCCCTCAAGACATTTGTTTATCTGGACTGATCTTGGAAATTTCCCTGTCATGGCCTCATGCTCCCCCTCCCTACCTCATCTCTCCCCCTGCTACAGCCCTTGGTGTGGGGGCGGGGAAGAGACTGAGAACGGTTGCTGCTGTCACCCTATGGGTCTTGCCCCTGTGCCTAGTTGCTGGAAACGTTTGCCTCTGTCCTGAGCAAGACTGCATGGCATTACCTCTTAAGGTGTTGGGATAGACAGGTGGTTATGTAAGATGTTTTACTCTGGCTCCATTGCTGCTTACAATGAAGGCAGGCAGAAATCCTAAGATCTGTTCCTATCTCAAAGTACAGTAGGACTCCCGTATCCAGGGGGAAATGGTTCTGGGGGCCCCCGTGGATACTGAAACCTGCAGATAACAGTGAACGCCATTGAAAATAATGGGACTTCTGGTTTAAAATACCATAGAGTTTGCCTTGGAGAACCTAGAAAAACATCTAGAGAGGGTGCCTCTCTAGGCATTTTCTAGGAAGACTCTAAGGTAGATGTGCTGTTTTGTGTCCCGCAGATAACTGAATCAGTGGATAATGAATATCGTAGGTCCAGCCAACGCTCCATCTTTTCTGATTTGGTCACTCTCACCACCTACCTTCCCTTTAACACCTAAGTAGCAACAAGAGTGGCAAGAGTTACAGACAACGGAGGGGGAGAGAAAATATTCTGCTATCCAAAATACACAGAATCTCTAACAGACAAATTGACAAGAAAGGCAAATAGAAGAGGAAACTGGTTTAGTCAACAAGACAAAAGGAAATTAAAAATAAACTCAGCACAGACCACCTTGGAACAAAGAGATGCTGGGAAGATAATTAAGCATATACAGTTGTCCCTTCACATTCGCTGGGGTTTTGTTCCAGGACCCCCCATGAATACCCAAATCCGTGAATGCTCAAGTCCCATTATATGCAATGACATAGCAAAATGGTGTCCCTTATATAAGATGGCAAAATCAAGGTTTGCTTTTGGGATTATTATTTTTTAAAGAATATTTTCAAGCCATGAATACTTAAATCCGTGAATGCCAAATCTGTGAATGTGGAGGGACAACTGTAACTTCAACAACTTCACATAATCTTTCCTCATAAGCACTGTGATTGGAGAGTGCCAGTGAGTTTCTTGGTCCGGACTGCATGACAGCTGCCAATGAACAAAGCCCAGCTTTGTTCCCCCACACTTCTGTGTTTTCCTTATATAATTGTGTTGAAGACACACTGTCGGGCTTTTACCTGCTTATTTTTAATGTCTGGATCTTCAGATAGGTCCAAAGCACTTTGGACTGTGTTATTCTGAACTGAACCAGGCCTGTCCATTTCAGCCTGATCTGGAACTCATACAAGCCAGTCTATATCAGCCCAATTCACTTTGTTAGCCAAGATTTTGCCAAATTGGTTGCATAGCCCTATTCCTTACTGCTAGGCAAGAGCCAGCATGATGGAGTGGTTAGACTAGGACAGGACAGAGTGGGGCTCAAAGCTCCCTAGGTGACCTTTGGACAGTCATCTCTCAGCTGAGACTATCTCACAGAGTTGTTCTAAAGACAAAATAGTGGAGGAGGACCATGTACTCAGCCTTTTGCTCCATGAAGGAAAGACAGAAATGTATATCACCTTAAACTGCAATCCCAAACACATTTACTAGTGAGTAAGCCCCACTGGATACAGTGAGACTTCAGGCATGTCTACAAGGTCTGTCTATTAAATAACAGGACTGATACAATAATCCATCTTCATTTATATGTATTACAATTCTAATGCTTGCCCTCTTCAATATACTTCCCATTCACATTCGCACACAGTTGCAGTCTTGTTTTCCACTGGTCAAAGGTGTGGAACAGATCAGTTTCTGTCAGCTGTTTCAACACATTTGCCATTTTCTTCTTTACTGCATCAATTGACTCAAAATGTGTTCCTTTAAGCACCGATTTCACTTTAGGGAAAAGAAAAAAGTCACATGAGCTGCTGTGCAAATCTGGCAGACCTGGAGGATGTTCAAGTGTAGTCATGTGTTTATCAGCCAAAAACTGCTTCACAGAAAGTGCTGTGTGAGCAGACACATTGTCTTGATGAAGAATTTTTTTCCACAGTTCTGGCCTTTCCTCCCGACTTTTTCTTTTAGCTTTGTCAAAACTTCCTTATAATAACGATGGTTCACTGTTTGGCCTTCTGGGACCCATTCTGCCAAAATTACGCCCTTGATGTAAAACAAAAACAAAAACAAAAACCAGTGAGCATGGCTTTGGATGTGGACTTGCTTTGAGGTGATGATGGTGTTTTCCAGTGCATTGATTGCTGTTTTGTCTCAGGATCATACTGGAAGAGCCAAATTTCATCATAAGTGATGATTTTTAGAAAAAGGTTTGGGTCCACCTCAAGTTGCTACAGAATGTCAGCACAAATTTCCTTGCGGCACTCTTTTTGCTCTGGTATGAGAACCCTAGGGACCATCTTGGCACAAACGTTTCTCATGTTGAGATCCTCATGCAAAATTTTCCATATAGTGTCTTTGTTCATGGCTTCAGCTATCATTCAGACACTGAGTTGGCAGTCTTCTTGAACAATCTGCCTGACTCTTTCCACAGTTTCATTGGTTTTGAAAGTGGAAGGTCATCCAGGGCATTCATTATCTTTCACATTCTCACATCCTTCTCTGAATCTATTGTGCCACTCAAACACACAACACAGCTGCTTTAAATGACGACTGACAAGAGTGTTGATGTTTGCCATGCAGATTCAGACATGTTCAAGGTTACCGCTCAAGCATTCACAATCATTTCTCCCTGGTTTGTCTGAAAGGTAGAAACACAGTCTCATTATTTAATAGACAGACCTCACACACACACACACACACACGGTACATAATTGGCTGGCATCCTGTTTGTGACATATGAATGTGTAAGTCAAGCTACTCATACAGGGTAAGTTACTCACTGAAGTGCAACAGATGTATTCTGCTGACAGCAGCAGAAATGAAGTTGTGCATACAGCAATGTTACACATTGTGGGTTGCATTGCTCATTATGCAATGACATCCAGTCATTGGTGTGTGTTGCACAATGTTGCAATTCTGCATGGGGATTGTTTAGCGCTAGCCTAGCGTATCTCCTCATGTAGATATTTACACTACACTGAGGGGATGTTGGATCAGAGCCATTATATGCATATAATTTGTGCGTGTATGTATTCCAAATGTATATAAATGTGGAGAAAAATAAAATGTAAATAAAAATATATGTTGCCAGAGAATAAGATCCATTGTGGTTTCAACTAAACTAAACATTTGGAAGAACTCCCTAACAGCAAGTGTTACTTGCAGTGGCATACACTACGCTGGAAGGTGGTGGGTTCTCCTTCATAGGAAGCCTTTAAAGAGGGCTTGGATGACCACCTCTCAAGGATGAGTTAAATGTGGTTTCTTGCACTGGCAGTGGGTTGGACTAGATGACCATGGATGTCCTTTCTAGCTCTATGCTTCTAGGATTACAGCACCAGATACCTGATCATAGATGAGGATGCTCGGTACAACCTGGATCAGGTTGTAGGGAATGTGATGGCTCCAGAGAATTTAGAGTTAGGCATTATACTTGCAAACAGATAAATCTAGAAAAGATTTTTTCCCCCTCACCCTAAAAGCCTTTTATGGGAGGCCCCATGGTTTGAATAAGATCTCTGGGAGTAATTAACAGATGGAAAAGGAGGTGGAGTGGCAAACTGTCACATACCATGCATAGGCGGTGGTGTGGCTTGTTATTCTCATAATTCTTCCTACTGGAGGATATCCCCATTGTTTCTGCCAGTGCTGGCCATGACCTGTTTTGGTGGGGTTCTCAAAAAAGTAACTCTCCCCCTCCCCGCATACACAGCAGCAGCAGCAAATACTTGTTTGGATGTATTAGGCGGACAGAGCTCAGAGATCTTCACAAATCCTGCTGATACAGAATGCCTTTAAGATCCTGCCTTTCCCATCCTAATCTACAGAGGAAACAGGAAAAAGGAACTTAAAACTCCCTTTGCTCAGACAGTGACAAAGCTGGCTCTCTAGCCCAAGCCAGTATTACAATTAACGGGTCGCTCCCTGGTAGGCAAAGCATTGCTCTACGATGCAAGTAAAGAGCAAGGACTAAGGGTGATCATCCCCTCTGAAAGGACATCTGTTATTCCATGAGCTGCCGTGCAAACTGGATGGATATACTTGGCAAAGCGTGGACTTTTTTAGCACTTCTGGTTTTCTGTGGATTCAGTCTCATGCTTTCAGGTAGGATGCCTTGAGGTTACTTAGGGGCTATCCAACTAACATCTGTGATATACTGGTGAAGGTTTCAAAAACCTGGCTTTGGGCTTATCCTGCACTTTTCTCTTTACTTGACTCCAGGGGAAATTTGCCCCACTGTGTAACATAACATCGGAGCTCAGCAAAGTTACTGTTTAGGGACCACAAAAAAGTAGCCATGCTGGCTGGGGTATTCTGGGAGTTGTAGTTCCAAAAGGGCACTTTTCTGAGCTCTGGATTTGTTTGAATGTGTGAGCCAAGTTAACTTTGTAGATGATTGAGACAAATGTGCATTTTTAGGCCAGTGTAGATTCTTAAAAAAATATATTAGACGGCTTATTCCATGTTATTCAGACATATCAGGTCAGGTGTCTGATGAATCTGTGTTAAAGAACGGGCTGTTTCTATTCTCTGGTATTTACAAAGAAATTTGTTACAGATGTGTACTTAGTATAACATTGTATCCCATTTTCACTTAAAGAATATAGCCAGTACATGATGGAAATCAATTCTTGTGTGATATGTCTTTAATTTAAAAGCTTGCTTGAAGCCACTTAACGGTAGTGTTAGCTTTCTTTGCTGTTATATTTAGCAGGAATTGCACATTGTATAGAATCATAGAGTTGGAAGAGACCACAAGGGCCATCTAGTCCAACCCCTTGCCATGCAGGAGTACCCAACTGAAGCATTTCTGAAAGACAGCCATCCAGCCTCTGTTCAAAAACCTCCAAATATCATTTATTATAATCAGTGGTAGCAAATAAATTGCAGGTGTTTCATGGCTGGACAGTTTGGTTTTAGTGAAAGATAACAAGTGATGCTCAAAAAGAAGTCAGGCAATGCCCTTTTGTCTTCTTTTGATTTCATCTGTTCTCTGCACTCTAACACAAGTCTAGCGTATTCTCTTCTCTTCCATTATTTTTTTGGTGAGAAGTCTGCACTGCAATAGTGCAAATACCT
This sequence comes from Gambelia wislizenii, assembly GCA_030847615.1. Classification (NCBI taxonomy): domain Eukaryota; kingdom Metazoa; phylum Chordata; class Lepidosauria; order Squamata; family Crotaphytidae; genus Gambelia; species Gambelia wislizenii. Next base: position 313,673,154 of record JAUMIR010000002.1, on the reverse strand, counting down.
TTGCAGGGAAAAGAAGTAGATCAAAACTAGAGATAGTTGGTTTATTGTTTTGTGGGACCTGGATTTAAATCCCATCAGAGTTTTCAGAGATTTTCACATGGGGAAATTATTCCCCGGGAAGATTGGGAGAGAAATGGAGCTGTTCTGGGTCCAGCGCCCCATTTCACACGCTCCCTTCATTCTCCCGATCCTCCGTCATCTTCCCTCTATGCAGCTTCCATTTCCCTCCTGGTATTTTTTACTAATGAACATTGTTTGTTCATCAGCAAATCCGCACAATTGATACTACAGTAGTGACACTGCCAGTGGCATATTTATTATATTTCTCTGGAATAGTTTTTGGGCTCCTCTGTTCAAAAATAGTCTGTTGGTTTGTAAAGTCTCAGAACTGGATTGTAAAAAGTTCTGTAAAGTTTTAACAATCTGTATATGGGCCTACAATTTACTCCCTAAAAATTCTAGACTTTACCAAAGTAGAATATGTACCTGATAATGACTAGAATATGATTCCTTAATTAGCTTTAGTGAGCCTTGAAAGTGGAAAAGATAACATTACAGACAAGATGTAAGAAATGCTACAGGTTATTATCATGATCACTCTGCGTATGTGTATCTGTACAACCCAACAAAATTAACTGCATTTAAGCCTATCTTTCAGTTGTGGGTGATTAGGAAAGAAGCTGTTTATCTTAGGCAAGGGAGAAGTGGAGAACAGCAATTAGAAACTGGTTTCATTTTTTCAGGCTGAGAAGTTAGGAGAGATCAGAGAGTGCTTTCTGTTGTGTTGGCCTGGTATGTTAAAAATCAGAATTTGGGTCTGCTGTAGGTGGCTAGCCATCAAAACAAGAAAATAACAGAAACAAATGCAGTTACTGGGAGTCAGTCTGGTGCAGTGAATAGACTGTTGGACTTCAGCCACAAAGACCTCGGTTCAAATGCTGCTCAACAGCTTTGAAGCTCATTCCATGTCCTTCTTTCTCAACCTGACCTTCCTTCGAGGGTTAGTGCCATGGAAAAGGCAGAGAGACATGTATGCTTAAAGGAAGGATGGGATACTTATATATGATTTATTTTTCCAAAGTGAATTTACTGATGTTGTTAAACTAAACCTACATCTTTGTTCTTCCTCCTTTGTAAGGTACCTTGCTGTGTTGTGCCATTACTAAGGCCAATGTTACACCCCCCCCTCCAATGGTCTCACCTGATGTGGTTTGGCCTCTCCGCACACCCCTAAATATTGCTACTGTAGCTATCCTGAAAACACTTTTCCTCTTCTTTGTCACATTGACATTTCCCTTAGCAACTCACAGGATCCTTTATTCCCCTCAAAAACTGATATAGGGAAGGGAGGGAGGGAGGGAGGAATAAAGCAGGCTTAGTGTGCATATTTGAACCCAAATATTGAAAGTGTTCCAATCCACAAGGCTCAACTGCTTTAGGTGTGTATTGTAGTCACACCCATCTCAATAGATCTGTCAGCTTTCCCGCTTTTGTTCAAGTGTGATATCATATTTCCTGGGGCAAGCGGTGGAAGACAATGCAAACACGCCCTCCTCTAGATACAACAGGCGGAGTCCAGGAAAGCAGTATTGACATTCCCTGAGCAGGGGAGGCATTAGAGTCAATGCTGTTGGCAGCCTTTTTTTACAACACACTTAACCTTGCCCCAAGTGGTGGGGAAGGAAGGGGGAGGAGGTCTGTTGTGAGTGCTGCCGCTGAGGAGGCAAAATCGACTCCACCCTTGTTTCAAGGTGGGGAACAGGCCTCGCTCGGCTGAGCTGCCAAAGGGATGGAATGCTTCTCCACCTTTTCCTTGTGGGGCCCACCAAGAGGATTTTTGCCAGCCACGCAAAGCCCCCCTCCCAACCTCCAAAAACAGCTGCCAAAGGGAATACTGGAAGGAATGCATTCTTCTTTCCTATAAACTCTGTAGTAGAAAATGCCCTAAAATGCAGAGTTGACATACCAAAGCAAGACAGTTTTAAGGGCCAAAGAGCAAAGGAATGCAAAATGAATAAACATCTTTCCTCAGTGACTAGTATGGTAGCAGCTTTAACTCTGCCATGACATGTTGTTGTTGTTGTTGTTTCTCCTCCTCTTCCTCTTAACCTTGCTAGAAAGAAAGGAAGAAGTCTCATACCCTCCAACATTGCACAGGTGACAACTGGAAATGTAGGCCAAGCAACATCATAGTGTGGTTAAGATGGCAAATGCAAATGAGGAGTAACACACAAGCTAGTAGAGGCTGCAGCAGTTTGCTTTTGCCTGATCCTACAGGGAAGGGAAAGATTCCTCTCCCCTGCCCCTGAAGAGTTAACTGAGTGCAAACCACTTTTGCACTTTGAACTCTGTTTGCAGCAATTCAAGTAAGCTGAGAACACAGGGGGGAAGAGGAGGAGAGAGAAACTGGGGCATTTTAAAAAGCATCTTAAAAGGTGGGATGGCATGAGATTAATGGGGACTGTCCCTGTCCACCCAGGACAGTTGGAAGGCATGAAGTCTGACAGAGTGAATTCAGAGTGGGAAAAGTGAGGGAGGAATGCCTTTAGGAAGTGTTACAAAAAGGTGCTAGAATGGGAACAGTTATACCATGTAAGGTCGGTTTGCACAAAATATTGCTCTATGTGGCTGCCTACTGCAGAGATTAATGCTTATGCTAAAGGAAAGTCAACATAATAATCAGGTCTCTAAAGAACTTCATACATCATTTGATGTAGTAGTATGGTAGCTCCATTTTATCTATGAATCATTAAGGAAAACAGTTGCATTAATATATTACAAGAAATCTTTTGTTAATGAACTTTTCTCTAGAAAGCAGTTATGTTAATGGCAGACTTGGTCTTCTCAGACAACCTCCTGTCTCCATTAGGTAATGCAAACTTATCTGGGTTATCATGTTCAAGTGTGGGGCTGAGGCATACTCATAGGGAGTGGTCAACGTAAGTGTCTTTGAATGTACTTCATTCCCCCTCCATTAAAAAAAATGCTGGCATGGAAAGGTGCCTCCTCCCTTGGATGGGAGCCCAGACTACATGTGCTGAAAGCCCAGATTGATCACTGCTGTTGTTTATCCTCTGGATCTTCTAATGAACTGCTCTTCTAAGCTCACTACTTTGATAACGCAGGAAGTTCTTTGCAAAATTGGCAACACTCTAATGTAGTTATGGAAGCCCCACTGTGTATATGGAGCAGAGATGGGAAACTTGTAGCCATCCAGATGTTCACTGACTACAGCCCTCATTATCCCTCACCACTGAACATGCTGTTTGGGGGTGATGTGCATTCGAGTCCAATGACATCTGGAGGCCATGGATTTTCCACCAGTCATGACACAGAGTCCACCTGAACATAACGGGAAATGGGAAACGTGAAATTAAAAGAGATGCCCCCAAACCTGAACAGAAATGAAGAAGCAGAACTGTGTAGAAATTCAGATCTCAAGATTGAGAATAAAATAAAATACTTAGGTATTAGAATAACTAAAAACAACATGGATTTGTTCAATAACAGCTAAAAAAAAACTTGGAATAACATCAAAAAAGATTTAAAGAATTGGGAGGATTCTTCCACTACTTGGAAGAATAGCAGCAATCAAAACGACAACTTTGCCCAAGATGCTCTTCTTCTTTCTGAACCTCCCTATTATAAGAAACAACGCTTCATTTAAAGCATGGAATTGAGATCTATCAAATTCCATGTGGCAAGGGGAAAAGCCAAGGATAAAATGGAAGATTCTTTAAGGCTCACAAGAGAGAGGAGGGCTTGGCTTACTCAACTTGTGGTTATATTCTCACACTTGCAGCATGATCTGGCTAAATAACTGGATCGACTTAGAAAATAACAGAGTTCTACACCTTGAAGAAGTAGATCTGAGATTTGGTCTCTGTGCCTACCTGTGGTAAGATAGAGTTAAAGCAGATAAAATCTTCAACAAACATTTCATCAGAAGTACATTGTACAACATCTGGCACAAAGTGAAAGGTAAATTATACAGAAAAATCCCCTTGTGGGTATCATCACAGGAAGCATTTTACAGAATAGAAATTATTTATGAAGACAACTGGTGGATTTATAAAGACATCTTACTGTGGCATAATGGTGAATATAAATTAAAAACAAAATAGGAATTGGAAACAGAGCAAAAAAAATATACAGTAGAACCCCCATATCCACTGATTCATTATCCATTGATTCAATTATCATGGGACAAAAAACAGCACACCTACCATAGAATCTTCCTAGAAAATGTGTCCTCTCTAGCCATTTTCTAGGTCCTCCAAGGCAACTCAATGGTACTATAAACCAGAAGTCCCATTATTTTCAATGGTGTTCGCTATTATCTACAGTTTTCAGTATCCAAGGGGGTCCCCAGAACCAATCCCCAGCGGATAAGGGGATCCTACTGTAATTGGCTTCAATACCACCAGTTAAGAGAAAGATTGAACATAGATATAAGAACAAAAGGAATAGAACAGGTCAAATCAGAATTAGATATTCTATTAATGAATAGAAAAAAATTAAGAATTGCCAACATTTATAAACTATTTTTGAAACTAGAACAGGAAGCAATTAAAGGGAATATGATTCAATGGGCCCCAAATACAGGTCACTCTATACAATTGGCACAATGGAAGAAAACCTGGAAAAAAGACTTAAAATTTACACCATGTATTGAATTAAGAGAAAATTACCATAAGATGTTTTTTCGTTGGTATTTAACTCCCTCAAAATTAGCTAAAATATATAAACAAAGAAAAGATCTGTGTTGGAAACGTGAAGAGACAAAAGGTTCTCACTACCATATGTGGTAGACGGGTAAAATAATAACAACAAAAAATCTGAGTCACAATACACAAGATGATAGAAAAAATCTTAACAATAAATTTTCAATTAAAACCAGAGCTTTTACCAAACATAGTAGATAATGATATTCCAAAAGAATATATCTGCATAATTTTCTACATGATCATTGTCGCAAGATTGATCTTTGCAAAAACATGGGAAGAGCCTAAAATTCCAAGTATTAAAGACCGGCTATTCAAATTACATGATCTAGCAAGAATGAACTTATTAACAAACTGGATCAAATGTCAATTGGAAAAGATTAATTGAGTATTGGGAGAGAGAATGTGGAAAGAGGTGATGATATATTGATTAAGAAAAGAGTCTGGAGCAATAAACACCTGAGGCAAAGCACAAAAATCAGTGTGTATAGAGCCATCGTACTGTCTATCCTCCTTTATGGATCTGAAACATGGGTCACCTATCGCCACCACCTACGACTCCTCGAGTGCTTTCATCAGCGCTGTCTATGCACAATCCTAAATATACACTGGACTGACTATGTGACGAATCTTGCTGTCCTTGAGCAAGCAGGGATCACCAGTATTGAGGCCATGATATTGAGAACGCAGCTGCGCTGGGCAGGGCACGTTTCTAGGATGGAGGACCATCGCCTCCCAAAAATACTACTCTATGGTGAACTCGCCGTGGGTCAGCATAAGAGGGGCACTCCAAAAAAGCGATACAAAGACTCCCTGAAACAACATCTCAGGCTCGGCCAAATTGATCACCAACAGTGGTCCGCCCTGGCCTCACATCGGGAGGCATGGAGACGCACTATCCACAATGCTGCAGCCTTATTTGAGAACTCACGCCGAACAAGTCTTGAAGAGAAACGACAACGCAGAAAGAATCACAACCTGGAAACATCACCCAAGGAGACCTTCTGCTGTGCTTTCTGCAACCGGACTTGTTTATCTCGGATTGGCCTTTTTAGTCATCAGCGCGCTTGCAGAAAGCGCGGGATGTGTCCTTCCTGAATCTTTCTTTGCGAAGAAAAGCCAGAGATAAAGAAAATATATTTGGATGTGCCAGATTAAGAAAGATTCTCTGTCAGTCAGTTCATTTGGGATGTGCAGGTACTTAAAAAGCAGTGATTCAGGAATGTTGATACAGTAGCACCCCCATATCCACAGAGGATTGGTTCCAGGGCCCCTTGCGGATTCTGAAATCCATGGATAATAGTGAACGCCACCCATCAACACTGTCCTGCCACCGCAGGAGCCCTCCTGGGGGAAGGGAGAAGGGAAGCGAGCTCTCCTCCTCCTCTTTCTTCCCCTGCTGCCAGTGCTGCTGGTGGGGGGAGGGCAGTGAAGTAGAGGAAGTGGGAGAGGCAGAGGGCTTTTGCCCAGGCTGAGCCATGCCACAGCTACCACCGCTACTGCTGCCAGGCGATGGGTACGGGAGAGTAGCCACTCCCCCAGTGCCCCCGCCACCCCGCCACTGGAGCCCTCCCAGGGGAAGGGAGGGGGAGGTGAGATCTCTCCTCCCCCTCCCTTCCCCCTTTGCCCCCGCCATTGCCAACTGCACATATTTGAATCAGTGTTTGGCGAATCAGTGGATACTGGGGTGCTACTGTATAAGTTGTATGAAACCAATTCAAACTCAGTTGAGAAAGGAAAGCAAATTATTATGTTTATTTTTATCTTCAGTGACAGAAGTTTTATATGGTAAGCCAAAGTGAACATTTATGTTTCTATATGTAACACAGTAGGCCATATCTTTGTATGTTTTTCTTTACCTCGCATAAGCTGTATTTTTTATTTCATCAAATGTAAATAAAATAATTTAAAAAAAAAGAAACTAAAATACTTACAGCAGGGCACATACAAATAATCCAGGATTGCCACTAAAGAAAACATGAGAAACTAGTAGTAGTACTACCTCCTCCTCTCCGATGATGATGATGATGATGATGATGTCTTTCCCCAGTTTGGGGATAGTTAAAACATAAGTAGCAAAAAACAAACAACATACAAAAATTTAAAATGTAACCAGACTATCAAAGAATTAAAACCATAAGCCAAAGATCAGGGATGGAGACCACTAGCTGGGGAAGGGATCATGGGGTTTAATGTTTTCCCGATTTTCATTTCCCATCTACAAATAGTCCCAGGCCATTTCATATATTATTCTCCCTCAACTGGTCCCAACCCCAAAATAAGCCTAGCTGGAGGGGGAGTGCATGTTTGGGGACTCTGGAGGTGGATTTTCAGGGCACAGTTGGACAGCATGGGGAAGCACTTCTTTGTAGAAGAACCCAAGAGGAACCCTGTTGGATCAGACTAAAGGCATTCTCATCCCATAGTAGCTAACCAGGCAATACCATTGGACAGAAATTAATTATTAACACAATAAATAATGAGACAATACACAAAAGTTGGATTGAAATATGGGCCACTTTATTTAATAACTTGTTTGTTTGTTTATTTATTGAGGTATTCGACCCAAGGGGGAGACCCAGTGCGGGACAAGCTGGAACTGATGGTCCCCTCAGACACATCTCCCAACTTCCCTAGGTGAAACACCTGAGCCCCAAGGGGGATCTCAGGAAATGGGATGCCCCTCAGGCACCATCTACTGGAAGGCGAGGCACCAGGATATATTTCCTCAAGCCGCAAGACTTCTATTGAGGCTTATATTCTAGTGCTGGCCTCCCCACAATTGTTATTTGGCATACCTATTTGGATCCTAGGTTTTTCTTCAGCATTAGAATGGATTCTTTCAACCTACCTTCGGAAATTATTTGGAGTACCCAATTGTGTTCCATCAGCCATTTTACGGCTTGAAGCAGGTTATCATTCAGTTGAATGTACTGCCTGGATGTGGGCCCTAAAGTATTGGCTTAAACTTTTCTATGCTGGCCCTGAGTTAGGATATTTGTATCTTGTAACAAAAGACAATTATACCACCCTTTGGTCTAAAAATATCAAGGAAAAATTGCAGAGAGGAGGCTTTTCAAACAACTTCCTTATTACATATGATCTGCCTAGGGCGCAGCAGATTCTGGTTCGCCGTATAAAAGATATTGATATACAATATTCTTTATCCTCTGCCCGCACCACTTGTTCTCCCATCAGTTTAGGATTGCTGTTTAATTTTGAGAGGATGGCACATTATTTACAAAATCTGACCATCTCAAAATATCGAGATTTGTTTACTAAAGCAAGATTCAATGTTATCCCCTCTGCCTTGCTAGAAGGCTGCTTTAAGGGAACTCCCTACCATGAATGGGTCTGCCCTTGTGGTGAAGGTTCTGTCGAATGTCTAGAGCATGTCCTATTTTTCTGTATTTTTTTACAGGGATGAGAGGCTAAGATTAATTTCACCCCTTTTGCATAAGTTTCCAAGTAGGCCAATCAATTGGTACCTGGTGCATCAGTTAAACGATTCTGAGAAAAGTAAAACAGAAACAGTGGCTAAGTTTCTCCTTTCTGCTGTTAAAACTCGTAAGATTATGACCCATGTAAAACAAACAGCCCTGTCTATTGCTCTTTAAATACCCATATAAATTTCCATCTTGTCCCAGCCTCATATGGACTAGTATCTCCTAATGTATTTGTAAGTGACCTGGTCTATGCATATATGCATGTACATACGTACGCAGTACGAGTATGTCATGAATATTTGTTTATAATGTTATTTTAACATGCTTTATATGTTTTATATATATTGTGATGCCTAATGGCCTGTTGGCTGAAATAAAGGTATGTTGTTGTTGTTGTTGTAGTGCTGGCTTCAAGGATAGCCTGTCTCCCTTCACCCCAGCTGCATGGTCTGCAGGTGCAGTTTGATAAGCCCGTATCATCATCATACTGATAACCTTACCCGTCATGAATTTATTTAATACCTCCCCCCATTAAAGCTGTCCTACTCTTCACCCACCCCAAGGACCCCCAACTACCAATCATGTTTTCCCACCTTTGGAACATGTTTATTAAAATGTCACAGAGTTCCCCCTGAAATATGAGGAAAGACCCAACATAAACAAACAGAATTATGCTCAGTGGTTTTGACTTTGGGTACATTGGTTTTGTATTTGTAAAATCCTTGGCATTTATCAATGCAGGTGTACTTTTAAATGGTATCCCTGTGACATAGAATCAAACTAATGGTTGGATCCTGCATGCTTTTACTGTTACTAAGAGACATCGTACAGTGGAACCTTTGTATCTACTGGGGATTGGTTCCAGGACTCCCCGTCGATACCAAAATCCATGGATGCTCAAGTCCCATTATATACATTGGTACAGTAAAATGGCATCCCTTATATAAAATGACAAAATCAAGGTTTGCTTTTGGGATTTTATTTTGAATATTTCCAAGCCATGGATAGCTGAATCAGTGGATACAGAATCTGTGGATACAGAGGACCGACTGTACTTCAAGGCTGAATCATTTAATCTTCGACTTAGACAGAATTTATCATCATCCTGCTGATAACCTTACCCTCCACATGCCATCAATCCAACCCCCTGCCATACACAGCTAAAATACTCCTGAGAGATGGGCATCTAACCTATGTTTCAAGACCTCCAAAGAAGGAAAGAACATGACCTTCTGAGGCAACTATTTCCCTGTCAAACAGCTCTTACCATGAAGTTTTTCCTAATGTTTAGGTGCCATCTCCATTCTTGTAACTTGAATCTGTTAGCTCATTTTCTGGTCCCGGGTAGTGGAAAACGAGCTTCCTCCATCTTCTACCCAACATATCTTGAAATAGTTAATGATGGCTATGATATTACCCCTCAAACCTCTCTTCTCCCAGCTAAACATACACAGCTCCCTTATCTGTTCCTCATAGGGCTTGGTTTCCAGACCTTTGATCATAGAATCATAGAATTGTAGAGTTGGAAGAGACCACGAGGGCCATCCAGTCCAACCCCCTGCCAAGCAGGAATACACAATTAAAGCATCCCTGACAGATGGCCATCCAGCCTCTCTTTAAAGACCTCCAAGGAAGGAGACCCCACCACGCTCCGAGGGAGTGCATTCCACTGCCGAACAGCTCTTACTGTCAAAAAGTTCCTCCTAATGTTGAGGTGGAATCTCTGTTCCTGGAGATTGCATCCATTGCTCCATGCTCTAGTCTCTGGAGCAGCAGAAAACCAGCTTGCTCCATCCTCAATGTGACACCCCTTCAAATACTTAAATACTCATCTTGGTCACTCTCCTCTGGACACATTCCAGACTGTCCATATCCTTGAACTGTGGTGCCCAGAACTGTACACAGCATTCCAGGTGAGGTTTGACCAAAGCAAAATAGAGTGGTACTGTTATTTCCCTTGACTATACTCCTTGAATTGGCTTTTTTGGCCACAACATCACCCTGTTTACTGTTGGATGGAGAAACATTCAGCATCTATCATTTAATAGTCAGAACTACAGATCAACATGTATTTTATAGACACCAACTCCAAATAAATGTATTTTTGAAAATATGGTTAGTTCATATTGATTTATCTATATAGTCCATTTTCATATTGTAGGTAATCCCCTCTTCTTTACTGTTTTTCATCTTCTCCCCCCCCTTTCCTTCCTGTCTTTGTATTTCTGTTAAAAATGCTAGTATTATTATTTTTTAAGTAAACAAATAGAATTAAGCACTTTCTCCTTTCTTTGTAGGTAACGTGGAAGCAACATTTGATTTAATATTGATCAATTCACTCCCAACTGTGGCTGATTCAGAGACCTTGCTGATCTGCATCACATCCAGATGGTGTTCCCTGGATTCTGTCAAAATTGGCCGAGATTATGATGCTTTGATGAACCAGCACCCATCCCCCTTGACAGTAGTCGAAGATGAGACAAGAGGAGTTGCAAAGAAGGTGGTATGGCAAAGGGAAAAGTCTGGTGAAAGCATTGGAGCATACTACTGTGAAGCAAAATTCAGAGATAAAGTGAAAAGGATACATACGATGAAGATGCAACAAACAGGTATTTTATAGTGTTAGAAGAAAATGTGTATCAAGTAGGGAAATATTTGTGTTCTTACTGGGGACAATGTCATCAATGCCCTTCAAAAAATTTGCAACTACTATGAGATTTTCTTACTCTCTCTGCAAGACTGAAAAGATGAGTGCATTTTTTTCTTGTTGGTGTTCAGATTCTCTGCAATTTGTACAAGTAATCTCTGTGTCATGTCAAATTATTCTCTTTTCCACTTTGTTAAATAAAGTACACACATGTGGCAAGTCCAGAAGAACAGGAATATTGATTGAAAAGATACAAACAACCAGTAACGAAAATGTGTGTGTATATGGCATCAAGTCACCTGTCGACTTATGGAGACCCCATGAATTTCATTGGGTTTTCTTAGGCAAGGATTCCTCAGAGGTGGTTTTGCCAGTTCCTTCCTCTGAAATATAGCTTACAGCACCTGGTATTTGTTGGTAGCCTCCCACCCACGTACTAACCAGGCCTGACCCTGCTTAGATTCCAAGATCAGAAGGGATCTGGTGCCTTTAGGGTATTTAGGCCAAAGTAGCTATTAACAGTATGGGCAGAAAAGGAATAGAGTTTCCTTGGTTTTTTTCCTGGGCTGTGAGGCTGTGTTCTGGAAGCATTTACTTCTGACGTTTCGCCTGCATCTGTGGCTGGCATCTTTTGGCCTCACAGCCCGGAAAAAAAAAAAACAAGGAAAAGCTATGGATGCTAGCCATGAAAGCCTTTGACTTCACAAAAAGGAAATAGCTTGTTGGAGGGGGAGATCATTCACACCATTTGCACAAAAAGGTCTTGTGCAAAAAAAAAAAAAAAAAAAAGTTCAAAAACACATAAGAATTTGTCATCTTGTCCAATGGAAATAAATATGTTGAGGTTTTTTTTTATTTTTCTGCATGAAAACAAGATAAGCAGATCTACATGCCAATTATCAAGCCTCAATAAAGAACACATGGTTGCTTTAGTCCTTAAATAGAGAGAGAGCAACAATTAAGCATGGGCAGTTAGTAATCCTGATATGATATTAAATCAAGGGTGTATTTCATGGAGGTTAAGATCATCAATAGCTACTCATCATGACAGTGTATATTTCCTATAGTATCAGAGGCACTATGCCTTTGGATACCACTTGCTTGAAAACAACAGGGGTGGATAAAATAAAATTGCATTCAGTTCAATTGCTCTTAGTTTGTTACTGTGGGAACAGAATACTGAACTGAGGGCTTATCTATATGGGCAATATACCCCACCTTGCCCCTGTCTTAAAGCCGTGCAGTCCTGATGACACAGGGCTTTTGCCCCATTCTGACCCTGGGCAGTCCTCATGACAAGGATGGGGCTAACGATGGACAAGGATGGGGCTAAGATGGAGGGGGAAGAGGGCAGGGCCCATTACAGAATTCTAAAATAATACCTGCTTTAATCTGTTTCAACCGGCAAAAAATGGACCAAGCCCCACATGACCATAGGAGTTCATGCCAGCATGCCAGCCCATTACTACCGCTGCTGTCACTCTTCTGCAGCAGGAAGGAGTCCGACAGCATTTGACCAAGGAGATTATCAGATGGGAACAAAAAAAGCATTTGCATCCCAAAATTTCCTCTCCTGCCCCTCTCCCATCCTTGTCCCAGCACAATAATGAAAACGTTCACACCCCCTTTTCTCACGGGCAGCCCAGTAATGGAGCTCCTTTCGCTCCCTGGTTTGAAATCCTGGCCGTTCTTGCAAGAAGATGAGAGTATGGGAAATTCAAAAATTAAAAGCAAATTAAAGTAAAAAAAAGTGACAGCAAGCACAAAAACACACTAAAAACATTACAAGTAACCTGGGGAGAGTACAAAAAAGTGTGTCACTTACCTTGCTGTCCTGATCTCATCAGGAAGTGTTCTGACAGGGACCTCCCACTGATGCTGGGATTGCACCAGCATAATGGGGCACCTTTTCAGGTGCACAAACATCTGTGACAGGAATGGAATGGGGGATCCATTGACGGCTTAGCCCGTCAATAAAAAGCAGCACCAGTGGAACAACAGCAGCACGGGTGCATAATGACAGGGGAATGATGTCATCTGAAAAAGAAGCCCTTTAGCGATCTCCTGGCATCGTGGTGATGCCATATTTCACACGTCTGCTAATCTCCCAAGACTGGTCACATGCAGGGGGGCCTTGGTCACATGTTGGAGGCCAGCTTCCTAGCTTCTGGAAGAGCAAGGGAGTCAGTGGCGATGGTAGAGGCTGCAGCAATAGACCGGTGTGCTCATCTGGACTTCCTCCCATTTCATTGAGAAAATGGAGGAGGAATGGGCCTGATCCACAGGCAAGATATGCCAGTGGGAGCTGTGTACATAAGCCCTAGGAGACTTTTTTTCTAATCCAGCAGGCTTTTTTAAGGCTCTTATGATCCTCATATGTAGAGTTTGAGGATTTACACACAGGGGTCAAGTAAAGAATGGAAATGGATTACGCTTAACCAACATATGGATGTTCATAGTTCAAAATGTTTATACATGTCCATTTCCTTGAATCTTGAATATGAGGTTGTGATGGAGTCCCTCCCTAGACTGGCACCACAGTTCCATCTCTAGGGCTCCTGTCACTCACCTTGCACTTTTGCCCTCAAGATCCCTCCCTGGATCTGGTACTCAGACCTCAAGGTGACTGCTTTTCTGGACAAGTGGCTGTGTGGATCAGCGGGTTCAGTCTGGTAAAGCATGACCCATTTTCTCTTTCACTTCTTAAACAAAAACAGTCAGACACCTGAATCCTATTCAGGTTCCTCTCTTCCTAACTGTCTCTGGCTGCTCTAACTCACTCTTACAGACAAGTCTCTCGGTTATAGCCTGCCCCCCAAGTAGTTCCCCCCATTTCAACATTCCATGCGCTGTGATTGGCTGGCTCTAACCAGGCTTGTTTCACAGGGGTGTCCAGATCTTATGAGATTTGCCAAACCTAGTCAGAAAGAGTGCTATGAAGAGAGTGAACAAGATTCCAGAACCTGAGAAACTGGCCAAGGCTGGAGACCCAAGAAAAGAGGGAAGAAAGAAAGCTTGATAAGGAACTCTAGGATTTGTAGCCTGCAAGAGTAAAGTTAGCAACCTTTGCGTATCTATACTCACTAATTGCTGTTCTGCAGAATATCTGCATCTCTTTAAGCTGTAGCCATTTTCCTTCCTCTTTCCATCCTCCTTTACCAATAGACAATGAATTTCGTTATTGACATGTAATTGCAAGTAAAGCTACTTTTGTATGTTTTACAATGGTGAGACGACATGGGACTGATTGTGCTTCAACTTCTGCTTTGCCATCTGGATTAGGATTTGCCTAAATGAGCAATTTACACTGGTTTCCCCCTACGTTGGAGCCCTGCAGTCCAAACAACATAGGGTTCTTTCCCCGATTCGCCTCCGAACAGTCCTGACAACATCCGAGGTGAAGCCAGGGGGTGGGCAGAGACGCTGGGGTAAACTCTTTAAAATGGTTCAAAATAACCCCAAGGAAAACTTGTGTCAAGTGCGCAAAACTGGATGAATCTGGCCCAGGAACACAGGAGGCTATACCTGCACGCGAGGCTGTATTGCCAGATGCCTCTGCCACTGGTGTTACTCTGAAACCAGAAAGGATCATGACATGGTCTCTGTCTCAGTGGTGAAAGCACCTGCTGATATTGGCCAGCGTGTGTGTGTGGATTTCTGCCTGTTTCATCATGGTAATGGTGGGGGAGAGGATCCGGGCCAGCTCCAGGGCCAGAATACTCCAGCCAGAAGGCATCGTATTCTGTCCAAGGCAGACAAGCCCTTGGTATGCCTCCTAATGTTATATGATCTCCCCAGAGTCCCAGAATTTTTGTTGGTATTTTCAGTGCACACACAGGGATGAGTCAGCATGGTTTGGCAGCCTCCTGGAAGCTAGAAAATGAGACAAGCAGTGGCAAAACAATCAGGGACATTGCAATCCTAGGAACAGCAGAAGCTTGTATGATTGATATGATTTATGATTCTCAGAACATATGTGACTAAAGCAGATAGAGCCTCTAGTGCCCAAAATATGGTTCATATAAGAACTTGTTCTAGCAGTATCTAAATGGCCATGTGTGAATAATTGATAAATTCTTACACTGTACAGCTGTACCTGTCTGTAACAACAGCAGCAAAACCACAAGATGTTGAAACCAATGGACCTAATGGGAAATCAAAAGAGTACCATTTCTCTGATTATTGTTAAAGGGGAACTCTCTCATGGTCCAACTAGATATTAAGGGGTATGCATATTCTCTATGGGCTTGTCTATATGAAGCAATAAAATGTGGATTGGTGCGTAGTAATGCCAATTCGCAGCAGCTTCTGTTTGTCTCAACGGTGTTCTTTTTAACATCACAGGCATGCAAAGCTATCCTCTTTTGCTGTTCCAATGAGCATGCCTGCGAATGAAGATGGTGAGTGAGTGAATTACTCACGTTTTTATCCACCTCGAGTTGCTGCTGCCGAACAGTTTTAAAAAACACAAAATCCAAGGTACAGAAGTGCCATCCTTCCACTTTAACAAAGAAGCAAACAAAAAAAGGAGGCTATTTTCTCACCATAGTGCACGACTGCTACAGTGAAAATCCAAAATGGTGCTTCTGGGTGCTTGCCTTGCTGGCAAGCTCTGCCCCCACGCATGTCTGACCAATCATCTTTCCACTTCTGCTCGTATTGGCAAAACGCATCAATTTGCATCACTTGTCTCAATGAGCAGGAATGCACATTTCACATGCTGTTTTTTAAAAACTTCAGGGAAAGCTGCCAAGGCTTTCCCTGCAGAGTTTATGGCGTATTTGGCCCCCCTCCTTTCGAATATGGTATGGTGAAATGATGCAGGATCCCATTGGGACAAAAGGTATTCTCCTCAAATTCTACAAGGTGTGTTTTCACAGTGTAGACAACCTCTATGATTAACACATTTTTTTCTTCCACAATGTGATTTCCTTAGAGATGCCTCAGCAATCAGACTTGTAAATCAAGTTCTTCTGTACCATCCAATGAATTGTCACAAAACAAAGCACGCTAAAGGCAAGATATCAAGGTGTGGAAAATCACATGGTATAACAAACAGGCATCTTCCATCACTTATGAGAGCACCTCTGCTCTCCACCCCACCCAAACCTGATAAAAATATCATCCAGTTTGACTTCAAGACTGAAAACCCCCCCACTAAATATAAGATGTGTAGGTATGGAAAATCAAATCCTATGACAAACAGGTGTCTTCTACTACTTGTGAGATCACCCTTCCTGTTGCATATGTTTGTGGCAGACAACAGAGTCAGCATAAAATGTTTTGCTGCTTAAGGATAAGGACAAAGGGTAGTTCCCCACAGCTTTGATTCCATGTTCAGAAGTTGACTGGGATGGGAGTTGATCCTTATTGCAGGGGGAATCCACACGACACAAATAATCCGTTTGAAACTGGATTATTTGCAAGATCCTTCCTATGGAATCCTGCGATTTGTAGTTTTACAAGGTTTTTAGCCATCTCTGACAAAGAGTGCTGGTGCCTCACCAAACTACAAATCCCAGGATTCCATAGGAAGGAGCCATGCAAATAATCCAGTTTCGATCTGGATTATTTCTCTAGTATGGATGCCCCCTCACAGTTCCAGCAATCAGATAAAGTTTTTCACCATCCCTAGGTGTAGCACACCATTTTACAAGTTGTAAGAGAGACTGCTTAGCACGTACACCTCTTGTCCTCCAAGAAAGGAGGATAGCTGAATTGCTCAGGAGGAATGGCTGCAGCCCATCAGTGTTACTCCCTAGCCTTTGCTGCCTAAGGCACTTGCCCAGCTCTGCCTAATGGTATAGCCAGACCCAGCAGGGGGGCTATTATATATTAAGTACTGGGAGACCAGACCAATCCCATAAACTGGAAAAAAGGTACATTAAATTAAAAAATCTAACAGTTGAAAGCATATTACAATGCCCTGTTTGTAGAAAGCATATTTACATGGTCTATGCAAAATTAATAGATTTGAAGTTGAATATATGAGTTTTAAAACTTACTGCAATGGGGGATAAAGATCATTGGTAGATAATTTCAAGATAATAGGAAATATTTTTCACAAATTGTAGAATTACTAGTTGCTTTGTTTCTGTATTCCTTTGATTTTTTAAAAATGGATGTTTGACTATGAAGCAGATGCTGCATTTATGATAATTTATGATAATAAATTCTTTTTTTTAAAGAACACCAATCAGTCTTCTGATTTTTCAGAACAGACAAGGCTTTCCTTATTAAATTGTTCAAAACAGACAAGAGATTGTGTCTGTAACTGAAAGTCTATGACCAAAAAAAGATCTCATCAGCATCTTGCCCTTTAGTGGGATGGTTTCTGGAATTTTGTCACACATCTGCTTTCTTCACATTACAGCCATTTGTGTTATATGTCAGAGGTGATGTTTTCAAAAATCTTAAACTAACATGAAGAACATGAGAAATATCTTTGGTTCAATTTAATTAATCCTAGTCAGATTTAATTCCCTTGTTTTGTATTAATTCTAAGCTTTACCAGTCCAGTTTATTGTTACTTTTGCAACACATGAATGTGTCCTAGACTACAGAGAGTATTTTCAAAGGCAAAAAGCTAGCCATCCTTTTATGCTGCTGTAGTAGATTCTTTACCAGCCTGCACCACAGGACAAACACTACCATCCCTACATCGCCATTGGCAAATCTGTGCTCAAGTCCGTTTAGCAGTTCACCTACCTGGGAAGCATCATCTCCTCAGAAGCCAAGATTGAGATCGATCACAGATTAGCAAAGGCATATAGCGCATTTGGAAGACTTCACAAAAGAGTCTGGAGTAATAAACACCTGAGGCAGAGCACAAAAATCAGTGTGTATAGAGCCATTGTACTGTCTATCCTCCTTTATGGATCTGAAACATGGGTCACCTATCGCCACCACCTACGACTCCTCGAACGCTTTCATCAGCGCTGTATATACACAATCCTAAATATACACTGGACTGACTATGTGACGAATGTTGCTGTCCTTGAGCAAGCAGGGATCACCAGCATTGACGCCATGATATTGAGAACACAGCTGCGCTGGGCAGGGCACATTTCTAGGATGGAGGACCATCGCCTCCCAAAAATACTACTCTACGGTGAATTCGCCATGGGTCAGCATAAGAGGGGCGCTCCAAAAAAACGATACAAGGTCTCCCTGAAACAACATCTCAGGCTCGGCCAAATTGATCACCAACAATGGTCCACCCTGGCCTCACATCGGGAGGCATGGAGATGCACTATCCACAATGCTGCAGCCTTATTTGAGAACTCACGCCAAACAAGTCTTGAAGAGAAACGACAACGCAGAAAGAATCACCACCCAGAAACATCATCCAAGGAGACCTTTGGCTGTGCTTTCCGCAACCGGACTTGTTTATCTCAGATTGGCCTTTTCAGTCATCAGCGTGCTTGCAGAAAGCGCGGGATGAGTCCTTCCTGAATCTTCGTTTGCGAAGAAAAGCCAGATATGCACAATCCTAAATATACACTGGACTGACTATGTGATGAATGTTGCTGTCCTTGAGCAAGCAGGGATCACCAGCATTGAGGCCATGATATTGAGAACACAGCTGCACTGGGCAGGGCACACTTCTAGGATGGAGGACCATCACCTCCCAAAAATAGTACTCTACAATGAACTTGCCACGGGTCAGAGTAAGAGGGGCACTCCAAAAAAGCGATACATCGGGAGGCATGGAGACGCACTATCCACAATGCTGCAGCCTTATTTGAGAACTCACGCTGAACAAGTCTTGAAGAGAAATGACAACGCAGAAAGAATCACAACCTGGAAACATCACCCAAGGAGATCTTCTGCTGTGCTTTCTGCAACCGGACTTGTTTATCTTGGATTGGCCTTTTTAGTCATCAGTGCACTTGCAGAAAGCATGGGATGAGTCCTTCCTGAATCTTCATTTGCAAAGAAAAGCCAGAGAGAGAGAGAGAGAGAGAGAGAGAGAGAGAGAGAGTAGATTTTTATTGCACTTCAATGGAGAAGAAAATGAGATGTCAGTTGCCAATGACATAAGCCATTGGGGAATGGTTGTGACTCAGTGGCACAGCACATTTTCATGTAGAATTTTTCAGATATAGTTCTTGACATCTCTAAAAACAAAAACAGGTTGGAGGGCCTAGCAAGGCCCAAAAACCCAGAAAAATGTCCCCATACCACACAAGAAGGTTTTGGAGGGGGAAAATGACTTTGTTGCTTGGGGGTGGAGTGGGAACAGTGCAGCACTCCAAGGTTTCCTGAGGACCCAATGCACCCTCCTTAAGGCTCCCACAGTTGACCACCCCTAGTCTGCATAGACAAAGAATCTGGCATGGCATCAAGCAACTTCCTATGTACCCAGTATGCCTTCTGAGATGCCTTTCAAATTCAGGTTGTTATGGCACCTGTCAAATTGCTTCTGAAATGTTGGCTGGCTGCTCTGGGATAGCCTCCAAGATAAAGGACGAAGCAGTCACTTGGGAAAACACTTCTAGTGAAACAGTGTGTACGGAAGCCCTTGTGGGTACCTCAAGGAACCTTAGGATCTAGGCCTAAGATGTTAATCAGCATGTGAGGTAAGCAGTCCCTGCTACAAAGCCCAGTTATTGTTCCTCTCTGAATAGTGCATCCAGGTCATTTGTAAACTAATGAATTGCTCAAATATAGGCCATGAGCTAAAAATACATTGGAACACAGCCCACAGAAGAACGTGGGTTCCTTTCCATTCTAACAATACTGTGAACCAAGGAGTCTGTGGATAAACTAAACAAGATTTTAAAAACTTAGCAGAGCTCTGGAGGGGATTGGTGGATGGGTGGATGGGAAAGCCAAAGAAGCAAAAAGGGAAACACAAGAATGTTTGTAGTAAATATAATTACTGTTGTTCTTGTTGGTGTTGATTCAGTCTCTCTCTCTCTCTTTCTCTCTCTGCCTCGTAGATTATGCAAGTTTCTGCATAAATGGCTAGTAAAACTATTTACAATAAATCATGGTGATTAGTTCTGCATAGTTCATTTAGTCTTGTTTTATGTGTGATTTCTGAATCAATTCAGATATGGTTTGAATTACAGATATTTTTAAATTCTGATGGCACAAGTCTGCATTTTTCCCCTTAGTATGTCATACATCCCTCTTCCATTCTGGGGGTTACATGGAGGTAATGTTTATTGCAGCTGATCCACATTCCATGTGTTTTTTGTTTCTTTTTTTTTTCAAATTGCAGCTTCCTTCCTTCCAGTGTCCTTAACTATTACAGCCAACAAGAAAGACGATGTCAGCATTCCCTTCGTCAGGAAGGTTGTGAAGGAGGAAGATGCAGTCATCTACAAAAATGGTATCTATGCCCTTTTTCTTCTTTCTGGTGAAGAACACCTGTGCACCTGACATGATTCTGTTTTCCTGCTGGGCTGAAAGAAGACATATGAGTAGCTTCTTATTAAAGACTTTGCAGGTAGCATTGCATGCATGAGGGAAGCAGTGGGGTGAGTTGAGAGATAGCCGATGGGCCTCCTTGTAGAGCGTCTCTTCACAAATTACTGAGGGCACGTGGTGGTTCAGTGAGGCAGACATCCACTCCTCTACCAACTATCAACGATATAGCAGAGCTGAAGCTCACAGGACATTTTGCTTAGCAGGAATAATGACATCATCTACTATTCTCCTCAAATTTCCCTATTCCTTCTCATCTTAGCTGCAATTCTCACAATAGCTTGAGGGCAAATGGAATTTTCCCAGCCATAGTACAGGCATACCTCAGTTATTGAAATAGATGTTGTCCTGGATCTTACTTTTTTAACAGAAAACTTGTAACAAGTGGCAAACATAGTATGGAAAGAACAGAGGTAGGTTCCTACACTACCAAAAAGAAGGGAAGTTCCACAGGTTTTAGCAAGCTTTATACACTTGTGAAATGAAACAATGGTGTACTTTTTGCATAAGTAGGCAAAAAAAACCCTGTGAGACTTCTTGAAGCGTGGAAGACTTCTTCTTCAAAATGCATCCAGGGATAATTTTTTCTTTCACCAGCCTCAATTTTTTTTAATGATTTCCATGTTGGTTGCCAAACTTACACAGTGGGCTCTTGGTATCCACTGGGATTTGGTTCCAAAATTTGTGGATGCTCATGTCCCATCATATACAGAGGCATGATAAAATGGTGTCCCTTATATAAAATGGCAAAATCAAGGTTTGCTTCTTGTTATTTATTTATTTATTTATTTATAATATTTTCAAGCTGTGGATGGTGAAATCTGTGGATGCCAAATCCGTGGATACGAAGGGCAGACTGTAGATCCAGGCTTTGTTAACATGCTGATGAGGCAGTCTTATCTGCTGTCCCCTGTTCTCTCTGTTTTGCTGTTCATACATGTTGAATAAAGTATTCTGGAGGCAGCTGCTGTTTAACTTACCTGTTGTTGGCAGTCACACACAGCTAGAATCCCACTCTTTCCTAGCTCAAACCTTTTTATTGCACTGTTTGCTGAAGATACACTGCTGCAACCAGCACCCCAAATCTTGTTTCTCTAGCCAATGCTGAAGCTGCTTATAAACTTTCAGCTAGACAGAGGAAGAGAAGGAAAAGGGAGTCTGGGTGGGCATAAAAAGTCTTTGTGAAAAGGAGCTTCATTGCATTATATTACTGTGCACTATCCCTGTAGCAGTATTTTGTGGCAGCTTGGTCTTTAATGGGCAGCTAAGATTTATTAGCTTGACAAAAGACCTACTTCTGGAAGAGATCACAGAATGACAGAATTATAGAGTTGGAAGGGGCCTCATGGGCCGTTGAGTCCAATTCCCTGCTCAATGCAGGATCTCTGACTAGAGCATCCCCAGCAGGTAGCTGTCCAGCCTCTTTTTGAAGATATCCAGAGAGGGAGACCCCACCACCTCCCTAGGCAATTGATTCCATTGCTGAACCGCTCTTTACTGTCAAGACATTCGTTCTAACATTTAATCAAAATCTACCATCCTGAAACTTCAAACCATTAGAACTGGTCCTAACCATCTGGGGCAGCAGAGAACAGGCCTGCCCCCTCCTTTTTGTGACAGCCCTTGAGGTATTTAAAGAGAGCAATCATGTCACCCTTCACTTTTCACTGAACATGCTCAGCTCCTTCAGCCTTTCCTTATATCTTTTGTTCTCCATACCTCTTATCATCTTCATTGCCTTTCTCTGAACCTTTTCCAACTTATCTAAATCCTTCTTAAAATGAGCCACCCAGGACTTGGTGCAATACTCCAGATGAGGCCTGACCAGTTCAGAATATAGTGGGACCATTACTTCCCTCAACCTGGAAACTATGCTTTTATTAATGCAAGCTAAAATAGCATTTACTTTCTTTTACTGCAGTGTCACACTGCTGCCTCATGTTCAATTTATAATTAACAATAATCCCAAGTTCCTTTTCATGTGTAGTACGGCTAAGCCATGTATTTCCCATTCCATAACTGTGCATTTGATTTCTGTTGCTAAAATTGCATTTCATTTTGTTAAATCTGTCCAATATTCTAGTTTATCTACATCCTTTTGAATTCTGTCTCTATCTTCCAAAATACTAGCTACCCCTCCCATTTTTGTGTCATCTGCAAACTTAATAAGGATTCCTTCCACCCAGTCATCTAAGTCATTGATAAAAATGTTGAAGAGTAATGGCCCTAGGACAGACCCCTGAGGCACCCCACTGGAGACCTCCTTCCACTTTGAAGTGCAGCCATTGATGATGACTCTGAGCATGGTTTTCCAACCAATAATGGATCCACTTGACAATGTTCCCATCTATTTCATATTTAATCAATTTGCTAATCAAAATATTATGGGGACCTTATCAAATGCTTTGCTGAAAACAGGCTGATGCATTTATATGTGATAAATGCAGAATGATCACACTGTTCTCCCACAACATATTCAGCTTCAAGATTTTGGTGTGCCCAAGCCCACAAAGAGCTTCCTTGATGAATGGAGATTTGAACACAATTTTCACTGACAATGTTCTACAGTTAGCCCACAACTTTCACGGGTTTTACTTCTGTGGATTTGTGATTATTTGTGAGTTTGTAGCTGCCTTCACTGCCAGTCTCCAACCCTCTTCCCCCTCTGCCTCCTAGGATGGCAACACTGCTACAAAAATGTCCCACCATGTCATTGTCCTTCTCCTCCCCTCCCTCTCTTCTCTGTCTCCTCCCCTCCCCTCCTCTCTGTTTCCCACCAATGGAACCACAACACCTCTGCCTCGCTCTGAGGCTGCCTGCCCACCTCCCCCTGCCTCCCTCTGCTGCCTCCCCACTCCACCATCACTTCCACTTTTCAGCCCCTCTCCTCCTCATCATCCCCAGTGTGGAGCTGGGTGTAGAGTTCCTGTGGGTGGCATCACTCACTAGCTTGCTGGACAGCTTGGCCAGAGAGACACAGAAGGGAATGAGCTAATGTACACGGGGACTGTGGACAACTGGAGAGGAGTCTTGTTGGCTGTGGCAATGGGCTGCTATTGGATTGTGGCCACTTGCTGGAATCCTCCCCTGGCTGGCCTTCCATCTTCTCTCCCCCCTCTACCTCCCTTGCAATGCTTGCCTGCCTCCACCAGTGCCCCCTTTTGCAGCCTGGGACCCTGAGAAGAGCCCTGTTCTTGGCATTTGGTCCTGGGAGACTCACTTGCAGTTACATTGGAAGGACTGGGAAACCTGCTCCTACCTGAGTTTGGTTTTGCAGGGCTGTTTTGCCGTTCTACCCACCCATCCAGGAGAGAAAAGATGCTGCCAAAGAGGATACCATGGCTGAGGAGAGAATGTGGAGTTGGAAGAAGAAGGAAGGACCCTTGGGGTTGAAAGGGAGGCCTACCACTATTCCCTCCACCCCTCCCTCTCTCTTTCCATCTGCCTTTCCTTTCTTCTGAGCCTAACTCGGGAGGGCACAGGTCCTTTGCCATAACTCTAAGCAAGGCTCCTGTGGGCCGAACACCAAAAGCTGAGCTCTTCCTATGTTCCTGGGCTGCAAAAGGAAGCGCCAGTGGAGGCAGGTGTGACTGGGATAGTAGAGGGGAAGGGAGGAAAGAGAATGGCATCCCAGGCCAAAGGGCTGTATCCGGTGAATTTCATGTTGTTTGGAATGCATTTACCACCTTTCTACCCTTGTCTACTAGTTTCAATAGGTGATAATTAAAAAGGACCCTGGAAGTCTTGATGCATCAAATGCTTCTTGGTTTTGGATCTGAAGATGGGAAGACGTGATGGTCACTGGAGAGCAGGGGTGGGTGATTGCAGATGGCTCCACTGGCATATCTAGGTGCAGAGTTCTTGTGTTGTCACGGCTTTCCCATGGCTGACATTGCTCACTTGCTCACTGTCCCAGCCAGCTGGAGAGGCATGGAAGGGAGCAAGTGCAAATGCGAGTGTGAGTGCAGATGCCAAGAGAGGAGCCCTGGCAGTGGTGGTGGTGGTGGGGCTGTTACTGGATTGCAGCCAACTCCTGAGATTTATTTTGAAGATAGGAGTCAGCCCCACCCCTCTCCCAGCTGGCCTTTTTTTTTTTGTATCATATTTTTATTCCATTTTTACTTTTATAGCACAACATATAATACAATAAACAAAAGGAATAAAAGAAAAAACAAAAACATTACAATATACAGTTATCCCTCCATATCCATGGATTTGGTATCCATGGATTTAAGTATCCACGGCTTGAAAATATTCTTTAAAAAAATAATAATCCAAAAAGCAAACCTTGATCTGGCCATCTTATATAAGAGACGCCATTTTGCTATGCCATTGCATATCATGGGACTTGAGTATTCGCGGATTTTGGTATCCACGGGTGGTGGTGGTGGGTCCTGGAACCAAGCCCCAGCGAATATGAAAGGACAACTGTACAATCTTTCCACGTCTTCCCCCCAACCCCATCCCACCATTACCCTAATATATAAACACAACTATCAGAAACATCAGCATATAGAAACCTAACAAAATAAACAAACATGCAAATAAACAAAATGATGAAACAGCTTGATTTATTGTTTTGTATTGTAGACCTTTCTTATTGAAAACTAAAAAGAGAATAATGCCTATTCATAACTCCTTCGGAACATCTAACTCTTTATATGTATCTTCATCTACCATAAACACTTTCCTTTAGTGGATATAATTTAGTTCTTAATCTGAAAATCCAAACATTGTAAACACATCAAATTTATTCTGCAACTAATCTTACAAATATTTCCAATCTTTCACACATTTACTGTTGGATTTGCCGTCCCATATATACAACAATTTGTCTAATTCTGCAATCTCAGCTATCTTTTCTAACCACTCTTCTGTGGGGGTATTGTCTTTCCCCCAATATTTAGCAATAAATATTCTGGCTGCCATTACCATATGCCAACAAAGTCTACCCATTTCTTTTTCTATACAGTATTTGCCTCCAATTGTGTAAGGCCTAGTAGAAAAAAATTTGGTCCTAAACTAAGTTTCTTCTGTAAGACTGTTTCCATTTTACCATAAGCCAGAATTTTTTTCATGTTTTCACATCTACACCACATGTGGTATATGGTTCCAATTTCTTTATGATGCTTCCAGTACAGATTGCTAACATTTTTATAAATCTTTGCTATTTTATCTGGTGAGAGGTACCATCTATACATTACTTTCCAAAAAAAATTCCTTTAGATCATAACATCTTGAGTATGTGCTTTTATTTTTTTTTCATAATTTCCCAATATTCTAAGTCTATATTATAGCCAAAGTCTCTGACCCATTTCACCATACAATCTTTGATTAACTCATCTTCCAGGTTAAATTTCAATAGCAATTTGTATAAATTACCAATTAGATGTTTCTCGCCTTTCCCTAGCTACCCTCCTATCCTCTCTTCCCTCTTCCCCTCCACCTGAGTTCAACTCAGAAG
The DNA here is from genome assembly GCA_030847615.1 of Gambelia wislizenii. Classification (NCBI taxonomy): domain Eukaryota; kingdom Metazoa; phylum Chordata; class Lepidosauria; order Squamata; family Crotaphytidae; genus Gambelia; species Gambelia wislizenii. The sequence continues at coordinate 313,647,438 of JAUMIR010000002.1, read as the reverse complement.
GAAGGGAAGGGAAGGGAAGGGAAGGGAAGGGAAGGGAAGGGAAGGAAGATGGAAGGAAGGAAAGAGGGAGGCCAAGGTCTCCTTCTCAGCAGTGTCTTTTCTCTCCTGGACAGAGGAGGGAAAAATAGTCCCACACAGCCAAACTTGGGTGGGGGCAGGTCTTCTAGTCCTTCCGCCATAACTCCAAGAGAGGTTCCAATGGGCTGAACACCAAGAGTGGGATCCTTCTCACAGTGCTGGGTCATGAAAGATGGAGGGAGGCAGGCAGGCAAAGGCAGAGGGGAAAGGGGAGAGAGGATGGAAGACCAGCTGGTGGAGGGGCAGGGGTGTCTTGCATGTTCAAAAGAAATCCTGGGAAGTGGCCATGATACAGTGGCAGCCCATTGCCAGTGGTGCTCCTTTCCAGTTGTCTGCACTCACCATGTGTCTTTACTCGCTCCCTTCCATGCTTCCCCTACTGGCATGGCCAGTGAGCAAGCGAATGATGCCACTCACAGGAAAGCTGTGATGACATGAGAACTCTGCGCCTAACTCCTAATTAGGGAGGAGGAGGAGGAGGAGGGTGGCAGATGAGCAGTGGAAGCTGCAGTTACGTAGGAAGGTGGGGAGGAAGGCAGGGGGTGCTGGGCAGGTGGCCTTGGAATGGTGCCATTGGTGGAAAAGGAGATGGAGAGGAGGAGGAGGGTGAGGAGAAGGATGATGGCACTGCAGGGGATTTTTGCAGCAATGTCATCATCCTAGGAGACAGAGGGGGCACAGGCTTGGAGACCAGCAGCAGAAGTGATCGAGGTCTGGTGGAGGCGGCCTAGGAGCAAGGCAGAGATTTTTACGGCAAGAGAACCTGTAGCATGCATGGATTTTTTTGGGGGGGGGGCTTAAAATATTTGTGGTTTCTCCATTTTCACAGGGATACTGCACCCCTAACCCCTGTGAAAGACTGACTCTATTTGCTATCCTAGATTTTTTTTTAAAGACTACAAAACATAATATCCTATGTAACTGCAAGCAAAACATTATACAAAAAAAACATAAGACCTCTCAAAAGAGGCAAATCACTCAGAATATGAGAATAGAGGGTGCTTCAGGAATTCAACTTTTCTCTAAAATGTGGTAGGAATTTATCTATTCCCTCTGAATAAAGGTGAATGAAGTTGGAACCTAGTTATCCTCTGCCTTTTACACCTCCTGAATGCTCGGACACATTTCACAATGTTATCCAAGTGAGCAATGGTCTAATTTGCATGATTTCTACCTCTAGCCCCCTCCAGAGAGAGAAATAGTGTGAGAGTGTTTCATTCTGGTGGAGTATCACACATTTTTTGGACAAGAAGGCAAGAGATAGAGCACAAGAACTGTGCTCAACAGAAAAATATGAACTTGGGCTGTTTCTCTCCCCCAGCCAGTCCTCTTGTCTTCATCACACTCTTACCCAACATCTTAGTACTCACTGTTCAGAACTTTTTACTACTCAGACTTGGAAAATGACTATCTAGTTGCAACATTTTTGGCACAGGTTTAATTCTACCAATAACTCAAGGATGTGGTAACAATGCATTGCACAAGAAAGAAAGCTGTATTCCTTCCATTCCAATCTCACCGGATTATTTTGAAATGTAACAACAATTTTTATTCATGACAACCATATACAGGCTATAGCCATCAAATTAAAATCTTACAAAAATTATTAAAACCATTTAAAACTTTAAAAATCACTGTTGTCTCTATAATATACATAGGTAGGTAGGTAGGTAGGTAGGCAGATAGATAGATAGATAAACATTTTATACAAAGATTACAAAAGTGTTTAATATTAATCATGGCATAGTGTTACATAATCCATTCAAACCACTATATATATATTTATCTCAAGTTCCCACCTGGACCATTATCCTCAAAATCTAATCTGAGTTTGGCTGCTTTCACCACAAATTTCACAGTATTAAACATGCCAGACTTGGCTGTATTGGTTAGCAAATATATTATTTTCTCCAGATCATTTTGGTTAGCTACTAGTTCTAAACTTCTCTTCAGAAACTTATCTCTTGGGGTCTTATATATCCTACAATGTAGCATATAATGTATGGTGTCTTCAATGTCCCCACTTCCACATATGCAAACACACTGCTCCCTGGGGAGCTTTTTATATTTCCCTTCAATAAAATTGATTTTCATTGTCTGAAATCGGAGGGCTATAAGAACCCTGCGAAGGAGAGGTTGACTAATTTCCAATAGATATTTCTCCTCTCCAAAGCATATCTTTACAAAGGGGAAACTGGAAGAGAACTTTGAAATTCTAATAGCCTCAGTATCGTGCAAAGCATAATATTCTTGCATTCTTTCTTTAATAAGTTTCCTACTGTGCTGAATATCATCAGATTTTAGAACTGTAGGGTCCAGGCCAAATTTCTTTAAATTTTCCTCACATTTTAATAACCATGAATTTTTATAACTAGAACCTCTTTGTTCATCTATAGTGCAAATTACCAATTCATTAACTGAATATTTCAATTTTATAAAATAAAGAAATGATGCATATAAGATAAAATAAGATATTGACATTAATCCAACTTCTGCTCTCATATAGCCGACAGGTATGCCTGATGGAAGACCCAGTATCACTCTTAAAAAATTATTCTGTAAAGTCTCTAATTTATTTGTCTTAGTACTTCCCCATACCTCTGCTCCATATGTAACCTGTGATGTGACCTTTGCCACAAAAACCCTTACAGCTGAAACAACTGCTTTTCCACCTTTCACTCTAACACTCTAGTTTGCATAGATCTTTGTGCTTTCAAATTTATAGCTGTCAAATTACTGTTCCATGAGCCATTTTGAGAAAAGCAGACCCTTAAATAATTGAATCGCTTAACCTGTTCCAGCTGAAACTCATTCAATAACCATTTGTGTTGGGGGGGGGGATTTGCCAAATACCATAGCTTTGGTTTTTGTATAATTGATGCAAAATTGTTCTTTATTACATACTTCCCCAAAAGCTTTAAGCAGTCTTCTCATACCTACTAAATTTTGTGACAAAAGGACCATAACATCTGCATAGTAAGATATTAATTTTTCAATTTTTCAACTCCCTAAGGACACAGGAAAGTTAGAATCATTGGCCAATTGCGCAATCATATCATTTACTTAAATATTAAACAAAAATGGGCCAAGAAGACAACCTTGTCTCACACCCTTTGAAGTTTTGACCTCTTCTGATAACTGTCCATTTTTGCCTACTCTTACTTGAATTTTCGTATCCAAATATAAATTCTTAATTAAAATCAACAAGCACTTATCCATCCTCAACCTCCACAGTTTGTGCCATAACCTCTCCCTATTTATTCTGTCAAAGGATGAAATTAAGTCTACAAAGATGGCATATAAATATTTTTTGGGGGGACTTGTATATGTCTCTCTCAGGTGGTTCAATATAAAACAGTGGCCAGTGATTATTTTGAAATGTTATTTTAAATGTCAAGAATTCCAATCAAAGCAGCATACACTCCATTTTCACATTCCATTAATCAAAAAGTCGATACCATTACATTACACACATAATACAGGATCAATAAGTAGTAATCTCATATTTACATGGCAGGCATTATCACCTTCTCTGTCTGATCCATGAATCAAAAGAGGCCATCAATCTATTCCTATTCAAGGATACTAAATTCCTCCGTGTGCAATCTGTATATATTCTATTAAATAACACAAACTAGGATATAACGGCATGCATTTGTTTTCATTACAAGGCGTGAGGCAATATTTCTTCAGGGCTTACTATATTAGCAAGTTTCTCCATGTTCTCAGTGCCTTTGAACTTCTTGAAAAGCTACAGCTGTTAGCTCCCTTATATACAGCAGAAAGTTACCAGGAAATTAATTTTTGCTTTCTTCCCTATTAAGATCAATATTGGACACTGCAAAAATGTGCAATTATAGTTCACTGCAATGATCTCCAGTTGTTAAGAAAATGAAAATTGCTAGAATTGGTTTATTGATAAGAATCAACACAGCTGCCTAAATTTTTGAAATCTCCTTGGGGGGGGGAGCTATGAGGACTGTCATCATGAACAGGCACACTTAAAAAGTACTACTATATCATTGGCAAGTATAGCCCCCTCTCTGTAACATGGCACATGCTTACTTTGTAAAGTGACTGAAATGGCTTTGGGGTGGTCCCAGATTTTCCACTGGGATTAAATTTACCCTAAAATATCCCACTATACCTACTGAATTAACAAAGCAGCAGGACTCTTCTTATTTTTGCAGAACAAACTAGAATACCAACCACCACAGTGACAGCTCCCTATCAAGCTCCACCAGATCTTGGGAAAATTACTAGATTGTCCAAATATGTACCAGTTGGATTTTTGAGGCATTTTTTAAAAAAACAGAATAATCTGTCCATTGGCTGTGGAGGCCAAAGTATGGCATATACCCTGAAAAAAGAACAGTGCTTTTTTGTACTTTGTACTTGGGGAGGGGGGTTCTTAAAAAAGAGAGTATCTTAATTTTTCTTAGAAAAGGGATTTTTTTTCACAAAAATTATGGTAGTCTTTTTGCCAAAAAATATGTTTTGTGCAAAATACATAATTTTTTGTGAAATTCCCTCCCCCAGTACCAAAATACAGAAAAATCTTTCTAAAATGTGCAAAACCACTTGTAATTTTGCCCAGAAAAAGTTCCAATATTTTTGTTTTGTTTTCATGTGTGAGAATTAAATCAGAGCAAATTTACATCCCTGCTGTTTCATGTGAGTTATGGATGTTGCAGTGGTCAATTAATAAACATGTACAGGTCGACCCCCATATCCATGGGTCAAACTAAATCTGCCATTTCACTTATCCATGTCCCCCCCCCCCAAATATGTCTCTAGGCATTTTCTAGGTCCTCCAGAGAGATTCTCTGGTATGCTTCCACTGGAAGTTGGGCCAGAAGTCATTTATTTAAATAGGTTTCGCTATTATCCACAGTAAGTCTGGGAAAATATCCCCCACTGGTACAGGGCGGGGGTGGAACTGTATGTAGGAAGGCAATTTAAAACGCCTTCACATTTCAGTCCATTTCTTCAGGAAATTCACCACAGTGTTGGTTTCATTTTCTGTTGTATTTTGATGGGCTCTTCTCTCCCCTACAGGTACGTTCATATACTCTGTCCTCAGGCATGAAGTTCCAGAATTGCTAATGGTGCCCATCTCCCAGGTCTCCCTCCATGATGCAGGAGTTTATTCTGCCAGATACATAGGAGGAAGCCATTTCACAGCAGCCTATACCAGGCTGATTGTTCGGAGTAAGGTTTGACCTATTTCTTTAATGGAAAGTAGTGATCTTGGATCCCTGTGTATATTATACTCTTCTGGCATTTACTCTAGAGTAATATCACCCCCTGCTCCATAGTTATACCAGAAAGAAGATTGACTTATGGGTCTCTTTTCTCCCTCTCTACCTTGGGTGTCTCCAAGGACCAAATTACACATTAGTTTGTTCACACTTCTTTAAAAAGCATGCTTTTATTTTTGTGAAAATGGTGCTGCAAGGCCTGGATTTAGACCATGTTCCTGATCCAGGCCTTGTATGAGTTTGCTATTGAAAAAAATTGTCAACATGGATTTGCCCAGACATTGAGATCTTTAGCAGAGTCTCTTTTCTCAGTCCTGCTGCCCTCAGATACACACCTGGCAAGAATATAAGAGAGCCCTTTCTTGGTGGCTGCTCCCAGGCTGAGGGAAGTTGGCTAGCTCCTTTCCTGTTGATCCCTCTACCAGTAAGCAAATGTCTTTTTATGCAGCAGACTTTTGACAGTTAAGCTGGGTTGTGACCAATTTTCCCCTCATTGATGAATTTTCAGTTGCTTTTTAAAATCGTCTTATGTTTTTAATTAAACTGATTTATGTCTTTAACTGTGCTTTTTTATTTTATATTTTTTTGTCAGCTACCGAGTACTGTGTTTTCCAGAGAAAATCAGGGTACAAAGCAAATAAATGAATACAATCCACTTACCAACTCTTATTTATACTTCTGCCTACAGGGTGCGAAGCTCAGAAATGGGGACCTGAATGTAGCTTTCAGTGTCCAGATTGCAAGAACAGTGGTATCTGTCATGAAGATACGGGGGAATGCATTTGCCCACCAGGATTTATGGGAAAAACCTGTGAGAAAGGTAAGAAAAGCATAGTCATGCATTTATGCACCTGATTGCTTCCACATTGTCTGCCACAGACTATTCTGTTCAAACCTTTGGAGATCTTCTTTGTGAGGAAAGGCAACACATTCTGGGATGTGTTGTTGTTATTGTTCAGTAAAAAGATATCCTATACCTACATACCTAGGATTCAGCCCCATTACACTCAATTAGACTTACTTCTGAGTTGACATGTATAGGATTGCAGCTTAAGAGGAATGGCAGGATCTTTTAACATTATGGACAGGAGAAGAGAAAAACTATTCTCTTTCTCATACTAGGGGCTCATCAGGCAGACGAGACAGAATATGCCAGCTCTTCTTTAGCATATATCCAGATTAGCCTTCCAGATTTTTTAAAAAAATCAAATCTATCGGCAATTTTATTGAATTTGTATTTGTAAATTTTAATATATTCTGCTGTTTAATTTCTATCTTAGTGTTCTTTGTTGTTTTTATGATTGGGGGGAGAGATGGGATATGGGGTTGCTTTTTAACTTTGTGCTTTTATTGTTATAATATCTTATTGTTATAATTATGTTGTATTCCGCCTTGATTGCCTAGGGAAAAGGCGGAATATAAATACATTATATTATTATTACAATTACTACTAATATTATTATTATATTGCCTAGGGAAAAGGCGGAATATAAATAAATTATATTATTATTATTATTACAATTACTACTAATATTATTATTATATTCTGCTCACAGGTCAGGCCCGTTGCTTCCCTGTTACCTGTAGAGAATGGGATGGAGTGCAGACCAGCACGCTGGCCAGTCTCTGCAACTGCCCTTGCCTTTGCCCACGTCCCACTCAATGCAGCCAGGAAGCCATCCCATAGCACATGACCAAGGGCCACTTCATGTGATCAGCCTTGGTCACATGCTGAGGGATTCCTTCCTGGCTATAGAAGAATGAGGCAGATGGTACCTGCAGCAATAGGTCCATGTGCTGGAATGGGCTCTCATTGTCAAGTAGGGCCCGATCCATTTTTTGCCAGTGGGAGCAGATTAAAACAGTTTTCTTAAATGGTGTAATGGGCCTTACCCCCATCTTGGTCCTGTCTTTGCCCTGGGGGTTGTGAGAACTGCCTGGGTGCAAAACGGGGCAAAAGCTCTGCATCATCAAGACTGCAGGACTCTAAGATGGGGGCAAGATGGGTAAATTGCCCATCTAAATAAGCCCCAGAACTTCAGTTATACATGCACTCTAATCCTATAATATTTCCATGAAAGTTAAATCCACTGAATTAGATTAGACTTATTCTTATAGTAAGCACAGAATTGCAGTCCTGGTGAATCTGACTGGAAGTAGGTTGTGAAGTGAGAAGAAGGAAGTGTTTCATACTATTTATAATTAACTTCCGGGTTAAGATGTAAACCAGTGTCCTGGGACATTTTAGTTATATTAAACTTCTCTTTTCTTCCATTTCCTTCTCTTCTTTTCTTTCAGGAACTTTCCTGAGTCCCTCACTTAAATTTTGCAGCTACACTTTTTTTTTCTAGAATAGATTCAAGACTTCAGTTACACCTGATGCAACTTTGTATTTTGAGGATACTGGGTCCTTTTGTAAGATGTGCACATTTATGAGTATCTCCCATATTTTTGTTATGTTTATCCTAGTGAATACATCTTAAAGTGTGGTTGTTTTTACCATCTAAAGAATCCTTGGTTTATTCTTATTCTTTCTTTGTTCACTTCTGGGTGAACTTTTTTGCAGCTTGTGCAGATATGCAATATTGGGGATAATGTCTTATTTTCAAAACTGTGCTGACTTATATAAGTACCCTTTCATTAAACTTGGCCAGATTCAAATGGTTTGAGACATTGGTATTGGAACAGCCTATTTGAAGGTGGACAAGTTTAGAATGTCTAACTCATCACCAGGATATATAGACGTGAATTATGGATATTCAGAGGAAAAACAAAATGAGCGGTTCATGAACTTGATGCATTTCTTTTTCTCTTTGTAGCTTGTGCAGAAAATACCTTTGGGAGGGCTTGCCAAGAGAGTTGTTGGGGAAAATCAGGTTGCAAATCGTTTGTGTTTTGCCTGCCTGACCCATATGGCTGCTCCTGTGCTTCAGGATGGAAGGGGCTCCATTGTGATGAAGGTAAAGTCATAGACACAAAGTTTGTATATGTGTAGTGGGGTGGGGATGAAGCTGCTAAGAGTCTGAAGGTGGACCTTCCTTCCTACAGAAGAAAAACAACACACTAGGCTAGCTTGCTGATTCATAATAAATTCCCACTATGTATGAGATTGCCTGTGTTTTTCTACTGCCCATTCATTCAGCCTAACCTGAGCAAACACATTAAATGAGACTTGCGCAAGGGCTTTTACAAATGTAAAGGTGTTTTGTGCAGTCATGAACACATGGTAATGTTATCATACACATGACACCATGTTGGGAGGAGAGTTCAGACATGTGGGCCTGTAGAAGAAGCTGCAAAGTTCTGGTTTGGTTCAAGTACGTTGATTCTCAAACCCCCTTTAGCACAAGCATGATCAGGAAGGCTGTTTGATCCAGTTGGTCCCACAAATTCATCTATCCTCCAAAGTTATATTGGTTTTATTCTAATTTAACTGTTAAGGTTTCGTCATAAGAAGCCTGGGAGGGAACTATCATTTGCTCAAAGAGAGAAGAATTCTGTATTTGAAAACTCTCTCTCCCTCACCCACTGCCCCTGGTCACAAGGTAGCCTCAGGATTCTCTCAGTTTATTCCTGAAGTGTAGCTATCACCTGGAAAACAGGTGAGGAATTGGTGGTCCTCCATATGAGGTAGGATTGCAACACCCACCACCCCTGATCATTTGTCATATTGGCTGGGCCTGGACACTAACTTGTCCAGGAGTATCAGATTTCCCCCATCCATGATCCAGAAGTGTAGTTACAGGGGGCAAAATGAGGCCATTGGTTCCCCAATAAAAATTCTGCCTCCCAAAGAAATTTTTCTTCAGTCCCCAAATCTCTGGGATTGCAGAGTGAGATACTGAACATTGTTCACATCTAGAACTCTTATCATTGTCTGACTATTTTCTTTGGATGCCTAAATTCTATTTTTCAATACTCAACTGAAGTTTTTAAGTTACTGCAATGTTAGAAATTTCATTGTGGGGGGGCAGAATTCTTACTGGGGTAGTAATGCTCTCTTTTTGTCTCTTCCCCCTCCATAGCTATCCCCCTTCCCTGACCTAAGACTTGCTCAGATGATTCAGCATGGGAGCTATTTAATCCATATAAGAATTTAGATATACCGTATTTGGCATGAGATATGTTATCCAGAATTTCAGAAGCACATTTATTTTAGTATACATGGCTGAGAGTGAGTAGGCAGTGAGGTGAGAAGGCAATTAAATGCAGAAAGGACTGAAACTGGCATTGATATTACTAAGGACTTTATCAGATGAGCCCCTTAAAAGTGTTCTTTTGCTGGCATGAAAAAAATCCATTTTTATGCCCACAAAAGAATGCCTCCCACCGCACTTACCTCTAATCCTGGCAAAGGCTTCCCTGGCAATGAAAGAGCTCCATTCACTTCCTTCTTTGAAATCCCATGGATTATCACGCGACTTCATCATGAGGGAAATCCAAAAAAACACACAAAAATAAGACAGAAAAACTTTTTAAAAGCACTTACACACACATTAAAGGTCCCGAGTAACCTGGGGAGGATCATAAAAAGTGTGTCACTTACCTGGCTTTTGCAATCTCACCCGGAAGTGTTCACGTCGGACCGGCCTTTGATGCTGCATTGATGTGAGTACACTGGTGCAAGGTTTCAGACACCAGTAGTGCTGGCACAAAATTGCCATGTGGGATCTATTGACAGCTTCAGCCATCAATTAAAAAGCTACGGGTTTTGGGGGGTACATAACGGTAAAAGGGCAATGTTGTCTGATATTCATGCCCTTTCGTGGTTATGTGGCATCATTACGATCCTGTATTTTATGTGTCTGATAGTCCTAACACTAGACATAGTTGTGTTAAGTCTGGAATATTAGTAAGCAAGATCTTGTAGCACCTTTGAGAGTAACTGAGAGAAAGAGGTTGCAGCATAAGCTTTCGTAGACTTCCTCTACTTCCTCAAATGCATGCTTTCTCCATGCATCTGAGGAAGTAGACCAAGTCTACAAAAGCTTATGCTACAACCTCTTTCTCTCAATCTCAAAGATGTTACAAGATCCCTTTGCTTACTGATTATTAACACTAGTCATTTCTCAAACTGTTGCTGAAAGTGATAAGACAAATATCTTTGACATTAGTTAAGCTGATAATACAGGCCATAAAGACATACAGTTAGACCCCCATATCCACGGATAACAGCAAACCCTATTAAAATAAAGGACTTCCAGTGAAACATACCATAGATTTGTGTTGGAGGGCCTAGAAAATGCATAGAGAGGACCCTTGCTAGGCATTTTGAAGTGCAACTCTATCATATGTGTCCCTATTTTGTGTCCTGCAAATAACTGAGATCTGGTTCCACAGATACAGAGGTCCAACTGGACAAATTAAGAAGACACTGTTGCCCCAATTCATCCCTCTGATAATTATAGGCAGGGACTTTCTAAAAAAGGGAAATGTAGCAGCTCTCTCTCTTTCTAACCTCCCCTTTTAAGTTGCTTTGGTCTTCAGTGGTGACTAAGGACTTTATCAGATGCTCTAAAAAAAACCCTGCAGAAGTAGGGAAGAGGATGCTGCTATCCCGATTTCAGTGACCAACATCACAACCCCCCCCCATCCTCCTCCAATCCTTCCTTCATGCTTCCTCCATGCTGGAAGGCGCAGCTTTTTATTGATGGAAACTTCCCGTCAATAAAAACTGGCTCCTTCTAGCAAGGAGGAAGCACAGAGGAAGGACAGGAGGAGGACAGGGTGTGCGATATTGATTGCCAGAAGCTCTGTGGGGTGTCTTTTTTTTTTTTTTTTAGAGTGTCTGATAAAGTCCATAGTAAATGAGAGAGTGTCCTGGGAGACTGAAGTGCTCTCCCACTTCAGCCTAGTAACTTGGATTCACTGTTTAACAGTTCCTAGCCCACAGAACAGGATTAGTTATGGGCAACAGCCCATATCTGGAAAGACCTAAGGATGAAAAAAAATCCTTTCCATCTTTGACTCTGCCAACTCGTCCCACCTACTCTGTTCTTTCTAGGATTGCCAGAATGAAAACTGGAGATGGCTCCTGTACTTTTAATGGCTGTGTAGAAGGGGGAAATTTCAGCAGGTGTTGCTTGTTATCCCTTTGTGTTGCCAAGCAACCCTTGCTGAAATTTCCTCTATTATACAACCATTAAAGTTACAGGAACCATCTCAAGTTTTCACCCTGGCAGCCCTAGTTGTTTCCCCTATATCAAATTTTAAATAACAAACTGTTTAGCGCAGATTTCTATCTTTTTCTGCTCTGTAAAATGTGATACATAAATGGCACTAAATTAAAAGAACATGGTATCTCTATTTCTCTCTGGTTTGCTTCTCCACATGGAAGAGTACATAGAGAGATTGGAACAGCTACTTTTTTGCCTACAGCTCCCAGAGTCTCTCAATTGTGGCCCCAAAAGTAACTTCCCCAGCTCTGCATGCACCTTTTCCTAGAGTAGACCAGAGCCTGAAAAAGTTACTTTCCTAGAGGTTACCACTGCAGAATTCTCCAGCAAACATAGCCAATGGTCATGATGGCTTGAGGGATTCATAGAATCATAGAATTGTAGAGTTGGAAGAGACCACAAGAGCCATCCAGTCCAACCCCCTGCCATGCAGGAAATCACGATCAAAGCATCCCTGACAGATGGCCATCCAGCCTCTGTTTAAAGACCTCCAAGGAAGGAGACCCCACCACGCTCCGAGGGAGTGTGTTCCACTGCCAAACAGCTCTTACTGTCAAAAAGTTCCTCCTAATGTTGAGGTGGAATCTCTATTTCTGGAGATTGCATCCGTTGCTCCGTGTTCTAGTCTCTGGAGCAGCAGAAAACAAGCTTGCTCCATCCTCAATGTAACATCCCTTCAAATACTTAAACAGGGCTATCATATCGCCCCTTAAACATCTTTTTTCCAGGCTAAACATACCCAGCTCCATAAGTCTTTCCTCATAAGGCATTGTTTCCAGACCTTTCATCATTTTAGTCACCCTCCCCTGGACACACTCCAATTTGTCAATATCCTTTTTGAATTGTGGTGCCCAGAACTGGACACAGTATTCTAGGTGAGGTCTGACCAAGGCAGAATAGAGTGGCACTATTACTTCTCTTGATCTAGACACTATACTTCTATTGATGCAGCCCAAAATTGCATTGACCTTTTTAGCTGCCGCATCACACTGTTGACTCATGTTCAACTTGTGGTCTACTAGGACTCCTAGATCCCTTTCGCATGTAGTCTCGTTCAGCCTCATTCAGATTCTAGGAATTATAGTCCAAAAAGGTATCTTTTCCAAGGCTTGTGGTAGAGGCTTGTGAAATATTCTGAAATTACGGTACAGAGATGGGAAAAAACCCAATAAAAGTACCAGAAATAGATAAACTTTAGCGTACACACTGCATGGCCTAGTCAGCTGCTTAATATCATTCGCATTGACATTTTTTCTTTAATGCTGCCTTATTCACTGTTATCCTTCCCATTTGTTCTTGCAGCTTGTGAGCCTGGTTTTTATGGGCCTGATTGTAAACTCAAGTGTACCAACAACTGCAATAACCGGGGAACATGTAACAGCTTTAAGGGCTGCATCTGCCAGCTCGGTTGGCATGGTCTGCACTGTGAAAAAGAAGGTAAAGCAAAGGTAACACTGTACTGCAACAGAAGTCTTCATGTTTCATACAATGTTTATGTCAAAGGTCAGGTCTTCTTTGTTCCAGAAAGAATGATAGAATCATAGAATATTAGAGCCAGAAGGGGTCCCAAGGGCCATCTAGTTCAACTCTCTGCCATGCAGGAATACACAACTAAAGCATTCCTGAAAGATGCCCATCTGACTTCTGTTTAAGGACCTCCAAAGATGGAGAGACCATCACGCCAAGGCAATCTATTACCCTGTCAAACAGTTCCTATAGTAAAAAAAAAAAAAAAGTTCTTCATAATGTTCAGGCGGTATTTCTTTTCTTGTGATTTGTATTCTAGTCTCTGGAGCAGCAGAAAACAAGCTGACTCCATTTTCTACATGATATCCCTTCAGCAGTGGTGGCACTAGGGGTGTGTGGAGAGGCCGAACTGCACCAGGTGACACTGTCAGGGGGAGGGGTCACACCAGCCTTAGTGATGCCACAGCCCTCCAGATATTTAAAGATAGATAACATGTCTCCTCTCAGTCTTCTCTTCTTCATGCTAAACATACCCAGCTCCCTCAGTCATTCCTCATAAGGTTTGGTTTCCAGACCTTTGATCATCTTGGTCATTCTTCTCTGGATACGCTCCAGCTTGTCAATATGTTTTTTGAACTGTGGTGCCCAGAACTGGACACAGCATTCCAGGTGAAGTCTCTATAGAAAGGAATATATGATTGGATAAAGGGAGGCAAACTATGAAACAAAGCCAAACTAGATGTTATGGGGTACGTGATACATGCACGAGCAACCTCTCCAAAGTTTTTGTTGTTAAAAAGCAGCCATGTGAAGCTGCCAATTTCAATTGGGAAAAAAATAAGATGAGAACCTTTATTATTTTCCCTGCCTCAGTTGTGCCCCTCAAAATAATCTTTCCTGAAGGATTTTTTCCTTCAGGGGAAAAGAGACAGTCTACCTACCCATCCCTTTCCCCTCACATGTGGAAAAGCAGCTTGAAAGATGGGCAATGTTTAACATATTTAAAAAGTTTCCTGTGCATATACTTGCTTTTTAGAGCTTGGAAAAGTTACTTTTTGTACAACAGTTGCCGTCTCAAAAATGTAACTCTTCTGAACTCTCTCTCTTTGAGTCATAATCACAACTTCTAATATTGCTATTGATCTGATGTTATTATTATCTACTTTGTACTGTGGCATAGATTCTGTTTTATCAGTCATTAGGACTTTAAAATGAGCACTGAGTCAAGATAAAGTATTTTAGTGGCAAAGATAAAATCACAACTGCCTTATTTATTTGTTTGCACATACATAAATACTTACACATTTCTTTTCAACAGAAACGATCCCTGCTGTATTATCTGTACATAAAAGGTTTAAAATAATATTAAAACTTTGTAAATCCATTTATATATTAGCCTTTGAATTCTGGACAGAGAGGTTAAAATTTTCAGTCTGTAGGTTGGGTAATCTCTCATCTCTAGCACATACTAGAAAACACTATGGACTTTATCAGATGTGGGGGGGGGCAGACCACAAAACCACGTCCCTAACCACATCACATGGATGCTACAGGAACACAAAGGTTACTGTACCTTGAACGCCTGCGTCCCTCAGCCATTCCAGGGCCATAGTACAGGTGTGAAAACCACGTCCCTTTTTCTATTGATGGCCTAGGCCGTCAATAAAAAGAGACACACTATTCAAGCCTGCACTACACCCTCGGAACAGCTGAAGGGCAACATTGTCTGGTAATGTTGCCCATTTTTGTTCTTGTAGCGTTCTTCTGATGCGGGTTTTGCCACGTCTGATAAAGTACTCAGTGTGAAAAGATTACTATGGTCATTTGAATGGAAATATCTAGCAATGGATTTATTCAAGACTGTTATATATGGCAGCTGATCTTTAGTATCTGAAATGAATATGGGAATCTATAGCTCTTTAGGAAAATCTGAGATCAAAATGTGCCATCCACCTACCTCTTCACTCTTAGGATTGTTGGCTTTGTCATTTGTTACATATGAATTTTCCTTATTGAAAAATGTTTGTTGTCCAAGACTGCAGTCCTGGGAACACTGAGCTCAAGGGATTTAATTTTCAGAACATTTATAGAACTGGCAGTGTGTGACTCCACTTGCAGACTTACAGTACATAAATATGACTGACAGATGTAAATCTGTGTCTATTTCAGCCTCATATGTGAGGACAAATAATTAAAGTAGTTTTCTCCCCCATGGCAGAAAACAAATATTTCTCTGCACTATTATCCCCATATTCGAACACACTGAAGTATGCAGGGATTATTCTATGGAGAAAAACATGTTTTCTTGGAGAAAAAAACCGTTTTCTGCACAGGAAAGGGTATTTTCTGTGTAGGAAATCCATTTTCTGTGTAGAAAATACTTGTGGGCCAGAATCCTTTATGGCAGTTATGAATGTGTAATCTAGACTTATGCACTCCTGATTGTTACATAGTCACGCTCTCTACATGGTCCCTAGTTTAGGGGCTATGTAGGGACTGTGAAAGTCTCCAGTCCCTACCTACTAGGTAGCAGCCACTGCAACCAACAGGGGTCTGTTCCCCTGTCAGTCCAGAAGCATCTGGCTGATGTTTCCACCCCACCTCATTTGAGCAATCTCTGGTGCAAGGGAGGGTTATCACAGGGGTCTTGTTTCTGCCTGTCGCACCAGAGATCACTCATGGAAGGGGCAGAAATGGCAGTCAGCTGCTTTCTGAGTGACAGAGGAACAGAGCCCCATTAATTGCAGCAGTTCCTTCCTAGTAAGTTGGGGTTGGGAGGGTCAGGCCAGAATTCATTATGGAAATGTATCTCCCATACAGGATTCCAGCCATGAACTCTGAATACCAGAAGAAAACTGTGCAAAGTTCTCACTGGTCTATTGTCCTTCTCAATGAGAGTTCTTTTCTGTCAGGAAACCTATTTTTCAACCTGGAAACAAATAATTGAATATTCTTTCCATCCCTAATATATATCTATGTCTGCTTAGAAGTCCTATTGAGTTCAGTATTGTGTGCCCTTAGGTCATTTCTGACTTATGGTGACCATAAGGCAAAGTTATCATGGGGTTTTCTTGGCAAGTTTTCTTCAGAGGAGGTTTGCCATTGCTTTTGCCTGAGGCTTACAGAGTGTCATTTGCCCAAGGACTACCAGTGGGTTTCCATGACTAAGTGAAGGGTCTGAACTCTACTCTCCCTGAGTCCTAGTCCAACACTCAGACCACTACACCATGCTGGGTCTCTGGCTTTAACTTAGCAGTAGAAAAATGAGAACCTTTGTGCAACCGAGCTCGACATGCTCACCCATCTCTATTTTATAGGCTTTATATTTACCAATAAATTTAATAAAATAATAAAATAATAAACTATTATTTATTTATTTATTTATTTCCTGCCTCTCCCTGTGGATCGAGGTGGGGAAACAACACATCAACACGTAAACATAATGTTAGTTAAAAACACATATCAGTTGAAACTTATCAATTTAAAAAACAAGACAGACCAAGGACTTTATCAGACCACCGCCCAGAAAAGTTCTTCTGCCAAAATTGTGGTGTTTTTATGCTGACAAAAGAACCCCCCCTACTACACTTACCTTGAGCAGCATCCATGACACTTCCCCAGCAGTAACGGAGCACAAACGGAATTCTGTTGACTTCTGGGGCTGAAATCTCCTGGATTCTCGTGAGAAGATGCTAGTGCAGGAATTTCAAAAAAACAAACAAAATAAAGACACAAAACATTCAGAAAAGCACAAAAACACACTTAAAAAGTTCCAAGTACACAGGGGGTGGGGTTTATAAAAAGAGCATATCCAACCTGGCTGTCCCAATCGCACCCGGAAGTGTTTGCCCATTGACACTGCATTCACGTGAATACAATGGTGCATGGATTCAAATGCCAGCAATGCCAGCAGAAAATCTGCACAGGAAATCAATCAATGACTTGGGCTATCAATAAAAAAGTACAGCTTTTTAACAATATATGATTGTGAAAGGGCATCATCGTCTGGTATGTTCACCCTTTCATGATCATTAGTCATCCTTATGATGTTGTATTTGGTCTGATAAAGTTCTAAGAATTTGAAAACAATCAGTATATGTTTTAAAATCCACAATTTAAAGTTATCTGGATACATCTGCCAGAAGAGACTGGTCTTTAATGCTATTTTAAATTCAGACAGTGTATTCAGCTGTCGTATCTCTTCCGGAAGGCCGTTCCTGAGTCTATGGGCAACTGAAGAAAAAGTCCTCTGGGTGATAATTTCCAACTTTGTCCTAGCTGTGTGGAGCAAATGTCCCACAGAGGACCTAAGTGTACAGGGCGGATTCTATGAGAGAATGACTAGGAATGCTAACCCTTTTATATCTGGTGCAAAAAGGAAAATGTATATATTATGTTATGGATTCTTAAATATGTATACAGGTAAAGCTGATGAGTCACCTCAGATAGAGGACTTGCCTGATGCTGTGGAGCTCAATTCTGGCACAGTTTTTAAATCTACCTGCATTGCTACTGGAAAACCGCTTCCTACAGAAGAAGAAATCAAGCTGATAAAAAAAGATGGAACAGTTCTAAAGGTAAATTAGGGAAAGGGAAAGCACTTGATAAAAAGATAAATTAAATGATAGCGCATAAGGAAGTAATGAGAGGATGTTTTACTGGTGTGACCCACTGGCGAATCACCCTGTTCCTGCTTATGGCATTTGATAATATGGGCTGGCGTTGCATATCTCCTCCTTATGGCCCCATACTCCCTCCCATCTCTTCCAGAGTTGTCTGCCTAAGGTTCTTGGGGAGGATGAGAGAATAAGGTCTCCCACTGCCAGGGGATTCAATGCCCTTTGTTCCTGCTCAATGAGTCTTCTCCTAGTTGCCTGGCTGCTGGGAGATTTCTGCCTCTACCTTGAACAGAAACTTTGGTTTTGCCTCTGAAGGTGTTGCATTGGGCTGCTGGTGCTGTAATAACCATCACAAATATGCGAACAAATAGCCAAAAAAATAATAGAGCTTATGGAATGAAATATAAAATATAATGAAGGTCATATTTACAGTAATCCAGGATGGAGTTAATCTGGCAGTACAGTAGGACCTCCATATCTGCAGGGGATTGGTTCTGGGGGGGGGCGTGGATACTGAAAACCATGGATAACAGTGCATGCTGTTGAAAATAATGGGATGTCTGGTGTAAAATACCGTCTTGGAGGACCTAGAAAATGTCTAGAGAGGATGCCTCTCTAGACATTTTCTAGGAAGACTGTATGGTAGGTGTGCTGTTTTGTGTCCCACAGATAACTGAATCAGTGGATAATGAATCAGCAGATACAGGGGTCCTACTGTAGTTGGATGGAATTCACTTAGTAGTTCTGTAATTAACTTACAAAAAAATTATGTCAGAATAAGTGTTGTCGTTTGGAGAATGATGCACGCTACAGTGTGTTACCTATGTGTGTTACTCATGTGTGATTTAAAACTGGCACATTGAACATTGAGAAACATCTTACTCAGGCAGACCGATGATGAAACAACTACATAGTGCTGGGGTGTGGTCGTCTGTCAGCAATTAAATATTGTTTTTATGAGAAGTTACAGGTTTGTTGCCAACAACTTAGGACTGTTACAGATTTGCCAGCAGTTAAGGGATGTATTCTCACAGTAGATCATCTGACTTGCCTACAATATGTGATTGTTTGTTATAAGAAACTACAGGTTAGAGCTTGTATTTTTTTTCCAAATTGTTACACATCACATTTCTGAGCTGACTTCTCTTGTTTTGACTTTAGGTAGTGTTCAATGGATGTCAGTTTTATTGTACAGGTTGCCTCCTGTCTCCACGGGATACTTTCCCAGACTTACCGTTTATAAATGAAACCATGGATAATAGGGAACCCTATTATAATAAAGAACTTCTGGTGCATACATACTATACTGCTGTGTTGGAGGGCCTAGCAGTTCCTAGAGAGGACACCTCTCTAGGCATTTTCCAGCACAACTTTATGGTATGTGTCCCTATTTTTTCAGCTGCAGATAATTTAAACTCCAGATATTGGTCCCATGGATACAGGCAGCAACCTGTAATGTATGGGATTTAATTCAGGCCTTGGTTTTTGGTCTTGTTATAACTTTAGGTGGTATTTCTTGCACGCTGACTTTCTTGTTATAAATTGTGGTATTTCATTCAGGCCTGTATTTTTGTATTCATGATCATTTGCGGTTTGTACAGGCTGTAGATATTACCTTCATTATATTTTGCAACTACATTCCATAACATCTATTCTTATTTGTGTTATTTGTTCATGTATTTGTGATGGCCTTATTCAGTTTGTGTGTTGTTGTACTTTTTATTTTTTTATATATATTTCTTGATAACCTTGTTTACCCCTGTCATTTCCTACCTACAAGGAAGGTAGATAAATGTTTTTTTCACCAAAAAAAGTCTACTAATGCAAAAATCCATCCAAAAGTTCCAAAGACTTCTGTAATTTTACCAAGTGGAGAGAAACATTTGAAAGTCTTTGTTCTTGCAAAGCAAATTAAAAGAAGCAAATAAGCAAATATTTATATCCTTATGTGAAATTACAGCACATTAGTTTCTTGTATACTATGACCCAGTAAATAGAACTTCTTTATACATATTACAAATCCCTTGAATGATTGTAATAAACTATATGTAAAATGCATTGGCTCCTTCCTTTAGTTTTGATGGTTCATAAATCCTAACAAGAAAAGCATTCATGTCATGAGTGTGTGTGTGTGTTTTGTTGGCCAGAAAGAAACTTAACCAAGTTATCTGCAATGAAATTTTAGATTTGGAGTTTTCTGTTGGGTCAAAATAGCCAAAATATACACATTTCAAGGGAGGCAAAAAAATAAAAAAATAAAAAAAAAATAAAGAATTATGCCAGGCGCAAGGACAGTTCTGCACCCCTCTGATTTAATTTTTTTTTTGTATTGTTTGATCTTTTAGCCTGTCAGATTGACCAATAGAAGCAACCAATCAGAAACAATAGAAGCTACATTTCAAGTTGAAAATGTCCAGCCTTCCGATTCTGGAATGTGGGTCTACATTGTTAAGACTGTAGCAGGCATGGTGGAAAAACCTTTCCAAGTCACAGTTAAAGGTAATTGAGAATAATTTGTTATCAGACCTGGGGAGAGACAGGTAAACTTTCAGAAGATTTAAAACCATGAAAAAAACAGTATTTTTTTCAGGGGGAAAATGGGGGGAAATGTAAATGTGATAATAGCACTATTTACAGACTGAAAGTCACCTAAGGAACATAAAATTCATTATGTATTATTTTGTTTTGTACAAAACTATTATATTTGGTATATTAAAAATGGTATATTCAGATAATAATTACAAATTGAATTTCCCTTTACATTTTATTTTATTTTATTTTATTTTTGGTTACAAATGAAACTACAGTACAAGCTCCTAAACTGTAAGAAACTTCTTAGGTTGTTTCAGTTTAAGAACAGGCAATAAGCAATACAAACAGAAGAGTCCATTGGCATTAGTAAAACAGGGGGAAATTATTGTGTCTCCTGGAGTCCTCTGCAGTATCAAGCAGACATAAAGCACTCATTTCCATTAAAAGAACTGAGGGAAGCAAATGAAAACCAGGAATTGCAATGATCAGATACCGTACATTGCCTTACATAAAACTCTTCCTGCTATACAGCTTTTAGAAATAATATGTCTTAAACATTTTATTCATCTTTTAATTTCCCCCCCATTTTTCTTGAAAAAAGTTTGTGGAGTGAGGGAGGGAAAAGAAAGTGGGCTTTTTTTCACTGTTTTTTTCCAGGCCTTCCCATCTCTAGGCTTGATTACACCTAAATCCTCCTGAAATCCTTGTACCTTAAATCCCTAGTGCAGCACTTGCGTGTGATTGAATTCAATAGAAATTAGGAACAGCTAAATTTTCTCCGTGTGGCAGATACAGTTATTAAAGCCAAAGGAAAGAAGTTGCAAATATCAAACAATACCCACTTTAGAGAGATGTTTTTTCATCCAGTGTCTTCCCCACCCCCATCTAGTATCTCTATACATATGTAGAATGGGTGAGTCTTACCATGAACAGACATGACGCTTTCCTGTTTATTAAGAAGTCATAAAGGTCAAATCCCCACAAATCCGCACAAGGTCTTTAGCCTTCTCTGCCAAAGAGTGCTGGTGCCTCACCAAACTACAAACCTCAGGATTCCATAGAAAGGAGCCATGGCAAATAATCCAGTTTCAAACTAGTTGTACCTTCATATTTGCTGGGGTTTGGTTCCAGGACACCCCCCTCCGTGAATACCAAAATCCGTGAATACTCAAGTCCCATTATATGCAGTGGCATAGCAAAATGTTGTCCCTTATGTAAGATGGCAAAATCAAGGTTTGCTTTTTGGATTATTATTTTTTAAAGAATATTTTCAAGCCGTGAATACTTAAATCTGTGGATACAAAATCCGTGGATATGGAGAGACAACTGTACACTATTTGTGCAGTGTGGATTTGGCCAACATTTCTTTTTTATGGGGAAGTAGGGGAGGAAGCCCTCCAAAACCAAGTACCTCTTCTCATTATAACAATTTCATACCACCCTCACACAGTGCATCACAGTCTATTTATTGCTTAATAGATAGTCATCTTCCATGGTAGTTACCTGTGATCTGTTAGCAACTGAAATACTAATCAGATGAAATTATTACTCCTCTGGGTGAAGATCATTGAGTCTGAGCTTTACATGAAACTCCCAAGTGCTCAGGTTTGTCAGACCATAACATACCTTCCAACATTTCACAGATGAAAACCAAGAAAACTTCAGAGTGGGGTCAAGATGGCAAACATTATTAATGGGGAAGAATACAAAAGCTAGGAGAGGCTGCAGTAGTTTGCTTTTACCTGAGCCCACAGGGAAGGGCAAGAACCTGCCCCCTTCTGTCTCCCCCCCCACATTGAGTTAACTGAACACAAACTGCTTTTGCACTTTCAACACATTTTGAAGCAACTGAAGTATACTGAGGACAAAGTGGGAGGAAGAGAGAGAAAATGGGACATCTTAAAAGCTGCTGAAAAAGTGGGATAACAGAGACTTAATCAGGTCAGTCACAGCCAAATTGGGACACTGAAGTTTATACCATAGCTCTGGGATAGAAAAACCCATCAAGGAAGAGAAATAAAAATTGGTCCTGTGAACAATGTGGCCTAAATTTAATTGTAAATCCCATATAGAGTAAATCCATTGACTCAGTTGCTGAATTGTAAGTAATTATGTATTGCTTCAGTGGGTCTGTTCTAGTCTGTGATCAAAATGAATTGATTCATTCATTCAGTGGGTCTCCTTTAGCTGGGACTAGAAATTGGATTTAGGCCAGAAAATTCAGCACTCAACTTCAGATATTAATAACAGTGACCAGAAATAATGGTCTCTGGAAATAATTTTGGTAGTCATGGAAGCAGAAGATCATTGAGGGAGAGGGGTCAGCGAAATGTGAGGGTGAAAGTTTTTAACTGTCATAGATCCCGAAAGCCTTTTGAGTCTGCCTGTGTCTCAAAAGGAGTGGGGGGAAGGGAGTGGAAACAAAGATCAACAGATGCCAAGGGACTACTTGAGTGCAGCTTGAGTTCAGGATGACCAAACTGCACATCTTGAGGTCTCCAGGGGCTTTGAATTGACTGGCAGTGGGAGTACTGCTCTCAAGCTGTCAGCAAGCCCCATCAACGATAGGGAGACCTGATTTTGTCGATTTGGTTCAGCTATAAGGAAACAGCCTGCTGCACTGTGAGCAAGTGGGAGCAGGATATGAAAGGCGCTAAAGGGGAAATGAAGGAGAACAGGGGAGTAGAGCAGGGAGAAGCATGGCTTAAAACATCTTGGAGTACTCTCTGATATCCTAGGTTTCCCAGTGTTGGGAGAGGGGCAAATTAAGCCTTCTGTTTATTCCCAGCCCCACTTCCTTGCTGGAATTTTCCAGTGTCTATGAAAATATTTCATAAGCAAAAGAAGGACCCTGCCATATCATGTGAAAATGGGATAGGACGGGATGGTGAACTCCAGATGCTTTTTGCCTACGAGGCCCATCAGCCATCCAGACTGGAGAGGTCTCCCATACCTTTAATGGTTGTATAGAAGAGGGTATTTTAGCAGCTCTTGCTTATCACACAACCAGGTTAACAAGTAACAGCTGCTGACATTCCTTCTTCAACACTACCATTAAAAATTAGAAGTCCTTCTCCAGTATTCAATCTGGCAAGCCTAATTAGGGATTAGGGAAATGCAGTACAATATCTGGAACTGCACAGCTGCCCACTCCTGGGATAAGGGGAGCAGAACAATGAGCAGGACAATGCGTTTGCTTCGTGTTGAGATTTTAGTGAAGACATTATGGACTGACACCTATGAAGCGCAGAACAAATGAGTGGCTTCTGCACATGGAGTGGCATTGCTCACATGACAGATGGAACATGCTCCAAAATGCATCACAGAATCTGATGCTCGACGCTGGAAAGCTCGCTATTTCATCCCTCTTTCATCAGTTTCATTTATTTTCATAATTGTTTCAGCCCTGTTACTCCCCTGCCCCCACGATAGAGGGACTAATCTCCACCACAAGTAGGTGTACTATGTACCGGTAACTGATGAAAAGCAGACAAGTGTCCTTTTTGTTCTGGAGACACACATGGTAACACCACATGTCAGCAAAACTACACCTGTGCTCCTTTCTTCAGAGGGAGAGCAGTTGGTTAATTATAGCAAACATTTTGCTCTATAACAATCCCTCTGCTCTTTCATTCCTTCTGGTAAATATAGAGATAGGCAAATCATGGCCAAGATCATAGCTCCTTAGTATACAGTACTTACCTAAGTAGTGCTTCATGGCTTGATCCTCCCCATCCTGCCTTATTGGGCAGCAAATGTGAGTGATGGAGGTCTGTTCTCCTGTTGATAGAGACAAAGCAGACTGATGTCAACGATCTCTGGTGTGAAAAGCAGAAGCGGGATCTCTATTGAAATTCCTCCTCACACCAGAGATCACTGGCAGGAGAGGAGTGGAGATGTCAGCCTACTATGCCCCAACTGACAGGAGAACAGACCTCTGTTGCTCACACCAGCTGATGCCCTGTAAAGCAGGATTGGGGGACATTTATGATTGTGGCAATAGTGTCATGATCGTGAATACATAGGCTTTGTGAACATGACTTAGTCACAGATGCATAATTCTAGGTTAAGCATCTATAACTCCAATACTGAATTCCAGCCTTCATCACTAATAAGTTTAATAATAATCATGATAATTATAATATAATTGCATTAACTTTCCTCTTCTTGTCTAGTTCTTCCTATGCCTCTGAAAGCTCCAACACTGGTAGAACGAGGACATAATTTCCTCATCATTAAAACAAATGCTGATTCATATTCTGGGGATGGACCAATTGTAGCAATCAAGCTTCTCTACAAATATGGCAAAGATCAGTGGCGCCCAGTGGATGGTAAGGATTGATTCAACGATATACTGTTTCCACACAGAGGTAAAACCTGTGCTGTGGTGGGTCTTTCTTTCGAGGAAATCTGTAGAACCACGAGAGGCACTTTTAACTGAGATTTTTTTAAAGCACGTAACCAGCCTACAATTCTCAGAATTCTTAGTGGGGAAAGCACTAAGTGGTACAGAATAGATATACCAATGGGGTTTTCATGGTGTCATTCTTAGGGTGGTGGGACATCATACATTTGTACATGTTGGTCTTTACCAAAATGTAATGGTTGGCATTATTTTTTAAGATGGGGATGAGGAGATTGATAACACTTTTTAAAGTTTTATTACTCCTTAGAAACACCTTTAACATTTTTCTAGGGAATCCTGACCTTTACAATTGTAGTCACAATCCGGAGTAATTGTTAATTTCATTTGGACAGCAGTGCCTAAATTCGTGATCTGATGCTAGTGAACTCAATTATGGAGATTATGGAAAGTGCTAGTGGCCCAAGGAAAGACAAGGGTCTTTTTCATAGGACATCCTTACCATGAAAAGGGGAGGACAGCATTGTGGCAGCATAGCTTCTGTTCAGACCCTGTTAACATATGTTGAAGCACTTGACATATCAAGGCTGTGGGGCTGAGAATGGAAGAATTTCTGAGATGGTTCAGAAGGAAGAAAAACCTATGATTTCCTGCTGTGCAGAGTTGCAGTGAATATTGGTCTTCTCCTTCCCTGTTCAATTCTTTTGCACTTGCAAGGAGATTGAAGGACATCTATATGAGACTCATAACTAGCCAGTTCCCTGATGTCTACTTTCAAGGAACTGTAGTTTGTTTAAACCATGGGTAGGCAATTGTAGCACTGCAAAAACAAAACAAAAGACTTGCAATTCCCATCTCCCCAAGCCCATCAGAGCCAATGGTATTGCAATCAAAACTGTTTGGAGGGCCACAGTTGCCCAAGCTCCAGATTAAACTTTCGTGAAAGAAAAGAAGTCAAGGGCAAACTCTGGCTCACAGGTGATCATTCTTCTCAGGAGGAAAGTAGGATTTCTCTTATCTAAATATAGACAGAGTTTTGGGTCTTAAGAGCCACAAAGGGAGTTTCAGTTGTGGAATAAGGCTGTTATAGTTCCTGCTCTTCAGGACTGAGAGCTTGTCTAGAACTGCATCTGTTAGGGGGGAAAATCAGAGAGCCACACACCCTCAACCAAGGCTCCTCTGTTCATGCTGTGGCTCTGTTGGGTTTTATTGCCAGCAATTTTGCTAAAGAACTGAAGATAATTTGAAAGGTAATGCTTGTGGTAAATACAGACATCTCAGTTGTGTTGCTGGTAAACAGATCTCACAGGTGTTGTGCTTTGTCGCAGAAAGAAGAAAAGTGTATTTGAAGCAGAGGTGTTACCAGTGGGACAAAAGGCATAAATCTGTACACATCTAAAATCTCCTCCCTTATTATTTTGCAGTAATTCAATTTGTTTGTCCTTGCAAATGCAGTAACTGGAGAGACCTGGAAGCTAAATAATCTCGAACCAAAAACGGAATATTCTATCTGTGTCCGGCTGACTCGCAGAGGAGAAGGGGGAGTAGGCCATCCTGGGCCAATAGCCATCTTCACTACAGCTGCGGTTGGTATGTAGACCTTTGAACCTTTCTTAGAAAGAAGATATGACACCTCACCTTTCAAATCGGTGGCTCTTTTATTTTATTCACATGTGGAAACAGAATTTAGCCACATTGAATTATATTGTTGTTATTAATGCTAGGTTTTATAATTAAATCACTGAAATAAAATGTCATGAGGCTTAGTAACATTAAAGCACACAGTGATATACTGCATATAATATTAACTTTACTACATGGAGATTACACTGTGCAGTAAATTACAATACCTTAAGTTACAATGATTTACATAAAACCCTTGTTTCCATTTTGCAAGCAACTGGTCAAGATTTCTCTCTGCACCCTTCCGCAATGGAAGAATTAACTGCAAATTAATTCTGCCATGAATACAAATAATTTAATATTTATTGTTTTTCTTACTTCATTTTACTATTATAAATATAGACCAAGATTCAAGATCAGCTACCTAGTTAAGTATGGCGATGGCAGAGTGGGGTGGTGTGGGGTGGTTGTTCTGACTTCAGAGAGAGCGACTAACACTGGGGCTTTGCTTTTCAAGCACACAGTCACCTGCTCCGAATGCCATGAAAGCAAAGCCACAGAGCTAGTCACTCTCTCTGAAGTCAGAATGGGCGGCCAGCCTGGTGATGACAGGGTGGACCAATCATTCTAACTTCAGAGTAAGCAACTAGTGCTGGGGCTTTGCTTTCACAGAGCTCAGAGTCAAGTCCTAAGTATGAGTAACAGCTTTGGATGGAATCCAACTGTTTTAAAATACACTTTAAAAACAAATCTTTCTGCTTCACTGGGGGCACAAATCAAAATCCAAATTTGGGCTTTGGCAGGTAAGGTGTGGCGCTTAAATCCAAGCCAGAGTAGTCTAGATTTCATCTGAATTTTTACACACACACACATATAGTCAAGCCCCTGGTCCCAATCTTGTTTTACCAGGTAGCAACCACTGCCAGCAACAGAAGCCTGTGCTCCTGTGGATCAGGATGGAGCATGCTGTTGTTTCCAATCCACTCCCACCAGTGGGGTCCAGGGCAACAATCAGAATTAGGATCCTTCTTACAATTTTTCCTTGCATCAGAGATCATTGATGGGAGGGGATTGCAAATATCAGTATGCTGCACCCTGATCAATAGGAGAACAGACCTGTGTCACTTTCATCAGCTGCTGTCTGGTAAAACAGGATTTAGGGGACTCTTACAATTGTGGCAGTAGTGCCACAATCGTGAATATGTAGACCATGATTATGAATCAGTTATGGATGCATAACTCAAGGTTATCTATCCATAACTGTGAGAGTAAATTCTAGCCATATGCATTTGTATGTATGTTGTCTATCCACTGAAAAAGCATCAACTCTGAATAGGGAGGGAAACCCTGAAAGATGCAAGATCACCTGTATTCCACCTAGCTCCCTAACTTCTCTCTGGCTCCTCCCTTTATTCTTAGCCCACCCTTTATCCCACCCCAACCTTTGAAAATCTTTTATCTCTGAATATGGGTCATATTGCATGCTTATGGTATTTTTTTTAAAAAAAACCAATAATGTACAAATGAGACAAGAATGCATTCTTTGTCAGGAAGCTGTGATTAGTTATAACTCCCTGTCACGGGTGTGCTGTGTTGCAGACTTAGTTTTGCTTTCTGCTATGTAATGTAATGTGTAGAAAGATTCTCACAAAATGGCTTTTTATGGACATGATCTCAGGGAATCTATTAACTGAGAAAAAGGAGATGTAGTACTGTAAACTGCAATTGATCAACCTAGTTAGGATAAACAATATATATTGTTATATAAAATTATATTGTTTATAAAATTATTAGACATTCTAAAATAATACAATCATACCTGGAGCTCTGGTAGTGCAGTGGCTAAATGCCAGTACTGCGACCACAATGTTATAAGTTTCATTCTACAGGTTTCCAAGGTTGACTCAGCCTTCCATCTGTCTGTAGGTCAGTAAAATGAGTACCCAGCTTATTGGGGGCAATTAGCTAACACATTGTAAATCGCCTAGGGAGTGCTTTGGCACTGATAAGCAGTATAGAAATAGAAGTGCTATTGCTATTGATATACCTTATATATTAATAAGACTATGGAGATTATCAGATGCTTCAAAATGCCCAGTAGGAGCATGCGAGGACAAGGTCACTATACTGGGAACAGGTCCTGGTTTCGCACAATGTCGTTATCCTCGTGTGCTGCCTCCATGCAGACTCTGTGCTACAGTGGAAAATAAGCCATCACTTTTCATTGATGGAAGTTTCTGCCAATGAAAAGTGATGGCTTGTTCTCCACTGCAGCACAGAGTCTGCATGGAAGCAGCATGTGAGCATGACAACACGTGTGAAAACTCACAGTAGGGTGATGTCATCCTCGTGGGCTTTTCGCAGGCTTTTTGAAACATCTGATAATCTCTTATTACTAAAGGTATACATCAAACACTTGTCATGTACTGGCTTCCTCAGACTCAGTAACCAGCAGTAAGCTTTATTGCTACAGAAATCTAAAGAGTGAACCATACAAAATTGTTGCTTCGAATGGAAACTATTTACAAAGCAGTAGCATCAAAAATATTTACAATCTACAGAATCTGGTGGGCTATACAGTCATTGGATGTCCATCAACCCCATTCCCCTTTCCCACTGAGAGTGGGCACCACCTACCATTTCCACAGCCCCTGCAGGTGCAAGGCCACTCACCCAATTTCCAGACACATATCACCCCCCCTTGTCTCCCCATAATACACAGACTTGTTACAACCACAGGAAAAATGCAAACATCAAACGGCAGCTCAGAAAGAGAATCACACTGCATTACAATAGCCTTTTGTCAGGAGATGGTCATTTTTGGGACCGATCCTGACAACACTACTCAAGGAATGAATTGGGCTCAAGTCCTTGTGAGGAGAAAACATGTAATGTCAATTGGTTCCAGTCTTTCATCTGTTTTATAGCCAAGCCAGATGCATTTCAACTGTGGTCTTCTTCAGTGGCAAATTTATCCTCCAGTTCTCTGGACTGTACTTCAACCATAAAAAGTCAATACCATGATAAGACATTTCAAAAAATAAAATTTTACATGAAAAATCCCATACATGGCTTACTAACATAAACAGAGTCCACTTCAATGCCATAAATCTGTGATATCACCCCTTCATTCTTCGTCACTCTTCCCAGCCCTGTTGCTGACACACACCAATTATGTTTATACAGTTGTACTTTTCTCCTCCCACCTTTTCTCACCTTTTAATTTTTTATGAGATCTGTGGTGTCATGATCCAGGATTAACTTACAATCAACCATTAGACATTCTATTCATACTACTGAAATCCTTAAATGTTTCTTAACCAATTTACAAGCACTAAAACCCCATTACTAATGATTATAACAGATATATGTACTTCTTAAAAAATGGCATCAATTATAAACATTATACAAAAATGGAACAGAACAATTATTCTAGCATGACACTACTTACACTTGTTCCTGCTATCAAATAACCTGCCCCTTTTACAAAAACATGCAACATTAATATATACCTACATGCTCCAAATCGAATGGACAAAGCTTTTAAGATGGAACTCACTAGTAGTGAATTCACTTCCTCATTAAGACCTGAAGGGATTAGAGTATTAAGCTGATGCATCCAGTTTGTTTCCCTTCTTCCAGGTAGTTTGTATTCGTCCTTACTCTGGGCCATGACTTTCTCAATGCACCAAAATTTTGTATCCTTTTCATTATGTTGGAATTCATGGAAATGTTTTACTAAAGGTGCATGGGTCCTTCCAGTTCTGACACAGCTCTTGTGTTCATCACCAATTCATAACTTTATTTTTCTCATAATCATCCCCACATACAATAATTTACATGGGCATTGTAAAACAAATATTACTTCTGTGAATTACAGATAAACAAATGTCTCAGATGACGTTCCTTATTATTTGAAGGATTTCTGAACAATTTCAGCCTGCAGCAATTACAGCATACACTACAGTTCCTGCATGGATGTTATCCCATGGGTCTGTCACCTTCCACTAATGTGTCTTGTTGGAATTATCATTCTACTATGTACTAGCATATCCCTTAAATTTTATCCATGTTTGAATGTATACATAGGAGTTTGTCTACACTTAGGGATATCCTCTAACACAAAACAATATTTTTGTATGATGTCCCGGTGTCCACTATATTGGTGTAGTGGGTTAATGCTACAATCATCCTCTCACCTGTGGGGATTCCTGGTTTTCTTTTTCAGAAGGCCTTTTCTACCAGTACCTGCAGCCTTGTACATGGCTTGCTTAACAATTTTAAGGGGATATCCTCTATTTAGAAATAGCTGCTTTAAATTATGGGCTTACCTAAAAATAAATAAATAAATAAATAAATAATAAAAAATCAAGGAGCTGCAGTTTCTTCTAATCCTCAGCATTTGGGAGTATGGTAAATTCCTCTTAAGGTGTCCTGGATGATATCTACAGAAAAGAATTTACATCAATAAATTTTCTGTATACATCTGTAAGTAAACAAAATTTGTTGTTTATGATTTCAACATCCAAAAAGTGAATTCTGTTCTGATTGAATGTCATATCAAAATTAAAACTAGTGTGGATGGCATTAAGGGTTTGTCTAGACAAGGAGATATAGCATAGACTGCTGCACATTAAAGCAAATCCGCAGCAGCGTTCATTTGTCTCCACTGTCCTTTGGCAAAATCACTGGTATGCAAAGCTATCCATGTTTGAAGTGCACATACAGCCATGCCTACAAATCAAGATGGTGACTGGGAGTGAATTATGTGCATTATTATTCTCCACAAGTTGTCTCCACTGCACAATATTTTTTTTAACTATAAATGAAAGGTGCACATGTGTGAACTTCTGCTTGAAAAAGCTGTTTGGTTGCCTCAGCGCAACAAAAAAGCACACAATCAATAATGCAAACTCCAAAAACGGTGCTTCTGACCACATCATTGCCGGTGAGCCCACCTCCTGTGCACATCTGACCAAGCAGACATACCCCGCTCTTCAGCCACAAGGCTATCAGAGTGGCTTACAAATTGTTTTAAGCAATAGCTATTTACATATCTACACTGCATTAAACAGTTTCCAATATGTGTTAGCTAATTGCCCCCACAAGCTGGGTACTCATTTTACCGACCTACGAAAGGATGGAAGGCTGAGTGAACCTTGGAGCCCGCTGGAATCGAACTTGCAATGTGGTGACTTGCA
This sequence comes from Gambelia wislizenii, assembly GCA_030847615.1. NCBI lineage: Eukaryota > Metazoa > Chordata > Lepidosauria > Squamata > Crotaphytidae > Gambelia > Gambelia wislizenii. The sequence continues at coordinate 313,616,118 of JAUMIR010000002.1, read as the reverse complement.
GTACTGGCATTTAACCACTGTGCCACCAGGGCTCCTGGTGATATAACTTTTATATCACCAGGATATAATGATATATTTAGAATAATGATATAACTTTTATATATAATTTAAAATAATGATATAACTTTTATATGGATTGTCATTTAAAATATGAAGTTGTTCAAACCAATCCATATATATATCTGTTAGGTCTGGAGCAAACTTGCATCCCATAGTAGTCCCAGATATTTGCCAGTAATACTGCCCCATGAATTGAAAACCATTCTTTTTTAGCACTATTTCTGTCAATGAACAAAGGAAATTAGTAGGTAGAATTGAGAAGTTACTTCTTTGATTAAGTGTTTCCTCAATTACACTGATAGCTTCTTCCTGGGGTATATTCGTATATAGGGATTTGACATAAAAAGTAACCAATACACTAGATGAACAATCCATCCTGGCTGGGTCAATATAATTAAGAAAATCTGTGATATCCTTAATATACAATGTAATCTTAGGGATAAATGGTTTCACAAAGGAATCTATATAACATGACAAGGATTCAAAAATAGAGCCACATCCTGAAATGATGGGATGTCCAAGGACTGGATTGATATTTCTATGAATTTTGGTTAAGAGATAAAATTGAGGTATACATTGTTCCAACTCCAAAAGGTAACTACTGTATAAGTGGATTTGGAGACTAAAGCTTCCTCTGCAATATAGAAGATGCCCTTGTTAATAGAGGTTGCAGAGTTAACATCACAATATTTATAATGTGTTGAATCACTCAATTGTCTGTTTGCCTCTGCAATATAGTCTCCTATGTCCATAATTACCAATGCTCCTCCCTTATCCACTGGTTTAAAAAGAATATCCTCTTTGTTCCTTAAATTCAGTGGGGCTTTCTTTTCAACCCTTGTCAAATTGTGCCAAATATGAGGTTTATGATAATCGAATTTCCATACCTCTTTCTGGAATACTTTAATGTTAGGATTATTTGTAGGTGGATTGAATTGTGCTTTTGGCTTAAAACCTTCCATAATCCCATTATCTAACTTTCCATCATCCTTCAAAAAGTCAGCTAACCTAATATTTCTAAACGTGCTGTAATTCTACCATGGTCCTAAGTGAGTCATATTTGGGTACTGAAATAAAATATAAACCTTTCTGTAATACCTGAATTTCCAAATCAGAGTAGGTACACTGGGACAAATTAACTACCATCTGGTCTTGCGCAGTTTTTTCTGACCTGACCTTTGATTGTCTGATTATCAGTTTGTCTTGCCATATGCTCTGTCCTGTCTTGAATCTAAAAAAGATGTACCTATATTGGAAATAGTGGGTCTAGAGTGATTGGGTTCTGTGTCATTAGAATGGAAGCTACTGTTCCTGACCCCCTCATCTAACTCTTGATTTCAGCCAGTAACATGATTACCAATGTAACAACCTGCAATAATGGCACCTAATTTTAAAATGTTAGTCTGTACTCTCTAATGTGTGAAGAGTTCTTTCATTTCAGTGTTCCAAAGACACTGACATCCTTTTTCAAAACTCTTCCAGGTCTCCCTCCACCAAGAGGCCTCACCCTTGTTCCTAAAAGCACCACAGCCCTGACCTTGTCATGGCAGCCAGTGGCTCAAAACTCAGAAGATAACATCCACATTGAAGTAGAAAAAAAAAGTGTGCTGGACATGAGTGGGGAGACTACCACAACCATTCAGCTGTCAAGCAACCAGTCTGTTCTGGTGATTGACAATTTGGAGCCCAGACACCACTACATGTGCCGAGTCCGCGTGAACAGCAAGTCTAATGGAGAATGGAGTGATTATCTGTATGCATGGACCTTCAGTGACCGTACGTTAATGGAGTCAATTGTGGAGTTAATGGAGTCAACAAATAACCTTTCTTATATAGTCCAGCTGAACACATCTGTTTTTTCATTTGTCTGCTATCGTCTAAGCAGGTCTTCTTTAGTATGCTGATGTAGAACATTTTCTTCCAAGCCATTTGTATTAAGGATTTATAATGTAATTTCCCCTTCATAACAAATACTTCAAAACATTGGGATTGTGTCAGCTTTTGCAGAGTTTTGTATTTGATGTCTTTGATATAGCAGCAAATGGGTCCTTTTGTCACGTGTGTACTCAACTGGTTCCCTTTTCTCCTTGCTTCTCCACTAGAAAACGATGGCATCACAACAGTGGTAACATCACAGCTCTCTATAGTGTAGAGTAGGCTAGCCCTGATGGCCACTGACCCTTGCCTTCCCCTGCCTCTAAATGCCATAAAAGGTTAGCTTTTGTACTTGTAACAGAATAACTTCTTTTTTTTAATATAATTCCTTTTTATTTATCAAAAAACAGTTGAATATAATTGAACATGTCCATTTTGTAGTTACAAGTCACTACAAAATGTCAGACAGTAATAGTATTTTTATACATAAAAAGGAGAAACAGAAGAAAAGAAAGGAAAAAATAATCCATTATACATAGAACAAATTAAATACACTCTCCTAGTAAACAGTTCCATTTGGTCATGAAAATAGAGGTTGGCAGTTTTATGCAATGTAGTTAAGTAATGGTTTTTGAAAGGGTTTGTATTTCATTCAGTTAGGACATCATCCCACAATTTCTCATGGTGGGGTGGGGGCTGCTAGGCTATATTGCAGTTAATGTAATCAATCATCTGAAGCCATTTTTCTGCAGAGGGTGTCTTTATGGGGTATCCTTGAGATATCTTTGTTCCTTAAGCTTTTCCATTAACCAAATATTCCAGAACCACCATTTTCCCATCATAAAATCTCTCATTTTCCAATTTCGCACAATTTCTAGTCTTGTTATTGCCAACAAAAATTGTATCAGGTCTCTGTGTTTCACTGTGGTATTTTGATCAGTGAAAAGGGAGAGAAGTGTTATACTAGAGGTTATGGAAATGGTTTGCTTCATGATCTGAGAAATCAGCCTAAGTACCTCAGACCAAAACCTCTGGACCAGAGGACAATGAAACCACATGTGGAGATATGTGCCTTTGTCCTTGCAACCCCTCCAGCAATTGGGATTAATACTTTTGGTGATTTGAGCCAGTCTGTAAGGTGTCAAATACCACTTATAAACCACCTTAAGTGTGTTTTCTTGTATTATGACTGGACTTTTCCGAAATGTTGGGGATTTCCAGATGTTTGACCAGTCCAGATCGCTTAAGGGGTCCGCTACCTCAGTTTCCCAGGCCGATTTGAATTGAATGGTCTCCGTCATTGTGTTTGTATAATAAAGTTATATATAATTGCCATGTGGCCCTTGACCTCATTGGTAGAGGACATACATATGTTTTCAAATTTCGTTAGAGGTCTAGGGACAAAGCCCTGATGTATGTGGGATAAGAAATGTGCAGTTTGGGTGAGTTGTATCCAAGTGGGCTGAATGGGATCCAAATCCTTTATGAGTTCTTCTTTGGTTTTAAGAACATTTTTATTATATATATCAGATATCATCTATATCCCCTTCTTGTCCCAATCTAGGTAAGTTGTGTATTTGATTGGGTAAAAAAAATGGGATGGGTCAGAAAGGGATAGACTGGTGATACCTGGGGCATCATTTTGTGACTCCACTGTTTCCAAACTTGTAAAGACATTCGTGAGAAAGGATTTTCAATTTTTTTTTTAATTTGAGGGTAGGAAAGGTTAGAGAAGTACATTTCCATGTGCTTTGGGTCTTTCAGGTTTAATTCTGTCTCAGTCCAGTTAGTTTGGGGGGTTTTCTTGAATATCATGACCAGATGCGTAAGCTGAGCAGCCATAAAGTAATATAGCAAATTTGGAATGTCCAGCCCCCCTGTTAGGAGTTTCTGATATAAAATACCTTTTGGAAATCTTGGGGGGTTTTTTTACTGTTGAAAATGAAAGTGTGGAATAGTTTTTTCCAAATGTTGAAGTATGTCAAAGGGGGTTCTAGAGGGATCGTGAAAAATAGGAATAGAAGTTGTGAAAGTACAAACATTTTTAATATCGCTATCCCTCCCAAGAGGGATAGGTTAAATGTGGTCCAGTGTTTTATTTTTTGCTTTATCCAGGTTGTGAGTTGTTTATAGTTCCGTGGCAACAGTTGAACTATGTCTTTGGTGATTAGTATCCCTAGATATTTAAATCTAGAGGGTTGTAGATGTAATTTAGTCAGCTGTTGCCATTCAAGTTGTGTTGAGTGCGGGGTATTTGGGCATAGTAGTTTTGATTTTTGCATGTTTACTCTGAAACCTGTGTACGTGTCAAATTTGTTCCGTATCTTTTGGAGGGCAGGAAATGCAATTGTAATGTTCGTGATATAGAGTAAAATGCCATCCACAAAAAGCCTGATTTTATGCATTTGTTGGTGGATCACAGGGCCTTCGATTTGGTGTGTCATCCTTATTTGCTCTGCAAGGGGTTCTATGGCTATTGCGAATAATAGAGGGGACAATTGGCACCCCTGCTTGGTTCCCCGATAAAGTTCGAATGTTTGGGAATCTACTTTGTTAGCATAGATCGTTGCTTCAGAACTGGAGTACAGATTTTGGAGAAATGTTACAAATTGGTGTCCCATATTCATTTTTTGGAGCAGTCCAAATAGGTATGGCCATTCCAACCGATCAAAGGCTTTCAGTGCATCTAGTGATATCAAAGCCAGGGGTGTGTGCCTTTTGTTGCAAAAGTGCATTATATTTAGTGTTCTTCTGATGGTTTCAGCTAGCTGCTGGCCAGGCATAAAGCCTTTTTGGTTGGAATGTATGTAATCAGTGATAAAAGCATTCAGGATTTTGAAAAGATTGAGGTCATTATTTTAAGGTCAGAGTTGATCAGGGCAATTGGTCTGAAGGTGGTGATGACAGGCATGTCACCCTCTGTCTTGGGTATTGGGATGATCTGTGATCTCTTCAAGCTGCATGGATGCGGGCCATTGCGGAAGAGTTCATTATACAGGTTGTGTAAGTGTGGGGTAAGTTCTGTTTTTAGTTGCTTATAGAATTCAGTGGAGAATCCATCAGGCCCTGGCACCCATCCCAGTTTCAACTGAATAATAGTTTGTTCAATTTCTTGTATGGTAATTGGGGAATTTAGAGCTGCTTTGTGTTGTTCCATAAGTTTTGGGATTTTTAGTGAGTCTAAGAATTGGGTAAGATCTAGTGATTGAGGGCACTCTGAAGTGTATAACTCTACAGAATGTGCGAAATCTGTGGAGTATGTCCATGGTTTTAGTTACAGTAGTCCCATCGAGGGTTTAATCTGTGAGATGGTTCTTTTTTCAGCTTTCCTCTTAACTAGGTGTGCCAATAGTTTTGAGTTTTTATTCCCATGCTGATAGTAATGTGCCTTTGTATATTGGGTGGCTAATATGGATGCTTTTTAAATCTAATCCCTCTAATTCAGATTTTATTTTCATCAATTGAACTAGTGTCTGCTTGTCTTGGTCAATCTTGTGGTTTTGGGTCAATTTAGTTAATTCACTTAACAAAGAGTGTCTGTGTCTCTTTTATTTTTTTCTGTTTTGCTCCCTCCTGTATCAGGAGGCCACGTAAGACCACCTTTAGAGTGTCCCAGAGTAGTGGATCTGTAGTGTCATCTGTTTTATTCTCTTGGTAAAAGTGTTAATTGCCTGTTGTATGTGTGTTCTGAATGGTTCATTTTTCAGTAAATAGGAGTTAAATCTCCATATTTTAGTTGGTTGTGTTGCTTCTGTTAAAGACCAGTCCATGATAAGTGGAGGGCCCGGGTGGATTGTGACTTTTTCAATGTGGGACATGGTTGTCTTGTCAACAAAGAAGTAGTCAAGCCTTAAGCAGGAGTTATGTCCTTTGGAGAAAAAGGTGTAATCTCTGGTTGTGCAATTAAGCAACCGTCACAGGTCAACTAAGTTTAGTCTTTTAAGATCTTTCAGAGGAATTTGTGGTATTGAGTGGGGTTTGTGTGACTTATAAGAAGATTTATCCATATAAGGATTGAGAACTGTATTAGCTTCCCCTGCAATTATCACTGCGCCCTTTGTCATCTGTTCCAGAGATTCCAGGAAAGATTTCAGGAATTGGGTTTGGTTAGAGTTTGGTGCATAGAAACTGGCTGGGGTAACTTCCTTGTTCATGAGAGTGCCCTGTACTATTGTAAATCTACCTCTAGGATCTTTACAAATTTTCTGTGGGATGAATGGGGTTTGTTTATCAAATATTATTGCAGTCCCTCTCACCTTTCCATTACTTCCAGCCATGAATTGTTGTCCGAATTGGGATTTTGGAAACACCTGGTTGGGTGACTTGTTGTGCATCTCCTGTAGAAAAATGATGTTTGGGTGGAGAAGTTTGAGCTGTTTTAATATCTTAGCTCTATTCACCAGTGATCCTAGTCCTCTGACATTGAAAGAGAGAAATTTGAGGGTAGACATGTCTAATTAGATAGAAGTCGCTTTTGCGTTTGTTGCTGAATGAATAGGCTGAAGGCAACAATCATGGATGGCAAGAGAGAATGTGCTTGCAAATAGAGAGGAACCATACAATGAATTTCCAAAATCCTTTCAGGATTTTTGAGAGGAGAGTTAAACAAGATAACAATTAAAAACATCAACAACATCAACAATGACCCCTGAACATTCAAATGCCTGGGCAAGAAGACCCATGCATTGCATGGAGCTTTGGGTGGGGGTGACATCCCCAGCCTTCTCAGGGGAATCATATTTGGGGGACAATCTAGAGCAAAAAAGACTGTTAAGGCCTCTTTGTATTGACAGTGTTAAGTGTGTCCTTGAACTACCAACCTGTTTCTGAGTGGTATGTGGCATGGTACCACAGGCTGTGGTGTGACACCAGGGCATCTGGCCATGCCACACCCACCCAGACTAGATAGTGCATAGCAGGCAGATACTTATCAGTCAGCTTAAGCAACAACAGAAGGATCAGTAGGTGTGGGTGTTTCAATGGAAAGTCTGTTGAAGTCCGCAGAAGACCCAGTTTCAAAATGTGCTTCTGTCTTGACTGGCAGTGTGGAGTGCTGCCATTAGCTCTTTGTGGACCTGTTGTTCTGGTTGTCACTGCATTTATGGAGCGCTAGTGTTCTGGCTCCTGTTATTCCTTTTGAGGTATTAAGCCTTTCTTATTGTGTCTAGAGACCAGGGTCCATGTGTTGGTGTCAGGCGTATGGGTCTTTTGCGCAGCGGTGTCCTCTTCATGTCGTATCTCCTGTTCCAAGGTTTTGGGTATAGGAACATCTATGGCTAGCAGTATGTCCAGAAGCTGGGATCTTGTAGTCGCAATCATAGTTTTATTATTATGAAAGATGATTAATTTGAATGGGAAGCCCCATTTGTAGCGTATCTTCTCCTTTTGTAAAATTGATGTCAGTGGTTTAAGGAGTTTTCACTTGCATAGGGTTTCTGGGGCCACATCGTGATAGATTGCTATTTGAACTGCATTGTGCAGTATTGGCACTTGCTTTGAAAGGAGGTCAAATATACAAGCTTTTACAGAGAAGTAGGCAAACTGAGCAATTATGTCTTGAGGAGGCTTGTTCAGAGTGGGTAGAGGGCCCACTACTCTGTGGACACGTTCTATATCTGTTGCAGTAATGGTGTCGTTGGGGCAATGCTTATTAATCCAGCTCACCAAGAAGGTTAGGATGTCTTTTCCCTCCACGACTTCCACAATGCCACAAAATCTAATATGCATCCTCCTCCCTCGATTTTCCAAATCTTCCAGCTTATTTGCTAGGGATTTGTGTGCTTCCTCAAGGTACTGTATTCTGTGCTCGTGGTTTTGCCCCATTTTATGGGCCTCTGTGGCTGTTTCAGCAACTTCAGAAATTGTTCCTGTAAGTTCTTTGATAGAGGTTTGCAGGGGGGCAAGGTCTGCAGACCAGTCTCTTTGCAGGTCTGAGACAATCCTCTGTTGCAGCCTCTCAAATTGGTCTGGCAGCTGCTGGTCATTTAGCTTTGGTGGGGTCTCTTTCCCTCCCCCTCCTCCCCCTCCTTCACCGTTGCTGCCTCCTCCCCTGCTTGCCTTGTTAGCTGCAGGTGCTATTATATCTTCCTGCTCAACAGGCTTGTTGTTTTCTCTGCTGCTGAGGCCTGGAGTCGTTTCCCTCCCCTTTTTGATCAGGCAGTATTCAGAGATTGATCGGTCAATTGGTTTCTTGCTGCCGATCATCAGGGGGGTGTTTTCAGGGTGGAAAGACTCCTCCAGTGCTACAAGGGCAGGCTTAAATCACAAGGCCTTTGGGAGCCTTCTCTCTAGTCATCAGCCATCTTAGGCATCCGGACATGCCCCCCCCCCCCACAACAGAAGAATTTCTGACAGCATGTTGACTTCTCAAGAACGCATTGAGGCACTATCTTGTTTTTGCTTAGTATTTGTTTGTGGCCCACCTGTTGCTTGAGCATGTTGATGACTACAGGACGGGTGGGCGAATGTTAGTGCTTCTACAGAGCTTGTTTTAATACTTCCTTGCTGGGAGAAATATAGGCAGAGAGTCTGCAGAGGTGATGATTCTGCATATCACCACCACCACTACAGTGATGGAGCTCCTTCATCATAGTTATGACTTACAATGCCCCCTCCCCAAATCTATCTTCACAGCCTGGCCACCTGACCAAAGAATTTCTGAGGTGCTGGATGTCAGAGCACTGGGAAATGGCATCTGGAAGTGCTCTCCTGGGTCATGGAGTGCCTTGAGAACAGGCAGCTGGAGAAAGTCCTCAGGGTCCTGCCACAATTGCTTGTCCAGGAATGTTCTGTGGTTGGGAGCCCATTGCAGGCATCATTTCCCAGTGCTTCAGTCTCAAAACACCTCAGCAACACTTCAATTGGGATGTTGCCAGGCTGTGAAGGTAGTTTTTTCTGGTCACATTTGGTCATTCATGAACCTGCAGCAGTTTGGATGTTGTCAGTCCAACTTATGATATCATAATGGCTGAACAAGATGCCCACCATTGTTCCTAAGTGTCTAAAAGTATCAACTAGCTAAAGAATTTTTACTTGATGCTTAGTTGATAATTAACCTAGCTTTTAACCAATTCACCAATACAATTTAAGTAATTTTACTTATTGCCAAAAGCTTAGTACTGGCACCTTTTTGAGACTGAGTTCTTTTGGTTTCATGAGCAGGGAGAAACTGAGCCATGTCCTACACCCACCTCAAGTTGCTTTAGACACAGGGTAGAGTCATGATTTACACTTAGGAAATACATTGTGTATTTCTGCATAGCAGGGGTTAGAGGAGATGGAGCTTGTGGTCCCTGCCAACAACATGAATCTAAGATTCTATTCTTCTTCCAGTTTTGGAGTCCACCAGGACTAGAACTTGGCAGAACTATCACCCATTCACCTTAGAAAGCATAGAGGGTCTTTCATGTAAAAAGAAAAGTAAAAAATTGAGGAGTACCAGAAGCATGGGAGTGGGTGTGGACTCCATAGCTTCACTTTGCCTCCATTTGCACATGAAGACTGTAACATTTGGGTTGCAATCTGATACATACCTACCCATGAATTAGTCCCATTAATTCAGGAGTAGGCTAAGTGTGGTCCTCTATATGTTGTTGGACTGCAATTCCTGGCAGCCCTAGCTGGGATGCTGGGACATGCAGTCCAACAACTTTTGGAGGGTTGCATTTTGCCCTCAGTGGTGTCACTAGGGTGTGTGGACCTCACCAGGTGACATCATCAGAAGGAGTGGCACCAAAACGACTGTCTATAAAATTTTTGTGCAGTGTTTCAGCAGAAATTATCTATCTATCTATCTGGTGCCATGTCTAGCCAGGCCAGCCTTCCTTCTTATTCCTCTTCAACATGTAGGTTTTCAGTGACCCTCAAAGTTGTGCACAAATTGCTGGGATATCTAAGGATTCTATATGGTCTGGTACAGGATGAGGTCCATGGGGTCAGGGTGACACCATGAGTTACCACAAGGGGTGACATCAACCTAGTGATGCCACTGCTCAGTGGGGATATTTCTGAATAGACATGTAGATGATTGTACTATTAAGCTGGTTGTTTAGCTCACTGTTGCTAACTTATACATTTACCCAAGAAGCCATTAACTTTAGATCAAGCTCAGATTCATTTGTGAATGATTAAAATCAAAACACATTTTTCCCCTATAGGGAACAAAGATAAATGTAAAATAGAACACATTCAGTTTGTTTCTTTTTTAGGACTTCCTCCTTCACCAGATAACATCAAGATCATTAACATCACGGACTCCTCTGCTATCATCTCCTGGTCAACTGCTGAAGGACATTCCATCTCCTCCATCATCCTCAGCTATAAAATTTATGGCAAGACCGAATACAATCACATTGACGTCACCATCAGAAATACCACCATTACCCAGTACCACCTCAAAGGCCTTGAGCCAAACACTGAATATCTAGTTCAAATCAGGGCTCAGAACAATATTGGATCAAGCAGCCCAAACCCTTCTTATGAACTGAAAACCCTCCCAGAGACCAAAGGTTAGTGCCAGCTGAGATAGGAGCACCTGACTTACAGAGGAATTTTGTGCTATTTAATCATAAGTAAGTTCTATTATGTTCAGTGGTGTTTCTGCCTGGGTAAGAGTATATAGGATTACAGGTTAACTGTACTTGATTAATATGTACAGGTAATTCTGGGTGATCTTCATAATAACAATGAATATTGTGCATTTCTACCCAGACATAAGTCCCATTGAGTTTGGGAGGGGGTGCTCAATCCCAAGAAGGTGTATATAAGATTTCAGCCTTTGCCTCCCTCTCGCCTCTTTAAGTACTAACGCAACCAAAACCTTGGTACTCTTAGCAATTTTCCAGTGGACTTTCATGATTTCATTTTATGGTTGACTTTGAGCAGACTTCAGCAGATTTTGTCAGAATATCTCCTCAAAAGATTGAGGTGGTAATGGATGGCAAGGAGAAAAGTACGACAGACGAAAATGGTGTAAGGAATAAAAGAGCAAAACCAGGAGTAAGAGCCATCAGAACTGAATGAACCAAGAATTCACTCACCCACTCTTCTGAGAACTGTAGTTTTTCTAAAGGCTTTTCTCGACAGTGAAAACACTCCTCATAGAATTCGAGGAGAATACCTTTTGTCTAAATGTAGGATCCTGCAGTGATTTGCCAAATTCAGAAGAAGTTGGGGGGGGGGGAACCACCATATGTTGCACAGGAAAAGCCTTCATGACTTTTCCCTAAGTTTTTTTTTAAAAAAAAAACTGCAAGGGAAATGTACATTCCTGCTTGTTGGGAAAACAAATTTGAATTGCAGTGTATTCTCGGTGAGAATGGAAGCGGATTTCTGATTGGTCAGGCGGGTGGGGGGGTGGAGCTTTCTTGCAACAAAGTGGCCAGAACTGCCACGTTGAACGCTTGCAGCAGCGATTGTGTGCTGAGGTGACAAAATGGCGGGGGGGGGGGGAAGGGAGAAGGTTCAGCTTGTTTAAGCGGAAGGTCACACTTCTACAACTTGGATCTACTTTTTAAAAAAATACTGTCCGACAGCGGCAACTTTGGGAGAATAAAAACACGAGTAATTCATTCGCACTCACTGTCTTGATTCGCAGGCATGCCTGTGTGAACATCAAACACAGATAGCTTTGCATACCTACCATCTTGCCAAAAAAGCTGTGGAGACAAATGGACGCTGCTGCAAATTGGCGTTACTGCACACCAATCCACGTTTTATTGCCTCATATTTATGAGTTGCTAAATAACTTTGTGAGGCATTCATGTAAAATAGATGAATAGGAGCTTTTTTAATAATGAAAAATGAGAACACTTTGTTTACTTTCCACAGTTCCAAATGAACCAAAAGGAGGACGGATGTTGCTGATTGCAATCCTTGGCTCAGCAGGGATGACCTGTGTGACCATACTTCTGGCCTTTTTCATTATGCTGCAGCTGAAGCGTGCAAACTTTCAGCGAAGAATGGCCCAGGCTTTCCAAAATGTGGTGGTAAGTCTGTTGGTTTTTCTTAAAGCATCTTGGCCCAAGCTGGAGCCCCCCAGATGTTTTGGAAAGTGACTTCCATCATCTCCACTTGGCATGTCCATTGGCTTGCTGGTGATGATGGGAACTTCAATCCAACATTACCTGGAGGGCATCAGATTGTGGAAGGCTATCTTAGAGGATACATATACATTGATTTTTTAAAAAAACTTTAAAAAGCAAGGAGCCCTAGTTGAAATACAGCTCAACTAGGTTTCCTGAAAGGAGCAATCCATAGTCTAGTGACCTTTGTGTGAATTTCACAGAAGATAGCAAAATATCTACATTTTAAAAAATCACCACAAATGTAATAAAAATAATTGGTCTAACAGGATTGTTTCCACAGGCTTATTCCTAGAATGCTGGTTTAAGTGATCTCTTTTTTTATATATATAATTTTTATTGTGATTATTTACAACAATCGTACCATAAAACAACATAAAACATCACATTCACATATTCATAAATTTACATACATTCTTCGTCTTTCCCACCACCCCATCACCCTAACCCCACAGTCATGCTCTCACCAAATTATCACCCTACATTTACTCTAGTTCCATTCCTTACCATTCATCCCATAAGACTTCCTTTTCTTTTTCCTTCCCTTTCCATTTTGCTCTATCTATACTTAACTTCCCCCTTCCAAAGTGTTCCTTGGTTTAAGTGATCTCTGAAAGTCCTGTAAACACCTTCCTTTAAGAAGTGTTTATGTTTAATATTTATGTTCAATGTGTTCAATTTTATTAAAAATTTCAAAGAAAAATAAAATATTTGAAGAAAGAAAACAAGGAGAAAAATAAAGAAAAAAAAGAAAATAGACCATAGATAAAGAAAAATATAGAAGAAATGAAAGTAGTAGCTTCTGACTTCCTTTCTGACAGTTATAAATATTCATAATACAGTTGGCCCCTGTATCCATGGGGGTTCAGTTCCCAGACTTACCACACATACCAGAAACCATGGATAACAGAGAATCCTATTAAAATAAAGGACTTCTGATAAAAATATACCATAGAGTTGCATTGGAGGACCTAAAAGATTTTCAAGCATGACTCTATGGTATGTGCCCCTATTTTGTGTCCTGTGGATAACTATACCTGAAGATGTTGGTTCCATGGATGCAGGGGTCTGACTATGTATTAATGCTTCTCTTTCTAAAGCTATACCATGCACTTCTTCTGTTAACTTAATCCTAATAACTATTAAACCCAAAGTTATCAAATCATTTTCTTTTTTCTGAAAAACGCCGTAAAAGGTTTCCGGTCTTTTTAAAATGTCTCCAATTATTTTTCTCTTATCAAAGCCAATAATTTGTCTATTTCAGCTAAACCAGTCAATTTCAACAGCCATTCCTCCCTGGTAGGTGATATTGGATTCTCCCATCTTTGTGCTAACAACAGTCTTGCCACTGCGATCATGTATCTGGCTTTAATTAGCCTTTAAGATCCTCTGCATCTAAGTATGTATTTGAACCCAGAACTTTTTAGCCATTTCTCATATCTGCCACATATGATAAAATGACCTTTCCTGTTTTTCACATTTCCAACATACATTTGAAACATTTTTATATATTCTCGACAACTTCTCTGGCATCATGTACCAATGGTACATAATTTTATGGAAGCTCTCTTTAAGATCGTAACATAAGATAAATTTCAACCCCTTTGACCATATCTTTCCCATTGTTCCATCTGTTCTTTCTCCATATCCAGTTTTAACAAAAGTTTATACAGTTTACTATTTCATAATCTGTAAACAATTGCAATTCAAACTCTGATTTGTTTTGTTCAAAACCATAATTCTTCTATGCATCTTAAATCTTTCAAATAACTGTAAATAAGAATACCATTGGAAACTATATCTTTCTGCCTTTCTTTGCAATGGTCTTTGGACTAAGCAATAAACAACTATTATTATTATTATTATTATTATTATTAATTTCTTCCAGTAAGTGCTCACTCAGTTAACCATGGCAATTTTCCAAGAGATCTTGATAGGTTAGCCATTTTTGTTTTCCTACTAATTCTCTTCTGTAGTAACCTTCTTGGAATGAGACCCATAATGGCACTTTTAGACACAATCTAGTTTTATATCGATTCCATATTCTAAGTAAAGCATGTCTTACAGAATGGTTCTTAAAATCTATGTTCACCTTAGCTTTGTCATACCATAAATATCCATGTCACCCAAACCTCAAGTCATGCCTTTCCAAATCTAATAATCTTTTATTTCTCAACATCATCTGTTCTTTTAACCAAACCAAACAACATGCTGCAAAGTATAATTTCAAATCAGGTAAAACAATCCTAGAATCCAGTTTTCAAACAGTTAAAGCAGCACTTTCAAAGATTGAATGCCATGTGGAACAGCACTGCTTTGGCTGCCCATTGGAAGCTGAAAAGAGGTGGGGCCAGCCTAACTTCCTTGGGTAGGGAGTTCTATAGTCAAGGTACTACTACAGATAATGCTCTGTTATGTGTACCCACTAACCTAGCTTCACAAGGTGTTGGGACACACAACATGGCCTCCTCCAAAGTTCTCACATTTCTGGCAGGATCAAACGGGAAGAGGTGGTCTTTCAGATAACCTGGCCCCAAGTCATTTAAGGCTTTGCAGGTCAACACTAGCACCTTGAATTGAACTTGGATGAAAACTGGAAGTTCTTGCATAACTGATTTTATTGTCCACTCAGTATAGGCCCACTGAGAGGCACATGGCACAGCCTGGGGATGAACTAACCCAGGAGTAGCCAAACAGCAGAACTGTGGAGCAGAATGGGCACAAAACAAAGGCTTCAGCTAGCAGCTGTTTCACTGCTCTGGCCCACTTGCACACACAAAAAGACTTACAGGCAGTGAGGTTCATCCAAAGATACCTGGAGGTCTTTATCTTCAGTTTCAATATAAACAAACACAGTATATACACAGCAAACCTCATTAACAAACACAACAGCAGTTACACCAACACTCCTCTTTCTCCATGGCACCAGCCCACGCACAATGCATCCTGTGGTTTAGCTACATAGGAGTGTTTGATAGTCAGCCCTCTGCCTAGCCACAGCTGTGAACAAATCCATTTTAGCTGTGCTAGTAAGTGGTCTGTTGCTCCAACATTTTTCTTTTTGCTCTTAAAGCAATATTACCCTGACATTTATATGGTCTCTAAAAAGCACATGTGACACCAGTCTGGCTGTTGCATTCTGCACTAGCTGCAGTTTCCAAACACTTTTCAAGGGCATCCCAACACAGAGCACATTACATTAATCAAGAGGTACTGGTACATGTGAGTTTAAAGCTACTTTTAAGGAAAGGAAAGGCAGCTAATTCAAAATACCAATTTTCATCCCAGACTTAGAAATCTTTTTTGAAACAATCACAAGTCATTAACACTTTTCTCAAGAAGTCTACATAGATAAGATTTTACTGTAACCCATTTCCTGTTGCAGTTTCTATACGCTGTACTTAATATCACTTCTGTAATTGTTTTCACCCAGAGAGATGAGCCAGCTGTACAGTTCAATTCAGGAACTCTTACCCTAAGCCGGAAAGCCAAAAATAGCCCAGAACCCACTATTTATCCAGTCTTGGAGTGGAATGACATAAAATTTCAGGATGTGATTGGAGAGGGCAACTTTGGCCAAGTCCTTAAAGCACGAATCAAGAAGGATGGGTTGCGAATGGATGCAGCTATCAAAAGGATGAAGGGTCAGTTCACCCCTCGAGAGGAAAGGAGCCTCTAACCAGCCAATTTGTAGGAGATTTTTGTGGATGCTTCGCCTTGAAGAGTGTGCTTATGTTCTTAAAGAATGTTTTAAAGGGCTAACCATATTATAAATAAAAGCATGCAAGAGAGGCCAGATGCTGGGTTGCTTTAAAAAAAAAAAACAGAAGAAGAAGAAATAATGGGGTGAGAGGTTGTATGGGAAGATGTTGGGTCATGGTGGAGCACCCCTTTCTTGTCCTCAGGGCTGTATTACCTCACTGAATATTCTTGTGGGAAGGAGGACTGGCCAGCATGGTACCAATAGGTGGGCCACCCCACTGTTGGCATGTCTCCAAAGTTAAACCTCTGCCATTCTCTCTCTCATACACACAAACACTTCAACCAATTTCACTTTTAACAAGCCTTTGGTTCAGTGTTGCCAGTTCTCAGGGTCTTCCCCCTTTTCTCTGGTCCTCAGGGTGAGGGGGTGGGATTTCAGGGTGAGGGGGCCACCAGGAGTGTGTGTGTCCATGTATTTCCCTCAGTTGTAAGACTTGCTGGTTTCTATTTGAATGGCTTACTCTGTGCAACTGTGGTTGACACTTCATGTTTCATGCTTAAAGATATCGCCAGGGGCTCCCTGCAACATCACAATGGGAGGGGGGGGAGTCATCTCTCAGTCTCAACTTTTGGCCCTAAAACCACAAAGCTTGGAATAGTCTTGACCTGGCAATTCTACTCCATTTCCACCAATGGAGGCTTTTTAAAAGCCTATCACAGAAGAGAAGAGGCATTTTTTCAAGGGAAAGTTGCAGCCTTGGGGAGGAGAGCAGTCCAGCTATGCCCAGTTGTAATCTCTCAAAATGCAACGCTCCTCTTCAGTCCCAGCACTTCAGTTTGGCTTTAAAAGAGGAAATGATGTTTCCCCAGCTGTACATGACTCTGCTTCCAATTGTTCCCCCATGTCTTTTTCGCTTGTACAGTTCAAAAAGTAACCAAATACACATTTAATGTATGGTTAATACTTACACAGGGCAGAGTAAGTAACTAACTGTGGAAGCAAGCAATATGTAACACAAAACACACACCATTATTTGTAGAATACGCCTCCAAGGATGATCACAGAGATTTTGCTGGAGAACTGGAAGTCTTGTGTAAACTTGGACATCACCCAAATATCATAAACCTTTTGGGAGCATGTGAACATCGAGGTATGCCACATCTCTGTGGATTTTGTTTTTAAAGGTATTGCGGAGTAAGATTGGTTGGGATTAGTCATGTTATAGTCACACTGTGCAAAAATAATGTAAATGAACATGCAGATCTGTTTATGTGTAATGATGTGCTTGCCATGCATATTCAGACATCTCATATAAAGATTTGAATAGAAAAACCCCACTTAGTTGAGAAGAATCTTTTCTATCTGCTGGGGACCCACCAGGACTAGGGGCATATTCTACCAGTGCTCTGATATTTGCACTGGCTTCCTGTGTTTTCCAGGTGCTATTCAAAACATTGGCCTCCACCTATACAGTCCAAACAGCTAGGTCACACCAGGAGGGGAAAATACATGGCCTGCAGGTCACATGCAGCCATCTGGCCACCCATTTTAGCAGGCATTTTCTGGACCACTGCACCCACAACAAAAGAATTCAGTCCAAAAAAGGAGAGTTCCTCCTCCTATGGCAGAGACTGGACATATTTGGCCAGTTTTAGTTGGGGATGGGCAATGGAGTGTACATTCTGGGGGCCATAAATCCTTCCAGAAGCCCAGCCCCACACACGCATCCTCAGTTTGACAAGCTAACCTTTTTGCACGGGTACTCTGAAATCTCCTCTCTCTTTTTAATCCCAGGTTATCTCTACCTCGCAATTGAATATGCCCCACATGGAAACTTGCTGGACTTTTTGAGGAAGAGTCGAGTTCTGGAGACCGACCCGGCATTTGCCATCGCCAACAGTACCGCCTCTACCCTTTCCTCCCAGCAGCTATTGCACTTTGCAGCTGATGTGGCCAGAGGAATGGACTACCTGAGCCAAAAACAGGTCAGTTGTTGTTGTTGCTGTAGTTGTTTTGCAAACACAGTGAGCACTTCGTATCCACAGATTCTGCATCCATGGATTCAACCAACCACAGTTCAAAAATATTCCTATAAGGGACATGATCTTACTACGCCATTGTACATAATGGGACTTGAGCATCCACAGATTTTGGTATCCATGTGGGGTCCTGGAACCAAACTCCAGTGGATGCTGAGGGCCCACTGTACAATTTATTAATTAAATCTGTGGCCTACTAAATAAGTACCAAAAACCAATGAGCTAGCTCTGGCACTTAAGTTGTGCTATGCTTTACCAATGCTCAACCCTGGTATTTGTTTTGATGTTTTTGATACTCAGTCCTGAAATCTATGAGGTAAAAACAGCTCACAGCACAAAACTTGAAATGTTATTTTGAAAGCAATTGGTCACACGTATAGCTCCAAGGCCCAATAAAGTAGCTAGTGACCATTATAGTTACAGTTTTTTAATTTTTCTCAAAATTAACTAAGATAGTTTTAATTACTTAAAAAGCAGGACAGTATCTGAATGCTAAAATGACTGATAGAGTCAGGAGGAAGGGCCACGGAAGAGCTCACAACAAGAATACTGCTTGGTGACAAGAACAGAGTTGGCTGCTGCTCTCTTCCCCTCCTTGTTGCCACTGGCAAGGCAATAGCCATGACAGGAGAGGATGGCTGTGGCTGAAAGTCAGGGTTCAAAAAGTGAGTGAGAACAGGTATTTCTATCCCGCTTGGTGGAGCTTTATGGTACCTCGTCTTGCTCTGATATGTTTCCCCAGCTGTACATGACTCTGCTTCCAATTGCTCCCCCATGTTACAGTTGAAAGTTATGGGATCCCCAACCTAGATCTACTCAGGCAACAGTTGGCTAAAATCCACTGCTCATCTCTATAATACACATTTGCCTTCCATCTGCCTCCTTGCTGCCAGAATGTCACAATAGAGCTGATTATCACACCTGCTTGAAACAAATGACAATCTTTCTTTGTCATTTTCTGATGCTGTGCCTCTTTTGCTATAAAAGGGCCCTTTCACACTACACAATTATAGTGCTATGGTTCCACTTTAACTGCCATGGCAATATCCTATGGAATTCTTGGATTTGCAGTTCAAGAGGAGTATTCAGAGTTCTCAGCCAGAGAGCTGTAGCGCCTCCCCAAACTACAAAGCCCAGGATTCCATAGGATGTTGCCATGACAGTTAAAGTAGAGTAAGAGCTGTATAACTGTGTAGTGTGAAAGGGCCCAAAGTTACAGTAACTCCACAAAAGGATTGAGGTTACCCCTGTGTAAGTTATAACTGCTAATATACTTTTGCACTTGTTATTGGGGGTAGGGAGGAACGAATTACAATTAACTGGATCTATGTAAGTGGTTACCTCTAAGTGCTCATTAAACTACTGTAAGGTGTGGAATCCATTGTCTCTCAGTAGAAAATTGAGCAGCAATTACAGAATACCATAAAGTTTCCATTTGGCTGGGTGGTGTTCCTGGGTAGACCTGACCCTGGTTTTTTGAGGGGAGGGGGTTTGAAAAATTAAGCATTAGGCAGTTTGTACTGAGTAAGGTTATTAGATGACAACTCAAGAGATTCTCCTTTAACATTGTATCAGGACAGGAAGTGGCTGTGGATTCACCAGCTGCTTTTGTTATGTCCTCCTGCCTGGGATAGTAGGCCTCTAGGAAACAAGGAAGCCACATAGGGTGCTTCAAGATGGACAAGTTAGAGTGTTTCTGAACTATTGCTCTCCGGGTATAAAAGTAGACATCTCAAGCCTGGGGCCCATATTTTCTTCCTGACATGCAAACTGAAGCTGGAAATGACTAAAAGAAGAATTTTTAAAAATCAAAACTGAAGTACCTAAATGTTAATTTTTAATTTTGGGGATTTAGGAGCTGGATCAAAGGGAGCGTGTGCTCCTTACCTGTTTGGTATTTTTAAAATGTCATTCCTGAAGGCTTCCAGGAGCAAAATTCAATTTTGTTCCATTTTGCATGGGGTGGGATCTTGGGAGTCTTCTGTGGATGCCTGGGGCCTACAAAATAGAGCCTGAGAGGAGCACATGAGAACCAAACAGCACCTAACCCTTTGTAAGTAAAAGTGAAATAGGAATGAATTTTCCATGCGACAGTGGCCAAATCCACACTATGTACACAAATAATCCAGTTTGGCATGGCTCCTTCCTATGGAATCCTAGGATTTGTAGTTTTACAAGGTCTTTAGCTTTCTCTGTCAAAGAGTGCTGGTGCCTACAAATCCCAGGATTCCATGGGATGGTGTCATGGTAAATAAACCAGTTTCAAGATGGATTATTTGTGTAGTGTGGATCTGTCATAGAATAGACATCTGGATCTGGCCTCTGTGTGTGTTTCTAGGCTCCACACACTCTATTCATAAAAGTGGGCAGGCCATAGCCATGTGGATGGGGAAGGGACAACTCGTCTTCTACATGCCATGCTCCTTTTTGATGAGCTTGCATGTGTGAAATAAGAAAGTGACTGCGCTCTTGGCTTTGCTGGATTCCTAAAAAAATGGGAAGAAGTCTCTGTCTCTCTCAAATGCACACACACTCAAAATATTTTAATCCAGTTTCTGGAATATCCTGAAAGAACTCAGTGCAGGCATGTGTACATTTTGTTGAAAGGCCTGCTTGCTAAGGATGTGATCAATTTACGATGTAAGACTCACAGAGAGAACATTTGTATCCTTTAGTTTATTCACCGGGATCTTGCAGCAAGAAACATCTTGGTTGGAGAAAACTACGTGGCAAAAATAGCTGACTTTGGATTGTCTCGAGGACAAGAGGTTTATGTTAAAAAGACCATGGTAAGAAAAAAACCTAAATAAAACTGCACCACATTTCTTGTGCAGAAATATCTATTCACTAGTATTATCTGCATGGTTACTTTTAAAAACAAAGGCTGGCCTTGTGTGTTGCAGTTACATACTCATAACCTAGAATTACGGATCTGTAACTCCTCTGTATTCACTAGCACTACATGGTCATGTAAATGCTTTCCCATACCTACTTTACCAGGTGCAGCAGCCTCACTGAAAGATGGAGGTTTGTTCAGCTGACAATTGGGGTGGTGCAGGAGGATGCTTCCTCCTGCCAGCAGGTGAAGGTGCAGCAATCAGAAGCAGGACCCGTGTCACCATTCCTTGTCAAAGACACACTCCCTAATGGGAGGGAGGTGGAAACATAATTTTCCTATACCACTTGTTTCATATAACAATTCAGATGACAGATTTTATATTTACCTCAGCTGTTTAGGAGGAAGGTCAAAGTACAGAGCCATCCAAAATGGTAAAGGTCTGGAAGCCAATGCCCTATGAGGAGTGGCTTAAGGAGCTGGGTATGTTTAGCCTGGCGAAGAGAAGGTTAAGAGGTGATATGATAGCCATGTTTAAATATATGAAAGGATAGTATATTGAAGATGGAGCAAGCTTGTTTTCTGCTGCTCCAGAGATTAGGACACAGAGCAATGGATTCAAACTACATGAAAAGAGATTCCACCTCAAATATTAGGAAGAACTTCCTGACAGTAAGAGCTGTTTGATAGGGGAATGCACTGCCTCAGAGTGTGGTGGAGTCTCCTTCTTTGGAGGTTTTTAAACAGAGGCTGGATGCCAGGAGTTCTTTGATTGTGTATTCCTGCATGTCAGGGAATTGGACTGGATGGCTCTTGTGGTCTCTTCCAACTATATGGTTCTAGGATTTTATAATGGGTAACTTGTGTTCATATGAAAACTTTAATCAGAATGTAAGGTAGGGTGAGGAAAGCCTTCAATTATTTAAGTGAAAGGATTCAATCCATCTACACAAAGGTGGATTGGAATTGAAAAGGATGGGAAAGCCATTTGGGCTGGTGGATGAAAAGAAGGGACTTATGTTATGCTTCAGAAATCTTATACTCAGAACAGACTGCTGTAACAGAGTGTAACATTTTCCCAATCTCATTATTTTAGGGAAGGCTTCCTGTACGATGGATGGCCATTGAATCCCTAAACTACAGTGTGTATACCACAAACAGTGATGTGTAAGTTATGGTCTTTATATCATTTTTAAATCCTGTTGCGCATTTTTAGTAATGCTAAGGCCTCACAGGGCAGTGTGTATAGGCAGATGGGGAGCTGAATTCTGCCATCCATACTGAGCATAAATATACATACACAAGTGTAAACAGGCCTTAACACTCGTTAATGTTGCCAGCAGGATCCAAGCCTATGTTTTGTTTTGATGAATTTTCTTGCATTGAAACCAACAGTAGGGAATTCATCTATCCCATCTGTCCTGGGCCTTTTGTGGGCAGACCAAGACCTTTCTATTTAAATATGCCTTCAATTTTTAACTGGTTGTAGTAGCTAATGTTTGAAGTGGTTTGTATTCAGTGCTTTTTAATTTTTGTATTTCAAAATGTTTTTAGCTGTCTGTTTTAATGTAGAGGTGATCTGCTTTGGGTTCCTTAGGGAAGAAGAGCAGGATCTAAATTAAATCAATCAATCATCTCCAGAGATACAGAAGGCCAGGAGCTAGACTACGGACTTTATCACACACCCCCCAAGTCCACTGTTTTTCTGGTATAACTTTTCTGTTTTTATGCCGACAAAAGAACTCTCCATGCTGCATCTCCTTGCTTTCCTGGCAAATGCTTCCTGGCAATGAAAGAGGAAGTGAACAGAACGCCATTCACTTCCTCGTTCAAAATCCCACGAATTCTCATGAGAAGATGCTTGCTCAGGAATTTTTAAAAAAAACACACACAGAGAAAAAGTTTTTTAAAAGCACATACACACACTTAAAAACTTACAAGTAATGCAGGGAGGGTCATAAAAAAAGTGTGTCACTTACCTGGATGTCGTGATCTCACCTGGAAGTGTTCGTGCTGGACCGGCCATTCATGCTGCATCCACATGAGTACAATGGCATGAGGTTTCACATGCCAGCAATGCTGGCACTAAAGCACCATGGAGGATCAATTGACAGCTTCAGCCGTCAATAAAATAGGATTGATTTGGACAGGACATAAACGCGAAAGGGTGAGGACAGGACATAAACGCGAAAGACAAGGTTCCCCATGACATTCTTGCAAACAAGCTTGTAAAATGTGGGCTAGACAAGTTAACTGTTCAATGGATTTGTAATTGGTTGACTGGCCGAACCCAAAGGGTGCTCAGCAGTGGCTCCTCTTCGTCTTGGAAAGATGTGACCAGTGGGGTGCCACAGGGTTCTGTCCTGGGCCCAGTGCTATTCAACATCTTTATCAATGACTTGGATGAGGGAATTAGGGGCATACTTATCAAATTTGCAGATGACACCAAATTGGGAGGAGTAGCTAATACCCTAGAGGACAGGATCAAAATTCAGAATGACCTGGATAGACTGGAGAGCTGGGCCAAAGCTAACAAAATGAAATTCAATACGGAGAAATGTAAAGTACTGCATTTAGGGCAGAAAAATGAAATGCATAAATATAGGATGGGAGAGACCTGGCTGAATGAGACTACGTGCGAAAGGGATCTAGGAGTCCTAGTAGACCACAAGCTGAACATGAGCCAACAGTGTGATGCGGCAGCTAAAAAGGCCAATGCGATTTTGGGCTGTATCAATAGAAGTATAGTGTCTAGATCAAGGGAAGTAATAGTGCCACTCTATTCTGCCTTGGTCAGACCTCACTTAGAATACTGTGTCCAGTTCTGGGCACCACAATTCAGAAAGGATATTGACAAATTGGAGCGTGTCCAGAGAAGGGCAACTAAAATGGTGAAAGGTCTGGAAACGATGCCTTATGAGGAGAGACTTAGGGAGCTGGGTATGTTTAGCCTGGAAAAAAGATGGTTAAGAGGTGATATGATAGCCCTGTTTAAGTATTTGAAGGGATGTCACGCTGAGGATGGAGCAGGCTTGTTTTCTGCTGCTCCAGAGACTGGAACACGGAGCAATGGGTGCAAGCTCCAGGAACAGAGATTCCACCTCAACATGAGGAGGAACTTTTTGACAGTAAGAGCTGTTCGGCAGTGGAACACACTCCCTCGGAGCGTGGTGGGGTCTCCTTCCTTGGAGGTCTTTAAACAGAGGATGGATGGCCATCTGTCGGGGATGCTTTGATCAAGATTTCCTGCGTGGCAGGGGGTTGGACTGGATGGCCCTCGTGGCTTCTTCCAACTCTGCAATTCTATGATTCTATGATTCTATGATATGGTGTCTGTAACATTTTTATCATACAGTAGATTCCATCCATTCACTATACTTTTCTAACTAAGTTTTCCTACATGCAAATACATGTTTTTAATGTTGTCTGTCTTCTGTGCTGTTTCTGTAAGTTTGCTATTAAAATACATGAAATAATAAAAAAAAAGACTGCTCTGTAAAGCCTCAATTGATTTAAGCAGATCCATTTCTCCCTCCCACTGATATCAATGGAATTGGGTTGCATGGTATACCAAGTTTTGTCAGCCCTTATGTTCCCCAGATTTGTCTTCCAGGGGGTTTCCAAGTTTCACAGCTGTAAACAAGGGCCAGAATCCTATATGAGTGATACATAAGCACAAGCACCATAGTTACAGTGCTACACAGTGATTCCTGGCCTGGTGCTCCCAATCCCGACTTACCAGGAAGCAGCCACTGTGATAGATAGGCATCTGTTACCCTGTCACTCAGAAAGCAGCTGACTGCTCTTTCCAACCCCTCCTGTGAGCAGTGCGACAGGCAGAAGCAGGCAATTCCTCCTCATGCCACAGATCATTCACACTAGGGAGGTGTGTGGGAAGGTCAGTCAGCTGCTTCCTCTCAATAGAGAACAGATTCCCATTGATTGCAGTGGCTGCTGCCCAGTAAATAGGAATTGGGGGATTTTCACAGTCCCTACATAGCCCCTAAACTAGGAGCTACTTGGGGATCATGAATACATAACAGTCACGAGTGTGTAACTCTAGCTTATGCATTTGCACTTGCCATGGAAGATTCCAGTCTGCATTTAAATATCTCATGGTTCCTTCTCAGTATCAACATTTGGAAAAGATCAAATTAACTGCTCTGGTACATCTTAAAGGAAGAACTTATGAGGACACTCTTATTACAAAGATTGTGTCCTTTGATGTCTGTGTATCATAAATTTGTACAGAAAAGTTAAATTGAAAAGAATGTCCCTGTTTTATTTTTAATTCATATAATGGTTTCTCTCATGTTCTGTATAAAGCTTTTCCCCCTAATAAAAATAGGGAGGAGGCACAATTAATCATTTTCTGTTAGGGCAGGTTTGGATTGGATTTCAGACACGATTTTAGTGCCTGTCTTTCCTCTTTAGGGAGATTATCAGATGTGGCAAAAACTGCATCAAAAGATTGCTAGAAGAACAGGACAAGAACAGGAACAGGCAAGATTATCAGACATCTTGCTCCAGAGTTCTGGGGGTTTGGCATGGCCATCATTAAGGCATCCCTTTTTATTGGCGACTTGTCCCTGTCAATAAAAAAGAGAAGCCATATCTGCAGGAGTGCTACGCCCCCAGAATGGCAGAAGGATGTGGCAGCTGATAATGTCACCCTTCCTATTCTCCTCCCGTTCTGCTGGTGCAGTTTGGTACACTTTTTTTTGCCGCATTTCACCACATGTGATAATCTCCTAGGACTAAGTTTTGTACACACATACACACACAGTATGCGGGCACAAGCTGAAATCTTGTTCACCAGATGCCTTATGTAAAATTAGCCAGCATAGCTATGCTATGCACGACCGATTGCACGAGAGGTACTGCCAAGCACTTTCCCATTGCGCAGTAATTGATCCAATTCCTTACCCACTGCTAAGGACTACATTTACAGTACCTCTTAAACAGTGGATTCACTTGTGCAGTGGTTTCCTTCAGCATAATATGGCTTTCACAATCTTGAATATAATAGAATTTTTCTAATGGTTTGCTTTTAATTTTATTAATGGTTTAATAGTTTCATATGGTATATATATATATATATATTTACCTTTTGTAACCTGCATTGAATCCTAAATTGAGGAAAGACAGGATATAAATATAATTAATGGTTGGCATCTTGCAATTGCAGTTACAGATTTGTAACCTAGGACTTTTATCAGACGTCTCCTTGTTAACGTTCTTTTGCTGGCATAAAAAAAAAATCCTCCCCTGCACTTGTAATCCCTGCAAAGGCAGCTCGTGAATAAAGAGGAAGTGAATGGAGCTCTGTTCACTTCCTCTTTTGAAATCCTGTGCGATGAAATGTGTGGGAAATTCAAAATAAAAACAAAAATAAACATCAAAAAGTAACACCAAGCACACACACACACTAAGAAACATGCAAGTAACATGGGGAGGGTCAAAAAAAGTTTGTCACTTACCTGGATGTCCCAATCTGATCCGGAAGTGTTCTGTCCGGTCTGGCCATTGTTGGGATAAGTCCTAGATTTAAATGGCCCGAGGTTTCGCATGCCAGCAATACCAGCAAAAAAGGAGCAGGAGGATCTATCGACGGCTTAAGCCATCAATTAAAAGGTATGGGTTTTGGGCTCTAAAGGGCGACATTGTCTGATCCACACACCCTTTCGTTGTTATGAGGTGTCGTTATGACGCCGTATTTTGCATGTCTGATAAAGTCCCTAGAGCCATGGATCCTTAGTTGCTTGTAACAACAACAACAAATTATTATTATTATTATTATTATTATTATTATTTACCTGCATCTCCCCATGGATCAAGGCGGGGAACAACAGAATTACACACAGCTACTAATATGAGTTAAAATATGTATCAGTTAAAAGTACATAAACTCATTAAACACATAATATCAATTTAAAAGGACAAATAAAACTAATACTTATAAAAACAATTTAAAATTCACAATTTAAAAATCACTAACGCTATGTAGTCATGATTGTGGCACTATTGCCACAATCATCAATGCCCTCCCAAACTCACTTGTAGCCACACCAAGAGAAGGAGGTCTGTTCAGCTGGTGACTGGGCATGGGTGGATGTTGTTTCCAACCTATCCCACATGCAAGTGAGGCTGCAAGTCAGAAGCAGGATCCCTGTCACAATTCCTTTTTGCAAACTCACTGGATGGTGGGAGGGGAGTGAAAATCTCATCTGTTTCCCAATCGCCAGCAGAACAGACCTCATAGATTTTCCTTGGGGTTTTTTTTCCGGCCTGTGAGGCTGTGTTCTGGAATAGTTTCTTTCTGACATTTCACCTGCATCTGTGGCTGGCATCTTCAGAGAATGGTTGGGTAGGAGTGTATGTGGAGTTTATATTATATTATATTATATTATATTATATTTATAAACTACACACACACTCCTGCTCAACCATTCTCTGAAGATGCCAGCCACAGATGCAGGTGAAACGTCAGAAAGAAACTATTCCAGAACACGGCCTCACAGCCTGGAAAAAAAACCCAAGGAAAATCTATGGATGCTGGCCATGAAAGCCTTCGCCTTCACATGGAACAGACCTCCTTCTCTTGATGTGGCTACTTTCTAGTAGGTTGGGGGTGGGCGTGGGGACAGGCTAGAAGGTGTTGCTTAGATATACATATGTAACTATGTAGATGATGTGGAATATGGGCTAATAACAAAAACAACCGAATATCATGCTTGTACAGCCTTTGAGATAGTGCAACCAATTGCATAATGGCATTTACTCTGACATAAAATCACAACTGGATTTCAGTACTTATTAAATACAATTAATGTTAAGATGTTACAGCTTGTTTTATCTTATGTGCAGGTGGTCGTATGGAGTGCTGTTATGGGAAATAGTTAGCTTGGGTAAGTAGCCATTTTTAGAATGTTTCTTTCTGTTAAGAATGTAAGCAGACCATGGCTGGATCTGATAAAGAGTCCATTCAGACCATCATATTCATAGAAGAGCCTGAATGGAACACTGAAAGCAGCTCTTTGTACACAGAACTGGGATTTCCAAGACACTCTTGTCTCTGAACAGGGTGGTTCCATTTTGCTATTTGTGTACACATTATTGGGCACTTCATTCCCCGTGATTAAAATTAATGCCTTCATTTCACATGAATTTATCTTTTCAAAGTGATTTAAGCTGCAACCTACATTTCTGATTTGATTTCATGGCTTTTTTCAGGTTGCCACCAAAATTCAACAGCACAATTCGTTGTCTGATTTCAGCAATAGGGGAGGGAGTGATATACAGCCTGGGGCAGGTCCCAGGAGAGCAAAATTGGTCCATCAGACTCATCAGAGTTGGCTACCTTTGCTATGCATATTTATTTAGGAATAAGTCCCATTGAATTGAGAGAGAGTTGCTTCTGAATAGGCATGTTGTAATTCATGGCAATATTCTTCCTTTTAACGGAGATGAGGCACATCCTTTAAAATGGAGGTAAAAGAATAATGTGTATTCTTCAAATTCTGGTTGCTATATTAAACGTACAATTTTCCAGATCTGATTATTTAACTTTTTTATTTTTTGCAAAAAAAGAGAAAACCTTTCACACCACTGGGTTATCAATAAATACGGTAACACTTTAGTCAGCCACTTCTCTTAATCTAATTAGGCCTATATAACTTGTGGTCCACCAAGCCAAAAACCATCCATGTGCTGTGGCCAGCCAAGGACTTGAGGAGCAAATAATTGTAGCCAATGCAAGGAGCAGGAAATTAATCAAGCCCTGACAAGCCATCTTATGCAGTTGCTGGGCTTGGTGGAACAGTTATCTTGACTTGACTAAAATTCATTGTCTGTTCTGTTTTTTCTGTTGATTAAAGTCTTATCTGTACAAGGTGGGAAAATATGAACACATCTGAAAAGCAGGCATTTGCAACAATGCGACCTGTCTTCATGGTCAAAAGAGCCCCTCCCCCAAACTCTGCATGAGACCCTAGCCAAGACGGCAGCCACAAGTGATTTACTCACGATTTTAAATCTGCCACCACCATTTTTTTTAAAAAAAAACCAATTTCCCATGGAGCGCAGAAGTGATAGTTCATATTTACAAAAAAGAAAGAAAGAAAAAGAGCATAAGATCACTGTGTTATCGACTTACTGGACCCTCACTTAGCTGAAAATTCAACATGGTGACCGCAGGCACTTTCCCTGTTTGCTAGCCCCAACCCCATGCTCATCCAGCCAATCAGATTACTCTGCCTGTTCGTATTTGTGCGAATGTGTGTGTTCAAACAATCACACATTTGTATGTCATACGGAGCTTTTTAAAAAATTCAGATGAAACCCTGGACGTGACACACATGGACTTTGCGGTGGGTTTGCCTGCCCCACTTCCAAATGACACGTACTGTATTTTTGCGCATGTCTGTATGAAAGGATCACCATATGTTTGCATCCCGTTTGGATTAATTTGACTGTATAGACAAGACCACAGTATTGGTAATTTATTCTATTATTTCTATAAGACAATCAACAAGCCAGTCATTTATAGATGTGTGAGAAAAGAGGGTTGGACTGGATGGCCCTTGTGGTGTCTTCCAACTCTACAATTCTATGATTCTATGAAACATCAGGGCACCTTTTAAATCTCTTGTAGGTGGGACACCATATTGTGGGATGACTTGTGCAGAACTGTATGAAAAATTACCCCAAGGGTACAGACTGGAGAAACCTCTCAACTGTGATGATGAGGTGTAAGTAACCCAATGCTTGACAAACTGAATGCTTCTTCTCTATACTTTCCTTGACCAATAGCATTTTAGAAGTATATAGCAGGGGTCTATTTACTGCACCAAAGTAAGATATTTAGTGGAATAAACTATATTTATGTAGTTTGGAAGGAGAAGGGAATTTCTAATACTAAAAACATTCAATAGTGATTTCCCTAAAACACTTTTGGATATTAAAAAAAAAACCCACCCCAAGTTCTGCTGCCATCCTTAAGGTATCTATTCCTATGGGAAACATTACTTTTATCTTTCGATAATGTCCTGTTTAGGTCAAGAAAAATTCCCCTCCAATACAAACACACTTGGGACCTTATCAGACCCCCCCCCCAAACCATGTTCTTTTGCAGGCATAGCTTTGTCTTTTTTATGCAGACAAAGAACTCCCCATGCCACACTTACCTGTAATCCCAGCAAAATGCTTCCCGGCAATGAATGAGGAGTGAATGGAGCTCCGTTCACTTCCTCGTTTGAAATCCCACGTATTCTTGTGAGAATACATAGCGCGGGGAATTTGAAAATAAAAATAACAGAGAAAAAGTTTTTAAAAGCACAAACACACACTTAGAAACTTCCAAGTAAACCAGAGAGAGTCATAAAAAGTGTGTCACCTACCTTGATGTCGTGATCTCACCCAGACATGTTCTCACTGGATTGGCCACTGACCCTGCATTCATGTGGGTACTATGGTGCAAAGTTTCAAACACTGGCAATGCTGGCACAAAAGCACCATGGGGATCAATTGATGGCTTGAGCCCGCAATAAAAAATACAGTTTTTTAACTGGACATGATCACAAAAGGATGACATCATCTGGTACGTGCACCCTTTCACGATCTATAGGCATCCTTATGACACCATATTTGCCTGGTCTGATAAGAAGTCCTTGGTGTAAGGCAAAATACACCAGATAATTCTCCTATTTAGCACCATGGAAGTGAATGGGATCTATTCTTGTATAATTTCAGTCTGATTTGTCTTGGGCAAACTTCCCAGTGGATTGTATCTTTTAGCATTTGCGTTTCTAATTCAGAGACATCAGAAAGTATAGTCAGCAAAAGCATTATAGGGAAAGGGCTGGTTCTTTGCAAAAGATTTGGCTTTCCTGTTATGTATCTCACTGATAATAAAGCCAATTGAATCATCCCATTTTAAAAGTTAAGACCGGAATCCTCTTAGTAATTTATGCTTGTGTACAAGTTTAAGTCCTTCACTGAGCAACGAGGTATTCGGTCCCTCATTGTGCAACAGTTTCTTCCCTTCTGGTCACAGCTTCACCCCTGATCCCCCCCCTTAAAAAAAACACTAATTGGACACAAGCCATGTCAGGTAAGCTTCCTCCACAGTTACTGTCTACTCAATGCTTTTTTATATTCTGCCTTTATCCCAGTATAGGAACGAAGACAGCTTAACGTGTCCACCAGCATGAAAGAAGATCTTGGCCTAAAGCTGGTTATTGCAAATGAATAAATCTTGGCCAAGATCCTCCATTATCAAAATAACTACAATCTGTCATATTAGTTATGTCTGATAATGCCCCCCCAAAAGCTACCTTTACAGCCTGCCCAGCATTCCAATGTTAGAGATTGGGGTGCTGGGAAATTATGTCTTTAGCACTCCCCCAGTCACAGGAGTACATCAACAACAGGCAGCTGGAGGGGCCCCTCACGGTCCTGCCACAACTGCTCATCTCAACTCACCCATGACTGGAACAATACTGCAGATGTCATTTCTCAGAACCCCAATTTCCTGCACCTCGGAAATCCTTTGATAAGGGAGCTGCCAGGCTGCAAAGTTAGGTTTTTGGACTCATGTTGACTAATTAATGACTATAAATATGAACCCCCAGCAGTTATAGGATCATAAGTCCCATCACATAATGACTGAGAAGTGTAGTAATAGTGCCACTCTATTCTACTTTGGTCACACCTCACCTGGAAAACTGTGTCCAGTTCTGGGCACCACAATTCAGGAAGGATATTGAGAAACTGGAACGTGTCCAGAGGAGGGCAACCAAAATGGTTAAAGGTCTGGAAGCCATGTCCTATGAGGAGTGACTTAGGGAGCAGGGTATGTTTAGCCTGGAGAAGAGAAGGTTGTGAGGTGACATGATAGCCATGTTTAAACATTTGAAGGGATTCATACTGAGGATGGAGCAAGCTTGTTTTCTGCTGCTCTAGGACATGGACCAATGGATTCAAACTACAGGAAAAGAGATTCCACCTAAGCATTAGGAAGAACTTCTTGGCAGTAAGAGCTGTTCGGCAATGGAATGCGCTGCCTCAGATTGTGGTGGAGTCTCCTTCTTTGGAGGTTTTTAAACTGGCTGGATGGCCATCTGTTGGGAATGCTTTGATTGTGCATTCCTGCATGGGAGGGGGTTGGACTAGATGGCCCTTGTGGTCTCTTCTAACTCTGTGATTCTATGATGTCAGCCCACAGTTTTCATGGGTGATATTTTCTTCTCTTTCCTTAGTTACAATTTAATGAGACAGTGCTGGAGAGAAAAGCCCTATGAGAGGCCATCATTTGCTCAAATACTTGTATCCTTAAACAGGATGTTGGAAGAAAGAAAGGTAAGGATCATTACTGTGGTCAGATTGGAGTTATGTAAGAACATTAGTCAGCCTCAGCTCATGAGTTACTTCCGTTGCAACTGCAAACCACTGTGCCATGTGGGTAGCGAAATGGATATTCCACATCACATGGGTAGGCTGGATCACAAAGATATTGGTGTCACATGTAAAAATCTCACCCAAGTGTTAATTTTGCCATAGTTGGAAGCTACTTCACAGACATGCTGATGTATGATGTGGTTCTTGGGATGCAGATATAAGATCTGTACATCATTAAGTTCCTCTCAGATGGTCATGTTTTAAACGAAGACAGTAATAGCATTTTTTAAAGTGTGTGTGTTTAAGAGAAGCCATCTGTACTGCTTCCTAATATATTGAGGATGAAAAGAGAAATGTCTAGCTCTTAGAGAACAATGAGAATTTATATTAGCTCTTGAATGCAGCATAAAATATACTAAACTTATTCTTGATTGTACTTCCAGACTTATGTGAATACAACCCTGTATGACAAGTTCACCTATGCAGGCATTGACTGTTCTGCTGAAGAAGCTGCTTAAGATGGAAGAGCTTCAGTTATTCATCGATTTAAGCAACTGAAGATCTTGATTCTCTGAGGGGATGAAATATAGTCTGATGTATAAAAGTTGTGTATAGTGTTGTGCCATCTTTTAGCTATACACATCATACCTTTTAAGTGTATGTTACACTGAGCTCTGTCTCACTATGCTATAGGAATGTTTGTGTACATATATGTGTATGTAAGTGTACCCACAATGTATAGCTGTGTAGAAAGACTGATCTTTATATATGCATATTCACACATGCAGTATTTGAACGAAGAAAAGGATAAAAACAAATAAATTCTACATTTCATAGACCATTATGTATCTTTTGTCTGGAAATCATGGAGTTGGAAGAGACCACAAGGGGCACCCAGTCCAATCCCCCATCATGCAGAAATATACAATCAAAGCCCTCCCAACAGATGGCCATCCAGCCTCTGTTTAGAAACCTCCAAAGAAGGAGACTCCACCACACACTAAGATAGTGTATTCTACTATCAAACTACCATCAGGAAGTTCTTCCTAATATTTGAGGTGGAATTTCTTTTCCTGCAGTCTGAGTCCGTTGCTCTGTGTCCTAGTCTCTGGAGCTGCAGAAAACAAGCTTGCTCCCTCTTCAGTATGATATCCTTTCAAGTATTTAAACATGACTATCATGTCACCTCTTAACCTTCTCTTCTCCTCACTAAACATACCCAGCTCCCTATTGTAAATGACAGAAGCACATTTCTGTGGCAGTCCTTGAGATGCGGGCAGGCATAGTTAGTGATTTATAATGGTGTAAAATGAATTCCACCACTGTGAATTCCTGTGGAGGTCAGAATTCTCTATCAACCTTGTGCAACAACCAAAATCTCTCCATGGCTCATTTTTCGGCTGCTGCAGCCTCTACTCCACAGTCATTTAGTGGTGGTGGAGAGCATGTTTACTTTGTTAACTGAGGTATACCTGTATATCCCTGTCATATTCCTTTCATGCTGAGCCAGGGATAGCAAGATGACAGTAGCAGGAAGGGGTGGGTTCTTCCCCAAATTTCTCATAACTGATGCAATTTTCCCTGAGTTAAAACTGAACTGTTCTATCATTTAAAAGGCTTATTTTGAGTGTGTCAACAGTCAGAATTACCTACTCACAGAAGAGTTTTTGCTTGAATAACCTTTCCAGCCATGCATCTGTCTCATGAGCAGAAAAATGCAGTCAACTTTTGTAGTGATGGAAGCGGCAACTTAACAAGTGTGGTGAATCTTATCTAATGCATCAGATGAGAATCAAGCATCCCCACACAGAGAGATAGAGCAGAAACAGGTGGGATCATCAGATGCTGATTAGAAGGACTCAGTGTCTTTAGTGATACAGGCCAGAAGCTGAGCTTTGTGTCTTTTGCAAGGTCCATAATAACTAGGACAAAATGCCAACAGGATTGTAAAACTATGTCATTTTTGAAAGCTGACTGTAGATTTTGAGAGATGAGGTGACAAAGTTTCATATTGTCTTGTGAAAGCAAGGATTTGTGGAAGCCAGAGTGAGAAATGTCACTTTCTTTCTGATAAACACTGTTTGGAGAAGTACCTCTTGTGAAAAGATGAAGAGTTGGGAGAACTTTGTAGATGAAGTCTAAGAAGTTGCTGGAGCATTGATAGGCATTCTGTAGATAGAGTAGGCACTGCAAAGACCATTTGGAGAATGGGGTGTGTCAAGGCTTGATTGAACACTAGGGTTGTGTCAAGTCTAGAGGGCTTGACACACTCAATCACCATGGGAAATGTCTCAGTGACTTCACAGGCAGGGGTAAGAAGACAACTGAGAAGATCTGAGAAGCCTCGTCTGTGCCAGTACTACACCCCAGGAATGGCTGAGGATGTGGGCATCTGATAAAGTTTTCCTTTCTGTTCTCATCATGTTCTTCTGATGTGGTTCGGGACGTGTTTTTTTGCCGCATTTCTCCACATCTGATAATCTCTTTAGAGACTATTAACAACTGTTATGATGGGAGAGAAATGACAAAGATACAGAGAGTAAGTGTAGTAAGGGAGACTCCTAGATTGACAATGGTATTCACACAGTTAAGGAGAGTACTTATGGCAATCCCTATAATATGAGCTACATAGGGACCAGCTAAGCAAATTGACTGTGTTCACTGTCTTACGGCCACTAGTGCCAAGGCTCTCATTCAAACTCACTGAACCAACAAGGGAAAAAGAACACCTTCACAATATTTGTAGTTGTCTCTGTAAGGCGAGTGTGATTTCTTCGAGTACTGTGTCCAAACTTGGATTTTCGCTTAGCAACAAAATTGTTGTTGAGGAGTCAACAATTCAGTAGTCAACTGTAGGTGGAGCTCGTCCTGAACAGACTTTTTATGAATTTCACCATCAGAAATAAACTCAATGATCTGGATGTAAGAGAGAATCTCTGGTTGGATAGAGAGAGTTCCAAATCAAATACCTCCAAGAGCTGAATCAATGGTACAGTTGGCAGTCTAGCAGCTGGATTTGATCAATGGTTGATAGTCACTGTTGGGCTACCCAGAAGATTTCTCCCACCCCGCTGCATCTTTTCCTTTGGCTTTTGGTGATCACTTCAGTGAGCTCTCTTAGGATTATGGAAATCAATCCCTGGGTAGTAAAGCAGTTATCCCATAGCAGTCTGCTGAGACTTAGTGGTGGAAGACTGTAGTAGCAATGATGCGGAAGGACTCTCAGTACCAAATCCTTTGGTACCAACTACAGAAAGGCTCAGAGAATTAAGAGCAAGGCTAGAGGTCTCTGAGCAAGCCATCAAATCACCTCTTAACATTATATTGAGAAAAAAACCCAGCATAATTCTGAAGGCCCAGTTAATTCAAACCATTCCCTACAACAAATATTATACTTGGTACAGTACGATTTTGAATTACTATAATTACCAGGGACAGAAAATTGTCTTAATACTTTTATACTAGCAGTTGTCCATAACCAATGATGAAAGAAAGGCTACTGTTGAGAAACCTCACTATCTTCTGCCTTTAGTATCTTTTTTTACTTTCCAAAGCATAAGTTCCATGCAAGCAGTTGCATCTTCACTACAATCATGACCACCAACTAGAAAAAACAACATCAATGCTAACAATTTCAAAGACTTGAAAAAACTGGCACTGAGTAAATATTCAGTGGTAACTATAGCAATAGTAAACCTGTGTACTGGCTGTAATTCATTTCTGGATCTGTCATGTTAAAATTTGAAATTTTGAAATTTGAAAACTTTTTTATATCTGATTACTAAGTATGCAAAAATATATTTTCCTAGTGATGAAACACAGGGAAAAGTGCTCTGTTGCCATAATGAATACCACACACCTAGGACTTTATCATACAGGGAAAAACGGTGTCATCATGACACCACATAACCACAAAAAGGTGTGCAGATCAGATGACGATGCCCTATTGCAGTTATGTCCTGGCCAAAACCCGGGGTTTTTAATTGATGGCTTAAGCTGTCAATAGATCTCCCAGGCACTTTTTTGCTGGCGTTGCCATCATGTGATAAATTGGGCCATTTAAATCACATACTTACCCTGACAATGCCTGCTCCAGCGCAAACACTTCCGGGTCAGATCAGGACATCTAGGTGGGTTTTGTTCCTTTTATTACCCTCCCTGGGTTACTTGGGTGTGTATGTGCTTTGCTTCACTTTTTGATGTTTATTTTGCTTTTTATTTTTAAATTTCCTGTGCAATGAAATTGCACGAGATTTCGAGAGAGGAAGTGAATGGAGCTCCATTCACTTCCTCTTTATTGCCGGGAGCCTTTCCCAGGATTAGAAGGTAAGTGCGGGGGGGGGGGACACATTCTTTTGCCAGCATAAAAATGCTTTTTTTATGCTAGCAAAAGAATGTTTAAAAGGGATGTGTTTGATCAAGTCCCTAGTGTAGCACTTGTTTCAACATATGAAATATGCAAGCTCATATTGCACTGGGGCTATGCTTCATTCTGCTTAATATAAATACCAGTAATTTCCTACATGAATAACCACATCTCCCCCATCCTATATCTATACATTTTGTTTTTCCGCCCTAAGAGCAGTACCTTACATTTCTCCATATTGAATTTCATTTTGTTAGCTTTGGCCCAGCTTTCTAGTCTATTCAGGTCATTTTGAATTTTGATCCTGTCCTCTAGGGTATTAGCTACTCCTAATTTGGTGTCATCTGCAAATTTGATAAGTATGCCCCTAATTCTGTCATCCAAGTCATTGATGAAGATGTTGAATAGCACTGGGCCCAGGACAGAACCCTGTGGTACCCCACTGGTCACATCTTTCCAAGATGAAGAGGAGCCACTGCTGAGCACCCTTTGGGTTCAGCCTGTCAACCAATTACAAATCCATTTAACGGTTAACTTGTCTAGCCCACATTTTACAAGCTTGCTTGCAAGAAAGTTATGGGGAACCTTGTCAAAGACCTTACTGAAATCAAGGTATGCAATATCCACAGCGTTCCCTTCATCTACCAAGCTGGTAATTTTATCAAAAAAGAGAGATCAAATTAGTCTAGCATGACGTGATTCTCTGAAACCCATGTTGACTTTTTGTGATTATGGCATTGCCTTCTAAATGTTCACAGACTCTCTGTTTAATGATCTGCTCTAGAATCTTCCCTGGTATTGATGTCAGACTAACTGGATGATAATTGTTGGGATCTTCTTTTTTCCCCCCTTTTTGCAGATGGAGACAACATTTGCCCTCCTCGTCTGCTGGGGCTTCTCCTGTTCTCCAGGAGTTCTCAAAGATTATTACCAATGGCTCTGAGATTACATTTGCCAGATCTTTTAATACCCTTGGATGTAGTTCATCTGGTCCCGGGGATTTAAATTCATTTAGATTAAGAAGGTATTCCTGTACTACCACTTTACTTATTCTGTACTGGATTTCCCCTATTGTGTTCTCTGTTCCATTATCCTCAGGTTGATCATCCTTTTCCTTTTCTGAAAACACTGAGGCAAAGAAGGTGTTGAGTAATTCTGCCTTTTCTCTGTCCCCTGTTAGCATTTTGCAATCTACTCCATGTAGTGGCCCTACCATTTCCTTCTTCTTCCTTTTGCTGCAGACATACCACCAACCCCCCTTTTTATTGTACTTAACCTCTCTAGTGAGCCTGAGCTCATTCTGTGCTTTAGCTTTTCTGACTTTACTCCTACACATGTTCGCTATCTGTTTGAATTCATCTTTGGTGATTTCCCCCTTTTTCCATTTCCTATACATGTTCCGTTTAAAACTTAGCTCCGTTGAAAGTTCTTTAATCATCCATCCTGGTTTCTTAAGACACCTCCCATTTTTCTTCCTCGGTGGTACTGTTTGAAACTGTGCCTTCAGTATCTCCCTTTTGAGAAAGTCCCATCCATCTTGAAGTCTCTTCTCTTTTAGTATTCCTGACCATGGGATCACCCCCAGTATTTCCCTGAGTTTATTGAAATCAGCCCTCCTAAAGTCAAGAATATGTGTCTGACTATGCCTGGCTTCTCCTTTCCATTGTATAACAAACTCCAGGAGAACATGATCACTCTCACCTAAGGATCCCACCACTTGCACCCCATTAACCAGGTCATCCCTGTTGGTTAGGATCAGATCTAAAATAGCTGACCCCCTTGTTGCCTCTTCCACTTTTTGGACCATGAAATTGTCTTCCAGGCATGTAAGGAATTTGCTAGACCTTGAAGTTTTGGTTGAGTTAGATTTCCAGCAAATATTTGGATAGTTGAAGTCACCCATCACTACTACATCTCTCCTTTCTGCGTGTGTGGTCATCTGTTCTAGAAAGGCATCATCCAATTCCTCCATCTAACTTGGGGTCTGTAGTAGAGTCCCACAATAACATCCCTGTTGTTTCCCTCCCCTTTAATTTTTATCCAGATGCTCTCCACCTAGCTTCTAGTACTGACTATTTTCTCCAGCCCTTTTGCCTTCCAGAATACTGTCTCCCTCCCCCATATGACTCAGTTTAAAGCCCTCCTGATCAAATTCTTGAGACTGTTGGCAAAAACGTTTCTGCCAACTGGTGTGAGATGCAACCCTTGCCAGAAGTCCCCCCTCATGGAACTGCAGCCCATGATCCAAGAATCCAAATCATTCTCGGTGACACCATCTACGGAGCCAGTTGTTTACATCAGCTATTTTCCTCTCCCTTCCTGGACCATACTCTTCAACTGGCAGAAGAGATGAGATGACAACCTGTGCATCCATTTCTTTCAGCCTCCTTCCCAGAGCCTCATAATCTCTTCTGATATTCGGAAAGCTGTGCCTTGCAGTATCATTGGTTCCCACATGGACCAAAAGGAAGGGGTAATGATCCATAGGCTTGACCAGTCTTGTCAGCCTCTCCGTCATATCACGAATCTTTGCCCCAGGGAGACAACACACCTCCCGAGACATCTTGTCAGGCCCACAAATCACTGCTTCTGTACCCCTCAGCAAGGAGTCCCACCACCACCACCACATGCCTCCCCCGAGGCTTTGCAGTGGCTGTTTCTTCTGGTGGTACTCTCAGGGTCCTGAAGTCTGTCCATGCTGTTCTTCTTCATTGTCCTTGATAAGGGAGAGAGCTTCAAATCGATTCTGTAGCTGCAAGCTGCCAGAACAATCCCTGGTTCTGTGTGTGACATTCATCCAGCTGTCTACCTCCTGTGTATGTGAAGTGATTCTCTCCTCCCCAGCAATTTCCTCTGTGTGGTCATTGTCCAAGGCTGTTCCTTCTGTTCTGTCCAGGAAAACCTCTTGCTCACAAATATGGTGAAGTGTAGCTACCCGGGTCTCCAACTGCTGGACTTTCTCCTCCATGAGGGCTATCAACTTGCACCTGGTGCATGTGAAGTTCCCCACATCTGTAGACAAGAAGACAAACATCCCACAAGTGTTGCAGGTGACTGCAGCAGTTCCCTCAGTATCCATGCTGAGAAGTCTTAAGTAATCAGTGAAACATGACTGTGAGCTTCCATCTCAAAAAATCCTCTGGTGTTCACCAATCTCTGTCAGTGAGCTCAATCTACTGGGAACATAACTTTATAGAGATCTCCTGGCTGCAAGCTTGTTCTGAAGGCAAGTTACTACTTCACTTCCTCTAAGCAAGAAACCCTCAAAAGTATTTTTTAAAATAAAATTTTGTAAAGGACAACCTCTAAAACAAAGTTTGTTGCTCCCCTGCTGCCTATGCTGTATTTTTGCTTGGTTGATAAAATTCCTTCTTCTCCCTGGCAGGAAACTGGCCTGGAAAGCCCCTGGGAGGAGTTATATAGAGCTAGGCTCCTAGCTCCACCCCTAGTGACTCACAGATGTGACTCACAGAAGGTCCACCCCCTCAGCAATAAGCACACTCTCCCAAGAGTTTTTTTAAAAAATTCAAACTCACCCACTCAAAATGGCTGCCCAGAAGCTGCTCTCCTTCTCCCTGGTTATTAAGGAGGTATGTGCGAATCCTTTCTTCCAGCCCTGGGAGTCTCAGCAATTATTCAATCAAGCAATTAAGTTACCGTTCCTTAATCTATTCCTATGGAAATCTCTCCTATACCCCCCTGCTGTCCAACCTGGTGAGGTTGTCACAAACCCATCAATTTCTAGCTCCCAGCAATTAAAACAATCAGTTGAGTTTCGATTTCCTTTGTCTATCCCATGGGAAAGCCATCAGGCTTTGTCATAACCAGAGTACCCCTTCTGGGTATGAAATAGAGTATAAATATTAGTCCCCTAACAACAGTAAAGTGTGCCACAGTGGATGAACCCGACCACTCTTTCTTGGTGCGTCCTGGATCGGAACCTCAGTGCCTGTCTGAGTATCTTCGCTTCTAGACTGGTAACTATCACCCTATATTCCCAAATCTCTCCCTCTATATAATCTTTCTTTCTTACTCTACTATAGCTTTTTATGGTTCTTAAGCATGTGTTGGAAGGGGAGGAAATACAGTGATTGGGAAAGAAAGGGCTTAAAACCTGGTTTTGTGCTGGAAGGGATTGCTTTTCCTCTGGATTTCTTTCCCTTCCAATACAACACCAGGTTTTATACCCTTTCATTCCCAATCCCACTCCATTGCTTTTCCTCTGGATTTCCTCTCCTTCCAACAGAAAGTCAGCAACGAGAGGAGGTACACTACATTCCAGCCCTCTGCTTCACCAGCTTTCCTCCTAAAGAACTATTCTCAGCTACCCAGGCAGGCTGGGCTTCCTTATGTAGCTACTGTATATTCCTGCATATAAGACTGCTTTTTAACACTTGAAAATCTCCTCAAAAGTGGGGGGTCATCTTATATGCCCAGCAGATCTTTTCCCCTGCTGTGAGAATGACTGCCTTGTCTTTGAAGTGTTAAATTCCCTGGGCAGTTTCCCCAGCAGATCCTTCCCCCTGCTGTGAGAATGACTGCTTTGCCTTTGAAGTGTTAATTGCCCTCCATTTAGGGATTGTATTTTGGTAAACTTGCCAGGAAGATTTCCATTTGCATAGTTTTGGGGATTTCCTCTCCAGGAGTTTGAAAGTCTGCCAATGTGGCTCTAAAATAATTAATGTGCTCATTCAAAAATTTGGGACTTGTTAGCTTCATATTAACCAACTTCATTATTAATGAAACCTTACTTTCCAAAGATGGAACACCACAGAGATTTTTCAAAGTATCCCATGCTTTTTTAGCTGTTCTCAGTCCTTTAATTTCACAGACTATTCCATCATCTACAGCCACTGAGCTGGCTGGCTGGTGGGGGGCAGGATTTCCAGCCAGGTGGCTGGCTGGACGGGGGGGGGGGAGTCTATATTTTAACTTAAAAATTGGGGGGGGGTGTCTTATGTGCCCAGTCGTCTTATACGCCAGAATATATGGTAATAAAAAGCCTTTTGGCCTTTAGCAACAAAAGTAGTGCATTCAAAGCACAGCTTGATCCCTGTGAGAAACTAGGAATTGTCTCTCTGAAATGATTCTACTCTAGAGCCAAACCAGAGTTACAGTGAGGAGGCACCTGCCATTTTCTTTTGACAATATTTGTACTGGGGTAGTCCAATCATTTTTTTCTATCCAAGATTAACTAAAAAATTGTCAGAACAACTAGACCAAAAATGGAAATTAAAGAAACTTCCTACCTAGTTATGTCAGAGCTTGTTTTTTCAAACCTATAAGCCAAATGAGTCCTTCTCAGACAAAAACAGTGGGGATTTATTTGCATACAAAAAGATCACTGTGACTTACTCACTAGACAGAGGCTGGAGCAGAGCAGCCACTGCCTGGCACAGAAGAGAAGTCATCTGCTGTGTCTTCTCTTCTCTTGCCTTCTTCAGCCCCTTCATGCAGCAACCAGGCAGCAAGGCTGAGACACAGGCTGTAACTTCCCACCAAGCCAGCATTGTGGCACATGTGTCATGGCTAAACCAAAGGCTTTTTGCAAGCTCTGTTTGCTCCTCTTCCATTGCTACTTGAAGGGGAAAGAACAGAGCTTGCAAAAAGCAGCAGCCAAGCTCAGGCTGAGATGCTGTAGCCTCCCACCAAACCAGTGTCTTGGACGTTTGCATGACACACCTACACACGCAGCCAACACACTAATGTGTCGCAACACAGTTTGGAAAGCTCTGGCATATGTATTTATCAGTTGCTGCAGTCATTGAGGACTGAAGACAAGTTTTAAAAAACTGAAGAAGAATTGAAACGGCCAGAAATTTCAGGCTTGCTGTCTTTTGCTGTTTTGTTGTGTTTGAGAACTTTCTTACCTGATTGTGGATGTCTTTAAGAATCTTAGAAGTCTTTTTGAGAGTCTTATGAAGGACAGAGGATTCATGATTCTGCAGTAATTATAGACATTCAGAACTTACATCCATTTACTTATAGTTCTTTGCACTATTGGGAACTGTTAATTACCATTATCATACTCTGGGGTTAATTACTAGTTTTGTCATTTTATAGCATTACACTCTTTGTACATACATTCTTGGTTCCTAACAATAACATGATAAAATATAGAAGAGGTTGACCTTTGTGTAACAAGGATAAGCATAAAGCATGAATTGACAGAAGAGTAAATCTGACTCCTAGTGGAAGACTTAAGTAAAGGAGTTAAGAAGGCTATAAAAAATCATTGAACATTAACTGAATATTTTGACAAAGAAGAAAAGAGAGGAGAAGGGTGAAAAACAAAGGGGGGAGAGAAAGAAAAGAACATTATAGCAATACAAAAGAAAGGAACTGAACAAAATTAATGGGAAAAATCCTTTTTTCTTCTATTCTGGAAAATTTTAAAAAATAATATTTTTTTTTAAAATTAAACAAATAAAAAATATAATAATGTCTCCAAAAAAGCAAACTTAGATTCAAACGTTAATGGGGAGAAGACAATAAACAG
This sequence comes from Gambelia wislizenii, assembly GCA_030847615.1. Classification (NCBI taxonomy): domain Eukaryota; kingdom Metazoa; phylum Chordata; class Lepidosauria; order Squamata; family Crotaphytidae; genus Gambelia; species Gambelia wislizenii. The sequence goes on along the minus strand of JAUMIR010000002.1, from coordinate 313,573,261 downwards.
ATATATTATACCTCAACCAAATGTTATTGGAAGAATTTAAGAAATTTAGAGAAGAAATGACACAGGCATTCAGGGACATGAGACGAGACATTAAAAGAGAACTAGATGACTTCAGGGGAAAACTGGACACAATTACACTGGACGTACAACAGATAAGTGGGAAAGTAGAAAAATCTCCAAACGAAAACAAAAAAAAATTGGGGAAAACGACCAAAAATTTGAAAGTAAATCAAGAACAGGAACAGGAGACCATTATACTAATTCAGTTGAAACTGTGGGATTATTGCTTTTTCCCCCTTCTCTTCTTTTTGGCAAATTTTGGAAAATAATAATAATAATTAAGAACAAATTAAGCAAACAAACAAAGAAAAAATGAATAATGGCTGGTGGAATTGTTGTTGGTGCACCTTTGGGTGGGAGTGCTGGTGGTGCTGTTCCTGGTGCACCTGGGAGCTGTACTGTTGCTGCTGGCACACTTGCAGATGGGGGTGTCAATGTCCCTTGATGTGCACTTAGGGATGGTGCTGGTCCCAGCACACTCAGCGGTGCCACTGTAATGTGATTTGACATGCGAGGCACTCCTCCATTACTCTGTTCTGTCTTGCTTTGCTCACACTCCTTTCTCTTTCCAAAGTGTGTGTCGACTCATCCAAAAATGTTGACACCTCATCCACAGTTTTGATGGTGTTGACAAATGTTAGTGTTCTTATGCGTTGAATTTGTGAGCTGCTCTGTGCTGTGGGGCCAATGCGGGATAATGCCATACCATGCTCTGACTTTGAGAGAAGGAAGAATCAGATACTCCCTCCAAAGGCTGGAAATAGGGGGGCCTAAAGAGATCTTCTTCAGAAGAAGTAAGTGAGCTGGAAGGCAAATTGGAGCAGGGCTTGGTGGAAGAGAGATTTAGTAACATAGAATCATCACATTTTCATTTTAATGTGCCTCACATCGGGAGGCATGGAGACACACTATTCACAATGCTGCAGCCTTATTTGAGAACTCACACCGAACAAGTCTTGAAGAGAAATGATAACGCAGAAAGAATTACAACCCGGAAACATCACCCAAGGAGACCTTCTGCTGTGCTTTCTTCAACCGGACTTGTTTATCTCGGTTTGGCCTTTTTAGTCATCAGCGCACTTCCAGAAAGTGCGGGATGAGTCCTTCCTGAATCTTCGTTTGCGAAGAAAAGCCAGAGAGGGGGGGGGTATTTAACGTGTATTTATTCCTTATTTCTTGAAAGATTTTTCATCCTGCTCTTACATAATAAAGATTCCTAGAGTTTGTCTTTAGCACAAGATCAATAAGAAATGGCTGTCTCTGTCTCTCTTCCTGCAGGTTTACAATCCCAAAGACACAACTTTAAAAGAAAAAGGATTGTGATGGGAAGAGGAACATGAACAAACACAAGCACTATTTTTTTTTTTTAAGAAATCACAAAGTTCCTCACAATGACTATCTGGAATAGAAACATATTCTGGGGTAGCTGTGTTGGAATGGAAACACTCTAGGGAAAAACCTTGAATGGAAACACTCTAGGGAAAGGAGGAACTGGCTTCTCTGACTGGGAGCCCTATCTCCTCCCTCATTTTCTGCCAGTCACATGGAATTATATGCTGGATTCCAAGCCTTCCCCAAAAGACCACAGAGTGGCATAAATGGTCTGCTAGTTTATTCTCAGAATAACCAGATAGAGACAGGTTGAGAAATAGTAGCTGCCCCACTCACCCTGTGAGGTTCATGTCAGATTCAGAATGTGAATCCAGCTTCAAGATCAACACTCTGATACGCAACAATCATTCCTGGGACAAGTTAGTTTTTATACTACAACTCCCAGAATCCCACAGCCAAGATGGCTACTGGCCATATTAACTGGGGGCTTCTGGAAAATGTAGTCCAAAAACTCTAACTAGGGATCACCCCAGGCATTTTGAATTTGTCTGCTAATTTACCTTGTCAGGTATGTTTACCGGAGAGACAATCCTGATGTAATCTCACCTGAATAAATATGACAAATGCCAGTTGTCAGGATAGATCCTAAAGAGACAACAAATACTCTGGAAAAACATATAACCACTGCAAAATTGCATACTTTCAAGCCTCCATTCCAGTGTAGTTTGGAAAAACGGGAGTTATTTGACTTTATCAGACACATAAAATACGGCATCGTAACGACACCACGTAACCATGAAAGGGTGTGCAGATCAGACAACATCACCCTTTCGTGGCTATATTTTGCCCCAAATCCTTTCTTTTTAATTGATGGCTTAAGTCATCAATTGATCCCCTGTGGTGCTTTTGTGCCGGCATTGCTGGCATGTGCAACCTCGGGCCTTTTAACTCATATGAATACAGCATCAATGGCTGGTCTGGCACAAACACTTCTGGGTGAGAGCGGGACATCCAGCTAAGTTTTTTTATAACCATCCCTGGGTTACTTGGGACTTTTAAAGTGTGTTTAGGTGCTTGGTGTAACTTTTTATGCTTTATTTTTTGTTCTAGTTTTAAATTTCCCATGCAATGAAGTCTTGTGGGATTTTGAATGAGGATGTGAACAGGGCTTCATTCACTTCCTCTTCATTGCCAAGGAAGCCTTCTGCCTGGAGAGAAAGTAAGTGTAGTGGGGGAGTTCTTTTGCAGGCATAAAAATGGATTTTTTAATGCCTGTAAAAGAACGTTTAAAGGGTCTAGTCTGATAAAGTCCCTTGACTCCAGACAATAGAAGGTCTAGAGTTTCCTAGTTTGTTCTAGAGTAAAATGTCTAGACTCTGCAAACTTGACATATCATCATGACTGGAGTCTTCAACAGGATGTGCTAGGCTGTGACTTAAGACTCATTTACACTAGTAGATGTAACTGGGGGGTGGGGAGCCAGGAGTATTCCTGTGCCAGAGTTGGCCCAGATTCCCTGTTATTGAAGCACTCCAAGCTGAGAACGGGCAGCTGTCTTCATATGTGTCCTGTTGTAATGGCTGCCACCACAGCCACTGCAGGTTCGTGTCACATTCTCTGAGGCCAGGAACAAGGTGAAAAGCCTTGATCACATGCTGGGGGGCTCATTATGATATCAGAGGTTTCGATGCAAATGCCAGTGGAGGCAGCAGCAGGCAATACAATGGAACATGTGTGAAGACAGCTGTCATCAGCATAGAGTGCTCTAGATTTTCCAGTGATATCTGGAATAAATCAGGAGTTTTCTTAAAACATTTTAAGAGGGGAGTGACCATTTTGGGGATGGAATAGGCCAAAAATTGCAAAGATAATTCAATTTGGGGTTAGGACCAGCGTCATCTGGACAGACCACCTCCAGAATGGCCCCAGAACGTCTTATTGGGCTCATGTAGACAAGCCCTTAGGTAGCCAAACCAGGCATCCTGCTGTTCAGTTACCTGCACACGTGCCCTTTCTCAGGAGCTTAGGGTTGCTTCCTGCATGAAAAATCCATACATAGAAGGCAGCTCCATGCAAAATACTTAATACATGGGTTTCTCTACTGTAACTGATCAATTCCAGCATCCCCTGAGTCCCCACTGCCAATACCATCATCCTACACTTTGGTTCAATGTGAACAGTAATTTGATTTGGCTAATCTGGCTTTGAGAAAAAGGTGAAAAGAGGGATGATAATGAAAGTATGAAAGGTATTACAAGTGAATTGTATAAAATATTGATAAAAAATAAGGATAAAAAAGACAAACGGGAATATCTAAGGAGAATATGGGAGGAAGATTTGAAACAAAAAATTGGAGATCATGAATGGGAAAAGATATGGAAACAAAGACATCTAAAAAATATGTCGATACGGATAAAAGAAAATTATTATAACATAATATGGAGATGGTATTTGACACCAGCAAGATTGCATAATATAGATAAGAATAACTCTGAATATTGTTGGAGAGGTTGTCAAGAAATAGGTACATATATGCATATGTGGTGGAATTGTAAATTTGTACAGCAGTTTTGGGAAATGGTTTTCATAGAAATAGAGAATATTCTGAATAGAAATATAGAAAGGAAACCGAGTATAGCATTGATGTCAATTTATAATGGAGAGAATGGGAATCAAGCAGAAAAGGATTTAATAACAAATTTATTAACGGCAGCAAGATTAATTATAGCCAGACGTTGGAAAATGCAAATAAATGTACAAGTGGAGGAGTGGTATAACGAAGTTTGGAAGATGGCAATAAATGATAAGTTAACATGAAGAATTAAAGTAAGAAGAAGAAGTTGGAAAGAAAGTGATTTTGATAAAATTTGGAAAGTATTTGTTAAAAAAGTATTACAGACAAAAGATGGGAGGTTACCTCCACGAGAAGAAATGAGATTCTGGAAAGATTAAGTAAGGGATAATGGCTCTGGTGAAGGGGAGCACTGAGGGGGGGGGTAGGGGAATTAACATTTTTAAATAGAATTATAGTAAAGAATTTATGCTAACCTTTGAAATTAGTTAATAGAAAAATTGCGATGTTTATAGTAATTTTATGTGTTATACTAACTAAGTATTGATTGGATAATATAATGTATGATTATAAAATTAATAAAAATACATTTTAAAAAAACTGGCTTTGAGGACTATCCCAGAGCAACCAGGAAATAAACTCTTGTGACTTAGTCATACACCCTAGGACATAGTCAGAAAAACAAGCTAAAGGGCATGCATGGATCATGCTTAGGAAAGCCCCGCAAAAAAATTCTTTCCCAAAAGTCCACACCTGGATGAATCATCTCTGAAATGGAAAACCTGGTCCTCCTTTGTTTCACTAACTCCAGACCATTCAGGGGGATATCCATTGCTATGCAGATTAGCTGACACTCTCACATCTGAAGACCAAAGAGGCTCTGCCTGCCAATCAAAGAGATAACCAAATTCACCTCCATCTTCCAGATCTTGACTATCTGGATTTCCTCTCTAAACAATCTAACTTTTTGAAACCAAATGTTTCCTTTGTTCTCAGGGTGGCTTCAAAGGGGTATTTTCTTATAACCCCCTCCCTGGAATTTTATTTCTCTGCTTCAGTCCCATATTCCAAATTGGATCCATGTCCTTTAACCCCCCCCCTTTTCTGAATTAACCTCCTGGACCTTGAAATGGCTCACAGCCATCTTCAAGCGCTCCTTCCCCCCACCTCTCTTAATCTTAACCCTCCTGTTCCCAAGCTTCCTGTTTTTGTTGCTGCAACCCAAGGGTAACACCACTTCTCGCTGCTAGATCAGGCGTAGTAGTTTTTCCCACCTAGTCTTTTCCTTTCTAACTAAGTTACTGCCTTACTCTGAAAGTCTTGTTTTGATTGCTAAAGTGAATGCATGGGGTGTGTGAATGCTATTGTTTTTCAATAAAGTTTCATCCATTTATTTTTGGAACACAGTCTCACGGGTGTCTTTTCACCGCCACACCCATAGACACAGGGGTACAAGGTCCTGAGGTTGCATGATTCTCTCATATGCTGCTTGAGTTGCAGGCCCCACTGCGGATGGTGAAATCTGCAGATAATAGCTACCACCATCCACCACCCTGCCACCATCGCAGGAGATCCCTCCTCCCCTCCCTTCCCCCTTTGCCCCACGATCGCTGTGGTGGCAACAGGAGCTCTCCCGGGGGAAGAGGCAGGTCAGGCAAGATCCCTCCCTCCCATTCCTACCCCCCTTTGCCCCCACGATTGCCATCACAGCGACCGGAGCTCTCCCGTGGGAAGGGATGGGACAGGTAAAATCCCTCCTGCCCCTCCCTTTGCCCCCACAATCACCACTGCAGCAACAGGAGATCTCTCAGGGGAAGAGATGGGGCAGACACAGATCCCTTCTCCCCTTCCCTTCCTCCTACCATTGCCAATCGCGAATAATTGAATCTGTGGTTGACGAATCAGCGGATACGGGGGTGCTATTGTATATGTAACCTTCCTATGAATTTTGATGTACAGTAGGCCCTAACATTTTGCAGGGATTAGGGGTGCAGCAGCCCTGCGAAAGTGGAAAAAAACACAAATATTGGCCTGCTATTTGTTTGTGATAACCTTTGTCTAGGCATTTGAAGGCCCTCCAGCACAATTCTATGGTCAGCTTCCACCTGGAGGACCCACCAATGCCTAGTGAAGTGTTTTCTCTAGGCATTTGTAAGTCCTCCAGCAGGATTCTATGGTCAGCTGCCACTGGTACCTTTATTCCTGTATGCACTAAACTTTAATCTTTCATAATGTTTCATCTTATTAATGTTTAAACTGTAACAATTTCAAATAAACCTCTTTTGTGTTAATCAGGCGGTCTTCCAGGTGTTTCTGGACTGCAACTCCCATCAATCCTTCCAGGATAGTCAATTGTCAATTGTGAGAGATTGTGGGCATTGTAGTCCAACCCAAGTTGCTATGAGAGGGCATAGATATTCTATACCCAGAACTATACATCAGAAAAAGGGAAATGCTGGGTATATTCAGAGTCTGAAGGTCATTTCAAAGATACCTGTTAGAAATGGGGGAGAGCATTTAAACAAAATTAAAAATGGAAAATTCTGACCAGTATGATAAATGAATCATTTCAACTTTGTACTTTGGATCTACTCATTGGTTTACAGGATTGGGTATTTAAGGGTATTGGTGTCTTCCAGAGAAGGAAAAACTAATGTGTATATATATATATATATATATATATATATATATTATCAGGGTTTTAACTCTGTCTTGTAGTGTTGTTGTTAGCCACTTTGGGTCTTCTGTCCGGAGCAAGGCAAAATTTATATATATATTTCCATCCCTCTCCCATCACTGGTAGGAGGGTGTTGGAAATGTCTTCCTCCTTGCAATCCGATAAGGAACTGTACAAACCTCCTTCACCCAATCTGGCAGCTGGCTCTTAAGGAGAGTGGGTGGGGTTGGCCAGAAGACATTACGGTGGGCCTTTGGCATCTGCTAGGGTTTGGTTTCAGGACACACCCCACCCCAGTCCCATGGATACCAAAATCCATGAGTTCAAGTCCTGAAAACCAGATCCTCTGGAACAGGTTTGGGGTTTCTCTGTACTGCAATAGCCTACTGCCAATTCTGCTGACAGAAGCAATTGATTCAGTAGAGGTACCTTGCTAGGTGCTTTCCATAATCTTAGAATATAGGTCGAAAACTGATATATATGTGTGTGTGTGTGTGTGCGTATACACATCTTTTTATGCGTCGCTAGTTTTGTGTGCTTATTGCAATTTGAACCTGTGGATGCAGAATCAGTGGATATGGAGGGCCGGCTGTACTTAGTTATGCAGATAGAACAAAGTAGCCAATTTAGGATACCAGTGATTATTTCTGGCTTCATCCATAGGCCTACAGGCATTGTCATGCAGATGTCTGACATCTGGTGCAGATGACCTTCATGCTGCCTGAAAAACAGATCCTCTGGAACAGGTTTGAGGTGCCTCTGTACTGCAGGGAAGGGGCAACAGCCTATTATCAATTCTGCTGATAGAAGCAGCTTATTCAGTAGAAGTACCTTGTTAGGTACTCACCATAATCTTAGAGTATAGGTCAAAAACTCATATATTAAACTTTAAAAACTTTAAAAGCCCACAGCTCCTGTGCTTGGCCTTGAGATATAGGCTTTGGGCACAGATGCATCCTTGGTTGATCCGAGAGACACTGCCAGGATACTGAAGGTATACAGGCGGGGCTACAGAAATCTCAGACACCTAGTTCTCTAGGTAGCAAACAATTTTGTTACCAGTACTTATGAATTTGAAATATGAAACTCTTTGAAATATTGTCAGCTCTTTTCAGGGCTTGTAGATTCCTCAAAATTCCATACTGGTTTCTTAAAATATGAAATATTTCACCCAGCTCTAAATATGAACATTAGAAATTGCACACTTTGGCCAAGATCCTATGTCTGCACATAGCTCTGCACATACAATTCGACATCATACCCACCATCTAACAGCTGTTTAGCAATGGGAGGGGTCCCTAACTGCTGACACTTACCAGGGGAAAGGAGCAGGAGGTGATTCAAACCATGGAGGTCTCAGCTGGAGAGTGGGGGCAGAGAAAAGAGGGTGCACTCTGAAATGAAGTGTATCCACCTTTTATTGTGCATAAATGCAGAAAAGCTGTATTTATGTGTCCAGAAATGACTAACAGGATGCTGGCCCTCTTGTGGCAACTAATGATATGAATTAAGATTGGATCAAAGGGGAATTTTAGGTTTCAGCATTGCTAATCGGTGACCTTACGTAGTATTGAACGGAAAAAGAGATCTTTCGGCTTTTTGTACGCTTTATTAACAGGTATTCTTGTAATAAAGTTAATACATAGACAATTCAATGAAAAGCAAACCATTATTTTCTTTGTCCAGTATTTTCTTTATGCACGTAGTTTGTTTAATTAACGAACTGATTAACTACAGAAATAAAAAGGAACAGCAATCCATGATAACTGCATTTTAATTTAAAGCATTGAGTCTTGTGAAATCAGTTTATCATCACTAGGTAAAATAAAGTCAGATCTTGAAGCCACAATGCTATAGAGACTTACCTGGAAATACTGCTAAATGCAACATAGCTTACTTCCTAATATAAAACTTCCCTCCCTCCTGTTAGCATTCCCTACTACCCCTCCCTGTGAGTTTCCTTAACTGGACATATTAGACACTTTTTGGGGCCACATTGGCTTAGGCAGGCTGGAGGTCAGTTGAAGGTCATAATGATCTGAAACGTGTCTAGAAATATAATGGTGGGAAAGCCCAAGTTGGATTCCGAGGAAACCCTCATAACGGGCTTATCCTAACAACCCATTTGTTAAGGGTATGGGCTAATCCTTTCTTCCAGCCCTGGGTGTTTCAAGCAATAATTCAATCAAGCAATTGAGTGACCATCCCTAATTCCATACCCTACAGAAATCTCACCTCACACCCTCTCCTGTCCAACCTTATAATCTTCTTGCAAGCCCATCAATGTTCTATCTCCCTGCAATTAAAGCAATCAGTTGAGTTTCGGTTTCTTTTCTCTATTCGGTGGGTAAGCCATCCAAACGTTGTTATTACTGTACTAACTCGTCCCTCCAAGGCATGGAATAGAACATAAATATTCTCTCTCTCTCTCTCTCTCTGGCTTTTCTTCGCAAACGAAGATTCAGGAAGGACTCATCCCGCGCTTTCTGCAAGCGCGCTGATGACTAAAAAGGCCAATCCGAGATAGACAAGTCTGGTTGCAGAAAGCACAGCAGAAGGTTTCCTCGGATGATGTTACCGGGTTGTGTTTCTTTCTGCATTGCCATTTCTCTTCAAGACTTGTTCGGCATGAGTTCTCAAATAAGGCTGCAGCATTGTGGATAGTGTGTCTCCATGCCTCCCGATGTGAGGCCAGGGAGGACCATTGTTGGTGATCAATTTGGCCAAGCCTGAGATGTTGTTTCAGGGAGTCCTTGTATCGCTTTTTTGGAGCGCCTCTCTTATGCTGACCCGTGGCAAGTTCACCGTAGAGTACTATTTTGGGGACGCGATGGTCCTCCATCCTAGAAACATGCCCTGCCCAGCGCAGCTGTGTTCTCAGTATCATGGCCTCAATGCTGGTGATCCCTGCTTGCTCAAGGACAGCAACATTTGTCACATAGTCAGTCCAGTGTATATTTAGGATTGTGCGTAAACAGCGCTGGTGGAAGCGTTCGAGGAGTCGTAAGTGGTGGTGATAGGTGACCCATGTTTCAGACCCATAAAGGAGAATAGACAGTACATAAATATTAGAGCCCCAATAATAGCTAAGATGCCGGTCTGAGAATCTTTGCTGCATGGACCTCTCTTCTCCTCGAGACTGGTAACTCTCACCCTATCTTCCCGGACCTCTCTCTCTATCTAACCTTTCTGCCTGACTCTGCTACAGACTTGTATGGTCCATAAGAAAATATGTTGTGTATGCTAGTTTACTTTCTGTATTATTCCAATAAAATACTTTACTTTAATTGGAGACTCCTCTACAGTTAGTCCTGTTATACATAGGTAGACAGATCCCTAAAGTTACCCTCCTCCCAGCCTCTTATCTGAGCTAATAATTCCCTCAAATATTAAAGGAGATTTTGGCATCATGAGTGGGACTCTAACATACCCCCAATCTCTCAGGATAACACTCAATTCTAATTGACACCATCCTGGCCACAGAGGGAGAGAAGTAGAGGCAGGCAGAGCTGCATCATGCCTAGGCCCAGAAGCAGATGAAAGGCCCTCCCTCCATCCCAACTGCCACTGCCCTGGCCTTGGAGGGAGAGAAGAAGGGGCAGTATCTGCCAGACTTACCCCCTTCCCACACTGCCACCTCCTTTTCCTTCTGTGTCATGTCTTAATTAGATTGCACGCCTGAGGGCAGGGAACTGTTTTGTTGTTCTTTTGCTTGTAAAGCGCCATGTACAGTGAGTGTGCTATATAAATAAATGATGATAGCAATAGTCATAATAGTAATATAGGAATATAGTAATATTGTTGTTATTAATCTTTAAGCTGAATTTGGTATGAATGCAGCCAGTTTTGCTAAAACCTCTCTATTCATGTTTTAGAATCCTGTCTTTTAAAGGAATTTATCTTTATTGTTTTGAGAGTTCCCAGGTTTTTGCAGTTCTGAACTTCAAACCATTTAACGATCCCCAGACATTTAACTATCCCACAAGCAAGGTTATTGCTACAATCAATCCACTTGTGGACTGTCACACACAAACAACTATATAGAACAATCATGGGGCAGCTTTACTAAATGATGAAGGCATATCACACAGTTTAATGCTGCCTTCCTTGCATCACACTGCTGTGTTGTGGTGCTGAGGTGAGAACAAGGTAGATGGGAGGAGAAGAATGGGTTACTTACCGTAACTATACTTCTTCGAGTGGTTTTCTGTGAATTCACACAATGGGTTAATCCTGCACCTGCACAGAGCACTTTGGAAACTTCTAGCACCTCACTCCAAAACTTTGAGGCAGTAGCTCTGCCCCCCTCACCCAATGCCACATAAACCCCCAACTCTCACCAATTGCTCAGTTCCTTTTAGCCGCGTTAATAAAGTATGTGAGAGGCAGGACACCAGAGGGGAGGTGGGTGGGATAGTGGGAATTCACAGAAGACCACTCGAAGAATTATAGTTACAGTAAGTAGCCCGTTCTTCTTCATTGTTTCCGTGAATGCACACAATGGGTAGATTAAACAGCTCATGTGTTAGGATGGCGGGGTGTCCAGACCAATGAAAACAAGACAATTATGATAAGATAAAGACAATAATTGTATTAGAAGAGGTAGATCAGGCAAGGCCAATTAATCATCTGCAGGTGACTGTGCAAGAACCGCCCTGGCAAGGGCTGCGCCATCAGTATCAGAAGAGTCTAACTTGTAGTTCTTCACAATGATGAATAGTGTCACCCATGTTGCTGCTCTGCAGATGTCTGGCAGTGGCACACCATGCAGGGAGGCTGTCAAGGTAGCTGATGCTCTGGATGAATGACTCTATATTGAGAAAGGCAGGGGCATGCCCATCGCCTCATATGAGATCTGGATAGTTGAAGTCACCCACTTGGAGAAACATTGAGAAGAGACTGGAAGGCCTTTCTTGGGGCCAGAATAACACACAGTTTGTTGGTGTGTCGGAAAGATGCTGTCCTGTTGAGGTAGAGTTCAAGCACTGCTCTGACATCAAGGGGGTGGCAAGAGTCAGCAGTGTCTGGTGAAGATTCAGTCTCAAGGGAAGGTAGGACTATATCCTGATTGAGGTAGAAAGATGAGACCACCTTGGGAAGAACGCCACGTCTGGCCGGAGGACAATCTTATTACTGTGGAACTGAGTGTAGGGGGCATCCGCTCTGAGGGCACAGAGCTCACTCGCCTGTCTGGCTGAGGGATGGCCACTAAGAAGGCCATTTTGAAGGAAAGAAGGCAGACATCCACTGAATCCAGAGGTTCTAAAGGTACTCGGGAGATCACCTACAGGACTAGTTGGAGATCCCATGAGGTGACCAGGCCTAGCACTGGTGGATGTAGGTTCTTATAGCCTTGCAGGAAACAGCAGACTAGTGGGTCTGAAAAACAGGAGTTCAGCCCTAAGCGTTGGAAGTTAGAAGATATGGCAGCCATATAGGTTCATATGGATGACAGGGATAGGCTCTTTATAGATAAAGAGGCCAGGAAGTCCAGGAGGAGCGGGATTGAAGCTTTGTGAAGGGGAACCCCTTTGGTGCCTAGGAAGTCACAGAATTTCTGCCACTTGTATTGATATGACCTTAATGTGGAAGGTAATTGGGCAGCCTATAGAATCGATTGTGCTGAAACTGACAATGGTATCACTGGGCGATGAACCAGGCTGTTGGGTTGATCATTTCCAAGTCTGAATGGAAGACTCGTGTATCATTCAATGACAGGAGATCCTTCCTCAGTGGGAATCGATGGAAGCGTCTCTTGGAGAGGAGCGAACCAGGGCTGTCTGAGCCACCATGGCGTTATTAGAATGCAGTTCAAGTTGTCAAGGCGTAGTTTCATTACAACTCTGGAGAGAAGGGGAAACAGGGGAAAGGTGTACAGTAGTGTTCCTGCCCACCTGAACTGGAAGGTATTTCCCAGGCTCCTGCATGATGGCTGTTGCCTCAAGAAGTAGAGGTTGCATTTGGCAATGATCCACGTCACGAAAAGATCTATGGTTGGTGATCCCCATTCCTTGAAGAGCGCTTTCAGAATGTCCGGGGCCAGTGACCACTCATGGCAGTTAGAGTTGGACTGCTCAGTGAATCTGGGACACTGTTCTGGTCCCCCGCAAGATGTACTGCCATCAGGAATACAGTCATCCCTTCACATTTGCAGGGGTTAGGGGCAGCCAACCCCCGCGAATGTGAAAAAAACGCGAATAAGAAATGAGTAGGCGATCTGCCTTGGGAAGGAAGGGATGGGTGGGAGGGAGGCTTTTCACACACACCCCTTCTCAAGGCAGCGATCTGCCTTGGGAAGGAAGGGACTTTGGGAGGGAGGCTTTTCACACACAGCCCTTCCCAAGGCAGCGATCTGCCTTGGGAAGGAAGGGACGGGTGGGAGGGAGATCCAGCAGGTGGGAGGGTTCTCACCCCCCTTCCTAAGAAGCCCATTGCTGCTTTGGAAAGGGCGGGGTGTGTGGCTGAAAAGCTCCTTTAGCCCGAACTCCCCGCTCTCCACCAAGCCCCAGGAGAGTGTGCAGTTAGGCAGCACAGTTTGGTCAGGGACCACTCCATTTAAATTGACTCCTTGAAGTTCATTTAAATGAGGTGCTTCCTGAGCAAACCAGGAATAGTCGAAACCGCGAATGAGAAAGCCGTGAAAGTGGAGGGGCAACTGTACATTCCTGGGGATGCACCATTCCCAAATCTGGAGAGTCAGGTCCAGGAGCATGCGAGATCTGGTCCCACCTTGCTTGTTGATGTAGAAGACTGTGGTGATGTTGTCTGACACAATCTGCACCACTTTGTTCTGAAGGAAAGATTCGAAGGCTTTCAAGGCTTTGAACACCACCAGAAATTCCAGGGCATTGATGTGGAGATCTGCCTCTTCTGTTGACCAGTCCATGGATTGTTAGGCCATGGGAGTGTGCCCAGCCCATCATGGATGCATCCGTTGTCAAAGATTTGGAAGGGTGAGGGATTGCAAAGGGCAGGCCTCACCGAATGTTCTGGGGAAGGTTCCACCACTGAAACTGCCTGAGGATAGGGCACAGAACTGACAGCAACTTCAGTGGGTTGTCTCGCAGAGGGTCGAATACTTGGATGAACCATGACTGTAGTGGACACATCTGCAGCCTGGCAAATGGGGTCACCACTGTGGTGGATGCCATGTGGCCTAGGAGCATTTGAATGAAACGTGCTGTCACCCTCCTCCAAACAATGCAGTGCCTCACCAGGCCTTGCAAGGTGGAGAAGCGATCCTCCCAAAGGAATGCCTTGCACTGAATAGAATCCAACTGGGCCCCAATGAACTTTGTGACCCTTGACGGTTCCAGGTGAGACTTGGCCATGTTGACTCTGAGGCCCAGGTCTTCGAGCAGTGCGACTGTCAGGGCCACATCGTCTGCCACCTTCCATCTGGAGGGACTTGTGATCAGCCAATCATTAAGATACAGGAAGATAACGACACCTTTTAGATGTAGGTGAGCAACCACTGGCGCCATGCATTTTGTGAACACTCTTGGAGCTGTGCAGAGCCCGAAGGGAAGAGCCTAGAAGTGGTACATCTTGGAGCCCACAGTGAAGGCCAGGAACCTCCTGTGGGGTTCTGCAATTGATATATGGAAATATGCATCCCGGAGGTCGATGGTGGCAAACCAGTCTCTGGCGGGAGGAACTGGAGGATAGAAAAATTATAACAGCAACTAGTAGCCAGATGCTTTGTTGTGCCTTGGAACCACAATAACAACTGAATATTTTTCTTTCCTTGTTTCTTTCCATTCTCTGGTTGTAACGTTGGCTTCTTGCAAGTCTTACTTCTGCCACAGTTCTAATATAATAGCCCTGCAGTGAAGCCATGCACCAGGTGGCATGGCTAGAACTGGGGAATTTAAAAGCTGGTCCCAGGAATGGAGATGACTCAGTAAACCCTTGTTTATTTACAATTTAGTACAATCCAAAGCAATTTGGATTAGCAGAAAACCTAGCTCCCTAGTTTGTGATTTTGGTTATACCTAATAAAAGAATGCTCTTATTCTTTAGATTTTTCTAATAAGAAGACACGATTACCTGTATGTATTATTTGTTTGAGGTGTACACCTAAAAGGAAAAAGGTAAGTGTCCACCTTGACATGAAATCATGGTCATTGTCAATGCTTGTCACCCTGAGAACAAACTGCCCAGTAATTTATAAATAAAAGAAATAATGGCTGAGTTAACCCTATGCATTGCATAGACTGATTTGCACGAGTGCAGAATTGCCAACTCCATGATGATAAAACATCCTTTACAAAACCAGGGATATTCAGGGCTTAAAAACGTGGCAGGTTAGCACCCCATGCTTTATAATGGAATACAGGACCAGGCTTTTTTTCAAGGAACACCACCCCCATCTGACCCTCATCTAAACTTGGGCTGAAAAGACTGAGACAAAGCATCCATGATAGGTAAGTTGTATGTGATTGTGGAACTCCTTTCCTGGTCACGGGTCGTGTCTCTTAAATCATAAGGTTTGTTGACATTTTTCTAGCTTTATGGAGCTTGACCAATATTGAACAGCTATAACTCTGGTCTTAGATCACCAGGTTTTGGGTAACTGAATCTAGCTTTGGCCTAGGCTACATATGCAGCAGAATAAATAGGCAAAATCCTAAGGCTAGAGAGACCACTGGGTCTACCTCAATCCTCAGGTGGTAGATACACTTCAGACTGTCAGGGGGACTGCCATTTTTTACTGTGGTGGTTGGGGGAACCATCTGGTCTAATATGAGTTTAGTCCAACCCATGAAGGGATTAATTCTAGCCACCTAGGTATCTTGGTCACCCCCTGTCCCAAACCCCACCCCATGCCCTTCCCCTTGCTTTGAGGAGCAGGAGAGAAATCGGTGCTTTTATTTCCAGTCAGTGATTAGAGATAAGAGGACACCACCGCATGGTGATCTTTCTACAGTTTGGAGGGAGAATGGTAGACAAAGCTGGCCATTCTCAGCTGACACCTACAGGCAATAGCTGAGCCCCAACCAGTAGACTCAGCCTGCACCTGCAAACTTTAGCTGTGAAAGCACTCTGCACCTCCTTGTGGCTTCTTGATGGGGGAGGGGGCAGTAAAATGAGCTTCTCAGTCAAAATGCTGGGAGTGTCACAGGAACAGGCCACAGATGGTGTTACTCTAAGAAGTGGGTGTGGAGGACAGGAAGGCTGCACTAGGTGAATTGAGCCAATTATTCAGCCTGGCTGCCTCTCCACTACCACTGCCATCTTCCTTTAAGATCCCCTTTATTCCTGCTTTGGACTGGAATCTGTATTTCTGTGGATAGTATATGTGATTGTGTGGACTCTATTGGTAAGCATGCCTAATAGATGTCAGTGAGGGAAATAATTCACGAGAAGTCTGGACATCAGAGGTGTCTGAGGGTGGCACAGGGGTTCCATTCTAGGGTGCACCGAGAAAGAGTGGCTGGGTTTGTCCACTGTGGCACACTTTACTATTGCTAAGGGACTAATATTTATACCCTATTTCATATCCTGAAGGGGGTATTCTGGTTATGACAAAGCCTGGATGGCTTTCCCATGGGAGAGATGAAGGAAACCAAAACTCAACTGATTGCTTTAATTGCTGGGAGATAGAAATTGATGGGTTTGTGACAACCTTGCAAGGTTGGACAGGAGTGGGGGTATAGGAGAGATGTGTGTCTGAGGGTGGCACAGGTGGTTCCAATCCAGGGCGCACCAAGAAAGAGAGTAGGCAGGTTCATCCACTATGGCACACTTTACTATTGTTGGGGGACAAATATTTATGCCCTATTTCATGTCCAGAAGGGGTACTCTGGTAGATGCACGTTGGACAGGAACAGGGTATAGGAGAGATTTTCATAGGAATTGATTAAAGTATGGTCACTTAATTGCTTGATTGAACCATTGCTGAGACTCCCAGGGCTGGAAGAAAGGATTAGCACATACCTCCTTAACGACTGTGTTTACTAAGGGGTTTTCCACATAATCCTAATTTGGGCTTTTTGACATTGTATTTCTAGACACATCCCAGGTCACTGCGACCTCCAACAGACTTTTGGTTTGCCCCAACCAACCTGAATCCAAAAAGTGTCCAATATTCCATTATGAGATAACATGGGTGGGGTGAGGGTAGTAGGGCATGTTAATAAAGGCTGTAGAGGGGAATCTGCCCTCTCACCTCTTTCATTGCTTTCCCATGTACCAAGCTTTAAAAAAGAGAATCTAGCAGATCAGGACAGGAACTGGTTTTATTTGCAGATAAAAAGCTAGCACCTCAGGAGAGCAAGAGTTCTATCTGCAAAAGCTAGCATGTCAAGAGAGCCATGGGTTCTATCTGCAAATAAAAGGCTAGCAAGTCAGGAGAGTAACTGTTTTTTTCTGCCAAAAAAAAAAAAAAGCTAGTGCAGTCACACACACACACACACACACACACCGCAACCAATATCCACAGTTTCAGTTATTCATGGGACACAAAATAGGGGACACATGCCATACACTGCAAAATGCATAGAGAGGCATCTTCTCTAGGCATCTTCTTCATCCTCCAATGCAACTCTATGGTATTTTTTTTTTTTTTACCAGAAGTCCTTTATTTTAATAGGGTTCGCTGTTATCTGTGGGTTCTGGCATCTATGGTAAGTCTGGGAACTGAATTCCTGTGGATATAGGGATCCGACTGTACCTCCGGAGAGTAATGAGTTCTATCTGCAAATAAAAAGCTAGCAGATCAGGAGAGGAACTGGTTCTATGCAAAAAGAAAAAACTAGCATGTCAAGAGAGCAATAGGTTCCATCTGCAAATCAAAAGCTAGATCAAGAGAGGAACTGGTTCTATCTGCAAATATACTGGTAAGCTGCCTTGAGTCCCCATTTTGGGAGAAAGGCAGGATGATCTTCTTCTTTTTCTTCATCATCATCATCATCTAGCACATCAGGAGAGCAATGGGTTCTATCCCAAGTTGCTCTGTGATGCAGTAGGTTTTTGACAGCAGAGAGTGTGGGTGTTTTACAAATGGAGGAAATTTTAAAATATGAAACAAACCCCAACCCATGATTCTGAAATTATTTAGTACATTTTACCAGCTCAGGGCTCTCTAATCCCATACACAATTTGCTTCTGTTGTATATATAGACCAGGATATTCTTTCCATTTTTCTTTTTGATAGGTCCAGGAATTGTGACTTAATGTTACTGTAAGGTTAAATCCTCGGAAGTCAAATTAAATAGCAGCAAGAAATAGTTATGGCATGTGCTTCATAAATCTTACCTCCTGAAATTTCTTCTGTAGAACTTGGTTATTTAGTTATATATCTGTATTAAACTGTGTAGCCTATCTTTAGATATGTTTTTGCCACTTTGGAAAATCAGTGGATTATGAAGAAATTGCATTCTTTGTTTGACAAAGAAATCCCTTGATGATATCATACCAAATTGAATGCACCCAATTTTGTCCAATTTAGAAAGCTAAGGGTCAGGCTGCTGGTTAATACTTGGACAGGAAATCAGAGAGCCACTGGCCATACTGAGCTAGATAGACCAATAGTCTGATTCTTTATAGGGCAGCTCCCTATATTCCTAAAGAGCAACTTTCTAGAAATCTAGGTCTCAAGAACCTTGCATCTGAATCTGACTGAATGGTCTTTAGGAAATTAGGCTGGAATCCTATATCATGGTTATGAATGTGTAACCTGAAATTACACACTCGCCACTGTCATGTATTCATAGTCCCTATGTAGCCCCTAGTTTGGGGATACGTAAGGACAGTGTAAATCCCTCAATCTCCACTTATGAGATTGACAGGGGACTGTTTCTCTGTTGGTTGGGAAGCAGCTGGCTGCCGTTCCCTCTGCCCCTTCATGTGAGCAATCCAGTATGAGGGGGAGTTGTGACAGGTACCCTGTTTCTGCTTGACTCAACGGGGATCACAAGGCATTGCTTTCAGGAGGTGGGATGGAAACAGCAGCCAGCTGCTTCCCAAGTGACAAGGGAACAGACCTCCATCAATCGCAGCCGCTGCTGCCTGGTAAATGGAGAGGGGGGTTGGGCTAGATTCAGTGCGTAGCACCATAACTATGGTTGTACTGTTACTTTACATGGGACAAGGCTAAGACCTTACAGGACTGGCCCAGTGTTCCACGAACTGTACTCCAGAATATGGCTGTCATTCTGCTTATGAATTACAATGTCGTAAGTCTTATTCATGCCATTGCAATTCATTTGTATGGTCAATGACCAAAAGTCCCCCCAAAATCTATCTTTTAAGAAGTGCAGCTTCCTCCCAATATGGCCATTTCTGGAAACATGGAAATGGCTCTATGGGGGAATGTCCTGCACTGTTTAAAATGTAGGTTTCGGGAGGTAGCATTGGGAGACATAGCTACAGAGATATAGCTATGGCTCTGTAGTTGCATCTCCAAATGAAGGACCTCACCCCATATTTCTAAATCATCTGCCACACAAGGTTCCTGTTGGGCAGAATTTTCAACACATTTCTCAGTCGACGAGAATGTAGAAAGGACTTGATCAGGGGAACTTTGAGGACCAATACTGATTTTATTAAATATATATTGAATAAGTTTGTGGCCTTATTTACTCCCTTCTTTGGAATCAGATAATCTCATAGGATTGGTGGATAAACTGGATTAACAAACCACATGTAAAAGAAAATCAAAAGGAAACTATTACATGTGTCTTTTACCATACAGGCACACATGTATCTTTTACTTACAATACCCTAGCAAGCTCTTCACACTATTTCTCAAGTCTTCATTATTTTTATTCTCACTGGCTTCACAGGCTGGAATATCTGAGGAAAAGGAACAAGCCTTATTTTCTGTTGCCACCTTAGGCCATGATATTAAAAATGAGCTAGGAGGGGTGCAGTGAGCTGAACTATCAGATCAATTGGCAGCATTGAACACGATAGTGAACATGTGTTGACTGCTTGTGCTGCATCCATAATTTTCTCATGCCACTTCTTGTTATATGTGTAAATGTCCCGCAGAACAGAAAGCCATTTAGCAGGCAAAAGGGGGGTGCCTGTGTATCCAGCTGTTTGGCTCGAATAGGTTTATTGGCAGAAGTCATGTGAACAGCTGGAAGATCTCAGTTAGCTACATTTGCCCAAAATTGAAAGTCCATTGTGAGACATGCCGCAACCCATGATTCAACATCATACAACTTTCACCAGCATGCATGTGTTTATTTCCTGAGAATCTCAAAGGAATAGTTCTCATTGTTGGCAATGTCTTCAAACTGCATAATGGTTTATGTAATCTCAGCCATAAAGTTTCTGAAGCACCTAGTTGGGTAAATTATTTGCCATTTATTTTAATAGTACAGGGAACAGCAAAGAAAACCAAACAAAAACAGAAACACACTACATCTCCCCCCAAAAAAACCCACAGACGGGGTAGGTTGGAGGGAGGCAATGGCCTTTACAGCTCTTTGTCTTTCCTGGTCTCCAGAATCTAGTCCGACACTCAAACCACTATGCCACACAGGCTCTTTAACTGCATGGGCAGTGTGTTAGGCTCCACCCACCCAATGTAAGGAGCTGGCCAATGTCTTTCACATGCCACCCCCCAGCCTCATTATACAGCTAAGCTGTGTAAATACCAGAATATGCCAAAATAATAAGTAATAATAGGCAAATGGAAATGAATAGCTGCACTATGGTCTATTTATCTATTGTTATGTGCTCAAACTATCGAGGCATAACACTGCTTTCTATTGCTGGAAAAATCCTTGCAAGGATACTCCTGAACAGATTAATTCCTGCTATTACAGAAGAACTTCTCCCTGAAAGCCAATGTGGCTTCAGAGCCAATAGGAGTACTACAGACATGGTATTTGCCCTTAGACAACTGCAAGAGAAATGTAGGGAGCAGAACAAGGGTCTCTATGTAACATTTGTTGACCTCACCAAAGCCTTCGACACTGTGAGTAGGAAAGGTCTATGGCAGATCCTGGAAAGACTAGGATGTCCCCCCAAATTCCTTAAAATGATTATCTTGCTAAACAAGGGCCAGCACGGTCAAGTCAGATATGGCAATGCTCTTTCAGAGCCCTTTCTAATAACTAATGGAGTGAAGCAAGGTTGTGTTCTTGCTCCAACTTTATTTACAATCTTCTTCAGCATGATGCTCCAAAGGGCTACGGCTGAGCTTGAAGAAGACGACGGCATCTATATACGTTACCGTACTGATGGTAGTTTGTTTAACTTAAGCCGTCTGAGGGCTCACACTAAGACTCTAAACTATCTAGTCTGTGAGCTGCTCTTTGCTGATGATGCTGCCCTTGTTGCCCACACAGAAGCAGCTCTGTAGCGCCTAACATCCTGCTTTGCAACAGCTGCAGAGCTGTTTGGGCTGGAAGTCAACCTGAAGAAAACAGAAGTTCTTTACCAGCCTGCACCACAGGACGAACACCACCATCCCCACATTGCCGTCGACAAATCTGTGCTTAAGTCCATTCAGCAGTTCACCTACCTGGGAAGCATCATCTCCTCAGATGCCAAGATTGACAAAGAGATCGATCACAGATTAGCAAAGGCATATAGTGCATTTGGAAGACTTCACAAAAGAGTCTGGAGCAATAAACACCTGAGGCAAAGCACAAAAATCAGTGTGTATAGAGCCATTGTACTGTCTACGACTCCTCGAATGCTTTCATCAATGCTGTATACGCACAATCCTAAATATACACTGGACTGACTATGTGACGAATGTTGTTGTCCTTGAGCAAGCGGGGATCACCAACATTGAGGCCATGATATTAAGAACACAGCTGCACTGGGCAGGGCATGTGTCTAGGATGGAGGACCATTGACGCCCCAAAATAGTACTCTACGGTGAACTCGCCACGGGTCAGCATAAGAGGGGCGCTCCAAAAAAGCGATACAAGGACTTCCTGAAACAACATCTCAGGCTTGGTCAAATTGATCACCAACAATGGTCTGCCCTGGCCTCACATCGGGAGGCATGGAGACACACTATCCACAATGCTGCAGCCTTATTTGAGAACTCACTCCGAACAAGTCTTGAAGAGAAATGACAATGCAGAAAGAATCACAACACAGGAACATCACCCAAGGATACCTTCTGCTGTGCTTTCTGCAACCAGACTTGTTTATCTCGGATTGGCCTTTTTAGTCGTCAGAGCGCTTGCAGACAGCGCGGGATGAGTCCTTCCTGAATCTTCGTTTGCGAAGAAAAGCCAGAGAGAGAGATGTGCCTTCAAGCTGATTCTGACTTGTGGCAACTGTAGCAAAGTCTTAGCAAGATTTATTCAGAGGAAGTTTGCTATTGCCTTCCTCTTAGGCCAAGAGAGTGTGATTTACCCAATGTCACCCAGTGGGCTTCCATGGCCAAGTGGGGATTTGACCTTGGTCTCCTGGAGTACTAGTCCAATACTTCAACCATTACCCCTCATTGGCTCTTTGGTGATTATTTGTTGTGCATGTGCACCATCCAATAAATAAATAAATATGCAAAAATACCATAAACGGAGAAGTCTCTCGTTCCTTCCTTTGTCCCTAGTTCATACAGAAGAAAGCAGCTGAAGCAAGTGATAAAAAGGAAGAATGGTTGGGTAGGTGTGTGTGTGGGGGTTTTATATATTGTGTGTGGTAACTACAAACTGTGTGGTAACTACACAAGTCAGGTAAACAAGAACACAGAGAAGAACATATTATTTATATCATTGAAACTAATGACCAAGAAAGCATAATGATTGCATAATATCCTAGTAATAATTACACTGCAGAAATGCACACATCCTGCTATCTGCATTCCCCTGACCCACAAGGACACATGGATGGATGCAAACAAAATTACTTACTGAAAAATGGCAGATGGCAAAAGGCTGATACAGCCATTGTAAAGAGAACCAAAGCTTAGAGATTTTAAATAATTAGCCCCTTTAGTCCCAAATATCAACAGACAGCAAAGATCTCATTTTAAATTTTGCTGTGGCTCTAAGCCCAGAAATCTAATTGAAATTTTACTCCCATACTGACATAGAATATTTAAAATGGGTGGGAATATGCATCCCTCTAAGTACTGTTGAACTACAGCTCATAGCATTCCCAGTCATTGGTTGTGCTGGCTAAGGCTGCTAGCACCTGCAGTCTAACAATGTCTAAAGGACAGCACAGTTCCTTCCCCTGTTTTAAAGTAATTCTGAGAGATAACCATAGAACCATTTTATCAGTTTAAAATGAAAGCACTGTATTCATAGGTAGCAAGTGCAAATTAGAAGATGTCTACTGGAGGGTATGGGGTAGCGATAGTGGTATTTGTTATATATGTTATTTTTATTTGCTTAGCTTTATTTAGATCTATCTATATATAATCCAATATGTCTAGCAATAAAACTACAATGAAACAGGTTTTATTTTTTTGGGGAAAATACCATTCCACATTTGAGACACAAAAACCATGTATTGTTGCATCTCTCAGAATTGCTGGTCACTTTTGAGCCTATTGTCTTCCATGCAACTATTTATGTATTTCCATGGCCATAGTTCAAGTTGCCTGGGGGGTAAGGGAGTTGTAGTCCAAAAAAGTAAAATTTACAGGCTCTGATCTTTAAACACACATACACACAGAGAGAGAGAGTTAGTCATCAGGATTGCTGAGATGAATAATGGAGTTCAAAACGTTTGGAGGGCACCAGGCTATTTGCTCCTTTAGCTAATATATATAGGTCAGCTTTGTATAAACTTGTATATTAATAAGCATTCTTGGATTGAAATGATGAACATACACGTCATGCAGCAGACACCATCTCAGCCTCTGTATGAGAAAGAAGGGAACCAGTTCCAAGACAGTGCCTGCCACTCACCATAGTGTACATTCTTGTACTAAAATAACCAGGATCTTTAAAATGCTGCTCAACTGAAAAAGGAAACTTTAGTCCAGGGCAGGGAGTCATGCAATTCTCCAACTTCCATAAGCCCTAGCCATCCCTAGCCACCATAGCCAATGGGTAAAAAAAGGTATTGGGAGGCTCTTCAGCAACTTCTGGAGGGCCACACAATTCTCATCCATTTTAGTTGATCAAAAGTCTTCCACCAACTGATCTTAACAAAGCATGGGATCATAAATGTCTTTACTATTAATAAAACCCCATTGAGCACAGTGGGACTTCCAATTTAAACATGCAAAAATAGCATTTAGTTCAACATTCTTGCACTCTTAATGGTCAATTTTTACTGATCAGTGGTTCCTTGAGAAACATTTCAACAGTGTACAATGGGGCCAGCCCTTCTATTAAGCAAGGGAAGATGGCTGCTTCAGACAGCATATTTTTAGTGTCTTGAAAGCGTAGTAGCACATTGGCAGTTACTTAATTGATGGTGATTGGGATTTTATTGTCAGAAATGTGCATCTGTTCTGGTTTTTGGTTTGTTTTGTTTCCAAAATAACTTGGCTGGCATTGGGTAATATACATCCTGGGTGATTTGTGGTGGGCTGTCATTTTTTGCTTTGCCTTGGCAGAAAGTGTCTTGGATTGGCCTTGTTGTATAGGATCATCTTCCCCTGCAAAGGAGCCATTTGTGACAATCCCTCCCCAGAGTGCAGTGGCTCAGAATAGCTCTGTGGTTATGAGAATCACAGTGGCCATACAGACCTGATGCACCTCCTGTTCCAGTTCCCAGAAATGGCACCTCCCCATGAGCACAGTCCCTAGTGGACGCATGGACCTTCCCTGATGCTCAGATGGGAGCATGGGAAAAGGATGAAAAATGGTTCCTCAGGAGAAGGGGCACAATGATGATGACAGAATCAGGCCCAGAATCAATCAGCCAAGTTCAGCACACAAGAATCAACTTGGCTTGCTTCACCATATAAAAAAAAAACCCCAACAACCATCAGAGAAGTTATTTCTATAGAGTTCTTGCAGGGCCTGCGATACAGGAAAAACTCAGCAAAGAAACATCATGCCCCAAGGAATTCAAAGCATTTTTTCCAAATAAAAAACAAAAACAAAACCCCAACAACCCTAAAGCATCTAGCCTCAGCTTCTTCATAACCTTCCCCCCCCCCCAGTGAGATGTACACTGAAGCTTGACCTTGGAGGACCATGGCTTGGGATCAGAGAAAGGTTCTTTATCAATACGTTCCAGATGAAGTGAAGAGGGAGAGAGTGTATGGGGTGGAGAAAGAGAAGTTTTGCCCCACTGTGATAATATCCTAGAGACTTGGAAGTTGTCCAGTGAAATTGATTGGCAGTAAGATTCAGGACTTCTTTGCAAAACACATCATTCTTTTGTAAAGTCCACTGTCACAAAACATGATGATGACCATTGGTTTTAAAAGGGGCTAGAGTGACTGGTTCATGAAGGCTGAGCCTACAAGAGGCTGGCTGCTAGTCCAAATGTTACTATGGAACTTCCAATATGCTACTGAATACCAGTTGTGGAAAATTATTGCTGGGGTAGGGGGAGATTGCATCCACACCCAGCTTGTGGGCTTCCCAGAGGCATCTGGTTGTCTCTGCAAGAAGCAGAATGAATGACCTCTAGGTCCTGGTGGGGGATGCACTTTGCGGTCCTCACAGTGTTGTTGGACTGCAAGACCCAGCAGCTGTAGTTTGCTTAGTGAAGGATCATGGGAGTTATAGTCAAACATCACTGGGAGCTCCATGAGTAGGGCAGCCAGATGTGAAAGGGGATGGGGCCCTTTGTTGCACAGAAGAAGGAATTTCAGCAGATGATGTTGGCATGAAGAGCTAGCCAGAAGTTGGCCACCCTGCAACTAGATGATTTTTTGCTCTTTTGCTCTGATTGATTGGTTTTTTTTAATGTTCTTAACATTATTGCAGAATGAGGAAAGATAGTTGAAAGAGAGGTAAAGGAGGGGGGAAGGTATCTAGTTCCACACACCTTCCTGGGCAGAGGTGTTAGAAGCAAAAGGGAAGAGGCCTAAAGTATCTAGCGGGGGACTTAAAACACGCTCACAGAGCAGCAGTGAGGAACCTTTGGCACTCTCAGTGTTTTGACCTACAGTTCTCATTAGCCCCACTGAACATGGCCAATGATAAGGTGGGAACTGGATGCCAAATGCGAGTTCCCATTTGGCATCCAGTTCAGTCTTGGGATGCCCCCCAGTCTTGCTTTAGAGGAATTAGAATTTCCCCGTCTTGGAAACTCTGTGAAGTTAAATTCTGTTAACTTCCCTCTAGCAGAGTAGCAATTTAAGAAGGTGTGACTCAAATGTAATTACTTTGCCCTGAATTCCTATGACAAAAAATATATGCTGCTTCAAATTAAATAACTTAAGAAACTTTACTAATCATAGAATCATAGAGTTGGAGTGGATCCCAAGGGCCACCTAGTCCAACCCCATTCTGCCCTGCAGGAATACCCAATGAAAGTATTCCCGACAGATGGCCATCCAGCCTCTGCTTAAAAACCTCAAAAGAAGGAGACTTTATACATAAAAGGCCTAAATCCTAACTAACTTAAGGAATTGGGTGAAGGAGACTTGACTCACCAGCTTAAAGGAGTAGGGAAGAAGACGAAGAAGACGAAGAAGAAGAAGAAGAAGGCTGCCCAAGAAGAAGGCTAGACAGAGAAGCATGCAAACTAAAGTAGCTGAGATGGGATTTTTTTTTTTACATATATACAACAAGACCATGCCCTAGGTAACATGTTCTACATAGTACCCTCTTGCTCTAATAGCAAGAGAATGTTGGGGAAAGAGAATGCTGTAATATTTCCAACACTTCCAAAAAGAGGATAAAAAGGTCCAGCTGAAACAGAGGACTGGTTAAAATTCAGGAGCCAAAATGGTACCATAAAAAAGTTGGTTTTGGTGCTCACACCCATTTGATTTTTGCTTCTGTTTGTGGCATTGCTTTGAAGCATTGCAACTGTTACCCTAAACACTCGGGGGTCTTAAGGACCCTCCAAATATCAATATTAATTTGGTGAATTAATATAGTTGACTTGGCAATACAAGAGGGGGCAACAGATAGCAAGACCTTTTGATAGCAGGAGGAGACATTGAGGTAGATCTTTATTTGTGAAAACAATAATAACGTTTACATACACAATCAGGCTTCTAGCATTCACGCAAGGCTAGTGAATAAAGTAGGAAGCCTTGGGATAGAGGAATAGAGAAGGGAGGTTGTTTTTGGGTGATACTGTACTGATCTGAGAAGATGAGGTCACAGAAGAAACCAGCAGAGGGGGGGGGTGAGTGTGATTTTGGAAGGTTTTTTATATGCCATAATTTCCTTCAGGGGATGGGATTTAGAATGAAAGACAACGTTTCTTGGAGGTTCTCTAGGTAAGACAATGGACACTCCAGATATGCTAAAGAAAACTTAATGTGCGGATACTTTTTAATTGAATAGAGGAAGCAACCTTCTTGATTTGGGAGAAGATAAAAGGATGAGGGTGCTTTACAAATTTGAGTATCTCAACTTAGGCTGATGGGATTAGCCAAATGTTCAGGCAAGAAGTTGCCTTACAAATTACCTTTCTTTAGAATTTGGGCTGCCCCCTTCCCGTGTTAAGTGCATACCTGAGTCTGAACGCTAGTCTTTTGGGATTCCTGGTTTTTGGAATTTCCCAGTTTTAATGGCCACACTGCATGGAAGGCCACATTTGGCCAAATTATTAAATATTGCTAATTATTTACAGATATGGGGCAAGGGGTGTCAGGGTAGGTAACACAACAACAACATTACAACAGCAACAAAACCTCACAGTGCTTTAAAAACTAGTAATAATATCACAGGACACTTCTGTTCTTAGAGGGAACAGAGAGATTCTGAAGAGATCCTATCTTCAGTAGCTCATGGAAATATCAATGAGGATAAAACCAACAACGGTAACAGATTCATTTTGAAAACTGGTCCATGTCTCAAGTCTGGGCCAGTTTTGTGTTTTTCTCCTGAAATTTTTCATGGATCATTGTATGTTAACTCATTGTGACATCACCATGGCTTTTAGAGAAAAGCTTGGGCATTTGCTCAGAGAGTACAAAACACACCTGCAATTTTCTAAAAGGCCCCTTCTGTTACAAATGGGTCTGTTTTCCAAAATAAAATTGCATATGCACTGGTTGGGTTTTTCAGGAGATTGTGTAAGCACCTCCATATGCCCAAATGTCTGTGAATGAGATCTAAGAAGATTCAAATATTTGATTCACATATCTGTTCATGACATTTGACAGTCCGACCATAGCCATGAATACCCTGAAGGTACCAGATACTGTCTGATCTTGGAAGCTAAGCAAGGTCATCCCTGGTTAGTTCTTGGATGGAAGATGGCAAAGGAACCCTAGTCGCTACAGGGCATATTTCAGACGAAGGAATTGGCAAACTAACTCTGAGTATTCCTTGCCTTAAAAATTAAAAACAAAAACCTATGAAATTCATGGGGTTGCCATAAATCGGCAGGCAACTTGAAGGCACATACACACAGAGGAAGGAAGAAAATGGAGAAAAACGGCAAAGAAAAAAAATAGAGCACATTCTGAACATTTTTTTTTCTTTAGCACACACAGACACACAAACTTTTAAAAACAATTACCACCCAAGCTCATTTTAAAAATACAATGGGATAAAAATAGAGTGTAGAGGCAGATGGAAGAATAGAATAGAATAGAATAGAATCTGAACCTCAAAAGAAATAACAGAGTGGAAAGAGAGGAGGTAGATATTGGAAACAGACAAGATTGACACTCAAAACCTAAGTTCTAGAATATAGTAATTTACTCTCTCTCTCTCTCATTCTCTCTCTCTCTTTCTCTCACATTCTCTCTCTCTATAATAGTACCCAGCTCACCATTAGTCCAGCTAAAGAAGGTTCATTTCCAGTCACCTCAAACCCTGTCATAACCCAGCAAATGCTGTTGACAAAATCCAG
This sequence comes from Gambelia wislizenii, assembly GCA_030847615.1. Taxonomy (NCBI): domain Eukaryota; kingdom Metazoa; phylum Chordata; class Lepidosauria; order Squamata; family Crotaphytidae; genus Gambelia; species Gambelia wislizenii. Next base: position 313,544,744 of record JAUMIR010000002.1, on the reverse strand, counting down.
CTGGGAAGATTCTCCCCGCCACTCTTCCAGGGGAAGGGAGGGACTCAAGTTCATCCACGGTTCTTTTGCCATATACGGTACCTACTCAGGTGGGTGCATGAGGTACTCACATCCTATAAAAAGGGCCTTTTATGTGGAGAGTGCAGGCCTTTTGGAGTGCATCAAATCCATCCTTTGGGAATTCCTTGGTTAGGGAAGGGGATTGAGCTCCACGGCTGTCTCCATGCCTGCCACCGAGAGGCAGACTTCATAGACGCGCAAGGCGGCAAAGGCAGCCCCGACAATACAACATGTCCCTGCAATGTACCACCAGTTGAACACACCAAATGTTGTTCCCTTTAAAATGCAGTAAATGCCAAAAGAGACTGCAACAAAGACGGAGATGATCTGTATACAGACAGGTGGTCCCTTTCTATTCTCTTCCATAGCCCAACAGTTAGTCCTGAAGTATAATTATCAGGCAAGACTGGAAGGTGTCTTATTTTTCCACAGCAAAAAAACCTACCCAGGGCTGATGACTATATTCTTCTCAAAACAAAAACTAAGGTTATTAAGAGAATGAAAGATGCTCTATCATGCTGTGTTCATACTACCCGCAATATATAATAGTACTTGTCTAAAAGGATTAATGTTGTGGGCGTCTTGTCAGGATTTCCAATTAGGCAAAGTGTCTTATAATCCATGTGGTTTCATCAAGCACCTTAAAATACACAATGCCTTCTTAATTTATTGGGTAGGAGTGAGATGAACTTCAGAGCATAATGAAGTGTGGGAAAAAAAACCCCAACCCGCAGCAAAACTGTTATGCTGCCAACGTGTTCTATGTAGAAGATTCCATCTTAGGGGTTTCAATGGAAGGTAAAATAGGGTTCATAGTACTACAGCTTTACCCTGGTATCCATGGGGGAATATGTTCCAAGACCACCATGGATACCTGAAACTGTGGATAGTAAAGTGTTGTGAGATAGTAAAGTGTTGTGAGGCACCAGAGAAATCTGGTGCCTCACGACAAATACCAGAATTCCATAGAATAGAACTATGGTGGATAAAGTAGTGTCAAACTGCTGTATTTCTGCACTGCAGACAGGTTAGTCTAACAGTTCTCATTCCAATTAACAAATAAGAAAATTAATTCAACTCTCAGCCCATTTTTCAGGTTTGAGCCATCATCTAAACAAACTGCTTTTTTAAACCATTCATTTCTATTTTCACTTATATGCTGCTTTGAGTCCCGTCTTGGGAGAAAGGAAGGGTATAAATCAAATAAATAAATAACAGGGAACCCTATTATTTTCAATGAGAAAAACACCAGAAGTTGACCATAGAATCACATTGGAGGGCCTAGAAATGCCTAGAGAGAACATATTTTTTTGGATGTGGATAAGTGAAACTGTGGATACAGGGGCTGATCTGTATTTAGATTGTATGCCTGAGGGCAAGGAAGTGTCAAATTATCTGCAAGCCACTCTGGAAGTCTTTTTGGTTAAAGAGTGAAGTATAGATACTTTAAATAAATAAAATGTAATAAATACCAAAAAAGGGAAGGTCTTTAACAGCTCTAATAAATTTTGCTCTTCCATATACATGTCAGTAAAATCTTCCTACATGGGTGTTTGTGTCAGTGTATTTCAGAGCAATGTTTCTAAACCTTTGGTCCTTCAGGTGTTTTAGACTTCAGCTTCCAGCATGGCAAGTGGTATGAGACTCTGGAAGCTAAAGTCAAAAACAAATGAAGGATCCAAGTTTGACAATTACTGCTATCGAGGGTTAACATGCTGGGACAGAACTGAAGAGGCCGGAATCCAAATCTCCAACTGACCCAGACCCCAGAAGGTCTGAGTCTATCATTATCTCTCAGCCTAGCCTACCTCAGAGGCTTCTTCTGAGGATAAAAATGGGGAAAAGGTGAGACCACCTAGAGCTCTTTCAAAGAAACACATGATATAATTGTATAAAATAATGAAAACAGGTAAGTGTAAGATTTTTTAAGCCAGCATGTTGTAGTGGTTTGTGTTGGACTGAATCTGGAGACCAGGGTTCGAGTTCCCACTTGGTGACTTGCCTACTGGGTTACCTTGGGCAAGTCAACTTTCTCAGCCTCAGAGGAAGGCAAAGGCAACCCCCCTCTGAAAATATCTTGCCCAGAAAACCCCATGAGAAGTTCGCCTTAGGGTCCCTATAAGTTGGAAATGACTTGAAGGCACAGAACAATGAGATCTTTCTAGGGGCTGGTGTGGAGATACAAGGATCACATGAATAGTTTGGCTAGACAGACAATAGGAGAACCCACAACAGCACTTTACCATAGAGGTAATGTGCAGACTGGCCTCAGTTTAGCATTTAGGGTGCCTTCTAAGGCATGATCCATATGCAAGGGATGCCTTGTTAGGTTTAGGCTGTTATGTACAACACTCTGAGCACATAGCCTCAAATACATCCACCACTCCCTTCCTGTGGAGTACTGCAGGGGCAAGTCAGTGGTGGTGGATCAGACATTCTGACTGTTTGTGTGCTTTTGCTGATACCCTTGAGGGAACTCCAGAATTTCATGGAACTGTTTTAAAATGACAACAACAGATGATAAGGTTGACCACTCATTAATCAGCAGATGGAGGGGGGAAATGTATATAGATGAGAGGCTGGTTCGTCTCTCATGCAACATTCTGAGGACCAGATGAAGACCAAGGAGCATGAGCTTATTAACCTTGATATCATCAGGTCCCCAGATGATGTCCTTGGTGAAGGTTCGGAACCCTGTCACCATTCCTCCCTCTATGCAGCAGACAAACTGAGAGCCATCCCCAACCCTATCTCCTCCTTTGTGCCATAAATAAACCTAAACTGATCCCTTCCCATAGCCCAATTGTGTTAATGAAAGACATTAAATGGGCCAACTTCATGTTGTTTCTCAAAAGGAAATTTGTCTCTTCTCTCTTTTATTTGTATGTGCCCCTCTCTCTGGCTTTTCTTCGCAAACGAAGATTCAGGAAGGACTCATCCCGCGCTTTCTGCAAGCGCGCTGATGACTAAAAAGGCCAATCCGAGATAAACAAGTCCGGTTGCAAAAAGCACAGCAGAAGGTCTCCTTGGGTGATGTTTTTGGGTTGTGATTCTTTCTGCGTTGTCGTTTCTCTTCAAGACTTGTTCGTCGTGAGTTCTCAAATAAGGCTGCAGCATTGTGGATAGTGCGTCTCCATGCCTCCCGATGTGAGGCCAGGGCGGACCACTGTTGGTGATCAATTTGGCCAAGCCTGAGATGTTAAAAGTGGACATTTCAATGAAGCAGCTGCAGGAAATATGTGAAGATGTGCTTCTTTTATTTGCTATTTAAGTAATTTAAAAGAATGGGAATGCAACACTAGATGTTGTTTATCCTTTTGTAAAAGTTATTTTATTTCACGGACAGCACTGGGCTCATCATACACTTGAACTCTTAATTTAATCATACACAGAACTAAAATATTATATAAATGCATTGGTTTTGACATTGTTAAAGCCCACACTGCAAGAATTTGATGTGTGTGGGGGGAAACGACAGAATAAAATTATATCTAACAAATCACCTCCTGAAAATAAACATTTAAACACTTGAAATTAATCCACAGTTTGTCTAAGTTAGTGAAGGGAAACTCTCATTTTCCATTATAGACCAGACAAGAAGTACAACCGTGGTCCCTTGGGATACTATTCCAATAGACAACTACAACCATTTCAAAATCTGAACAACAGAAAATACCTACCATTTTCTAATATTTGATTTTGTTTGGGGCTAAGTCTTGAAAGGGAATTAGAAATAAGAAGGATACATTTATGTATAACAGACTAAAATTTTAACATCCAACAAATGGCTGCTATTTCAGACCTGTCATGTGTATTCCAAACTTGGGAAGAACAGCTTTATAACTGTATTTTGATAAAACATTTTCCCCTTCAATTTTTTTTCTTGCAAGAATGCTAATGCACAATAGAAAGGTTGCTAAGAGTGTGCAATCAATACAATGCTATTCCTGAAATACCAAGTGTGATAGTTTATAGCAGGGGTGAGCAACCTGTGGCCCTCCAGTTGGTGCTGGAATTCCATTCCCACAAGCCATTTCCAGCATAGCCAGTGGTGAGGAAAGATGTGTCTATAATCCAGCATGACCCTGGTTTCAACATTCTCATTTGGGCACTATATCCAGCCTGCATTAACTCACCTTTCACTGCCTGTGAAATAAGTGTTCATAGAGCTAAGGTTTTGATCATGATTCACCACTAGGGCAGCTGTGAAAGAGCCAAATTTAGTGGTCTTGTTACTTTCCTTAGGATTATTATCTGAGAATGGGCTCAGCTTGGGCCTCTTGGATTCAGGGCCTGTCTACACTGCAGAAATACAGCAGTCTGACACTGCTTTAGCCACCATAGTTCTTTCCTATGGAATCCTGCTACTTATTTTGTTAGGTATTTAGCTTTTTCTATCAGAGAAATCTGGTGCCTCACTACAAATACCATGATTCCATAGAACAGAACTATGCTGGATAAAGTAGTGTCAAACTGCTGTATTTCTGCAGTGTAGACAGGTCAGTCTGACAGTCCTCTCTCATTCCCATTAACAAATGAGAAAACGAACACAACTCTCAGCCAGTTTTTCAGGTTTGAACCATCATCTAAGCTAAATTGCTTTTTAAAACCATTTGTTTCTATTTTCACTTACATGATCACATTCTCCACCTCCCTAAAACAAAGAAAGCAATAGCAAATTATTATTATTATTATAATTTCCTGAGTTAAGGGTTTGGAATTTCATCATCACACACAATAAAGAGCAATGCTACAAAGACTGACTGGCTACTGGATGACAATGCATCACCAAACTGTATTAAGGCTGTTCCACCGTCTCACTGTTTTTCACTATCACATACAAAGTGGTTCAAATCAACCCTGAAAGGGTTTCTGTTATTTAATTCCCTTGAGATAACAAGTTCAGATAAATATTATATCTCAGGTTAAGAGGAGAAATGGAAAATGCAAAGCATCCAATACTAAAAACATTGGAATATCTGCTGATAAGGTGCTTTGGGAACTGGGCTGCATCCAGGACGTGGAACTTAGGGTGCTGAGCTTCAGGATCCTGGCTTCAGTTTGTAAATTCTTGAACATGGCAAAAAGGTAATCAGTAAAGTAGTAAAAGGACTGAAAACAACCATCTTTGTGTTTTATCAGCAATAGCAGCCATAGAAACCATTTGTTCACAACACTGATTGCTTTGTCTTGGTGAACACAAACCCAGGAGTGGTTTCTTCTTTATTTGTTAATTCATTCTTTTGTGTCTCTATTTTTTAAAAAACTGTGGTGACAAATGAATTTAAATTCATGAACTTAATTTTCATCTCTTAAACAGATAAATGGAAGAGTTGGACATAAATGGCTGGGATCTAGATCAGTACTTACAATCTCATATGGTGAACTTATCCTAAATTTTGCAATTCCCATTGATGGTCTTGGTACCAGAGCAATCACTGAGAGTGCTCCCCAAACTTTACCTTAGAAGCCAGGCAGCAGCACCACCATCAGGATTGCCGATGTGCAGAGAAGCAGGATTAGGAGTGAAGGAGGAACCAGCCCCAAAGGGGACCCTGGGACAAGCAGGTACAACAGGACCCTGTAGCTGCCTGTCAGAAAGCTTCTCGCTGCCGGGAGTGGGGTGGGTGCTTCTTCACTGACTGCCCCACTCCCCAGCACCTGGAAAATCCCTACATTGTTGGTTGCACTGCCTGGCTTCTAAGGTGGGTTTTTAGGGGTCGCATCATGTCAGGGAAAATAGATATTGTGATTAGAAGTTTGTCTCTCCCTCCCTGAGTAAATTTTTTCACCAGAGTATAAGGCGCCAGTTGTCTATCAGAAGCTCATAAATCTGTCTGTTTTGTTATTCTGTTCTTTGGGGGTTGTAAATAAGAAATCGAAACTTGAAACTGTTTCTTGTTTTCGTTTCTCCCAAAGACTGGGTGTTTAGGGACTATATAACTGGGAGGGGTTATTGGAGTTAGTTTTAGAGAGAAGAGAGCTTCAAGTTTGTGTGTATCTCTCTTGCTTTGAGAGAACCTTTGGAGCACATAGAAAACATGGCTAAATGTTTTCTGTTACTGTTTTTCTTTTTATTTAATTGTTATTAATAAAAGCCTTAAAGAATTTTGGTATGGACTTATTTTGCACCAAAGGAGTATTTGTTTGCTCACAAAGCACACGCTTTTGCTGCATGTGTTCCTGTTCGGATGAACAGGGAGTGACTGCGCTCTGCACATTCCTACGACACATCAGAGGTGTAGCTACGATAACAGGGAATGAAAACGTATGCATATATCTCACAACACCTAACTCTCAACGTCTTTTGTATGACATTATGTTGTAAGGTTAATACAGGCTGTCTTTTATATCTGTATTTAAAATCTATACCTCCCGTGGGATTACATTTTCTAATAACCCTCTTCAAAACACTCAGGAACAATTGATGGATTGGGGCAAGAAGAATGACTAGTTCTGGGGTGGGGGAGTATTCCAAATTAATCACTATAATGAGAGATTGGACTAAATTCTACAGAAGGCACACAATGTATTAGTTCATTCTCCTTATTTTCTAAATTGTATTTTAAAACTGTGTCAGCAAATACCAGTTAATAGGTTTAGCCAGGGATATTCCTTAGCTGTTTATTGAAGTCACCAATATTAATTTCACCAGATAAGACTGGGTGACCACTCATCTATTTACAGTGGAGAGAAGGCAATTTTTATCAGACACAAACACACACACAAATTGGAATGTTTCCATCATTTCAGCATCACTTTTGCATTCCTTGGACAAGGTTCTGATTTGCAAATTAAGAGAACACCAGTAATGAGGGAAAGCAATGAAATGAACAAGACATGTACACAACCACACAAGGTTATCCACACATGTGACATGCCTACAGATTTTCTGCACATACAAAGTGCATCAGATGTGAACAAGCCCTGGGATGGATGGATTGTTCTACAGTTAATGCTGCCTTAAAGCCAGCGTATGTCTTCTACCTTCCTCCTGCAAAAGGTCTGGATTTAAAATATCACACTCAAGCCAATCAGCAATTTCCTGGTAATTGAAATAAGTGTAACTAAGAAAACAAACAGTAAAAAAACAAAAACAAAAACAAAGCACAGTTGAGGCACAGTGGTATTTCAAAGCATTTACCAGCTTGAGTAGTGTAAAGAATGTCTAGAAAGCTGCATAGATGTCATCACAAGATAGAATATGGTGTCATAGTGCAGAGCCAAGTGGCTTTGAAGGGATTCTTATAAATGCAGGTTGTGGGTATGCATATGTTAGCTAGCCCTCTGAAAATGTCCTACATCTCATGGTAGTTACAACCATGGCGTATGAGTGGTACATCTAATGACAGAAGCGGTTTTTTATGCCTCATAGTACTTACTTGTTAATTACTCAGAAGTCTCCGTCTCCCTTCACCCTCCTTTCTCTGTAATACTCTATACAGATACACTTGGGAGTATCTCTTTGTTCAAATTTGGAAACATTTCACTCACCCCACCCATCCAACTTGTGAGCCTTTCTCCAAAAGCTCTTATTACTGCTCACTTGCTTGAGATGGAATATCACTTTGTATAAACTGATGGTGTATGTAAAATGGATTTGGCATTTTGGTCAGTTTGTGTGAGCCAGCCATGCTAGAACTTGCTGCCAGAGAAACTATACAGGGAGCTCTTCCTCCTTTCCCCCACCACCTCAGTTTTTGTCTGGAACCTTTGGAATTGCTATCCTTGTTTCCTAGATATGAGTTAACAGCCTGTCTATGAAGGGAGTAATCCTAGGCAGTCACTAACACAGGAAAGGAAGAAATATTTATATACAACTAGAGGTGTCTGAAGGCACTACCTAGGTAAGTCCCAGGACTGGAAAAAAAGCTTGCCTATTCCACTGGGTAACCAGCTTCTTCCCTGCCTGTGTTATGGACAACCAGGACGGTAGTCCAAGATATGAAACATAGTGCAATTTTTGAGGCAAATTACAGGCTCACAGTTCTAAGGTGGTTTTGACCTATGCGAAGAACAGAAACGTCTCTTCATGCACACTGTACCTGAAGAACAATGCACTTAATAACCACAGTTTACATTAAAAAAAATTAGAAGTTTCCAAAGTATACCTAGAAACCACAATTGCAGTAAAGCTTTAAGAGCAGGAAGGTGGATGGAATTGATTTCTAGTCTGGGCAAGTCCTCCTCAACCATTCAGGGAGCATGGAAAAATAATCGCTTCTTCCTTTCTTTCCAAGAAATCCCCATCATTCCAAGGAGGCATCTAGCAGCATTTTAAGTGGTAAGAGCATACATAACAGTGGGAAGTGTCTGGGAAAGCAATATGTCCCTGACTTTCCTGCTTTTTGAAGATTAATGAGGCAAGTTTTGTCTGTGAAGGCTGGTGTATCCTCTAGCTCTTCTTCAGTTAGCAGGAAATTGCATTTTATTTTCTTTCCATCCTGGCTCCTCAGTGACACATCCTGGCTGTCATCTCTTTCTGTAAAACAAAGGGTGGAATAAAAAGTCACAGGTCACCCGCTTCATATGACAGAAATTGGTGCACATTTCTGCTTTTCGTACTAATATCTGCAACAACAGTGGTTCTGTCCATCTCTTCATAACATTGTCTGTTTACCTGTTTTCCATCGTCTTCTACGGCAATATCCATAAGTGGCAATTAGCAGAGTGTGCTTTATCATCTTGACAACCTTAATGGGTTATTAATTTCCTAACCTTCCTTGTCCTACCTACAAGAGTTAAACTTCCTGCACAGCTCTCAGGCAAAAAAGCATTCCAAGCTGATATAATGGAATTCCTAATGTGCCATTAAGCTCCAATCACATTAGTTTTCCATCAGGGAGTGGGAGTTACACCGGACGGATAACAGTCAAACCTCACATGTTGGAGGATAGGTTAAAAAATAAAATAACATACAGGTTGACCCCATATATGTTCCAAGACTCCATGTGGATCCGTGAAACGGTGGATAATAGGGAACCCTATTATTTTCAATGAGACTAAGGCTGGAAGTTGACCACAGAATCACATTGGAGGACCTAGAATGCCTAGAGGAAATATTTTTTTTCAGATTTGGATACGTGAAACTATGGATATGAATCTGTGGGTACGGGGGGTCAACCTGTATAAAAACATGATGGTGTGATTTCTCCAAAACTGTTGTATTTTGCTTTTTGCACCACCTGCTTTTAATTCAAGCCTTTGATTTTCATGAAACTCAGCCCCTAATTCAACTTCCCCCAGCCTGGTCCCCACCAGCTGTGATGGACAACACCCCTAGAATTCCACAATGACCCATGCAGCCCAGTACCTGAGGGGAGCACCAGGTTGTGAAAGGCTACTTTAACTGGTGAATTTAGCAGTTTGACTGCAACCTCCCACTCCTCAACTTCAGTTGGAAGAACACAGACTCTTTTACAACAGCAAATGGAAATGATTCTCTATTTGGTTCTTACAAAACTAGGCCTACGTACTATGTTGAACACAGCCTATCTGCTGCTCAATAAATTTATTTCCAGAGAGATATTCTTATGATTTCCAGAAATGTTGAAATCATGGTGAAAAAGAAGGGCGTGGGGAAAAAAAAGAGATTTTTTTTGGAAAAAAAAGCCTAGAGACATATCACTTGTGGAAAGGAAAAAATGGCCCAAAGTCTCATCTGATTTCTCATTTAATCAGAAGCCAGACAAATTTTGACTAGTAGTCTTCATCAGTGTAAATCTATGTTGTCCAATATTTCCTCCAGACAAAAGGCTGAAGTGTTGGTTAAAAAAACCCCTGACATAGTCATATTGATATTCAAAGTACACATATTTAGAAAGAAACAGCTTCAATCCAGTACTTACCAACACTAGAATATAGATCTATACAAAACAAAAATGCCTCTTCTCCCTCACACCCCACAGCCAAATGCCAACACTCAGAGGTTCTGTTCATATAGTTTCACTCCAACCTCCATGCCTCATCTGTCATTAATTATGGTATCTTAAGTCAAAGCTACAATCCGGTGTGAACTTAATGAGCCCTCAAAGATAACAGATGTTTCTTAAAATACATGAGTGTATAGGTTCACTACAGATAACAATTAAATTACAATCCATTATATCACATATAAAAATAATGCACTATCAAACAGGCATAATAAATAAGACACTAGAATAAGACAATGGCAAAGGACATCCTTCAAAAAGGAACAGAATGAACTAGCGCAATAAATCCTACATAATCACAACAGATATTGCAAATTCTTTAAACACAAGCAAACCTTCCAAACATGAACACTATAGATTACCAGCATATACATGTAACATAAATAACAGACTTGAAGACAATGATTGTAATTACAAGTGTACACCATTATATAAATTATAGTTCACCCCCACCCATGTGCATGGGGGATACGTTCCCAGACTTACTGCAAATACAGTAGGACCCCTGTATACACCGGGTATTGGTTCCACCCCCCAATACTGACATCCACAGATAACAGTGAACACCGGACCCCCGCCATTCCCACCCACCACCACCACCCCACCACCGCAGCTCTCACAGGAAGGGAGAAGGGAGGTGAGCTCTCCTCCTCCTCCTCCTCTCCCTTCCCCGTTCATCCTCTACCACTGCCACCGCAGCCCCCCACAAGGAAGGGAAAAGGGAGGCGAGCTCTACTCCTCCCCTCCCTTCTCTGCCCTCCACCTTGGCTCAGTCTTGCTCTCAGTCACCTTGCCACCGTGCTCCCCTGTGTGAAGATCGCTTGCCCTTCTCTTGCAGAGGCTGCTGCTGTCACTGGTGCTGCGGGGGGGGGCAGCAAAGTGGAGGAAGTGGGAGACGAGTAGGGCTTTTGCCCAGGCTGAGCTACGCTGGGGGGCGGCCGCAGCTGCTGCAGGAATCTGGGATGGGGTGAGATGCCATTGCGGACCCCAGCATCTCCCCACTGGGGGTGAGGTGATTTATTTCTTCCAAGTGCTCTGAGTGCAGCTTCCACTTCACTTTCTAAAATTGGAGGTTCATCTTCAAGTGGTTCTTCCTTGAATGAATCTGTCATCTTTTCATCTCTTTTATATACAGTGGGCCCTCGGCATCCGCTGGGGTTTGGTTCCAGGAATCCCCATGGATACCAAAAGCCATGGATGCTCAAATTCCATTACATACAATGACATAGTAAAATGGTGTCCTTTATATAAAATGGTGAACAGCAAGTGTTACCCTAAACACTCGAGGTCCGTTAGGATCTTCTGATACCTCGATATTAATTTGGGGAATTAATATACTCAACTTGGCTATGTGAAAGGAGGGCAAAGAAGCAGGATCTTTTGACCAATGTCCACCAGTACTAAGGAGGAAATGTTAAGCTAAAGTGTACAATTAAATTATCTTTGTTGACTAGAGGTGTGAAGGCCTGGGAAAAACCCAGAAAAATTCAGGGGAAAAAGTTTTACCCCGTTTTTTTTCCTGAAGCCTTTTTGTTTTGTTTTGTTTTTCTGATAAATTGAAAAAAGGAAGAAAATTGATTATGAAATGTTTCATTTTAGCATGATGAATAAAATCTTTAAGGCAAGGTATTCATATATTCCCCAAATCATTTCTAAAAACTATGTACAGTATCAGATTATTCTAATTTCTGTGCACTGAGGACAAGCAGTTCAGGAGATTTTTACTCCATTTGTTACAAATAAAAAAAAAATTAAAAATAAAAGTAAATTCCTTTTGTAGTAATTGTTTGAATATACTGTATTTTTAATATACCAATTGTTATAATTTTATGCCAAATCAAATTGTAGATAGTCATATTTTTATGTTCCTAAAGTAACAGAGTGATTTTCAATCTGTAAAAAGTGCTAATGTTGCAATTTTTCAAAAAAAAAAAATCCATTTTTTTCTGGAAAAATGTTTCCCCCCCCCCATGGCTTCAAAATTTCCAGAAATTTTACATCTCTATTATTGACAAAATTAATAACAGCATTCACACACACACTTAAGCTTCAAGCATCCACACAAGGCTAACGAAAGCAGTAGGAAGTACTGTAATTGGATAGAGGAATAGAGTAAGGGGTTTTGAGTGGGTGATACGACACCTGTCCTGTCGAACAGATCATGATGAAAACTAGCAGAGTGGATGTCACAGTCTGACATGGAGTCAAGAAGAAGATGAACTGTGCACACTTAGGGTGAGTTTTGGAGGGGTACTTATACCCAGTAAATTCCTTCAGGGGATGGGATTTACAGAAGAAGACAATGTCTCCTGGAGTTTCTCAGGTGAACACAATAGAACTCCAAGTGGCTAATGACTGCTTAATGTTTGTTAATTTGTGTTTGAATAGGAGCAAGTCTGCAGGGTTGAGGGTAGGTAGTTGGATAATCTTTGTATCAAACTCTGAGTATTGATGCTAAGATTAGTTGCTGATTCACCGGCAGATGTTTTCCCTAAGGAAACATTCTGACTTGCAATTTACCTTATTTGGAATTTTAGGAGTAGCCCCTCCTTAGGGTGTGAATGACTACATTTGGTTGTTTTTAAGGGTCTCTGGCTTTGAGAGTTCTTTATATACCTGCCATTCCTTGGGGAAGGCCACAATGAGCCAAATTATTAAATATTGCCAATTATTACTGGGTTATTGATATGCAGATGAGAGAGGGGGCGTCAGGGCTGGTAACAATAGGTTTGCTTCTGGAATATTTTTTTAAAAAAAAAATATTTTCAAGCCATGGTTGGTTGAATCCGTAGATAAATAATCCATGGATAAGGATGGCCAACTGTTCTTGGTTTAAATTTCCCTTTGGTTTCTTGGATCTTGTGGAAGAGGTCTTTCTTTCTTCCTTTTTTGTTGTCACCTTCTATATCTATGCACTGATTATTATAGCAGTTCTCCTTGTCTCTGCACACAAATTGCTGAACATTTGCATTAAGGGTTCTGACTCCATTTCTGTCACTTTTTACTTTTGCTTCTCGTCTGTCCTTAACTGCTTGAAGAGGTTCATCTGTCACCCATTGAGACTTCTCTTTAATTTTGGATGCAGATAGTGTCTTTTTGCATTCCTCCCTGACAATGTCCTTGGCTTCAGTCCAGTTCTTCTGGCTCCCAGTCAACTTTGTTTTATAGTACAAATCAAGTTTTTACATTATCTTTAAATTCTAAAGGGATGTTTTTCAGGTTGTATTTTGACATGATGGCTGGTTTAGTGTTCTTTTTGAGTTTTACTCTAATTTTTAATATTATAGTATTTCAAGGTCTGTGCCACAATCTGCTCCTGGTCCTGTTTTGCAAAGAGAATGGAACTTCTCCATCTTCTGCATCCAATTATATATTTGAGTTCTATATTGGCCAGCAGGTGATATCAATGTATACAGTCACCTCTTGACTTGCTTGAAGAATGTGTTTGCAATGAACAAACTGTTGGTCTCACAAAATTCAGCCAGTCACTCTCCCACTTCATTTTTTTGACCCAAGGCCAGTTTTTCCAACATTTTTTGATTCTGCTGTGTTTCCTACTTTTGCATTCCAATTCTCTATGATCAACAAGAAGTCTGGTTTTGGTGTGTGGTCAATTCCCTCCTGGACTCCAGCATAAAATCTTTCATTTTTTTCTTCTTCTGCCTCTGCAGTTAGAGCATAAAGTTGGATTGTAGTTATATTGATGGGTTTTCCAATGAAATCTTATTGATACTATTTGGTCACACTTTGCATGACATCCTTTGACTGCTTTTGCTACATTTCTCCTCCCTATTAATGGCACCCCATTTCTTCTTAGATTTTCATTTGCTTAGTAAAACAATGAAAAATTAGCTGACTCAAAATGTCCTATTCCTGTCCACTTTAACTCGCTCACCTTAAGAACTGCAATGTTTGTGTTCTATTTCTAGCTTCCCCTTATTCTTATCTAGCTTCCCCTGATTCATGTGTCTCACATTCCATGTTCCTCTAACGTGTTCTTCAGTTTCAGACTTTCTTTTCACTTCTGAGAATGTCAACAGCTGAATGTCCTTTCAGCTTGAGTCCAGGAATACGTCATTAGCCACAGTGCTTCTCACAGTTGTCCTCTGCTGTACCCCAGTAGCTCATTGAGTGCCTTCCAACGTGGGAGACTCATCTTCTGGCACTATCTGTTGTTTCATTTTGGATTATCTCATCCTAGGGTTTTCTTGGTAAAATACATTCAAAAGGGGCTTACCCGCCTCCTCCTGTGCCATACTACCAAGTGTTGCCCATAGTGCCACTTCTGTTGTCTGAGAGATCTGCTGCCAGTTTCACCTCCCACTACTGCTGCTGTCCATTAGCTGTTTGGCACCTTTAGTCTAGCTCTTCAGCAAAAGCCTTTCTAACGTGGGAGACCCTACCAGCAATACTGCTGCCGTCAGCATAGCCTCTTGGCTCACAGGAGCATGGAATCCTGCCACTTTGGAAAGGTATCAGTAGCAGCAATTATTATTGCAAGTGCAAACTGACAAAATGTGGAATTGATAATGGAATGATACAAAATCTTACTGTCCCATTATTACTTTGACCATTCCCCAAAGAACTGCTCAGACCTCAGCTGCTGCTTAATTTGTATTTTGACATACAACCACTAAGTGGCGCCAAACCTACTGCTGTTGCTACAAGACTGGGAGAGGAAATGCAACCCCTCCCCCTAGCACTGTCTTCCACATAAAGAGTAATTGCAACTTGCTGTTTTGCCCACAGAGCTGAAGCTGGTTAAAAGAATCCTATTTGGCTAAAAGGCGCAGCAAATGCAGCCTAAATGAGGATCTGAGATTTAAAGATACCTGAACTCCAAAACAATTTTATTAGCAGATCACAGGCTGCTCCCTTATAAAGCATCTATATATGTTGACGCTCAGTTCAAATGTCCATTAATGTGCAATATTCCCTCAGGTGGGGTCCCCTCCACCCACCCAATGCAAATATAAACAAGGAATTGAGATCTGAACAGCACTGCATTCGCACACAGCTTTTGGAAAATTCTAGATCCCATCTCCATACCATTAAGAGACAGTAGTAGGTAGGTGCCTGGTATCCAGCATTTGTGTTCAACAATCTAACTAGAAAACACACAGAGAGAATTGCATCAAAACAAGTCATTTCATTTGAAAATGTTTGCTTCTTCTCTTCCCTCCTAACCCTATCTTCTTTTTGTGGCATGTTATTTTGAATATAAACCTGAAGGCAAGCAGTATCATTATTAAGGCTAATAGGGAGTAAGCCCCACTGAAATCAGTGGTTCTTACTTCTGCGCACACATGGATAAGATTTGTGCTGTTCTTTTTGTAACCCTAGGTTGGTGGCAAACATGAGATTTCAAGCCTCATTTTAAGGAAGGGGGCATTTGCAAGGAAAGATTCTAGAGGAGTCACTTTTCTCATTCCCCAATCCTCAAGCTAATATTCCCCTCTGCTGGGGATTCTAAGACATTTTTGATCAAGCGGAGAGAAATGTATGCAAGAAGGAATTCCAGAGGAAAAACAACAGATGGAAAGTCGTTAATTGCCATCATAGTCACACACAGCCTGTCCCCTGTAAAAGTACCCAGCACTGCATGGTACACAGATGGCAAACACAACATTGGAAATCCCCATTCCTATCAGTGAATTGAAAATTAACATACTGTGTATTTGAAGGGTTTACTGAACATATGGGGGGTTTCCTGTTTGGGTTTTTTTAGATTCCCTCCCCCCTTTTGCTTGATGATTGAGGCCTGCCTAACTCACCCATGTCAGAAACCAGTTCCATATCCATTTCTACTACAACCTCACTCACAGAAAAGGGGAAATGAATATATTTCGACTCAACATTCTTAGCCATGCCCTGGTCTACACAGGCCTAAATGATAAGATGTTGTGGGTTTGTGAATGTTTGCAATTTCACAACAGAAACAGATTTTATCCTCCTCCTTGTTTAAACCATTCAAAGCCCATAAAGGCCAAACAACAAAGGCATTAGTGTCTTGACCACAAACACAAAGTTGTTTACCAACAGGGAAACAAACACAGTCACTCATCACACTTTCATTCTCTCACACACATATGTGAGCCTTCAAGTTGCCTGCTGACTTAGCATGGCCCCATGAATTTCATAGGGTTTTCCTCAGCAAGGAATACGGTACACAGAGATGGTTTTGCCAGTTCCTTCCTCTGAAACTAGAGCCTACAGCACCTGGTATTTGTTGGCAGTCCAAGTACTAACCAGAGCTAACACTACTTAGCTTCCAGGAACAGACATTTTCATACCAAATTTAAAACTCCAGTGTTGCAGAATTGCAATTCTAGCTTTCGACAACCTGTTTCTGAAAGAAAGCAGTGTAGACTTGTTAGAAGTCGGGAGGGTTAGAAGTTACCCCCTTCAATATACTTGTTGCAAACTGAACTGACAGTTCTCCTCAGACCTATGAATACTAGAATGGAAATTTAATACAGAAAAAGATGGCCACTAAATTTTCCAGGATTTAATGTTCAACTTTCCCTTCTGACAGGAGGAAGGTCCAGCATTCACCCAAAATGTTGTTCTGCTGGGAAAGTATTAACTTGTAATATAAGCACAGTATGGTGATGCTAATATCTGTGGCTATGTGCAATTACAGAAAATAATGCCAGCAATGTAGACTTGAGTTGATTGACGTGGACCCAGTTTACTTCAGTGACTAGCCTTGGATTCGACTCTGCAATAAACACACTGACTTGACTCACAACTTGTATATTTTTAGCAACCAACTTGCTGGCTTTGGTTTGGTACCATAACACATTCATCCAAAAACATTACAGAACGGAAAACTGTTTTCCTCCTTTGAACAACACTTCCATCTCACTGCTTTTTTGCCTACTGTTCATGTGACAGAAACAGTACTTTACGTTTGCCGTACAAGAAGTCACTGCTTACCTGTCAGTTTAGGGACCGGGACCCTGTCAGAAAATGGAATTGGTGTAAAAGTGGGAACTAGGTTTTTTTTTTAAGCTTTCAAATGCATTTCAGCATTTACAAGATAAAACAAGACTGGGTTCTGCATTTCATAGCTGCTTGTTACAATTATAAAATGCTCTCTGGGCAACGAAAACATCCCAGCTTCCTAACCTAGGAATATGTTAGGAAAGTCCACAGCATCATTCACTTTGAGCAGCAGGTAAAACTTGCCACCAGAGCATAGGGCACATTTCTCAGAGGGGAACAGCAAATGTATTAGGCAACAGGCTTGAGGCAGAAGGATCCTTCTAAAGTGTTTTAAAAGCTTTGGAAGTCTCCTCCAATGTGCAGTGGGGACAGGTTGCCAAGCAGACCTTAACCCCCACCTCAAGTCCATTGCCTACCACATTTTCTACTCCCCTCTAAGAAACACGCCCCACAGTCTGGGGGCAAGTCTTGCCTGCTGCTCCTAGGGAAAGCTCTAGAAGGCTCCTCCAATGTGCAGTGGGGAAAGACTGCTGAGTAGACACAAACTCCTGCCTCAAGCCCAGAGTGCAGAACGTGTTTTTCAGAGGGGAACAGTGCACACATTAAGCAACAGGCTTGAGGCAGAAAGAGCCTTATAAAACCTTTCTTAGGTGCAGGAGGAAAGACTCACCCCTCAGATGTACCTGAGGAAGTAGACTTAAGTCTATGAAAGCTTATGCTACCAACTTCTTTCTCTCAGTTAGTCTCAAAGGTGCTACAGTATACAAGATTGGCATACTGACATTCCAGGCTAACATGGCTATGTCTTTAGTTTTCTTTTAGTTAGGCTTTTGCTGTCAGAAAGATTCAAAAGTTTTCAAAGGCTCATATAATCAACTGTAAAGTTTTAACTGACATGGAAAGATACAGTGCCCATTTTCTGTGTGGGTTATTTCCCCACTGCCCTTTATGCTTCAGCACTGACAGCATGAACAGGTGTTACACCTACTCTGTGTGTACTTTGAACAACAGAATCCTAGGACCCACTCATACTACAGCCTTATAGTGATATTATTCCACTTTAACTCCCATGGTTCCTTTGAATGGAAGTCCTGGGACTGGCAGTTTAGAGAGGAGCGCTTAGAATTCTCAGCCATAGAGCTCCTCTAAAGCCTCAGAAAACTACAAATCCCAGGATTCCACAGGATGGAACCCCAGCAGTTAAAGTAGAATAATACCACTATAATCTTGTAGTGTGAGTGAGCCACTGGTGGAATATAGCCCTCCTTTCTTAAAAATGTTTTAGAGGTCCTCTTCTCATGACTTGAAATCATTACCTTATGAGTTTTCTGTCATGTCAGTTGGTGCTGGCAGGGAGGGGAAACACAGCCACAACATCATGATGCAGTGGTGTGTTTCCCATATGAATTCATTCAAAACTAGTGGTAATAGTGGGGGAGGGATTCATTTTCTATGGCATCACGCCAAAAGCATAGTAATGTCTCCTCACATTCTACGCAGCTGATTCACTGACAGCTTATGTGGTGCATGGTTAGGATGGTGGACTGAGATTTAGGCAATCCAGGGGCCCTTTTATGGAACTATGATTCCACTTTAACTGTCATAGCTGCATCCTATGGAATCCTGGGCTTTGTCATTTAGTGAGGCACTAGCGCTCTCTGGCTGAGAATTCTAAACACCTTTCCCAAAACTTCAAATCCCAGGAGACCATAGGATGGAACCATGACAGTTAAAGTAGAATCACAGCAATGAACAAGAATTTATGGGGAGTAAAAAAAATAATAATATTAGAGTAAAAGACTCAAATATTTAGGAATTATTATAACTAAGAATGTAAAAGATTTAGAGGGAAAAATTACATTAAAATGTCACAAGAGGTTGAAAGAAAACTAGAGGAATTTAGGAAAATAAAATTTTCATGGTTTGGTAGAATAGCAATTGTTAAAATGAAAATATTACCCAAAATTATTTTTTTATTTAGGATGTTACCGATTAAGATAAGGGAATCAGAGTTAAAGAATTGGTGAGCTATAATTAATAATTATTGTAATGGATATAGGAAAGCGAGGGTTAATAAAAAAAGATAGTACAAACATCAGAAAATGGGAGGATTAGGTCTCCCTAACCTAAAATTATATTATATAGCAAATCAGATTTGATACATTATAGAAGCAATGAGGAAAAAAGGTTAGATTGGTTAGAAACAGACATGCCAGAAATAGAGTATAAATTGGAAAATATATTTTTTAATAAACTTACCAAGAAATTGATTGGAAAAATAGATCATCTCTTTTTGAAGATTATTTTAGAGATATGGGTAAAATATAAAGAAAAGTTATTACCTATTATTTCTACACTAACTCCAGTGGTGGTTATAGAAAAATTTCCAGCAAACTTAAAGAGAGAATTGGAAAAGGGTTTAAGAGAAAAGAAAACAATAAAAATAGAAGAATGGACAAAAAAGATGAATAGAAGAAAACAAATAAAAGAGAGATTACATGGGTTAAAGATTTCCTGGTTCAATTGCATACAATTTGAACAGTGGACAATGGAATGGATAAGGGTAAATAAGGAATGTCGAAAATATACCAGATTTGAAGAATTGATCATACAAAGAGAAAAAATTAATAAAGGGTACCATTAGTGAATTATATAAATTATTGTTGATAACTGAAGAACAAAACGATTATTTAAAGGTAGTATGGGAGGATGATTTAATGCAATCAGAGTTGGGAGAAAATTTGGGATTTGGGCATTTTGAAAAAATGTGTCAGTAAGAATAAAAGAAAATTATTATAAATTGGTATGGAGATGGTACCTGACACCAGTAATAATAAGTCAAATAGATCAAAACTATTCAATGTTATGTTGGAGAGGATGTCAAGAAAAAGGCACTTATGCTCATATGTGGTAGAGTTGTAAATATGTACAGAAATTTTGGCAAATGGTATTTAAAGAAATAAGAGAGATAACAGAACAAGATTTAGAAATGTGTCTAGATATTGCATTATTATCAATTTATGATAAGGTTAATTGTACCCAAGTTATGAAGGATCTGATTACAAATTTATTAACAGCAGCAAGATTAATGATACCTAGAAAATGGAAGATACAAAGAGATTATCAGATAGAGGAATGGTATAGAGAAGTATGGGACATTGTTATAAACGATAAATTAACATGTAGATTGAAAGTTAAAAAAGGATTATGGAAAAGTTGTAAATTTGATGAAATATGGAATTCATTTACAGAATATGTTTTTGTTTTTGTTTTTAAAGAAAAATTGGGTACACACCTCCAAGAGAATTATTGCAGTTTTGGAAAATGGAATAAATAATTGGTATAGATGGTCCTGGGGGTGGGGAGCAGTTGTAGGGGGATAGAGAGAAATTAAATCAATGTTAATAATTAAGATGAAAGTTATGTATTCATTTTAAAGAAGTACCGTATATTCCGGCGTATAAGACGACTGGGCATATAAGACCCCCCTCCAATTTCCAGCCAAAAATCTAGGCCTAGGCATATATTCGCCAGATAAGACCACCACCCCCCAATTTGGCTGGCTGTGGGAGCCTTGCCACCTGATCCTCTTTGTTTCCCAACTCATGAGGATCTCCTCGTGAGCTGGGAAAGCGAATAGGATCAGCTGGCAGGGCAACATTCGCCCCTCTCTTCAACCTTCCAGTTAAACTGGACTCGAAGGTGGAGGAAAGGGGCGAAAATGCCCAGTTTGCCTCAGCAGCCCCCTTCCCTCCGTCTTGGCTCTTCCGAAGGGGACCAAGGCGGGGGAAGCGGGGGCGGCCGCAGCAAACCCCTAGATTTGCCCCCTCTCCCCAGCTTCAAGGAAGGTGGGGAGAAGGGGCGAACATGCCCTGTTCGGCTCCATAGGGAGGACGCGGGGCCGTGGAGCCAAACCCCGGGATTCGCCCCCTCCCCACCGTCAAGGGAGAGGGAGCGAATCTAGGGATTTAACTCCACAGCCCCGATCCCTCCTTCTGGGCTCCCTCCTCCCGCGATTCCCCAACCCACAGGAGGCTGCCCAGTCTCCTGGTGGGTTGGGGAATGCGGGATGGCCAGCTGGCTAGGGGGGTGGAGGGAGGGGGCTTGGCAGCCACCCCCCTCTCCAAAGCGTGGCTTTGGGGAAGGGGGGTGGCTGGGGGGAGGGGGCTTGGCAGCCACCCCCCCTCTCCAAAGCGCGGCTTTGGGGAAGGGGGGTGGTTGGGTGGAGGGTGGCTGGGGGGAGGGTGCTTTGCAGCCACCACCCCCTCTCCAAAGCGTGGCTTTGGGGAAGGGGGTGGCTGGGGGGAGGGGGCTTCGCAGCCACCCCCCCACTTCAAAGCTCGGCTTTGGGGAAGGGGGGTGGCTGGGCGGAGGGTGGTTGGGGGGAGGGGGGAGGGGGCTTCACAGCCACCCCCCCTCTCCAAAGTGAGGCTTTGGGGAAGGGGGGTGGCTGGGTGGAGGGGGCTGGGTGGAGGGGGCTTCGCAGCCACCCCCCCTCTCCAAAGCGAGGCTTTGGGGAAGGGGGGTGGCTGGGCGGAGGGTGGCTGGAGGGAGGGGGTTTCGCAGCCACCCCCCCTCTCCAAAGTGAGGCTTTGGGGAAGGGGGGTGGCTGGGCGGAGGGTGGGCGGGTGGCAGGGGCTTCCCAGCCCCCCTCCCTTTTGGGAGGGGGTGTGAATGTTCGGGGGGTGGGCGGGGGGAAGGGAGGAGGGGGCTTCTCCGCCACCCCCCCTCCTGAAAGCTGTGGTTCCCGCGGCTTTCAGGAAGGGGGGGTGGATGTTCGGGGGGTGGGCGGGGGGAAGGGAGGAGGGGGCTTCTCTGTCAGCCCCCCTCCTGAAAGCCGCGGTTCCCGCAACTTTCAGGAAGGGGGGGTGGATGTTCGGGGGGTGGGAGGGGGGAAGGGAGAAGGGGGCTTCTCCGCCAGCCCCCCTCCTGAAAGCCGCGGTTCCCGCGACTTTCTGGAAGGAGGGTTGGATGTTCAGGGGGTGGGCGGGGGGAAGGGAGGAGGGGGCTTCTCCGCCAGCCCCCCTCCTGAAAGCCGTGGTTCCCGCGACTTTCAGGAAGGGGGGGAGGATGTTCGGGGGGTGGGCGGGGGAAGGGAGGAGGGGGCTTCTCTGCCAGCCCCCTCCTAAAAGCCGCGGTTCCCGCGACTTTCAGGAAGGGGGGGAGGATGTTCGGGGGGTGGGCGGGGGAAGGGAGGAGGGGGCTTCTCCGCCAGCCCCCCTCCTGAAAGCGGCAGTTCCCGTGACTTTCAGGAAGGGGGGGAGGATGTTCAGGGGTGGGTGGGGGGAAGGGAGGAGGGGGCTTCTCCGCCAGCCCCCCTCCTGAAAGCCGTGGTTCCCGCGACTTTCAGGAAGGAGGGGAGGATGTTCGGGGGGTGGGGGGGGGAAGGGAGGAGGGGGCTTCTCCGCCAGCCCCCCTCCTGAAAGCCACGGTTCCCGCGACTTTCAGGAAGGGGGGGAGGATGTTCGGGGGGTGGGCGGGGGGAAGGGAGGAGGGGGCTTCTCCGCCAGCCCCCCTCCTGAAAGCCGCAGTTCCCGCGGCTTTCAGGAAGGGGGGGTGGATGTTCGGGGGGTGGGCGGGGGGGAAGGGAGGAGCACTTTGCTTCACCCCCTGCCCGTCTCCTGCCTCTTAGCTCGGTTTGCGAAGAGGCAGGATATAGGCAGGCAGGTGAAGCAAAGTATATCCGGCGTATAAGTGGGCATATTTGTGGATTTTGGAGGGCACTTTTGAGTGCTCAAAAGTCGTCTTATACACCTGAATATACGGTAGTATCATTTAAGAGTGTAATTTTTTTAAAAAAAAATAATAATAAAGTAGAATCATAGCACTACAATTCTGTAGTGTGAAAGGACCCTAGGTGGAGGTTTTCATTGAGTTATTAAACTCACTGGGTGACCCTTGATCAGGTACTCCCTCTTAGTCTGACCTACTTCACTTGGGGCCCTTTCAAACTATACAATATGAGAAGACATTCAGGAGAAGGAGATTTATGTATGCTGCCTTGAGCACACTGGAGGAAAGGAGGCATAGAGTTGTGAGAAACAAACAAAATCCTACAGAAGGGAATGATGAACCAGAGCAGAAATGCATAGCCAGAGAAACCAGATTGCTTACTCCATTCTTTCTTCTACCTCTTTCTTTTTCTGGGAAGAGAAAGGATAGATTCTCAACAACTATCACAATTAGGCAGTAAAAGGGAAAATCCAGAAGTAATTAGATATGAACAAAAGTCATGAGAATACAGAGAAGGAGTGAATGAGATCAGGAGGAGTTAATGATTGACTAAGATACAACTTAACAACAACAACAAAATTGGCCTAGTTACCCACATAGGTATGCAGAGATACAGCTCAACCATATAGCCTGGATGGTAATGCATGAGTACAAATACCACGCAGCTTGTAGCCCTGAGTGGAACTTCTGCAACATAACATGTCTTTCCAGAAACTGCTTATTTCTGGGGCTGAAGTCTAGAAGAGCTTAGACTTGAACACTGCCTTTTTCCCAGTGAAAACTGGTGATCTGGTCTGGTCATCTGAACCCTCTCATTCAAATGGGAGGTTTCAAAGTACACACTAGGTATACACACACAGAATGTTCATTTTCAGACCCCCTGGAACCACTGGATTTCTGTCTGTGCAGCTACAATACTGGAGAGATATTTGTTCACATTATTTACTGAGCCACGTATGAGAGGTTTAACTGCTTGATAATCAAAATGTTTGGCAACAGCAGCAAAACCCCCTGCTTTCCCCATACTCCTTGATCTTTACGACTTTTTTCCTTCCCTCACTGGAAAACATGACTCCATTACAATAACTAAATGTAGGTAGCCATCTGATATAATTTACAGTACTGTATATGTAAGGCTGGGTTTAGTTAAAAGCCCAAATACTTCAGTGTAGTTAGAGGGGGAAATCAGGCACAAAGTCCTTCAGCAATATCATGTGCAGGTTTTCCTACAAATGGGGATGGAGCAAGGATAGAGAGGCACACAGGGTCACTTCTGGTTCAATATGAAATCAGTCTTGGTGCTTTCACATGATCAGTTTAGTTCTGCAATGACTACATGTTTGAAGGCAATTGAAATCCAGCCCTAGGAATTGATGTCAGTGAGAACAGTGCCAGTGCTGAAGGATTTCAACAAAATACATCCAAAGGTGCATAGGGAATGTGGTGGTTTCACATTTCTGTTACTACTTGCCACAAACTGCTATGGCAGAACTGTTCCTGAATCCTAACTGGAGGATAACATGTTCTGGAAAGCACTCCTGCCAGCAAAAACAGACCGCTGGTAGAACAGCCTAGAAGCAAAAAGTGGGTCTGGTCATAACTCATAAAGAAATTGCAATAGATACATCAAAATTTGACAGAATGTTTTTGGTTGCTGCTTCAAGTTTGTGTAGCCAGTTTCAAAGTATAATTATAAAAGCCTTCTGAGAAGTAAAAAGGAGCCTGCCATAATTCACAGGGACATTATGTTAGTGCAGTGGTTCTTAACCTGTGGTCTGACCCCTAGGGGCCCACTATGTACTCACAGGGGGTCCATGAAGGCTTGAAGCCTGTTTGGTCCACCTCCTCCCTGCAGTGCAGTGGCAACACGACAGAAGCCAAGGCAAAGGTTGGCTGGCTTTGCCTGCGTATTGACGTCCAATCCAATTCAGCCACAAACTTGCAGGAAGAAGCAGGAAAAAAGGCTTCCCTCCTGCTCCAGTGCAATTGTACTACAGTAGCACCCCCACATCCATGGGGGATTGGTTCTGGGGGGCCCTGCAGACACTGAAATCTGCAGATAACAGTGAATGCTGGACTTCCCTGTCCACTCCCTGCCACCTCCACCACGCCACTGGAACCCCCACAGGGAAGGGAGGCGAGCTCTTCTCCTTCACCCCTTCTCTGTCCACCCCTCCCACTGTCACCAGCAGCTACAGGGGTGCTACTGTATTATTATTAAGTATTATTGTTACTATTTTTCGGGTTTTACATCTTGAGTTAAGTCTTGGGGGTCCACAGCAACAAAATATATTTAAAGGGGGTCCCTGGTAAAGAAAAGGTTAAGAGCCACTGTGTTAGAACATTTGTTGTTGTTGTTGCCAACAACCAAATTAAAAAGCGTTCCGGCAGATTCTGAAGTGTCTATCACGATGCTTCTATCAATAATGGCAATCCTTCCTTTCTTACTTCTAGGAAGTACAGGTTGCTGTGGCTAGTTTTAAATCAATACTCCAAAGGTTGGAGGTGTGTGTGTGTGTGTGTGTGTGTGTGTAGGAAGTAAAAAAGAGGCATGCCATAACTCAACAGAACCTAATCTCTAAAGAGGCTAGAAAACAGGAGAGGACCCTCTGAGGCACTCTATTAAGATTCTTTAGCTGGAGAAAAGGTGGGGGCAAAAGGAAAGGGCTGAGACATTACTGTTAAAATTTCTGAAGTTAAAGGCCAGGGAGATAGGGACAGCTCTCAGAAAAACTGCTGGTAAGATTCCTGAGGTTAAAAAAAGGGGGTGGGAAAAGAAGAGGCCCCATGGGCTGCTTTGGAGATATTAGGTACAGATCCAGGTTGCTCCAAATAACCTTAGCTGGTTTTAAAGTAATATAATTAGAATATAGGCACTTACTCAGCAGACTTCAGTTTAGTCCAATTTTATCATTTACTAGCTGTACCGGATGTAACATATGCTGTTGGTGCATTAAGGGTGAGTTGCTCTGTTGCCCTGCCCCTGCAGCTGGGCAATGGTGTGACCCCCTTGGACACCGGGCAATATCAAAACCCATATCAAAGTTGGTCTAGTTATATAAAGGAGTAAATCAATGTCTACTATTCCCCAAATACAATTAATTAGTTGGGAGGTCCATCTTCACTGACTCAATCCTTACAAAATAAACCATATGTTTCCTTTCCCAGTGTGCTGATTGGCGGCTTAGGAAACATACACAACCAAACCCCTCACTCCCTCAGCCAATCACCACCCACATGCAACTCCCTCTCCACCTCACAATCCACTCCTGCCACTCAATCTGCATCTACACCCCCAGCCTCACAAGGGCCCCTCCCTCCTCTCACTCCCTCAGCCACTCACCACCTACATGTAAAAAAATCCAACCCCCGCCCCGCAAATAATACCATGTAGCTGAACTGTGTGAAAAGAACACTACGACTCCAAGCTCCATGCTGGAACCAACGACTGAAACCCCAGCAGTAACAGTGTATGTTATGCCAGGCACACTAACACACTCTCTCTGGCTTTTCTTCGCAAACAAAGATTCAGGAAGGACTCATCTCATGCATTCTGCAAGCATGCTGATGACTGAAAAGACCAATCCGAGATAAACAAGTCTGGTTGCAGAAATCACAGCAGAGGACCATCGCCTCCTCAAAATAGTACTCTGCGGTGAACTCGCCACGGGTCAGCGTAAGAGGGGCTCTCCAAAAAAGCGATGCAAGGATCCCCTGAAACAACATCCCAGCCTCGGCCAAATTGATCACCTACAATGGTCCGCCCTGGCTTCAGGGGATCCTTGCATCGCTTTTTTGGAGAGCCCCTCTTACGCTGACCCGTGGCGAGTTCACCGCAGAGTACTATTTTGAGGAGGCGATGGTCCTCCATCCTAGAAACGTGCCCTGCCCAGCACAGCTGTGTTCTCAATATCATGACCTCAATGCTGGTGATCCCTGCTTGCTCAAGGACAGCAACATTTGTCACATAGTCAGTCCAATATATATTTAGGATTGTGCATATACAGCGCTGATGAAAACGTTCGAGGAGTCATAACTGTTGGCGATAGGTGACCCATGCTTCAGACCCGTAAAGGAGAATAGACAGTACAATGGCTCTATACACACTGATTTTTGTGCTTCGCCTCAGGTGTTTATTACTCCAGACTCTTTTGTAAAGTCTTCCAAATGCACTATATGCCTTTGCTAATCTGTGATCGATCTCTTTGTCAATCTTGGCATCTGAGGAGATGATGCTTCCCAGGTAGGTGAACTGCTGAATGGACTTAAGCACAGATTTGCCTACGGAATGTGGGGATGGTGGTGTTCGTCCTGTGATGCCGGCTGGTAGAGAACTTCTGTTTTCTTCAGGTTGACTTCCAGCCGAAACTGCTCTGCAGCTGTTGCAAAGCAGGATGTTAGATGCTGCAGAGATGCTTCTTTGTGGGCAACAAGGGCAGCAGCATCAGCGAAGAGCAGCTCATGGACTAGATAGTTTAGAGTCTTAGTGTGAGCCCTCAGATGGCTTAAGTTAAACAAGCTACCATCAATACGGTAACGTATATAGATGCCGTCTTCTTCTTCGAGCCCTTTGGAGCATCATGCTGAAGAAGATTGTAAATAAAGTTGGAGCAAGAACACAACCTTGCTTCACTCCATTTGTGATTAGAAAGGGCTCTGAAAGAGCATCGCCATATCTGACTTGACCGTGTTGGCCCTCGTTTAGCAAGATAATCATTTTAAGGAATTTGGGGGGACATCCTAGTCTCTCCAGAATCTGCCACAGACCTTTTCTACTCAGTGTCGAAGGCTTTGGTGAGGTCAACAAATGTTACATAGAGACCCTTGTTCTGCTCTCTACATTTCTCTTGCAGTTGTCCGAAGGCAAATACTATATCTGTAGTACTACTATTGGCTCTACTAATACTAATACAATTACACCAGTTGCTCTTAAACTTTTCTTTACCAGGGATCCTCTTTCAATATTTTGTTCCCATGGACCCCCAAGACTTCACTCAAAATTTACAATAATAACAATAATACCTGATAACAACAACAATAATACAGTTACAACAATGCCTCTTAACCTTTTCTTTACTAGTGGCCCCTTTAAATATCTTTTGTTACCATGGCCTCCCAAGTCTTTTGATTTAAAACCCTAATAATCACAATAAAATCTAATAATACCTAACAACAACAACAACACAATTACACAATTCATGAAGTCTTCCCTCAGAGGCACTGGAGAGGGAGGGAAGACTTTTCTCCTGCTTCTTTCTGCAAGTTTGTGGCTGGAGTGGATTGAATGGCAGTGCACAGGCCAAGCCATCCTGTCACATGGTCAATCCACTGCAGACAGGAGGTGGTCTGAGCAGCCTTCAATCCTTCACGGACCCCCTGTAAGGACATCAAGGACTTCTGGGGGTCCCAGGACCCCAGGTTAAAAACCACTAGTCTAGATACTTGGCAAAAGTAGCATGCAAAAGCTCTGCCTCATTTAGAGAAGAGGGGGTCCAGGAACCCTTGTCTACCACTTGTTAAAATAGAAATGAATAGAAAAGGGAGTGGAGTCTCTCCAGCAGTGGGAGGATTGGTCGCCTCTAACTTTTTCATGAGTCTTTGGGCTCACCTTTGCCCCACCCACAGACTACAGAGCCTCAGCCTTCCGCTCTGACACCAGCTGCCCTTTGAGGGCAGCATGCTGGATTCCCATGGGGAGGGGGCTGGCGGCCAGCAGCCAATAAGAGCCCACTTTGCTCCATTTTATTCCCCTTCCCTTGATGTCTTTGGCTCCTCCCACCAGCCAGAGGGTTTTTTTTTATCATGCAGCAGCCTGTCTGGTGCAGCATTTGCAAAGAAAGTCTTTCTCCCCACAGGAAGCAGTGCCAGGGGCAGCCAGAGGACTCCAAGGGTTCCCCCAGGAGGAAAAAGAGGGCCTGGAACCCCAGGGCAGCCTCCCACTTCCTTCCCACACTTTACAGGGATTTTTGTTTTGTTTTGTTTTTTGCAGCCTATAAGTTTCTCAGGGCAGAAGGTATCCACTCAGTATAGGCTCATTGAGAGGCACCATGCACAGCCTGGGGACAAACTAACCCAGAAGTAACCAAAACAGCAGAACTGCACAGCAGAAAGGACACAAAAGCAAAGGCTTCAGCTAGCAGCTGGTTCATAGCTCTGACCCACTTTCGCATACAAAAAGAGTTACAGACAGCAAGGTTCATCCAAAAATATCCAGAGATCTTTATCTTCAGTTTCAGTATACATGAATACGGTCTATACACAGCAAACCTAATCAACAAACTCAACAGCAACACTCCTCTTTCCCCACAACACCAACCCACACACAATGCATTGTGAGCTTTGGCTATATAGGAGTGTTTACTAGTCATCCATCTGCCTAGCCACAGCTGTGAACAAACCCACTTCAGCTGTGCTAGTCTGTGGTCTGTTGCTCCAACATTTTTCCTTTTACATTTAAAGCAATATTACCCTGACAGAAGGAGTAGGGAAAGGGCTCAGGTTTTTGGGTGCAGAAGGGGTAAAGAGTGGAGGAAGGGGGGGAACCTACCCTGCAAGGTAAGACAGGAGGAAAAAGAAGAAAGAAGAGGGTGGGGGACACATAGAAAGCAACATTATTTCCCCCCATGCATGTGTATTAAGACAGCAAGGGTCGCTGGCTGAGTACTTAGTTACTGAAGCTCAACGTGCAAAGATGTGGGTGTAGGCCAAGGAGATGGTGCTGAAAAACACCTCAAGCAGCTGATTGGCCAGCCAAAAGAGCACTACGATTGATTGGGTATGTTTCCTAAGCGGCTAATCAGCACACTGGGAATGGCAACATACCGAAGAGAATTTTATATATATAGATACTGCTTTATATGGTTTCATATTAGCTAACTGATTTTAGTTAGTACGATGTAAATAATATATTTCATTTAAATACCTGTGACCAAAATGAACACGATCGTTCATTCATTCATTCTACAAATGGCATAAAAGAATTATGGGAAATAACCTCTACCTACTTTAATATAGCCTATGCAAGTAACTCAGTGTGTATAAGCTACACTGAAGAACTTACAAAGCTTCCTCATATTGAGATAGGCAACTGGTCTACCCAGCCCAGTGACTATGGTGACTAGCAATGCCTTCTACAGGCTGCCTGGGTCTCCGCCAGGCTGGCAAAGTTCATCCTAGGTCTCATAAGTGGAGGTGCTGGCGATTCAGTTCCAGGCATTCTAGATGCCAAGCATGGGCTTCAGCAGTGAAGGCTGGTGGTTTCCACACCAGTGGGGTGGTGAATCAGCACTTAGTTTTAGTCTGAACTTTAAAGGAACTATCCAAGGTGATCAGCCCTATCCCCAAAATAGGTCTGATATCTTCGATAACGTCTTTAAAGTTCATAGTAAAAATCCATAGTGGATTAACAGTCCCACTGACATGGGAGCCAGCAGCCACCACTGGATTCCAATACTGGGTTATGGGCTCTTTGGAAAACAGAAAATCCCCACAAGTATCCTATGATCAGACTCCTGGGGCTCGTCCACACAACAGAATGAGAGCACTATTCTTTCACTTTAATTGCCACAGTACCAGGCCATAGAATCCTGGGGTTTGCATTTTGGTGTGATACTGAAGGGCTCTGGCTGAGAATTCAAAATGCCCCTACCTAACCTGACAATCCAAGGATTCCAGAGGACAGAACCATGACAATTAAAGTGGAATAATAATGCTATAGTTCTGTAGTGTGAATAGGCCTCTGTTTTTTTTTTTAATGTTACTCCCATTAATCATTTGCAATGCCTCTGACACAAGCAGGCTTGCCGCTGGCCGGCAAGCTGTTTTGCGGCCCAATCCGGCCGCCCACTCTCTGGCCCTCTTGTCCCCGCCCCCCTTTTTTCCCGCCCCACCCGGCTTGGGAAGCCTGGCGGGGGGGAAGGGGGTGACTGCATGGCGAGCCC
This sequence comes from Gambelia wislizenii, assembly GCA_030847615.1. Taxonomy (NCBI): domain Eukaryota; kingdom Metazoa; phylum Chordata; class Lepidosauria; order Squamata; family Crotaphytidae; genus Gambelia; species Gambelia wislizenii. Next base: position 313,514,131 of record JAUMIR010000002.1, on the reverse strand, counting down.
ACAGGGCGCCGCCATCTTCCCTTTTTCTTCCCAGCAGCCTTTGCTGCTGGGAGGGAGAAGGAGAGAACCAATGGGGGCGGGCCTGCCTCGCCCTGATTGGTTAGCGGGAGGGTGGGAAAACGGCCTATATAAAGCTGTGCGGGGCCGGGATCGGCCCAGAGGCGGGGCGGTGACGGAGGCAGCAGCCAGGAGCTCCGTCACAGCCGCAAAACGCCCACCCACCCTCCCTCAGCCATTCAAATGTTGCAATTTGTGGGCAGATGTATTGGGTCATGATAAGGCAAGAATAGGAGGGCCTCCATTGAGTACTAGTTCAAGGGCAAGTTCAAGTTCAAGGGAGGCCCCTCCTGCGTTGCTAACATGTAATTGTTTTCAGGGGAGGAGAGAGAGTCGGGCGGACGGCCCGGACATTGGCTCTCTCCTCTAGGGGAAGGGACTGGGATGGACCAATCCGCCGTTGCCCACATGGATGGGCAAGAAGGAGATCACAACCCATACACTGCCGTCAAACATTCCAGCTTGCAAGTTACGGCCAATTTTTTGCCATATTATTACAAACATATCTACCTCAACATGTATTTCTTACTTACTAACCTGTACCTAACCATGTATTCTGAATATGTAACCAATACAAGTTATAGAAAATGAAGTTGCGTGTGTGTATCATTCAAGGAGCGGAGGGGCAGTACGGTCTGGGTCCGCAAGTAGTCCCCTTTACAAGAGATTCTGTGTCCATGAATACGGACAGGGAATAATTTGGAAGTGAAAGAGTTTTAGTAAGACATTAATGAATTCACACTTCTCATATTAATTTCTGAACTGGAACACAGTCACTCTTCAGTTCAGTATTCATACTTCTCAGATTTTTGTAATGCAGTTCTACAAACAAGCAAGCAAATGAACAAGGTGTATATGGGGATGGGGAGAGTTCACACAAAATGCATATATTAATGAAAAATGTCCCAAATGCCATTAAATTAAGGAAAGTTGCTAGCAAAAATGCATGTATTTGTTAAATTTGCACACTAAAATGCACACATTATGGAAAATATGAACAAAGTATTATGAATATTTGAAAGGCTATAATAAACTGATGTAGAAATGGGACATAATGAACTGGGGGGGGGATGAAAAATTGACATCAATAGATACATCCCACACTAATTCTGAATTCATTTTTGTTCTGAACCTTACTTCCACTAAAAAACAGATGTACAGTCTGATTAACAGATAAAGTCTTGGCTGACATTCTAATTTTAGGAATAATATGAGATGCTTTCTTGTCCTGATTAGCTTCTGCCATCAGAGGTCATCCTTAGCTATTATATATTTTATGAGAGAACCTGGGGTATTCCAGAAGCCACAATAATCTTCCTAAATGTGAAAGCAACGGAATACAAATGTTACATAGTTGTGTTTTTGGAGACTTCAATTAGAACTTGATTCTTCTCATCACCCATGTTTATCTTCTTGCAAGTACTGCTGCTGAGAAAAAAAGCAGTAAGAGCAAAAGTTCATTTCTTTGAATGTTTTTCGCTAAGGCACATGGTTTTCTGTTTATACTGGAGGAAAAGCTGACATTTTTTTGAGGGGGGAGCAATAAACAAGGTGGATAACCCCCAAATTTGGCACTTAATTCACAGATCTATGCTAACACTTACCAAAGGCTCTAGTTCCTTGCGGTCTATGAGGTTGAGCTCTGTTACAAAGTAATAAAAGTGCTTGTAACACGTGTTGACGTGGGCTTCAGCCCCCATGATGATGATGCGGTCAAAGTGATGAATGTAGACATGAACAAACACTCTAAACAGCCTGCACAGGATCTTTTTGCAGATCTGGAGGAAGTTCTTTGGGAATGGTACACCTGTGAACACAGAAAGAACAGTTTCAATTTCTACTCTCCTGTAACCAATGCTCACTGTACTTAGTTCTTAGGGTGTCCATATACTAGGATCACTGGCTGTCAGAGTTAGGCCCTTTTCAGTGGGGGTGCCCCAGTTGTGGAATACCCTCCTCAAAGCAGCTTGCCTCATGCCTACATTATCTTTTATTTCTCCAGTATCAAATGTACACCTCTTTATCCTCTCAGGAATATCAAGTTCGCTTTTTAAGATCTCTAGGCATTAGCATGGTTGTTTTAACCATTTTACTGAGCAGTTCTGAGCAGACAATATGGTGGCAAGCGCCTTTTTTTTTTTTTTGCAGCCAACGCAGTAGGTTTTTCTATGAGCTCTAGACTGTATTCAGCTGGACTCACTCTAACTTTTTGACTTTAAATCACTCTAGCCACCATCCCACTTGTTTCATCACCAACATGCCCTGATATCTATCTATTCCCCCATTTCAGAGGTGAACCAGAACATAACTGCATGTGGAGACAACAGAAAATTCCCAAAGGTGGTTTAACAAAAAAACCCATCTAGATCTTTCAGCTTCACCCCCACCCCCCTTGCAGAAGATCAGTTCCGCTTTGTCTAAATCCCACTGGGATGGTCATATCCATGATGACGGCACTACAGAGAGTCCTCCATACAAAGATCAATATCATCATCATCCCATCTAGCAGGTACTACAACCTGAGTAAGACCAGATATTATTTGGGAGAGAGACATGATTGTCATAAAATCTTGAGTCTTTCCTGAAAAGACCAGCTAAGCTAGCTCAGGAAAGGAGACTATTGACCTGGAGGGTGGGTAGTACACCCTCAGAGACACCCCCATCCTCTCCCGGACCACCTTCAGATACAAATACTCAATCCCAACAGACTGTGGGACAAGGCAAATGGTTAGGGGGATGGAATTATGTCAGCCCATTCCTACCACCACAACTTCCAGTTCTCACCTGCTGCGGCAGAGTATCTTGGTAGGCAAAGCTTAACGTCCACCCATCCAAGCTTCATCTGGTGAAGTCTTTATAACACAGACCAGGTCAGGACACTTATCTAGGATCAAGTCCTGGATGGTTATTATTTCCCCATTATCTGACCTGTATTAAGCACCAGTATTTTCAAACCAAAAGGACTGTTGTCAAGACTATGCAGCTATTTCAAGACCATTTGAAATGGTGTGCGTGTGTGTGTGTGTGTGTGTGTGTGTGTGTGTGTGAGAGAGAGAGAGAGAGAGAGAGAGGGAGAGACTGGGGGCAAGTGGCACCTTGTTGCACTCTGCTCTCTCACAACACTGTGTGTGACACACAAACACCCCACCTTATATAGTTCTAAGGGCCACATCATGTTTCTATTAACCACATTCCCTCTTTTGGAAATGCATGCTTCCACCTGCAGACAGTGACATCAGCTACAGCAGATCTATAATATACAAACCCAGTCAGGTAAATGTGCAACAATCAGCCCTATTCCTCCTGTTACTCAGGTAGGGGTGAAGCCTACATCCCTGTGCTCTCCTGAAATGGTTTCTCCCTAAACTGTATAAATATACAGATTAATGTTTTAGTCACTAGATTATAATTTAGTCAACACTGGGAAGTCAAATGACATTCCCTATATGAAACTTACACTCCACTCCATATCCTTTTTTTCTATCTATCTATCTATCTATCTATCTATCTATCTATCTGAGTTCCAAATATATAAAACAGAACAACAAATATACATAGAATATAAAAGGGGAAAAAACAAAGAAAAAAGAGAAAAGAGATAGAGAACAGAAAGAAAGAAAAAAGAAAGATAAAAGTGACTTCCTATCTTCTACTCAGCCATATATTAAACTAAAAGAAACTATAAGTACTTCTCTTATACAATACTTCCTCGCCTCCTTCCTATAAAATAGAATTATTGATAATCCAAACCCATTCTTAAAAGCATATCCCCTACAGAAGGTCCATCAAGTATTAATATACAGGTTGCTCCCCATTTATGCAGGATTCGTACCTGCGGCTTCACTTACCTGTGACTGGGGGGAAAGGTTTCTCTAGGCATCCGGAGGACCATAGAGTCAGGCTGGAGGTGGTCTCTATAGGCATCAGGGTGTCTTCCAGCATGACTCTATGACCATAGAGTTGTAAAAGATGCCTAGAGAGGCATCCTATCTAGGCATTTTCTCGGTCATCCAGCACAATTCTATGGTCTAATATGGTGGTTTGCTATTATACATGGTTTTGCGCATTTGCAGTAAGTCTGGGAATATATCCCCCACATACACGGGGTGACCTATATATGCAACATTAAAGATGGATAACAACAATCAAATATTTCTATTTCTGTTCCCTCTCCACAAATTTACATTAAACAGAACTATAATACCTTGCCCCTTAAATACTCATACTTCTATTAAAAGTAATCATTTTAACTCTTCTCATTCTCTCTTTTAAAATCCACTCCACTCTATCTATAAAGGCACAGAAATCAGAATGGGATGGGATGCGAGTAAAGCATTTATGAGAGGATATTTTATACAACAGAGTATAAACTCAAAGAAGAAAAGAATGCAGGTGATAAAGCAAAACCATTTTGGAAACAGATACACTGTTTGATTCAGAAGATATTTAAGAGAGAAATTGTATTAAAACCAAAATTGTTTTTGTTGGGACTGTTGAATGAAGAATGTGAGTGTTCTACAACATATAGTTACAGCAGCAAGAGTGCAAGAGTGCAATATGGAAAGAAATGGAAGAAATGGAGACACGGGTAGCTACACTTCAACAGATTCGCGAGCAAGAGGTTTTCCTGGACAGAACAGAACAAACAGTCTTGGATGGGGACCGCACAGAGGAAGTGGCTGTGGAGGAGAGGGTCACTTCACGGACACAGGAAGTAGACAGCTGGAGGAATGTCACACACAGAACAAGAAAATCCAGGGATTCTTCCAGCAGCTTGCAGCTACAGAATCGATTCAAAGCCCTTTCCCTTATCAAGGACAACGAGGAAGAACAGCATGGACAGACTTCAGGGGTAGAGCAGGGGACCTTGAGAGGACCACCGCAAGGAACAGCAGCTGCGAAGCCTCAGCGGAGGCGTGTGGTGGTGGTGGGGGACTCCTTGCTGAGGGGTACAGAAGCAGTGGTATGTGGGCCTGACAAGATGACTCGGGAGGTGTGTTGTCTCCCTGGGGCAAAGATCTGTGATGTGACCGAGAGGCTGACAAGACTCGTCAAGCCTACAGATCATTACCCCTTCCTTTTGGTGCATGTGGGAACCAATGATACTGCAAGGCACAGCTTTCCCAAGATCAGAAGAGATTATGAGGCCCTGGGGAGGAAGCTGAAAGAAATGAATGCACAGGTGGTCATCTCGTCTCTTCTGCCAGTTGAAGGGCATGGTCCAAGAAGGGAGAGGAAAATAGCCGACGTAAACAACTGGCTCCGTAGATGGTGTCGCCGAGAACAAATTGGATTCTTGGATCATGGACTGCGCTTCCATGCGGGGGGACTTCTGGCAAGAGATGGGGTGCATCTTACAACAGTTGGAAGAAACATTTTTGCCAACAGTCTCAAGAATTTGATCAGGAGGGCTTTAAACTGAGTCAAATGGGGGAGGGAGACAGTATTCTGGAAGGCAAAAGGGCTGGAGAAAATAGTCAAACTGTCATAGAGGGAACAAGGCAAACAGCGCAAGGACCCAACAGTGGGAGGCAAAAAAACTTGCACAGGGAGCAAGTAAAGGGAACACATGGTCTCAGATGTCTCTACACTAATGCACAGAGCATGGGAAATAAGCAAGATGAACTTGAACTCCTCGCACTACAAAACAAATATGATATAATAGGCATTACTGAAACCTGGTGGGACGAGTCTCATGATTGGAATGTAGGAATAGAGGGGTATAACCTTTATAGGAGAAACAGGCCAAACAGGAAAGGAGGAGGAATAGCATTATATGTCAGGGATATTTACACCAGTGAAGTGATCCATGACATCAATACTGGAAGCCAGGTGGAGAGCATCTGGATAAAAATTAAAGGGGAGGGAAACAACAGAGATGTTATTGTGGGACTCTACTACAGACCCCCAAATCAGACGGAGGAATTGGACGATGCCTTTCTAGAACAGATGAACATACATGCAGAAAGGAGAGATGTAGTAGTGATGGGTGACTTCAACTATCCTGATATTTGCTGGCAATCTAACTCAGCCAAAACTACAAGGTCTAGCAAATTCCTTACATGCCTGGAAGATAATTTCATGGTCCAAAAGGTGGAAGAGGCAACAAGGGGGTCAGCTATTTTAGATCTGATCCTAACCAACAGAGACGATCTGGTTAATGGGGTGCAAGTGGTGGGATCCTTAGGTGAGAGTGATCATGTTCTCCTGGAGTTTGTTATACAATGGAAAGGAGAAGCCAGGCATAGTCAGACACGCATTCTTGACTTTAGGAGAGCTGATTTCAATAAACTCAGGGAAATACTGGGGATGATCCCATGGTCAAGAATACTAAAAGAGAAGGGACCTCAAGACGGATGGGACTTTCTCAAAAGGGAGATACTGAAGGCACAATTTCAAACAGTACCATTGAGGAAGAAAAATGGGAGGTGTCTCAAGAAACCAGGATGGATGACTAAAGAACTTTCAATGGAGCTAAGTTTTAAACGGAACATGTATAGGAAATGGAAAAGGGGGGAAATCACCAAAGAAGAATTCAAACAGATAGCGAACACGTGTAGGAGTAAAGTCAGAAAAGCTAAAGCGCAGAATGAGCTCAGGCTTGCTAGGGAGGTTAAGAACAATAAAAAGGGTTTTTTTGGGTATGTCCGCAGCAAAAGGAGGAAGAAGGAAATGATAGGGCCGCTACGTGGAGAAGATGGCAAAATGCTAACAGGGGACAGAGAAAAGGCAGAATTACTCAACACCTTCTTTGCCTCAGTGTTTTCAGAAAAGGAAAAGGAGGACCAACCTGAGGAGAATGGAACAGAGGACACAATAGGGGAAATCCAGCTCAAAATAAGTAAAGAGGTAGTACAGGAATACCTTCTTAATCTAAATGAATTTAAATCTCCAGGACCAGATGAACTACATCCAAGAGTATTAAAAGAGCTGGCAAATATAATCTCAGAGCCATTGGCAATAATCTTTGAGAACTCCTGGAGAACAGGAGAAGTCCCAGCAGACTGGAGGAGGGCAAACGTTGTTCCCATCTTCAAAAAGGGGAAAAAAGAGGATCCCAACAACTATCGTCCAGTTAGTCTGACATCAATACCAGGGAAGATTCTAGAACAGATCATTAAACAGAGAGTCTGTGAACATTTAGAAGGCAATGCCATAATCACAAAAAGTCAGCATGGGTTTCAGAGAAACAAGTCATGCCAGACTAATCTGATCTCTTTTTTTGATAAAGTTACCAGCTTGGTAGATGAAGGGAATGCTGTGGACATTGCATACCTTGATTTCAGTAAGGCCTTTGACAAGGTTCCCCATGACATTCTTGCAAACAAGCTTGTAGAATGTGGGCTAGACAAGTTAACAAGTTGACCGGCCGAACCCAAAGGGTGCTCAGCAGTGGCTCCTCTTCGTCTTGGAAAGATGTGACCAGTGGGGTGCCACAGGGTTCTGTCCTGGGCCCAGTGCTATTCAACATCTTTATCAATGACTTAGATGAGGGAATTAGGGGCATACTTATCAAATTTGCAGATGACACCAAATTGGGAGGAGTAGCTAATACCCTAGAGGACAGGATCAAAATTCAGAATGACCTGGATAGACTGGAGAGCTGGGCCAAAGCTAACAAAATGAAATTCAATACGGAGAAATGTAAAGTACTGCATTTAGGGCGGAAAAATGAAATGCATAAATATAGGATGGGAGAGACCTGGCTGAATGAGACTACGTGCGAAAGGGATCTAGGAGTCCTAGTAGACCACAAGTTGAACATGAGCCAACAGTGTGATGCAGCAGCTAAAAAGGCCAATGCAATTTTGGGCTGCATCAATAGAAGTATAGTGTCTAGATCAAGGGAAGTAATAGTGCCACTCTATTCTGCCTTGGTCAGACCTCACTTAGAATACTGTGTCCAGTTCTGGGCACCACAATTCAGAAAGGATATTGACAAATTGGAGCGTGTCCAGAGAAGGGCAACTAAAATGGTGAAAGGTCTGGAAACAATGCCTTATGAGGAGAGACTTAGGGAGCTGGGTATGTTTAGCCTGGAAAAAAGACGGTTTAGAGGTGATATGATAGCCCTGTTTAAGTATTTGAAGGGATGTCACGCTGAGGATGGAGCAGGCTTGTTTTCTGCTGCTCCAGAGACTGGAACACGGAGCAATGGGTGCAAGCTCCAGGAACAGAGATTCCACCTCAACATGAGGAGGAACTTTTTGACAGTAAGAGCTGTTCGGCAGTGGAACACACTCCCTCGGAGCGTGGTGGGGTCTCCTTCCTTGGAGGTCTTTAAACAGAGGCTGGATGGCCATCTGTCGGGGATGCTTTGATTGTGTATTCCTGCATGGCAGGGGGGTTGGACTGGATGGCCCTTGTGGTCTCTTCCAACTCTGCAATTCTATGATTCTATGATTCTATGAATACAGAAATTCCATTTCAGGAAGACTGAATATTGAAAGTTTTTGAACTGGCAGAAACTGATAAATTGTCTACTTTATTAAGAGAAAAATCACTGAGTAGTTTTAGGAAAGATAGGGAACCATTACTTGTGTTTTTGAGAGAACTAGGAGAGAAGCTTTTAATTGCAGGATTTGAGAATTGGTAGGTTAAATTAATCTGTAGAAGTGTGATTTTTTTGAAGATAGGGGAAGTGATACACCATTGGTAGGAAAGTTGAAGTCAACTTTTAAATCATTTCTCTTTTGTTCTTTTTTGTATTTTAATGGGGGTTTTTTTAGTGACAGTTTTAGTAGTTTGTAATTGGCAGTGTGCAGTTTAGTAACAGGTGGTATTAGGTGTGATGTGTGTGTACTATATGTATTATTTTTATTAGTGTATGTAGATCTTAGTTAACAAATAAAAATAAAATAAAAAGGCCAACAAAAGTTAATGTTTTTCTGTGCTCCATAAATTAGCATCCAAAGGTAGAAAATGCACAGAGAGCTCTAAAAGCAATAAAAGAGAACTGCTACTGCAATAGGTAGCAGCCACATCATACTAAAACGCATTATTACAGAGCCCTACTTTCCCATTTGGAATCAGCTTCCCTAACCCTTCCTCTAAATATTATGTTAATAAAAACAGCCCTGCTGAAGGAGATATGAATGGATAGCAGACAGCATTTAAATTTAAATGATTTGCAATAGTGTCACATTATAATAGCCCAGAGAGCAGCTAGGAGATAAAGGGCCTAGTGAAGAAGGAGACTGAAATACTTCCCCTGTGTGACTATATACCTTTATTTATTTTTTAAAACTCTAAATACCATTCTGGGAACTGCAAAGCTCAAAAGTGCCTCAATAAGATGGTGATGGTGATGATGATATGCCAGACAAAATGGTGGTTGAGAAAAAGGAAGCTCAGATTATAGATATGGCAATCCCAGGAGAAAGAAGAACTGAAGACAAAGAGAGGGAACAGACTGTGAAACATCAAGACTACAAATTGAGATCCAGTTATTTAAGATCCAGCAAACTAAGGTTTCGTGGCCGGGGGCGGGGGCAAGAATCAGCAGTCATTCCCGTGATCATAGGTGCTCTGGGAGTAATTCCAAACAAAGTGAAAAAACATCTGAATTAAATTTCCACAGATAGGATCGCAGTAGCACAGTTACCAAAAGTGACACTACTTGGAAAACACCACATTATCTGACAATTCCTCACTGACTCCTAGTTTCTTGGATAGAACCCAAATAATCAGTGATCCAGTCTCCAATCATAATACCTGATAGACTGAAATAACAATGTAATTCTTTCAAAAACACACAGAGGTCACTAATCTACAGAGTAAGAGTAAGAGCTGTATATAATACATAGAGACTGAAGAACTGTCACCCCATATGATTACTTGAAAACTCAACTTGAAATGGATCCAGAGACCCAGTGGCCTATCCTATGTGATTAATCCAGATTGATCTACATTACAGACAAAGCATATTCAACATTACAGAACATAACTGAGAGCATCATATCAGTCAGTCGTTAGCAAAATGGAGGTCATTTCAGTCCGCAGAGTGTTGTCTGATGGCAAGAATCATTATACGAGGTCCGTGCTTCTACCTTTCAGACAAATCAGGGAGAACTGATTGTGAACACTTGAGTGGTGAACTTGAACATGTCGGAACCTGCATGACAAACATCAACTCTCGGCCATTCAGTTAATTGTCAGTCGTCATTTAAAGCTGCTGTGTTGTCTGTTGTATGACAGAAAAATGCTAAGTTTAAAAGTTGAGCAATGTGCCAATTTGAAATTTTTAGTAAATTTGAACAAAATACCTATGGAATCTTTTCAAATGCTTACTGAGGCCTACCGGGAAGACTGCATGTCTCGTGTGCATGTGTCTGAGTGGCACAAAAGATTCAGAGAAGGATGTGAGAATGCGGAAGACGATGAACACCTTGAACGACTTTCCACTTCAAGAACCAAAGAAACTGTGGAAAAAATCAGCCAGATTGTTGGAGGAGACTGCCGACTCTGTGTCTGAGTGATAGCTGAGGCTGTGAACATTGATGTGGAAAATTTTGCATAAGGATCTCAACATGAGAAAAGTTTGTGCCAAGATGGTCCCTAGGGTTCTCACACCAGAGCCAAAAGAGTGTCTGCCGCAAGGAAATTTGTGCTGACATTCTGTAGCAAGTTGAGGCAGACCCAAACCTTTTTCAAAAAATCCTCACTTGTCATGAAATCTGGATCTTCCAGTATGATCCTGAGACAAAACGACAGTCATTGCACTGGAAAACACCATCATCGCCAATAATGAAAACAGCATGTCAAAGCAAGTCCACATTCAAAGCCATGCTCATTATTGGTTTTTTTTTTTTTTTTAACATCAAGGGCATAATTTTGGCAGAATGGGGTTCCAGAAGGCAGAACAGTGAACTAGCGTTATTGTAAGGAAGTTTTGACAAAGCTGAGAGAAAGAGTCAGGGGGAAAAAAAAGGCCAGAACTGTGGAAAAATGGTTTCATTTTTCATCAAGACAATGCACCTGCTCACACAGCACTTTCTGTGAAGCAGTTTCTGGCTGATAAACACATTACTACACTTGAACATCCGCCATATTTGCCAGATTTGGCACCATGCAGTTTTTTTCTTTTCCCTAAAGTGAAATTGGTGCTTAAAGGAACACGTTTTGAGTCAATTGGTGCAGTAAAGAAGATAATAGCAGGTGTGTTGAAACAGCTGCCAGAAACTGATCTGCTCCACACCTTCAACCACTGGAAAACAAGACTGCATCAGTGTGTGAGTATGAACAAGGAGTACATAATAATAATAATAATAATAATAATAATAATGTTTATTTATACCCCGCCCCTCTGTTAAAACAATCGGGGCGGCTTACAAAAATTAAAATACCATACAGATAAAATCCCCAAACACCCCCACCCCACCCTCCCCCATAAAAAAAATTAAACAATTATAAATTAAAACCAACAGATAAAAAAAAATAACAATTAAAAACAATAAATACAATAAAATACTATAAATGGCCAGCGGACTAAAAGAAGCCAGGATCCCCTGAGGCCGGGATCTAATTAGGAAAGGCCTGCCGAAAGAGAGCCGTCTTTAGTGCTTTTTTAAAGCTACTCAGGGTTGTTATCTGACGGATCTCGTTCGGCAGGTCATTCCACAATTTGGGGGCGATTACCGAAAAGGCCCTCTGGGAGGTTGCAGACAGCCTAGATTTTTGTGGCTGAAGCAAATTCCTCCCAGAGGACCGGAGTGTGCAGGGAGGATTGTATGGGAGGAGGCAATTCCGGAGATAAGTTGGACCCAAGCCATTTAGGGCTTTAAAGGTAATAACCAACACCTTATACTGGGCCCGGAAACTGATAGGCAGCCAGTGGAGAGATCTTAACACTGGAGTTATATGGTCTCTCCGAGATGTTCCCGAGACCACTCTGGCTGCCATATTTTGTACCAACTGAAGTTTCCGGACCAAGCATGAGGGCAGCCCCATGTAGAGCGCATTGCAGAAATCTAGACGAGAGGTTACCAGCACGTGCACCACAGTCTCGAGGTCCTTTACTTCCAGGAAATGGCGCAGCTGGCGTATCAGCCGAAGCTGATAACAGGCGCTCCTGACTGTCGCATTCACCTGACTTGTCATCTGAAGCGACGAATCAAGGAGCACCCCCAGACTGCGAACAACATTGAAGAGGACAAGCATTAAAATTGTAATACATATAAATAAAGATGGGCTATTTAACACTCTCGTTATTTAATAGACAGACCTCATATGCTAGGACAGAACGTTGAAAATTCGAAGGAAGAGAAGGTTTGTGATAGAATGAAAATGACTAAAATATAACCATGAAATGCTGCCATATCAGGAAGGAATGACCAAAACAAGCTGTTAGGAATACAACTGTTATGTTTGTGGGTTCAGAAGAAACCACCAGACATTCAGCTCTGTAATCTGGAGCGAGGCCCATGTCACAATAGGAAGTAATTAGTTCCTCTCCCCTGGGCCTGAGTTAAATGAGATTGCTATAGCCTGCTTGGAGTAATGCAAGAACCTCCATATCCATTATTCATTAGTTGACACAGCTGGAATAAACTTTCTAGGAAAGAAAGAACTTTCTTCTTTTGTCTGGTGATCAAATACAACTACAGTTGTCCCTTCATATTTGCTGGGGTTTGGTTCTAGGACCCCCCATGGATACCAAAATCCGTGAATAGTCAAGTCCCATTATATGCATTGGCATAGCCAAATGGTGTCCCTTATATAAGATGGCAAAATCAAGGTTTGCTTTTTGGATTATTATTATTTTAAGAATATTTTCAAGCCGTGAATACTTAAATCCGTGGATACAGAGGGACAACTGTACTTACACCGGTGCATGGTGTGAAAAATAAAACAAAACACTGGGAGTGCAGTGATTGTTCACTGGGAATTTGTTCAAAATCTGCAACTGGAAGCCATGTGACTGTATTGTGTAATGGGTAGATCTCTACTCCCATTTCAATACAGCCACAAAATTCAATAAATGGCCCAGGACCTATCATTCTTTCTCAGCTAAACAAGGATTAAATGATGTTCTAACCTCCCAGAAACAGAGAACAACCCAAAGATTGGTAGGAGAGGGAAGGATGATAAAGGCCGGCTCCCATATCCACCGATTCAGTATCCATGGTTTCACTTATCCACATCTGAAAAAATATGTCCTCTCTAGGCATTTTTAGGTCTTCCAGTGTGACTCTATGGTCAACGTCTGTCATTTGTCTAATTGAAAATAATAAGGTTCCCTATTATCCACGGTTTCATGTATCCATGGGAGAGGGTGTCTTGGAATGTATCCCACATAGATAAAGGGGATGACCTGTAGTAGTATTTTTGGAGATATGGGGACAAGGGGGTTGGTAGAAGTGAGGTCTCAAGGACAGCTTATTTATGCTCCTCAGTTAGATATACAACAGCTAAGAAGACAAGAATATGCTCAATATCAACCACAGTATCCTCCATATTAGAAATTCTAGAAAATTGCTACCAATTAGAGGGCTAAATCCAAGATCACTCCTACTAAGAGTATGCCCAATGAAATCAATAAGAGTTAGGTTAATTGTGACAGAGGTGGCAATCATGTGGCTCTCCAGATGTTGTTGAATTGCTACTCCTAGCCACCCTGGCCAGCACAGTTAATGGTGAGGAATTCCAGAAGCTGCAGTTCTACAACACCAGGAGAGCTACACAATTCCCACCCCTGGTTGTGAATAACAATTCCTACTAATTTCAATGGATCTATTCTATGTTTGATTTAGCCAAGAATAATAGTTTGGTTTTGTATAAAGTAGCTTCATCAGCAAACACAAACTGATCTTCCTTCAGTAGGGGTGGGAATCATGAGACCTTCTAGATGTTGGATTGCAACTTCTAGTAGCCCCAGCCAGCCTAGCCACTGATAAGTAATTCTGGGTGCTGCAGTCCAACAACATCTAGAGGGCCTACAGACTTGCCTCTGGTTCCCCTTGCTGATATAAAAGAGTGATTTCAGGGAATGGGATCAGTGAAAACCTTTCTGGCAGCGGACAGCTGGTGCTTGCTACAAGCGCCCTTCTCAAAAGTTAGCTTTTGACCAGGACTACATGGAACCCAGTATAATTTTGCGTTTGTTTTTGCTGCACAAGAAATATTTTTAAAAATACACAAGTTGTAACCCAGTACTGTATATAGCAATCCTGTGTCCAATGTGTGCTACAGAATGCATCTGTTACAATCACATCTATGTATATTCTTACTCCAAGTATTGAGCAGTGGTAACCATTAGATAAATGACGTCATCGAAAATGGCATTCCTTATTAGCATGCAACAGGTACAACTGCAAGCCCTCCTCCTCTGCTCTAAATGGAGATAACTGGGCCTTTCTTAAACAATCCAGTCATTTATCTCAGTTATAATAAATATTTGTACTCTGTTAAGTGGGCGGCCATACATGTTCCATAGTGCCTTTGAAAGCCCCCTCCATCCCATTAATTAAAGCAACCCCTTTAACGTTGGCTATTCTGAACTCTTAACCGTGAACTAAGACCTAAGTGTTAACATATTACATTGGCACTTTTAAAATAAACTTTTTTGACCTTTTGCCAAGATCGACAACCTGTTACTGAGATTCTTGATCTTCAGTTCAATTCCTTCCAGGTTAAATATGCAATTTGTCAATGTGGGGAGACAGGGGTTTAAATTTTAACAAATATCAGTTACTGTACCTTCAGCATAATCCCATTCCATACAAACTGGCAAAGAGAAAGCCGCAAACACAGGTTCCCACTTTGGTTTAAAAACAAAGACCTACATTTTCCCATACAACTGCACCATCTGAATTGCAAATATGCTGCCTAATATTAAACTCACTGGAGTTACTTTCACAGCAAAACTGAGCCTATATTTTTATCTCACTGTAGTTTTCATTAGTAGAAGAAAGCCAACCAGGAAGCACAATCAACTCTCATATTGATTTTACTTCTACTTGGGTCTGGCAAAATTATCTTTTCTAATTCATTTAGTTTTATGACCCCTCTCTTCCTTTCCACCACCAAAACCCTAAGCTGGCACACAGCCACAATGAAATTAATTTTTCCCCTGTTGTACTATAGCAAGAGACAAATAAAAAATAATAATTAAATAGTCTGATTTTAAACAGAATGAGAAGAAAGGAAGACAAAGAGGAAGAAAAGAATAAGAACACTAAGTTCCAGAAGAGGGACTCTCTGTTTTATCAGAAGCACAGGCAGGCACTGTGGGTAGAAGGAGAAAGAGAAACGAATTATATGATTGAGCTATAGTTATTAAAAAGAAGAAAAAAGAGAAGACGCCAGAATTTCTGTACTTGTAGCTACTTGCTGAAATAGGCAAAAAGAATTTACTCCTGGATGAATGACCTGGCTGTGGTTCAAGCCATGCAACTGAGTCAGCCAGGATTCAGCCTGTGAATAAAGGAAAATGACAGAAATATTTTGCTAACCTGGAGTTTACAAACTTATGGCTCCAGATGGTGTCCCTCTGAACTGCCAAGTTATTACACAAGAGATTTGCAAGAATTCCAGCCGCACACTTTAAACTCCTCCAAAATTCTGTCTATGTGGTGGCAACAATGGGCCTGGAAGGAACCCAACACTGATCTAATTAAACTCCTAGCCCTAAGGCTGCAGTTCTTATGCAAGCACACCTACACCCATACCGTGCAACAACCCGGGTATAGAATTATTCACATCGTCATCTAAGGTAGCTTTCTTTATCCTGGTGCCTTCTGGTTGTTTTGGCCTATAGCTCCCACAAGCCCTTAGCCAGTTTGACCAACGGCCAGGCATTATGGGAGTTGTAGTCCAAGACATCTGGAAGGCAGGGTTGGGGAAAGCTGAGCTCAGGTATGTGTTTGCATTATTTCACACTAACCTAGATGGCAGGCAAATGGTAAAAGAGTGCTTTACGCATTACAGAAGCTGAATGATACTGCATGCAAGTAGAGCTGAAACTCTCTCTTAAAATGTCTCTTACACACAGGAAAAAGGGAGTCAGCTGACTTCATGCAAATGGATGGATGTAGACTGGAGATATCTGCCTAAAACATGGCCATCACACAGCAGCCATGATATGAAAATTGCAACAGTGAGCAGAGTTTGAAACGAACTAGATTAGTTTTTGAAGAGTTAGCCATTTTCATCTATTTTAGTATAAAATGAGAGAAGGAAGGAAAAAAGAGAAAAAGGAGATTTGTGGCATCTTTAAAACCAACCAATAATTCATTTTTTCATAAGTTTTTGTGAATTACAGGTCACCTCTTAAGATGCAGATACAACTACATTATTAGTGGCCAAAAGTTTTGGCAATCTGTCACAGGCCATGTCCAAAATATCACGCAAAGCAATCCTACAGCACACTTTGGCATTGTTTTACATTTCATCTAGTCTAGTGAGAGTGCTGGAAAGGAAGTAGCAACAGAATGCTGAAGAGAAATGCAGGGTTTTACTTTATGCCAGTGGTAGGTAATCTCAGGACTCTGTAGATATTTTGGACTATGGATTATGGGAGCTGAAGGTCAAACACCTGGAGGGTCAAAGATTCTCTGTCCCTCCTCTATGTGTTGCCAGGCTTGTGAGTCTGCCTGCCGCTAGTGAGGAATGCCTTCATTGCCTCTCCTGCTACCTACGGTACCCATGCTATATGCTGGTTCATGCATGCTGGGCATCCATGAACCAGAGACGCAAGGTAGTCCTTTAAGTATCTTGAGCAACTGCTGCTTTAAAAGTCCAGTTGTTTCCATCAAGACCACTATTGTTCTGAGGGGGAGAGAAACTTTCCTAGTCCAAAGGCCAAGATGATTCAGGATGGCATGCCAGCAGTGGGCAGAGCCATACTACAAAGCAGGAAGGCCCATTCTACTGTCAGGATGTAGCCACTGCCCCCCTCCATGTGGTTGCCCAGGTCCCATGCACTTTCACATACCAATCATATACAATACATATGCTTTAATTATGTATTGCAGCTTGGCAGGAATAGCTGGTCTTTAGGGACCCTGTCCACACACGCGCGCGCACACAGACACATACACACTTCCTCATTCCTTTAAAGTTGCAATTTGACTTTTGAAAATCCTCCACTGGTGTTTTTAAAAATGAGTTAATGCAGTAGAGTAGTGGTTCTTAACCTGTGGTCCACAGACCCCCAGGGCACCGCAATGTCCTCAATAGAGGATCTGCAAAGGCTTGAAGGCTGTTCAGCCCACATGACAGGAGCCAAGGCAAAGGCTCGCTGGCTTGGCCTGCACGTTACTCTCCAATCCACTCCAGCCACTAATTTGCAGGAAGAAGAGAAAAGTCTTCCCTCCCCTCCAGTGCTTCTGGGGGAAAGGTTAATAGATGGCTTAACTGTATTAATTATTATTGTTTTTGTTGTTGTTGTTAGTTGTTGTTGTTGTCGTCGTCATCATCATTGTTAGGGTTTTAAATCTTGAGAGAAGTCTTAAGATAAGATATTTAAAAGGGGTCCCTGGTAAAGAAAAGATTAAGAGCCACTGCAGTAGAGGATGGGTAATCTTTCAGGGGACATTACAGAACTGTGGTAGGGAGGATTAGCCCCTATTTCCAGCATCCTCTCTCCAAAAAAATCCTACCACTACATGCTACAGTTAGGCTTTTAAAAGGCCTCCAGCGGTATACTGAAGCCTTTTTAAAAGATCACTGCAATAACAGGTTTGACTTAAGAGAGAAAAATTGGAAAATTAGGCCTAAATCCAGCTGCTAGTCCCTACCAGAGTAGAGCCAGAGAATCAATGGGAACTAAGCCAACACCTACGTAATTTCCATTTACTCAACGGGTTTACTCCTTCTGAGACCACCACCTGGATTTAGGCCTTTAGGATGGCCTTCCCTAGTGAGTACAGTAGGACACCCATATCTGCTGGGGATTGGTTTGGGGTAGGTTTTGGATACCGAAACCCATGGATAATAATGAACACCATTGAACATGATGGGACTTCTGGTTTAAAATACCACAGGATTGCCTTGGAGGACCTAGAAAATGGCTAGTGAAGACACATTTTTTAGGAAGACTTTATGGTAGGTGTGCTATTTTGTGTCCCGTTGATCATTGAATCAGTGGATAATGAATCAGTGGATACATGGGTCCTACTGTAATATAGCCATTCAAGGTCTCCAGGTGGGCTAATGCTGCTTCTCCCCACCAACAGTTTCCCACTCTTGAAATAGAGGCTGTTCAAAGACTAATGGCTACGTGGGTGGATTTTTAGTAAAGTAGGACCCCCGTATCCACTGGGTTTTTTTTGGGGGGGTGGATACCAAAAACTGTGGATGATAGCAAACACAATTGAAAATGATGGGACTTCTGGTTTGAAATATCACAGAGTTGCCTTGGAGGACCTAGAAAATGGCTAGTGAGGATACATTTTCTAGGAAGACTCTATGGTAGGTGTGCTACCTACCACACACACAGCCAGCCATTTTAGGCCCATGAGAGGCCTTTTTGACCTGGGAGTTATTTTCTGTTTACTTCCTATTTTTAAAAATAGCCAAGGGTGCCCAAAATGTGGCATAAATGCACCATATCCTTACATCCCATTTGGGGGCATTCTGGAACAACCTTTCCCCGACCAAAAAAAACCTTTTTTGACCCCTGGGGGACACATGTGGGCTGCAGCCCACAGTTTGCCCATCCCTGATCTATTTCTATTAATGGAGGCATTTGTAAAGCCTCACTGCAGCACCAAGGGGGTAAACCACATATCTGTTTGGACACGAAGACCAAGATTCTTTTTAAAGCTGGCATAGTGTTATGGCCACAAAAGTGTAACTCAACAGGACTTCAGAAATAACCAAGGCATCCAGACTGAGGGTGCAGGTGGGGCAGAGAAATGGCCTCACATCTTAATTGGCACCCTGTGGACTACTGGGCAACCCAGGGGAGCATATGAATAAGAAGGCCTTGAAACTTCTTGGTTAAAAAAAAGGAGTACTTTTTACCAAACTGGTGACAACTCCAAACACTTGCACAGCAGGCTGGTTACACAAGTTGTAAAGGTCCAACGAAATTCCAGAAGCAGCTGCTTTGGGGCCCTTTCATACTACACAATTATAGTGCTCTGATTCTACTTCAACTGCAATGGCTGCATCCTATGGAATCCTAGGATACCAACCTATTTCTCTCCAGATGAGAAGAAGAACCACAGAAGCTACAGTGGAATCATCACACTATAACTGTGTAGCCTGCAAGACTTCCTGTTATCCACATCTGGCCTAGGGCTGGAAGTGCCCTATTCCCGTCTCAGGTTTGGTTAGCATTTTGCCCACGCTAAGGGGCTTACCATACTCTGAAGAAAAGTCTTATCACACTCTGAAAAAAAATGGCAGTGCAGCAGGAAGGTTCCATCTTCCATGCTGCCTTACCACATGCCATTGTTGTTCTACCAGTGTTTTTTTGTTTCGGTCCCATGGGAGACCAAGGTAAAACTGCATATTTTTGCTAGCAAGTTTTTCCTGTTAGCAAAAGGACACATTTTAACCTTGGTCTCTCACAGGACTGGAACAAAAGAATGACAATGTTATGTGGTAAGGCAGCATGGAAGATGGAACCTTCCTGCTGCACTGCCACTTTTTTTCAGAGTGTGATAAGCTTCTGACGCACACACATACATGCACGTAAATTCTTCTACCCAAGTAATTTTTCTTTAAAAGTACAGTACATCTGCGGCAGGGGGGAAGAAACAGCACAGACAGGAAAAGAAAATTGTCTTCTTTGATGCCCCTCTCCAAAATGGGCATTCCCCTCATTTCTTTTAAATCAAAATCCACACAGTTTTGTTTCCGACAATCTTCCCCTCATTTCTTCTAAACCAAAATCCACACAGTTTTGTTTCTGACTCGCTTTCACTGTACTTCTGGAACCTCCACTACCAAGAAGAGAACCAAGGATTCCAAGCCAGATGTTTCAAGTTATCCCAGTGTGTTACTAAAGGAATCCTTTGTTTTGAGTTCCAAGGCAAACAAGTTCAAGGATGCAGAACTTTGTTCCTCCACAAAATAATCTGATAGCTGCAAACAGTTAGATAAACTGGACTACTTACTTGATGCCCACAGCTTTCCAGATGCTGCCCTCCTACAATGGCCAGAGCAAAGAAAACAGAAAAGAAACTACTTATTATGTGTTCTACACACACAAACCAATCAATTTTATAGGAATTCTACTGTCAACTATTTAGAAGAGGGACAGAAATTGTGCGGCCCACCAAATGTTGCTGAACTACATCTCCTAGCATCCCTCATCCACACAATTCCCACTTCTGGCCTAGAAGAAATCTGTCTCTTTTGATTGATGTGTTCCATGTTCTCTGTAGAATATTCTGGCCACCACACATGTTCGTTTTTATTTTATAACTGTTTAGATTCACACAGCTCATGGAGGGGACGGAAAAAACTAAGTGGGTAACAGTGAGCACCCAGTGAGGATTGGAGCTTTTGTGCTCCAATCCCTGTTGTTATTTTTACCTACACTCTCCATTCCTCCCATAACTGGGACTCAAGGAAGCTACAGGACTGCTTTTATTTACCCAATCATACTATGCAAACAGCATGAAAACTTATTTCAATTTATATTAAGATACATAAAACATACATCTCTACATTTTCTGTTTGGTGAGGTGAGGCCATCAAGAGAATTTTATTTTTATTTGGAGCACCTCTGTCTTTCTCTTTGGCCCAGTTCACACATGCATACACAACTCACAGCTGGACAGAAAAGTATTGAGTTTGACAGAATATGAGAAGATGTGAAAGTGGCTGCCATTTAATAAAATGGAAAGCAAGATCCAAGAATGGCAAAAGAAGATTAAGGTGGAAATCCTATTATGAGCAGGGGGAAAGCTCAACTGATGTACTAGCACAGGTCTCAGAAGAGGACAGAGATAGTTTGACAAAGGTAAATACTGAATACTGAAATACTGAAACCTAACAGGTTCATGAAACCTGAAGTTGTGCCAGTGTAGGGCTCCATCGGGATCTGGGCATAACAACGTATCTACACTAAACCAAGGTAGCAGCTTGATACCACTTCAACTGTCATGGATTCACCACACTCAATCCTGGGATTTGTAGTTGGGGAATTCTCTGCTGGAGAGTTCTAGTGCTGCAGTTCAGGAAAATGGACTTGAACTCTCTAGCAGAGAATTTTAAGTACCACACCCCAACTACAGATTCCAGGATTATGCAAGATGGAGCCAGGACAGTTATAGTGGCATCAAACTGCAGTAAGTATCCTGTGCAGATTTATTCTTTGTAGCACTATGGCAAAAAAGTTGAATCCTAAATCAAATGTTTTGGACAACAAATTTATTGACATTCCAGAGAAGTTGAACACAGAATGCATCTTTTATTAACATTCACCATGCCTGAAAGGAATTAATTTTTATATCTCTTTCAGCTGCAACAAAGGGGAACATTGATCTTTGAAAATATGATGATGAAATTATTTGATGAACACAAACCCACATATGGATTTGTCTAATTGCTACTATCACTGGACATTTTATAACTTTATATCTTAGGGCTCAAGGAAGAATCAAACTCAGATGAAGTTCTCTTAGATGAAGAAAGTGGTGTTATAGTTGTCTCCCCAGATCCACGGATTTGGTATCCATGGATTTAAGTATTCACGGCTTGAAAATATTCTTTAAAAAAAAAATCCAAAAAGCAAACCTTGATTTTGCCATCTTATATAAGGGACACCATTTTGCTATGCCATTACATATAATGGGACTTGAGTATTCACGGATTTTGGCATCCACGGGGGGTCCTGGAACCAAACCCCAGCAAATATGAAGGGACAACTGTATTTTGTACCTCAGCTGCTACACCATACCACACAATGATCTGAGGGAGCTCAGATTGGGAGCTAACATTATGGTAGCCATGTTAGTGATAACCTATTCTCTTGACAGCAAGACAGCTGGAAAATGAGTTCTGCACAACAGAACAAGCTCTCCATCAAGTTTATTAAAGAATGAATGGCAATGAGGAGTATGAATCTATAACCTGGCATCTACTCATAGGATCTGTGGCCACAACCGGATGAGGACTCCTTAGAATCTCAGCTTTAGTAGGTGGTGGGGGGAAACATGGGAAGTTTTAAGAGTATTTCACAATTCTGGGAGAGCACAATAGTGGCATAAGACAGCTTTGTTCAGGGATAGAACTAAATCAGTGACAAGAATCATACCATGGATGAGCAACCTAAAAAAAGTCTATATTCCTAAACACTACTGGTGTTCATTATGTCACTTCTCAGATGCTGACATGAATCCTTTGAAGATGTCATCAGAACTCATTATGAGAGTATCCCCAAATAACAGCATCAGTTAAATATGCCTCTCATTTCTAGAAATGTAGAATGAGCCCCATTGCCAGACATTACATCATAAGAACCCATGTTTTCATTTGGCCTATTTCATTGTTTGATCCAGCCGTTGTAGGCTATACAAATCAGAACCCCATAAAAAGCTAAGCCCTTCTGATATGAGAAAATGCTGAATTTATTACGCTTGTGTAAATCAAGACCAGTTTCTAAAAGCACTCTGAGATCTTTTCAGGTCTTGTATGAGTTAGTACCCTGGGACATCCAACATTTTTTCCTTATGAAGAAGGGAGTTTCATTAACTTTGTGTAGTCAGTGTTCTAATTAAATCTCTAAGCACTTTTCATCTCTGCTGGAGGAATTCTATACAGTCAAATTGTTGACTAATAGCAGCTTTCCAAAGGATAGCCAAACAAAAACAAAAACAAAAGGATCAGCAATAACCTTAAAGCACACAACCTGTCAACAAATGTAGCAATCTTTCATTTTGTTGTCCACGTTTGTCTCTTCAAAAACTTCCCCTTAAAGCAGCTTTACTGGGAGGCATTTTGTACAAGTTTCCCTGTTAGCACATATGCATGTTATCCCTTAAACTCAACCTTGACATCTGAGACAAAGTTAGTATGGCAGATTGGCAAGTGGCTCATTTCATTTATTTCTCAGTTGCATAGGTCAAAGGGAGAGGGAGGAAGGGGAGAACTGAGATCAGAAGGGCCAAACAGACTAAAATAAATAAACAAAGAACAGGAAGGGGGGGACCCTACATGAATCATTTGCCCCAACATAATCCAAAGGATGGGAAACTTAAATGCATATTTATAATCAAGTCACAAGAAGCACATCATTCAGGTGGCAGGGGATGCAAAGAAATGTGCTCTGCAGTGGCTTTCTTAAGGACCTCTGGATTTATCTGATTTATTTTCTCACATTAAGGCTTGGTGGGTCACACCAGGATTGACAATCAGTCCAATTTCAAACTGGATTGAAAAGGCAGTGACATAGTGAGTTGCTTAAGATGTTGGCTTATGGTTCAGAAAGAGAAGAAGAGAGAGAAATGGTTATTCAAAATTTTAGAGTTTATATAAAATAAGACACTGTTTTCTATAATGCAGAAGTTTTTTCTCCAGAGCCCATCTCACAACAAAACATTATGGTGGAGTTTTCCCCTCCTGCAGAACTTTCAGTGCTTGGCACTTGGAATAAACACTGCAAAAGCATAATGGTCTCACAAGGCAAGAGACGCTCCTGCTGAACAATGGGTATGAAATGAGTTAGTGTTACAAAGTAACCAAGCAATTAGTTTTTCTGTTGAATACAAAAGGCACAACGTCCCTTCTATTGGTGTGGCTTGTCAAGAGATGACAGGTCAATAAAACCATGCACTCTTTGCGATGTTCCCGCTATTAAATTACTATAAAATAGTTTAAACACCAATTATGCCCAGCGTATGTAATCCATCACAGTCCCTAGCTACTCACTGAATATGACAAACCTTTTCTTGTCCTCTAGTTGCAATAGACATAGACAATCTGGAAGGTGCTCTCTCAGTAAGAAACAAATGTATAATGCATGTGATTTGAAAAGAAGGAAAAGACCTTTCACTGAAAACAGAGCTAGAGCCCAATATTTAAAATCCTTAATAATGGTGGGCCAATTTAGGAATAGAAACATTTATTTTGTTCTTGTATTCAAAAAATGAATTTTTTTTGTAAAATGAAATTGTGAAAATTTAGGGACTTTTTTTTACACTTTGGGTTTTTTGTTGAAACATTTATTTGTGCACAATAAACTTGTTTTACATCAAAGAAATGGTTTTGCATAGAAAAATTGTATTTTCTGTTAAAGACGGCATTTTTGTGTAAAAACCTTGCTTTTTTGTACAAACTTTTTTTGCACAAACCAATTTTCACAAAGAAGTTGAAATGCAAAAAAATCTATAGGCACTTGATCAATTTCTCCAGCTTCTACTGAAATATCGCCTATAGCACATGGCATTCTTCCTCGGGGTAAATAAGCTGCAACCTAACCTAAGTGAATTCAATTAGTCACACTGGGTTTTGATAGGAAAGGGATCTCGTAGCACCTTTGAGACTAACTAAGAGAGAAAATTGTAGCATAAGTTTTGTAGACTTAGTCTAGAAGTAGATTGTCTACAAAACCTTACGCTACAATTTTCTCTCTCTCAGTCTCAAAGCTGCTACAAAATCCCTTTGCTTACTGATATTCCAGACTAACACTGGGTTTTGATGTAATACACAACTGTACAAGACAAATATTAGTTAGAACAAAGTCAAAAGAAGAAATAGCACAGTACAGATTGTTCACAGGTTCAAGGTAATTTACCAAATGTAATTGCAAGCCTTTCAGAAGACCCTGATCAACAATATTTCTAGCCTGCCATCTCTTGTATATTCAATGCATTTTTCACTGGTCTAATTAAAGAGCATGGAAAATCAACATGTTCAAAACACCAGGATGAAATTCTATGAACCACATTATACAGATCTTTTACTCTGTCTTTTCACAGTGATTACTTCTAAACTCTACAGTCATGGTTGTCAAACAGTGTTCCTTAGACATTTGAAGTTCCCAAAAGCTATTAATGAGTTTTTCACTCGAAAAGAATAATGAAACACACAAGTGGCCCCAAAGACAGTTTGCCTGCTGCTACTGGTTTTGCCCGGCAATGAACATGAAATCATTGTGTTTCATGGCCCATTCAAGAACCATTATTAGCCAGTGCAAGACAAAAATTAGGCCCAAATATGTATCCCAGAATCCTCCATGACACAAACAGCTTCCGTGGCTGAGGGGGAAGGCTTCTTTGGTAGGCAAACCAATGTGGAACAAGCTCCTTGAGGATAAGAACTTCAACAACATGCAGTCTATAAACTGGTCAAATGAGGCTATATGAACAAACATCAGAACCTCGCCATGGGCAAAACTAATTGGTGAAATAATGCTGGCGTTTTTGTAGGCTTGTAAAATTTGCATCTTGTTAAAATCCAAACACATTGAAGGGACATGAGTGTAGGAACTGTAGCACTCTTCTTGTATCCCATGTTTAGAAAGTTTAGGAAATTCCTTGCATGCTCAAGTTTCCACCCCCCCTTCTCTTCCCTAGGCTGTTTTAGCCATTTGGAGCTATGGGGTGACCATTGAGTCATTCATCACATGGCTTCCTAATTTAAATGTTTTATTTTGCTTTGTCCTGCTTCCATTCCTCCTTGGGATCGCTGCACCTTCACCATGATGCTGCATTTCTCCTTTTCCCCCTTTTCTCCATGCATTCCATGCATCTAACTACCAAAATCACCAAGAAAAGAGGCAAGCTCTTGCTTACTTGCAAATATCTCTTTATCTGAGGAAATATGGATATTACTGCTATAATACTCAGAAACTTCTGATTTGATTACCCTAACCTGAACTTCCCAAGATTGGGTGAGTTTTCTACCCTGAACCTAATCCTCTTAGTTAGTTAAGGACCTTAGATTTGTTTTGAATATGTAGATTATGATTGCTATACCTTCAGTAAACTTTTAATATGCATTTTTAAGCTAATGTCTTTATTGTCCTTAATTTTGTCTACTTAACTGGGTGATTAGACCAAATACAGATGCAAACTGAGCTGGGTCCCTGTCTTCCATTCTAACTCTGCTTACTTTGAAAGAAAGTTTTCTTAAGAAGATATTCCTAAAGGGCTAGCTCCCTGGAATCTTTAATAAATTTTTAATTTTATACTCGTACACCCCAACAATGAGATATAAAACCTATCATATTAATACACACTGGAAACTGCTTAATGCAGTGTAGATGTGTAAATTGCAATTGCTTAACAATTTGTAAGCTGCTCTGATAGCCTTTGTGGCTGAAGAGCGAGGTATAAATACCTAAAAAAAATACCTAAATTGATGATACAACTCCTTCATAAAGTCCAGCCAGTACTATACCGATAATCTAGATTTCTGGAGGGGAGGGGCATGGCAAACCTAAATCTGACTGATTTCAGTGGGAATAAAGTGGATCTACTTTAGACAAACCTGTGAGTTGATGAAAAGCACCTGCTTGAATTAATGGTAGAAATGCTAAGGGTATCAAGGTGTTTCTTGGTCCAAAGGTAACTTAGCCACTACCATACTTCATTTTGATTTTCCTGTTTGCATGCTTGCATAAAGAAAGAAAATACCACATAATAAAAAAGAATATTTAATGATAATAATGATGATGATGATGATGATAATAAAATTTATTTGTATCCCACCCCTCTACAAAATGCCATCGGGGCAGCTTACAACATTAAAATAAACATAAAAACCCCTCCATCCCACCCATCCCTTAAAATACAATTAAATAATTAAACATTTAAACATACTTAATAAATACTAGAAATACTAAAAACAACACAATAAAAAGCTGGATGGGATCGGACTAATAAGATCTTTTCTCTCTGATGGCCGGCTATCTATTCAGGAAAGGCCTACCAGAAGAGATCCGTCTTAAGAGCTTTTAAAAAGCTATTTAAGGTGTTAATGTGATGAATCTCATCCGGCAGGCCGTTCCATAATCTGGGAGCAATAGCCAAAAAGGTCCTCTGGGAGGTCGACAAGAGCCTAGTTTTTAAAGGTTCCAGCACATTATATGGAAGGAGGTGGTCCCAAAGGTAGGTTGGACCCAAGCCATTTAGGGCTTTAAAGGTGATAACCAACACCTTCTACTGGGCCCAGAAACTAATGGGCAGCTGGTGAAGTGATCTTAAGATCGGTGTTATATGGTCTCTTCTAGATGTGCCCGAGACCAGTCTGGCTGCCATGTTCTGTACTAGTTGAAGTTTCCGCACCAAGCATGAGGGTAGCCCCGTGTAGAGTGCATTACAGAAATCAAGACGGGAGGTTACCAGAGCATGTACCACGGTCTCAAGGTCCCCGACTTCTAGGAAAGGGCGCAGCTGGTGGATCACCCAAAGCTGATAACAGGTGCGCCTGACTGTCACATTTACTTGATGTGTCATCTGGAGCGATGAGTCCAGGAGCACCCCCAAACTGCGAACACAGTCCCTGGAGGAGAGTGTGACTCCATCCAGGACTGGAGGTGTATCCTAGTACCTGGGTTCGGGGCTGCTACCGTGAGAACCTCCATTTTGTCTGGATTCAGCTTCAGTTTGTTTTTCCTCATCCAGTCCATTGCTGCCCTAAGACAATCATTGAGAGAAGAGACACCATCTGAAGTCAGAGCCGAAGACCGAGTCATGGAGAAATATATCTGGGTGTCATCAGCATACTGATAACACCCCGCCCCATGCCTCCAGATGAGCTCTGCCAGTGGCTTCATATATACATTCATATATACATTGAATAGCATCGGGGACAGGATGGAGCCTTCTGGGACACCACAATTAAGTTCCTTCCTTGCAGAGCAACTGTCCCCAAGCATCACCCTCTGGAATCTACCTGAGAGGAAGGAGTGGAACCACTGCAATGCAGTGCCTCTGATTCCTAACCTTCTCAGGCGATCCAAGAGGATGCCGTGATCTATTGTATCAAAAGCTGCTAAGAGATCCAGTAACACCATCAGAGTCACATTACCTCTGTTGATGTTCAGGCGGAGGTTGTCAGCTAAGGCAACCATGGCCATCTCAACTCCAAATCTCATCCTAAAGCCAGTTTGAAATGGATCTAGATAATTGGTTTCTTCCAAGACAGCTTGGAGTTGAAGAGCAACCGCCCTCTCGATCACCTTGCTCAAAAAAGGTAATAAGGAGACTGGCCTATAGTTCTTCATATCCAGAGGGTCAAGGGAAGGTCTTTTTAGGAGCAGTCTAACCGCCGCTTCCTTCAAGCAAGATGGAACATGACTTTCCCTAAGGGATGCATTGATAATGTCCCTGAGGAACATCCTCAAGGCATAAATCCCCTGGATGGCCAGCCACAAAGGGCAAGGGTCAAGAGGGCAGGTAGTCTTCCCCACTCTACCAAGGAGCTTGTCCACGTCATCGGTACTTACAGATTGAAACTGATCCAGTATAACGCCATCAACAGAGTTACTGGACACCTCGTCAATTGAATCTGCTCCAACCCTGGCATCCAAATTGGCTCTTATCTGAGAGATTTTATCTGCAAAGAAGTTGTTAAATGCATCACACAGGCTGTTGTTGGTTTTAGTAATGAGTTCTGCACAGGTGGAATCTGTGTCAGTTCCCTCACCACCCTAAACAGCTCTGCTGGGTGAGACTCTGCAGACACAATATGTGCAGAAGAGAAGGATTTCCTCGCTGCACATACTGCCTCTCTATAGGAACTAAGAAATTTCCTATGACGAGTCTTGTCAGACAAGAGCCGAGTTTTTCGCCAGACACACTCTAGTTGTTGTCCAACCCGCTTCAAATTCCTAAGTTCTTCAGCATACCATGGATGGCAATTTGAAGCAGGCTGGAGAGGACACTTGGGAGTGATTGTGTCGATACCCTTGGTAAGGTCGGTGTTCCAGGTATTGACCAAGTCTTCAACAGAATCACCAACATTACCAACTAATAAACCCTCTAAGGTTTTCTGGAATCCAATTGGTTCCATCAGCCTTTGAGGGCGGACCATTCTAATAGGTCCTCCACCCCCATCAGAATGGACAGTGGCTCTGAGTTCAGCCTTGATCAGGAAGTGATCCATCCATGACAATGCAGTGGTTTTAGTCACCTCCGCTCATGGATATTCCTGTTCCATACTAAAGACTGCATCGAGGGTATGACCTGCACAATGAGTGGGCCTGTTGACCAATTGGGATAGGCCCATGTTTATCATGGACTCCATGAACTCCCGAGCCGTACCTGATAGATTTGACAAGCTGGTCTCAAGTAACTAACAGTCTGGGTGACTCCAACAGCAACTCTGAGACCAGTTGGGTCAGCTCGGTTAGGGAGTCTGTTAGACAATGGGGTGGACGGTATACTAACAGAATCCCTAGACTCTCCCTGGTCTTCAGGCTCAGGTACATACACTCGAAGTAGATCGTTTTCTGGACAGGTATCCTGGTCAAGGTAAGGTTATTTTTATGAACCAGAGCCACTCCGCCCCCTCGCCCACTTCCCCTTACCTGCTCACTAACAGAGTACCCGGCTGGGAGGGCCTGCACCCAAGTTATGGCGCTATCCTCTCCCAGCCAGGTCTCAGTGAAACAAGCCAGGTCAGCATCCTCTTCCAAAAGAAGAACATAGATAATGTGGGTCTTGTTTTTTACTGACCTGGCATTGCAAATGAGCAAGGTAAGGTTCTGTGGCATGGTTGGTATGCTCTCCAATCCATTTCAGGGAACAGAGCGAACTGAAGGTGGGATAGCTTTCAGACATCTATCCTGCCTCTATATTTGCACAGAACCCATGGAGCATTCAGCAGTATGGATGCAAGCTGATTTCCAACAAGCAGCTAACAATATATACTAGAACTGCCATAGCAAAACTGGTTCAACATCACAGATCAAGTTCTGCCATCTGGATAGCAAGGCTAGCTTCAGTCCTCCATCTGCCCCATTATTTCCCTATGGCATAGAATCCCAGAATTTAAAAATGCATTAGCACCAAAAACAGTGCCCTATATTTCTCATGGCATCATTATGTTAGATCTCAGGAGGGCACTTTACAGATTATACAACTAATTCCTTTCCGGTGCATAGCTGACCTTTCCATATGGTCATGTTCTTGTAGAACAAATGCACCTTTGTTCCACACAATCCAAACATTTTCCCCTTCAATTGGTGTATTTATGGCAGAGACACTTTCAACATACCTAAAACACCAACACATCTTGTGCCTTTACAAACAGCAAAGAAGTCTGGCAGAACCAAAGCAAATCTCCTGTCCCTTACAGTATCAGGACCATTGTCCCTTGGGGGAAGAAAAGCAACCTCTAGAAAAAGAAATCGTGCCCTTTCATTTCCACATGTAATTGCCGAAGTATTTTACTGCTGGATAATTACAAATCAAAAGCTTTTAAATAATCTAATTTTCAAAATGTTCAGATTGTCATCTGACCAAAAAACAAAAACAAAAACAAAACAGAAAAAGATATGATACCCATTGCCTTCAAGCTAGTTTCTCTATCTTGGAAAAAAAAATGTACATAGATCCCTTGTCTTAAAGTGTCAGTAAACTAAGGCTGTGAACCTAAGCACATATAAAGATTGTACACATACTGGACTCAGAGAGAAGTGTTCAGTTCTCTACTTTTGCTAGGACAACTGGGCAGCAGTCTTCTATGAAATGTGGGCTTGTGACTCCAACACCATGAGTTTTCTTTTCTTCTCCTGTATGATTTTAAAAATATCTTTTGTCTGATGAAGAAGCCAATGGAGCTCTGAAAGGCTGTGTGATGTGTTTTGTGCATTTTGGTTGGCCAACAACAGTACTGCTCTTTTGTGGTTTGTGGATTTTGTTTTATTTTGCTGTATGGCCAACATGGCTACTCCCAAATACAGTTCCTGAATTCAATGGTGTTGCTTCTCAGAGCATAAGAAAACCCTTATGGGACTGTCATAAGTTGGAAATAGCTTCCATAGATTTCAGTAGAAATTGTTCCCATGTAAGGGCTCAATTTTATACCCACTTGTGTATGTATGTGACTTCAAGTGGGTATAAAATTGAACCCTTACATGGGAACAATTTCTACTGAAATCTATGGAAGCTATTTCCAAGCGTATGTGTTTAGCTCTATGTTCTTCCAGTGGTTCTTAACCTGTGGTCCACAGACACCCCCCCAGGGGGCCATGATGTCCTCACGGGGGGGGGGGCACAAAGGCTTGAAGGCTGCTCAGCCCACTTCCTCCCCGCAGTGGAGTGGCCACATGACAGCAGCCAAGGAAAAGGCTGGCTGACTGGCTGGGTTTGTGCATTGCTGTTCAACCTTGTCCAGCCACAAACTGGCAGGAAGAAATAGGAGAAAAGTCTTCCCTCTCCCTCTGGCAACTCTGAGGGAAGGTTTAATGGATGATGTAATTGTTAATGGATGATGATGATGATTTGGGTTTTAAATTTTGAGTTAAGTCTTGGGGATCCGCAGCAACAAAAGATATTCAAGGGGGGGTCCCTGGTAAAGAAAAGGTTAAAAACCACTGTGCTATTTCATTTGGTTCCCACCCACCCCCGCCACCACTAGATTTCATAGAGAAATGCAATCCTGTAACAGGTGCGTATCTTGGAAACAATCTAGACACAGCACCAATTGCAATAACTGATTAAAAAGACAACATTTTAACCAAACTACATATGAATAAGTAAACAGTTAACAGAATTCTAAATGACCGAAGGGCCAAGATCCTGTATGGGAAGATGAACCATAAAATTTGGCCCAGATGGAACCTGTATCCTCCCTATCTTTCACAGGACTCACTTGTGTCTTGCATACAGCCTCTCTGGACAAGGCCATTTAATGATACGTGGAAAGTAGGTGGATGCCAAAGAATCATCCAGCTATGTCTCTATAGCTGGACACTCCTTTGCTGCCCCTGCTTTCAACTGGCCATTAAATGGCCATGTCAGGGGATGGGGGGGACTGGTTGGATTAAGGGTCACTGTGTGAGGGAGGTGTTGAATTCCTCTTTTCACAATGACCAATAAAGTCATATAATAGAATTATCATGGTGTATATAACTAAGAGGATGTCAGCCAAAGTCTTAACAATTTTTTTTAGGTGTAAGGACTTTAAGTTTAACATAAAAAATACCAATTAATCCTTTCCAATGTTATTCTTATGAAGTAGCCTGGGCAGTGTCCTCTTCAGAGTTTCCCTATGGCTCCTCTTGGATGCCCCCATCTAGGCCCCAGCAGCTGGTGAGAGGCCCTCCTCCATTCCAACTGCTGCTACTCTGGCTCAGAGGAGGAGGAGAACACCAAGCAAAGCTCCATCATGCCTTGGCCCCAGCGATGGGTAAGAGACCCCCGTTCCAACTGCCACTGCTGTGACCTCTGAGGGAGAGAAACAGCCAGGCACAGCTCCATCATGCCCTGGCCCCAGCAGCAGGTGGAAAGTCCGCCTACCATTCCCACTGCCATTGCTTTGGCCTCTGAGGGAGAAGGAGAGCAGCCAGCATCCTGTGGACTCAATCCTCTCCCCTGCTGCCATTCTCTTTTCCTTATGTGTCATGTCTTATCTAGACTGTTAGCCTGAGGGCAGGGAACTGTCTAATTAATGATTTGCAAGCAGCCCTTTCTTTAATCTGCATCAAACATGTACAGGCTGCCTAAGCCACATAGCTATGGATGCTACCATAACACACCATGCTTCTTCACTCATACTTAGGGAAGTATTCAAACAGAAAGATTTTGCTTTGCTTGGATGAGAAAAGGATGTGGCTAGTTTACTGTGCTTTTGTTTCCTCCCTCGTGGGAAGATCTGGATTAGCATGAAAGCCCCTCCAATGTCTGGACCATGAAAAAATTGTGGCACTTAGAGCTGAGTTCTGCAGTTTCACACATGTCTGCACACAAAGTTGCTCTGTGCATACAGAACATAATTTTTTAAAGAATATGCTTCCCAGGACTGGGGGAGGAGAAGTTGACGATAAATATCCAACCTGAAACGAATTAGTAAGTCAACAACACTTCCCCACCAAAAAATACAAATTCATTTACAACAGAGCGATCAATGACTATTAGCCATTACAGCTGAAGTGAACATGAATAGCTCACCAGGCACAAAATTAGCCAACTGAACCAGATGGCAGATTACAACAGTTGGCATCCCACAAGAAGCTACACTGCATAGTTACACAGTTACACAATCAACCAGATAAACAGAGAAAATTAACCTGGATACTAAGTTACTATCCTGCCACCTCAAATCTATACTATAATTTAAAAATGTTTTTCTGTTATGCTATACAAATCCATATGCTTGACCACAGTTACCAAACTGACTAGATTATGTAATGGGACCAAAACAAAGAGTGTGGTCAAGTTTTGGACCCAATCCATCCACCACTACAGGTACTTGCTGAAGAAAAACTATGGATTTCTGCAATTTCTTTATGCTAGAATGTACATTTACAAACTGATTTTGACCAAACTTGATACAAAGACTTAGACTGAGATCCTGAACATCCTAGGTTAGTATAATTTCAGTGTCTTAATGTATGTTCTTACTTTAACTTTTTGTAATAACTGATCAAAGCACATTCATAAAAATATGGCTTTGTATCCCATGTTTAAATCACACTCATGTTAACGCATGACACTAAATGTAAGCAAATGCCTACATTTACTGTCTAATGCTTACTACCATATGTAAACCAAACACTGTAATTCTATCTGTTTCTGTTGGTTATTTTTTCCCCTCCTATGAGAGGCCTCTTAGTGAAATTATAATGTAACTGAGTAGGCCAGAACCCTGGCTACAATACTCCGTCTTGGGCCTAAGATGGTGCGGCTGCCTTGGCTGTGATTGCTATGAAAAGAAGGCTTCAAGCTGACAGTTTGAAAATGATAAGGAGAAAAGGCTACATTTTACTTGAGTTGGTCAAGGGAGTCAACAAATTTGGCTGGGAACTAGATGTTCCATAAGTAACATGACTGGGCAGAGATTCTTGCCAAGAGATTTAAAGAGGAAAAAAAAGGATTTTGAAAATTGTTGGTGACAGTTGGCAAATGGTTGAGGAGAACACTAGAAGATCAAAGTGAAGGAAGAAGGCTTATCCCTGAAGACAGATTGCTCAAAGCTAGGAAAAGAGAAAGTTAATCTGACAGAATTATTCTAGGAGGAGACCAGGAACCTGGAGCTAGTGGTTGAAGATGTCCTATGTTCCAGTCAGCAAATGACCCAGGAGTAAAAATGGTTGAAGTGCAAGAGCTGTCAAGTAGTTAATACAGTCCAGGTCAGTCATAGGTTATACAGTAAGATAAAGGGAGAAACAAGAGGGTGGTCATCAGCCAGTCCAGAAGTCATTACAGCAAGTCAGTAGCCCAGATAAATGAAACCCAAAAGGAGTAAAACAGGGTCATCAGTTGTAGCCAATCCAAGGTCAAGAACACACTAACACTGAACAGTACTGTCAGTCACCAAGGCAGAAAGGTTGCAAGCCACAAAGACACCAGGGAACTGCTGGGAGATTTATAGGCATCTGGCTCAAGCTACCAAGTGCTTAATGAGTCATCATCTACTATTTAACACATGCTGGGATTGAGGTAGTCTCTCTTCATCTCTTCAACATGTCCTCAGTATCTGCTGCCTCCTGCTGGGAAGTAGCTCCCCACTGCCTCAGCCTCCAGCTCCTTGAACTTGGAGAGGCCACCATCATCAGGAGCCATAAATTCCTGGAAATCTGACTCCTTTGCGTCTAACTCTTCTGACTCCAGAAACAGAGTAGAACATCCTGCTTGTGATGTTGTGGTGAAGCTTCAAGCAGGCAGCAAAATCCAGCTCCAGAAGGCTCCATATGGAGATCTGACCAGAATTTCAGCAAATAGTACTTAAAACCAAATAACTGTAGCAGACAGGAAGAGCTGGAGGCAGAGGAAGACTGCTTGTTCATTGCTGAGAAGAACTACCTGATGTGCAGCTTAGGGGAAATCGGAGAGCTTATTAAGAGGAAACACTCTCACATATATGTGTGTGCCTTCAAGTTGCCTGTCAGCTTATGGAGATCCCATGGACTTCATAGGGTTTTCTTACCCAAGGAATACTCTAAGGTGGTTTTGCCAGTTTCTTCCTCTGAAATATAGCCTACAGCACCTGGTATTTATTGGTGGTCTCCCATTCCAGTACTAACCAGGACTGGCCCTGCTTAGCTTCCAATATCAGACAGGATCTGTTGCTTTTAGGATATTTAGGCAATACTTTTTACTGGGAACTGTAACTAATCATATTTAGCTTAAGAACACTCAACCTATTATTTAAAAGTGATAGTTTATTCCCTCATGTAAATAATAAACATCTTGTCGTTGGTGGTGGTATCAGACCTATGCTGATGCCCTAGAACCCAAGCCACATTTGGTGATGATGGCAGGAAACCTACATAGTATTTCCACAGAATAGTAAAGTGGGTAGATGAGGACTGAGGACAAGAAGTCAAGAATCCTATGGAAGCCTATCTATCTATCTATCTATCTATCTATCTAATCACTCTCTTGGGTATGTTGTCATTCCCAGTGTGGTGACTTGCCTCTTCGGAAACATACCCAACCAATTAAAGCTCTCCGTTGGTTGGCCAATCAACACACTGGGAATGGAAACATGTGGAACACTTCCACTAGCTGCAGGCCCCAAGCACACCACCGGTCGGGTCTGTGGGGGTTTACTCCCCCCCCCAGGCTGTTCAGCCAAACCCCACACCACACCACCAGAGCTGGGTTTCTTGCAGCTGCCTTGGGGAGCCTGTACCGCAATCCCAGGTGGGTTTACTCAGGAGTAAAGTCTGACTGGGCTTCCTTTCCTGAAGAAGTGGCAGAACTTGGTTCCCCGCCCACAATGAAGCATGTTGGAGGAGCAGGATAAGATAACAGCATATGTTACACTGGGTACAGCTCATTACATTACATTATATAGAATAAAGGAAAAACTCCTACTAATAAAGACAAATAATAGAGGAAGAACCTCAAAAGTTGGCAGAACTTCTAATCCATCAGTTTATCCACTCGCTTGTTCAATATTTCCAGGGAGCTGCAAAGCCCTCCAGGAGATGTCACAATGTATGTTCCATTATTCCTCTCTTTATGTGTCATGTCTCCCAGGGGCTATTAGGAAAGTTTCTAGATAATGTAACCCCATCATATCACCAGTGCCTCCAGCCTAGCCACATAAATATTTTAAAACTGTCTAGGCAATCACTGTAGCTCAGACAATCTTAGATATATAAAATTATATGGATATGTGGAAAGACAGGGAATTTTCAAGGACTATTTGCAGGTCAGAACCTATCCTGGGCAAATCTGTGAATGGTAGCTTTGTGTAGAAAACAGCACTTTCTGCTTAGAGAATAATTATTTTTGCTGTTTTCTGTGAAAAAATACAAACCTATATAAGGAAGGAGAAGCAACAGAAATTTGTGATTTGATTTTGTGTGCATCAGTGAGATGAAAGCAAGTTTTAACCTTGCTTGTGGTGAAGTCTCCTTCTTTGGAGGTTTTTAAAAAGAGGCTGGATGGTCAACTGTTGGGAGTGCTTTGATTAGGTATTCCTGCAGGGCAGGGGGTTGGACTGGATGGCCTTGTAGTTTCTTTGAACTTTATGGTTGATTCTATGATTCCTGCTGTGTGCATGTGCTTTCAATAACCAACTATTATCCAACATAGTTTGAACTGATTGGACAGTCAGCCCTTAGCTTTCACAGGGGTAATGCGTACAGGATCTCTGTGAAATTAGAAAAAACATGAATATAGGCTTGCATATTATGCAAGGGATTTTTTCATGGAACCCTTTGCATATAGTGATTTTTACGTATAATTACGAATGCTATTTTTTTTCACCTGAGAGAACACTTCTCTAGGCATTTCTAGTCTCCAGCATGGTTCTATGGTCCATGTCCAGCAGATATAGGGCAGCGGCAGAGGTGGCAGCAAATACAGTAATCCATGAATAATCAAATCCACAAAGGCTTAACCCACAAATGTGGAGGGATGACTGTATATTAGAAGCAGTGTGGGCTGGCTATAAAAAAGAGAGAAGGAATGGGGCCGGGAAGGGAATAAGCTACCATACCATCACTACCAGTATCTGCCCGCATAGATTCAGAGATTATTACAATCATAAACCACTGAAGAATGCACATAGGCCTAAACAAACAAACATGCTAACAAAATAAAAAAAAAAATCTTACCCCCTGTACACCTCAGTCTTATCTTTATATATCCCAAATCTATATTACTACTAGAGTTGTATACTCAAGTACCAAATTTCACTTGCAATATAGGAACATCTTTTCTATTGACAACATAAAGAAAACTTGTCTTGCACCAAGTCAACATGTCCATATGTGCAATATACCTCTGAGTTGTGGGGCTGTTTGAGCTCTTGGGCCTAAGTCTTCCTCTTTGCCTACTACCCAATTCTTTTAATGGAGGATGGCACAGATTAAACCCAAGATCTTTAACATGTAAAGCATGTTCTCTCTCACAGAATTATGGCCCTCCCCAAACATGAAAGGATGGTAAGTTAAACCTACAGATGGAAGAAAACCAATATGGTGATCTACTACATTCAGCTATGAAAACTCTGCACAAAAGGTTTATCCAGGCCTTCTGAGATCATTCAGAGAAGAATGAACACAAGCTAAATACTACTACTACTACTACTACTACTAATAATAATATGTATTTATACCCCGCCCCTCTGCTAAAAACAATCGGGGCGGCTTCCAACAATTAAAACATTATAATAATGACTAAAAACACCACCCACCCCCACCCACCCTCATAAAAAGACATTAAACACTATAAAATTAAAACCATTTAACTAAAATCACATTAAAAACAAATATATACCGTATATTCCGGCGTATAAGACGACCCCACCAATTTTTAAGGTAAAATGCAGAGTTTGTGATATATTCGCCCTATAAGACGACCCCCCTCTTCCAACGCATAGCCCCCGCATGCCCCTCCTGCGCTCCCTTCCAGGAGGGAGCGCAGGAGGAGGATGCGGAGGCTGTGCGCCCAAAAGGGGCACGTTCGCCCCTTCTCCCCACCTTCCAGGAAGGTGGGGAGAAGGGGCGAATCGCGGGTTTGGCCGCATAGCCTCTGCATGCCCCTCCTGCGCTCCCTTCCAGGAGAGAGCGCAGGAGGGGGATCTGGAGGCTGTACGGCCAAACGGGGCACGTTCGCCCCTTCTCCCCACCTTCCAGGAAGGTGGGGAGAAGGGGCGAATCGCGGGTTTGGCCGCGCAGCCTCTGCATGCCCCTCCTGCGCTCCCTTCCAGGAGAGAGCGCAGGAGGGGGATCCGGAGGCTGTACGGCCAAACGGGGCACGTTCGCCCCTTCCCCCCACCTTCCAGGAAGGTGGGGAGACAGGGCGAATCGCGGGTTTGGCCGCACAGCCTCTGCATGCCTCTCGTGCGCTCCCTTCCAGGAGAGAGCGCAGGAGGGGGATCTGGAGGCTGTACGGCCAAACGGGGCACGTTCGCCCCTTCTCCCCACCTGTGTATCCGGCGTATAGGACGACTGTCAATTTTGGAGGGCACTTTTGAGTGCTCAAAAGTCGTCTTATACGCCGGAATATACGGTACATAATTTTAAAAAGCCAGGAGACTGAGCTCCTGAGGCCGGGATCTAATCAGGAAAGGCCTAGCGAAAGAGAGCCGTCTTTAGTACTTTTTAAAGCTACTCAAGCTTGTCAACTGACGGATTTCGTTCGGCAGGCCATTCCATAAATTGGGGGCAATTACCGAAAAGGCCCTCTGGGATGTTGCAGACAGCCTAGATTTTTGTGGCTGAAGCAGATTCCTCCCAGAGGACCAGAGTGCGCAGGGAGGATTGTATGGAAGGAGGCGGTTCCGGAGATAAGTTGGACCCAAGCCATTTAGGGCTTTAAAGGTAATAACCAACACCTTATACTGGGCCCGGAAACTGATAGGCAGCCAGTGGAGAGATTTTAATACTGGAGTTATATGATCTCTCCGAGATGTTCCTGAGACCACTCTGACTGCCATATTTTGTACCAACTGAAGTTTCCGGACCAAGCACAAGGGTAGCCCCATGTAGAGCACATTGCAGAAATCTAGACAAGAGGTTACCAGTGCGTGCACCACAGTCTTGAGGTCCCTTACTTCCAGGAAAGGGCGCAGCTGGTGTATCAGCCAAAGCTGATAACAAGCGCTCCTGACCGTCGCATTCACTTGACTAGTCATCTGAAGCAATGAATCAAGGAGCACCCCTAGACTGCGAACACAGTCCTTAACGGAGAGCGTGACCCCATCCAGGACTTGCGGTTGCAACCCAACTCCTGGTTTCGGGGACGCTACCTTGAGCACCTCCGTTTTGTCCGGATTTAATCTCAATCTGTTTTTCCTCATCCAGCCCATTACTGCTTTAAGACAGTCATTAAGAGGAGAGATGCCATTTGAACTTGAGGCTGATGATCGGGACAAGGAGAAATAGATCTGGGTGTCATCAGCGTATGGATAACACCCAACCCCATAACTCTGAATAATCTCACCCAGCGGCTTCATACAGATGTTAAGCAGCATCAGGGACAGGATGGCGCCCTGTGGAACACCACAAGTAAGCTCCTTTCTGCTGGAGCAGCTGTCCCCAAGCCGCACC
Source organism: Gambelia wislizenii (assembly GCA_030847615.1). Classification (NCBI taxonomy): domain Eukaryota; kingdom Metazoa; phylum Chordata; class Lepidosauria; order Squamata; family Crotaphytidae; genus Gambelia; species Gambelia wislizenii. Next base: position 313,474,497 of record JAUMIR010000002.1, on the reverse strand, counting down.
CTCTGGGATCTGCCTGAGAGGAAGGACCGGAACCACTGGAGTGCAGTGCCTCCGATTCCTAATCCACTCAGGCGATCCAGGAGAATGCCATGATCTATCATATCGAAAGCTGCTGAGAGGTCCAGAAGCACCAACAGGGACACATTACCCCTGTCGATGCTTAGACGCAGATCATCGGTCAAGGCAACCATGGCAGTCTCGACTCCAAATCCTGTCCTGAAGCCAGTTTGAAATGGGTCTAGATAATCAGTTTCATCCAAGACCACTTGGAGTTGAAGAGCAACTGCCCTCTCGATCACTTTGCTCAAGAATGGTAACATAGAAACTGGCCTATCGTTGTTCATGTCCAGGGGGTCTAGGGAAGGTTTTTTCAGGAGCGGCCTAACCGCCGCTTCCTTTAAACAGGATGGAACACACCCTTCCCTAAGGGATGCATTGATGATGTCCTTAAGGAACACCATCAAGATACCCCCCCCCCTTGGATAGCCAGCCATGAAGGGCAAGGATCAAGAGGGCAGGTCGTCTTCCTCACTCTAACAAGTAGCTTGTCCACATCCTCGGTACTCACAGATTGAAATTGATTCAGTAAACTTACATCAACGGAGTTGCTGGAGACCTCGTCAATTGTTTCTGTCAAAATGCTGGCATCTAAGTCGGCTCTTATCCGAGAGATTTTATCTGCAAAGTAGTTGTTAAATGCATCACAGCAGGCCGTTGTTGGGTTAAGCAATGGGTTCTGCGCAGGTATAACCTGCATCATCTCCCTTACCACCCTAAACGGCTCTGCTGGACGGGACTCTGCAGACGCAATACGTGCAGAGGAGAAGGATCTCTGCGCTGCACATATTGCCTCTCAATAGGATCGAAGAATATTCCTATGTCGAGTCCTGTCAGATAAGAGTCGAGTTTTCTGCCAGTTGCGCTCTAGTCGTTGTCCAACACGCTTCATTTTCCTAAGCTCTGAAGTATACTATGGCTTACGGTTAGAAGCGGGTTGGAAAGGACGCTTGAGAGCGATTGTGTCAATAGCCTTGGTAAGATTGGTGTTCCAATTATTAACCAAAGCTTCGACAGGGTCACCGGCATTACCAACCATTAACCCCTCCAAGGCTTTCTGGAATCCTATTGGTTCCATTAGCCTTCGGGGGCGGACCATTCTAATGGGTCCACCACCCCCGGTGGGGCGGGAAGAGACTCTTAGTTCAGTCTTGACCAGGAAATGATCCGTCTATGACAATGTGGTGGTTTTAATAACCGCCGCCCACGGATATCCCTGTTCCGTACTAAAGACCACATCGAGAGTATGACCCGCACAATGTGTGGGCCCAATGACCAATTGGGATAGGCCCATGTTTGTCATGGTTTCCATGAACTCCCGAGCTGCACCAGTCAGATTTGTCAAGCTGGTCTCGAGTGGAATGTTAAAGTCGCCCAGAACTAAAAGTCTGGGCGACTCCAACAGCAACTCTGAGACCAGCTGTGTCAGCTCGGTTAGGGGGTCTGCTAGACAACGGGGTGGTCGGTATACTAGCAGAATCCCCAAACTATCCCTGGTCCTCAGGCTAAGGTACATACACTCAAAGTGGACTGTGTTTCGGACAGGTATCCTGGTCAAGATCAGATTGTTCTTATAAACCAGAGCCACTCCTCCCCCCCCACTTCCCCTCACGTGCTCACTGACAGAATACCCGGCTGGGAGGGCCTGCGCCCACATGATAGCGCTATCCTCTCCCAGCCAGGTTTCTGTGAAGCAAACCAGGTCGGCATCCTTATCCAAGAGAAGATCGTGAATAATATGAGTTTTATTCTTAACCGACCTGGCATTGCAGAGGAGCAAAGTAAGGTTCTGTGGAATGGTTGGTATGCTCTCCAATCCATTCCGGGAAACAGGGTGAACTGAAGGTGGGATCGCTAACAAACAGTGATCCCGCCTTCTTTTGTACCATCTGTTCACTCCGTTCCAACCATACCTCCCTTTCCCCAGCACAACTCCAATTTCCGCCCCCAGTCCATTCCTGGCCTCAGCTGACTCCAATTGGTGGCTTCGAGTCCTTCTGGCTGCTGGCTGGTGTTCCTGAGGGGGTGGGAGTGGCTTAAGATGCCAGCCACTCCTGGCCACGCCCCCTCCCATTGCTGCCTCGCTGCCCAGAAGTCCTCAGGGCCCCACTACAGCCTCCTGGCCCGGTGGAATGGGGTGAAAGGCTGCTGCAGGCTGGAGAACCTCTGGCTTGCTGGCTGGTGTTCCTGAGGGGGACTAATGAAGCTAATGATATCTCTACCGGTGGACATATTTAGATGTTAAAACTTCTCTGAAAGTACAACCAAAACAGATGCCACTGCCACTCTTTTACTGGAGAGGAATATCAGTGTGGTGCACACATGTTAAACAGTATGTTTAGATGAAATAACAGGCTCAACTGGGTCTGTGATTAACTGACTTTTCTGTTGGAAGTGGTCCGTCCGTTTGTGACACTTAAGGTTGCCCTTTCGTCTATACTGTCTTTCAGTAGTGCTATATTACACCATTGCAAAGTTTTAGTCATATCTATGGAGGGGAATTAGGGGAAGGTAAAACAAGTGTTAGTAATTTGTTTTATTGTATTTGTATTTTTGTAGTTGTCATTTTATTTTTTAAAATATCTGTAATTGTTTGAAATGGTCAATAAGCTAATTCAGCAAATAAACTAATACTAATAACTTAGTTCTCCAAGAAGAAATGAATGATCAGGAAAAACAAGGGAATAGGAAGCAAAATTCTCTGGCCTTAGAATATGAAAACAGAATATTAAAAATAAAATATAAACATAAAAGATAAAAATATATTTTAAGTAAAACACTAAACATTAAATAAAGCATTTAAATAAAACATTAAAAGATGAATGTTAAAACAGGAATAACTCCCAGAATCTGAATTCCTTTTAAACAATTTAAAACAATGCAGGAGGAATCAAATGACCACCATAATCACAAAAAGCTCAACACATAAAATAATTATGGTCTAGAACAATAGTATGGGTAAATGTTACACCCAACATGACCAAATCCAAATTATGCTCTCTTTCCATATTTAACGGAGACCCTTTACTTTGAACTGTGCACATGGGAACAGAACTACCATTCATAACCTTTCTGGAATGTGAAAGACTATTAGGAGTGAACAGAAAAGCTGGGAAGCTCCTACATGAGTACTGACTGGAGGATTATCATAGTGCCTTCATCCACTTTTTACAGGAGGGCCACATCAACCATTTGTGACACTCTTGCGTTTTTCCAGTGTTGCTATTGTCTTTTTTCTTATCAGAGGAAGAAATAAGAGTAACTCAAGAATAACACAACTCAATATTAAGGCAAAGAAGTGTAGCTGCTCTTAGTTTTTTGAGTTGCCTTGGGTCCCACTCTAGGAGAAAGGTGGCATATAAATTGAATAAATAAATAAATAAATAAATACCAGCTGTACCCAGCATAACATATGCAATTATAGTAGGTTTGAAAGCTACAAATGGTTCAGCTACATGCTATTATTTTAGGGGGAAAATATTGCATTGTTTTATATGTGGGTTGTGAGTGGCTGAGGGAGTGTGAGGAGGGAGGGGCCCTTGTGAAACTGAGGTTGTAGATGCAGATTGGGAGGGCAGGAGTGGATAGTGAGGTGGAGAGGGAATTTGCATGTGGGCGGTGACTGGCTGAGGGAGTGAGAGGAGGGAGGGGATTGGTTGGGTATGTTTCCTAAGCAGCCAATCAGCACACTGGGAAAGGAGTGTTTTATATATACAGTATATAGTGCTATTCTTCTATCTTTTTTAAAGGATGAAGATTTGACATAGACAGTGACATATCATATGAACCTATCACTGCCTAGCACACATTCACTACTTTCTGTGGTCGTATAATTTTTATTATCTCATTTTAAAACTGATCTCTTAAGTATTTCTGAAAGCCTTATACTTTTTAAGTATGAAAAGACTAGTGAAATACTGTTTACAGGAAAATGTGCTACAGTGCTTACTGTTCTAGTGTTATAATACATCATATAATATTTTAAAATGATGAAATTACTCCTTTCCATTCACTGCCACTTTAATGTCCTCCCCCAAAATAGCATGTTTCATAGCCTCTTCTCCTAAGAAAAATGGGATATTGTCACTCATTGGCTTGCATACCATTTTTTGGAAGTATGAACAGGCAACATTAGAGTCTATCTTTGTAAAATATGACCTAAAGGCAGAAGTAAAATCAAGACTTTATAAAGTGACATGTTAAAAAATATCAGTATAGCTCAAAACACACAAATTAACTGTACTGCCTCATACAGAAAATCACAATCATACATTGACTGAAGCTCAAGAAATACTTGCTTTCAATCGATTTGAAGTGGCACCTTATATAATTTGTATTTTCCCCTTGGCTCCCTCCCCTCCCTAAATACATATTCTAATCTCTCCTATTCTCATCAATGAACCAGCACTCTCAGTGATGTAAGACTAAAACTATCACATTAACAGCAAACACAAGCTAATTGTGAAGACTCATTAGGCACCCATCCTAAATTCCAATTTGGTGTAAGCCCCTGCTTTTCATCTCCGAGCTCTATTTGTGATCAGAAACTGAAAGAACACATTTTTCTTCAAACTGCTGACACGTGAACACATACACAATATCTCTATCAATATAAAATGACTCGAAAGAGGCTCTCTGTGTGTGTTAACAAGTGGGTTTTTATAATCACAGGGCAGGCGGGTATCAGCTCTGGCAGATGACAGAAGAGATAACAAGTAAATCATTCATTTCTGCTCAAAGCTGCCATCTGCTATAACAAAATCTCCCATCCCTACCTAGTTTTACATATACACCATCACTGTGGTAGCATAGTTCTCTCCAGCTCATGTACAGAGAGCAACAGCAACAGCAGCAGCTGCTTGTAAATGAGCAACCAGATCAGTATCTAGCTACTGTATGGTAAAACTGCTAGCAAAGAGAGAGAGAGAGAGTGTGTGTGTGTGTGTGTGCGCGCGCGCGTATGTGTGTGTCCAAATAATTGACTGCTGGTTGTGAAACCTTTAAACATTGCCACTTCCCCCTTCCCAGGATGGATGCAAAGAAGAAAAAACACAGCACAGTCTGTTGTTCCCCTCTCTTTAACAGACTTTGGACAAGCAGTAACACAAAAGGAACAAAACAGACTTTTTACTTTATTCCTCTGGTTTGGTATAAACAATAATCAGAAGAGGTAATGCAACCGTGCTTCGATAATCTCATTTCAGATTGCAAGTTAGAGTCTTAGGTCTGAATGCTCACCCATGGCGGAAACTCACTTAAAAATTAGTACATTAGCAAGGCTGGACTTAAGACATTTTTCTGCCTGAAGCAAAGAACAAGATTCTCAGCTCTCATTCCTGTACAAGCAGAAGCCAACTGTGCTGGCAGTTGCTTCTTTGATACTAGTGAAGTGACGGTGACCTCCATCACATCTAAAGATAGCAGATTAGACCCCAACGTACTGGTATTCCCTTCTATTTGTTTAATATAATCTATATATGGTTCCCACATTTTCAGCTAGATCTCTAGTGAATTTCTTCTAACTAAATTAGTTAATTTGTCTAGTTGAGCTAATTCCATTATTTTTTTCCCTCCACATGTTGGGATTTCCTTGGATGTCCACTTCCTTGCTAAAATCAAATGTAAAGCCATTACTAGGTAAATTAGTAAATTTCGATGCTCCTTTTCTCTTTTATCTTCTAGATTTAACATATTTAATAAATATAATTCAGGCCTTAAACCAATTTCAAAACCTATAATCTTTTCCAATGGTTTTGTTCCAATATTTTCTGATCCTTCCACATTTCCACCATATGTGTGTGGGGGGGGGGAACCTCCTGCTTAATTAATTTAGGTAGGTATGCATTTGACTATTAATTTATAGAGCTAATTGTATACCTATATTTATGTACATTCTATTCATAAAATGGATAAGAGATAATCTGTTGATGAAAGGAATGTTGATTTTTAATATGTCTGTTTCTTACATAGATTAAAACCAGATATTATTTAACAGAGGTGAAAATAACTTGGTTACTCGTAGGACAATTAGAGAATAAGTGGGAAGTCTTTTTAATAATTTTTATTTTTTCTTCTTTACTGTGGGGAGAGGAGGGATGGGGGGGTCAACGGCTTACTGTTGTGTGGTTCATATCTATATATATATAAAATTCTTGGGTATGCACAATAGGCCTGGGTATGTTTCCTCTCCCAGTGTGCTGATTGGCTGCACACTCAACCAATCACCACCCACATGCAAATTCCCTCTCCACCTCACAATCCACTCCTGCCTCACAAGGACCCCTTCCTGCTCTCATTCCCTCAGCCACTCACCAGTCATGGGCTGCGATGGGACCCAGACAGTCAACTTGTGGCAGCGGTGGCAGAGGGACTGCCGCCACTGCAACAGGACCCAGGCAATCAACTGGCGGCAGCAGAACACCACCACTGCAACAGGACCCAGGTAGTCAGCTGGCAGTGGTGGCGGAGGGACGCTGCTGCTGCTGTGACAGGACCCAGGCACTCAACTGGAGGTGGCGGCGGCAAGGAAACAGAGAGAACAGCATGTAGTATGCCAGGTTCACCTTGTATGTTTATGGGGGTTTTTGTCTTGTTTTTTCTTTTATGTATACATGTAAGTTATTGTGTACTGTTTATTTTTATATCTGTTTGTGCTGATGTTTCTACTGTCTGAATAAAAACTATTTTAATTTGAAGACAGAAGATTAGCATAGGAGATTCAGGGCAAGCCCTGGGGAACATAGAGTTCTGTCCTCTAAAATCACTCAATCCATTAGTCATCTAATCTCTCCTATAGGACTGCACCCAGCAACTACCTCCAGAGGCTGCAACCTGACAATGGATAACAGTATGGCTCAGCCTGTGGAATAATTCCAAGACTAAACCCTTTCTGCCTAACTTCTAACTTTATGTGTAAAGAATTCAAAGACACAGCAATTCTAGTCTGGAATATCAGCATACAAAGAGATCTTGCAGCACCTTAGAGACTGAGAGAAAAAAGTTGTAGCACACGCTTTCGTAGAATTGGGGCTCATCTACATGAGCCAGGGTATTGCAGCTCCCTGCTTGTGTATCCCAGCCAGGGATCTGGTCCATTTCCCCCTGTCCCCTCCACAGAATGGTAGGAAGTCCTGATGGGCATGCCGGCCCATCGCCACCACCATTTTCCTCACTGCCTCAGAAGGCAGGAAGCGGGCCCACAACACGTGACTGTGACCCCCTAATGTGACCAGCTTTTGTCAGATGCTGAGGGACTCCTTCCTACCTTCTGGGAGTGCCAGAGACACTGCAGCAGCATCGAAGGCTGGTATGCAGGGACAGGCTCCTGTAGACACGTGGGGCCTGATCCAATTTTTTTGCTGGCGGGAACAGAGTAAACCGGATATTTTAAAAAAAAATTATCAGGCCTTCTCCTGCCTTCCCCCCACCTCCGCCCTGTATCTGCCCTGAGGCTGATGAGGACTGCCCAGGGGCAGAACAGGGCAAAAGCCCTGTGTTCTCAGGACTGCAGGACTCTGAGACGGAAGCAAGACAGGGTATTTTGCCCATCTAGACAAGCCCTTGGTCTACTTTCTCAGATGCATCTGTCTACAAAAGTCTACGAAAGCTTATGCTACAACTTCTTTCCCTCTGTTAGTTTCTAAAGTACTTTCAAAACACTGAATATTTTAGAATTCATTGTGTTGTTCCTCTGCAAAAGCATGAACTATCCACTGGATCACATCCACTTTGGGTTTACAATTAACACTTACTTGCTACAGACTGATAACTGCTTCTCATTTTTTGCACAGCCCATTTCAGACAAAATAATGACACCTCTTTACTGTAATTAAGTGATGTTGACTAAGTTGCATGCTCCTTTCCTTAAACTTCCAAAGTAAATACCCTCCTGCCCCACCAGCCAACACTTGACTACAACTAAATGTTATATCTACTTAGGGTTAGCAAGGGATGGTGACTAGGTGTTTGGCATGATTAAAAAAAAACCAGGCTGACTGACCCCTGTATCCTTGGGGGATATGTTCCAAGAATCCTATTATTTTCAATGAGACAAACACCACAAGTTGATGATAGAATCACATTGGAGGACCTAGAAATGTCTAGAGAGAACTTATTTTTTTCAGACGTGGATAAGTGAAACCGTTGATACAGAATCCGTGGCTATAGGGGTTGACTGGTATTTATGCCTTGCTTGATCATAAGAGCAGCAAAAGGTCAGTCTATGAGCAGCTCAGCTTACACATCTGTGCAGAATGTTGCTCAGCCAGAGTCAGTCAGCAGCTTTATAAAGCCAGATGGAACCCTATTGTGTCTGTGTTTCAATGGCTCCCAGAATCCATGTCCCTGCCACCTGCAGTGATGTTGCTGCAACCCAGCAAAGATTAGACCAGCTGTTTCCTCTCCTTTAAATAAACCACAGTGGCAGAGGGGGTAAGTGTTTTGCTCCTATACTCATATCAAACTCCTATACATCTATAAAAATACTGTAATGTCAAGAAAAGCTTTAGGTAAGATTGGCACAAATATTCTTTAAAAAGGCAGAGCCTTGCGACCATGGATGAGTTAAATCTATAAAGCTCAGAGCTCAAACAAAGCGGTGCTATTAACAATTCAGAGGAGCACTCAAATGCCATGCCTTGATGAGGTCAAACCTCTCAGAACTCTCTGGCAAAATACTTGGACTTTAAAACAATGAGGCTGCTAGAGTTTCATAGTTCCCCCCACCCTCCAAAAAAAAAATGTTCGCATACCAAGACTGGTTTTATAATTAAAAATGCAACGTGCTGATGTTGCATCTTATAAAACAAGCTGCAGCACTGAAAGGGCTGGATCCAAACCAATCATTTTGCTGATGCAACAGATTCCACTGATTGAACAGAGAATGGTCAATGTCTCCTCTTAGTCCTCTTGCAACCCCCGCAACCCACCCACCCCCACTCCCATGACACAAACCTTGAAAATCTCTTCCAGGCAGCAAGGAAACCCTCTAGAGCAGATTGTGGTTCAGCACCATGGGATATACGGGACGGGAGAAATGAATGCTCAAATGTGGTAGTGGGAGTCCACTAGTGTAAGACTGCATATAAGCCCAAATGTTTAATATTTTTTTTAAAAAGCAGAGGTAATACCACTACAATTTCAGACTGGAAAAGCAAGTCATCAACTGACAGAAGCAACAGATCATTGTTTCTTATACAGAACAGCAACATGAAATCATAGGAATCATAGAATTATAGAGCTGGAAGAGACCACAAGGGCCATCCAGTCCAACCCCCTGCCATGCAGAAATCACAATCAAAGCATCCCTGACAAATGGCCATCCAGCCTCTGTTTAAAGACCTCCAAGGAAGGAGATCCCACCACGCTCCGAGGGAGTGTGTTCCACTGCTGAACAGCTCTTACTGTCAGAAAGTTCCTCCTAATGTTGAGGTGGAATCCCGTTCCTGGAGCTTGCATCCATTGTTCCCTGTTCTAGTCTCTGGAGCAGCAGAAAACAAGCTTGCTCCATTCTCAATGTGACAGCCCTTCAAATACTTAAACATGGCTATCATATCTCCCTTTAACCGTCTTTTTTCCAGGCTAAGCATACCCAGCTCCCTAAGTCTTTCCTCATAAGGCATGGTTTCCAGATCTTTCACCATTTTAGTTGCCCTTCTCTGGACACGCTCCAATTTGTCAATATCCTTTTTGAATTGTGGTGCCCAGAACTGGACACAGTATTCTAGATGAGGCTGACCAAGGCAGAATAGAGTGGCACTATTACTTCCCTTGATCTAGACACTATAGTTCTATTGATGCAGCCCAAAATTGTATTGGCCTTTTTAGCTGCCACATCACACTGTTGACTCATGTTCAACTTGTAGTCTACTAGGACTCCTAGATCCCTTTCGCACGTAGTCTCGTTCAGCCAGGCCTTCCCCATCCTATATCTATGCATTTCGTTTTTCTGCCCTAAGTGCAGTACCTTACATTTCTCCGTATTGAATTTCATTTTGTTAGCTTTGGCCCAGCTCTCCAGTCTATCCAGGTCATTTTGAATTTTGATCTTGTCCTCTAGGGTATTAGCTACTCCTCCTAATTTGGTGTCACATGCAAATTTGATAAGTATGCCCCTAATTCCATCATCCAAGTCATTGATAAAGATGTTGAATAGCACTGGGCCCAGGACAGAACCCTGTGGCACGCCGCTGGTCACATCCTTCCAAGACGAAGAGGAGCCAATGCTGAGCACCCTCTGGGTTCGGCTGGTCAACATTACAAATCAATTTAACAGTTCACTTGTCTAGCCCACATTTTACAAGCTTGTTTGCAAGAATGTCATGGGGAAGACTATATATTGGACCACTCAATGCTTTTGCCAGTCATTTGGGGTCAGAGTTCTTCATAACAACCTGATTTTCAGGTGTACCTTGACACTGCAAACAAGCATGCCTACCTCAACACAGTGCGACCCACTTCCAAGTAAACATTTATATACCAGGAGTGGGCAAACTGCAGCCTGCAAGCTGCATGTGACCCTTGGGGATCCAGACACTGAGGCGCAACCTAGCACCCCTACCTCCTAAAAAATATAAAAATATTGTTTCAATGTGATCTTTCACCCCCAAACAGCTCAAAACTGCTATAAAATGCAGAAGTTTTGCTACCCCCAATGTCTTAAAAACACCTCTAAAACCTGCTGGAAACCCCTTCCCCCAAATTTGCCAAAAATGAAAGTTATGTCAGAACTGGGGTGATGTCAAAACTGGACGTGATGGGTGATACTGGGGGAATTTGACAGTTTTTTAAGGTAACTGGGGGAGGGGGTGTTGGGTGAGCAGAAGTGTTGTGTTTTGTAGTGGTGTTGAGACACTGGGAGTTGGGCTTGTGGTGAGATATTACCCAGAACCCCCTCCCATTTTAGAGGGTCTGGGGGCTTTGGTGTGTTGGTGTGTCCCATCAGAAAAGCAGAGGTTAAAACTGCTGTCTTCCACAAACACAATTGCACATCCCTGATCCATACTATACTTGCATGTAGATGATGTCACTGTACAACCCACATGGATGGAGGTAACAAAAGTTGGCAGCTGATATTTCTATCATTATTTATCATAAAATCTTACTCTCGGTTGTTTTAGGGACTTTTTTCAGGGGGCTTTCTTCTGAAACAGGAAGTAAAGATCTCTTTTTGAGAACAGCTTGAAGTGGGAACAAAAACATGGCAAAATTGCTGCCCATCATGTCCAGTTGGCATAGGGGAGGCATTCTGAGGAAACAAACAAACAAACAAAATCTATATTTTGTGGGGATGTGGGAACCATTAGGAGTAGCAAAAACAGTCTGAGAACAGCATATGGGCCACAAGCCACACTTACCCCACCCATTCTAAAATATATTCAATATTCTGCACAATGGGCAGACTGAAGCCTAAATCCTACTGTTAGTCTGACTAGAATTGTCCCACCAAATCAATGGGATTTTACCTATGAGTTGACTCACAATTCAATAGCTGGTTCAATGGGTCTACTCTAGTTGGAAATAACCCAAAGGATTCTAGACTTTGAAGCCAACAATATAGAAATTCCTTAGGATGTCTATCAAAGCTCATGCATGTATTTCAAAGCAGAAGTCATAACTTAGATGAGCTTTCTTGTGTCTGTGAAAACCTGGGAGTGGCAAGAGGGCTTTTGGGTCCTGCAAGGCAAGAAAAATCAGCCCTTGAAAAAGAACCTGTTTTCCATCAGAAAATTAGAAATGTTGTGGCTTGGGACTGGCACTCCTATCTTTAGATATGCCCTGGTGGCACAGTGGTTAAATGCCAGTACTGCAAGTCACCATGTTGCAAGTTTGATTCCAGAGGGCTCCAAGGTTCACTCAGCCTTCGTAGATCGGTAAAATGAGTACCCGGCTTGTGGGGGCAATTAGCTAACACACATGGGAAACTGCTTAATGCAGTGTAGACGTGTAAATTGCTATTGCTTAAAACAAATTGTAAACCGCTCTGATAGCCTTTGTGGCTGAAGAGCGGATATAAATACCTAATTAAAAAAAAAGATATTCACATTATACATGCCACTATTTCATTAATATGTTTAATGATTGATAGTTAATTCCCTGTTACCTCTAGGAGAGAGTCTAAAACCGCTTTTCTCAATACATAATGTGTTTTTATGAAAGAAACAGAATTCTTCAGGTACCTCTATTAGGGCTAATTTGCACAATTATGTGGTAGCTTAGGAAAGAAGGGTGAGGCTAAAATTCTATACTTATTCACAGTATGCCTTATTGGACTCAATGGGATTTACTTCTAAGTAGACATGAATAGGACTGCTCCAATGTCTTTATGCTCAGAATGACCACTCATGCTCACTGTTACAGGGGAATACACTGTACCCTCATATGTCTAGATCCTCACATGAAAAAGTGAGCCAGCCACTTTTCTAGTAAGTTCTGATTTTGTCTGCAAAGAGGACCACATAGGTCACCTGCATCAGCATAGCTGACTCTCAGGAAGAAGCCATAATGCTCCTCTCTACAGATGTTATCAAAACAGTATAAGATGACACCACAGTAAAGAAGCTCCCATAACCATGTGGGTAATGTATGAATCAGACCTAATTAAGACAGGCAGTATTCTAATTTCTGTGCATGCCTATGTAATCCCTTGGCCATGATGTGCTCATGTGTGTTGGGATTCTTGAGATGAGGAAAAGCAATGTGTCAGCAGTGAGGTATATCTGATTCACTTCACTTCTTAAAATATGCAAAGTATTTCTTTTAAACCGATCACTTGTTTAAAAATCCCATTAATTTTCCAGGTCCTCGACATCAGTCATCAGGGAGTCAGTTCAGCCATTTGTTCACCCATGAACCCAAGGACTTCATTTTACATTTAACAATGAAACCACTTTTATTTTCCACTGTCTAAAATTCCCACACTTGTTTAGAAATTTGAAGAATCATGGCTCTTTTCTCCAACTTCCTACAGTCGTGTGTTTTCAGGATCAAAAGGTGTTTTTGGTTTTTGGTTTCCTGGCATGAAAGCTTATTTTAAAATGAAGATGGAAAACCTCAAGGCTGCAGGTCACGTTTGGCCATCAGCTTGGCTATCTGGCCCTAGCCTAACCAACTGGGGAAAGGGAAGGAAAAGAAAAACTATACCCACTCCGGCAGCACTTCAGGAGATGGAAAAGCCATGTGGGCAGGATGTGAGTCAGCCAGCTCCTTGATTGGCAGCTGCTCATTCTTTGCTCCTCCTGCACCTTCCCTATGCTGGCTTATACATAATAAACAAGTTCATTGCCCCCAAATTTTTTGCTTTCTTCATTGCAGCACAGCTATAATACAGCAATATCCCCTGGAATTTGTACGGTGCTATATGAACACTATAAGATGATGATATATGAACACTAATACAACAACAGAATTCCTTAAAATAGTCTCATTTTGTACATAACCTCTCTTAGCCAACCCAAGGCCACCAAGAAGCACTTCCAGGAAAACTTTTCAATAAATACCTGGTATTTAAAAGGTAACAAATGAGTTAAATTTTAAGGAAATCGTTACCCAGTGTCTGTGGACCATAATCAACTGAATTCAGATCAATGTAACTGAGGTACAACCTTGACAAAACAAAGTTGTTACACTTGCCTGGAGAAGTCATGTTGTGTTTTTAATTATTATATTTTAATACTGGTAACTAATTTAATTCTTTTTAAAACTTTTGTATCTTGTAATGTTTTAGTTGTTTGTTTTTTGTTTTTTTATTATTGTAAGCCACCTTGAATCCCATCATGGGAGAAAGGCAGGATATAAATCCAATAAATAAATAAAGAAGTCTTATTCAACCTGTTTGTGGTGAGGTTCCATTCACCCTCAAGGATCTTGCTCACAGTTTGGAGGTGCTGATAGATCCAGGTTTAACACCGGAGCCCCAAGTGTCAGCTTTAGCATGGAGCATCTTCCACCAGCTGAGGTTGATGGATTCATCAATCCTCTCTTGGGAGAAATAGCATGGTCAGATATTTAAGCTCTGGGAACCACCAAAGTGCGCTGCCTTTCAAAAATGTCCAGAAATCAGAATTGGTCTAAAATATAGCTACGCAATACAGCTTCCCAACACAATTCAAAGTACTGGTACCCAACAGCATTGCTACTCAAAGAGATGAAAGAAACAGTTGTAGTCAATAGACACAAATATGGTGCCGGTCCCTTAAACGCTGAGGAAAAAAACCCTACCAGTCCCCCAAATACGGGAGTTTAAAAAGCACTGCCCTACATAGTTTGGGGCCAATGAAAGTGAAAGATTGCCAAATTCTATACAAACCTGCTTGCACACCACATCTTTGAAGTCCTCTAAAATCATCTTAATACCCTCCTCTGGGCCCTCATCTTCTGAGATAAAGCAAACAGGTTTTCTGACCTGTGGGTCCGACCTCTGGAATGCTATTCCCCTGGAGCAAACTTTTATCCCTTTACTGCAAACTTTTAAAAATTTTTCCTGATCCTCCCAAAATTCCATCTGAACTGTTTTTCTTCTGCAGCTATGATTTTGACGTTATTCTATATTATTTTTTCATTGTGTTCCTTTTAAAAAATTATTGTGAGGTACCTATGGACCTTTATAAACTAAAGGACCACATAAAAGTGTCACAAATAAATAAACAAATGCAGGAGAACACTTTTTGTCATTATAGAAAACATATGGTTGCTGGTCCATTAACACAGAGCAGTCTGGGATATTTAAAAGTACAGCAACCAGAAAATATTGCATAAGATAGAAATGATTTGGCGGTGTTAACTGGAAAAGACACACTAAGCGAAACTGCTTTTTTTTAAAAAAAAAGATAGACTCAGAACTGCAATGAGTTTGAATTTATTAACTATATGAAATGTGATACTTTGTAGCCAGCATTTTTGTCACTCTGCAAGAAAAAAAAGGGGGGGTCTTCGATCTTCCTTTTCAGGCAGCTGATGTGGCATACATGACTAATAGATATGTGTTGGCAAACAGGCAGCTAAGCATTCTTTGTAGGCTTCCAACGTTTGTGGTATTGGTCTGCAAAGACATCTGCCATATACTAGGTTTCACCAATCCAGAAGCTGAAATATTTCTGAAGTCTGCAAATCAAGTACATTCAATCTGACCATTTCCTAGCAGATGCTTAGCATATGTTCCCTGCATATGCTACCAAAGCTGCAGAAAAGACAGCCAAAAACAAACAAACAAAAAATATTCATCTTTCACATTTCTTCCAATATATCTAGAACTATAAAGGCACCACATCCTGGTTGATCTTGGAAGCTAAGCAGGGTCAGCACTGGTTACTACTTGGATGGGAGATCACCAACAAATACCAACTGCAGTAAGCTGTATTTCAAAGGAAGGAACTGGCAAAACCACATGAATATTCCATGCCCAAGAAAACACTATGAAATTCATGGGGTTGCCATAAGTTGACAGGAGACTTGAAGGCACACGTGCACACATAGGTTTTCTTGTTTTAAAAAGAAAATAGGTGGCATCCATTGAATATGGTTAAGACCTAGCTGGGCAAGATCTGGGCAGCACTTAAACATCACAACTAGGGGGATGTTTTGCACTGAAGACTACATACTCTTTTCATTCGTGTGCTTGGACAACAGTCATGACAGAAAACTTATATGATGGTGCTTCTCAACTGTCCCCTTCAAAATAGATACCTTTGTACTAATAGCTACTACAGTATTGTCACAATCAAGATTGTCACTTGCCATTTAAAGAAGATATTCATTCTTCCTGCTGTAAGAAAGTCTATGAAAATTGTAGTTTTCAAAGACTATTTCAGAGTTCAAGACGTATTCTGCACAAAAGTCACATGTGCTAGTTCTGCACAGAAACAGTATTTTCTGCATATAAAATTATATCTCAGCCCAGAAATATTATTTCTTGTGCAGAAAATTCAGTTTCCTCTTCAAAAAACAAACAAACAAACAAAAACCATGTGTCAATTTTGTGAAGAATAATTCTTGAACAAATTCTCACCAAGATTCTCCTTGTTGGGGTTTTCCAACGTTCAAGAAATGTGCTTCTCAAATATTCTCTAATATTCTTTCCATCCCTAGTCAACACATAGAAGACTGGCACTGTAAAATGGAGCGGTGCTTCACTCACTTATTTTGGTATTTGTAAAATGGTGGTATGTAAAACACTGCAGTGCAAGGAAAGTTAAAGGCTGCTAAAATTAACTTTCTGGGGTAGTTCCACCATTCTGCATTTTAACTTCTGGCATCTGTCAGCCTATGCTATCTTGTTCCCTCTTCCAGCAGGCACTCCATTGTCAGTTGAGACAAGTGCTCATTAAATTTACATAGTCCCAGGTAAAAGTGAGCCCAAGGCACAAGGAAACAGCAGGCAAACCAGTTCAACAACAGTGAGCAGGTTCTTCATTCCCACCCCCCATTTCACATATGGCGCTTTTGCTTCACAAATATGTCTTCTGTATTCTTCTTCCACTCTAAGGGATGATCCTATTCCTGCACTAACAGTTCCACATTTTGCTTTTACATCACCAGCAAGTTCAGTACTTACATTGAATGACCTTCACTGAACGCCTTCAGAACCTGCTGTTCATACAGAAGGGGAGTTCTCCTTCTAAAACTGTTGCGGAGACTTTTAGAAGTTACGATAGGAGTAACAGTAGTAATTATGGGGCAATTCACAAACTAATAATACAGCTACTTCACTTTGAAGGTGCGTCTGGACAACACACACCAGCAGAGCCAATGCAATCGGTTCTGCAGCTGAATGAACTTGTTTGGAGAATCCAAAAGGAAAACTGCCTAGGAAAGCTATGCATGTAGTACTCACAAAAGCAGGAAACACATTCAGGGTAGCCGTGTTGAACATGCAGCAAAACAAAATCCAAAATCCACAAAGAAGTGATACCTTTATTAGCCAACCAAATGTAAAATGCTTGATGCAAGCTTTCAAAGCTCTATTGGCTTCTTCATCAGGCAAAAGATGCATTTAAAAAAAGATAAAAAGAAAAGTGATGATGTGGGAGTCACAGACCTACATGCTGTTTCAGGTGTTACTTCTGCAGTTTAGGTGAGGGTTCTCATGCAGACAGAGGCCACTCCTACTTCCTGTCCATGTGGAGTTGAGACAAAAGACAGTAAATCCTTTTGCAGCAGTGAGGAACTTCTCTGGCAATTAGCATGTCTCTGTCCCTTTGGGAAGCAAAGAGCTCCTTTAGGTTTTCCGTCGTTTTTTCCCGGGCTGTGAAGCTGTGTTCTGGAAGAGCTCATACCTGACGTTTCACCTGCATTCTTGGCTGGTATCTGAAACTCTGAAGCTACACCCCCTTCCAACACAGTCCAAAGGGAGACTGTGGGGTTTCCTTCTCTACCTTGTGCCTCTTGCAGATTTACCTCCCCATCCCTTCTACCCTGAAGAGGAGAGAAACGATCGAGCAAAACAAGGCATATGTACACATCAGCTGAAGAAAGATTAGAAAAAACTTATTTATTCTAAGCAGAGTTCATCACATGCAGATAATTCTCATGAAAAGGCTCTTCCTTTCCAGGTACATTCTTAGAAGTTACAGATTACAGAAGAGTTCAGTCATTCCAAGCCATGTTGGAAAAATAAAACATAATTCTCTAACGCAATCTAACTAGTACAGTTCCTAGCCTACATGAGGTCCTTTTCCCAGGACGTCCCTTTATTGTCTTTGCTCTTCTCCTTTGTTCATCTCCCTGCCTCATGGCCCCGAGGCAGTATTTATTACATTGTCTAAGAAGTTTCTGGAAGATCACCAGTCTGTAAGTCTTGATTGGTCATTTGTCCCTGCTGACCTGTGACATCAGTGATGGTGCTGATCTGAAAGGTGTTACCTTTCTCCAGACCCTAGTTAACCCTTTGTTACCTGATTGCTGAGCTGGTAGATAATGGGAAATGGAGTCTTCCCATTATCACAGGGACCACTAGACCCAGCATTCCTAACTGCTAACCATGCTGGTTGGGGCTGTTGGGAACTGAAGTAAAAACAATGTGTACCAGAAAACACATGTGCAATGCTCCTATGCAATCCCTTTTCCCACTTCACAAATCCCTGCAAGCCAAAGCCTGATAAAGCAGGGGGCCATATATTTTGGCTGACCTGAACAGCCAACGAACATCTGAGCTTTCCATCAAAGATAAAGGAGTAATAGAAAATTCTTGGGCACAGGACAATGCAACCTAGCACTGACGGAGTTAGAATGTTAGAATGTACAAGAGGTTCAGTGTTGATTAGTGAATCAAAGATGGTGTGTAGATAGAAATCTATGTGGTGAATACCACCCTTGATCAAGAGAACAAGAGAAGTCAAACAGCTGAAGGAATGGCCAAGAAAAACAAACAGCTCCCCAGCTGTGTAGAAAAAGATAGTATTCTTTATTCCAATACATTTTGAGATTTTATTCTCTCTCAAAGGAGATACAGTTCACAGTTTTATTCTGTACTGCTGATGAGAAAAGTCTTCTGCAATGTTTCTGTAGTCAAAAACAATTAAAATCTTCTGAGATCTGTTTCAAGATAATGGCCACATTTTATCTTTGGCATGATAAAGTCAAGCCACATGCTGGATTTAAAAATCATTGTATCGGAAAGGCTCTTCTGCGAGTTTGGTATAAATACAAGCAAAGGTTTTTCTCTAAGATACTACTAGTTACCTCACCGCAGGAAGCTTTTTAAAAGAAAGAATGGGATAAAAATTGGAAATGGTTATATTATAATGATCTTTTGTGAGCCACCTTGGGTCCCACTCTGTGAGAAAGGTGGCATATAAACAAAATAAAACAAAATAAAAGTGTCAGGAATAAAGTATTCTTCAGAATTTAGTAATCAAATGCAGATACAGAGCAGTATCCTGTTTCCCACACTGATGGTGAGTCCGCAAGCAGGAGTTGAGGTCAATGCCTTAATACAGGAACATCTGAGAATAGCTGATCACAGAGAAAGAAGAGCCACATACAGTGAACAAACCTCCTTTGAGGGAAATATGATCTGGGACTAAACTTTCTGAGGTTTGTACCTCCAACAAAGGTAAAACTTCTCTTTTGGACTATAATTGGCTAAGTTTTATACCTACATAGCACCTGAAAGTTTCTTCCAGATGTAGCAATACGGAGACTTCTTGAAAAATCCAATGATTGCTAACAAAGAAGCCTTGGCTTCACAACAGGTCAGAGTCATGCTGGATACCAAAAGAGGTTGCCTTGCTGCTGCAGGAGGAGTTAAATTTTATTGTTCTTTGTCTCAGCACACCACATGGCCAGTAAGGATTGGCCTTTGCCTGCATGAGATCCTCCACCTGAACAGCACCACAAGCAACATCTGAGACAACATGTAGGCCTGTGACTTCAACATATTTTTAACATATTTTGCCTGATGAAGAAGCCAGTAGAGCTTCAAAAGCTTGCATCATGTGTTCTGCAGTTTGATTGGCCAATACAGGTATCACTTTTTTTTTTTTGTAAATAGTAGCAAGTTAACCTGAAGAAAAGGCATAACCAAATACATAAATAAATAAATGGTTCCCATAAAGCACACAGCGTGACTGGATCTCTCATAAACACAGAAGAAATATAATACAGATGGAACACTGCAGAATCATTAAATTGGGGTTTTTAATCTTGTTCCCTTATGCCTAATATTACCTGGGAGATAATTCAGACGTCGTCTTCCTGCCCACAGCCTTAACATACAGACTTGAGAATTTACACACACAAAGTTCTAGGATTAGGTCTCAACACAGGTATTTTAATACAAAATGATTGTACTGTTCCAACAATGACAGTGGAAACTAACCTCCGCCATAATATCACATGGACAAATTATCCCAGCTTTGCACTTCCTTTCACAAAGTACCTGTGAAATGTTCCTACTAAGGGTCAAATTTTCTTGCCCCTATCTAAAAGTACCTTGCTTTTCTCTGCCATGGCCAAAAAAAATAAAAAATAAAAATAAAGTACAGTAGCACCCCCGTATCTGCTGATTCGCCATCCGCAGATTCAATTATCCGTGGTTGGCGACAGCAGGGGGGGAGTGGATGAGGGAGGAAGGGGAGGAGGAGAGATCTCACCTCCCTTCTCCCCGCAGGATGGCTCCCATGGCAGCAATGGCAACGGGAGGGGAGGCGAAGGGAGGGGAGGAGAGGGGAGGAGAGATCTCGCCTCCCTTTTCCCTTCACCCCCCACGATGGCTCCTGTGGCAGCAATGACAAGAGGGGGTTGCTATTATCTGGTGGGGGCTGGAACCAATCCCCCACGGATATGGGGGTCCTACCCTACTCAAGATGGCAATAATCCTTCTTGCAGCAGTAATTTCTGTGGGACTTGTAAGGAAAGCCTTGGGGACACAGCATTCTAGTGATTTAAATTGACTAGAGACCGCAGAATATTTCTAAATTTGAAACATAAGGTATCACATACTTTTATCATCAGGAGTGGTATGTTTTCATTTAGTTTTTAATTACATGCTTGAGTTCAAGTTTAAGAAGTCTAGAAAAGCAGAAGGATTGCAACGCAATCCAGTAATAAATTTAATCATATTCCTTTATAAAGGCAGGGTTTTTCCCTCCCTTTTCAGGACAGATGTAATTTGATGAAATTTCTTGTAAACCACCAACATTTTGCATTCTTTCAGTAATTCTTAACATGTACACTGCATAACTTCAGACAGCCAACCTGACAATGCAAAGGGCTAAGAATGTTGACGTATTTATATTTGAAATGGGATCTGAAGGGAGAAGGGACTACTGCTCCAGTTCTGAGCCCAATGTAACCTTTAGGCTTCATTTAAATGTAGACAACAAATTCATGTGTTCAAAGAAATGCCACAGAGATCAGAAGCTTTATCTGAATAAGGGTATTTTCAGAAATAATGGCTTCTTAGAGAGAGAAAGAGGGAGGGAGGGAGAGAACACATTCTCTGGATATTCTTCTAAACATCAGGCAAAACAAGATTATTACAGATCTCTTTTTTAAACCAGGGGCTTGTCTAGACAAGCTACATATTTATCCCATCTCCCCACTCCCACCCCATCTTGGAGCCCTACAATCCAAATGATGTGAGGCTATTGCCTGATTTGCTTCCGGGAAGTTCTGACGATACCTGAGGCAAAGCCAAGGGAAGCTGTTTTATAGCATTTTTTAAAAACCACACCAGGGAAAACCTGCATTATGCAGGAAACCCCAGATGGGTCCAGTGTGGGAATGCAAGAGTTGATACCTACATGCTGGGTTCCATCTCTGGGTGCTCCCACCACTGCCACTGGAGTCTCTCTGAAGCCGGAAGGAGGTCCCCAGCATGTGATCAAGGCCCCCTGCATGTAACCAGCCTTGATTACATGCTGAGGGCCTCCTTCCCGGCTTCAGAGTGTGACACGGTCAGCAACAGAGGCGCCCACTGGTACAGGATGGTGTCTTTGTGATGACTTCCTCCTGTTTTGTCATGGTACCGGGAAGGAAACACACCAGTTCCAGGGCCAGAATACGCCAGTGGAAAGCCAGCATATTCTGGCAGGTCTAGACATGCTGCAAGTGATGCTCAAATGTACAGAATTTGAACTGGAATTCCAGCCATCCCCAACATATGAAAAAATAATATCATATATAGTTTTTCACTCAGCATCAAAATATTTGCAATAACAATATTACCGTATATTCTGGCGTATAAGACGACCTTTGAGCCCTGAAAAATAGACTCCAAAATCAGGGGTCGTCTTATACGCCGGATACACTTTGTTTCACCCCGCTGTCTGAACTCCCGCCTCTTCGCTCCCTTCGCAAATGGAGCTAAGAGGCAGGAGATCGGGCGGGGGGATGAGGCAAAGTGCTTACGGTTCATTCGCCCCCCCTCCTCTGCCTTCTCCCCCTTTGGGGAGCAACCGAAGACAGAGGAGGGGGGCGAATGTTGCTGGAAAGCCCCCCCTCCAGCCACCCTTCCACCCTCCGTGAAGCCCCCTCCCTCCAGTCCCCCTTCCCGCCACCCACCCCCTCCCCAAAGCCGCGATCAGGCTCCCAATCATGGCTTCGGGGAGGTGGATGGCTGGGAAGCCCCCTCCCTCCAGCCACCCTTCCACCCTCCGCGAAGCCCCCTCCCTCCAGCCCCCCTCCAGCCACCCACCCCCTCCCCAAAGCCGCGATTGGGCTCCCGATCATGGCTTCGGGGAGGGGGTGGATGGCTGGGAAGCCCCCTCCTTCCAGCCACCCTTCCACCCTCCCCGAAGCCACGATTGGGCTCCCGATCGCGGCTTCGGGAGGGGGTGGGTGCCTGGGAAGCCCCCGCTCCAGCCACCCTTCCGCCCATCCCGTCCGTCTTCATTCCCTTTGCAAAGGGAATGAAGACAAAGGGTATGGGCAGTGGTCGAGGCAAACCAAGGTCATTCGGCCCCCTCCTCTGCCTTCACTCCCTTTGGGGAACAACCAAAGGTGGAAGAGAGGGGCAAATGTTGTGGCTGGCTGGCTGGCTGGGAGAGCCCTGCTAGCTGATCCTGTTTGCTTTCCCAACTCACGAGGAGATCATTGTGAGTTGGAAGACAAAGAGGATCAGCTGGCAAGGCTCCCCCAGCCAGTCAGCCAGTCAGTCAAATTGGGGGTGGTGGTCTTATATGGCAAATATATGCCAAACCCTAGATTTTTAGTTCAAAATTGGGGGGTCGTCTTATATGCCCAGTCGTCTTATACGCTGAAATATACGTTATCTACAAATAAAGAAACAATGATCTGCTCCTGGCTTACTTTGTGTGATACCTGTGTGTGCAATTAATATGTAAATGTGTCATACCAAATGACATCACCAGGGGTTGTCCCTAGTAATATCACCCTTGCAGTAAAACTCTGTGACATCACAAAGGGGCATCCCAAGGGCTCACAGTTTGCTCTCCCAAATCTTAGGACCTTGGATAGTCCTGACCTGGCAATCCTATTCTTTAGAGGATGTCCCTTCTACAAAACAGAGGCAGTAAAAAAACAGGGAAAGGCATATACCTTTTATAGTTGATTTTCACCCATCGTCTCCCAATTGCCACTCCGAAATTAAAGACAGATAATCTACCAGGTCTTGCCAGTCCAAATTAGAAGCTCCCTATTGTTGCTTTCCATGTACTCTTAAATCTGCTGGTGAAAGTTGCAATAAAAATGCCAACCGAAAAATCCTGGATCATCCAAACATTGCATCACTTGTACACATATGTCTGAAACTACAACTTTTAAAAGTAGAAGCAGAGGCAAAATCATTAAACAGAACATGACTTGCAATTCCACCAATATCACATATGTGATTGAATGCCAGCAGTCTGGATGCAATATGTAGGAAAACCATCACTTATCTGTAAATAAGATTCAGGAACCATAAGTAAGGAATCGCCACCACAAAGCTGGAACAACCTGTTGCTAAGCATTGTAATTCTGATGAGCCCCAGCCTTTCCAATGGGACTATATTTCCAACAGAAAAAAACCCATGATCCAACCATGCTTGAAGAAAGGGAAAACTTTTAGATCTGCATATTTGACACCCTTGAAACCATAAGGCCTTAATTAAAAGGGCAATATATACTGTTGCCTCTAGCGCCATCCACTGAATGCCACTTTTAGTCCCTGGGAATTCTGTCACTGCCGCCATCATTGGATACTGTTTATTTCTCACATTCCAACAGACATCACCAAGGAAGGTAGAAGTAGAAAGAATGTATGTTTTCAATAATTTTAATACATTGTATTAAACCAGCTCCATTTTTACAGTACAGGTTGCCTCCCATATATGAAGGAGTTCCGTTCATGGATACTAGAAACCACGGATAATAGTGAATCATATTAAAATTAAGGACTTTCGGTACAAAATACGATAGAACACAGTTGTGTTGGAGAACCTAGAAATTCCTAGACAGAACACCTCTCTAGCATTGCCCAGCATAACTCTATGGTATATGTCCCTATTTTTTCAGCCACAGATAACTGAAACTACAGATATTGGTTCCACAGATACAGGGGGTGACCTGTATACTGCTGGGATACAAGTTTTACCTGGAAACAGTGCTGTTGTTTTCTTTTTTTCAAATTACATAGATAGATGATAGGTAGATAGGCTGGTTTTTATGCATAAGCTATGCTTAAATCAGTGTTTGACAACTGTCCTATTCTGTATCAAATTTTAACCTGATGCCTCCTTCTCAATTATGTAACAGCATTTCTACTTGGGCCTTGAATATTGTACATTTGAGGATGTGGACTTTAATCTATGAAAGTTCGTGCTAAAATTAATAACTCATTTGGTCTTAAGGTGGTACAAGACTCTTCCCAACCACTCCCTGGTGACTTCCTTTATTTTTTATACTATAGTGTAATGTATCTCAACAGGCGTCTAGAGATAATAATCATGCAAACCAAAATAATAAACTATATAAGGGCAAATTTGAACAGCTTGTCCCACAGGTGTTTTCTGTTATTTTGGGGACTCTTTTGCTAACTGTAACTTGGATTATTTGATACAGCATCTAAAGAAAACAAAATGAAAAGAAGGGAAATATCCTCAATTTTGAAAAATCTCATACCAGCTGTATGGGCAAAGGGGTGTTAAAGTTGTATAAAAGGGTAACTAATCTGCTGAGATCTTGAATCTATATCCTCAAATTCCATGAATAAGCAAAGCCTCAAGGCCACCCACCTTGTTTTGAATTACACCAGTTCTTCATCTGATGCATATAAATGCAATCTAGCATCTTAGCCAAAAGCAAAACCCAATGTCTTTAGATTAAAATGACAGGGCAAAGCATAGGACTGGAAACAGGGATCCCCACAAGTTTCCCCCATGTTGACAACCAAGTATTTCATGCTAACTCAGCAATCTAATATGTCTAGACTACCTCTAAAGCTCTCTTAGTGACAGAGGAAGTCGAGTATCTGGACTGGGGGTGGTGTTGCACTTGCATTTTAAAATATAGTATATTGCAAGTTTAATTAATAAAACTAGTTGTACCCAACCTAACATACGCCGGTGGTGCGTTAATGGTGAGTCGCTCTGTTGCCCTGCCACCGCTGCTGCCACCGCTATCAGTTGACTGCCTGGGTCCATCACAGTGGCAGCCGGACAATGATGGGACCCCCTGGTGACTGGATGATATCAAAACCCATATCAAAAGTTGGTCTACTTCTATAACAGAGTAAATAATGCCTACCATTCCAAAAATCCAATTAATTAGTTGAGAGGTCCATCTTCACTGACTCAATTCTTACAAAATAAACCATACACACACACACACACACACACACACACACACACACATATGTGGCTTGTGTATGTTTCCTTTCCCAGTGTGTTGATTGGTGGATTAGGAAACATACACAACCAATCCCCTCACTCCCTCAGCCAATCACCACCCACATACAAATTCCCTCTCCACCTCACAATCCACTCCTGCCGCTCAATCTGCATCTATACCTCCAGCCTCACAAGGGCCCCTCCCTCCTCTCACACCCTCAGCCAATCACCACCCATATGAAAAAATGCAATATTTTTTCCTAAAATAATACCGTGTAGCTGAACCGTGTGAAAGGAACACTGCCACTCCACGCTCCATGCTGCAACCACCGATTGAAACTCCAGCAGGGCACATAATGGTGTATGTTACACTGGGCACACCTATAGTAATACTAATACTAATACTAATACTAATACTAATACTAATACAATTACATCAGTGGCTCTTGACCTTTTCTTTACCAGGGACCCCCTTTAAATATCATCTGTTGGACTGGATGGCCCTCGTGGTCTCTTCCAACTCTACAATTCTATGATTCTATGATTCTATGACTTAACTCAAGATTTAAAACCCTAACAACAATAATAAAAATACCTGATAACAACAATAACAATAATAATACAATTACAACAATGCCCCTTAAACTTTTCTTTACCAGTGGCCACTTTAAATATCTTTTGTTGCCATGGACCCCCCAAGACCTTAAATTTAAAACCCTAATACTCATAATAATACCTAATAACATACCTAACAACAAGAACAACAACAACAATAATACAATTACACCATCCATGAAACCTTCCCTCAGAGGCACTAGCATGGAAGGAAAGACTTTTCTCCTGCTTCTTCCTGCAAGTTTGTGGCTGGAGTGGATTGAATGGCAGTGTGCAGGTCAAGCCAGCCAGCCTTTGCCTTGGCTCCTGTCACGTGACCACTCCACTGCAGGCAGGAGGTGGTCTGAACAGCCTTCAAGTCTTCATGGACCCCCTGTGATGACACTGCAGACCCCTGGGGGTCCCCAGACCCCAGGTTAAGAACCAGTGGTCTAGATACTTGGTGAAAGTAGCAAGCAAAAGCTCTGCCTCATTTAGAGAAGAGGGGGTCCAGGGACCCTTGTCTACCACTTGTTAAAATAGAAATGAATAGTGAATAGAAAAGGAGTCTCTCCAGCAAGGGGTGGAATAGTCACCTCTAACTTTTTTGTGAGTCTTTGGGCTCACCTTTGCCACGCCCAAAGACTGCAGAGTCTCAGCCTTCTGCTCCGACACCAGCTGCCCTTTGAGGGCAGCATGCTGGATTTCTGTTGGGGGAGGCTGGCAGCCAATGACAGCCAACTTTGCTCCATTCTATTTCTACTCCCTCTACAGCTTTGGCTCCTCCCACCAGCCAGAGGGATGTTTTTAGCAGGCGGCAGCCCATCTGGTGCAGCATTTGTAAAGAATTTTTTTCTCCCCATGGGAACCAGAGCCAGGGGCAGCCAGAGGACCCCAAGGAGTCCCCTAAGGAGGAAAAAGAGGGCCTGGAACCCCAGGGCAGCCTCCCACCTCCTTCCCACCCCTTTCCAGTTTTTTTTTGGGGGGGGGAGCAGCCTGTAAGTTCCTCGGAGCAGAAAGTGTCCACTCAGTATAGGCTCAGTGAATGCACCTGGCACAGCCTGGGGACAAACTAACCCAGGAGTAGCCAAAACAGCAGAACTGCACAGCAGAAAAGGCACAAAAACAAAGGCTTCAGCTAGCAGCTGTTCCACAGCTCTGACCCACTTTCACACACAAAAAGACTTATAGACACAAGGGTTCATCCAAAAATATCTGGAGGCTTTATCTTCAGTTTCAGTGTAAACAAATACAGCCTATACACAGCAAACCTCACCGACAAACTTAACAGCAACACTCCTCTTTCCCCACAACACCAACCCACACACAATGCATCATGTGCTTTGGCTGCATAGGGGTGTTTGCTAGTCATCCCTCTGCCTAGCCACAGCTGTGAAGAAACCCACTTCAGTTGTGCTAGTCTGTGGTCTGTGGCTCCAACATTTTTCCTTTTGCACTTAAAACAATATTACCCTGACAGAAGGAGGGGGTGAAAGGGCTCAGGGTTTTGGGTGCAGAAGGGGTGAAGAGCAGTGGAAGGGAGGAAAACAACCCTGCAAGGTAGGACAGGAGGAAAAAGAAGAAAGAAGAGGGTGGGGGACACATAGAAAGCAACATTATTTTCCCACATGCATGCATATCATGACAGCAAGGGGAGCTGCCTGAGTATTTAGTTACTGCAGCTCAAAAGGCAAAGATGTGGCTATAGTCCAAGGAGGTGATGCTGAAAAACACCATCAAGCTGCTGCCTGGCTGGCCAACAGAGCACTATGATTGGTCGGGTATGTTTCCCAAGCGGCCAATCAGCACACTGGGAACAGCAACATATCCAAGATAATTATATATATATATATATATATATATATATGTATAAAACATTGCCATAAAATAATCAACTCAATATGAAAACAATGGATAGAAAACGTGTTTGAAGTTTTTGGAAGTTCTGTAAATAGTGTTGATCAATATAAGTAGAGGTATAAAGTAAGGCAAAACAGAGGCTGACATTCTGAAATTACTTTCAATAGAGGCACACGTTAACTTCTGAAGAAGAGGAGCAGAAAAGGAGGACAGAAAACTTGCTTTTTGCTCTGACACAGTCTCATTATAACATCTGTGTGACACTGGCCAACCCATTACAGACTTTGTTCTCTCTCTTAGCTCACCCTCAAAACAGAAGTGATCCAAAACTGTAATTTTATTTCATTTGTTTCCTTTCCTTCAAGAAGGTAGTTCTTCTCTATGGCCCATTTTATCCTGCCAAGATCCCCAACAAAAGGTAGGTGACTAGCCCAAGTTCATTCAGTAACTTTCATCACAGAGGGAGGGGAGATCTCAACCTCACACTCCCCAGTCCTAACACAACATTGTTACCACTAGACCACATTAGCTCTTAGCTTTACCATAATGTGAATATTTACCTACATCCTTCCCCACAGACATCCTTATTTGGAATAAACTAACTGAAACCCGGTGTGTGTGGGGGGGTTGCTACATTAGTCTGAGGCAGGGGAGGGGGGGCAGCAATGAGGTCCTAGAGAATAGTATTATGGGTTGCATTTAGCCTGCCTTTTATCTCTAGGTTAAGCTATCTTGCTGTTCTCAGGTGTGGGGAACATTGTTGCCCCATGTCCAGTATTGATGTAAAATTAAACTAGCATGAGTGTGACTGCCCTTGTTATGGGCAGCAGGTGTGTCTATATCACTGACCATAATTTGCAGAGAAGCTGCAGATGCTGCATCCAGGTATGCACAAGTGAGTGCATAAAAAGATAAGGACTATCCATATGCTAGGTCTAAGAAGCAGAACCTAAGTCACAACAGGCCAAATTGACCAAAGTTCTACCAAGCTTTTCATCATGTTCTGGGAGGGAAAGTGAGAGTCAAAGTCCAATAATGAATCGTCAAATGCAAGACAATCCAAGAGACACCAACGTTTGGATGTGTTGTTTCCAACAAAGCCTGTTATCATTTATTGATCTAGCCACTCTTCCCCACCATGATGGATCAGAGATTAGATATGGGTGCTCCGCTCTCTGTGCATTCTCTGCTGCAGCCTAGAACTCCCTGGCAGGGCTGCTCTGTTCCCAGCTCTTTCTGGCTCCTACTCTCTAATAACTCTGGAGGGAGTCTGGTGTATTGAGAACTGAGTCTTAAACAAATGAAGAATATTGTAGCAGGGGAATATCAGAGATTTATGTATATGAAACAGTGGAAGGATACAATTTTATCTTTCACTTCAGGCAGCAAAATGTCTTAAACCAGCCCTAGAATCAGGGAGCAAAAAGCTTGGTGGTACCAACAAAGAAATGGGTCAAGTGTCATAAACCTCGGTGAATTGTTGTTGTGTGTCTTCAAGTTGTTTCTAACTTGAGGCAACCCTAAGATGAACTTATCATGGGGTTTTCTTGGCAAGATTCATTCAGAGGAGGGTTTGCCCTTTGCCCTCCTTTGAGGCTGAGGGAGTGTGACTTGCCCAAGGTCACCCATTGGGTTCCCATGGCCGAGCAGTAGCCAAACCCTGGTAGTCCAACGATCAAACCACTACACCACACCGGTTCCCACTTAGCACACACACTGTGAATAATAGCCATCAGTATTTTCGAACTATGCTGGCTCACCTGAGACACACACACACACACACACACACACACACACACCATAGCACTCTTTCACCCTCATCTAGGAAAGGAGGGACCTAAGTAGATCACACAGAGCAAATCATTACAGGTTGAGTGTCTCTTATCTGAAATACTTGACACCAGAAATGTTCTGTCTTTTGGAATACAGCAGTCTTTCCTCATTCGTGGGGGTTAGGGGTGCAAGACCCCTGCAAATGTGAAAAAAAAATGCAAATAGAAATACGCCTCCATCCCCCCACCTGCAACCCCCCTTCCCAAAGTGGTGATGGGGCTTTTCGAGGTCCATCGCTGCTTTGGAAGGGCAGGGGTGGTGGTGGCTGAAAAGCGTCACCACCAGCCGCCCACCACCCCCTGGCCCTTCCTAAAGCGGCAATAGGGCTTCTCAAGCCCCATTACCGCTTTGGGAAGGGTGGGGGTGGCTGTAAAGCCTCCCCACCGCCCGGCCACCGCCCCTTAGCCCTTCCCAAAGCAGGGATGGGGCTTCTCAAGCCCCACTGCCGCTTTGGGAAGGGCCAGGGGGTGGCGGCCGGGTGGCTTTTCAGCCACTCCCCACCCGTCCCAAAGCAGGCCCATCGAGCCCCATTGCCACTTTGGGAAGGGCCGGGGAGTGGAGGTCAGGAAGCTTTTCAGCCACCACCCCCACCCTCCCAAAGCCGTGACAACGCTTGAAAAGCCCCATTGTCACTTTGAGAAGGGGTGTGTGTGTATGGCTGAAAAGCGCCTTTGCCTCGAACTCCCCGCTCTCCCGGGGCTTGGCTCTCCACCCCAAATGAAGCCAAGCCCCAGGAGAGCAGGGAGTTGGGCGTGCGGTTTTCTTGGGGAGTGCTCCATTTAAATCGGCTCCCCTCCCTTGTTTGCGAGGGAGAGAAGCTGACTGACATGGGGCTCTTGCTGAGCAAACCACAAATAGGTGGAACCACGAAAGTGAAAGCTGCGAATGTGGAGGGGCAACTGTACTTATATTTGAATATACATAACGAGACTGAGGATCTGTGAAATGGCAGGAGGCGTGGATTCCTGCTATTTCACAGATCCTCACATCTCTTTCCAGCTGGATTTCTCTCCAGCCTCGCAAATACAGTTCATGTATGTACTATGCTACTTGTGATGTAGCAAAAAAAGTTTTAGATATTGTAGTACTTCGGATTTCGGAATTCCAGGTAAGGGATATTCAACCTGTTACCATCATGATAAAATTTCTTATCTAGTATGTGGCCAGAGATTTCTTTAAAAAAAACCTAGAGCAAAATAAATGCTAATATCTGTAGACTAAATTGTTCGATGCAACTTTACTCCTCTGCTCCTTCTTGTTGCTATTTGCCATCAAGTCAGCTTCAACTTATGACGACCCTAGGAACAAGAGACGTCCATGTGCAAACTTGGGGCCATGGCTTCCTTGAGCCAATTCATCTGTAATGTGGCCTTCCTCTCTTCTTGCTGCCTTCTTAATGAATTCCATACTATATCAATCGATACACCACTGGTGTGTGTGCGTGCATGTAGGGGAAAGGTACAAAGAACAGGAAGGGAGAATTATTTATCCAAAATGATTTGTGGTATTCCAGACATTGTTTTCCATGCCAACTAGCTCTTTAACAAAACCTCCACTTAAGCGCATAACTTAAAATCGTCTCTAACCACTCTACAAGAATGCATATAAAATTTAAAAGGGTGGATTTAATAAGATTAACCCGGAAAGCAGACGGTTTCTGAAAACAGGCACTGAAAAATTCCCTCCTGGGTTTTTTCCTTCTGTAAATTCGTTTGCTAATGGAAATGGCCACATAAATCTAGTTTGAAGAATAAAATCCTTCTAAAAGAATCATAACGGGTTGCTGTACTCAAAATACATACAGCAGCATAAATTAAACCCACCATTAAGCACTAGATACATAACAATGCAACTAGGAAGCCTAAGCCATCATTATATGCCATCTGTCTGTGACACACAGTCTTAAGGGGACAGGCAGACAAGACTAGGACTGGCCACCAAACTGCCTTGCCTACTATGCCCACCTCCAGGCCAGAAACACATATTTGACTCCAGAGCCAGGAACAACCACTATAATGAGAGGAAAAACCGAAACAAGCATGCAAAATCTGTATTGTCACACATGTCAGTTTGCCAGTCCCAGTTTGTCTCAGATCTCCCTTGTCTCTGCACTTCTTGTGAGTGATTTCTAATTAATCCAGCCTTTAATAGCTCTTGGGTAGGCCTGTCTCCAGTTCTGGGAGGCCCTGATAAAGTTTTCTTGGTAGCACACTTGTCAATTCCACTATGCCCAAATGGGACCAGAATAATTGAGATGGCAAAGCTAGCAAGTTTGTAAGCACAGTGTGGCCCAGAGCTCCCCTCAGCACTATTGCCAGGTGGAGTTCAGCAGCAGGAAACCCTGTCGAAGCTCTGGTGTTTGAATGAGTATGCCATTTTCTGGTATTTGTCCTGATGTTAGGCTTTGTTACCTACTCAGGATTTCATACAAAGGAGGCCTGTAACTTTGAGAGCTTCAAAGAAGTAAGACTTTCAACAAGTGTGGTGTTTCACATTTTAGGGGTATGGTAAAGAGGGAACCCTCACAGAGATGAGTTTTCCCTTCTGTAGAATTAAGAAAGAAACAAGAGTCAGGCCTTGAAAACCAAATGCCCTCAAACATGTTGTCAAAAAGTGGAGGATGCCTATAGTTCTACAGACCACTACATTTTCACATGCCTCTGCTTTCATTGCTCATTTTCTCTGATGTCAGCCTCTTCTTGTCAGATTCTGCCCTCTGAGGGCAAGCACATTAATGTACTAGGAATCTGGTAATTGTATACATGTGACCGGTTGCATGCTGTTTTAAGAATTTATGAGGGACCTTTCAGAACAGCTTTTATTTTCTACAAATTTAACAAGACCAAAACTCACACAGACCCTTTGCAACTCTGCTAACTGATGCGTTGAGCGGGTGGATGGGTTTCACTTCAGAGGTAATACAGTGCCACTCTGGAACCCAAAATTATAGACCTGTGAGGTTTAATTCAGCTATTTTCATAACAAACCCTCTCCTTGCTTTAAAGACCACATCTCCTGCCAGCACCTTCCTTTTCCTGATCATCCCTGCTTTGAGCAAAATGCCTCACACAAAGCTGGAACAGAATGCCATCCCATGCCTGAAAACCTCAGTAGTGTTTGGCTCTTTTTGTCTCAGAAAAGCAGTTTTTGATTGGACAGCTAATAGCCTAGGCGACGCCAGGGAGAGAATAAAAAGGAGTCAAGATAGAGTTAACAGATTAGACTGCTTTGCAGTCTGCAATGATGAAGAATGCTGTTCATGACAGCTGTGCTGTTCCTGATTACTAATAAACTGCCCAGACATGCTGAAAGATAGTACTGGTAAAAAACATCTAGGTTTATGCTAAAATAGATATATGACTGCAATGGATGCCTGTTCAGATGCTTGTGGGTGCTGCTAAGATATAGCAGTGTTCAAGGATATTAACTCCTTGAATGCATGTGTATTCAGATGACTGTTTAGAGATGTGTAGTGCCTCAAGGATAAGACTGTATTCCTTGAGATAGATAGTTATGGATATGATATAAGGGACATAATTCTTACAAGTTAAATCCTTTATGAAATATCTTATGTCTTAACAGACCCTATGGAAAGTATGGAAGAACCTGATGATGATGATGATGATGATGATGGATGACTAGCTAAGTTACATTGTTTAAGATGGTAACGTCCCTCTATGTGATAACTATTAAAAAGCCTTTTAAAGTAATGCAGAGAGTCTTTATGAGAGTGTAATATCTTAATGGTCATATGATGTAATGTAATAAAATTCATGATTCCTTATATGCAGTGTAGTGTATTGTGATGAAAGCAAGCGCCCAGACATTAACATGTCTGTGTTTCTCCCAAAGGAGAATGCATATAAGAAATAGCCTAAAAGATTACCAAAGAACCAGCTAATCGCATGTAACTATCCTAGGATTCCAAGACTTAAGAATGCTTAAGTGGAATGTGGATGTTAACTCTGTCTGTCTGGTTTTAACCACCATCTTAAATTGTGCACTCAGGTGGTCAGAAGGTGATAATAGAATCCCACAAAGAATCTAGATTAACTGACAAGGACCCTCAATTCCTCAGTCTAAAGAAATAAGGGTAGGGAACTATGGCTGTTTTAGTGGTCCATAGGCTGCAAGTGTCCCTTAAAGGATTTCTGTACAGCTCCCTACTGGTGTTCACAATTCTTTAACACACAAAATTGGGCCACAAAAGAGTGCTGATCACTCTTGGATTTCTGCTTCTGAGTGTGGCCACACAGTCAATGGCTCTGACTGCAGACACTCTGGTACCTGTTCTCAAAGGGCTCTGTGGTTCATGTCCTCTGAGAAAACATTTTGTCAATTTCTCTCAGAAGGTTCTATGATTCACAAGTGGAACCCAGAACATCTTCTAGCATATTCTCTGATTCCTGCTCTTGGCAGGCTTACTTGGAGCAAAGTTTGTAAAAAAGTGAGTTTAAAAAAATAGGAAAAGAGAAGCTGTTCTCAGTAGAGGACGCAGAGGGGGTGAGTGGTTCTTATAATGACAGGGAAAGGGTGGGGAAGATACGTGAAGTAAAGGTAATAAAAAGGTAGCAAGAAAAACTGTATGTTGCTTGGTGTTATTTGCTTTGAATAGAGCAGGTGGTAGGGCAGGGTTAAAAGAAAGGCAAAGCAACACAAAGAATAACATACACAAAGTAGAATAATAAAAAGTATGCACAGCCCCCTTGCCACAAATACTCTATAAAATACTATACATGTGTCATACTACATAGCTTGTTCATATTCACTAGAAATCATGTTATTGCCTATGTGAGATACCCTAACTTATCAGTGCTGCCTACACAAAATAAATGGGGCTGAGAAGAGGAAGCTGGCAAAGATTCATGTACTGATTCCATTGTTCTTATTTTTTGTTCTGGAACAGACAGGTTAGGAGAAGGTACACTGTCTTAAAGCTACTCATTATAGAAAAGGCAGCAGGGAATTAATCACCCACAAATACACTGCAGATATTTAACAGCAAAATGATTCAGAAAGTTGCTTACTGACACCACAAATAATACCCAGAATAAGATTCTAAAATATAGAATCCTACATTAGATAAATGAGCTCTCTGGGATCTCTTAAAAGGAATTGACCTAGTTATGTTAAGAAGTCCAGTAAATAGCAAAATATCCAATGAAATAGTTTGAACATCAGCAGAGTATCACTACTAGCTTTTGCTCTCACTTACTTGGTCCATATTCAGAACACATAGAACTTTCTTTGTTGACTCATATTTTGAAACATACCTTAAAACAGTTAAACAATATGGCCATCTCTCATGATGGTGCATAAGTCCGACAGATAGCACCATAGGTACCGGTACATCTATTTCCTCTTCCCCCACCCCAAGTGGTGGGAGTGTAAATTTCCAAAGAACACAAGGCAATACTATTTACAGTGCATTTCTATGTAGGCTGCAAATATGAAAGAAATGAATTTCATATTTGAAAAAGGATTTGAAGATTCCTAATGTCAAATTCAACAAGTTGTAGGAGCAACCTCTGAAAGGCACGTGATTCTTCAACACAAGTGCAAACTTACCTACACTAGTGGGAAATATGTCCTCATT
This sequence comes from Gambelia wislizenii, assembly GCA_030847615.1. Classification (NCBI taxonomy): domain Eukaryota; kingdom Metazoa; phylum Chordata; class Lepidosauria; order Squamata; family Crotaphytidae; genus Gambelia; species Gambelia wislizenii. The sequence continues at coordinate 313,439,292 of JAUMIR010000002.1, read as the reverse complement.
GTTGATTTGCACTTCAATCCAGTCCATCAAAAGGTTCATATACTGAGGTGCTGGCAATGCTGTAGGTTTCTTGTACTTGAGATCATCCTGCCACCGGTACTCATACTTCGGACCACCAGACATCACAGGGCAGGTCCTTTCCGTGCAGAACTCACAGATAGTTCCATAGATCAGGTTAATCCTGTTAAAAAAGTCAACCACGTGGACTGCTACCCAATCATTTAGATCTTCTCCATTTGGTAGCTGCACAGCTGCTTTCAGGTCCACCCCAGAGTTCAGAGAGGCCTGAGCTCGTTTGTGAAGTTCAAACCTCTGAGTCCCAGGTTCAAATTTCCGCTTGGGACGGAACGTCTTGTCTTTATTAAAGACTTGCTTGAGTGCAATGGACATATCTTGTAGTTTCCAAAAACAAACAAAGAGGCACTGAAATGATGATATGGTATATCCAAGTGGGAAAGAAGAGAAATTTCTGCAGAAGACGTCCTTGGTCCACTAGCTTTTCCTGCTGAAAGTTTTCTTAGGCAACTTCATGTCCCTGAAGGTTCAGAAAGAAAAAATGTACAAGTTAGTGCTAAATTTGACACCCAACAATTCCGGAGTGATTTTTTACAATTATCTGGATGTCTACAAAGTGCTGTTATTTAACAGATGGCTGAGAGGCTACATCCAGTCCAATGAGCACCCCTCCACACCCCAGAAGTTAAGTTTTTTCAAAAGCCCTCCGTTTAGAAAGGTAGGTATCAGAAAGGATAGCTTTACCCCTCACCTTCTCACTCAAACCCAGTTCACAAGGTGTAGTTAAGCTGTGTTTCTTTGCTTGTGTGAAGAATATTTTATCATATGAGTCTGTACTGAAGCTAGAGTCCTACAGCCCAGTCAGTTTATCATCACAGTAAGGGTTAGGCCTTAGTTTCTGAAAAGTAATGTGGCAGCTGCCTTTATGAATCTATTAATTCTATCAACAAAAGAAACGGTTGCCCTTATCCATATAACAAGAGTGGTTAAAGTGCAGCCCTTCGGATGTTACATTGCAACTCCCAGAATTCTTCATGATTGGCTACGCTGGCTAGGGGCTGGAAAACAAAAGTTTGTTCATGCTGTCCTATAACACAGAGAGTTACTTGACTAACCACCTGATCAAATGAATGCAGGTTGAGAAAATGTTAATTCAGACACCCTTCATGCAAATTCTAATCCACTTTCTAGTAAAGGAACAAGGCAAAATTCTTCAGATTACTTTGACTCCCAAAGATATGTCAAAAAAGGCAACATGCGGGAGAAAAAAAGAGGTGGGGAGAAGGAAGGGAGAGAGCACTGCTATTTTCCAAGCTACGTAAGAAAATGATATTCACCTTGAGACCAAAGGAATCAGCTACCGTTATGCTGCCTCCTCACAGATGGGCTACATTTGTAATTACTATATATCAAGAAAATAATAATAATAATACAGGAATTACATATTTTTGTTTATTGGAGCTTACTGATGTATTAAACTGAGTACGAAAAATGGTTATCTAATCTATCTTCCTATCTATCTAAACCAGGCCTGCATAACATACAGCCTGTGGGCTACATGTGGCCCGACAGGTACCTCCGTCTTACCTGGATTCAGCCTGAGTCGGTTTTCCCTCATCCAGTCCATTACCACCCCAAGACAGGCATTCAAAGGAGAGATGCCATCCTTAGTCACTGCATCAGTCCGAGACATAGGGAAATATATTTGGGTGTCAGTATACTGATAACACCCTGCCCCATGCCTCCGGATGATCTCGCCCAGTGGCTTCATGTAAATGTTAAATAGCATTGGGGACAGAATCGCACCTTGAGGGACTCCCAATTTGAGCACCCTCTTGGCTGAACAACTGTCCCCAAGCGACACCATCTGGAACCTACCTGAGAGGTAGGACCGGAACCACTGCAAAGCAGTGCCGTTGATATGCAACTCTCTCAAGCGTTCCAGAAGGCCGCTGAGAGGTCCAAGAGAACCAACAGGGTCACACTTCCCCTGTCAATGTTCAGATGGAGATCATCGACTAAGGCAACCATGGCAGTCTCAACTCCGTATCCCATCCTGAATCCGGTTTGAAATGGATCCAGAAAATCAATTTCCTCCAAGACAACTTGTAGTTGATTGCCAACTGCCCCCTCAATCACCTTGCTCAAAAACGGCAGCAGCGAGACAGGTCTATAATTATTTTTGTCCAGGAGGTCCAGGGAGGGCTTTTTAAAGAGTGGTCTAACCACTGCCTCCTTAAGACAAGAGGGCAGGGACCCCTCCCTGAAGGATGCATTAATTACACTTTCCAGCATCAGCTTGGTAGGATCACCCCCCTGGACTGCCAGCCAAGTTGGGCAAGAGTCAAGAGGGCAGGTCATCTTTTTCAAACTACTAAGGAACTTGTCCATGTCCTCAGTACTTACCGACTCAAATTGATCCAGTCTAACAGTAATAATGGTGGAGGCGCTGGATACCTCTCTAGTTGCTACTGACTTAAAGTTAGTGTCCAAATCAGCTCTTATCTGAGAGATTTTATCTGTGAAGAAATCATTAAAAATGTCACAACAAGCAATAGTTGTTTCTAATAGAGGGTTCTGGGTGGGAGGCAATTGAGTTAAATTCCTCACCACCCTGAACAGCTCAGCTGGACAGGATTTTACAGACGCGATAGATGCAGAATAGAAATATTTCTTAGCTGCATTTATCGCCACTTGATAGGATCTAAGAAAAGTCCAATGAAGTGTCTTGTCGGATAAGAGTTGAGATTTCAGCCAACAGTGCTCTAGTCATTTTCCAACCCACTTCATTTGTTTAAGATCTTCAGTAAACCATAGATTATGATTTTTTGCGGGTTGGAAAGGACACTTGGGAGCGATCGTGTCTACAGCTCTGGTAAGGTTGTTATTCCACATATTAACCAGAGCTTCAACAGAATCACCGGCATTGCCAACCATAGAACCCCATAGGGCTTCTTGGAAATTAATGGGTTCCATCAGCCTTCAAGGGCAGACCATTCTATCGGTCCTCCGCCCCCAGAGGGAGGGATGATGGCCTTCAGTCCAACCTTAACCAGGAAATGATCCATCCATGACAATGCGGAGATGCTAATTAACTCCGTCCATGGATGTTCCTGATCCATGCAGAAGACCACATCGAGGGCATGACCTATGCAATGTGTAGGCTCAGAGACTATCTGGGAGAGGCCCATGTTTGTCAAGGAAACCATGAACTCCCAAGCCATAACAGTAAGATTAATCAAAGCAGCCTTGATGGGGTTGTTGAGGTCACCCAGAACTAATAGCCTAGGGGACTCCAACACCCGTTCTGAGACTAGTTGTATCAGCTTGGCTAGGGAGTCTGTTAAGTTACGGGGTGGACGGTAAACCAACAGAATCCCTAGACTCTCCCTGGTCTTCAAGCTAAGGTAAATGCACTCGATGTGGTCTAATGCATGGATAGCTATCCTGGCCAAGGCAAGGTTGTGTTTACGGACCATAGCTACACCCCCCTCGCCCACTTTCCCTTACCTGCTCATTGATGGAGTACCGGCTGGAAGGGCTTGAGCCCAGGTTACAACGCTATCTGCTACCAGCCAGGTCTCCATGATACATGCCAGGTCAGCACTATGATCTATGAGTAAGTCACAGATAATATGGGACTTATTCTTCACTGACCTGGCATTACATAGGAGCAGAGAAAGGTTCAGTGGCTGGTTAGGCATGCTCACCTGATCTTTTAGGGTAGCAGGGCAAATGGAAGGTGAGATGGATATCAAGCATCTACCACATCTTCCTCTGTAATGACCTTTCACCCCGCTGACGCCATAGCTTCCATTGTCCTGCACAACTTGAATTGCCACTCTGATGAAAATGTCCAACTTCTTCCCAGAACAGTTGATTAATGGACATATGTCCTGATGTAACTCGAGACCCTCCATCCCACCAATACCTTATAATCCCCTTAAATGGCCGAAGGCCAATCTATCAAGACTCCATAAATAGTAGCCAAAATATAAGTCAAAGTTGGTAAAAAAAGGCCCCAGGCAGCCTCCTCAGTTTGGCTTGGAACTGGGTGATGGTAAGGAGGACACAGGCAAAATAAAGCCTCACAGCCTTAGCCCCGCCCTCAGTCCAAGTCCCTTGCCTCAACTGTTGCCTCAGTGGGGGGGGGGGAAGGCACAGGCATCCTCTTCAGTTTGGCTTGGAGCTGGGTGATGGTAAGGAGGACACAGGCAAAATGAAGCCTCACACAGCCTTAGCCCCACCCTCAGTCCAAGGCACTTGCCTCAACTGTTGCCTTGATGGAAAAAGATGGTAGGAAGCTGCATGGCCAACTCCTCTTCCTGCCTGCAGCGGCCTGATCAATTTGTTGCCTGACGGTGAGTAAAGGGACCCGCGGAAAAGGTGCAGGTTTCCTCTGCACACCCCTCCACCCGCTGCCGTGCACACACCGCTTCCCTCTTGCAGAGAGAGGCCTGATCAATCTGTGGCAGGTGATCAGTCTAGAGGTATTCTAGTGCCAGGGAGGTGGTTCTTTTGGAAAGATTTGCCTGGAGGGTGAGGGGAAGAAATCTGTCTGCTTTCCCTTACTTTCTATCCAGAGGCATGTTGCTTTGCTGCTGGAGCCTGTGGCATCAAGGCTGGGAATCAAAGGCCTGGGAAGAGGGGAGCATCTGTGGCAAATGATTCCCTGGGCATGTCCTGAGTGCTGAGGATATTATTGCAGGTTGGTATGTGGAATGAGTCTCATTTGCTCGACTTTCCCTGGCATCTGCTGTTGCTTATATTTCTAGCTTGTGCTGCTTCCGCTCTAGTTTCAAGTACAGCTTTGAAAAAGAGTAAGATGATGGCTTGTCCACACAGACTCTGGGCTTTTCACTTTATGGGGTTGCCAAGTGACCAGGGGGTAAAATAACTGCTGGGTTACTCTCACAATTGCCTTTAAGACCCTCCATGGGTGGGCTGGCAGATGAGGTACCGCTTACTTTTACCAGTAAGGAGTAGGAAAACATTCTCTCTTGCTGCTCTTCTGTATATAAAGCCAGCCAGCATTATAGACACAATTGCAGAGCCTATAGAAAAGCTGGCACCGATGCCTCTAAGGAAGCATTAACACCACTACCATAGTCTAATCTTACCTTTACTTGGAAAGTGAGCCACTAAAAAACTATGTGCGGCCCTTAAAAGTTTAGCCTATTTTAATTTTGGCTGCTACCTACTGCCAAGTTGTGCAGGTCTGATTTAAACAAACAAACAGTTTTGGTTCTCCCATTCAGGCCTACGTACCTAGATTCACGCATGAAGCCGGAATTCCAGCACCCTCCATACCCTCTTGTAAATCAGTACTGTACAAGTTTATTTCTGATGTTGGAAAAGTAATGGCATCTACACTGCATTGGGGTCTTAGAAAATTATAATTATATAGGCTAGAACAAGAAAGAGATAATACTCAAGCTTTTTGTGTGCCTGACTTTAGGCAACGAACAGCCACATGAAGAACTGCCTTCTTCAGTATAAACCGCTGAAATCATTGGGAGAGGTTGTTTTCCACATCTCACCAAAGTCAGAGGCATGCCCCCAAGAGCCTTTTCAGTGACTGTGACCAGGTCCAGGAAGTTTCTAGCTAGACAACATCACCTCAAAATCAAGTCAGGGTTGTTAAGGGGAAGGGCGTCTGTTTTCTGCTTTGTTTGTTTGCTTTGTCCTTTCCCCCTACCCCTTGCTACTTTTTTGGAACATATTTGCCTGATGATGAGTATTGGAAACCTTGAAATTTTGTTATGTTCCCAAGGTCCATTTGTACTCTTTGCTGATAGCCTTCTTATTTAGAGATATATTGGACCTGTTCAAACAATCTTCCCCTCATGCTTTAGATGATAGGTTAATTGCTGCTTCCCCCACCCACCCCATTTTTTAATCTGCTTATCTTCTATATTTTTATATTGCTGTTTTTATATCGTATTTTGCTACAGTAGAACCCCTGTATCCACTGATTCATTATCCACTGATCCAATTATCCATGGGACACAAAATAGCACATCTATTATAGAGTCTTCCTAGAAAATGTGTGCTTTCTAGCCATTTTCTAGATCCTTCAAGGAAACCCTATGGTATTTTAAGCCAGAAGTCCCATTATTTTCAATGGTGTTTACTATTATCCACGGTTTTCAGTATCCATGCCCCCACCAGAACCAATCCCCAGCAGATATGGGAGTCCTGGTGTATATTTTAAAATTGGTGTTAGAGTTGGAGGGGGTAATGTAAAAAGAGAGGATATCAATACAGATAATAAACCAAACTTTTCTTGCTTTCTTCATCAACCCTTTGGCAAACCTGTTCCCTGCCCCGCTTGACACCACAGAGCAACTTATAAGGAAGTTCAAACATTCCTGTACAGTAGAACAGTGGCTTTCAAACTTTCTAGCATTAAAAAAGCTTTTCCAGACTAAGTTTTGTTTGCCAAGAAAGCCTTTCATGACTGTCATGAAAATGTTGCATATGGAAAGAGAGCAGGTTTGTTTTGTTTGTCTCGTGTGTGTGTGCACGTGCGCACACACCTTCAGGTCGTCTGTCCACTTATGGCGACCCCATGAATTTTTGCAGAGAGGATGGAGCTTTTCCATCTTCAGCTTCCAGTTATTTAGTCTGACTTCTATATTGCACAACAGGTGATGTCTCCTTGTTGGTTGCTTGAAGAATGTGTTTCTGCTGAACAAATTGTTGGGCTCACAAATTCAATCAGTCCCTCTCCTGCTTCATTTCTTGAGTCAAGGGCAATTTTTCCTACAATCTTTGATTCTACTATGTTTCCTACTTCTGCATTTCAATCACCTATGATTAACAAAAAATCTTGTTTTGATGTGTGATCAATTTCTTCCTGGACTCCAGCATAAAATCTTTCAATTTCTTCTTCTGCCTCTGTAGTGGGAACATAAACTTGAATTATGGTTATATTGTTGGGTTTTCCCTGAAGTGTTATTGATACTATTCGGTGTCGCACTTTGTATTATATCCTTTGACTGCTTTTGTTTCATCTCTCTTCACTATTAATGCCACCCCATTTCTTCTTAGACTTTCATTTCCTGAGTAAAATACCATGTAATTATTTGATTCAAAATGTCCCGTTCCTGTCCACTTTAGCTTGTTTAAGCCAAGTATTGCAATGTTTATATGTTCTATTTCTAGTTTCTCCTTATTCATATCTAGCTTCCCTTGATTCATGCTTCTCACATTCCATGTTCCTATAATATGTGTTGTGCAGCTTTGGACTTTCTTTTTATTTCTGAGAATGTCAACAGCTGAATGTCCTTTCAGCTTGAGTCCAGGTATACGTCATTAGCCACAGCATTATTTGTAGTTGTCCTCTGCTGTACCCCTGTACCTCGTTGAGTGCCTTCTAACCTGGGAGTCTCATCTTCTGGCACTATCTCTTGTTTCATTTTGGACTTCTCATCCTAGGGTTTTCTTGGTAAAAGACATTCAAGAGGGGCTTACCTGCTTCCTCTTGTGCCATACTAACAAGTGTTGCCCATAGTGCCACTTCTGTTGTCTCAGAGATCTGCCGCCAGTATCAACTCACACTACTGCTGCTGCCTGGTAGCTGTTTAGCACATTTAGTCTGGCTCCTTAGCAAAAGCCTGTCTGACATGGGAGACCATACTAGCAGCACTACCATCATTAGCATAGCCTCTGCCTCACAGGAGCACACAATCCCATCCCTACAAAAAGGTAGTGTCATGCCGTAATCACTACTCTGCATAAACTCAAAGAGTTCACTCTCTTTTGCAACTACAGTGGGCCCTTGGTATTTGCTGCGGTTTGGTTCCAGGACTCCCTGTGGATACAAAAATCCATGGATGCTCAAGTCTCAATGTTATGGTAAAATGGTGTCCCTGTATACAACGGGAAACATCCAGGTTTGCTTTATAGGGAAAAAAATCCCAAATATTTGCAAGCCATGGTTGGTTGAATCTGTGGATGCAGAACCTGTGGATACGGAGAGCCAAATGCATGTTTTTAGACAAGGAATGGCAGCAATAAACAAGTTTTATTTCAAGGAAATTGTTTCTGATCTTGGCTACAGCTACTGATCTTCTCACTGACTAACAGTATGAAAGCTGTTCAACTGGAAAATTCTTTACCTGTGTTATCAGAGGAGCAATCTGCTCTTTATGGCCCACCAACCAGGAAGGATGTACTGGTAAGTAACCCTAGAGCTGTGAAAATGGCTGATGAAAACTGGCTAGAAAAATAGCCTCTCTCTTATATTTCCTCCCCTTCCGCGCAAACAAAGATTTTTAAAAATTCAGAGAGAAAAATATCATCTGACTTTCATGGGATTCTGTGGTCAACCAACCCTGTGAGATCATTCCTGGCTTTTTCTCTTACAATGTTCTATTCCTTTCCCCCTCAACAGACACAACACTTTCCTTTGAAAACACAACAATTACCCCCCCCCCATGTAAACTGAGGGTACAAAAATTCTCTCTAATTACTGTTTCCCTGACAGTTGATAGAACTTGGGAAACTTACATTACTGGGAGCCAAATTCCATACACATGCTGCCGTCAATGGGCTCAATACCAGAAAAGAAAAAGAATACAGCTAGGGGAGACAGAAAGTGATTTTGTGCATTGATAGTCAATTGAGCAGCAAATGCATGTTTTCGGGGTCAACCAGTTACATCACCTCCTAGCACAGCGACACAGACTTATCATTCCACAGCCCACTGCTGTTACAATTGCTCCCACTACTCATGGGCTGGGCAGTTTGTGGGGAAAGAGAAAGGTACAGTGAGCAATGGTACACAGCAGATTGGAAAAAGATGCCTTGAACAGTAGCTTAAGAAAATACCGTAAGTTAGTTATTAGTCCAAAAGTCCAATCCAACTTCTACTGAAACTAACCAATGTATCAAATACCACTGAAATTAAGAGTGCAATGTTAAGACACCATGTTGCAAGCATTTGAGATCAATGAACCCAGTGACACTGCTCACAAACTATGTCATCCAAACTGATTCAGTTATTAACATTTTTTATTATTCTTTCTAATATAAATTAGCCATTATGTGTTCCTTTACCATATACCTTCACTCTTGAGGCCTTTCATATACTGGGTACAGTGGGAAACTGAGGTCTTCATTATACTGCACAGGGGGAAATACTTTTAAAATGATATTGAATTATGTTAAATAGCAGTATATTTCTTTTAACTGAAATTTACAATAACAATTTTTGAACACTAGAAATAAGGTGACATTCAAACAAATGAAAGAGTTTGAAGAGGGACATGAGATAAGTTAAAGTGTTCTGAAATTTTAATATACTATATTATATCTAACTAATATAACAAATAATAGTTTCTTAAAACATAACATATGTTTAGTCCATTAACAATAAAAAACAATCAGTCCCAAAGAGTATTCTATTGTATACAGTACTATGAAATATAATATTTCATTCCCATATTTTCAGTACAGAATTCTATAATGCCAGTCACATATATCTGGATTTACCATGACTCAAGAGTAGGCTACTCCACAATGTTACAAAGAAACTTCACTTTACTATCAACTTATTTTCCTGCTTCTCATTTCCATAATTCTCACCAAATTTGTAAATCTAGTTATATTTGTCACATCCCATATTCTATCAATACATTCATCAATTGATGAGAGTATTGGGTTTCTTCAAGTTATAGGAGATAATAATATAAGCTGCTGCTCATGGATCAGTTCAACATCCTCGTGAATTATTCCATTAACACAGTAAAATAAAATGGATCTAATGGTAACTCATAACCCAGCTCATAACTCTTCATGTTTTTAATTTTTGTTCACATACAATTCTATTAAGTTTTATATTCTGGACAGAGTTGCAATATACAAGTATCTGCTCTAATCAATTGCATCAACAAAAACCTGTCAATTACTCTGAAGTGGCCAAATGTCCCCTTTTTATTTTCAAAAGAGGGTATTTCTCTTTCTAAATATACTTCAACTGCTGACCACAACACACAAATCTCAAAAAGAGCTGGCCAAATGTACGGTACTCTTATTTATATTTGGGGGGGTCTTGCAGATACACAGCACATTAAAATAAGGACAAAGAGTGAAAATTGTATGAAACATGTTGACTTTATTTATTTATTTATCTATTTATTTATTTCTGCAATTTACAGTAGGACCCCTGCATCCACGGGGGATTGGTTCTGGGCCCCACCACGGATGGTGAAACCGTGGATAACAGTGAATGCTCCCCATTGCCAACTGTCGCCACTGCTGCCACGGAAGCCATGCCAGGGGGTGAAGGGAGAAGGAAGTCGAGACCTCTACTCCCCTCCCATCACCATTGGAGCTCTGGTACCACTGGAACTTCTCCCCCTCTGTTCCCCCTTACCAGAGCCACTGGAGCTGGGGGGGGCGAAAGGAGAAGGGAAGTGAGACCTCTCCTCCTGTCTCTTTCCCCTCCCGTCACCACCGGAGCTTTGCCCCTTCCCTTCGCACTCACCAGAGCCACTGGAGCTGGGGTTGGGGATGAAGGGAGAAGGCAGGCAAGACCTCACCTCCCTTCCATTGCCCTCCCTTTGCATTCACCATGGAGGGAGGTGAAGGGAGAAGGGAGGCGAGACCTCTCCTCCCCTCCCTTTGCCCTTCCGTTGTAATTTCCGCCACGGAAGCCATCTGGAAGCTTCCTCCCCACTCCCCCATCCAGCACCACCCGCAATCACCAACCACAGATAACTGAATCAGCAGTTGGTGAATCAGCAGATGCCAGGGTGCTACTGTATATGATGCCTTTCTCCCAAATTGGAACCCAAGCCAGCTCACAAAACAATTAAAAGCACAATTAAAAGCAATTAAAATTAATTAAACATAAACAGTAAAAAAAAAATACAAAACAGACAAAAACAACATAAAAACACACTCCAATAAAAGCCGTGCAGGCACAGTTATACAGCAAAGGCCTGCCTGAACAAAAAAGTTTTTGCCTGCCGGCAAAACAAAAACAGGGAAGCGACCACCCTAGCCTGCCATGGGAGGCAGTTCCAGATGGTGGGAGCAGGCACTGACTGTCCTTACCAAGCGAGCCTGTGATGGTGGTGGAACCAAGAGAAAGCCTTCCCCTAAAGAACTTAAAACCCTTGCAGATTCATAGAGGGAGATATGATCTTTCAGATAGTCTGGATCTAAGCTGTGTAGGACTTCATAGGTCAAGACCAGCACTTTGAATTGTGCCTGGAAATGAACAGGTAACCAGTGAAGCTGTTTTAACATGGGAGTTATATGCTCCCTATAACTGGCCCCAGTCAGCATTCTGAACCTGCTGAAGTTTCCTAACCGTTTCCAAAGGCAGCCCACGTAGAGTGTGTTAGTCCAAAGCGGATGTAACCAAGGTATGTGCCACCATAGGCAGATCTGATGTCTCAAGGAACAGGCACAGCTAACACACTAGTTTTAATTATGCAAATGCACTCCTGGCCACTGCTGAAACCTGAGCATCCAAGCTCAGAGTTAAGCCCAGGAGAATCTGAGATTTCAGGGGGGAGTGTAACTCCATCCAGCACATTCAGGGTCCCTATTCCCTGATTTGCCTTTCGACTGACCAGGAGCACCTCCGTCTTGTCTGGATTAAGTTTCAATTTATTTGCTCTCATCCAGTCCATTACTGACAACAGGCATAGGCTATGTACCAAGACAGCTTCCTTGGAATCAGATGGAAAGAAGACATAGAGGTGGGTGTCATCAGCATATTGGTGACACAGTACCCCAAAACTCTGGATAACCTCTCCCAGCGGTTTTATGTGGATGTTAAGTAGCATGAGGGACAAAACAAAACCCTGAGGGACCCCATAGGCCAACAGCCACAGTGTCTAACAGGAGTCCCCCAGCACTACCTTCTGAGTTCACCCCTCCAAGAAAGATTGGAACCACTGTATAACAGTGCCCCCAAGTCCCATCCCAGAGAGGTGGCCCAGAAGGATACCATAGTTGATGGTATCAAAAAGCCGCTGAGAGGTCCAGGAGAACCAAAATGGACACACTCCCCCATGTCCAATTCCCTGCGTAAGTCATCCACCAAGGTGACCAAATCTGTCTCCGTCTCATAGCCAGGCCTGAAGCCAGATTAAAATAGATCTAGATAATCCATTTAATCCAGAAACCCCTGGAGCTGAAAGGCCATCACATGCCCTAGCACCTTGCCCAAAAATGGAATGTTGGAGACTGGATGATAATTATTCAGAATGGTGGGATCCAGGGAAACCTTTTTTTAGTAATGGCCTCACCACAGCCTCTTTTAGGCCAGATGGAAACTTTCCTTTCTGCACCTGTCGGTACTGTGATGTCATGGACTTTTGGTGCAAAATGTTATTTAATTTAATATATATTAAGGTAATTTGTTTATGTATGCACTCCGTATTACAGGTAATAAGGTAAGGAGCTGGGATGAGGGAACTGAATGTTGAAAATGAGTGGAGATTGATGGAATATTTGAGGGGATTTGAACAAGGTTGGTGAATGACAGTTGATGTCAGTTGATATGGTCAGTTAGGGTAGTCAGAAAGAAGAAAGGAGTGAATAGAGGATTAGGATTAAGAGAGTCTGTCAGTCAGGTTTAGGAATTAATGAGTGGTGAATAAGGGTCTGAATTAGCTAGGTGAGGAAGACATGAGAGAATGTGACCTAAGTTGTAAATGAATAAAATAAGTAAACTGTTTTGTTATTTTAACTTCTTTTAATAAAGTACTGATTTTGTATTTACAAATTGAGCATCCCTTATCTGAAATGCTTGGGGCCAGAAGTGTTCCATAGTTTGGATTCCTCCCCCCCAAGATTTTGGAATACTTGCATATACACAATGAGGTATCTTGGAGATTTGTCCCAAGTCTAAACATGAAATCCATTTATATTTCATATACACATAGCCTGAAGGTAATTTTATACACAATATTTTTTAATAATTTTGTCCATGAAAAAAGTTTGTGTACACTGAACCATCAAAAACCGAAGATGTCACTATCTCAACCACCCATGTGAATAATTTTGGATTCTAGAATATTGCAGAATTCTAGATAAGAGATAATTAACCTGTATAAGCTTTTGGCTTCAAGGAACACTATATATTATAAAGCTTGGATTCAGACATGTGTCTGTGGTGGTAGCAATGAATAAAGAGGGGTGGTGTCCACTGGAGATATAAGTCGCATAATATCTCGGATAGGTACCGTATATTCTGGCGTATAAGACGACTTTATAAGCTCTCAAAATCTTTTCAAAATTAGGGGGTTGTCTTATACGCCGGAATAGGGCTCTCCATTGCAGCTTCAGAAGGACGGGTAGTGGCTGGATGGATGGGGAGAGGCTTGCCAGCACCCGCCTTTCCCGAAGCCGCGATGGGGAGCCCTATAAAACCAAACCCCGCCCAGTCAGCCACCCCTCCGTACCCCCAACCCGCAATCGGGACCCCAATCCCAGCTCCGTGAAGGGTGGGTATGGGATGGAAAGCCTCCCCCTGCCCTTCACAAAGCCCTGATCATAACCCTGATCCTGGCTTCGTGGAGGGTGGGTGTGGGGTGGAAATCCTCCCTCCTCCCGCCCTTCAGGAAGCCCTGATTGGGACCCCGATCCTGGCTCCGTGAAGGGCGGGTGTGGGGTGGAAAGCCTCCCACCTCTCACCCTTCAGGAAGCCCCGATTGGGACCCCGATCCTGGTTCCGTGGAGGGTGGGTGTGGGGTGGAAAGCTTCCCCCCTCCCTTCACGAAGCCCCGATCGGGACCCCGATCCTGGCTCCATGGGGGTGGTGGAAAGCCTCCCCCTGCCCTTCAGGAAGTTCCCATCGGAACCCCGATCTTGGTTCCATGGAGGGCGGGTGTGGTGTGGAAAGCCCCCCCTCTACCCTCCCCCTCCCGCCCTTCAGGAAGCCCCGATTGGGACCCCAATCCCGGCTCCATGAAGGACAGGTTTGGGCTGGAAATCCCCCTCTACCACCCTCCACCCACCCACCCTTCAAGAAGCCACGATGGCTGGGTGGTGGGCAGGGCTGGCATCAGGATTTGTGGGGGCCCGTCGTGTGTGGGGGCCCCTAGCATAGAGCCCCAACTTGTGGCGGCGGTGGCGATTCCAGGCTCCGTGAGCACCAGCAGGTACTCCCAATGCCACCAACACCACAACAAAGTCCACCCTCCAGCCACCCTTCCACCCTCCCCGACGGTGTGATGGGGCTCCCGGTCGCAGCCTCGGGGAGGGGGTGGGTGGGTGGAAAGCCCACCCCCTCCAGCCACCCTTACAGCAGCCGAGGCAAACCGGGTACATTTGCTCCTTTCTTCCACCTTCCTGGAAGGTGGAAGAAAGGGGCGAATCTTGCGGTTTGCCATGGCCACTGCCCATTCCTCGCGTCTTCATTCTCTTCCACAGAGAATGAAGATGGAGGGGGGGTGGCAGGGCAAACCGAGCATTTTCGCCCCTTTCATCCACCTTCGAGTCAAGTTTGACTGGAAGTTGAAAGAGAGGGGTGAATGCCACAGTTTGCCTTGGTGGCTGCCCATTCCCTCCGTCTTCCTTCCCTTTGCAAAGGGAAGGAAGATGGAGGGAATGGGCAGCTACTGAGGCAAACCAGGTATATTCGCCCTTTTCTTCCACCTTCGAGTCATGGGTGACTGGAAGTTGGAAGAGAGGGCAATGGCCAAGGCAAACCGGGTTCATTCTGCCCCCTCCTCTGCCTTAACCCCCTTTGGGGAGCAACCGAAGGTGGAAGATAGGGGCGAATGTAGCGGCTGGCTAGTTGGCTGGCTGGGCGAGCCCTGCCAGCCGATCCTGTTGGCTTTCCCAACTCAGGAGGAGATCCTCGTGAGTTGGGAAACAAACAGGATCAGCTGGCAAGGCTCCCCCAGCTAGCCAGCCAGCCAAATTGGGGGGTGGTGGTCTTATACGGCGAATATAAACCAAACTCTAGAGTTTTACATGAAAATTGGGGGGTCGTCTTATATGCCCAATCGTCTTACATGCCGGAATATACGGTACCTTGAGGCATCTAAGAGGTCCCTACAGTTTGTGACCACAGCAGAAGGGCAAAAGGTGGCAGAGGTAGAGACAAGGGAAAGCTCTCACCCTTGGTTGCAACAGTGAGATTTGTGGAATTCTTCACATTTGGTAGCAATGAGGGTTCAGTCACAGCCTCAAATCTGGTGGAAAAGCGGTGGGTTATGTGGTAAACCCCCACAGGTATATTACAGCTGGTGTACATATAATTCAACAACACATGCAGATGTCTGAAATATAGTACAGTTTCCAGGTCTAAATCATAATTACCATGACTTCACTCCAGAAGTTGTTTACAATGGGGTAAAGCCCACAACTGAACAGCACTCACAGTGTCCTCCATTAACTCTGGCCCATATTACTACCACCTTTTATGGACACAAAAAATTTCAATGGAACTTCCATGGTATCCAGGATTTGTATTTGTTGGATGACATATACTGTATCCTCAGGTCAAGGAAGTACTTTTTGACAGATGAGAGTGCTATGGACCACTGCTTAGTATGAACTGAACATTCCAACTTTCAACTTGTGGAAGGATGGTATATTGGTATTAAATCTGTCTTAAGAATCACCAAAATGAAAAGGTTGTTGCTGTTGGCAGGCACAGTAATCCAGGAAGAACTTCTGTGGATACAGATGTGCACACGCAGAGGTTCCAAAAATAGGTGTAGGAAGGTATTTACACTGGAAAAACTGCCAATTAAGTCTTCTTTGCAAAGCCAAATTCCTCTTGTAATGCGTGAAACTATTTTACTTCTATTTCCCTATATAAAAAGTTGGTCCAAAACCATAACCTGGCAAACAGTCCAAACTTTCCACATAAAACCTTTTCTTCCTATTTTCAAAACTGGATTGTACCATAACTTTAATTTACCTTTTAAATATGGCTCAGCTGTGACTTTGTTTAATAAATAAAACCCCTTTTGGTTTAAAATGTTGTGTTAAGTACTTTCATGTACACTCAAGTTCCAATATACTTAGAAATGGCTAAGGGATGTGGTGTTATTTCTTATGTTGCAAATTAATAGCAGCTTCAGCACTATCTTAGAGCTAGACGGCTCTCAGTAGTGGGGGACCTACATCCCATATTTATCTGTTTATAGGACTAGATGTATGCAATGTATGTAGCTGAAGCTATTCTGCAACTACAAGAACCATTACTAATTGCAAACACCACTTGTCTAAATCTTACTTGATATCATGTAAAAGTCTATCTGAATTCATCTCTACCCTTGTTGGAATAGTTTTGGATACCACTAGTCCCATATAAATAAGGAGTTCCAGACACCAGTTAAATTGCCATACAGAATACAGGTCCCTAGAGGCATGTAAACCCAAGGATAAGAGTTTTGTTCAAACTAATGAATAGTCCTATGTGCAGCTGAATTTGTGGACCAAGCCAATGAAACCGTGAATTGTTTTTGATCAGAACTAAAACTAGTGTTATCATTTTTCTATAATGCCAATATAGGTTGCCTCTCCCCAATTAAAACCTTGACCGGTCTGTTGCAGATCCTGGAAAGACTAGGATGTCCCCCAAAATTCCTTAAAATGATTACCTTGCTACATGAGGGCCAGCACGGTCAAGTCAGATATGGCGATGCTCTTTCAGAGCCCTTTCTAATCACGAATGGAGTGAAGCAAGGTTGTGTTCTTGCTCCAACTTTATTTACAATCTTCTTCAGTATGATGCTCCAAAGGGCTACGGCAGAGCTTGAAGAAGAAGACGGCATCTATATATGTTACTGTATTGATGGTAGCTTGTTTAACTTAAGCTGTCTGAGGGCTCGCACTAAGACTCTAAACTATCTAGTCCGTGAGCTGCTCTTCGCTGATGATACTGCCCTTGTTGCCCACACAGAAGCAGCTCTGCAGCATCTAACATCCTGCTTTGCAACAGCTGCAGAGCTGTTTGGGCTGGAAGTCAACCTGAAGAAAACGGACGTTTTCTACCAGCCTGCACCACAGGACGAACACCATCATCCCCACATTTCCGTAGCAAATCTGTGCTTAAGTCCATTCAGCAGTTCACCTACCTGGGAAGCATCATCTCCTCAGATGCCAAGATTGACAAAGAGATCGATCACAGATTAGCAAAGGCATATAGTGCATTTGGAAGACTTTACAGAAGAGTCTGGAGTAACAAACACCTGAGGCGAAGCACAAAAATTAGTGTGTACAGAGCCATTGTACTGTCTGTTCTCCCTTACGGGTCTGAAATATGGGTCACCTATCGCCAACACTTACGACTCCTTGAACACTTTCATCAGTGCTGTATACGCACGATCCTAAATATACACTGGACTGACTATGTGATGAATGTTGCTGTCCTTAAGCACGCAGGGATCACCAACATTGAGGTCATGATATTGAGAACACAGTTGCACTGGGCAGGGCATGTTTCTAGGATGGATGACTATCGCCTCCCAAAAATACTACTCTACGGTGAACTCGCCACGGGTCAGCGTAAGAGGGGTGCTCCAAAAAAGCGATACAAGGACTCCCTGAAACAACATCTCAGGCTTGGCCAAATTGATCACCAACAATGGTCTGCCCTGGCCTCACATCAGGAGGCATGGAGACACACTATCCACAATGCTGCAGCCTTATTTGAGAACTCAAGCTGAACAAGTCTTGAAGAGAAACGACAATGCAGAAAGAATCACAACCCGGAAACATCACCCAAGGAGACCTTCTGCTGTGTTTTCTGCGACCGGACTTGTTTATCTTGGATTGGCCTTTTTAGTCATCAGCGCGCTTTCAGATAGCGTGGGATGAGTCCTTCCTGAATCTTCATTTGCGAAGAAAAGCCAGAGAGAGATATCATAATGTTGAATGACAGAGGCCAATGGTTCCAGGAATAAATCAGAAAGAAAGAGAGAAAGTGGGATTTTTTGCAGAGTAGGAAGAACTGCAAGAACATTTGTTGTTCAGAGGACAGCAATGGCAAACTCCTCTGAACAAATCTTGCCAAGAAAAGGCCTTAGGGCCGCCATAGGTCAGAAACAACTTGAAGGCACAAAACAACAACAGTAGTGAGAACATACTAACTGTAATTACATAGGAATTAGACATGACAGAAAGGGTATTTATCCCTGACTGTCACATGTATCCTTGGTGTTTAGTAACAAAACTGTTGCTAGCTCTTCTTTCTGGCTGTATGAAGCATTGAAATACAAGCTTCTTTGAGAGATCCAGAGAGAGAGCCCACTTCTAGGGTCTCAAGTTGCTTAGGGATGAGCAGGTCAAAGCATAGCTTATGTCAGTTGGATTGGTAGATGTCTGGTCCCAGGGATTTGGCACTTTTCTCACCTTCTACTGCTACTTCTGTTCCTTTTAATAGCAGGGGGCAGCTAAACAGCTGCCTAAGTTTGATTCAACTGTGAGAGGGTTACTTTGTGCCAAGGAGGAAGGAATACTTTTATCTGTGTATTATTTGTATAGAATTTGGAATAAAATTTGATTTAATGAATTGCCTCTGGAATTATATAAACCTGATTGTGTGACTTTACATCCAAAGGTTAAGAAGATGGCCAACTATTTACAAGGTCTTCCTGCTGATGCCCAACACCTTTAACAACACCAAACCTTATTGAATTGATATTCTGCTGTGGAAAGTTGACTGAATAGCTCTGGATCAGAGAAAAAAACATAATATTGAAGACCTGAAAACTGAAATGTAATGAACTGAACCACCACCATGGCATAATATGCCCTGTATATTACGTTAAAGGAAGCATACAATTCAAAGGTTTGGTATCAGAAACGAATGTAATCCAAAACCATTTTGATGTACATATATAATCTCACCCACAAGGGTGTTTTAAGGTATCTGTCATGTCAGTTTTATGTATGGGTTTACCTGCTTATGTGCAGAACCAAACTAAAATTAGGGGTGCAGAAGTGAGAGCACACATAAGCACCACCTCTAAAAACTGATACAACTGATAGCTTCTCAAACTTTTGCATATTGAGCACAAAGGGTCATATAGGATGCTGTAATTGTGTTTGGGTGAACACACTTACAATTCTTTAAATTTACTTTTTTGTTTTGCCAACTGTTATCTGTTTATTGGGGCTACTGAGGCCTTCCCAGAAATCAGAGCCTGAGCCATTGCTCACAGAAAGGTAGTGTAGTGGAGGAATAGAACAGAAAGGATAAGCCCCATTAATTTCAGCATTCACTGCTCATCCTTGGACGTAATAAGAGTTGGCTTTACTTAAGTATTTCCAGAAGGGATGACAATGTGGCTAGAAAATCTGCTAATATCCTTTGTATACCGGAAGGAATGAAATTCTGTTCAAGTTTAGCAACACTGTAATCAAGATGTTATTCAGGTCAAGCCAAAAAACACCCATCATGGAAGAAAGAACCACTGCAAATTACCTCAGGAAAGGAAGGAGAGATGATTCTTTCTAAAAAGATAAGAATAATGCACTTTTGACTGCTACCGTTACATCTTACTCAATTGAGATTACAGTCTCATTAGCATTCCTGCATGCTCACTTGAGATTAGAAAACAAACCCTCGCAGCTGTAGAGAATATGCTAAGGGCAAAGGAGCAACCATCATGCCAAGCTGAGGGAATTCTGAAACAATAAAATCCATTACCTTCCACCAGGTAATAAATGACAACTATCCTGATGGCACATGCATTGTTTGGGAAACTGCTTAAGTCACTTTTGAGAGGGATAAATTAACACGTTTATACTAGATTCTTAGCATGTACAAACTCCAGTTACTAGACCAGGAACAGATTAACTCCCTAAGAATTTAACCAACAAATTCATTTTTAGGCCTGTATTTCATACCAAAGTAATGTTTAGTTCTTGAGTCTTCATGGTTAAATCCATTTTTTGTCATTTAAAAGAAGGTGAGATAGTAGAAGTGTCCTTGACCTTCAGGTTTTACAGAATATGGACAACAGGTGAAAAAGAAGAAGAATATCACAGTAGAATATACACTTGTCCCTCCATATCCATGGATTTGGTATTCACAGATTTAAGTAGTCACAGCTTTTAAATATTGTTTAAAAACTAATAATCCAAAAAGCAAACCTTGATTTTGCCATCTTATATAAGGGACACCATTTTGCTATGCCATTGCATATAATGGGACTTGAATATTCACAGATTTTGATATCCACGGGGGGTCCTGGAACCAAACCCCAGCGAATATGAAGGGACAACTGTACATTTTACAGCAAACAGTACAAAGGTGGCAGAATATATGATGCTTACAAACATATGAAGAGTAGGTTTGAATGACGTGGCAAGCAAGGGAACTATGAGGACCCTGACTTGTCACATACAAGCAGTATACTGGTATACACTGCCAAACAGCTGTTGCTTGCAGGGAAAGCAGCTAAACAACCTCTGTGCCATGGTTCGCTTATTGTATTGTGCGAATGTGGGTGCTTTCCCCTCTGGTTTGATTCTCCCCCAGCAAATCAAAGAAACATATTATGGATACCTCCTCTGGCTTGCAGAGAGAGACAAACCAGAAAGGGAAGACACCCAAGTTCAGGTGACAGAACTAAATATAGAGTGAAACCATAAAATGATGAGTCAGTGTTGCCTAGCAGCTTATCATTGGTCAGTGTAGAAGGAGACATAGTGCAGAAGACAGGATCCGTTATTAGAAAGTTCACTCTTAGCATTTATGTACTGTGCCCAAAATCTACATGGATAAAAAAGAGTTGACTTTTGTATGATTATTAATTCTATCACTTAGCCTGTCTTAATGGATAACCTTTCATTTTTGATTCTGATCTGTATTGTGATTTCTAGTATTCTTTAGATTTATGTTTCTTTTAATTTTGTTTGGTTTCTTCTTTTTTTGGAAAAAAAAATACAAATTTATCATATTTCAGGTACCGTATTTTCCAGCGTATAAGACGACTGGGCGTGTAAGACGACGCCCAACTTTTCCAGTTAAAATATAGAGCTTGGGATATACCGTACTCGCCATAGAAGACTACCCCTCTTATACAGCAAGTGATGTACCTTACCAGCGATTGGCTGGTTGTTGTATACAAAGCCTGCACGGATTGGTCAGCTCTCCCTGCCTGCCCAGCCCTCCCTGTCTCCAAGACTATCAGAGCAGTAGCGCAAACACACCTTTCACCCACCCTTGTATCCTAATACCTCCTTCTTTGCCTCTCAGATCTCGCACATGCGTACCTGCATCACTTTACAGCAGTCCTCAGGAGCAAGCCTCCCCCCCATCCATCCAGCCACCCCTCCACCCTTCCTGATCTTGGGACCTCTCCGATCTTGCTCCTTCAGGAAGGGCAGAGGGGTGGCTGGCTGGACGGGGCGGGGAGGCTCGCCATCCACCTCTCGCACTTTCCGAAGCCACAATGGGGCTGGGGAGCCCCATTGTGGCTTTGGAAAGCATGGGGAGTGGCTGGCAAGCCTCCCCCCAGCCAGCCAGCCACCCCTCCGCCCTTCCTGAAGCTGCGATGGGGCTCACCAGCCCCATAGCAGGTTGGGAAAGTGCGGGAGGTGGTTGGCAAGCCTCCTCCCCCAGACAGCCACCTCTCTGCTTCCCCAACCCGTGATGGGGCTTGGAAGTTTCAGCACCCGCCCTATCCAGCGTATAAGATGACCCCCGACTTTTGAGAAGATTTTCCTAGGTTAAAAAGTCATCTTATATGCCGGAAAATACAGTATTTGTATGTTCATAAAATGAATGTAGAAATGAATAGCTGAGGTAAAACTCTCTGGACACCATACCTTCACTAATGGAAGCCCTTCCCACCATTCTGAAAAGGAGAGGCATAAAACAGTGCACCCCTGCCACATTAATTCAACAGACAGAAGCCAAACAGACTAGCAGCAGACCCTGAAAGAAAGGCAAAATGACAGCATCACTTGCCACACCTAAGGACAACAGAGCAGGCTGCATGGCATACACAACTCTTTCCTCCAACATCTTGCCGCTCCTCCTTGGCTCTCAGCATCTGCTGCCTGTGGAAGCTGTCCCATTCAGTCTAATGGTAGGGCTGGCCCTGCAGTGGTTGAGAAGGCTTATGTCTCTGTGATATTATAATAATAATAATAGCAATAATAATAGTGTTTATTTATAATGCCCTTTTCACCAAAGGGCATAACATCATATATAATCAAAGACAAGGACAATAAAACATAACACTATAAATACACATGAAATGAAATCCTCAGCACCCCACCATCTCAGCAATCTTAGACACAACTCAGCAGCTTAATTTGGTGAATCAAAGAGAAAGGTCCAACCCCTTAAAGAAATGGGTGTGTTCCTCCGCCAGCAGGAGGTCCAAAGGAAGACAGTTGCACAGATGTGGAGTCAAGTCTTGAAAGACTCACAGCTTTGACAGAGCTGCGTGCATCAGCTGAATGGGCAATAATCCTTTGCCTGTGGATCTTAAATCCCTAGATGGTACACACCATGGTAGCTGAACTTCCAGGTACTGGTGGAGATTAGAACGCAGGGCCTTAAATACAAGAACTAAAATTTTAAAATATGCCCTGGCCAGTGGAGCCAGTGAAGGGATCTACAGAGAGGAGATGTGAATACTTTGGGAGATTCAAAACAACCCATACAGCACTGTTTTGGATTAAAACTAGAGAAAGAAGAGAGTAGGAAGGCAAACCTGCCAAGTAATACAGGTGTGACATAACAAAGGCCTGGACAAGCAGATGAGCAGCCTCAATGGTGAAAAACCAACAAATCCTACAGATGTTCAAAAGATGGAAATTACATGCCTTTGGTGTCCCCCCAATAAATGGGCACAGGGACAAACTGTCATCCAGCAGGACTCCGAAGTTCCTGGCAACTGAAACAGGAAACAGGACATAAAAAGCTTCACCAGCTGATTTCTTCAGGTCAAGCAAGAGTTACCAGATGAGTTTTTCTACAGAGAATTGTTCTCTATTTGAAAGACTGCCAGAGGATACACCTGTTTTTAAAGATGTCCCCTATTTGAAAGGCGGTCCATTCCAGATTTCACTGAACGAAATAGAAAGGTAAGAAGTGATATCAGGGGCCTCAAATACACAAATTTACATATCCTCTCCAACAGGGGCTCACAGTATATACCCCCCACACACACACTCCTACCCAACCTGTCTCTGAAGATGCCAGCCACAGATGCAGGCGAAACGTCAGGAATAAACTCTTCCAGAACACGGCCTCACAGCCCCCCCCCCTCAAAAAAAAAAAAAAACCATAGAAAACCCAGGCCTTGAAATTGTCCATTCACAGTGAGTACCTGAACAGCAGATACACAGTTCACCTGGTTGCAGCCTTTGCCACTTAGGTGAGATACATTATAAATTCTGTTTAAATGACAAAAATATTTTCCAGTTTAGCATCTGTACATATAAATTAGATCATGCAATTTAATTCAAGTTGCAGTCCTTTTTTCTCTTCTTTGTGTGTGTGTGTGGGGGGAAGTAAGTAAATAGCTACCCTGTCTCAAACTACTCTTATAGGCACAGGTGTTTTTTCTCCCTGCTGCTCACAGACAATTTGGTCTCAACTAACTTAAATATACAGATGTTTTAGGGTAGAGTAACCAATTCTAACCATCATGATGTTTCTGGACTTCAATTCCCATCTCCCCTCCTCACTGGCTATGCTGGCTAGTTGCCCACCTGTTTTAGATGTTTAATTCACTGCCACTGAGGTCAAATTCTAAAAATGCTGGGTGAGAGGCCAGAAACCTCTTCTGCAGTAAATGAGTTGATTTCCCCAGCACAAGAGCAAATTCAAACTTGATGTTTTGGTTATGACGTACTCAATCTATTAGAAGGATTTGCTACAGACAGCTCATTAAAAATAGCAAACTAGCAAAGAATAGATTGGGGGATTCAATCCAACTGTTAAGCATAGTGGCAATCTGTGGTATGGCAATTTTAAATCTCAAGAGATCTAGAGCAGTGTTTCTTAAGTACCGTATGTAATGGGGGGATGGCAAGGTTTATTCCCAATGAGCCAGGGACTAGCTCTATATTTGTGCCTATTGACTACAACCCTTTCTTTCTTTCCTGGCAGCTTGCAGACCAGCACTTGACTATGAACTGACATTTTGAGTAGCACTGCCTGGATTTGAAGATACCGAAGTTTGCCAGAACAGGGAACACTTAAGCAAGAGAGAGCAATGGACTGGGACTTAATTTGTTGAGGTTTTTACCTCCAACAAAGCTGAAACTCTTTCATTTGGACTACAATTGGCAATTTTTACATACATAATACCTAAACGTTTTTCCAGGTGTAACAGTACAGAGACTTCTTAAGAAATGCAATGTTGTCTGCCTAAGAAAGGGGCAGTTAGCTTTGTACAGGACAAGGGCAGCCTGGATCTCAAGGGAAGTTACTTTTCTGTTGTTAATGGAGTTGAATTTTTATTACCTCTCTTTTATTCTTCTTTGTCTCTCTCACACACACACCGTCCCCACATGGCCAAGAAAGAGAGTGGCTTCTGCCTGCATTGATATCCCTTCTCTAGACTGACAACAGAAATCTCTCTCTCTGGCGTTTCTTCGCAAACGAAGATTCAGGAAGGACTCATCCCCCACTTTTTGCAAGCGTGCTGATGACTGAAAAGGCCAATCCGAGATAAACAAGTCTGGTTGCAGAAAGCACAGCAGAAGGTCTCCTTGAGTGATGTTTTTGGGCTGTGATTCTTTCTGCTTTGTTGTTTCTCTTCAAGACTTGTTTGGCGTGGGTTCTCAAATAAGGCTGCAGCATTGTGGATAGTGCGTCTCCAAGCCTCCCGATGTGAGGCCAGGGCGAATCACTGTTGGTGATCAATTTGGCCGAGCCTGAGATGTTGTTTCAGGGAGTCTTTGTATCGTTTTTTTGGAGGGCCCCTCTTATGCTGACCCGTGGCGAGTTCACTGTAGAGTAGTATTTTTGGGAGGCGATGGTCCTCCATCCTAAAAACGTGCCTTGCCCAGCGCACCTGTGTTCTCAATATCATGGCCTCAATGCTGGTGATCCCTGCTTGCTCAAGGACAGCAACATTCATCACATAGTCAGTCCAGTGTATATTTAGGATTGTGCGTAGACAGCGCTGATGAAAGCGTTCGAGGAGCCGTAGGTGCTGGCGATAGGTGACCCATGTTTCAAATCCATAAAGGAGGATAGACTGATTTTTGTGCTTTGCCTCAGGTGTTTATTGCTCCAGACTCTTTTGTGAAGTCTTCCAAATGCGCTATATGCGTTTGCTAATCTGTGATCGATCTCTTTGTCAATCTGAGGAGATGATGCTGCCCAGGTAGGTGAACTGCTGAACGGACTTGAGCACAGATTTGCCGACGGCAATGTGGGGATGGTGGTGTTTGTCCTTTGGTGCAGGCTGGTAAAAAACTTCTGTTTTCTCCAGGTTGACTTCCAGCCCAAACAGCTCTGCAACTGTTGCAAAGCAGGGTGTTTAGGCTCAAAACGTCATTAGGGTACGCAAGCCTCTCTCCCACGACAAGGGAGCGTCAATGGAGAGGCAACAGAAATAACATCTGAGACAAAATATAGGTCTGTGACTCTAACATCATCACTTTTCTTCTCCTGTATGGTTTTTAACATCTTTGCCTGATGAAGAAGCCACTGATGCTTTAAAAGTTTGCATGATGTATTTTCTGCTTTTTGGTTGGCCAATTGCTCTTATGTGTATTTTGTTGTATTTTACCGCTTCAGAAAGTAACCTAAAGCTCACCTAAACAGACTTCCCACTCTGGACTTTGCCAAACCAACATTCTGTTTTCTTTCCCAAACACACACCCAAATTCATCAAGCTGGATTTTGTATAAGTCCATTTTATTCAGAGTCATTCCTCTTTGGCTAGAAGAACACTTAAAGCAAACACTGTGCTCTTAAATATGTTGTGTGCTTTCAAATAATTTCTACTTAATATTAACCCTCAGGTGAACCCATCACAGAGTTTTCTTGGCAGAATTTGTTCAGAGGTAGTCTGCCATAACCTTGCTTTGAGGCTAGAGAGTGTGACTTGCCCAAGGTCACCCAGCAGGTTTCCATAGCTGAGCAGGGATTGGATCCTTGGCCTCCCAGTGTCCTAGTCCAACACTCAAACCACACTGGTTCTAAGGCAACTTGAAATAAGCAATGTATGGAACTCAACTCTTACTCCTATCAAAAAGAATTTGTATCTCAGCACTCAGGCAAATTTCATGTAGGTTTTTACACTTCAAGTTTGGATTACAAAGACTAAGAATTCCCCCGAGGGAGGATCTTAAAATATGCTTCTACTATTGTCTGGATAACCTGGAGGGATTCTGGTGTTCCATGCAGCATTTCCACATTTCACACAAATCAGCTTCCTAGCTATTCCCATTGGGACAGGATCGTCTACAACTATATTAACCATTTCAGACACTGAATGGATCACAAGGTTTGCAGGATTCCACAGTAACTTCAAAAGAAGAACCCAGCAGTGGGGAATAAAATGAAAGAGGAAAGGAAAGGAAAGAAAAAAGTCTGTACAATGAACTCATTTTCTGAACTTGGTATGTATGACAATTCACTTAACTTTTTTTCCACCCAGAGAAAGCTTCCAAAACCCACTTCAGATCACTACCCTACAATCTGATTGTTTAAAGACTTGTCATTTTGTCAAAATAGCCTAGTATTATGTAGAGAGAGGATAATCTAAATATATCCACTCTCCACAACAAGGATACAATGCAGGGCATCAGAACTGGCAGCCATTTGTCCACCTTGGGAATCACACATTTTATACACAGTATACGATGTAGACTTCATGTGTGCTATGCAACAAAAACCAGATGCCCCCTGTTTTTCCTTAAAGAAAGATTTTTCTAAGGGTCAATCTTTTCCTTAGAAGAAAGGTCTGAGGTTTTGTTATCTGTCTATAATGTGCTGTTTGGCTATTATATGAAACTTAGAGGAAATGTACAGGTTACATTTTCATGAGTATCTGTAGGTATTACAGGTTGAGTCTCTCTTATTCAGAATTTAGAAATCCAAAATACCGTATTCCAAAATCCATAACGTTTATGAGAACTGATATGACAGGGCATTTTATGTGTTTTCTTTGTTTTGTGCACAAATTTATTAAAAATATTAAAAATTACCTTTAGGCTATGTGTATAAGGTGCATATGAAACATAAATGATTTTTTTGTGTTTAGACATGGGTCCAATCTCCAAGACATCTCATTATGTATATGCAAGCATTCCAAGATCCAAAATATTTCTGGTCCCACACATTTTAAATAAGGGAGACTCAACCTGTATTTTTCCTGCACAAGGAAAATAATATTTATATCATTTATTATAATGATAATAATCCTCAGCATTTGGGAGCATTTAATGCAGTGGTAGACAAACTGCAGCTCAAAGGCTGCATGTGGCCCCCTAGGCCCATTTTTCTGGCTCCCATGGGTCAAAAATTTATTTGCTCAAAACAGCATCTAGAAGCGTTTTCACCATGTTTTGACACCCACCTTTGGCCCACTTTAGGGTCAGGAGATGCCTTTTTTAAACAAGAAGTATTACCAAAAAAGGGGGGGGCTTTAAGCGGGGCTAAACTGGTCCGTAGGGATGTGTGTGGACATGGTGAAAGTCCCCTCACAGCTCCCAGAATTTCTAATTTTTTGGATTTATTTTGCCAGGCAGGTGCAGCCCTCCATACTTTCCTGGAGACTAATGTGGCCCCGACCTTCCAACCGTTGCCCACCCCTGATTAAAACATGCAAAACCCTTCACATATATTTCTTCTATAACCCTTAAAAAAGCTTTCCCTGAACTGGTCCCCCAAATGATATGGAAAACAACTCCACTATCTCTGACCCTTAGCCAAGGGGCTCATCTACACAAGCCAGTATATGTCAGCTCCCCACTGGCATATCCTGGCCATGGATCAGGCCCGTTGTTCCTGTTAGCACCTCTAAATGCGCCAGAGTGTAGATGGGCATGCCGTCCCATTGCTGCAGCCGTAGCCATTTCCCTGGCTCTTCCAGAAGGCAGGAAGCTGGCCCGCAACACGTGATCACGGCCCTCTGCCTGTGCCCAGCTTCGACACATGCTATGGGACTCCTTCCTGACTTCCGGGAGAGCCAGGGAGACCAGCAGTTGCAGCGAGGGCTGGCCTGCTGGGACAAACTCCTGCAGACACATGGGGCCTGATCTGTCCCTTCCTGGCAGGAACGGATTAAAAGAGCAATTTAAAAAAAAACACGTTTTATTGGGCCCCATCTTTCTACCCCATCTTCCTCCTGTAACTGCCCCAGGAATCATGAAAACTACAGGGCTCTAAGACAGGGGCAAGATGGGATATTGTCTATGTAAACAAACCCAAGGCTCCATTACAACAACCCTGTATGGTAAGAAAAATGTTGCTATCCTTGATTTGCACATGGATGCTAAGGGGATGTTGGTATTGGTATATCTAGGGTCACCAAACAAACTGATGGAGAAGGAAAGACTCAAAACATGGACTAATTTGTTTTACAGCTGATGCTTTCAGGCATTACACTCCAAAAAAGAATTCTATACTTTGAAAGGAGACAATGAAATTGAAGTCCAATCTTCTTCTCAGTAAGAAGATTTCAGATATAACCCTTGAAGCAACATCTCCTTTCATGCATTAATAATTTTCTTTAGATGATTGTCTAAAGAAGGAGCAGGTGGTCTCCTTAGGGGGCATTCTAATAAAATAAGGAAGAAGTAGCCATCTTAAGGGAGGAAGCAATGAAATAAAAGGTTCTTCCTCTAAAGCAAGAGAGCAGATGGCCACTGTGTTTTTATTGGCCATTTAGGACCAGATGCAAAGTACTATAAATCAATAAGAATCTGGCTGTCGAGTGTTGTTCCAAAAAACATTCACACTTGTCACATTATTAACTTAAAGCAGCTTCTGGTCTGCTTGTGTGGGAGAACTCACTGTTCTCATTTTTGCTGGCATACAGTTGTCACTGATCCAGCTGCACAGAGAACAACACCCAATCCACATCTCTATTGCTTGTGGAATAGTCCCCTCAGACAGGGGTGGAGAAAGTACGACACATGGCCCTCCATTCACAGCAACTAAAGCCCTTGACTCCACATAATCCCTGTCAAAAATAAGGGGGAATCAAAAAAAGATACCAGGAAAAGCTAAATCGTTTCTCTCCTGGAAACCTCCAGGAGCAGTGGATTGCCTCAAAACACCACCGCAATCCTTTCCTCTCAAACACCACCTAAAACCTGGAAGCAGGATTACCAGACTGAAACTTGGAGACATCTCGTTTACCTTAAGTGGTTGTGTAGAAGTGGAGATGTCAACAGGTGTTGCATAACACACAAAGAGCTCACATGCAACACCTGCTGAAATTCCCTCTTCTAAACAACCATTAAAGGTACAAAGGCCCTCTCCGTTTCTCACTCTGGCAACCCTGCCCAAAGGCCACAACTTCTGGTTGCCCAAACTGGCCAATGTCCAGCTGATTTTGGACAGTGCAACCCACTATAAGGGCACGGAGGCTCAATTGCCCCCCACCTCTCACCTGCCACATCCCTGGCCTAAAGCTGTGCTTCTGAATTCCACATTTGATGGTAAACTCCTTGGGGAGGAGAAGGATATCTGCCCCGATATACAAGAAGGATGTCTGTCCTCCTTTCCTTGTTTGCTTGTGAAGCTCTGAAAGGCATTCTTGTACATCAGGGCATGACTGGACTTCAACTGGAACAGGAGAACCAAGCAGAAGGGTATGTGTGTCTCCCCTTCCTACTGTAGCACTTGAGACAGTTTTAGAGCAGCTCCAAGAATTGCACACTGCAAGGGGAACAGGAAGGAGATGAAGGCTAGATCTGCTGCTCTGATGCTGCAGCACCACTGCTGTGTTGGATTTAGGCCTTGAGGCAGAACAACCGCTGATAAGTGACTAAATCAATTGTGACTTGATCAGAGGTCAATTAAGCAATTACATTTACATTTGGATATTATCAAAGCCTCAACAGACATGCTGAACTAAGATACAGAAGGAACAATAATAGAAACTACGATTTAACAAGTACCGTATCTTTATCTTTTAACTCCCTGTTACAATTTCAATACAGAAGAATTATTAGCAGCCTGCAGAAAGAAACACCTGATTAACCTTTGCCCGTGCCAATTAAAAGTGTCCTCAATTAATTACCAGTAGCTTCAGTTGATTACTTTAACAACAGTGGAAATTATTCTGAGATTCTAAGTTTATTATAATAATTAAACTGAATGCTAGGCTTCTTTGAACCATAAATTCAAAATATCCAGCCTTCCCTCTTTGATACTTGGAAGTTGGATAAATTGCTTCTGCTCTATCATGCTGCATGTGCTTCTCATAATAATGAAATGAATAGATTTTCCTTGGATTTTTTTCTGGGCTGTGAGGCCATGTTCTGGAAGCGCTTATTCCTGACATTTCGCCTGCATCTGTGGCTGGCATCTTCAGAGAATAGTTGGGTAGGAATGTGTGTGGGGTTTATATACTGTGAACCCCTGTTGGGGAGGATATGTAAATTTGTGTATTTGAATAGTTAGTTTCAGGGTATAGAAATGCAAGGAGGATTAGTGTCTGTTTGGCTAATGGTTGGTTGATGGTCCATTATCTGCTGGAAATCCCCCTGTCCCTGGGTGGAGTGCATTTGCAAGTGTTGGGCATTGATTTTAGTGTTTTTCAGGACTGGCAACCAGATTTTGTTTACTTTTAGGGTTTCTTCTTTCCTCAACAGGAAAACCCAAGGAAAATCTATGGATGCCGGCTGTGAAAGCCTTCGACTTCACAATGAAATGAATATTTCCCATTTTCTTGTACTATTGCTTAATTTTAAAGGGGCGGGGGGGATCACTGAAGTTCCTACCAACCTGAAAAAACACAAAATAAAGAAGCCACTATGATATGCAGGCTCTGAATAATTGACCTTAATTATTAACTTGTCCCTTTCATCCTCAGGCTATCATGACATTCCAGAATACCAGACTAATGACTAGGTGGATGATTCAGTGATAACTTATTAATTAACTCCAATTCTCTTTATAATCTCTGCAATCCACCCTTGGAAGGATTGTTAGATTTATCCTAATTTGTATTGAGACAATTCTAGATAGTTGTTTTACAAACACACTGAACTCATACTGCCTCCAAGCATCATCATACCCACTGGGTCACTTACATCACTTAG
Source organism: Gambelia wislizenii (assembly GCA_030847615.1). Taxonomy (NCBI): domain Eukaryota; kingdom Metazoa; phylum Chordata; class Lepidosauria; order Squamata; family Crotaphytidae; genus Gambelia; species Gambelia wislizenii. The sequence continues at coordinate 313,408,092 of JAUMIR010000002.1, read as the reverse complement.
ACTGCTCCTAAAGTCCTACACATCTCTACTTGCACCCCTGCTCAGAATCACTACACAGGGCTGGAGATTGTATTTATGACAGCATGAAAAGAAATCTCAGATGCTGTAGCCACAGTTTCTCTGTCTCAGTAGGCAGCCCCTCCTCAGCCTATGAATCTAAGTGGGAAGGAGGTGGCATGAAGGGCTCTCAGCTACAATTTGAAGAGAACAAATAGGTTGTGCATACAAAGATTTTCCCACTGGCTGGCAGAGCTGGCTCTTATCATTAGGCACAGTGAGGCAATTGCCTCAGGCAGCTGACTTTATACGTCATGAAAGGACAGCAAATTGTTACTTATTTATTGCTGTACAATAATAAATATAGCTGTCCTTTCATATTCGCTGGGGTTTGGTTCCAGGACACCCCACCGATACCAAAATCTGTGAATACTCAAATCCCATTATATACATAGCAAAATGGTGTCCCTTATATAAGACGGCAAAATCAAGGTTTGTTTTTTGGATTATTATTTTTTAAAGAATATTTTCAAGTCATGAATACATACATCCATGGATACCAAATCCGTAGATACGGAGGGACAACTGTACTGTGTATTATTGTGTACTATGTATTATTACTGTGTACTTACTGCCAGAGAAGGGGAGAAATGCATGCTGAATTTTTTACCTCTAGTGAAAAGAACAGCCTTGAGTATTGTGCACTTTGATTAGATAGGGAGGATTCTGTCGGTCGTGCCTCAGGCAGCAAATGAGTTTTGAGGCAGCTCTACTGGCTGGATCTCCCACCTCAGGATGCTTCACACAACAGTCAACCATCCTGGGAAAGTTTCTTTTTAGACTACCATTTCCAGAATCCCTCAGCCAGTGTGGCTTCTGGGAGCTGTACTCCACCTCCAAAATGATGCTAGCAAGCCCTGCTTTCACCACCTGCTCAGCTGGAAGCAGCTACTGGACACTCAGCCTTCTACTTTATCTGCACAGCGAAGACAGGATCTCCCCATTGTGGGCTACCGTATACCTGCACGTCCTATTCTTTTGCAAAGAGATTTCAACACAAGGTCACTAACATAATAAGTAATCCTACCTGTTTGGTTCTGCTCTGCTCTCTGCCAGTACATACATCAATTTCATCACATTTATTCTCTCATTAAGGGGAAGATGAAATGAAACAGCTTCACACCATGAGGGCATGAAAAATACTGTCTCCAGCATTTAAGTTGTCATCTTCTTAAACTGTAACATGGATTTGGTTTCCAGAATGCTATCACATGCCGACACTGATACCAAGCAAGAAAGCTATGCACACACCAGAGAGTGCTTACATTTATCTCATCAGAAACAAAGACGCTTGATTCAGAAACTTCTCAAGCTGCTGCTATATATATGTATGTATGTATGTGTGTGTGTGTGGTTAAGGAGCGCAAAGGAGTTTGACGCTGTGTCCAAACATTGCAGATAGGACAGGATAGGAGCGCACAACATAGATATTTGTGAACAGGATCTCACTGGGTATATCTGCTAATGAAAGATGGTCTTTCAGCAGATCCAGGAGTGGTGATTATCCTCCCTACATAGAAATACAGCCCTCATGCTCTCCACCATATCTGCTCTAGAGGGCTGTAGAGCAATGCTATCTGATGTGAGGGACTGGAAATCCCCACACACACAATGTTCCACTGCCCATTGGCTACAGTGTTCCTTTCCTTCCTGAAAACCATCCAGGGACCAGCAGCCGCTCACTTGGGGACCAACACCAGTCCACGGACCATCACTTTGAGCAGCACTGTTCCAGAGTAGAACTTCTGAGAGTACGGATGGCTGGTGAAGGAGGGAAGAAAAGAAGAAGAGCATCTTGTGGGAATGCAGGAACTGTGTAGGGAAGGAAATTTCTTTTTGTATCTGCTGATAAAGACAGGGATAAAATCTGATAGAGATTTTTCTACCAACAGTGTATCAAATTGGTTCTTAACCCTTTGGCCTGTAAAATTCTGAGCCCTTCCCAACCAACAATGGAGCGTGGGAATGATACTGATTGAGTAACTATATATACTGGGCTTCTGTGCATTATTTTTCTTTATCTGTATGCTATAGGGATGCTTTATCCTCCACCAGACAATTTAAAACAACCAACTTAATATTTTTTATATATAAAAAACAGTCTGAAGTTTTTTACTACTTCCACACAAAATGTGATATGGCTGCAGAGCCAAAGATTTGAAAAGCACTGCTCTGGGTCATAACGGGTTGCTTCTGAATAAGACAAATCCCTTCTGTAAGTGTTGAGGAGTCGTTACTTAAAAGGCCAGAAAAAGCAGCTTACAGCATCCAAACAACAGTGTCTAACAATCCTGGCATGTCTAAATAGAAACTTATCTCGGGTCATTAAAAACTGCACAGCATATAGCAGGCTTTAGCACTGATGCTGGAAAGCATGCCTGACACAATGTAAAACATGGTCCTTCTATTAATCAGAACAGAGCAATTACATGTGGCAAGGACATTTCAAAACCATGTTGAATTTCAGCAGAGGTCAACTTGCGTTCACAGAAAAGCTGAACACCATCAGTCTCAGAACAGCAGCAGTTGGTGACGCTATCCCATAAAGACAATAATTAGCTTGAGCCAATTCCAAACTAAGCACTTCTGGTTAAAAGGTCAGGCTTGCCCACAGGTTCTGAATAATCAGAATATAGAAATGCACCAGAAAGTATACAAGCAAAGCTTAGCAGATGCAGTTCAAATGAACATCTTGCACTTCACCTGATTTTCAAGTTACTCTACATTAGAAATAGAACAAAGACACTCTTCTCTTCTAATGCACATAATACAAAACACAGGTTAGGGTGCATTTATTTTTCAGTTTGGACAGACTGTGGTTTTCTTAGCCTGACCTGAGATATTCAAAGGGCGGAGCTTTGAAGAATTAGCTCATTTTGTGTTGTTCTTTCAAGCCATGTGGAATCTTTCAAGGTGAACAGTTCCCATCAGCCTTCTAAACCTGAACTTATTCATCTTAAAGATTCTTCTATTTTTTCAATTTGTAGGTTTTAAATTTGTTTCATGGCATTTTTCAATTGTGTTAGTTGCTCCAAGCATTTCCTGAAGGGCACTGTTTAAATCTCTAAAATAGAAAATATTTGTGTCTTTAATTGTATTGTTCTGATTATTGTTATTTGTATTCTGTCTAGGCATTTCTAGAGTCTCTCCAATGAAATTCTATGGCCAACTTTCCAAGTTTGTCTCATTGAAAATAATAGGGTTTCCTATTATCCACCATTTCAGGTATCCATGGGGGGTCTTCGAAGATATCCCCCGCAGATACTGGGGTCGAACTGTACATATTTAATTTGCACTATCTAAACTGACTGCAGAATTTGTATTCTTCTTAATACAGAATTTTATCCAACGTTTGTTAGTTAGTGTGTAAGACAACATAGAACTAACATCTACAGACAGCCCTCCTTGGAATAGCAACCCAAGTCATAGAATCATAGAATTGTAGAGTTGGAAGAGACCACAAGGGCCATCCAGTCCAACCCCCTGCCATGCAGGAATACACAATCAAAGCATCCCTGACAGATGGCCATCCTGCCTCAGTTTAAAGACCTCCAAGGAAGGAGACCCCACCACACTCCGAGGGAGTGTGTTTCACAGCCGAATAGCATTTACTGTCAGAAAGTTCCTCCTAATGTTGAGGTGGAATCTCTGTTCCTGGAGATTTCATCCATTGCTCTGTGTTCCCATCTCTGGAGCAGCAGAAAACAAGCCTGCTCCATCCTCAACGTGACACCCCTTCAAATACTTAAACAGGGCTATCATATCGCCTCTTAACCGTCTTTTTTCCAGGCTAAACATACCCAGCTCCCTAAGTCTCTCCTCATAGGGCATGGTTTCCAGACCTTTCACCATTTTAGTCGCCCTTCTCTGGACACGCTCCAATTTGTCAATATCCTTTTTGAATTGTGGTGTCCAGAAGTGGACACAGTATTCTAGGTGAGGCCTGACCAAGGCAGAATAGAGTGGCACTATTACTTCCCTTGATCTAGACACTATAGTTCTATTGATGCACCCCAAAATCGCATTGGCCTTTTTAGCTGCCGCATCACAGTGTTGACTCATGTTCAACTTGTGCTCTACTAGGACTCTTAGATCCCTTTCTTATGTAGTCTCGTTCAGCCAGGTCTCCCCCATCTTATATCTATGCATTTCGTTTTTCCGCCCTAAGTGCAGTACCTTATATTTCTCCGTATTAAATTTCATTTTGTTAGCTTTGGCCCAGCTCTCCAGTCTATCCAGGTCATCTCAAATTTTGATCCTGTCCTCTAGGGTATTAGCTACTCCTCCTAATTTGGTATCATCTGCAAATCTGATAAGTATGCCCCCAACTCCATCATCCAAGTCATTGATAAAGATGTTGAATAGCACTGGGCCCAGGACAGAACCCTGTGGCATCCCACTGGTCACATCTTTCCAAGAGGAAGAGGAGCCAATGCTGAGCACCCTTTGGGTTCGGCTGGTCAACCAATTACAAATCCATTGAACAGTTAACTTGTCTGGCCCACATTTTACAAGCTTGTTTGCAAGAATGTCATGGGGAACCTTGTCAAAGGCCTTACTGAAATCAAGGTATGCGAGACCCACAGCTTTCCCTTCATCTACCAAGCTGGCAATTTTATCAAAAAAAAAAAAGAGATCAGATAAGTCTGGCATGACTTGTTTTTCTGAAACCCATGTTGATTTTTTGTGATTATGGCATTGCCTTCTAAATGTTCACAGACTCTCTGTTTAAGCTTGTGGGGGGCAATTAGCTAACACACATTGGAAACTGTTTAATGCAGTGTAGATGTGTAAATAGCTATTGCTTAAAAACAATTTGTAAGCCGCTCTGATAGCCTTGTGGCTGAAGAGCGGGGTATAAATAAATAAATAAATAAATAATCTGCTCTAGAATCTTCCCTGGTATTGATGTCAGACTAACTGGACGATAATTGTTGGGATCCTCTTTTTCCCGCTTTTTGAAGATGGGGACAATGTTTGCCCTCCTCCAGTCTGCTGGGACTTCTCCTGTTCTCCAGGAGTTCTCAGTTTATTGCCAATGGCTCTGAGATCACATTTGCCAGCTCTTTTAATACCCTTGGATGTAGTTCATCTGGTCCCGGAGATTTAAATTCATTCAATTATTTGTGGCTCAGGATAATAATCCTGATTTGATTATCACAGCAACAATCTCAGCCAGTCTCTCTGATAATACTGACAAGCCCAAACAATGCTTAATTGCTGCTGGCATTGCTCCTGCCAGTGTTTACATCATCTCAACAAGGGGGAAAATGACACCTGTGGGTGCCATTACTTTCCCAAAGATGATATCTGATCATGAGTATTGGCATTTCAATAAATTGTTAGATGTCAAGTGCAGTCTTGTTGCCAAATGAATGCCCTGCATCAAATTATGAAGAAGTACATTCAGAAGGTAATCCTGTTATGATGGACATATTACTGAATATCCTCTTTTATCTTGTAATCTCATCAATAGTTCTAGACAGATCCAAAATTCCTGCCCAAAACTGCAACCTCATAACCTCTGGGCTAGATCCAAAAGAAACATCAATTTTTCTTCAAAGCTTGTGAACATCATTGATGAATTGTGGGTGCATACTCTGCAGCAGAAATCAATGTGCTTAAGGTAAATCAAGATGATCAGTGTGGTTGGTACATCTCATTTTACTTCCCTGCCTTGTGCCATCAACCAGTTGGAGATCTTCCACCAGTCTGACTAGTCATTAAATGAAAACACCAGTAACCATATGGATGAAATGGGGGGGGGGGAAATCAAGGAAGTGACCCTTTGTTCTAGAGCAGGACACCTTATAAGAACGACTATTTGCATCACACCATTTTGTAAGGCAGTACTGTATGGTAATGTTATTTGCAAGCCTCTTCTTTCATCACTGCTTGTGCATTTTCAAAATCTTAGCTTTATTAACCACAGTGGTGGTTCATTCCAAGCCCAGAAGTGAAGAATATCCTAATAAAATAAAATATTGAAAACTGTGATTGTGTCACACAGTCACGAGTTTTAAATGGGTGCAGAAGTCAATGTCTCAAGGACTCTTATGATGGTTAAACTTGATATTGTGTGATCTGTCTGGTGAAATTTCCAAATCTTGGCCAGGAAGGAGCTGCAAAGAATTTCAGGCCGCACCTACCCCATTTTAATCGAAGCCCCCACAGGTGGTACCATACCTTTTTCCTGAAACCAGTGGGGAGGTTATGCTCACTTCCTGTTTCTAGTTTGCTGTTTCTGGACTTTAGGGGGAGGAGTGCAGGAGAAACAATTATTAAATGGAAAACTATGGCGCCTGGAGACCTCTCAGAGGTGAATTCTGTTTTTAATTTTACAAAATGGTGATAGTATATAAGGTAGTTCAGTTCCATTGTGCAAATATGTTCGTAGATTGGGGGAATAAATCCAGGGACAGAAAATGACTGAGGGAACACGATCAAGTGTCAAGACTCGCATTCTCTTTGAATAAAGTTTAGTCATTTCTAAAGCTTCAGGGAATATCCCTTGAGACCCAGCATACTACATGTAACACTGGTCCTTACCTAATGGTTCATACTACAAGTAAGAGTTCATTTACAACTAAAGGTAAAACAATGGGGTGGGGAGGTATGGCCCTCCAGATGTTGTTAGAATGGAACTCCCCTCAGTACTAGGTAGCATAACCAATGGAGAAAGGTGATGGGAACTGCCATTCAGCAACATCTAGTGAGCCACATGTTTCTCAGTCCCACCCCTGATGTAAGCATACCTTCTGATAGTGTCCAAGAAGACAGTATAACATGCGAATAAATCAGCTTGAAAGGAAGGGGCTAGCAGGTTAGGTCAGAAATTCTAAAACACAAGATATCCAAATGCTCTTTCTTCCTAATGCGTTCCAGTCTCCCTGCAGCACTGACAGGCTGTTAAGTCAACAAATAGCAAATGTCACAACAAAGTTAGAGATATGGCAGAGATCCAAGGACACCTTCTCATTTGACATTCACACATTTCTTCATTTTTATTATACTTGAATCCCTCCCTTCCACCAAAGACTCCAGGGTAGCTGACATATGACATAACCCTGTTAGTGGCATACATGTGCATAACCGTGGCTTATGCACATGTATGTCTCTTTCTAGGCAGGGCATAGGAATTTAAGCCCCTTGCATTCTGTCTAACGCCTCCAACCCTGGCAACTATAAAGCCCCAGGAGAGGCTACTGTTGCTGCTGCTTACCAGTGAGGAGGGGGAAAAAAGGGAGGAAATTTTGACAATGAAGATGTGGCTACTTTGGATTCCCAGCAGAAGGAAAGGAGGGTGCACTCCATCTGTGAGCATGCCCTCAGTTCTCCCCTTCTCTGAGTGAAGACCAGCTTCTTCATCATCTAAACTTTCTCCCTCCGCTCCCCACCAGCAGGCAGCAGTGTCAGGAGCCTCTCCTGGGGTTTAACAGTTGCCAGGGCAGGGGAGGACACAGAACTGTGTGAGTGGAGTGTTGCAGGATCTCACCTACAGTTCTCAGGTGGTCCCCAGTCCACATATCATCTTAACCTAGACAGGAGAATGATTTCTCAAGGGAATTTACCACATCACAGCAGCTACTGTAGTTACAGGGGTGTGATAGCCAGCCTTAGAGATGGCACCTTATCCTGGCTAGGTTGTTCCAGAATCCAAGGACAAAAGGGCAAATTGAAAAAACAGTTGACTAAAAAAAAAAGAAAAAAAGAACAAGCCTTGAAAAACTGGGCCCATAGAAGCATAAAATGATTACGAGGGAACTTTGCTCTTTTATCTTTTTTCCTATTTATTGTTTATTGGCCTTTTGGGGAAGGGGCTACTTTTTGACAGAAAAATATACCTTTATGCCTCCCCCCATTGAACTATTGACAAAACTTACCTAAAGCCTCAATACTTCCTTGCTTATTTGGATATGTCAATCCATTTCTTTTCCTCTTTAGAAATTTATTGCTTTTCACATCACTCACCACAGCCCACACTGCCCAACCCAATAAAAGTAAGAATGTAGTTTAGTTGCCTTTTGTAGAGCCCCAAAGTACATAGCTGCTTGCCAGTCTAATTAGATATTTTTGTGAAGGTAGGTCTGGGAATCTGATCTTTAAAAGGCACCTCCTTGGAAGTTATATGAGAATCTTGAAGGGGAAAGCAGCTTGTGTTGCATGCTACAACATGGTGGACAATGTGAATGTGAGCCAAAGGCTTCAGCTACAATACAATACTAATTGGCAAGAAAAACTGACATTTATGAAACTAAATTATCAAACTACCTTTTCCATGGGCATTTCATTGCTTCTGTAGATGGCTAAACACTTTAGTACTAATGAGACCTAATCGCATACCTTGATTTCAGTAAGGCCTTTGACAAGGTTCCCCATGACATTCTTGCAAACAAGCTTGTGAAATATGGGCTAGACAAGTTAACTATTAAATGGATTTGTAATTGGTTGACCGGCCGAACCCAAAGGGTGTTCTGCAGTGGCTCCTCTTCCTCTTGGAAAGATGTGACCAGTGGGGTGCCACAGGGTTCTGTCCTGGGCCCAGTGCTCTTCAACATCTTTATCAATGACTTGGATGATGGAATTAGGGGCATACTTATCAAATATGCAGATGACACCAAATTAGGAGAAGTAGCTAATACCCTAGAGGACAAGATCAAAATTCAAAATGACCTGGATAGACTGGAGAGCTGGGCCAAAGCTAACAAAATGAAATTCAATATGGAGAAATGTAAGGTACTGCACTTAGGGCGGAAAAACGAAATGCATAGATATAGGATGGGGGAGACCTGGCTGAATGAGACTACGTACGAAAGGGACCTAGGAGTCCTAGTAGACCACAAGTTGAACATGAGTCAACACTGTGATGCGAAAGGCCAATGCGATTTGGGGCTGTATCAATAGAACTATAGTGTCCAGATCAAGGGAAGTAATAGTGCCGCTCTATTCTGCCTTGGTCAGGCCTCACCTAGAATACTGTGTCCACTTCTGGGCACCACAATTCAAAAAGGATATTGACAAATTGGAGCGTGTCCAGAGGAGGGCGACTAAAATGGTAAAAGGTCTGGAAACCATGCCCTATGAGGAGAGACTTAGGGAGCTGGGTATGTTTAGCCTGGAAAAAAGACGGTTAAGAGGCGATATGATAGCCCTGTTTAAGTATTTGAAGGGGTGTCACGTTGAGGATGGAGCAGGCTTGTTTTCTGCTGCTCCAGAGATGGGAACACAGAGCAATGGATGAAATCTCCAGGAACAGAGATTCCACCTCAACATTAGGAGGAACTTGGATGGCCATCTGTCGGGGATGCTTTGATCATGATTTCCTGCGTGGCAGGGGGTTGGACTGGATGTCCCTCGTGGTCTCTTCCAACTCTACGATTCTATGATTCTATGAGATGGACGAGCCTTCCCAGTTAGCTACAAGTCTGCGGCACCATGTATTAGAGAGGAAACAGAATGTGCATCTTAAAGATATTTATTTAAATTAACACATGACTTGGTAAGTTACACTTTCTCAGCTTCAGAAGAAGGCAAGGGCAAATCCCCTCTGAAAATGGCCTAAGGGCCACCATAAGTCACAAAGGATTTGAAGGCATCCAACTACTCCCAAATCTTTCAGCACTTGCTAGTTTATGAAGTAATAGTACAGGTCCATAATTGTGGTGTCCATCCAGAGATAAGTAATATGGTATAAGAGGGTGCCACACCTTATACACAGGCTCACAGTACCATTTGTCTTGGGGTAAATGTGTAAAAAAAAAAGCCACAGTTTGCCCCTCTAAATTGTAACTTTGGTGGAGGGTTACTGTTTTTGGCAAGACCTTCCCCCCCAAAATTTGTTATCTGAGGGTCATCCAGGACAAGGTGCATGGTTCATTCACAGAATGAGTTTTTGGTGTATGAAACTGAACATTCCACAAGCACCTCTCCCTATCCCTTGGAACTAAAAATGCAGTAAGAACAATGCATATGAGTAACAATGTGCTGTCTTTTCATGACACCCCAACTCTACTGCTTGAAGTGCCTACCTTAGTCTCCCTAACAGTAGAACTGGCCCTAGAGAACAAACTGGAGTGGAAAGCTAGAGCTGGAGAGAAAAGCAGGAATTTGAGTGCTGGGCTACTGAAGTATCTGTAATGCCTCAGCTGTCCAGCACAAAAGCAGTGCCTTCATCTCTTGCCCAGCTCCATGAGTGAAACTAGCAAGGGAGGTGCACATGGACCTCATAGTCATGCTTGGCTTTCACTATGGGGACAATCCTTCTCAAAACTCCAAACATGGAGCTGGGGAGTGGGAAGTCATTGATGCCTGAACTCTCTGAGAGGCAGAGCAATCTATATATCAACCTTTCTTAACCTCTTTACCCTGGAGGAACTCTCCAAGTGATTTTTCAGATATCAGGGAACCCCTGAATTGAAAATATATCTACAGCTTTTAAAAAAATGTTTTGCCACCTGTATCCATGGGGGATAAGTTCCCAGACTTACTGTGGAAACACGAAACCATGTATAATAGCGAACCCTATAGAAATGAATGGTTTCCATCCCAACTTCTGGCAGAAGCATACCACAGAATCACACTGGAGGACCTAGAAAATACCTAGAGGGGACATTTTTTTGGACGTGGAGAAGTGAAACCACAGACACTGGCCACGTGGATATGAGGGTCAACCTGGAATTGCTCTCTCTGCCACTTAGCTCTGCCTATCAACAAGGTTGATGTGTACAGAGGGGCCAGTTGTGTTGCATGAAGAAGCAAGGCACAGGTGAGTAACGTAATACACTAGTAATAAAATGGAAAGAAGACTGAGAAGATCTAGGTTCGAATCCTTACTCAGCTAGGTGTCCTTGGGCCAAGCGCTATGTTTCAACTTGATGTACCTCACACAGTTGCTTTCAATGAGGTCAGGATTAAAAATCAATCAATCAATCAATCAATCACTCTATCTATCTTTATTATGGCCTATTAAATAGCAATACAGATGTACAAGAAGTAACAATGCCCAGCTCTCTTTGAGCCCTAAAAATGATATCCTTTGCAGGGTATAGCAGCTTACGAACAGCTAAAATAATATGCACAGATGCACTTCCAAAATGGACCCAAACATACATAATGACACTTCAGTGTTCTTTCCATTCCTGATGTAGCCCCATTACTCTAAATGGGACTTCTCACGTTTTTGCTCCACCTATGCTGAAAGCACCAGATCCTGTCTGATCTTGGAAGCTAAACAGGGTCAGGCCTGGTTAGCATTTGGCTGGTGAACAGCCAAGGTGCCACAGGCTGTATTTCAGAGGCAAACCATGTCTGAACATTCCTTGCTTAAGAAAGCCCTATAAAATGCATGGGGCTGCTCTGAGTCAACAGACAACTTGAAAGGACACACACAAGCTAGCACTTGACTCTCAGAATCAGGTATCCAGAAGGAGCCAGATGTATAAGGAAGATATAAAGAACTAGGAGCAGCTATTACTGTCTCCTCCCACTCCATCCACAATCCCAGTCAGACCTGGCAGCAAATGCTTCCTCTTTCTAAAGGACCCCCTGCTTTATCTCCCTTGTGTGTCAGGATGGGCTCTGATAAGAATGTCCTTGATGCATGATTAGACCAAAAGTGTCCACAAAAGGATCCAAGCATTCCATTCAACCAAATGTTGCTGGTAAATTCAGGTGACAGAATTAATTGCACCCTGCTCTTCACTACCCCTCCACCCACCCACCCACAGATACACTGCTTCTAGTGCTGTAGGCTCCATTTAACAATCTCCTAAAAGTCTGGGAGGCTCCACGTAGAAACGCACAGATTTACTTCACTTTAAACACATGCATGGTTAAATCCAACTTCTGTGAGGTGAGGTCACAGGCTGCACAGCTTCATGAAACCCCCCCCTCCTTCCCCAAAGTGTCTTCTTTTCTTCCCCACCCTCACTTTTCAGTTTGCACCTCCCTTTCCTCCCCATCTTCTGCTCCTCCTGCCCTGTTCCAACTCCCCCCCCCCCGCAAGTGTATCTACCCCAGATGCTTTGCAGATGATGACACTCATGGAAGGCAAAGTGTGGCAAGCTGGAAAGGAAGATGCAACTGACTGGGCACCCCTGCACTGTGGGTGCCAACTCCCAACTCCATACTAAGCAGCAAAGGCTAGCAAAGAGGAGCTGGCAGAGGCTAGAGGAAAAACAATGGGGGAGAGAGGGAGAAAGAAGGAAATGGGGAGGGGTGCGACTAGTCCTGTGTAGAAAAGAGCCAGTAACAAAATAGTTTGCCAGCAGGGAGGGGAAGTAGAGCTCACAGCAGCCAGGAGCTGGAGGAGGCAGCCAGGACACAGCTGGGTACTAAAGCCCATCAGGTCTTGTTATTAGTTCTTGCGGAACCCCCAGCCATATCTCACGGAACCCTAAGGCTACATGGAACCCCAGTTGAGAAATGTTACTATATTTATAAAAGGCTTAAGTATGTATAATAGGCCTGGGTATGTTTCCTCTCCCAGTGTGCTGATTGGCTGCTCAGGAAAAATGCCCAACCTATCATCACCCACATGCAAATTCCCTCTCCACCTTACTATCCACTCCTGCCATTCAATCTGTGGCCCAGATTAGGACCCACACAGTCAACTGGTAGCGACAGCAGCGGCAGGCTGCCTGTGACAGGACCCAGGCAGTCAACTGGCGGCAGCAGTGCTGGTGGGCCGCCTGTGACGGAACCCAGGCAGTCAACTCATGGTGGCCGCAACAGCTGCAGCGGCAGGGCAACAGAGCGAGTCACCCTCAGCAATTCTGGGAAAAGTGTGGAACACTGTGAAGGGGGAGGAGGAAATTAAAAATCCACTGGTCTACCTTACAGAGTTGTCATGAGGTCTACTGGGCATTTTGGGGCGAGTTTTTTTAACAGCGTACGTTACGCCAGTACAGCTAGTCTCTCTCTCTCTCTCCATATATACATACAAACATACACACACACACACACACACACACACACACATATATATATATATATATGCATGTGGAGAGAGGGATATATATATATATATATATATATATATATATATATATATGCTTGAGTATGTTTCCTTTCCCAGTATACTGATTGGCCGCTTAGGAAACATACCCAATCAATCACCACCCACATGCAAATTCCCTCTCCACTTCACAATCCACTCCTGCCCCTCAATTTCCATCTTTACCCCCAGCCTCACAAGGGCCCCTCCCTCCTCTCACTCCCTCAGCCACTCACATGTGAAACAATGCAATATTTCCCACCTAAAATAATAAGAAATAATAGCATGTAGCTGAAATGTGTGAACCTTTCAAATCTACTATAACAGCATAAGTTACACAGCGTACACCTAGTATACAAGAAAGGAACAATGTCCTACCTACTAAATGGTTCTGGCCTGGTAACAAAGTCAGGCCTACATAAATTTGTACTCCCCAAGGTACCCCATTCTATTTAGAATGTCCCTTATTTGAGGGTCAGAAAGGTTGCCCCTTATTAGACTGACAGGTGTCCCTTTTTAAAAAGGAGAGGGGATGTTCCCCTTATTTGAGGATTTTAAAGCCTTTCAATTTATATATAAACTGAAACAGATGCTTTAAAAAAAAAACCTATTTTCGGTGCGGGTCCTTCATAAAGATAGAAATGTGTGCATCATATAATTTACCAATGTGGACAATTTGTTAATTTTACAGAAAAACACGTCTAAATGAACTGAAATAAGTACTGTATGTTCCAGCATATAAGACTACTTTTTAACCCTTGAAAATCTCCTCAAAAATTGGGGGTCATCTTATACGCTGGGTATACGGACCCTCTCCCAGCCAACCACCCCTCCGCCTTTCCCGAACCTGAGATGGGGCTGCCTGCAAGGTTCAGGAAAGGCGAAGGGGTGGCTGGCTGTGGGGGAGAGCCTTGCCAGCCAAACCTCTGCCCTTTCCCAACTCGTGAGGAGCCCATCGCGAGTTAGGAAAGCGCAGAGGTTTGGCTGGCAAGGGTATGCCCAGACAGCCAGACAGCCCTCCACCTTTCCCAAACCTTGCGGGCAGCCCCATCTCAGGTTTGGGAAAGGTGGAGGGGTGGCTGGCTGGGGGAAGGTTCGTATACCCGGCGTATAAGACGACCCCCCCGCAACCCCCCGCAGCCAGCCACCCCTCCGAGGTGGACTGGAAAAGGACGGGAGCTGGCTAGGAAGCTTCCTCCCACAGCCAGTCACCTCTCCAAGGGGGCTAAGAAGCTTCCCAGCCACCTCTCATCCTTCCCCAGTCCAAGATGGGGCTGGCAGCCCCATCTTGGATTGGAAAAGGACAGGAGCTGGCTAGGAAGCTGCCCCCCCACAGCCAGCCACCCCTCCGAGGTGGACTGGAAAAGGACGGGAGCTGGCTAGGAAGCTTTCCCCCTCCCAGCCAACCACTCCTCCGAGGTGGCTAGGAAGCTTCCTAGCCAGCTCCCGTCCTTCCCCAGTCTGGCTGACAACCCCATCTCGGACTGGAGAAGGACGGGAACTGGCTAGGAAGCTTCCTCCCACAGCCAGTCACCTCTCCAAGGGGGCTAGGATACTTCCTAGCCTCCTCTCCGAGGGGGCTAGGAAGCTTCCTAGCCACCTCTCATCCTTCCCAAGTCCAAGATGGGGCTGGCAGCCCCATCTTGGACTGGAAAAGGACGGAAGCTGGCTAGGAAGCTTCCCCCCCCCAGCCAGCCACTCCTCTGAGGTGGCTAGGAAGCTCTCAGACTGGAGAAGGACAGGAGCTGGCTAGGAAGTCCCCCCCCCAGCTAGCCACCCCTTCAAGGTGGCTAGGAAGCTTCCTAGCCAGATCCCGTTCTTCCTGAGTCTGAGATGGAGCTGGGGAAGGACGGGAGCTGGGTAGGAAGCTTCCCCCCCCCCAGCCAGCCACCTCTCATCCTTCCTAACCACCTCGGAGGGGTGGCTGGATGGGAGGAGGGAAGCTTCCTAGCCACCTCTCATCCTTCCCCAGCCCCATCTCAGATTCAGAAAGGACGGGATCTGGCTAGGAAGCTTCCTAGCCACCTCGGAGGGGTGGCTGGCTGGGGGGAGGAAGCTTCCTAGCCAGATCCTGTCCTTCCTGACCCATCGTGGGATTGGGGTGTGTGGGATGTGGCTGGCAGACTGGGGAATTGCAGGACAGGACTGGGGAATATCCCCAGCCAGCCAGCCAGCCATCTCCTGTGATTCCCCAACCAGCATGCGGGCTCTTGATCGCGGCTTCGGGGACCGTGGAAGGGTGGCTGGCTGGAGGGGGGAGGCTTTCCAGCCACCACCCGCCCTTCTCGAAGCCGTGATCGGGAGTCTGATCGCAGCTTCAGGGAAGGTGGGTGGGGGTAGTCTTATACGGAGAATATATCCCCAAATGCTATATTTTAACTTTAAAATTGGGGGGGGCGTCTATACGCCATAAAATACAGGTACTTTTACTTGGTGTTTAGGTAGAATGCAAACTTCTTAACAGCTGCTTTCTAATTGTCACTCTGCATGTCATGAATTTCAACTGTCCCTTATTGCTCTTCTGAAAACTTGGTAACAGTATCCCCCAAGTGAAGGGATGGAATCAAGCAGTACTAAAGAACAGGAAAGTACAATGAACAGGCACTCTGTGGATAACACTTAGCATCTCAGTCAAACACTCTTTCATTCACAGCTACCATTCTGCATTCGTATTATTATAGGAGCAGAGGCAGAATGTATGTGCCACTCCTTGATAGAAGGCAACATTTTAAGCAGTGATAAGACTAAAATACAAAGGAGTGCATTTATTGTATCTATTTACAGTATTTGTATGCTGCCCAGTACCAAAGTTCTCATACTTATCAGCCCTATAACCCAACACAGTTTTATCAATTTCGCCAGTGGAACTTAATCTGTGTAATAATGTTTAGGCTTAGAAATGTATGCCATGCATGTTGTCTCAAAGGAAAACAAGACTGTATTTCCAAGAATATAGAAGTCTCTGTCCTCCATCATAGTTTTTCCAAACATACTTGCAAAACCACACATTAGAAGATCATACATTAGACTGGTAACATTTATAGGTCTAAGTAAGAACCACTGAGAATGCAGTGTCAAAATATTGTCCACAGCCTTCTTACTGAATCAATCGTGACAGTCCTTTGAAAATCTAGCACTTGGCTGCATAGTTTTCTTGATGCTATATAACAAAAATGTTCAATCTATTAGAAGCCCTATGAAAGCCCACAAAGCATTCAGGTGATGCTGTCTAAATTACATTTGATACTATCAAGATCCAATAGTGATTGAGTTCAAGGTGCAAGTTCAGTAAAATTATGTATGCAAACTAAGCTGATCTATCTCCAAACAGCTCCACACAGGTTTATTTTTTTCCAAAGAGACCAACTGCTCACTTAGATCAACTACAGATACAAAGCTCTTCAATTTTGTCTACACAACTAAAATGTCATACACACCCAAAGTTTTTACCATACAGTTATCAGAGAATCTAGATTGACTGTCTCTTCTGGACACTAAGCAACAGTATTCTACAACAAAGCACAGACTTTTCTTAAATACAGGCATCCCCCACTTTTCGATGGTTCACTTTTCAACGATCACCTCTTTCACCAGTGACCAGAATTATTTCTCTCCCCCATGCCATCCATCCGGCCCCTCTCAAAACTTCACCCACTCACAAATGTCTTCATGGAAAATGGGATTTTTTGTTGTGAGCTTTGTGCAGGTGTACTTCATCTGGAAGCTTTTTTGTTTCTAATCCTGTTGGCCCCACCATCCATCCATCCCTCACTCTTCCTCTTTCCCACCCCATGCATTCTAACTGTGTATGCTGGTTTCTCACACTCATAACAGTCTCACCATTGCCCCAGCCATCTTAAAGACTAGGTTCTGCATTCTGACAATTTCCAGTTTTTGACAGTGCTCTAGTCCGTAACCTGTTGAATAAGCAGAGGATGGTGACATGCAAAATGTCTGTCAGCAACCACCAATGGAGCCTACAGTATTACAAAATGTTGCTGTATGGAGTGCTCTTGTACGATGCCAGTTAGCCAGCTACATCGTTCATTCCATTACCCTTTCCAGACAGTTTTCCAGTTATCCCATCAGACATGAGCCACATTCCAACAGTCAACAAATTTAGTCCTCACTGGATCTTATGCCACAACAGTTCGCCCCTCCCAGTTTAGGGGGAGAGCAGGGGATACTTCTGCAAGTCTTGATATGCCTGACAACCTGTTGATACTCCCCCTCTTGTACATGGATGTGGGCATAATGGCAGCATAAGGTTGGAAACTGGAAAATTGAGTTTGCTATGAGTATATATAGTGTGATCACACCCGTGCTATATAACAACAGTATGCATGGGGAAGTGGGAGGAAGCTGAACAAAAGTTACTGATCAATAATGGGGAATTTGGTCTCCTTGCACTCCCCCCCCCCGCCACCTACAGTGAAGAATAGCAGGCATAAAATAAATCTCTCAAACCACTGAATGCAGGCAAAGATGGCTGAATTCACATAATATAGTGACTTGCAACATTTAGTTCTTGTATAAGTGCATAATGTGGGTGTTGTTTAAGTACAGAGTGTACATAGGTTACAGTAAAAACTCAAGAGCAGCTGGTACATCATACCTCTATTGTCATTTATTAACTAAGTAACAGCTTGAATATAAGAGACTCTTCATCTATCCCCACACACACATACAAGGAGTGAGGGGGAAAAACCAGCACAGAAATAAGCAGTTCCACCCACCACTTCAAAACATAGGCTTTATCCAACCCATCTATGGGTTTTTGAACTATTCTCACTGACACTGTTTCCCTAGCTTTGGGGACTGTGGTAGGATTCCACACAGCCATTGCAAAAGAAAAAGCAATGCATACAGTTCCTCCGAAGATATGCCTAATATTTTTATTGCCTCATTTTCTCCTTTGTATGCAAGGGAGACTTATGGTCACCTTAGTTTTATAAGCCAGCTGCCAGATCATTATACATGAGAGATTAATAGCCCAAGAGACAAGTCAAAGCTGTGTGAGGTAGAATGATGCACGCCTTCAAACTGCATGGTGAAAACTCTTGCTCTGGCCTTCTTTGAATGAGATTGAATACATATATATATATTTTCACACATTATGCAGCATCATTAGACTTTATCTACAAAAGTGTCTTGCAGCCTTACACAAGATAGAGACAACCTAGATCTTGAAGGAAGTCACTTTATTGCTGCTAAGGGAGACAGAAATTTTTATTCCTTGGCTTTTACTGCCTTTGTCCTCATTCCCTGCATAGCCAAGAAGGGGTAGGGCTTCTACCGTATCAACCTTCAAGACCACCATTAAACACCCACTTAAGCAAACATCTCAAAAAAGACACAGGCTGGCAAATCCAACATAATGGATTTTGTTCAGTACATGTTTTAGATTTTGTTGCATTTTGCTGCATGGCCAACATAGCTACCTGTGAATATGTATTTAAAAGAGACCATGTCCAACATTAGTAAAACATGGCGTGCGCACACACACACACACACATATTTGATACTTTGCATTCTGTACTAAAATTATGCAGTATTAATTTCCTCTCAGATAACCCTGAGGGATCATTTTAAATGAAAGGAGAATCCTCTAGATGTTTTAGGCCTACCATGCCCAACAGCACTTGTCACCACAGCCGATGGTGAGGAACTGTGGGAGCTGCAGTCCCAAAAGCATCGGGGAGGGCACAAGTTTCCCATCCCTGTTTTAACCAATATGGGCTTACAGAAAAGTCACAGTGCTAAAAGCCAGTTCTTCCCACTGAGCTGCTAGATTAACATACCAGCAAAGCCTGGTTCAAGACTATCAATCACACGTCCTCTTATCCATAGGTTCCCTCATGCCCAGCCCTTGCTTCCTATTCCTCCTTTGGACAAGGGGAACTACCAGGTGCCTGAAATGGAAGGAGGTTGCTCGTAGAGTTTCTGTCCCCAGCATCCATTTTCAGGGTACTTTTAAAAACTTTCCCCAGCCAGACACAGCAGTGGGAAAGGAACTGGAATAAAACAAGGCTGACAGGCTTGAACCAGCACTTGACGCACAGGTATGCTCCCTCTGACAACTCATCTGGGAACATGAGCTTGTAGCATGGCTGATTAACATGTTGTGAGCCACTTTTAATATTACATTGTCCTCACCTTAAACTGGCAGATACCACAGACGGTCTGAATATGAATCATGTGCTGAGAGAAGACTGTGCACCTGGATCGCTTGGAGCATCTTATTAGTTGTTTGGAACAACTCCTTTCCTTCAGAGTGAGTCAAACTTATTTACCAACCACACGTGAATTTTATTCTGGGGCGCAACAAATGAATCAAAAGTAGCAACATTTACTCTCTTCTGGCCAGTTTCAAATGCTGCCTATAAAAATTTATACATTTTCTGCACAACTGAGGAAGGCAATAGATGACCAGGGCTCTTGGAAGTCTCTCTTTCATAGGGTCACCATAAGTTGAAGCCAACTTGATGGCAAATAACAACAACAAAGTGCATTTTGACATCCAACAAGAAGTATATCTGTAGTCAGCCAGACTGCTGAATTAGTTTTCAAACAGGGTAACCTTTTCTTCTGCTTGTCTCAAGAGAAAGATCTGAGTAGCTCTAGAGCAAGGGTGGCTACCAGGGAACATTCCAGATATTATTGGACCACAATTACCAACATTCCTCGCCATTAGCTATGCTGGCTAGAACTACTAAGACTTACAGTCCTGCAACATCTGGAGGACTGCATAATTCCCACCCTTGTTCTAGAGGCACATATCACACAGAGGGCAATCTGTTTTACCATGTTTAAAATATTGCTATAATCGCAGTGTTGTGTCATTCAGGTTTTCTGTGGCCCTTCAGATTCTGGACTGTAATTTCCATAATCCCTGACACTGGCTATGAAAGATGGGAATTGCAGACCAACATTTGGCTACATATTCCCCACCTTGATGGTAGATCCTAGTATCAGGTCATCCTAGTTCCTTAGTCCTTGGAAGACAAAGAGGTAGAAGAAATAATAATGCCAAGGCAGTTCTTGATAGCAACTCACTTTAGACTGAAGGCAGATGTAACATTTATAAAGCAGTGAAGCCAGTTGTTTAGCATACTCAACACATTTAATTGACAAGCACCTCTCAGTCTTCAGACATATAGTCCCAAACGAAGCAGAAGCTGATTGTGGACAGTGTTTACTCTCTGGAGTCAGTCCATGATATATCTCAGGAGGACACAGAATCAATGAAATCCTAGAGAAACATTCAATTCCCAATCCAACATGGCTGTGTGCCTAGACAGGAACTTTGTGAAAACCATGAGAACCCTGCTTACAGCCAGTCAATGAAGATCTAGAAATGTTGCTTGCGTCTGTGATTCCTTTAATGAGCTAACACTCAGTATACCTGTTATGTAATCGTAAACATAGGCTTGCATTTAATGCAACTTCTGACTTCAATTATATGTCTCTGTTTACACTCATTTGTGTGAATCTCTGGCAAAAACCATTGGCTATCTGCACAACCATGCCAGCAGACATGACATCCTCAGCCCACTTCAAAAATATATTCTACATGGACACTTATAGAGCATGAGATGTGTTCCTTTTTATTATTGTTTCCATAGAACTATCTAGAAGTGATTTATTCCTACAATTTTTAGATGGCTTTCAAACACATAGTGCTGAAGAAATATTCATTGTTCAAAACATCAACAATGAAACATCAGCACAGAAAAACAAAAAGTACACCCAGCATTAAATTCATAGGAGTGCATGAAACTTCAGTTCCATTCATATTTGTTTAAAACTGTCAGATTGGCACTGTGAATCTTCCTTGCAGACAGTGAAGCAAAACACAATGCACTTCCTTTGAGGGGTGTACTAGACTGAGGGGGGGTGAGGTGTTATGTGCCTTCAAGTCATTTCTGACTTATGGCAACTTTAAGGTGACCCTATCACAGGGTTTTCTTGGCAAGATTTGTTTAAAGGGTGTTTGCCATAACCTTCCTCTGAGGCTGAGAAAGTGTGACTTGTCCAAGGTCACCCACGGGGTTTCCATGGCTGGGTGGGGACTCAAATCCTGGCCTCCCACAGGCCTAGTCCAACACTCAAATGATTACACTACACTGGGATGAGAGAGGACACATTAATCAGCTGTGACATAAAATGGTACAGTCCTATAAGAATATGGTAATGTTCCTGTTTTACTGCATGTTGTATAGGGCTGAAATGTGCATTGGAAGAGAACATCGAAGCCAACTTTACAGCAAATAATAACTATGAAACAGGATGGGAATAAAATTAAAGACCTAATCATCAGGATTCCTGTAGCAATAGACTCTCTTGTTTCTCTCTCCCTCATGTAGCAGGGATCACCAGCATTGAGGCCATGATATTGGGAACACCGCTGCGCTGGGCAGGGCACGTTTCTAGGATGGAGGACCATCGGCTCCCAAAAATAGTACTCTATGGTGAACTCACCACGGGTCAGCGTAAGAGGGGCGCTCCAAAAAAGTGAGACAAGGACTCCCTGAAACAAGATCTTAGGCTCGGCCAAATTGATCACCAACAATGGTCCGCCTTGGCTTCACATCGGGAGGCATGGAAACGCACTATCCACAATGCTGCAGCCTTATTTGAGAACTCACGCCGAACAAATCTTGAAGAGAAATGACAAAGCAGAAAGAATCACAACACGGAAACATCACTCAAGGAGACATTCTGCTGTGCTTTCTGCAACCAGACTTGTATATCTCGGATTGGCCTTTTTAGTCATCAGCGCACTTGCAGAAAGCGCGGGATGAGTCCTTCCTGAATCTTCATTTGCGAAGAAAAGCCAGAAATTAGGATAAAAAAATGTGTTGTGTCAACTGGGAGTATCTTCTGATCTTAGTGAGATTTACAGTGTCCTTTGGTGTATAAAAAATGTTCCATCTGCAAAGGAGTACAGTCGGCCCTCCACATTCGTGGGGGTTAGGGGCACAGGACCCCTAAGAAAGTGGAAAAACTGCAATTACATTTTTAAAAAGTCCTACTAGGGTAAGAAGTGATCCCAGGGCAGCAGCAGAGGCAGCGGCAAGCCCCAGACACCAGGCACACATTATTTGTGCCCCACCAACCAAGATTTAGATGCAAGCCTTCACACGTGAAGCTTCAGACACAATATATGATGTAGGGCAATGGCAGCAAGCCCCAGCAGCCTGGGACACATTCTTTGTGTGTTCCCCTCCAGGAAATGTTCCAAAGCTAGAAGTGGGTGGATGGTGGGCTTCCTGGAGGAAGGGGGAACATGAAGAATGTGTGCATGGCAGTCTGGACTTGCCACCACCTTCGCTCCTGCCCTGGGACTGCTTGCTAGGTTGAGGGAGTGTGCGTGCGAACCTAGTACAGTATAGTACAGTATACAAAATGGTAAGTAACTAAAGTCCTTATACAGTGTGGGAAATGGAGGAGGGCTGCTTAATGGCAGACTCGTGGATAATTGAATTTGCAGGTGTTAACCCATGAATGCAGAGCGCTGACTTTGTGTGTACAGAAACAAATGTGCCTCACTCAAACATCCCAAAGTCAAAAAACAGAACTGAAATGAAAGTGATGTAAAATCATATAAAATTAAACAAATATTTCTTGTAGTGTGGAGGATTGCTTGACTTCAGTGAATTCCAACATCCTACCCCATGGGGAAAAAAATCAATTTTCTCTCAAAGAAGACAACCTCCTGACAATCAGAGCACATCACCACATCATGGTTCACTGAAAAATGGCATGGGACAAAAAAGAATCCCAATGACAAAAATCATTAGATTGTCCTAGGCTTCCAGCTTTTTTGACCCAGAGATTTTTATTTGCTTGTTTGTAGAAAACCCACCAAATGTGGCAAGTGGCTAAAATTTGGGGACACTGTTTACAATCATTCAGGTGGCAATGCTGCAGGATACCTACACCACAGGTCTAGTTGTTCATATATTCTGCAACAAAATAAGACTCTGAGAGACTAAAACACAGCCTGTCCTAGGGCAGAAAGGCTCACCATTGTTTTCTTTTAGGAACACAGAAAGCTGGTTTTGTCCAGTGTTGTCTACTTTGAGGCCGCTGACACACTGCAGAAATAATGCAGTTTGACATCGCTTTAACTATCATGGCTCCATCCTATGGAATCCTGGGATTTGTAGTTTGTTGTGGCACCAGAACTCTCTGACAGAGAAGACTAAATATCTCGCAAAACTACAAATCCCAACTTCCATAGCATTAAACAATGGCAGTTAAAATGGTGTCAAACTGCATTATTTCTGCAGTGTGTCAGCAGCCTCAGTGGAAGCAGGTCTGAGAATGGGTCTTTCACATCACCTGTTACCTGGCAGCGGAGACTTGCCACCACCTTTTTAGCAGAGAAATGAACACAGGGACCTGCTAGGTGCAAAGTATCTCTTCTTACCACTAAACTGTACTCCCTCTTGTTTTATGGAATGTATCATCTAATCAACAAAATCAAGGCTACTCATTCTTGTAAGAGCAACTAACCCACTCAAGTAGCCATTGACATAGATATACAACAAGATTTCAGCTTTATTCTGATATTTCAGCTGGTGAGACCAACATGCTAAATATTGATAATTTTAGAAGGCATCTAGTTGGGAGCCTGTGTCTTCGCAGGAATTATTCTTTCATTCTTTCTCTCCCTGTCCATCCCTTCATTATCCTCGTAGTACCAGACAGCAAGCCTGAAATTGCTAATTGGTTCAAACAGGACAACATCTACAATAGCATGCAGATATCCAGCTCTCTTCCAGGCTATGCTGTGCTAAACTCCACTATGTGCTAATTTTATTGTCATCCAATGTGACCACTTCACAGTTACAGGGACAATGTGAGACCAGCAGTTTAGTAACAACTGAATTATGAAGTGCTCAAACAGATGTAAGAAAATGCAAGGCAAGGAAAGAGCAACACATAGCAACCAACAGCTGTCTGTTTCCCCACCTTTCCCCAAAATGTATATCTGATTATTCAAGGTTTCTAGCACAATATACCATACAAACAAGACTGGAACTTATTAAATAATGGAACTATTAAACTTTATTAAAATAAAGTTTAAGATCTTCTATATTACACTATTTTATATAATTAAAAGACATACCCCAACAATATATTGCATGTTGGCATAACCAATAAACAACCCAAAGCATGGCTGCACAGAGAGGTACTGGTTTGTTATTTAGTAGGGTGGCATACTCTGAACAATGGTGATGCCATTTGCACCATCAATGGATATATGGGCTTAAAAATTAAACAAACATGGGGGGGGGAGACTTATATTCCACTATACTTCCCATCCTTGTGTCACCAAGATGTGATTCTGACAATTCAGCAATGATTTTCTCTTTTTCTCGCTCGCTCTCTTCCTAGACAGAGATAACTATCATCGCAAGCATTTTCCTAACATGATCAAGAAATAAAAACAATTAGAGGATTAGACTATGCCGAGAGTGACGTTCTCTATTTGAAGTTGCCATTCAGCCCTATGGGGGAAAATAAAATTGATATGCTTTATGGCAACTCTACAACTTGATTTGTTTACTCTTAGGGACAACATCTGCCTACCTTCAGGGATGCTGAGCGATCAGCCCTTGCTTCCATCAAGCCTTCTGGGGACAGAAAGCACACAGACTTCAGGCATCCCTGCAACAGACAGGCGCTCCTCCTACACATGTTTTGCATCAAAATAATAGCCATTTTGCTAGTTGACTTTTCGTTTTAATATTGGATAGCACAAGCGTTATTCTGACATTAACAACATACTCACTGAATCTGCTCAAGCTTTAAATCTTTAAAAACATTATCTGACCCATTTTGCTCCTTTTTAATGCCTAGAACAATTTGATATGGCCCAGCAGTAGCATAGTTAAGTAATCCTCTTTCACCATATGGCCCTAGCCATGTGTAATGAGCCATGTCAGCTGGTCACTTAATTTGCCCTAGTTATCAATCCATACCAAGGGGATGACAAGATGTTCTGTAAATAAACACTGCCTGGTTTCATCAGGAAGAGGATCTTCCTGAACCCCTTTGTGCTACTCTACCAAGACACAAGTTTACTTGAATAAATGTCAAACATTATGAGACAGAATATAAACTATTGTTTGCATAAAGATACATTACAGAAGATAATTACAAAAAATACTATACGAAAATTCAAAACACACAGAAATTCAAAACACACTAAATAACAAAGACAAAAAGAAACAAGAAAAAACATTTGCCTAATAGAGGATCAAATAGATGGGGCGAAGGATGAGGGAACGGCACCTCCCAAGCAACAGTGTCCCCTCCCATGATATTTTCCTTCAGTCTGAAATTTCTAGCATTGCAGCAACTTAAAAACTTCAGTTGAACATTTAAAAACACAGTTCAGACATTCAAAGAAAAGGGGAAGACAGTTACCAAGGGAATGCAAATACAACAAATATAGGAGTTCTAGGTATGAATGATTTTCAGAGTCTTTTTCTGTGATGCTAGAAATTTGGGACTGAAAGAAAATTTCACTGGAGTGTAAAATTCTTACCAGGGGCAATGTCCTGGTTTTCTGCACCACCATCCCACAACAGCTACTCCCCTGGTTAAATCTAGTACATGTAGTCCTTTATATAATGTCTGCTAGCATGATTTGCTCATTAGAGTGTCAGACTACAACTAGGAAGGCACAAGTTCAAATCCCCACTTGCCCTTTAAGGCCACAGATCCTAAGCTAATGTACATCGTCCTCGGCTCTCTGGAGCAAAGGCAAGATATAAATGTAATAAACTAAGTTAATGTACCTTCTGTTAAAACTGAACATCAAAACCACCACAGATACAGTGGTGCTTCCAAAATCTTCACTTTACTCCACTAGCTGGAGTGGTGATGTTCTAATTCACAAAACCCAGAATAATGAAACACCAAGTGCTTGACAACCTCACATTTCGGAGCCTGAGACAGGCGATGGGCAGCAGAGTGGACATTTATGAAGTCCTTGATAGGCCTCCATATAGGATTGGGGTTAGATAAAGTCTGTGCAAGCTTGCTGTTTGCCAGCTTTCTAGCAACTGGGAAGCTTTATTACACTTTCCTGCCCAGATTTGTTTATACAGTACGTTATTGTTTTGCTTGCTAGCATTTAATACTTAGATCTTCCTAACCTGCTCCTCTTTTGATGTCTCCTCTTTATTTTTCCAGTTCACTTGTCACAACCATTTTGGGCCACTGTCAGCAAACTATCCATTAGCTTTATATCCCTTGAACTTAATTAATGAGCAGACCTTCAGGTTAAATGAAGACTCAGTCCCTATCACCTCTTTGATAATTGGAAAAATCACTTTGTCCTGCCACCACACATGTTGAGAATCTATATACTTTGCTTGATATCTCCTGTGGCTTTCTGTTGTACTAGCAAGCTTTTTCTTTTTTCTTTTTAAAGGATGCGATGCAACTGCAGGAAGATTGCTGTATCTTAACAACTGAACTGAATTCTTTATAATTATGTCTGCACTATTCGCAAACAAATATTTGTAAGTCCTCTTATACTTATCCCTGCAGCAAAAGCCTTCCATTACAATATTTTTAATGAAGACCTCTGAATGAATTCATATGTACCTGACATAGAAAACCCCATAATAAACCCATCAGAGAAATGTATAATGAAGTGCTATTTTAATACAAGTGATTCAACTTCAAATATCACAGTCCTGATAAGATCTTGCTGCCCATCAGAGAAATGTGTAATGAAGTGCAATTTTAAGACAAGTGATTCAGTTTCAAATATCAGAGTCCTGAGAAGATCTTGCTGCTGTTACTGAGTTTTGTATTCTCTGCTCACTCTAAAATTCTGACGTTCAAGCTATATGGTCCTATGTTCTATTGTCCATAAACTTCATCTCTTTTGAGCTACAATGTATTTATACAGGTATGCACAAGCAGGAGCCAGCGTGGTGTAATGGTTTGAGTATTGGACTATGATGCTGGAGAGCGGAATGTGACTCCCTGCTTGGCCATGAAAACCCACTGGATGACCGTGGGCAAGTCACACACTCTTAGCCTCAGAAAATCCCATGATACCAACCGTCTTAGAGTTGCCATAAGTCAGAAACGACTTGAAGGCACAGAACAACACTGCACAAGCAAACAGCCTAGTAAAAGTTTTGTGCATATGGACTAGAAACCTGTGAAAATGTATTTGCAAAGATGATCTATCACACCAATATGAAAACTTGGGGACTACCCTCAGCACACTCACAGAACGCATGTGTTGCATACAGAATGTGTCAGGCTTGATCTCTGGCATTTCTACATAAAGCTGGGGTAGGTACAGAGTGGCTCCCCAAGGGCCCCAGTGTTACCACCCCTATATTTCCCACACCTGAATTTTGATTTTTTCCTCCTCCCTGAAGGAAGTCCTTCACTCTAAAGCAGTCCCCCAACTCTAGGAGGCATTGGGAGGGGGAACTATATTTTATGCATGCTTGTGTGTTTTAGACCTAGAGAGCATGAGGGCCTTCCCCCCCCCCCAGTGTATTGATCTCTATCTCCACATCTATCTCTAGATAGGACGTGTAGGGAATGGGGAGGGTGGCCCTTCTCAGTCCAGCAGGGAATGTGTGGAAGTTGCCAATCCCTGACCTAAAGGGTAGGAGGATGGGGAAAATACCCCATCTTGAGATTCACTATCCAACTGAATAGCTAATGTATCATTGGGATGGGCAAAGTACAACCCCACATGGTTTTCAAGGCCACTTCTGTAGGTCTCTGCAGCCATTTGGGGAACAGGAAACTGTCCCAATTTTCAGTAGGGCTGAGTATATGGAGGAGCAAAAAATGAGTGTATAGCCCATCAAAGTTCCATGGGGGCCAACCCCCGTCAGTTGCCCAGCCTGATTTATTGTGATTTCCGCCCCCCATAACTAAAAAGCAAACTAAATAAATAAGTTGTCATGTCTATTATGAGTAATTCATATGATAGTGCCTTTGCTCATACTTTGGACTGATAAGCACTCTTACTTAAACACTAGTTATTCTTGCCAAAATGCCAGAAGTCAGGCACCGTAATTAAAAGAAATCACTGTCTGAATCATTATGTCTAGTATGTGTCTTTGCTATCTAATAATGCTTAGCATGCTGTTAATCATTTGGCCCATGTTATTCTGCAGTCTCACGATGAAAAATAAAAAGGTATAATGTCACTCATGGCAAGCATCCAGTCAGTACAGGTACATGTGGCAGTCCAAAGTTCATTTGGGATGGGGAAATTAGCACATTTACAGTGAGTTCTTGTGGAACAGAAAACGTGCTTTCAATTAAAGTTTGCAACCAACCCTTCAAGAAAGCTGGGCATTTTATAACTAAATGCCTCTTGAAACTTTATGTCTAGTGTGAAGCCATATTTTCAGAGATTCTGTTTGCCTGTTTTAAGGAGAAATGAATCTCCACAGGTCATTCCATTATTAATTTCTTATACACTAACCATTAAGCGTTCCTACAAACTCCACACGACGTCTTTCTATGGGAGTAAAACATTTGGAGAAGTATGCCATCTTGGAATAAGCTGGTTAAATCTGTCTAATATGTCATAACCCAGTTTCTGAAGACTGTGGAATACAGTGGAGGGTTTTTAGCAGCAATTTGATGGTCATGCTGCTGTAACTACACCAACATCAACAGAACTACCACAGCGTAATTGCTGTGTCTGACATTGCATTCCTCTGTTTGTGTTGAAAACCTATATAGGAAATGAGCATAAAGTGACCAAAGATGCTTGGTTTTGCAATTATGAAATTTCTACAGCTATTACAATGGAAAAGTGAACAGAATGCAAAACAAAAAGAAAAACAAACAAACCCTCATGCTCTCTATCGCATCATCTGGTGCCCGTGTTCATAGTATGGAGATGCAACAGAGAAACATAAAAAAACTACCTTACACCAAGTCAAAATATATTCGTTTGCCTAGTACTGTCTATGCAAGACCATGGGAAAGGGTTTTTTTGTTGTTTTTTACTACAAGTCTGAGAACACCAGCCATACCCAGAGATCTTGGAAGCTGTAACCCCCAAAATGTCACTTTTCCAAGCAGTGTACTCTGATGGCCAGCATCTTTCCAGAGCTTTTACCACAGATAAGTGATTCCCCTCAACCCTTTTAAACTGGAGATGTCTGGAATTAAACCTGAGACTTTGTGCAGGCAAATGCACGTGCTCTTCCACTTAGCCATGGTCCCTCCCAGCCTTTCCAAATTGCCCTTTCTGAACACTGATACTGTTGACTTCTTATGGGCACATCAGTGAAATGCAACAATTTGGAAAAGCTATCCACTTTTGACATGACTTACTGCTTGACTCCATACAACTCAGCCTAACTGTTACGACTGTTTGAGGGCCTCTCTTGTGTGTTCCACTAATCTCTGAGTTGCATCTTACAGGAATGAGAAAGTGGGCTATCATTGACTATTAGCTGTAACATCAACATATTACCAACCAAATCAGAGGCATAAGCATGCCTCTCAACACTGGACTGGATTCGTCTTTGGTCTCACCCACTGTATGTCTCTTCATATGTTCTTTCAAGATCCTTTTCTGTGGCCACCTCAAATTATAGAATTCTCCCCTATAAAAGTTCACCTCCTCAACCCCACTGATGGCTTTTCACTACTGCTCAGATAAGCCTTGGCCTTTGAGGTTAGTCATTTTAAACTCTTGTTATTATAGCTGTCTGCTTTCAAGTCCTTCCAATTTATGGCAACCATAAGGTGACTCTTCCACAGGGTTGTCTTGGCAAGATTGTTCAGAGCGGGTTTACCTTCCTCTGAGGCAAGAGAGTGTAGCTTGTCCAAAGTCACCCAGTGGGTTTCCATGGCCAGCCAATGATTTGAAACCTGATCTCCAGAGTCCTAGTCCAACATCCAAAGCACTTCACCACATTTGCCACTGTATATATTCTAGACAGTTTTATTTGCCCTTTTTTTGTTTTGTTTTAACCCTGTTTGTAACATGTTTTTTTTAATTTGATAACTCCCTGTTTTAAATGATTATTATTGCATTTATTATTATTAGTCATGATTCACAGAAACATAGGCCATTTCTAACAAATAATGTAATAAATCAATAAATGATGTGATTCATTCACCAAAATTTTATCAAGTGTGAATTTTCTCATAATTATGTATAAGATGAGTAGAGGTCACTTTAAAAATGAAATTAGATGGTATGTTATATTGTACTGAATTCATGTTTGCTACATTACACGCTTTCCTGATTAATTCATTGTTTAGGATGGCTTCAAAACAAGACAAATTATTGCCCCACCCTGTTCTCAAGTATTATTTTCCAAAAATTTGCAGAAGTTGTAAATAGTTGCAAAATTTCTGAGGCTATAATCCTATATAGACTCACCTTGGAATACATCTATTGAGCTCAATTAGACTTATTCCGATCAGACATCCATGCTATTGCATTGTGAGTGGCCTAATATTCCACGTTAGACATTGAAATTTTAGATTTTCCAAAGGCCAAGTATAAGGCTTGCTGTTCTGAGAGGGAATCAGAAATACTGAGAACAGGTATGTGTAATGCTTATAGCACTAGCCTAGGATTGGAGAAACACAGTTTCAGATCCTTACCCAGTTATGGAGGTCAATGGGTAACCTCTCTGGATGAGTAACTCTCTCAATCTAGGCTACATCAAAGGACTGCTGTGGCAGGAATGGGAACCATGCAGCCCTCCAGATGTTGTGGGACAGCAACTCCATCAGACTTAGCCTGCATAGCCAATGATGGGGAAAGGTAGAAGTTGCAATTCAGTAACACCTGGAAGACTTACTTGATTTCCGCTCCCCTGTAATAGGGACAGCATGATGGGAAGGATGCAACTCTAATATAATACATGTGTGTCGAAGCCAAGTAGGGATGTGAACCTGGCTTTCCCTGGTCCCAGTCCAACATTTTAACCAGTGCTCTGTGAACTTAAGGAGAGCTTTGCCTATCTAGTCCAACATTCTGTTCCTACACTGACCAACTAGATGCTTATGGAAAGCCCATCAGTTCAACTGGACTTTTCCACTTGTGGTCCTCAGCTTATTGCATCTGATGCATACTGCTGCTGGTATTGAATGTAATGTAAAATAATTGTGAGAAGTAGCCACTGATAACCTAATCTTCCGTGCATGTATTTAATACTCTTACATAGCCATGCATGCTGGTTCCTATAAGTACACCCAATGTTAGTGTATTCCACAGTTTAACTCTGTGTTATGTGACACAGTATTACCTTGTGTTTGTCCTTAATCTGTGAACATTCAGGTTGATAGCAATATGAAAGAGGAAAACCTTTTTTCTATCTACGCCCTCCACAACCTGCATAAGATTATACACCTCTATCACAACCCCCTTACTTGCCTTATTTACCAGCTTAAAACCCCCAAACAGTTTAAATTTCCTCACAGAGACATTTGCTCTAGGCTCTTGATGCTACCTTTTTCTTCACTTTTTCCAATTTTCCAATATTCTTTTCAATACTCTTGTAGGGATGGACCAAAGATTTGCATAAAGGTACTATGACACTATACAGTACTCTCAGTTCTTTTCCTAAAGTCCTTCAGCATGGAATTTTCTTCTTCATAATATCTAGGAACTGGCTCATATGATTTCACACAGCTCAACCTACTTGCCAGAGGGGAAACTGTCAAGAGACAAGAAACTTAACCAAGGAAGAGCATATAAAACAGACCTGGAGCTGAAGTCCAAATGCCAAACCACATATTTGACAATAAATAGAACAACAAAATACCAATTTCCAAAATCGCCTCCAAGTAGATTAATGAATGTATTCCCGTTAGTTCATTAATTAACTGATTAATTAATTTAATGAATTAATTACAAATTGCTTTATTTCCCCAACTTCATCTGAAAATTGTCCACAAATCAATTTATTCCCAAATCAATACTCAGGCCTAATCCACACTACAGAAATAACCCAGTTTGAAACTGGATTATTTGCCATGGCTCCTTCCTAGTGAATCCCGGGATTTGTAGTTTTACAAGAGTGCTGGTACCTCACCAAACTGGATTATTTCTGTAGTGTGGATGTACCCTCAATTAATCAATTATTAATTAACACTCAGTCCATTCACACCTTCTCTTCCAGACAATGTATTCCCTAACTCTGATGGCTTTCTTTCACTTCCCCACCAGACCATCAGCAATCTGCATATTCAGACACAGTTTCTGAACCTGGGACCATCAGCCATCCAAACATGCACTCACTTTCTCATAAAGCTCACACAGGTGCCATCCTTCCATACAAATACACATGCGTGCATTCTTATGCCTCTGCCTCCTCCTCTTTCTATCATTCCCTAGTTCAGTGATGGGTAAATTACAATCCACAGGCGGCCCCCAGTTTGAAACCACAAGGCCCCTCAACCCCCCCCCCAATTCTTTAAAAAAATCGCTTTAAACGCTCTCAACCTCTGGGAGACAATTTGCCATGCACCCCTCAGCTGTTTCAGTCCTAAATCAGCAGGGAGAAAGACATCATAAAATTGCCCCCACACCTCCTAGGGGCATTTTTAGTAAAAATGTTAAAATGTAAAAAAAAATGTATAGAGAGGAGAGACAAGGGGCAACCCTCTAAGGTCCCTCAGGAAATCAATGTGCCCCCAATCCTTGACAATTGCCTACCTCTGCCCTAAACAATTCTCCATCCCCAGTAGCTCCCTGAGGTTTCACCACACCCCCACAGAAAACACTCCTAAGCCCCTCACCTCCACCAGCCCCCGTCTATTTCTTTTCAAGGTGCCTCATCCCCATTCCATACTGCTGGCTTCCAACATATACCAAAGAGCCAAATTCGACCAGGAAGTTAGAGATTTTTTTGAAAAAAATCACAAATGTTAATTCAAATTTATTTTCTAGAAACTGAAAGTAGCCAACGATGCCCCTTCGAGGCATTTAGTGTCTGGAAGAAAATTAAGAAATAAATTACCTTATGATTAATACAATATCATGATTAATACATGAAATAAATTAAGAAGGATGGCACATTTCTAGAGGGTTTCCAAAAATGTATTTAAAGAGATTCCAAAAACCAGAGCAGTTGCAACAACTTCATCACCATGGCCATCACAACATGCAGCTGCGGCTTACAAGTTTGCTTTATGCTGGTGCTCTTCGGCAAATTCACCCAATCCAGCCAACTGTCACCTTCCAAATGCCCCATCATTCACACCCAGTGGAACCAACTGACTGAAACCAACTTGCCTCACCTCTGCAGAAACAGTGAACCATCTCCCTTACAATGCTTATCCGAAACACGAGACTTTAGATTTCCTCTGGATGTTCCCAAAGTCATTAACAGTGACAACGTTAATATAATCTACAGGATTCTCCAACATATCTTCTACATTCTCAGCAAAGAAAATCCCTACGAAGCCTGGAACTCAACCTGTACTGAGAACCTACAGAATGCCCTTCACCAACAAATTAAGGAACTGGAAACATGCTTGGGTGCAAGAGAGATGCAGAAGAGGCCAGTGAACTTTGGAGATGTGGCATCATATCCCTTGACTCTGAAAGTCAAAAGATACTTCCAAAGGATGAACAGTTTCCTAGCTGACAATCAACACAGTCAGTGTGCCTGGGAAGTGATCTACTTGGAAATCAAAGGATGCTTTCTGTTCATAACCTGGATTCTCAAAATGCTTACACAGTAAGGTAATTTTTGAAATAATAATTTCATATACAAAGGGTGGGATGGAGGTGGAAGCATAATTTTAGGAGCACCTTGTTCCCCCTTCTTTAGATATCCTCTTAGGATGGCAAAAACACTGGCAATGCTCCTGTACAGGGCTCACTGAAAGGAACAGAAACCAGTCAATAGAGCAAATGGCCATATCTGCACATCATTTTAACTCAAAAATTATAGCTCAATAAACCAGGATGTGAACAAGCAGCGTGCTAGAGCATTCACTCCAAATATTACTCCTTCCCTTCTCACAAACAGATAAACTAACCGGGGAAGGAGGCAATGCTTCATGACATCTAAACTTGGGATTATGGCGACATGATGACCCAAAAGCCATGAATGTCAGTTAAATGACTTGTTTGGGCAAAACTATCTATAGCTATGACCCTGATTTGAAACATTACATAAGCCTATCCTCCTCCTGGTTAAGCAGGTAAGCAGGTTGGTTTACCTTAACATATAAAGCATGAATGAACCAGCAATGGTCACCAGAACACTATTCATCTATATCTGGTTTATTAAGCCATAGGTGGTGGTAGCTGTTTTAGGTAAAGTAACATGAAAATGCAGCCACTTTGTCAAGGTTCCATTTCTTTTTTGAAGGACTTTATATAGCAGAAGTTCCTAGTGGCCTGTTAATTAAAAGAAGTCACATTTATATACTGTGTGCTCTAAAGATCACATAGACTATTTGATGCTGCAGTTTCAAATGTAAAGAAAAATTAGATTTAATCTACAGGTTGACATATATGGGAGTGAAAATTTCATAAGGGGATTATTTCATCCAATACACCAAACATATTGTCATTCCCACGTTACCATGTAATCTGAATAACATTAACTGTGTTGGCTACTTACACCTTGAGTATGTGAGGAAGCATGCTGGAGAGATTTGTGCCAAGCTGCTGTCTTCTGCCACCTCTGTTTTTGCTGCTTCATTGATAAAGGGATCTGTGCCTAATTTGTTTTGTGAAAGAAAAAACCCAAAGGCTTGTTCACATTGTGCAATTATAGCAGTTTGGTTCCACTTTAATGGTCATGGCTGACTTCTGTGGAATCCTGGGGTTTGTGATCCAGAGCTCTCTGGCTGAGATTTCTAAATATTCCTCCCTAACCTACAAATCCCAGGTTTCCATTAGATGGAACCACGACATTTAAAGTGGAATCACAGCACTATCACTGTGTGGTGGGGAAAGGGCCCAAGCCTACCGAGAAGTTTTTGGGGTTTTTTGGTTTACTCCACAATCTTGATTCCTTAATTGTTGTGTATTAAACCCCGAAGTGTCCTACTTTGCTTGTAAAGTTTGCCTATTTTTAGAAAGAGGCAGGCTAATCTTGTAATTCAAGGAAGTTATGATTCAAATTGCAGGCCATGCAAACAGTCATTGCGATTTCAGTGAGGTTTCCAAATGATCTCAAACCAATTCCCTTGATTTAAATTTTTAAATGAGTCCAGTGTTCTAGTTCCATTCTGAGTGATGTATCTCTGAACTAAGCTGTAGACAACCAGGATCATGAGCACCCCTTGGCTTTATTACTCACATCCCAAGTTTAGGCGATAATCTAAACCAGACATGGGAATCATGTAGCCATCCAGATTTGGCTGAACTGCAACTGCTATCAGCCCTCACCACCATGTCAGTTGTGAGGAACACTGGAGGTTGCAGACCAACAACATGGAGGGAGTGTTATTTAGTTCCTTCCCCTGATCTGAATAGAATTGTACTGAAGTTAAAACATAAAACTACAGGCATAATCCACCATCTGTCCCCAAAGATGGACAAAAATGGACAAAGTCTGGGGAACATTTTATTTATATTATTGGTGAATTCGCCAATCATTTTTAAATATATGTATTATTATATGTAATTTTAAGGGGGGTAAATTGTTTTAAGCTATTACTGTTGTTATGGATTTGTTTGTTTTATGTCCAATTGTTGTGAGCTGCCTTGATTGCCTGATAGGCAAAAGGCAGGGTACAAGAATAAAGTTGTTATAATAATATTATTAACATTTTTGATTCCTGTGGATGTACCATCCCTTCTTAGTAAAACCAGAAATGACCAGAATGTTGCTTCCATTGTTTAAAAAAATGAAGAGAGGGATAGCTAAAATAAGGCACAGGGTGCACCTTTTGTTTTAGAAGAAAATTACACCCCTTAAGGCTTCTGGGGGAGTGGTTCTGCCTTTTTTTTTTTTTGGAAAATCCAAAGGTGGAGATGGAAGTTCAAAGGAGCCACATAAATGGCACTGGAAGCCAGATGCTGTGTATACTTCCATGCTATAAGGTCAGACTATATGGCCCTTGTGTCCCCTTCTAAGATTCTATGATTCTGCATGGACTGTAGGCCATGTGATTCACAAATGCCATAGTTCCTCCAGTAAAATCACAATTTTAATGTAATTTTTATCCACACTGGTTCAAAATGCATTTATCATGCCTGAGCAATGTCAGCTTTTCAGTTATTTGCTTCCACAGAAAAGAGAAATAGATACTGAAACATGAAGAGAAAGCTGGATGAAAGGTTGATTTGCACTGAAGAAGGAAACAAAAGGTTTATGCTGTATTTTCAGGAAAAACTACAGTAGTTTCCCCCCTCCCCTTCTAGCTTCTGGGAGATTATGAACTTTTTTTTCTTGTGTCCCTGACAGATGTAACAGCAACAACAGTTGTAGATTAAATCAGAAAAGGTACATCTATAGGGTTAAGATTTGTTCATTGAGTTTTGCAGCAGTTAGCCCCAGTATTAGTAGAGATCATAAAGGTTCAGAACGAGGTAGAAGCATGGGGTGATATTGCTTAGCAACTAAGTGGGTCCTACATAGTTCTGTCTAACATAGATTGTCTCTTCCTCAGGTAGAAATAATTAAGAGTTCTGCTGCTACAGAGCTGTATATCTGTGCTACTGTGTCTCTTTACAGCTATGTAAAATTCTGTTTCTCCAAGGAGATTATCACACAAGCCTAATAATCCAGAACAGTGATGCCACAGGATTACAAAAGGGCTTCCTTTTCAGATGACGTCATCCCTGTCTCGTTCTGCTTCCATTCCATTCCGTTTCTTTTTTATTGATGGGCAAAAGCCTTCAATAGATCGCAAAAGCCTTCAATAGATTGCCCGTTCTGTTTCAGTAATGGAATCACGGGCAAGAGAGAATGTGCCCCGTTCCTGTGGCACGATCTGGGAGGTCCATGCCACACACTTCCAGTGGCAATCAGGACATCCAGGTAAGTGACAGCCGGCTTTTTTTTGCCCCTCCCCTGTTTACTTGGGGTAAATTTTGTGTTCTTTTTAGTGTGTTTAAGTACTTGGTTTAATTTTTTGACGTCTACTTTTTGGTTTTATTTTTGTATTTCCCATGTGATGCCAGCCTCCCTGTAAGGTCCTATAAGGTCCGTACAGGACACTTGCAGTGGTGATTGAGACATCCAGGTAAGTGACACCCTTTTTTTTACCCTCCCCTGTTTACTTGTTTGTTTGCTTTTAGTGTGTTTAGGTACTTGGTTTAATTTTTTGATGTTTATTTTTGGTTTTATTTGCATTTCCTGCATGATCCCAGCCTCCCTGTAAGGTCTGTACAGGACGCTGATCGGGACATCCAGGTAATTGACACCCTTTTTTGTACCTCCCCTGTTTACTTGGGTTTTTTTGTTTTAGTGTGTTTTTGTGCTTGCCATCACTTCTTAGCTTTTATTTTTATTTTTGAATTTCATTCTCTTGCGAGAATGGCCACGATTTGCTTTCCAGGAAGTGAATGGGGCTCTGTGAGAGCTCCATTCACACCTGGGCTGTCGGCGCGGGGGGGGGGGGGGGTTACTTTTGATCGTGGTAAAAAGGTAGGTGTCTGAAAAAAAAATATTTTATTCCATTACAGGGATGGGAGCGGGGCAGTATTTAGAAGGCGGGATGGGGATGCTATATTTGTCCCCATCTGACAATCTCCCTAGTCTCCAATTTTCACACACATGTATATAAGATAACTATGTTGACCACAGGACAAAGTGCAGAATCCATATTGTGAAAAAAGCCAATGCCATTTTGGGCTACATCAAAAGAAGTATAGTGTCTAGATCAAGGGAAGTGATAGTGCCACTTTATTCTGCCTTGGTCAGGCCTCACCTAAAATACTGTGTCCAGTTCTGGGCACCACAATTCAAAAAGGATATGGACAAATTGGAGCATGTCCAAAGAAGGGTGACTAAAATGGTGAAAGGTCTGGAAACGATGCCTTATGAGGAGAGACTTAGGGAGCTGGGTATGTTTAGCCTGGAAAAAAGACGGTTAAGAGGTGATATGATAGCCCTGTTTAAGTATTTGAAGGGGTGTCACATTGAGGATGGAGCGGGCTTGTTTTCTGCTGCTCCAGAGACTGGAACACGGAGCAATGGATGCAAGCTCCAGGAACAGAGATTCCACCTCAACATTAGGAGGAACTTTTTGACAGTAAGAGCTGTTCGGCAGTGGAACACACTCCCTCCGAGTGTGGTAGGGTCTCCTTCCTTGGAGGTCTTTAAACAGAGGCTGGATGGCCATCTGTCGGGGATGCTTTGATCATGATTTCCTCCATGATCAATCCCCCATGGCAGGGGGTTGGACTGGATGGCCCTTGTGGTCTCTTCCAACTCTACAATTCTATGATTCTATGATTCTACTTTTCTGAATAAGGGATTAAGGTCAATGCAGAAAGCTAGAGCAAATGACCCTCAAATACATTTACAGATTTAGAAAAAAATCTTATTGTTTTGAAAAAGCCATTGAAAAACAAGTTGGCTTTTGTTTTCGTATTTTTAAATGAAATGTCTCAAATATTTTTAGTAATCGAATTTTAAAGCACATTTATAATCACTTTGAATTTAGCAGAAACATGTTAACATCTACACTTGCAATGTTGGAAGACAGAAGTATTGCTATCTACCGAACATATTACCAATAATATAGTCTTTTCATCACTTCTAAAGAGCCAAAAATGTAAGAGGAAGGCATGCTCTGCCTATAGACTTTAAAAGCACACCTGTTCTGTTCTAAGTCTATAGTCAGAGCCTCTCTTCTTCTCTTTTCCTCCTCCCGCCCCCATCAAAGGTGGCTACAAAAAACACAGATCTTGACAAATCTTAATATTTATAAAATTTAAGAATTCAAAACACTATACATACCTTATCTCAGGTGTTACAAGTGAAATGCATAGCTTGTGTGAAATACATAGCTTGGGGTTGCTTTTTTCTTCTTTTAAATTATGTACATCCACTGCAGCGGGAGTTGGATTAGGATTAGGACAGCAGTGTACAGTGAGAAGGTTAATATTTTCACTTGATGTCATGAACCCAATAACAACACACAACCACCCAAAGCTGCTGTTTGATATGGGAGAAAAGGTGTGTGACTGGCATCATGTGTGAGTTGGACCTGAGTGGTCTTTCCAACAGCTTTACAAAGAAATGTCACTATTAGCATCATATTGCTAGTGGGAATACCAAGGGCTTATGACTATGACAAAGTTTATGGGGACATGGATACTCAGTACAGCTCGGATTGCTACTTTTGAAAAGGAAACTGTTTCCCTTGCTCATTATAGTACTGTACTTGAGAAATAATTAACTGATGTTACTTGATGCAGTGTTTAAAATAATTTGTCATGTTCCCTGTCATTTTTTTCATTCCTTCTCATTCCTTAAAAAAAAGAAAGCCTCAACATTGACAAGAGAATGCAATAAAATTGAAGAATCCCTGTTAAATTAACTTTGTTCCCACTCCTACTGCTATTTTCAAATTGTAACTTCATTACATCGTATTATCAAAATACAACCAAACAAAACAAAGGCTCCCTTTCCTTGCCTGGGTCTTTCTCATCATCTTTAAAGCACTCCAACTTCCCTGCTCCTTATTTTTCCTCTGATCTTATACCACCTCCCCAGGACACAGGAACCCTATCCTCCTGTGACTTAGGGTTCTTTCATGCTACTTTATTTATTTATTTTATTTATATCTCGCCTTTCTCCCAATATGGGACCCAAAGCAGCTTACAATCCAAGTTGAAACAAAATACAGGTTGAACCTCCCTTATCTAGAATTCCAAAATCCAAAACATTCCAAAATCCAAAATTGTCTACATGGGTGGTTGAGATAGTGACAACTTTGCTTTCTGATGGTTCACATACACAAACTTTGTTTCATGCATAGAATTATTAAAAATATTGTGTATAAAATTACCTTCAGGCTAGGTGTATAAAGTGTGCATAAAACATAAATGAATTTTGTGTTTAGACTTGGGTCCCATCTCCAAGATCTCATTATGTATACTGCAAGTATTCCAAAATCCAAAATATTCCAAAGAATAAAATACCTCTAGTCGCAAGCATTTTGGATAAATGCAACTCAACCTGTAGCTAAAACAATATATGGTATGAACATTTAAAATAAAATAAAAATCCAATTAAAGCACTTAAAACTAAAAACACATGAAATACATATTACATATGTAAAAAAAACAGCACAACCATCCCACATCCTTCTTCCTCAATCAGTTAAAAGCTGAAGGCCTGTTTAAGTAAGGAGATCTTTACCTGCCAGCAAAAAGAGAGTGAAGAAAACAGAGACAAGAGGAAGCAATCTTAAAACCTCTCCCTCCAAAATCATGTGGCTCAGTACGCTCAGGTGGGGATATATGGACTTTCAGATAGTCTGGGCCTATGCCGTCTTTATAGGTCATAACCAGCACTTTGATATAACTTCTGGGATCTGTAGTTCTGTGAGGTATTCAGAATTCTCAGCCAGAGAGCTCAAATAATATAATAATAATAAGAAGAAGGTTTATTTGTATCCCACCTTTCCCATCAGGATCAGGGCAGCAAACATCATTTAAAACATTAATCTATAATCCACAAACATCAAAATAACATCATTAAAACCATTACACAAAGGTAATTAATTCAAATTTTACCTATAAAAACACTATTAAAATAACTTAAAATAAGAAAAGGCATAAAACATTTTTTTTTAAAATGACAGAGTAGTAAACTGGAAAGTAACAGTTGGGCATTCGATCTAATCTGGGAAGGCCTGCAGAGATCCATCTTAATAGCCCTCTTAAACATCCCAGACCATTCCACACTCTGGGAGCAGTACTGGAAAAGATCTCTGGGTGACTGTGGCCAGCTTAGTTTTAAATAAATAAATAAAATACAGTAGTCTTGTGAATGCCTTCACAAACTACAGATCCTAGGATTATACAGGATGCAGCCATAGAAGTTAAAGTGGAATCGAAGTGTTATAACTGTGTAGTGTTAAAGGGCTTTAACAACTGCATAAACATATACGTTCCTTGATTTACCCTTGCCTTGCCATACTAACTATGATTTCTTAAGAATTACAAACCTGTCCCAAGCTCTGCTCTTCACCATAAATTTCCCATTACATGTTCAACTTTAACATGGTGCAATTTTGAGTTCTGCCATCATGAATAGTCAAGAGGACATCAGTTTAAAAGCAAGGCTACCAAAATAAAAACAATTGTCGTGGAACTCTTGATCAATGCTGGACAAATTGTGGTCTTCAAGATGGTGTTGAACTGCAACTCCCATCTTGTGTGGTTATAGAATCAGAATTATTTAGAATGATTTAGTCATTCCCATTGGGGTG
The DNA here is from genome assembly GCA_030847615.1 of Gambelia wislizenii. NCBI lineage: Eukaryota > Metazoa > Chordata > Lepidosauria > Squamata > Crotaphytidae > Gambelia > Gambelia wislizenii. The sequence continues at coordinate 313,366,640 of JAUMIR010000002.1, read as the reverse complement.
ATTTCCAAGCTGTTTGGGGATAATGGGAATTATAATCCAGCACATTTAAAGAGTGCCAGGTTGGGGACGGTTGAGGTGTATTTCATACTTCTCTTTTGCTTTTCTTTCATATTATTGAAAAACCCAACAACCTCCCTGAATAACTTCTTTGGTTCCTCGATGTATTCTGACAACACTATGGGTGCATCTACACTGTAGAAATACTGCAGTTTGGCATCACTTTAAGTGCTGTTGCTCCATCTTGCTGTTGCAGTGGTTGAACGCCAGTACTGCAGCCACAACGTTGTGAGTTCGATCCTACAGGGCTCCAGGGTTCATGCTGTCTTTCATCCTTCCATAGAGTGGTAAAATGAGTACCCAGCTTGTTGGGGACAATTAGCTAACACATTGTAAACCACTTAGGGAGTACTTTCCACTGATTAGCGGTACAGAAACATAAATGCTATTGCTATCCTATGGTATCCTGGGATTTGTAATTTTATAAGGTCTTTAGCCTTCTCTGCTAAAGAATGCTGGTGCCTCACAAAACTACAAATTCCAGAATTCTGTAGGATGGAGCCATGGCAGTTAAAGAGGTGTCAAATTGCATTATTTCTACAGTGTAGATGCACACATAGTCAATGGTGAGAAATACTGGAAGCTGCACTTTGCCTAACTGATGCACAGGGGATGTCTGAGTTTGTAATCTGAAACAAAACAACAGAACAGCCTGTTGATGATGTAGAAATAACACATGCCAGGGGGAGAAAACTAGAGTGAGAAGACAAAAAAGGGAAGACTGACCTGCAGTGCTGTATCCCTTAAGACCTTATATACACCCCAGAGATCTCAGTTGTGCTTTAGATTTGTCAGAATAAATCCAAACAAGCTAATCAGGGAGGCTGTTGGATATTTCAATAATATAAAAGAAAACCAAGAGAGAAATATAAAATATACTAGCTGGACCTCATGTACCATACACCATTGAAAAACTCCCCCCAAAAGACACTTGGTAGACCTCATGACAACCCTGTAAGGTAGGCCAGTGGATTTTAAAATTCCACCCCCCCCCCCAGTGTTTCACACTTTTCCTGGAACTGCTGAGGGTAACCTGCTTTGTTGCCCTGCTGCCGCAGGCTGCAACCACATTGATTGCATGTGTTCTATCATAGGCAGCCCGCCGCCACTGCTGCCAGTTGACTGTTTGGGTCCCATCCCAGGCGGCCTGCTGCTGCCACTACCAATTGACTGTCTGGGTCCCAATCTGGGCCACAGATTGAGTGACAGGAGCGCACTGTGAAGTGGATAGGGAATTTGCATGTGGGTAGTGATTGGTTGGGTGTGTTTCCTGAGCAGCCAATCAGCCCACTGGGAAAGGCAACATACCCAAGAGAATTATATAAAGATTCTACCTCAACCTTCCCAACTTGGTACTCTAGAAATGATCAGGATTACAACTTCCATTATCCCCAGTCAGCATGGAAGGCACCCAGATGACTACACTAAATCATTCTAATTCTATAGCCCACACAAGATCATTTATTAAATCTTAAACTTGTAATTACATTTAAATAAATGATTTAGACTTAATTGCTAGAAAGTGTTACCATTCCCCCCTCCCCAAACCTAGGTATTCACTGTTATGGTTAAAATGAACTTCCATATTTAGGGGCAATACATTTTTGAAAACCAGACATTAGGCACATTCAACAGGAAAAGCCCATTGCATTCATCTCATGCTCTGTGAACACACAGGGACACTTGGCTGATAATGGCCACTACTGAAAACAGAACTGCTGGTTAGATGGATTTTGATCATAATGCAGCAAGATGATTTTTATGGTCTTTGTTCTCCTTTTCATTTCTGGCAGAAACAGGTGAAAGGAGCTTCTGTCCATCAATTTGTTCAGAATTCAAGTTACTTGGATGGGAGACTGCCAATGAATACCAGGTGCTGTAGGCTGTATATCAGAGGAAGGAACTGGCAAAACCACCTCTGAGTACTCCTTGCTTAAGAAAACCCCATGAAATTCAGGGGGTCGCCATAATTAAACAGATGACTTGAAGGCACATACACACACATAAACGACAGATGGATACCAGAATTCAGCTATAATATTCAGAAAAGTAACAACTGTGACTATACACTGCCTTTTGCAACTGCTTTATTTCACCAACTTTGCATTTTTAGAAGAAGAGATGTGTGACCTGGGCAACCAAACAATGATCTATGTCATTCCTTACCAATCCCATCATTCTTATGGTGGCTTTTCTACAGCATGCTTCTGATATGCAAAGCACTTTGAAGAGAACAGACAAAAAAAGACAGACCTCGCTCTCTCCCCTCCTCCTCGCTTGACCACAGTAACATTTCTGGACCCTGTGAAGGTTGCAAACCCGGAAATTGTGTGTGTGCTTGGACACAGAAGGAAAGAAGATCACTTCCTCTAGAGGAAGCTGGTCAGAAAGTGCTGAGGATCCAATGAGTTGGAAGAGAGCCCTTCGGAAGAACTGAATACCTCCATATGAACATACTATGATGGGTGGGAAATCCTCCTATGAACATTTTAGTATTGCAGCCAACCTCCACTTCAAAGCAAAATGAAATCCTCTTCATCCTGAGATTCCCCCAAGCCTTTAGCAACATTCATGTTTTGTTGCTATGAGTGTGCTCACAATATAATATGTACCCTTCTTCAGAAAGGTTAAGGAGGGTTAAAGGTTTTTACAACTGCACAGCAACCGAAAAATTCAAAATGAATGCGATTAAGCAGTTTCTTATATTACTTTTACACTTGTATGAGACAGCCCAAGATATCCTTGACAGTTTCCTAGTGCTGAAGCTAAGCATGTCTGGCCACAAGTATCAACTAGATGGAAAAACCTCCTGTGAATTGAATGAAAGTCATTCTGAATGCTTTGGAAGAATTTCAAAGGGCGGGGGGCATAAGTGAAAGGTTTGCAAAATTGTGGTCCCTGGCTGGTATACATCCCCATTATTTTCTGTTGTTCCAACAGAGAAGCTCTCATGGCTCCACCCATTAGTGTAGTGCTGAGAACTCCACTATTGAACAGACTAGAGATCTCAAAAGTGAATATAGTGGGGTGAAGGAGGTGTCATAACATTTTACAGATACAATATAAGGGAAATCACCACCTGTTTCCCAGGCAAGACTCGGGGCTGGGAACTTGTACCCCCCTCCTCTAGGTTTTGCTGGACTACAACTACCCATCATTACTGACCATTTCCTGGCTGGGATTGATGGGATCTGGGAATCCAACAAATCTGGAAGGCCAAACCTTCCCCACTCCTGTTCTAATAGATGGCTTTGATAGTTGTGTAAGCACAATCACCACCAAAACAGGAATTCTTGCAATATTTGCTGACCTTTGAACATTTCAAACTTCAATTGCTCAGAAAATCAGTTATTACTACAACAGAGGCATTTAGCTGCAATCCTATGTGTTCTTTACTTAAGACTAAAGCCCATGGAACATAATGGGACAAGCATCTGAATAAACATGTTTAAGCCTGTGCTCTATATTTCTCGCTTTTGTAAATATTATGATTCTTCCACTTGTGATATACAAACCAAAGGGCATTGACTAAATACATAATTTGCTTTCAGACTAAGCATATCTTACTTTGCTTCATGTTAGTGAAGAAGTCCAACTTTATTTCATATTTCAATAGTACTCTCCACACAAAAAGTTTGTTTTACTAAACTGATAATTTAAATGTAATCATTTAAATTCATTCTGTTCGCTTTAAAAAAAATAGCTAAAACAGGGACTCCTTAGTGTGGAATGACTAATTGTTAGGTGGAGTTTTCTTACAGGAGACAAATTTTGAGTGTGAAAAGCAGATGTGTGCAATTTCTGATACCAAAATCATAGTTGCCTTATCTTAGTAATTAGACCATTACTAAAGAACTGTTACTAAATGTTAAATTTTTGGTTAGGAATTGCTTTTCCAAAAGAAGCCTGCGAGAAGTTGAAGGCCAGCATTGTAGCTCCTTCCCCCAATTTGACTTGCCAGCAGGTTCTGATGCTACAAACCAGTTTACAAACCAATCCCACCTCCACAACGAAGGTCAAAAAGACTTTTCTTGCAAAACTGGATTTGATCTAAGCACTGCTTTCTCTTTCAGCCACACTTTCCCCTTTGGGCTAATGAGTCTTCCAGTTAGCATTTTTGTATTTTAACCACTTTTCAACAAAGAATGCCTTTCATTCCACACACTGAGGCACAACAGCAAGCTCACTGTTTGGGCCCAAATTACAGAGAAATGTAGTGCTCTTTGATAAAACAAGTTGACATGTTAGGAGGATACAAGTGTAGTGAGTTATTCATATCTGGTACTTGCAGCAAAGCAGATCTCATCAGCTCTCTTGGAGAGCAAAAATAGGTCAGTTAATCCTGGGATAACAACTCTTTTAAGTCACTCTTTTTTTGTTGTTGGCATCACCATCATTGCTGGTTAATCACAGGCTGAGATAGAGAGGGAGGCAAAGGGAACAATTCATTGATCAACAAGGAGTGCCTACCTCTGCTAATGTGTTTTCTCACATGAATAGAGAATCCCTGCTCATACTAATCTGTTTGCTTTAAGAAGATAACACTCAGTCAACAAACTTTCAACTACCTCAATGAGACTACAGCCCCACTGCTTTAACAACCCTTTCTCAAAAGGAGAGTGCCAGCCTTTCTTTCAGCTGAATCCAAACTTAACTAAATACCCCCAGTCATATGCTTAACACAGAAGAATCACAACACTTTGAATTCTCCAAATTACTTCTGCAAAGCTGCTGGTGGTCATATGAAACTACTTTACTCTTGAGTCAACTCTAGCCTAGTGCGATAGATCCCCTTCCCGCAGTTCCAACCCTTGGAATCCTGTCCCTCACCCTGCCCTTGTTCCTCTCTAAATCCCTTCCTGGATTGGGTACTTGGACCTCAGGGCAGCCCCTTATATGTGGACCTCCGGCTGTCTTGTGGTGAATTCCTTGTGGTTAGAGTGATCAGGCCTCCACCAAACTTAATATGAACAGAGACAGTGGTAAAACAAACAAGTGGAAGTTTAGTAAGACACATGCAATTAATATACTAACTATTGAACTCTCAATCCATCACAGCTCCCTAAACCCCCAGTCAGTACTCCTTTCTCTCGGACTGACCTGCCTCTATACCATCTGTTCCTTATCTCTCTCAAATTCAGACCCAATCTCTCTGACATCTTTTCTCTATCCTTGCTAAAGTCAAACCCTATCTCTGTGGCAGCTTTGTCTTACCTCTCTGAAATCAAAACCCTATTTCTGTGTCATCTTTACACCATCTGTCTTCTGACTGAGATAAACCTCTGTTTTGTAGCATTTCTTCCTGGCTTCTGGCCAGGCTGGCCAGCTCCTCCCTTCACACCATTTTGGGAGCCAGCCAAATGCAGACAAGAAGAAAAAAAACTATTGCCATTTTTAGTGTGAAACATTTAAACCTACAGTTTAGGGAAGAAATGAGCACTGTGACCCATCCTGCCAAACAAAGCTCACCAGTCCTGTCTGGCAGTCTCCCAGCAGCTTGAAAAACCTGATTTTGCCTAAGATTCAAAACATGCAGGTGTGGGTTTAATGTGCATCAGTGATCACAAATGCATTTGTTTGTAGGCTACGCTCAGTTTAACAGGTAACAAGTGGCACTGGTTTAGCTGTGAAGAATACAGTAGATAGAGAACTGTCTTGGTGAAAAGTGATTTCATATGAACATCTGCAGCTGTGGAAACAATTCAGAGAATTCAATTGTTTTATGATTCTGTCACGTTAAGGTCTGATGTTGCAATATTGGGGAAAGTCAGCTAGGTTTGGGTGCAGCAGAAAGTTCTTCTGCCACTCTCCTGTGGCAGAAGAACTCACCCAATCATATCAGTTCTTTTTTGATGGCTGTTTTAAACACAAGAGACTGGGATGTATGTAAGTGAGAGAACAGGGCCATAGTGTAAAAACCAAAGAACAGGGAGCAGCTGTGAAAATAAGACACAGCTGAAATGAAGGGGTAGTGTGCAATTGTGATTAATTTCTACATTCCCAAAATGTATGGTGTAGAGAAATTTAGGGATTTCTAATACAAGCCTGAGCCTTTCCCAATACAGAGTCCTACTGATGTGTTGTAACACAATTTCTATCATCCACAGAGAGCATGGGAAAAGTAACATTTCCAAGCAGTGATAGAAACAGATGGGACAGACTAAGATTCTGGAGAAGAGAGTCACTGCTGGTAACAGTTGACTAACCTTCCCCAATTTGGTACCCTCCATTTTCCATGCTATCTGGGGATGACAGAAATCGTGTTACAACACATCAGTAGGACTCTATATGGTACCCTCCATTTTGGACTACCACTCTGCAAATCCCCCATCATAACTAATGAGAGCCACCATCCAAAAACAGGAACTTCCTAAGCTCTGGTTTCTATCTAAACATGTACCGTAACTTGAGACGTCACAGAGCCAATCTGGGTCTTTCTGTGAGCAAATTATGTATTGTGACACTATGCTATGACCCTCAAAATTCATCCCTCACATCTCCTAGCAATGACCCTGGTCCTTCGCTCCTTTCCCTTGATTGTCTTTACAAAGGACTGTGACATGGTGGACCAGTGAGGTTGCTCTTGGTTTTAGCACAAACCTTTAAAAAGCTGCCCAAAGTGCTGAACCTATTTTAGGTTAGTATTCAGCACCCTGGATAGCTCCTTTAATGTTCGGACCAAAGTGTGGAGTAGAATCATGGCCCCCATGACATGGAAGCACCTAGTTTCCACTGTGACTGCACTGGAAGCCAGAACGGAAAGAAGAGGTTTTCATGACTACCAGATCTGATGGAAAAGTAGGCTCTACATAAAGTTGATAATAATGCCCTGATTGCTAATTTTCCATTCTCCTAGTCTATTAGAAGCAGAATGGTGGAAATACAGGTATATCTCAGTTAACAAAGTGGATGTGTGCCTGAATTTTACTTCTTTAACAGAAACGTTGGTACTTTTATTTCAACCTCTGGTACCAAACATAGAAAGAATAGGGATAGGTTCCCACACCACAAAACAGAAGAGCAGTTCAACATGTTTCTGCAAACTTTTTATTCAAAACTAACAATATGCACATGTGAAATGAAACAACCAGATCAGTCTTGCATGAGTAACAAAAAGATTTTTAATCTTCTAGTGACCACTTGAAAGCTTCTTCCAAAAGAAGCTTCTTCCACACATGCTCAGTAAGTGATTCTGGAGACAGCTGTCCACCTTGATGGTTGTAAGCAAGCACACAGAGATACAGTGGGATCAGCTGGGAGTAGAATCCCATTCTTTCCCAGTTTAATTGCATTGCTGCAAACCAACACTGAAGGTCTGCTTTTTTCAGCCTTCCTTCACCATCCTCTTAATGCCAGTGCTGCCATAAAAAACACCACAAAACTGCTAGCTAGACAGAAGAAAAGAAAGGGGGGCTGGGCTGGGCTCCTGTAAGAAGACACTGTAAAAAGGTGCTTCTTTGTCAGCGGCTTTGTTAACTGAGGTACACCTGTAACTATACTTACTGGCATTACATCATGACATAATATCACGAACTGTGCAATTTAGCTTCACTTTTTTATCTTACCTGGTTTGAGAGGATATGAAGCTTTGCCTGCATTTTCTGCACTAGACCAAAATTACTCTGAATTGATTCTCTTCCATTCAGCTTTGACTGAAGTTGTCTCAGTTCAACTAACAAAAAGTTTAGTAACTCCCTTAGCACACCTGAAAAACTTCCAGTTTGGTTTATAAGTTAACATTTTAGCATTTAATCTTCTATGTCATTTCTACTGGCAACTGCAGCCTTAAAGGATTAGACTTGCATCCTGCCTTCTATTTGCCAAGCCTTAGAATCATAGAATCATAGAATTGTATTGTTTAAGTACTGATGCCTGGACAAGCCAAAAATGCCTGGACAAGCCAAAAATGCCTTCAAAAGCCTCCATTTATTTTACATGCTTATGATTCATTCTGGTAAACACCTTACTTTGAGCATTTCTTCCCCATCCCTAAGACTTATTCTGAATCAGTACAGGTAACTCCGTTAATGAAGTAGACCTGGGCATTATTTCTCTAAGAAAAAAATTGATACCAGGGGTAGAAACAGCATGGAAAGATAGGATAAGTTCATATATCACACACACACACAAAAGTAGTTCACCATGTTTCAACAAACTTTTTATTCAAAAGTAACAAGGAGCACATGTATTTTTTTTTTTTTACAAAAAAACAACAACAGGTCAGATAAGCCTTGCAGAGGTAAACAAAAACATTTTGAACCTTCTAGAGGCCACTTGAAGGTTTCATCCAAAATGCAGGACTACTTTTTCTTTCACCAACCTCCACTTTTCTTACTATTTCTATTTTGGTGGCCAAACTTATAGACCTGTGCTCTTTTAACATGCACAGGGTAGCCGGTGAGGCAGGGTTATCTACAGGCCCCTTTGTCTCTGTTTTGCTGTTCACATATGCTCAGCAAGGGATTCTTGAGGCAGCTGCTGTTTACCTTGCCTCTTGTAGACAGGTTCACATAGCTACAGATGAGGCTACACTAAAATCCCACTCTATCCCAGCTCAAGCTTTACTGCAGACATGCTGCTGCAACCAGACAGTGAACCTCTGTGCTCCATCACATCCCTCCAATGCTGATGCTACTAAAAAACTTTCATCTCAAGAGCAGATGAGTAAGGAAAGCGGGGGGTGGATGGGCATTTAAAGTCTTTGTAAAAAGGAACTTCACTGATAAAGGCTTTGTTTACTGAAGGAAAATGTAACCATTTACCCCCTACTGCAGGTTCTTTCAGGTTCTGATTCAGTTCAATAATATTTTGTTCAAATCCACTTCATGCAGAGTTTGACACTGTGGTCTTTTGTTAAAATTGTATGACTTTTTTCCATACCAAATTCTAGAATGCTAACTTGACAAAAATGCTTAGATGTGGTTTTGCCTAGTAACTCCTGAATTGTTTTCAGTGATGGTGAGTCATGTTAAGACACAATGCAGCAGGCAAGTAAGTGCAAAGTACACTATACCAACTGAATGCTAGGCACATCTTCCAGAAGACCAGAACTTGGAAAAGTTACCTTTTTTGAACTACCATAATCCCACAGTCAGCATAACCAGTGACCTTGCTAGCTGAGGGATTCAAGTATTTATCATACAAAAAAGAATATTTTCTAGCAGACAGAAAGACAGGCAAGCCTGGCAGCAGGCAAAGCTAAAAAACCCGGCATACTGCCACTGAGATCCTTTGGGAGCTCTGACACTAACAGTGAGCCCAAAGCAGGGCTGGTTTAACCAGTCTGCCAAATCAGCATTGGCGGGGGGTGGGCCCGAGGTCAAGAGAGGGCCCCCTACTAGCCTCCTTAATCTGACGAAGGAGATAGCCAGTAGGAGCCCCCTCCTACCCTCCTCCTCCAAAAACCTCCGCTGTTTTTTTTTTAATAAAAAAAAGTGTCTCACAAAGCCAAAGAGAAAGTGAAAGAAACAACAGCCCTCCGTGGCAGAAGCTGGAGGGAGAGGCACGGAGAAGGTAAGTGTGTGTGTGTGTGAGAGAGAGAGAGGGGGGGGGAATTTGAGTGTTGTCTCCCTCAGAAAGGATTTCTTTCTTTCTTTCTTTCTTTCTTTCTTTCTTTCTTTCCCATCCCTTCCCTTCCCTTCCCTTCCCTTCCCTTCCTGTCTTGGTTCCTCTCCCCTCCCTTTCCCCCTTGGTCTTCAGCTTCCTCTCCTTGATGCCAACTGAGTTCAGCCTGCAAAAGGAATTTGTATGTTTGCCCATCTGCCTTCAAGTCATTTCTGACTAAGGCAACCTACCATGGGGTTTTCTAGGCAAGGTTTGTTCAAAGGGGGTGTGCCTTTGCCTTCCTTTGAGGCCGAGAGAGTGTGACTTACCCAAGGTCACCCAGTGGGCATTCATGGCTGAGTAAGGATTCAAACCCTGGTCTCCACAGTCATAGGGCAATGCTGAAACTTCTACAACACTTTGGTTTTTTAACAGAAGAATATAAAGAATATAAATAAAAATTGGAGTAATATTACTGGGAACAATGGTTTTATTGTTGTCACTAAAACACCAGTATCCCATTAGTGTTATGTGAGAGGCATTGGCCTAGAGCAGTGGTTCTTAACCTTTTCTTTAGCAGGGACCCCCTTTAAATATCTTTTGTTGCCCCAAGACTTAACTCAAGATTTAAAACCCTAATAATAATAATAGCTAGCAACAACAACAATATAATTACACCATCCATTAAACTTTCCCTCAGAGGCACTCTTGCTTCTTCCTGCAAGTTTGTGGCTGGAGTGGATTGAATGGCAATGTGCAGGCCAAGCCAGCCAGCCTTTGCCTTGGTTCTTGTCACGTGGCTACTCCACTACAGGGAGGAGGTGGGCCAAGCAGCCTTGAAGCCTTTGTGGACTCCCTGTGAGGACATTGCGGACCCCAAGTTAAGAACCACTGGGCTAGAGAATGCTGGAAAAGGAACAATGCAACCAGACCTTGAGAAGGGTGCTGGCAGGGGGATTCTGGGAGGTGTAATCTAAGAATAACTTTCCCAGGCTCTGAATGCAGCCTAGAATCATAGAATCATAGGGCTGGAAGGGACCCCAACAGCCATCCCATCCGATCGGCTTCTGCCCTGCAGGAACACACAATCAACATTGCATTCCTGAGAGATGGCCATCCAACGTATGTTTTAAAAAAAACAAAGGAGACTCCACCATACTCCAAGGCGGCAGTGTATTCCACTTCCTAACAGCTCTTACTGTCAGGAGGTTCTTCCTAATGTTCAGGTGGAATCTCTTTTCCTGTAGTTTGAACCCATGGCTCCGTGTCCTAGTCTCTGGAGCAGCAGAAAACAAGCTTGTTCCTTCCCAATATGACATCCCTTCAAATATTTAAACATGGCTATCACGTCACCTCTCAACCTTCTCTTCTCCAGGCTAAGCATACCCAGCTCCCTAAGCCATTCCTCATAGGGCGTAATGGCTTCCAGACCTCCCACCATCCTTCTCAGTATCTTTCTTGAATTGTTGTGCCCAGAACTGGAAACAGTATTCCAGGAGAGGTCTGACCAAAGCAGAATGGAGTGATACTATTACTTCCCTTGATCTAGACACTACTCCTATTAATGCAGCCTAGAATCGCATTGGCATTTTCTTTGAGGAAATCTACACCATTACGTTAATTGCTAATAAACAAAAAATATTATGTTAGTTCCTATAATATAGTTTTTAAACTAAATTATTGGTGGACAATTATGTAATACAGTAGGCCCCTCTTATCCACTGGGGATTGGTTCAGGGGGGGGCGTGGATTCTGAAAACCATGAATAACAGTGAATGCCATTGAAAATAATGGGACTTCTGGTTTAAAATACCATAGAGTTGCCTTGGAGGGCCTAGAAAACAACTAGGGGAGACACATTTTCTAGGAAGACTCTATCGTAGGTGTGCTGTTTTGTGTCCCATGGATAAAAGAAGCCATGGATACGGGGGTCCTACTGTAATCTGAACATCCTGTAAGGTGAATAGGTTAGGTTACATTGACCTGAGATAAACATATGGGGGCCCCAAAATAAAGCATTGCAGGGGACCCCAAAATTCCTTAAACCGGCCCTGGCCCAAGGGTTGCATCAGCATATCCCTGTCATAAATCCTGAATCATGAGACCACGAGCAAGCTATAAATACACACCTTCACCTGTATACCTAGGCTTTCCTTAACCCAAGAGAGCAGAAAGTGAAGCTATATAGGGAAGGGGGTGCTAAGTTGAAACGATCTGCAGCGTGATACCAGGTGCTGCTCTGCGGCTCACCAACCTGCACTGAAAGATTAATGTGCATTCACCACACTTCCAGGGTTATCAACAAGAAAGCTGGATTATTTGGGAGGCCAGATCAGAGCATATGGTTCACAGTGCAGAATGTAAGGGCAGGTTGGGACCCTGACAAAAAGAGTTTCAAGGTTCTTCATGTATTTCCACATCTACAAGTATATATTTTCTTTTTTTATAAAATACGTACAATTTCTGAGTGAGTGTAAGATTGTAAGCTCGATGGGACAGGGAGCACCCCCTTCTTTTTTATTCCACTGTAGAATACTGTGAAGTATGCTAACAGTCCTGTAAATACAGTACCGTAGTAAGAAATGGCATAGATGTGAGTAGTTTCCTGTAATAAAGAAGCTGAAATCTCTCACATAGTATGTGTGCCAACTTTTTTTTTAAATTTTCTCTTTAATAGGTTACTGACAGAGGCAATTGTAGCAAACAAAGCTTCTTTTATTACTTCCTTCACAGTATAACTGAAACGTAAACAGCCTGGTAAAATTACTTTTTTTTCAGCTACAACTCCTCAGCTCTCCTAGCCAGTGGCCATGCTGGTTGGGGGATTCTGGGAGTTATAGTAAAAAAAATATATCTTTTTCCACACTGATTCTGAATTACTTCTTGGTCTCAAACTTTAAATAAGTGAACGCTAAAAAGCAGTCAGATTGGTCAATAGGAGAAAACACAGCAGGTTACATGTCCAATTAGAAATAGGTTCTACAACTCTATGGGGGGTGGCATGCCTTCAAGTCATTTTTTACTTATGGTGACTCCAAGGTGAACCTATCACGGAATTTTATTGGTAAACTTCTTCAGAAGGGGTTTGCGATTGACTTCCTCTGAGATTGAGAGTGTGACTTGCCCAAGGTCCTTCAAAGGGTTTACATGGCTGAGTGGGGAATTCAGGCCCTGGCCTCCAGGATCATATTCCAACACGCAAAACCACAACACACCGGCTCTGTTCTATAACTATATATGCAACTACAAATAAGTAAGTTATTAGGAAGTGACAGTGCACTGGAAAAGCACATTGTTTCTTCAGTTTTTTAAAGTACAGTCTATTGAATCCTGAGCTGTGGAAATTAAAGGCGTTCAGGAATGGCATCAGTAGCCTAAATTAACAGCTGCATACTAAACATCTTTATAAAAACATCCCAAATGTCCATTTAGCCCAGTAGCACCCAAAGCGCTAGTAGCAGTTCTTCTGGGTCTCAAGCAGAAGTCTTTTGCATCAACTACTAACTGGCCCTTATATGGAAATGTCAAGGGCTGAATAAGAGACATTGTGAAAGCACACACTTTACTACTTTACTATGGTCTCTCTCTAACAGACTGTACCATTTTGGAAATTCTCTCTATAATACGGAAAAAAATTATTACAATCAGATATCTCCATCAAGCTGGAGGCAATATATGTATATGTGTATGTGTATATGTGTGTGTGTGTGTATATATATATATATTTGTGGCCAGGCAGCAAACTAAACACACAAGAAGGTGCTACACGCCATTCAATTAAAAATGTCTTAATTGATGATGTTCTCATCATCAGAAACTGTGAGTTTTTATTCTTGGGTTGCACTCCCCCCGTCATTTCCACTGTTTTCTGTTCAAAAAAAGTCATTGTATTTTGAATTGGGGGGGGGTCATAACATGCAAACAAATTGTCAAAATTACACAAAAACCTTCATAATCTCACCAATACTGAGAAAACTTTTGAAATTTTTGTTCCCATGTGCAAGAGCAAAAGAAAAAAAAAAAAGATTGACACTGTTGCTACCGTACTTCTGCGGTTCCTTTGCCAAATCCAGCTGTCAAGGCTGCACATGACCATGTCCCAAAAGCTGCAACTAAGCTGATGAAACATTCAATAATGATTTGCATTCAGTTCCACTTCCTCCCCACGAGGAACAAACAGCTTATTGGTGTGATTAATAGTTTTTGAAGAGAACTCTTAATATGTGCAGACAATGAATCAGGTCAACATCTGCTCATATTCTTATTAGACAACAATGATATTTTGCCACTGAAAAGTCTTCTCTCAGCCCTGATTTATGTTTCAAGGAAGGTGCGGGGGGGGGGGAGAGAAATTCTTAAAACAGTGAGGAGCATCAGCACATACCCTTTCAAAAGTGCTCATATGGATTCATTTGTTTTATAGACTTATAAAGTAATGGACATTCTGGCTATTACAGTTCCCCCTCCACATTTGCGGCTTTAACATTCATGGTTTTGATTATTTGCGGTTTTTGGGAGGGCCTCCCCCCCATCCTCCCAAAAGCTGCAACAAAGAGAAGCAGCAACGGGGCTTCTAAAGCCCCATCGCAGCTTCTGGGATGGCGGGGGGGGGGGAGGAGAGAGGTGGTGACGGGACTTCTAAAGTCCCATCGCTGCTTCTAAAGCCCCACAGCTGCTTCAGGGATGGCGGGGGGGGGGGGGGGAGAGGCGACTACTTCTGGGATGGCAGGGGGGTTGCAGGAGGGCGGTGGCGTGACCTATTTTTTATTCCCAGTGTTTTCACATTTGCGGGGGTTTTGCGGCCCTAACCCCCATGAATGTGGAGGGACAACTGTACAGCTGTTCTGAAAACCAAAATTGTTATGTAGTCTAAGGTTGTAATTATTACTCCAGACCATTTTCAAATGCCACATTTTCACAAATTAAAATAATTTCAACAGTCTTCACCAGACACCCAAGATTATACTGTGACCCTTAAGAGTCCCTTTGTTACTAATTACCATCAAGTTGGTATCAACTGATGCCAGCCCTACGAAAGACTTCCAAGACAGTGCTACTAGTGAGTCCCTGGTTGCCCTATTTGTTTTGCTACACTGAAGAAAACAACCAGCCTGCCCCATCATTTGCCTAGTTAGATCAACCAACACAACTGTGAATTCTTCCCACTTCAAGTCTGTTCTGACCCTTCAGCTAATTTGATGGAAGTACAAACACATGGTCTAACCCTTGGCTCAACACAACCTCACCTCTCTGCTAGCCTCCATTTATGTAACTGTGTCATTTTCATGTATAATGAGCTTTGCCTGAGAGGTGACAAACAGGTCACCAATCCCCAGAGCTTTGGCTCTGGGCTTTCTCCTTCTAGCTGAGACAAGAAGCAGCTGACTGAAGAGCCCCCCCCCCACCTCACAATTCCTCACCTTGGGTCTATCAAAAAGGGATGGGAAACAGCCACTGGCCAACACCGGTTAAGAAGAATAAGATGAAGTCTTCTTCCATCATTATCCTCCTCTCTCTGGGATGAAATCTCTTCCACCCCTATCCCCAAGATAAAAGCACACTTGTTGACATTCATTTCCAGGCATTACCTCCCTCCAGAGATACAAATCAAACCTATTCAAAGCTGCAGACCCAGAATAACCAGTTCCGACTCCCTCAAGGCAGTAAAAGAAGCATTGCCTTAACAGAAGCCTAGTCAATCACTTAAGCTAGAAATATAGTTGTCCCTTCGTATTCGCTAGAGTTTGGTTCCAGGACCTCCGTGGATACCAACATCTGTGAATACTCAAGTCCCAATATATGCAAAGACACAGCAAAATAGTGTCCCTTATAGAAGATGGCAAAATCAAGGTTTGCTTTTTGGATTATTATTGTTTAAAGAATATTTTTCAAGCATTGAATACTTAAATCCGTGGATACCAAATCCGTGGATACAGAGGGACAACTGTACATTTATATCCACTAAAAAAGACAGTCTGGTCACAGCATGGCATAACACTCCTCGCCTCACCCTTCACCATCTAGGATCAAAACAACATTTGTGTGGAAGGAGTTCACACAAGGAGTCCCTTGCCTACATCTTTCCCAGATTTCTTTTCCTCAAGGCCCTCCAGCTTTTAAAACTATTCACCAGCACATTTTTGAAATGCAGCCCTTTCCCAAAAAACAAAACAAAAAAAAGTTCCCATCCTGCTCTCCTCACACACAGACACACACCCGCCCCTATTTGGGATTTAAACAATAGGCAAACAAAAGCCCGTTCAGTGTTCTGTTTCTGTGGGTCATTCCAACCGATGTGGGGCTCTCTTTTTCTCCTTGAAAAATGTAAAGAATGCCGGGCACTTTTTACAGACTTTGAAAACAAAAAAAATGGCGGGGGGGGGAGCCCCCACATTTTGTGTAGGTGTGCGTTGTTGATTCAGGCTTAATGAAGGTGTTTGTTTTTTTTAAGAGAGAGACAGAAAGATTTTTCTCCCTCTCCACTTTCCAAACTTCTGCACTGCATTGAAAGGAGGTTCAGAGAATCCAGATGTTTGACAGATGATCCAGAAGAGATTTCACCTACCTTCCCAACCAAACAAATTAATTATTATTAATTATTATTATTGTTTATTCATTATGATCATCCAGCTTCCCTGGTGAAAAAGAAGATGTTCAGCCTGGGGTTTCTCAACCAGGGTTACATGAGAGGTTGCTTAGATGGGGTTCAGTGAGACTCCTATTGCGATTGAGAACAAAATAAACCTATTTGTTTTTGAGTTGTAGATGTACAGTTGTCCCTCCATATCCACGGATTTGGTATCCACGGATTTAAGTATCCGCGGCTTGAAAACATTCTTTAAAAAATAATACTCCAAAAAGCAAGATTTTGCCATCTTAGATAAGGGACACCATTTTGCTATGCCATTGCAGAAACATCACCCAAGGAGACCTTCTGCTGTGCTTTCTGCAACCGGACTTGTTTATCTTGGATTGGCCTTTTTAGTCATCAGCGCGCTTGCAGAAAGCGCGAGATGAGTCCTTCCTGAATCTTCGTTTGCGAAGAAAAGCCAGAGCACATAATGGGACTTGAGTATCCATGGATTTTGGTATCCATGGGGGTCCTGGAACCAAACCCCAGCGAATATGAAGGGACAACTTGTAATCGTTTTAAGGCAGGGGTTCCCTGAGACCTGAGCATTGTTTCAAGGGTTCCAGGAGGGCAAAAAGGCTGAGAAAGGCTGCAGTCTATACACACCTACTTCCCCAGCCAGCCAGCCCCAAGACAATGGGCAGGGCCGGTTTAAGGCATTTGGGGGCCCCCTGCGATGCTTTATTTTGGGGGCCCCATCTGTTTATCTCAGGTCAGTGTAACCTAACTCAACCTAAGCTATTCACAGTACAGGAGATTCAGATTATTACTAATAATGTGTTTGCAGGAGGAGGGTGACTACTATGGGGGCCCCCCACAATGATGGGGCCCCCTGTGGATGCTGATGCCGCTGGGGCCTTCAACCAGCCTTGGCAATGGGTCTTCCTCCAAGAGGGGACACGCGTGGGATCGTACTCCTCTGTGGAATGCAGTGGGAAGGGGGTCACTAAATTCCACGTGGGGTACAAAGAAAGAAAGCAAGAGAACTCCTCTGGCCTTGGACACATCCCACAACAAAGGCCAAGCCATCCCCTACTGCTGTTTCATACACACACACACACACACAAAACCCACCCTCCCCAAACTCTCTCCTGAGGCGGGCTCCCCTCAGGCGGCCCTTCCTTCCTCCCTCCCTTCCCTGCCCCCTCCTCCTCTCCCTCTTCCTCCCTGGGAAAGGCGACTGGCCGCCCCACCGAGCCCGGGACCCCCGGCACCCCAAGGCACCGGAGACCCACACAAAGGACCCGCTGAGAGCCCCACCGTGGGGAAGCCATCCCCACCACACAAGCCACCGCCTTGGAAACGGGCCCCTTCCTCTGAAACCCTGGGGACGGGGGCGTTGGAGTTTGGAGAGGCACCAGCCCTCTTTGGCAGAGAAGACCTTGTAAAACTATACATCCCAGGCTCTCATCGGAAGGGGCCGTTTCCCACGGGATGATGTGTGTAGTGTGGATTCAAACAAACCCTGCCTCGCTCAACACAAAAACACACACACACACACACAGAGTAAACTCGGCTGCTGCACTCCTGGGGTATCACCGCCTTCTGAGTCAGGGCGCCTCGCATTGAGGTCGCCCCGTTTGAGGAAGCCACACGAGGCGGGCTCCCGAGGAAGCGGGTCCATGCCGCTGCAGAGTAGAAAAGAAGGCAGTGAGTGTGTGTGTTTGTGTGTGTGCCAACTTTTCCTACCCGTTGTTGCACAATTGGAGATGCGGAGGCAGGCAAGCGGGCTTGGTCTCCCACTCTTCGGAGGGTCTTCCAGCGACCCCGGGCTGAGGGAGGGGAGAAGGGGAGGCAAGGGGAAAGCAAGCCGGGGACCCCGGAGCCCCTTGGCTTGGCTTCCGCGGGGGAAAGGCGGTGGGGTTTACCTTCCAGCGTCTCTCCTCCTCCTCCTAGGTTTAAGCCCGCCAAGACTCCAGCGCGCCCATCCAGCCCAGCGCAGGCCGGCGAGTGGCTTCCCCGCAAGAGCCGCGGCAGAGGGAGGCCAGGCGGCGGCGGCGGCGGCGGCGAGTTTTCCCTCTCTCTCTCTTTCCCTGCCGGGAGACTGGGCGGGCGGGCGAGGGGGAAAGCGAGGGAGGGAAAGCAGCCACGGGCGCCCCCCCTCGCCACAGAGACCGGGCTGGGATCCCGAGCAGCGCCCCTGGCGGAGGGTGCCCGGCACTGCAGGCAGAGCCCCTCGGCGGGAAGATGGCGCCCAGCCACCGCTAAGCAAAGAGCACCCGGCAGGCACGGTGGTGTTGACAGCGCTATCATTCCTCTTTCATGGCTGGGGCTGCCGCCGCCTCCTCCTGGGGAATCCAAGGAGGGGCATTGAGGACCCTCAGCTAGAGGGGAAGCTCCCAGGCCTCCCTGAACTACAAATCCCAGAATTCCGCAGAAAGCAGCCAGAGCAGTTCAAGTGGAATAATAATAATAATAATAGCACCATGTGATAAAGTTCTAAGTAGAAGCCCCCTCTTTACCCACCCCTGGCATTAAACAAAATAAATGAATAAATAAATAAGAACAGCCAACTAAAGGACTGACAGGGAGGATAGTTCCAAGACCCCCGTGGATACCTGAAACTGTGGATAATAGGGAACCCTGTTGTTTTCAATTAGACAAAGGGCAGAAATTGATCATAGAGTCACACTGGAGGATCTAAAAAGGCCTAGTACAGTGGCTCTTAACCTGTGGTCCAGGGGCCAACAGGAAACCCCCGATGTCCTCACAGAGGGTCCGCAAAGGCTTGAAAGCTGCTTGGTCCACCTCCTCCCTGCAGTGGAGTGGACACATGACAGGAGCCAAGGCAAAGGCTGGCTGGTTTGGCCTGCACTTTGCCATTCAATCCACTCCAGCCATAACCTTGAAGGAAGAAACAGGAGCAATGTCTTCTTTCCCCCTCCAGTTACTCTGGAGAAGGCTTCATGGATGGTGTAGTAGTGGTAGTAGGGTTTTAAATCTTGAGTTATGGGGGTCTGCAGCAACAAAAAAATATTTAAAGGGGGAACCTGGTAAAGAAAAAGTTAAAATCCACTGGCCTAGAGAAAGCATATATTTTCTGATATGAGTAAGTGAAACCGTGGATACCAAACACATGGATACGTGGGTTGACCGGTACTCTCATATATTATTGATCTCTCCCTAGAAGCCGAAAGGACTGAGGCCTCTGGAGGACTGTGAGGAAGCCTTCCTTCCCCATTACACCGGGGTAAAGGCAGCTGAGGCAGCAGGGAGTTGGAGTGTGGCTAGGAGTGGCTGGCCTTAAAAGTCACTCCACCACCCCACCCCAGGAACACCTACCAGGGGCCTGGAATGATCTGGGAGTGGGAATTGAGGTTCTGTGGAGAAAGGGAAAGTATGGCCGCAGCAGAGTGAAAAATTGTTACAAAAGAAGGCAGGATCGATGTTTAATATCTATCCTGCCTTCAGTTCACTCTGTTTCTCAGAATAAATTGGAGAGCGCACCAACCATTCCACAGACCCTTACCCTGCTCCTTTGCAATGCCAGGTCGGTTAAAAACAAGACACATATTATCCATGACCTTTTATTGGATGAGGCTGCCAACCTGGCATGCTTTACGAGACCTGGCTGGGAGAGGCCAGTGCTGCGACTTGGGCGCAGGCACTCCCGGACGGGTACTCAGTTAGTGAGCAGGTAAGGAAAAGTGTGGGGGGGGGCGGAGTGGCTCTGGTTCATAAAAACAATCTAACCTTGACCAGGAAGCCTATCCGGAACACAGTCCACATCGAGTGTATATACCTAAGCCTGAGGTCCAGGGATAGCTTAGGGATTCTGTTAGTGTACTGGCCACCCCGTTGTCTAACAGACTCCCTAACCGAGCTAACACAGCTGGTCTCAGAGTTGCTGCTGGAGTCGCCCAGACTTTTAGTTCTTGGCGACTTCAACATCCCACTTGAGACCAGCTTGCTAAATCTAACTGGCGCAGCTCGGGAGTTCATGGAATCCATGACAAACATGGGCCTATCCCAATTGGTTGTCGGGCCTACTCACTGTGCAGGTCATACCCTCGATGCGGCCTTTAGTATGGAACAGGAATATCCGTGGGCGAAGGTTATTAAAACCTCTGCATTGTCATGGACGGATCATTTCCTGGTCAAGATGGAGCTAAGAGCCACTGTCTGCCCCACCGGGGGTGGTGGACCTATTAGAATGGTCCGCCCTCGAAGGCTAATGGAACCAATTGGATTCCAGAAAGCCTTGGAGGGTTTAATAGTTGGTAACGCCGGTGATTCTGTTGAAGCTTTGGTTAATATTTGGAACACCGACCTCACCAAGGCTATCGACACAATCGCTCCCAAGCGTCCTTTCCAGCCTGCTCCTAACCGTAAGCCCTGGTATTCAGAGGAGCTTAGGAAGATGAAGCGGGCTGGACAACGACTAGAGTGCACCTGGCGGAAGACTCGACTCTTATCCGACAAGACTCATCATAGGAATTTCCTTGATTCTTATCGAGAGGCAATACGTGCAACGCAGAAGTCTTTCTCCTCTGCACATATTGCGTCTGCAGAGTCCCGTCCAGCAGAACTGTTTAGGGTGGTGGGGGAGCTGACGCAGATTCCACTTGCGCAGAACCCCTTACTCAACCCGACAAGGGCCTGCTGTGATGCATTTAACATCCACTTTGCAGATAAAATCTCTCGGATAAGAGCCGACTTAGATGCCAGTGTTATGACAGAATCTATAGACGAGGTGTCCAGCAACTCCGTTGATGACATTTTATTGGATCAGCTTCACTCTGTGAGTACCGATGATGTGGACAAGCTCCTTGGTAGAGTGAGGAAGACGACCTGTCCCCTCGATCCCTGTCCATCTTGGCTGGCCACCCAAGGGGGCGACGCATCGAGAGTACTCCTTAGAGATATTATCAATGCGTCCTTCAGGGAGGGGTCTGTTCCACCCTGTCTGAAGGAAGCGGTGGTTAAGCCACTCCTGAAAAAGCCTTCCCTGGACCCCTTGGACAGGAACAACTATAGGCCAGTCTCCTTGCTGCCTTTTCTAAGCAAGGTGATTGAGAGGGTGGTCGCTTCCCAACTCCAAGCTGTCTTGGATGAAACCAATTATCTAGATCCATTTCAAACTGGCTTTAGGATGGGTTATGGAGTGGAGACTGCCATGGTTGCTCTGGCTGATGACCTCCGCTTGGGTGCTCTTGGACCTCTCAGCGGCCTTTGATACAATAGATCATTCCATCCTCCTGGATCGTCTGAGGGGGTTAGGAATTGGAGGCACTGCTTTGCAGTGGTTCCGTTCCTTCCTCTCGGGCAGATCCCAGAGGGTGAGGCTCGGGGACAGTTGCTCTACCAGAATAGAGCTTAGCTGTGGCATTCCTCGGGGTGCCATCCTGTCCCCGATGCTATTTAACATCTATATGAAGCCGCTGGGAGAGATCATTCGGAGGCATGGAGTGCGTTGTCATCAGTATGCTGATGACACCCAGATATACTTCTCCATGTCTCAGTCATCAGCTTCGACTTCAGATGGTGTCTCTCCTCTCAATAATTGTCTTAAAGCAGTAATGGACTGGATGAGGAAAAACAAATTGAGACTGAATCCACACAAAACGGAGGTACTAACAGTTACAGGCCTGAAACCAGGTCTGGGAATACAACTTCCAATCCTGGATGGAACTACAATCTCCTCCAAAGACTGTGTTCACAGTCTGGGGGTGCTCCTGGACCCGATGCTCCAGATGTCTAATCAGGTAAATGCGACAGTCAGGAGTGCCTGTTATCAACTTCGGCAGATACGCCAGCTGCGCCCTTGCCTGGAAACCAGGGACCTCGAAACTGTGGTACATGCACTGCTAACCTCCCATCTGGATTTCTGTAATGCGCTCTACATGGGGCTACCCTTGTGCTTGACTCGGAAACTTCAACTAGTTCAGAACATGACAGCCAGGTTGATTCTGGTGTTTCCAGAAGAGAGCATATAACACCTGTGCTAAAAGCTCTCCACTGGCTGCCTATTAGCTTCCAGGCACAGTACAAGGTGTTGGTTATAACCTTTAAAGCCCTACATGGCTTGGGTCCAACTTATCTCCGGGACTGCCTCCTTCCGTACGACCCTCCCCGCGCACTTCGGTCCTCTGGGAGGAATCTGTTACAGCCTATGAAAACAAGGCTGTCGGTGACCTCCCAGAGGGCCTTCTCTGCTGCCGCTCCCAGATTATGGAATGGCCTGGCGGACAAGATCCGTCTTATTACCACCTTAGACAGCTTTAAAAAAGCTGTCAAGACGGATCTTTTCTGGCAGGCCTTTCCTGAATAACTATCCCGGCCCAAGACTCGGCTGTCCTTCTGAGCTGCAATTAGATTTTTTAACTATTGTATGTTTTAATTTTTTTTCTTTCTAATTTATATATTTTAATTATGTTTTTAATCTTTTATAATTTAATATTATTTTAAGGGGTGGGTGGGCTAGGGTACTGTGTCTATGGAGTTTTATATTGTAAGCCGCCTTGCGTTGCAGAGGGGCGGGATAGAAATAAAATTTTATTATTATTATATTATAGTATTTTGGACACATTGTGAGACCACAGGACTAATTTTAAAAGAAGAAAATGCTGGGAAAGGTGAAAGACAGTCAGAAAAGAGGGAGACCACATTAGAGGTGGATTGATTCAGGGCAGGAAGCCACAGCGCTGAGTTTGCAAGACCTGAGCAGGGCAGTTGATGACTGAGGCTCTTGGAGGTTTCTCACTCATGGGTTTACCATAAATTCAAGCCAACATGACAGAAAATAGCAACATAATGACTTACGTTTCAGTTATTGATACAGTAGATCTACTCTAGATGGGCCTAGCAGTCGCATTTAAGCCTTTGGTTTTAGCACATTGCTGAACCAGAGCTGGCTCTGTGGTTAGGTAGAACAAAATGGCCCTCCTCAAACATATTTTGGATGTTATGATGTTGCACATTTGAAGTGTTGGAAACAAAATGTACAACACACTTTGATGAAGCGTAAGTAATTTACATAATGTTCAGAGTAGAACACCTTTGGCACCTGAGTGCAAAATGGTCCTGAGTGCAAAATGGTCCTTCAAATGGAAAAGGAAATTAATATTATGAAGGAAAAGCAGAAAACGATTCCAGTGTGAGGCAGTGGCAGGACCACTGAAAGAACAATTACAAAAACTAATGTTTTAATTTTTTATTTAGATTTTCCTCAGTCTAAGCATATGCTGTATAGAAGAAGGTAGGCAGGATACATCATTGTTTAAATACTCAGAAGGCACCAAGTTCTATCTAATCTTGGCAGCTAAGCAGGGTCAGTCCTGGTTAGTACTTGGATGGGAGACTACCAAGGAATAGGTGCTGTAGGTTATATTTCAGAGGAAGGCTACAGCAAACCACTTCTGAATATCCATTGCCTAAGAAAACCGTATGAAATTAATGGGGTTGCTCTAAGTCGACAGGTGACTGGAAAGCAATACACACATATAGGCAGGATATATAAAAGGCCTGATTAATTACATTCTGGGGGAAACTAAACTTATATGAAAAGGAAAAATCCTGCCTCTTTGAGTTAGGCTGCTAAATAATGCTGACACATCCTCCATTTTGATGCATCCCCTGCTGGCTGGCCTTTGGACTTTATCAGATGCGGCAAATATGGCATCATAACGACGCATAATGAACACGAAAGGGCACACATATCAGACAACATCATCTTTTCGTGATTTTGTGTGGTCAAAAAACAGTTCTTTTTTATTGATGGGCCAAGCTGTCAATTGATCGCCTGTGGTGCTTTTTTGCTGCTATTGTCGGTGTTTGAAACCTTGCGCCATTGTCCTCTCGTGATTTCAGCCTCAATGCCAGCACACTCGGGGTGAGAACACGAAAGTTTTAAGGTATGTTTCTGTGCTTGTGTGTATGTTTTCTGTTTTTGTTTTGCTGTATTTTTTAAAATTTACCATGTTCACATCTTGGTCCACTCGTGCTCCATTAATGCTGGGGGTGCTTATTGACACTCTTGAAGAAAGGTCTGAAAGAAAATATGCTGTTAGCCTTTGGTGGGACAGAAACATTTTTGCATGGTTAGTCTGATAAAATCCTTTATGAGGTCTTACTTACTGAAAGTTAAGTCTTACTGAAAGTCCGTGAGAAGTAAGGAGATGAGAGAGACAGTGAGTTGAAGCTACAGTGAGTTAGTGAGACAGAGCAACTTATGGGAGAGTTGTTAGAACCAGTTTGGGTTTTTAGAACAATTTTTGAGAGGTAGAGATAGTTTGGGGAGGGGAATAGTGAATTGTTAGAACAGTGTCAGATAATTTAACTAAGAGAATCATATAGAGTTATTAGAACTAGTTTAGTGAATTATAGATAGTTGTTAGAATAGGGATGGGAACCTTATTCCATGTAAATCTCCAGAGATGTTGTTGGACTGAAACGCCTAACATTCTATGCTGGTTATAACTGCTGGGAGTTGCAGTCCCATAACATCTGCAGGGCCACACAAATTCCAGCGCAGTTTTAAAGTTAGACAGTTACAGCAATTAGTTATGGAGTGAGTCATTAAAGTGCGTTGTTAGATAGGGAAAAGGAGCAAGGGAGATTTAGGGAGAGCAGATTAGTGAGACATGGAAAATGTGTGTCTTTAAGATGTGAGCTGAATTTCTTTGGTTTCTGTATGCTAGTTCTGTTCCTCTCTTTATCCTTCAAAAGCCCTGGGGGACTCCCTTGCCCCTGCCATTGCCAGGGGCTATCTTCAAGGAAGAGCTATCCTCAGGTTGAATGGGTCATAGCAAAGGGCTAATCCCCTTTCTAGT
Organism: Gambelia wislizenii; assembly: GCA_030847615.1. Taxonomy (NCBI): domain Eukaryota; kingdom Metazoa; phylum Chordata; class Lepidosauria; order Squamata; family Crotaphytidae; genus Gambelia; species Gambelia wislizenii. The sequence continues at coordinate 313,341,638 of JAUMIR010000002.1, read as the reverse complement.
TTCTCTGTTTTTGTTCTGTGACCCTTCAGAACTCCTTCTTGGGAGAACCCAAGCTACACAAATAATCCAGTTTGAAACTGGATTATTTGCATGACTCCTTCCTATGGAATCCTGGGATTTGTAGTTTTACAAGATATTTAGCCTTCTCTGCCAAAGAGTGCTGGTGCCTCACCAAACTACAAATCCCAGGATCCCATAGGAAGGAGCTATGGAAATAATCCAGTTTCAACCTGGATCATTTATCTAGTGTGGATCCCCCCTTGTCACTTTGGCCAGGTTCTAGTCCCAGAACTCATGGAAAAGTCTGGGTGACTTCAGGTCAGGGCCAGTCCCAAGTTTTCTATGGAGATTTTTGAACAGAATGCCCTTGCCATTCCTCTCCACCTGGGTTTACTCTTTAGGAGGAGAGGGGTTTGTTTGTTACTTTTTATCAGTTCTATCATATATATATATATATATATATATATATTAGGGAAAAAAGGGTTTATCTCCCTGCATGTCTTCAGAATAGAGTAGTACAAAATCTGTTTTGGGAAACTTGCCTATTCCCTGGTACTTGCATACCACAAATGATCAGTTGAATTTGAAAGCCTCATTCTTTAACTCCCACCTCTCTCACACACACACACATGCATGCATGCACACACACACATATACACAGAGGTTTCCAATTGCCTTTACCTAGCTATGTGTTTAACTTGCTCTACCCACAATCCCACTTCTATCTGGTATTCCACTGCCACAAAACTTCCAAACATTTCCTCATTTAATTGAGCTTTCTCCTCCTTCCCATTCTTAGTACACTGTTGCCCTAGATAGCTTAGCTAAATGATCAGTCTGGCCTAAAAAAATAATATTTATTTATGAAACAACTTGTAGAAGATGATCAAGTTGACTTAAAGCATAGATTCATAAAAGCTTGTGGTTAGTGTTAATTGCTCCTTCCACCTTATATTTCAACAAATCTCAGATATACAGTAAATGAAATTCTTGCCCCATCTGACTGCCAGAAAAAAACAGCTTCCACCTCCCAATCCAAACCCCACAATAATTGTCATTTTTCAGCCAACCCTGCCATGAAGCAGAGTATGGCAGCTGCCTCAGAGGGCATATCTGAGGATGTAGTGGATTGCAGCCAATACTGGAGCCTCATCTTTTTATTTGTGGTGGTGGTTCAGATGGAAGCAGAGATAGTAAATATAGCATACCTATATTTAGGGGCTGCTTGTGGAGGTGATGTGTAGTTAGATTTCCTTGCTTTTTCAGGATATAGCCCTACCATCTTAAATCTGGCTATAAGCTAGAATTTCCCCCCTTTCGAGAATCAAAGACTGAAGTATGCCTCTTGTGTTACCTTTGGGTAGAAATTAAGATTTAGGCCCCGCCTACACGATTTAAATAATACATACGGCGTGCGGAAGTTCACGCTTCGGTACACACGGCCGTTCGGATTCACATGCATCCAAAAGATGGGGGGGCTCAGTTTTCCACCCTGAAATACGTTCATGCGGGGTTCGGGAGGGAAAGCGGATCGCAATGAGAAATCTGTGCGTCGTTCGGATGGCTGACAGGTCTGTATGGTCCGTTTGCACACACACGAACAGGCAGTGTAATCTGATTGGCTGGCCGAGTAGAGGGGACGGGGCTAGCACGGAGGGGAATTGGGAGCGGCCGCCATGTTGGTTTCCTGGCTAGCGAGAGTCTGGTACATCCATGAATTTTATATATTTACTTATTTTTATTTTATATTGTAAATAGGGAAAACAGACTTTCCGCAAAGCAGGAACCTTTTAAAAAAAAAAGCGGCGGGAGATTTAAAACTGCCGCTTGGCTTGCTCACTCCAGCCAGCTTTGGGAAGGGGGCTCATACAGAGTTTAGGGGGATAAAAAATCATGTAGGCGGATCGTATGCATACGAACGACAGCCTATTCATATTTTTTTACTCCCCAAACAGATTTTTTTATGATTTTATAGACGCACCCATAAGAAGGGTACCATCAGCACACCAATGTTTTCAATTAACATAACCTTGCTTTTTAGAGTACAGCTCAAACTGTAAATGTTTTAGTTTAATGTAATATTTTCCCCTGCAGCTCCGAGGGCACCTACCTCCATGTGTGGTTATTCTGCCCTGTGGTGTCCCAATTTTGGTCTTAAATTCTGAAAATCATTAGTACTATTACAAAGCAAACAGTTGATGTTTGTCCTACTCTTCAGCTGTTTCCAATATACAATTTACAACATAAGCATCTGAATCACAAAGATCTCATATTTTTCCCCCTCATAAACACAAGACTGGAAATTGCTTCGAACTGGAATACGGATAATTTCTCAATCCAAAAATGGTGGGAAAGGATCTGGGATACATGGCTAATGGAGAAGCTCACATACAATGAGAACACAATACAGTTGTCCCTTCACATTCGCTGGGGCTTGGTTCCAGGACCCCCCGTGAATACCCAAATCCATTAATATTCAAGTCCCATTATATGCAATGGCATAGCAAAATGGTGTCCCTTATATAAGATGGCAAAATCAAGGTTTGCTTTTTTGATTATTATTTTTTAAGAATATTTTCAAGTCGTGAATACTTAAATCCGTGAATGCCAAATCTGTGAATGTGGAGGGACAACTGTAAAAGGAAAGATCACACACTGCTCTTTCAAAGATAAATGGATTCCCTTTATTGATTATATCAACAATGTGTCACACTACCATCCAGATCTCCAACATCTCACCCAGGACTCTGATTAAGCAGTGTAACAAGTAGTCAAGTTGCTAACTGATACGAAATCTGAATGGATGGACCTATTGTTGTATGTTAATTGTTTTGGATGTCTTTGAAATAAAAAATAAATAACATTTTCCCCTTTTGGGGAATTTCCCTGCTTTCTGAAATGTAAGGAAGCATAGACTTAGGCCAAATCCACACTACACAAAATCATCCAGTTTGAAATTATTTGTCATGGCTCCTTCCTATTGAATCATCAGATTTGTAGTTTTACAAAGGGGTTGTCTATATGGCAAAAATGCTCCTCATAGAATTTGCTCAGAAAATGAGCTGTCTTAATGGGATCCCTCATTGTCTCATCATATTGTGAAGGAGGAGCACCAAAAAGAGAAAAAACTACCACGAGAAAAGCATTAGCATCCTTTCCCAAATTTTAAAAAAAGCTCCAGTAGTATGCTCATTTTTGTTTATTAAGACAAGCAATTCAATGTGATTCACTTCCCCATAGAAAACAAAGTGCAAACCTGATCAGCTGGATGAGCATGGGGGGGGGGTGGCGGCTGGGTGATAGGACAAGCACCAGTTTCCGCCATGTTGGATTTCCGCCTTAGCGAGTGATCACTAAGGCAATAAAAGGAGGATTCGTGTTATCCTCTCTCTCTCTCTCTCTCTCTCTCTCTCTTTTGGAAAGGTGGAATATCACTTGTGCGCACCATAGAAATAGTTGTTGTTTTTTAAAGTTCAGCGGTGGCAGATTTAAAAATGCAAGTAATCCACAGCTACAGGCATACAAAGTTTATGTGGGCTGTAAAACCATGAAGATAGGTTGCAGCTGCTATGACTTGCTATTACTGCGGAGCAGTCCATTTTTCCCCCCTTTGTGTAGACAAGCCCCAAGTCTTTAGCCTTCTTTGCCAAAGAGTACTGTTGCCTCCCAGGATTCCATAGGAAGGAGCTATGACAAATAATCCAGTTTGAAACTGGATTATGAAGAAGTTTCAAACTGGATTATTTGTGTAGTGTGGATTTGGCCTTAGAGGCTTATCACACGAGGAATGGGAAGTGGCAGTGCAGCCCAATAAGAGTGCCTCCCATCCTGCCTTACCACACAACGCTGGCATTCAATAGCTATTCTTCTATTCTGGTTCCATGGAAGATGGTGGTAAAGGCAAAATATTTTCTAATGGGTTTTCCCAGTTAGAAAAAGACTCATGTTTACCACCAACATCATGCAATAAGGCAGCCCTCTTGTCCGTGTATGCCTTTTTCATGCTTGGGCTGGGGGCCAAATATCAGGAATTTGCAGCATGTACTTGGAAGCTATGTAGAATCAGCTCTGGTTAGTATTTGTATGGAAGACTCCCAATGAATATCAGGTTCTGTAGGTAATATTTCAGAGAAAGGAAGTGGCAAAACCACCTCTGAATATTCCTTGCCTAAAAAAACGCTATCAAATTTATGGGGTCACCATAAGTTGACACGCAACTTTAAGGCACATGCATAAATAATAACACATAACTAGTGTAAATCTTGAGAGCCAGCATGCTGTAGTGATTAGAGTGTTGAACTAGGACTCTGGTGACCAGGCATCGAATCCCTGCTCAGCCATGGAAAATCGATGGGTATCTTTGGACAAATCACAATCTTTCAGCCTTAGAGGAAGGGAAAGACAAACCCCCTCTGAACAAACCGTGCCAAGATACAAGATAGTAAAACCCTGTGATAATTTTACGTTAGGGTCACCATGTCAGAAATGATTTGAAGGCACACAACAACAACAGTGTATATCTTAGTAATAGGTTTAGAGGGTTTACTATAAACCCAGATGTTACATTTTAGTATACACTAGTATTAAACTGTGCACTTCAGTACAACAAACCTGGAGTCTATGGGCCTCATTGACTGATGATGCAGTGGGGGTCAAATTGGTGCTTCTTGGTCATCTGCCTAAAGACTAGGAGGTAGACTTTGCAAGCTCTGCAACTCCACCAATAGTGGGATGTACAGTATTGGTCTCCCTGACTTCTTGACCAGGCTTGTTTCAGCTCAAGAGGCAAATGCTTGATGTACTCAGCCAGTTCTTCATGTGAACAGAAGCCCAGAGGTCCAGGAGAAATGATCTAGCAAATTGGATAAAAGGGGTGGTGGTGTCTAGCGGTAAATGAGTTAAGTAAATGAGTTAAAGAAATTAGCTATAGATGTCTGACGCTTCAGAATCCAAAGAATGCATCTGGGAAATCTTTTAATGGTCACCACCTTAGGCCCACTTTCAGTCATAAGAATCACTCATCATACATACAACAACTGGTGGGTCAGCAGATTAAAGTAGGTGCAGGTGCTTGTAATCTAGCAATTATTCCCAGCAATAACCCATCTAGATCCAATAGCAAATTATCTGACCTCCTTCTCTGAAACCCCTTAGGCATGTAGCTCTCAACACTACAACAGGGCATAATGCATTCCGGGATCAAACAACTTGGTAAAGGCTCCTCCAAATAACCAACAATCCCAGCAAATGTTGTACTATTCTGTTCCTGAATTGCATGCCTTGTAGTGGTTGTTCATCCCCCTCATTCAGTCATGCCTGAAGTATACCAGGGTTGTGTCCTTTTCCCTCCTGCTTGAATCATGGTGTGGGTGAGGTTTCCTCCCCTCTCCCCAAGACAGGTTGAGAAGCAGAGTGAACCAGGGCCATGATGATATGATCAGGATGCACTTCATTTTGTCCCTTTGGATCTTCACCAGTACCCTGGTGATGAGTGGAAACGGAGGGGAAATGTACATGATGGCGCCCTCAATGAAACAGGAAGGCATTGCCACATGAGCCCTTCCCCTGACAGGTCCTGGAACTGAAGATCCAGCACTGTTGGTTCTTTGCCAAGGCAAAAAGATCTACTGTTGGAGTGCCCCACATGTTGAAGATGGTCTATAGAGTGTCCAGATGCAGCTTCCACTCATGGCAAGATATTTGGTTCTGCTGAGCACATCTGTGAGGACATTCTCCTCTCCATGTAGATGGATCACTGTGATGAAGATGCCCTTGCTGATGCACTATTCCCAAAGATGGACGGTGAAGTGGATCAGGGTGTTGGACCTCGTTCCACCTTGTTTGTTCAGATAATACATGACTGTGGTGTTTTTGGTCACTACCTGAACCACCTTACTGTGAAGAAGTGTCTCGAACATGTCAAATGTTTTCTCTACCACTAATGTCTTGAGTGTGCTGATGTGATTTGTTCTTTAGATGTCCAAAGTGCCTTTTTGATTACCTTTTGATGTAAGACCTGTAAAACACTAGAGTTTCTCAAGGAGTTTGAGTTTATTTTTTATGAGGTTTAGAAGCATTACCTGAGCAGGGCTTCCTACATCACTGCTTGGGCTGAATTCAATTATACAGTGGGTTAATTCTACAATCCGCTATTAACAATTTAATGCTAATGAATTATTTTGTTTGATAATCTTGTGTTAATGAATTAATGCTAACACTAATGGTGTTAATGAGTCAATGCTAACATGAATGTTTCAAAACGTTGCCCTGATCTCCAGAAAAGTCATCCCAATATATTTTGCTACCTGATGTGAAGGGCAAGATGATACCTCCTCTGCAATTCACATACAGAAGCTGACTAGAATGGCAATTGACTTTTACTTGGAGGGTGGCGTCCACCAAACCTGAGGTAGCAGTAGAGGGCACAGGAGATTTTGGGTGGCACGCACAGCTCTTGTCTCTAAATGAGGGGGCAGAGAATTCATAAAGGAATTCTGGGAAACTGTCTTATATCTGCTACTTGGGAAGGTTAATGTCTGATGGTAGAGCCAGCCCACTGTTGACATGCAGGCAACATGGCCCAGATCATTTGGAATGCACTCCATAAGCAATTACTTTCTACCTGCCAGTAAGCTCTGTTAAAGCAACATGGTCCAAGGATTCAGCTATGAGACAGGTTTTTATTGGAAATAACACACAAAGTATTCACACATGCAACACACGTTCACAAGAACCACACAAGGCTATCAAAGAGTTAAGGCAAAAAGATTAGATAGAGGAATAGATTTGGGAAATAGGATAATAATTACCAGTCCTGAAGAGTAGTGAAGTACTCAGACCAAAGTCTGAGGGTTGCACTGGAAGTTCTGATCTGGGGGAGGTGCTGACAGAGAGGGGGGCTGAGTCTCACCCACAGAGGCACACCTTGCTATTGTTTGTGGCTAATATTTATACCCTGCTTCATATCCTGAAGGGGGTACTTTGGCTACAACAAGGTTTAGATGGTTTCCCCACTGAATAAACAAAGGAAACAAAAACTCAGCTGTTTGCTGTTTATGCCTGGGAGATAGGAATTGATGGGTTTATGACAACCTCGCATTGTAGGACAGGAGGTGGTTCCGATGGCTATTTCCTGGGGATTTGGGTTGTGTAGGTCACTTGATTGTTTAGAGTGTGTGACTCACTGCCAAGAGGCCCAAGAAAGAATTAGCATGTTACCAAAATTACAGGGGATTCGTGAGAACCCCATGCATGTCCCAATATTGATATGGAGAATTTTAATTTGCTCAGTGAATATGACAGTGAGATGCTGGGTAACTATGGGATCATTTGACTTGTGTATACAGGTACTAACTGCTGAGACTCATAGCCAGGAAAGAAAATTAAAATGGTTTTTATTGAAAAATAATATTGGAAGCATTCACACCAACACTCAGGCTTCAAGCAATCACACAAGGCTAGTGAAGAATAGCAGGAAGTATTGGGATAGAGGAATAGAGTTTGGGATGATGGGCTATACTATACCTGTCTGAAGAGCAGATATTTGTGCAGAGACGAAGTACAGCTATGCACGCTGGGTGACACAGCAAACTAACAGAGTGATGGCCTCTGGGAAACTGAGCACACTTTGGTGGTGTTTGGGGATGATATTTATACTTGATATTCCCCCTGAAGAAGTGTTATGAGTAGAATGCAATGTTTGCTGAAGTTTCCCGTAGTTAGACAATAGAAGCTCTGTTGTGTTAATGATCGCTAACATTAAGTCTGATGGATATCAGGCACCTTCCATTGTTTTAGGATAGGTGGGAAGGAAAAACCAGTTTTGCAGAGCAAAGAGTGTCTGGCCACTTAGATAAAATTAGTGAATGACTCATTTCCAGGTATGTCCAGGAGAATTAACACCTTTCTACCCTAACTACCAGTCCAAGAGGGGTCTGCAAAATTATTACCCAGTCATGTTTTTTAGGAATTTTGGCGTGGCAGGGGGTTGAACTGGATGGCCCTTGTGATCTCTTCCAACTCTACAATTCTATGATTCTATGACATCTTCCTTAGGTTTTCGGGCACTAGTGAGCAAACCTTTCATTCTTGCATTTGAGAAGCCCTGGTTTGCTACCAACCACATGGAAAGCCAATAAATAAGCCAATTTGTAAAATATAAGCTAGCTAATTGATGAATTATTGGAAGGGAGGGAGTATCAGGGCAGGTAACATAGCTTTTTAATAGTTTTGTTTATTAAGGGGCGTCTGCTTAATCCTATCTTGGGTGTGTTTGCTAAAATATTTCTCAGGTACCTTCCCAGGTCCTTGTGACCTCCATCTGACCTCACTCTGGATAACCCTGATCTACTTGACCCCTTCAAAGTGTCCGATATTGCCAATTGTGAGATATTATAGGGAAGGCGTAGTAAGGCATGCTAATAGAATATGCTTAAAAGTGTCTGCTCTATGATGGCCATGTCACAATATATGCATTTGTGAACTTAGCCTTGCCCATGATGAAATGAAAATTTAGATTCCCTCACTGAAACTCTGATAGGTCCAATGATCTGTAATCCCTCGCTGTTCTTCCTAACCAGTATTTTCAAGTTTACAATTAGGCAAACAAAAACTTCTCATGGGAGACAAAGCCATGCTATGTAAGCAGCCAACCCAACTCTTACACTTTGAAGAACTGGAATTGGCATGAAATGCAGCCAACATAGCTCAAGAAGACTAGAGTTGTTTTATGTTCAAAGATGTGCTGAAGCAATCATAAAAGCAGACTGCATGAATTAATGGAATTACTCTGTCTAAATTCAAAGCAGAAAATGGGTGTATATCAAAAGTACTTTACAACCAACATTTAATTACAATCAACCATCCAGGATACATATCCAAAATGCTTACATCAAGGGTGAACAACAAGTGGACCGAAAGTCACTTTTTTGCCCTTGTACTTTTTTGCACCCTCCTTGCATCCCGGCCTTTGCAAAACCAACTAAGCCTTATTGTAAGTACCACTGAAACAGCATGGTTTAAACCTTTCTGTCTCTTTTTTAGCAACAGTGGCGGGAAAGATGCTCTGCCCCATGTTCTTGTACAGCTTTGTGGTATGGGAGAACAGTAGGGCACCGTAGAGCTGCTGGCAGTACAAGAAGGGTGCACTCCCACAAAAAGGAAGTAGTGTGGGGCCACACAGCTCTCCAGTACCACAAATCAGTTCACATCAGCATACCTGAAAAACATATCCACCAAAGGTCCTAATTTGACAGGGAGAGTCCTGATTAATCCTCTGCCATCCCACTTTTTCAGCTACAGTTGTCCCTTCACATTCGCTGGGGTTTGGTTCCAGGACCCCGTGGATACCAAAAATCCGTGAACACTCAAGTCCCATTATATGCAGTGGCATAGCAAAATGGTGTCCCTGATATAAAATAGCAAAATCAAGGTTTGCTTTTTGGATTATTACTTTTTAAAGAATATTCTCAAGCCGTGAATACTTAAATCCATGGATACCAAATCCGTGGATATGGAGGGACAACTGTACTTTAAAATGTCCCATTTTTTCTCTCCCTCCCACTTTGTTCTCTGCTTGCTTCAATTCTTGCAAACTGAGTTCAAAGTGCCAAAGAAATTTGTACTTAGCTAACTTCCGTAGGGGGGAGAAGATAGGTGGGGGTGGCATTTCACCCTTCCTAGGAGGCTCCCTGGCTCAGGCATAAATAAACTACTGCAGCCTTTTTTAGCTTATGTGTTCTTCACATTAATAACTTATGCTGTCTTTGCCATACTCAGACATTACATAGCCTCACATGTCCTAGTTTTCATATAGGAAATGTTGGAGGTTATGGTAGAAAAATGCCAACTTTTCTATGTGTGGGGGAAACACAATGATTGCATAAAACAATCTGTACAATCTTTACAGCTAAACACATGAGCTATAGCCTCCTTTTTCCTTCCATGAAGTGATATGAGAAAAGTAAACATTTCATCATTAACATTCTTCTGCTCATACTCCTAAAAGCAAAACCAATATTAAGCTATCCCAAGGCACTGCTTTAAGACTCAGAGATCAAGGTATATTAGAGGCCTTCATCTTTTACCCTGTTCTGATCACACAACTCTTGCTCCTTACCTACCACCAACATTAGACTTCTGCCTCCATAATTCAGTGCAAACATACCATCCTGAAGATCAGGCAAGTCTACATTAAATTCAGCAGCACACAGCCTTCTTTCTGCCTAATGGAACTCATGAAAGAAAAACAGTGTGCAAACTGGGTGAGATTTGAGCCAATGCTAGGTTAAAAAAAAACACCCAAACAAACCCACATATAATAGATACTGTGTTTTTAATCATCGTTTCATTTTTCTTCATGCAGAAACTTTTTCAAAACATAAAAGTTAATGTAGCCTGTAATCCACAGTCCTTACCCCATGATGTTATGAAATGGCCTCAATTTCTATAGTTTGTGTTAACAGTTTATTTTCTAATGAAAACCAACTTCTCATAAGAAAGAGGACACAACCACATTTCTTTATTTATTAATTTCTACTGGGGAAATCCTCTAAACCTGAACAGGAAGGAAATCACTAGGGCTCCATAAACATTTTGTATGGTTCTAAGACAATTACATCTAAAGCCAACGGGCTTTCATTAGACTAGAGGATATAATACAGGATATTTGAACCATCCTGTACAATTGAAAAGCAAGAATATTTACCTTTCGTTTGTTATAAAGAAAGTCTGGAAAACAACATTGTGGAAAAGTTAAGTGTGCCTTCAACCAGGATAGACTCAGAACATTTTGCTTCATGAAGGCCAAGATATTTTGCTGCATACAACGAGTACCCACCCTCCCAGTCATGTTATCAAACAAAGAAGGAAATAGTTATTTCTAAAGTGGGGAGAGTAATTTAAGCATTCATTCAAAGCCATTGAAGTATTGGTTGGGTTTTGGTTGGTTTACACACAATTCACAAAAGATGGAAAAGAAACTTAAATGGTTAATAAAGTTGTCCAGTCAGGGTCATTCCTGAAATCTAGGGATGGGCCGTAATGAGGTCATGGGCTGGACCCTGGTGATGTCTTCTTTATTTTTCACATTTATGTCCAGCCTTTCTTCTGTTAAGTTCAAAGTGGTAAACATGGCTTTCTTCTTCTCTAATTAACCTTCACCAGTTCTATGAGATAGATCAAGCTGAGAGAGTTTGGCAGTCCTGATGTCACCCAGTAAGTACTATAACTCAGTAGCAACTTAAAGCTGGATCTCCCAAGTCCTTATACAACACTCTAATCACTACAGTATGGCTTTAAAAATACAGGTCTCCCCATTTAGGTGGAAATGGTACCCGCCATTTCACTTACCCACAATTGGGGGAAAAGCTCTCTCTAGGCATCTGGAGGACCATAGAGTCACACTGGAGATGGTGTCCCTAGGCATTGGGAAGTCTTCCAGTGCAACTCTATGGTAAATTTCCACCAGAAATGTCCCCTTTAGGCATTTTCTAGGTCCTCTGGCACAATTCTATGGTCTTATATGGCGATTCGCTATTATATGCAGTTTTGCGTATTGGTGGTAAGTCTGGGAACATATCCCCCATGTAAATGGGGAGTGGGGAGAGACCTGTATGTTATCCCATGAAAGATACACAAATTCAATTTGTTTGTAAAACAGCCTCTGGACAAAACTGCAAGGAGAAAATCGCACACCCCAACCCCACAATCCCCACCTACTAGACAGCAGCCACCACAATCAGTGAGCATCTGCTCCCCTGTCAATCAGAAAACAGCAGGCAGTTTCCACCCCCTCCCATGAAGGATCCCTATTGCAACAGGCAGAAGCAGGGTTCCTGTCACAATTCTCCCTCATGCCAGAGATAGCCCATGCAAGGTGTGTGTGTGGGAACAGCAGCAGCCAGCTGCTTCCTGGTGGACAGGGGAATTGTCCCCCATCAATTGCAGTGGCTGCTGCCTGGTAAGTGGAGATTGGGGGATTTCACAGTCTCAATTTTGCCCCTAAACTAGGGGCCACATAAGGACCATGATTAGGTAAAGTCAAGAGTGCATAACTCCAGGTTACAGATGCATAACTGTGACAGAGGAATCTGGCCATCATGTTTTTAAAATGTACCACTACAGCAAACCATGAAAAGTTATGCTTCTGTTGTTAAATCTGCATTTCCCCCACCCCTTAAATGAACAGTCTTAGAAATGAGAACAGTTAATATCCTCACATAGGTACTCTGGGAGCTGGTTTGAATAGAGACAGAAATTTCATACTTGCCATGGGAATCAATACAAAGCTAGATATTCCGCTTTCACTATCATCCCCTGTCCATTCTCTCATTTGCCTTATTTCCTAGTTACATCTATATCCTGCCTTTTCTCCAGTAAGCTCAAGGCATCATATATGGCTCTTTTTCTCCCCACTTTATCCTCACAACAACTCTTTGAGGTAGGCCAAACTGAGAAAAAGTGACTTGTCCAAGGACACTCAGTGAGGTGATATCTGAACCTGTCTAGAGAGTGTCAATCCTTCAGGATTGGGCTAAATTTTCTGCCAGTGTTGTGGATTGGTAAATTCAAAGGTACCTTAGTTGGTTCATTTATTTCCATGGCAATTACTCAGAACCTTGCATGTCTCTGCAGCATACCCTTCAACAGTTCATAGATGAAAACAGGACATATGTGACCAAGTAACATTAGAGTGTGGTCAAGTTGGTGAAAGGTATTAGTGAGGAGGAACTCACAAGTTAGGAGAGGCTGCAGCAGTTTGCTTTTGCCTGAGTCTTGTGGGAAGGGTGCAGTTCTGCTCTCTTTTCTCCTCTCCCTCCAACTGAGTTAAATTGAGTGCTAACTACTGTACTCTTGCTCTTTGACCTCAGTTTGCAGGAGCTAAGGTAAGCTGAGGACAATGGGGGAAAGTGGTAGGAGGAGAGAGAAACTGGGACATTTTAAAAGCAACTGCAAAAGTGGGACAGCAGCAGATTAATTGGGAATGCTGCTGCTGAATTGGGACAGTTGGAGGGCATGGTGCCGTTTCATAGGAATAAGTCTCTTTAAACTAAGCAATGGAGGAAGGGCATACAGAGTGACTAGTGCTCTCCTGTGGCTGCCTAGAGTAGAGATGGGCAACTCCAGGAGTGAGCCAAATTCCTCTCCCCCCGTGGAGAAGATTTCCTGACCCAGAAGTGATTCATAGTCACCATTTTCAATATCTGGATTTTCTTAGGGTTTGTTGGCATGGGAGCAGGCTTGGAAAGGGCTAAATGAAGTATTTTCTGTTACCTGAATTGCATGGGGTCCGCAAGGATCCCTCTGGTGTCCAAAATTAATATGGGGAATATTTAATTAGCTCAAAAATGGCAGAGAGAGGCTGGGTAATGGCAGGATCTTTTGACCTATGTATACTGGTAGTAAAGGAGGAGACTCAAAGCCAAAATGTATAATTAAGTGGTCTTTGTTGGAAATTAACAGTAACAGCATTCACCCACACACTCAGGCTTCAGATCATCACACAAGGCTATCAAAAATAGTAGGAAATATTTGGATAGAGGAAAAGAGTTAGGGGATTCTGGGTTATACTATACTGATCCTGTAGAGCGGAGATCGCAAAGTAAATTGGCAGAGGGGCAGTCTGGAAGGCAAAATGGTGACACAAACTGACATGGAGTCGAAAAACAGGGGATTCGTGCACACTTGGGTGATGTTTTAGGGTGATATTTTTACGTGATAATTCCCTTGAAGGGATGGGATTTTGAGTGGAATACAGTGTTTCTCGGTTTTTCCCAGGAGGCTGCTTTGGAAGAGTTAATGATCATTAATGGCTGAAGTGTTTAGAATTGAATAGGAGCAGGCAAGGTCTATTGTTGGAGGTGAAAGGGAGAGGAAGAACCCATCTTGCAAGCATCAATGACTCTGCTGTCATTGGGTGGATTAGTGAATGACTTGCCTTCAAGTTTTAATTCTGACCTGAGTATTTGGGGAATTTCCAAAGGTTATATGTTTGGTTATATGTAACTCCAACCTTGGTATCTGGGGGTCCTAGGTTTACCTACTAACCACATAGAAGACCACATCAAGCCAAAGTATTAAATATTGCCAATTACATTACACATTCCAAAATGGGGCCTATCAGGGTAGGTAACATTTCCAATTCTGGAGGCTCCAGGAGAGGAAATGTACCCTTAGGGAGTGATCCCACAAATTTATTTCTTTTTCTTTTTCTTTTTTTTAAAAGGCTTTGGGAGGCAGTCATGGCTTGGGAACTGCAAAGAGGGATTGAAAGCCACACTTTTCCCACTCTGGTCTAAAATTTCATTGATGTTACTGGAAGCTTCCCATCCAGCATCTTCTGGAACCAAAACAGATTTTTGAGCCAAGATGTCAGGGTAATTCTAGCACAGCCCACATGTATCCCAAGAATTTGCACATTTGAATATCTTTGTAACAAATCTGTAGAATGCTCAAAACTGGCTGAACTATTTTGGCACCTGGATCAGAAAATCTCATAATTATCTCTCCCAAGGAGTAAAAATACAGTAGGTATAATTACAAAACAATTTGCTCATTCAGGACACTACAGCCAGCTGCTTGAGGTAGCTGTCTCACCCTGCCTAACTGTAGAAGCTACCCTGGAATTTATTTTCTGTCTTGCATAGCACATACTTTTAAAATACATAGTTTAAAAAATATGCTGTTGGTATCTCTGTATTCCACAATGTTTTAATATTTAAAAAGAAAGAGTGCACAGCCAAAACCTCTAAACTGTTCAGGTGTAACTCATCTTTGTTAAGTATAGTAGGACCCCCGTATGCACTGATTCATTATCCACTGATTCAGTTATCCACGGGACACAAAACAGCATACCTACCATAGAGTCTTCCTAGAAAATGTGTCCTCTCCAGCCATTTTCTAGGTCCTGTCTATATTTATTTATTTATTTATTTATTTATACCCCGTTCTTCAGCCACAAGGCTATCAGAGCGGCTTACAAATTATTTTAAGCAATAGCAATTTACACATCTACACTGCATTAAGCAGTTTCTAATGTGTGTTAGCTCTAGCCATTTTCTAGGTCCCCCAAGGCAACTCTATGGTATTTTAAGCTGGAAGTCCTATTATTTTCAATGGTGTTTGCTATTATCAATGGTTTTTGGTATCAACGCCCCCCCCGAACCAATCCCCAGTGGATATGGGGGTCCTACTGTAGTCCAGATTGAAATACAGAGGTTTCCAAAGAACTCAAATTGTGTTGCTGGATGAGATCAAAGTGCATCTAGACCTGCCAGATCCCATTTAGGCATTGAGCTGTCCACTAGAACTTAAACTCATACAATCTTAAGAGTTGGCAGGAACTACAAGGGCAAACTAGTCAAATCCCCAATTTTACCAGTCCACTAGTGGTCCGGGGACCCCCAGGAGTCTGAAATGTCCTCACAGGAGGTCCGTGAAGGCTTGAAGGCTGCTTGACCACCTCCTTCCTGCAGTAGAGTGGCCATATGACAGGAGCCAAGCAAAGGCTGGCTGGCTGGCTTGGCCTGCACATTGCCATTCAATCTGCTCCAGCCACAAACTTTCAGGAAGACACAGGAGAAAAGTCTTCCCTCCCCCTCCAGTGCCCCATAAATGCAATTGTATTATTGCTGTTGTAGTTATTTTAAATCTTGAGTTATGTCTTGGGGGTCCATGGCAACAAAAGATATTTAAAGGGGGTCCCTGGTAAAGAAAAGGTTAAGAGCCACTGGCCTAGTGTTTGGCTAGAATGTACCTTCTGTTCCAGAACACCAGAACACCCAGAGCCAGGAAAGTTACTTTCAAAAAGTAATTTACTTTTGGTCATTGTTACTTCAGCAAAACACACTTTCACTGAATTGCAGATAAAAATAATTTCTCTTTGTAGAAAAGATGGTCTCACCACATAAAACCCTAATAGAAAAAAAATGTATTGGACAATACAGACACTGTTCAAAAACTCTGCTGTGACAAATTCCAGTGCTTGCTGTTTTGCACATACTAACATTTGAATTGTTGGTCAAAAGTAAATGATCACTTTTGTCCCAAATGTTTTGCTGTGTTTTGAACAAAACCTTGTTTTCATTTCAACAGAGTCATTTTATTTCTGTCTTCAGAATTTTAAAGGAATCCATGCCCCTTCTGTGTTACCCAGAAGTGTGAGCTTGCTGCCATGCTGTGATTACCTTAAGTTTGTTCATAACACCATTTGTAACTTATTTTCAGTTGGTCAGAATGCAGGTTAGCAGCATAGTGCCTATGCAGTCTACCCTAACCAAGCATTTGGAAGTTAGGAGCATAGGCCAGAATCTTATTTGTATCTTATGCATAGGTAAGTTCTCCTGAGAGCAAAACATGGTATATTGGTTTGAATATTACTCTAGGATCCTGGGAGGCCATGGTTCAAATTACAGTTGCCCCTCCACATTCGCGACTTTTACATTCGGGGTTTTGATTATTCGCGGAAAGCTGCCTGCCCCCCCTCCACTCCGTCCCTTCCCAAGGCAGCGAAGGGGTTCTCAGGAATCCCTTCGCTGCCTTGGGAAAGGGGCGGTGGAAACCCTCCCTCATTCCACCCCAGTCCCTTCCCAAGGCAGCGAGGGACCCCCTACGCCACTTTGGGAAGGGCGGGGGGGGTGAGGGAGAGTGGCAGCGGGGACTTCTGAAGCGCCCTACGCCACTTCGGGAAGGGCGGGGGGGATGAGGGAGAGTGGCGGCGGGGGCTTCTGAAGCGCCCTAGGCCACCTTGGGAAGGGCGGGGGGCATGAGGGAAAATGGCGACGGGGGCTTCTGAAGCCCCCGCAGCCACATTGGGAAGGGCGGGGGGTGAGGGAGTGGCGTCAGGGGCTTCTGAAGCCCCCGCAGCCCCTTTGGGAAGGGCGGGGGGTGAGAGAGAGTGCCGTCGGGGGCTTCTGAAGCCCCCGCAGCCACTTTGGGAAGGGCGGGGGGTGAGAAAAGCCAGGGAGAGGCAGCGAAGCCTCCTCCCCACCCACACGCTGCCTTCCCCGGCCTTTCTCAGTGGGGTCTGGGGCTTTGGACCCCGGAGCCCGCTGAGAAAGGCCGGGGAGAGGCAGCGCAGCCTCCTCCCCACCCACATGCTGCCTTCCCCGGCCTTTCTCAGCGGGGTCCAGGGCTTTGGAGCCCCGGAGCCCGCTGAGAAAGGCCGGGGAGAGACAGTGTAGCCTCCTCCCCACCCACACGCTGCCTTTCCCGGTCTTTCTCAGCGCAGTCCGGGACTTTGGAGCCCCAGAGCCCGCTGAGAAAAGCCGGGGAGAGGCAGCGCAGCCTCCTCCCCACCGACATGCTGCCTTCCCCAGCCTTTCTCAGCGTGGTCCAGGGCTTTGGAGCCCGGGAGCCCGCTGAGAAAGGCTGGGGAGAGACAGCGTAGCCTCCTCCCCACCCACACGCTGCCTTTCCCGGCCTTTCTCAGCGCAGTCCGGGACTTTGGAGCCCCAGAGCCCGCTGAGAAAAGCCGGGGAGAGGCAGCGCAGCCTCCTCCCCACCGACACGCTGCCTTCCCCAGCCTTTCTCAGCGTGGTCCGGGGCTTTGGAGCCCGGGAGCCCGCTGAGAAAGGCTGGGGAGAGGCAACGCAGCCTCCTCCCCACCCACACGCTGCCTTCCCCGGCCTTCCGAAGCGGGTGCCGGGGCTTTGGAGCCCCGGTGCCCGCTGAGAAAGGCCGGGGAGAGGCAGCGCAGCCTCCTCCCCGCCCGCTGCTGTCCCCGGCCTTCCGAAGTGGGCGCCGGGGCTCCAAAGCCCCGGCACCCGCTTCGGAAGGCCGGAGAGATGCAGCGCAGCCTCCTCCCCACCCACACGCTGCCTTCCCCGACCTTCCTCAGCGGGCTCCGGGGCTTCTAAGGCCTGGAGTCCCCTCAGAAAGGCCGTGGAAAGGCCAGCCAGGCTGGCCAGACACCCTCCCGCTGCCTCCCTTCCTCTGGGGAGGGGCGTGGGAGCAGCATCTGTTATTTGTGGTTTTTCCACATTCGTGGGGGTCTCAAAAACCTAACCCCCACGAATGTGGAGGGACAACTGTACTGCTAAGCCATGGGAACTCATTTAGTGACTTGGGAAACCCACACTCTCTTAGGAGTTTATCAGAGCACTCCATTAATGTTCTTTTGCCAGCATATTTTGCTAAGTTTTTATGCCGGCAAAAGAACACTACCACCACCAGACCTTACCTTGCTTGCGTTAAAGAGGCAGCTCAGGCACTAACAGAGAGTGAATGGAACTTTGTTTAATTCCTAGTTTCAAATCTCACTGATTCTTGCGAAAAGACACAAGCGTGGCAAATTTAAAAAGTAGAGTAAAATAAAAAGACTTAAGGTGTAGACACAAGCATGCCCTTTCATGATCATTAAGCGTCCTTATGACTCGGTATTTGCTGCATCTGATAAAGACCTTATTCTAAGAGTTTGTCTTCATAAGAGGAAAAACAACCCCTACCCCTGAATTTGGCCCAGTAAGGCCATATGACGTACAGTCCTATCTGCACCAAACTTGGGATAATACCACCTTAACGTGGGTTTTAAAAACTCAGTTTTCTCCAGAGTTTGCAGGAAACTCTGGTGTTTCCTGTAGTGTGAACAATGCATCCACCCTGGATTTGGGGGGTGGGGAGGCATGATAGATTGCTGCCTGGTAGGCATAGCTATTTCCTTCAATGTCCAGGCCAGTTCCAGGCCCAGAACAGTTACAGAAAGGTTTTTCCCTCTGGCTAAGCAGTCGCTCACTCTGAGGTCAGAATGAGGCACTTAACTATGTGGGCAATGGTGAAGGGGTAGCCCAATTAACCTCCTCTCCGTTGATCTCATGGCTGGGCACCTTGTTCTGACCTCAGAGCGAGTGACTATACACCAGTGGGGTTCTGTCATGCAGGTGCTGCTAGGAAGGCAGCAGAAGCCAGTAGCAATGAAACGGTGCAGATTGGCCTTTTGGTCGGGTAGGTGTGGTGCTTAACTGTGGGCCAGAGTAGTCTGGATTTTATTCGGCGCAGCTCCAGGCCAGAGTAGTCCAATTTTCATCTGGATTTTTACCCCCAGTGTAGATGAGTTCTAAGAGGAAAGCAATAACAAGAAACTCTTATGATAGGGTTGCCATAAGTTGGAGTCAACTTGAAGGCACATAAGAACAAGTTCTCCAGTGGATATGGTTTGGACATTTTTATCTGGTATGGAACATTTGTTTTCATTTGAAGATTATGGAAACAACATTGTACATGTAGTGTCATATAGATGTGCATATGTGCATAATTATAGATGCACATTTTGTTCTGCATTCAGTTGCATATTCAGATGTGCATTCACTTCATTCAATACAAGGGCTTCATAGCACAACCAATCCACAACTCCATGTGTGGAGATTTATGCTATGCAACCCCAATATAACATATTAGACATTGTTTTAAGAAGTATTTTCAATCAACATAAGTGACAGTTTTGATAGTTCGTGTAAGCATATAAAGATTTGAGTGGGTTCAGCATCTGTGTCAACTTGATCCCTTAAACAATTCCACAAAGCTTAATAGACTACCTGAATGTATATAGATTTCCCATTTATCCAATTATATTAAAATGTATTATTTTTATGTTAGATTAAATCAGTCACTACCACTTGCATTTGATCTGTCTCACAATATTGCATTGAAAAGACACATCACAAAGAACGTATCTGGATATTCACATAAAGTTAGCCAAAAAGTGACTATGCCATCCATCTTGACTAGGCTCTGGAAAACAAGAAATGTTATTGAGTGCAGCATGACTGCAGCTTCCATGAAACAGCACCAACTAGATTGCTCTGGATTGCATAAGCAAAATTCACGCCTGCTGCTGAAACACACAAACCTGTACGTAGAGAATTTCATAAGAGCATGAAACTAACAGGCCTTTCTCCTATAATCCAATACCCTCCAACATGTCACAGATGAAATCAAAAGTTGTTATTGAGGAGGAACACACAAGCTAGGAGAAGCCGCAGCTGTTTGCCTTTGCCTCAGTCTATAGGGAAGAGCAAACCCTTGAGCAGGCCTGCTTACAATGCAGAAATAAATGCACATACAGAAAACTGACAAAAGCTGTTATTTAAAAGTGTTGGATTAGTATGTTAGGTAGCAATTAAGCCTTTTCAAAGTATGAATTGAGGGGGATATAAAAAAACAGGATTTCTGTTGGCTTCTGGGCTTCTTCTGCCTTCTACAAAATGGTCAAATCTTGCCATAGTTTGGACAATATGCATGCAAGTTTGTTTATTAATCCAAGTCTCCTTCATTTCTAGTAGCATTGGGATACAGTTGATAATGCTAAACCTGCCTTTATGTTGTACTATCAAAAAATATTACACTACTTCAGGTAATAAATTTCCCTAATAATTTCATACATAAGAGCATGGCCACCACATATATTATATACTACAGTACCAATCTCACTGCAACCATCCTAACATATACATTTTTATTTAAAAATCTATATATTTTTAAAAGGATCTTTATGGTACTAACTTCAACACATTGAAGTTGAACTAAAGCAAGTTGAATTTCAAATAGGTCTGGCTTTGAGAGGCTGTAAGGCAACTGTTAATAATTTTCTAGTGAGCCTCTCCAGCCCTTTAACATGGCCTCATACTGATTAGGAACAGCGTTATACCATTTTTGGAGCCATACTCTAAACCAGAGATGGGTAAAATGCAGATAAACTGGGTGCAGCCCCCAGGCCCCTCCATCAGTCAATTTTTTCCCCATTTCCCCCCCCAAATGCTGTCCCTGGGCAATGTTAGGCCAAGGAAAGGCTTTTTAAAAAGAGGATGCAAAAAAAGGCCTCTTCTGGGCCTAAAATGACCTAAACATGGTGAAAATGCTCCTTATGCCCCCTAGATGACTTTTTTTTCCCAGTGAGGGTGTGTGGTCTTCCAAGATTCCCTGTGTGCCTAATGAGGCCTACTGGCCACCCCAGTTTCTCACTCCTGCTCTAAACATTCAAATTCTATGTGTAATCTTACTACCTGTGATGTACTGTCTGGACCAAAAGCATCCAAACTGGAATAATTACGAGGTCTGTCTATCAAACAACGAGTCTATGGACTTTTTCGGACGTTGATTTACCGCGCCAGAAGGCTCGTAACAGTTGCGATGCTGCTACGCGGCAGGGCCCCCGTTTTGTACGACGCTGTCCCCCTGCCGAAATCAACTGTTTCAGTTCCGTGAGAGATTGGAGACAGCCGCACCATATTTGGCCATTTTTTACTCACAGAAGTTGCCCGTGAATAAAAAAATGGCCAAATATGGTGCGGCTGCCTCCAATCTCTCATGGAACTGAAACAGCGTCATACGAAACAGGCCCCCTGCCACACAGCAGCATGGCGTGTTACGAGCTTTCTGGCACAGTAAATCAATGTCTGAAAAAGTCCCATGTTTCTACCTTTCAGACAAATCAGGGAGAACTGATTGTGAACACTTGTGTGGTGACCTTGAACATGTCTGAACCTGCATGACAAACATCAACACTCTCCGTCATTCAGTTAATTGTCAGTCGTCATTTAAAGCAGCTGTGTTGTCTGTTTTGTACATCAAGGGCATAATTTTGGCAGAATGGGTTCCAGAAGGCAGAACAGTAAACCAGCATTATTGTAAGGAAGCTTTGACAAAGCTGAGAGAGTCAGGAAAAAAAAAAGGCCAGAACTGTGGGAAAATGGTTTCATTCTTTATCAAGACAATGTGCCTGCTCACACAGCACTTTCTATGAAGCAGTTTTTGGTCGATAAACACATTACTACACTTGAACATCTGCCATATTCACCAAATTTGGCACCATAAGACTTTTTTCTTTTCCCTAAATTGAAATTGGTGCTTAAAGGAACACGTTTTGAGTCAATTGATGCAGTAAAGAAGGTAACAGCTGATGTGTTGAAACAAATGACAGAAACTGATCTGCTCCACGCCTTTGACCAGTGGGAAACAAGACTGCATCAGTGTGTGAGTGTGAATGGGGAGTATGTTGAAGGGGACAAGCATTTGAATTGTAATACATATAAATAAAGATGAGTTTTTGTGTCAGTATTGTTATTTAATGGACAGATCTCATATTTTGATCCCAAAGAAACCAACAAATACTGCACTTTCATTTCCCGCTACTTCATATGTTTTAAAAGCAAAGAGTTCTAAACCTCACAATGATAACCTTGCTCATGTAATCACACATATTCAGACAAAAACATAAATCTGTGGAGGGAGAAAGGAATCAAGGACTTGTCTAATACATTTGGGTTTTGATAGTTTTTGGCTTCTGATTCTGAACACATTGTCAATCTTATTTCAAAAGGTATTTTCCTAAACAATATAATATGAATCAACACGACAGCCTTTCTTTGACTTTGGAGCAACTAGGTAATTGGCAGTCATGAAAGTGTGTAAGAACATTCACATCAAGAAGCATGCAAGCGAATATGTAAGCACTTCCTTTGGACAATATGCCTTAAATAACAAACCTGTAAAGTCTCCGTTGGAACAGGTGCAGCAGTTCTTGTGAGTCTTAAAAACATATAAACTGGTGGGAGTTATTCACCTTCCCTCACCTTGTTTTGTATGCGTGTGTTGGCACAAAAACAGCATGCATGATGCAGATTTCCCCAGGCCAAAAAGCTGCAAAGTTTCCAGAGGACAGATATGGGAGCTAGGAGGTTACGAGGCTTGAAAACTAGAGGCAGATTTTTAAAAACAGGAACATACAGTGGCATCAGGAAGAAAGGAGCAACTGCCAGTCATAATCCTTTCCACAAAGCACACTGACCAGCATCCCCTGTAAATATGCTCTAGGATTCACAGGGGGATCTGCCACTTCCAACTCCTTCCCTTCCATCACATGCTCTCTAGAGAAGAGACTACAGGTCTTCCCCCGCCCCAGTTTATGCAGGATAGGTACCCATGGTTTCATTTACCCAGAGTCGGGGGGGGGTAAAGGTCCCCCTAGGCATCTAGAGAACCACAGAGTCATGCTGGAGGTGGTCTCTCTAGGCATTGGGACGTCCTCCAGCATGACTCCAGCATCCTTTTGCTTTACAACTGGAGGTTGACCATAGAATTGCACCAGATGCCTAGAGAGGATGGCTCTCTAGGCATTTTCTAGGCACTCCAGAACAATTCTATCATATTCTATGGCAGTTTGCTATGGTAGCTCTCCCAGGCACGAACTTTCTGCAGGACTTTAGAGGTAAAGGTTTTCAAAACAGACAATTAACCAGTGACTCCAAGTGAAAGAAATCAGGTAGAAGACAAACTAATTTTACAGCAAAAGCAATTATTTCTTTATTCAAAAGACAGGAAAAGATAGCAGTGGAAACCAACAGAAGTCTATATTTGATACAAACTGTTAATAGCAGTTTCTCAAAGGAAAAGAGGGGGAAAACAGCATGGGTGCTAAAATCCTACTCCTGACCAATCTGAAGGGGGCTAAAGGGGTGTAGCTGAGCTGAAGGGCCTACAGTCTAAGGCACACGTGGATTTTCTCACCCCCTTGGTGCAAATTAGATTCTTGGGCAGAACTTCTGGAGGGAAGGTGGAAGAAGAGAGAGAGGAGTCAAGAGATTGACCCTTCCCCTTATATAGCCCTCTTCCAACTTGAGGGCTGTCTCCAGGAGTGAAGGAGACACCTACGGATGGGGAATATTATTTTATTGGAGGGTTTGAAAGGCCCCATGTCTTTTAGTGATGCATGCAAAGGTCAGATGTGAACGTGACCTCTGCCTTTCACCCTCTAGGCACTGGTCACGACTCTTAGATGGCCCAGGAGAGACAAACAGTGGAGTTGCACATCTGAAACAAGGCCAATCGAATATAGACCTCTGCCCTATTTAGGAGTGCCCAATATCTGTGGAAACTGCACAATAGTGAGTATACCAATCTGAGCGAGTTTGGCAAGTTTCATTCATTGGAGAGAAGGAAAGTAGTTAGGCATTGGTTGTCCTCCTGAACATATCAATGGGACCATTTTCTTGTCAGCTGAAGGGGAAATTCCTGTTTGTACTTTAATATGTGGCTTGACTTCTCCAAGATGGACAGGGATCCAGGCTTTTGCCCTTTTGAATATACAGTATGCCTCTTACTATGTGTGCAGACTCTGGCAATAGGCAGCTTCCTGCCTTAAGCATCAGAAGTCTACTTGCAATTCATATTTATTAAGCATAACGTATTAATACTCTGTATCCACTGGGGTTTGGTTCCGGGACCCCTCCATGGATACTCAAGTCCCATTATATACAATGGCATAGTAAAATGGTGTTCTTATATAAAATGGCAAACAACAAAGTTAGCTTTTTGGAATTTCCCCACAAATATTTTTGAGTCATGGTTGATTCCGTGGATGTACAACCTATGGATACAGAGAGCCAACTGTTTCTTGGATTTGGGCAGAATCCATGAACCTCCCTGCTGTACCAAGGTTAAAGTACTGGTTCTTACATTTCAAGTCCTACCCAGCCTGGATACCTGAAGGGTTGCCTGCTCTAAAATGAATCTGCCTATATACTGTCATCTTGAGAGGTCTCTGATCTGGGTGACCCAACTATTGGAAGGGGGTTGGTGGAGAAAGCCTTCTTGGTCATGGCACCCTGTCTGCAAAACGCTTTCCTGAGTATCAGTGTGCTGTACATATTTGCAATTCCATAGGAAGACTTTTTAAAGGTCTAAGGAACTAATTACATTGGGTTTTATGCTATTACTGCAACTCTTTGATGCCATTGTTCTATTTTTATTTGCTGTTTTATGATTTACTGTACATGTTTGAGTATGAATAACCCTCACTAATAAAACCAGGGTGTGTTCTGTCATCATCATCATCATCATTATTATTATTTGCTTAACATATGAATAATAGAAATTCCTGCCCCCTCCAGCCCACAAAAAATAAGCCCCCAAGCATCTTTTATTTAGGGATTTCCAGTTCTCAGCATGTACTCTGACCCATCTTTTGGTTCACACCACTCTTTATTAGATAGGGGCGACAAAATAATGAACTTTTCCAGTTGTAATGTCTTTTCCTGTCACAGCAATATTGCAGATGGCTAGGCCTAAATACCCTAAAGGCATCAGATCCTGTCTGATCTTGGAAGCTAAGCAGGGTCAGCCCTGGTTAGCAGTTGGATGGGAGGCTGCCAGCAAACACCAGGTGTTGTAGGCTATATTTCAGAGGAAGGAGCTGGCAGAACCACCTCTATTCCTTGTCTAAGGAAACCCCATGAAATTTATGGGGTCTCCTTAAGTCAACAGGCAACTTGATGGCACTTACGTGTGCACACACACATACACAGAGTATAAGAGTAGCACAGGTACTAGCCACTTGCAGCAATATGCTACCAGTCTCAAAAGCCATGAAAAGAATTAACTTGAATCCTAGAGATAGAGAGGTGCACTGACGTGATGGAAAAATAAAGACTAAGGGTAGGAAAATTTAAAATGGCACAGGGGGGAAACTAGCTGTACCTTCCATAGTGACTTGCAACACTGGAGTCAGTGGAGGAAATGTATTGGTGCTACATATAAGCCTAAGAGCCTATGGTAAATTAAAAATTGATTTCATTATAGTATTGTTTTTAATAGCATAATTTTGCCCTGAGCAAAACAGATACGCAACACACAATAAGGAGGTATTAATCTTTTATTATGCTCTGCATACATGGCAAAAGTGCATTAAATTTGGAGCACATTTTCACTATTGAGACATTCCATAGTGGAAAAAGCCAACAGTACAATGTGTATCAAGCAACAGAGCTCCTAGTTTAGTAATGCCAGTGGTATTTATCAAATTTTAATGACCCATAATTAGGCATGTGATTCAATAATGCAGTCTCTATGTGGCAGCATTTCCTGTATTTACTCATAAGAAGTTAAAGCTCTGTAAACCACTTTAAGAAGCAAAATTAAAAACCCAGAGCAACCCATGACCTCCTATTGGACAGTTTCAACACAGTGGCACATAAATGGCATTTGTCTCATTACTAGATTGTGTTAATAACTCTCCCACTCATTTTTCAAGCACCTTTCCATTAAAAGACTGGAAAGTATGGAAGATATTCAGGGCTCAGAATACAGAGATCAGATACTATTTTTCTTTCAAACCCCATCCAAACACAAGAGAAAATTCAGTTTTAGTGTATAACTTAATGTGTAAACAAAAAAGAGCAGTACTTTTAGCTGATGTACAATTACAACAATAGGTGTGGAGTTGTATAAACTGCTATTAAACTAACATCAAAGACTATCAAATCATAAAACAGAATTTCAGAAAAGCATGTAATTCTCTTAGGCATTGTATTACAATATTTATGACCTCAGTAATGTACAAAAATAATAGTAACCTGTACTGGATGCCCTGCAATATAAATGCAAAAGGCTATATAGGACAATGAGTTTCAAAGGTAGAGCCTTTTTGTAGCTTTTTGTCTCTTGAAGTACATTAGAATACCAGATATACTGTTAACTATGGGAAGCAATTTTAATCCCAAGTTATTTCTTTCTTGCCCCAGGCACAATGCCACACCAAGGTAAAGGGCAGGGAGTTCTCCTTCTCGGTTTATTTTGTCCCACTCCTTATTCTTTTCCAATAGTGCTAAAAATTTGCTTGAGAGTTTCCCTCCTCTGCAATAATATTTAGCTTTTTGACACAATAACTTCATGTCCTAATGAATTAAGAATTATAGGCCATAATGAAGAGATCTGTGCGACTTTGAGCTCCACAAGAGCAAAGACTATCTTGCTCATTTTACTAATGGGGAAAGTTTGGCACTCATCAATTCCCAAGATGCAATGGTTAAAAAGGGGAAATTTCCTTCCCCAGATCTCACATGTGCTCACTGAAGCCATGATGAGACTTAGCCACTAGATCACAACAGGTAACAGGCTTCCAAGAAAGTAAGATATCATGTTACAGAATGCTCAAGAAAAGCCGTGATCTGACATGTTTAGAGATGTTATTTTAAGAGAGCATCTCCCAAATCACAGAGGAATACAAAAATATTGCACTTAAAACATATCTGAATTTGGCAAAAAACACCAAAAATTGTATAAATATATAAAACAGCAGCAGCAGGTACTGAAACATCAAGTACAACATGACATGCAGTAGGATGGCAGATGTCTGCATTTTTAATTTGTGAAACCTGGACATTATAACCAATAAAAATATTGTATGTTAAACAATATCCAAGGCAATGGAAAATGGGTAAACTATATATATTCTTACTTTTCCAAACACAGATAAAGGGCAGGTAAGAGGCAAATATGCTGCTGGTGGAGACTAATGTGTCGAAGAACCAGAATTCTGGCACTCCTATCCTTCCTTCAAATTGTGTTACCCACCCCATCTGGCTATAATCAGCCCTCCCCACAAGGCATGTGAGATCTAGATGTATTTGGCTTTATTCAGCAGCTTATCAGAGAAAGCTTGGCAACTGCTGTGTTCAATATAAAACCTAGTTTTCCTATGCTATAAAGATCTGCAGCAATGTTAGTTATTGTGAAGTCAAAGGCTTTCACGGCCAGCATCTATCAATGTTAGTTATTAACCAGTGCAATATGCATAATGGCCCAGTAGCCTTGCTTGGCACCTGGGCACAAAGAAACCTGATAAGTGATAACAAAGTCTAAAACGCAGCATTCTGAAGGATTCGGTTTCCTGTCTCTCTTTAAATGCTTAGATGTCGCCACAAAGTTTCCAGTTGCTTTTGAGGGATACGTGAAGAAAAAAAAGATATGTGATACTGTTCATGCTAACATACATGCTGGAAGCCACTCTTTTCAAACATGTTTGTTTTTCAGTCAACAGCCCCTAGATATGAAAGGGACAAGTGTACTAATTTGCTCTACAGCACACACTGGAAGAAAAAGTGATAAATGCACTGTTACCTTAATAACCATTAAGCATTATCCTCTTTACATGGTGGGTTTGAAAGTCCCGTAAAGCAAGCACTTAAACCAGTCACAATAATATCTACTCTGTCTACAAACAAAATGGAACCTCAGATGCATGTCTAAGTTGACATGACTTGACTCCGAAAAGCACCCCATCCTCTTTTCCAGACTGTAGTGTAACTTGACATTCAGTTGCACTGGACAGTTGAACATGCTTGCAAAGAGAAAAACCTTATTCCCTTTACAGATATTTTTGAAAAGTACTGTGGAGCTCTAGAAACCCACATCAAAAACATCTTTAAAATGCCATCAGGACATCGTGTTCCTGCACACTAGTGTAGAAAGGTCGACCAAAGAGAAATGAATGTAAACCAGGCTTGATCTTCTCAGCTAAAGCCATTACTATGTTAAGATCGCCCTCTGCTGTTAAGTCCAGGTCTATCTTCAAGCTACGGAGAGATTTGAAAGGCTTTTTACCTTTTTGCCTGTGGAGGTGTGGGGGGAAAAGATGTGATTAAGAAGAATAATTTTATTTGAAACTGTGTTGATACTTAATCCAATGCTCCCTTTGGCTTTATACTTACGTATCATCTTCTATGTATTTGATGAGAGTTAAGGCTTTTCTATGAAGTACTAAGAGGAACTGTGCAAGGAACACACTCCTTAAAGACAATCCAGGTTTCAAATGAAAGACCTATTAACACCACCACATCAAAATAAAATAAAATAAAAAAATAAAATAAAAAAAATCAACACACATCAAGTGACACGGTCTCATTTTTCAGAACTGTCTAAGTGTTCCCATTCTCCTTCAGTGATCAGCACATAAATTTCATTCATCTATGCACTAGCAAAAATACCGACTATAATGGGAAGTGGGGTGAGCCTACATATGTACAGGAGGATGCAATTAATTGCTGATTACTGAAGCCCACACAGAGGCATTGCACATTTCTACAGACACCTTACAAATGTAAGAGTCAGATGGGAAAAGGTGGCTAGCTGTCTCTGCAATACCCTCCCCACCCCAGTGTGACAATCTTGGGAACTCCCTTATACAGAAATACATGAATATGAAACAAACATATACATGCACTATGATATAACATACATAAAACCTCAGGTGAGATTTGGGCTTCACTCTTAATTAACTCCAGAAGTGATACCAATGTTAGTAGCTTGTTGACCTCTACCCCTCTCAATCTGCTAACTCCTCAAGGTATTCTTAAGAGACTTTCTATTCCTACAGGATTTAGCCTTCCCTTATTTTCTCAGCACAAACTACACCACCACTTAACCTTGAGATGCTGAAGAGAGAACAGTCAATGCATTATTAATTTCATTATCATTACAATACATTTCTATGAATATAACCATACTTCTTTTAAATACTACAGAAAAGGCCTACTTGAGTTTTTTAAGGCTAAATACTGATCATCACCATTAACTTATTTAAATGAACAGTAGTTACCTGATCCAGGAAGGCTTTTACTAGAGTGTCTTGGTGGAGGACATCTTGGAAAACATTCCTGTAAAAATACAAAGAGAGGAAGCATAATATGCTGATTTTATATATAACACAAAGTGCCACCTGAGGGCAACTTGTGAATCTCTTGTGTCACCGAAAAATGCTGAACAAGCTCCCAGAAGTGTCAGTTCTCTCATGCTGGATTCAAAATAAAAAGCCAGAGAAGAAAAAAGCCATCCAACCATGTCGGTCAAATCTGTTACTCAGAACAAAAATACAAGATAAGACTAAATTGTGCCAGTTTTAAGTACAGGGCTGGCTTTTTGGGGGGGAGATTATAACACACCTGATATCAAGAGATCACAGGGCAGGACACATAAAATAAACATTAAACAATTGTAAAATGATTTAACATAATTAAAAATGATTTAACAAAATAAAACAAAAATCCATAAGCCAGCTATAGTCACTGGCTCCAAAAGCCTGGGTTAAGAGTCGAACTTTGGCACTGAAATGACGCCAACACTGTTTTCCCATCAGCCTCCAAGGGTTCACATATACACGTTCATTATTTGATGATGAGCTTTCAAGTTTCCTCTCTATCAGTTTACATCTTCAAGTCAAAGCACTTCATATTCAACAGCCCTCCCACAAGGCATGGGGAGGAATATAAACTTGCAGTTATAAACTTGTAGTTAATTAAGAATTATGTCATAAATATCATTTGCTGCTACTCTTTGCTACTATTTTATGGCAATTTTAAAAAAAAGAAGTATTCAGGTCCGTTACAGCTTAACTAGACGTTAGCTTCTCAAAGAATGGCAGCTCAGAAAAAAATGGAAAGGGAACAAAAATCAGATCCTCTGTAGCAGGGGTGGGAAACATGTGGCCTTCCAGCTGTTGCTGGGCTACATTTTCCATAATTCCTCACTGATTAACATGCTGGATAAGGCTAATAGGAATCACTGAGGGATTCTCAGGTTTGTCACCCCCTTTTCCACCCAATAACTGTGAAAGCTTCCAAGGGCTCTTAGGGAACAAGAATAAGTACTCATTTCCCTAAAAGCTCCTTAGGAAAAAGCAACAGACTGTCCATTCAAACGGTATAAAAAAAGGAAAGGGGAAAAAAATCCTATCTAATATCACACATACAAAACAGACAAATGGGCACTGAATTTCAATATTCCTGGAATGAGCACTTTTGTAAATTGGCAAACATCCATAAAAAGGAAAACAGACTGGCAAAATGAACCTGGTGCTATATGGATACTGCATTTAACTCACAATGGGTACGAACATCAAAGTATAACTGTTATGTCAGAAAGTCTCTTGCATTTACTGGGGAAGCTTTGGTCCTATGGATTATACATGGCTGTTCCTATACATATACATACAAATCAGGAGTGAAGCTTTCATCTGTATGAATAATGGTATCCTGAGCCATGTCTTCATCTGAAGTGGCTCTCCAAAATGCTGTAAGCTCAGATCTCATGTATCGCCGCTGGTTATAGATATGTTCATGGCAAGGAGGCATCTGTTTTACCGTGTTGACATCTACATCTATGTGCGTGGTAGGATACGGAGCATACATTACTTGACGGAAAGGCAACACAAAGCTTCCCGTGACATCCTGTAACAGTGAAAACAATCAGTGTCCTAGTTTTTATTTCTTTTTATTATTTTCTTTAAGATACAGGAATTAAGAACAGGCCACCATCAGACTATAATTTGAATAATTTGTTTAGAATTGTAATCATAATATGCAAAAAATATGCAAATAAATCTGCTAATTCAATAAGAGAAACACTATCACACTGAGATTGTGTTCTGTATGGAGACAGTTTAAATTCGTATCATGCAATAAGAGAAATAAGCTCCACTCACATCATTTAGACTTGATTGCTATTACATGACTTTAGGATCGCACACTCAGACTCATGTTAAGGTTAACTTAATTTAAAGCAGTAGGATTGCACTGTTCAATCTAGAAAAGCTAGACTAGTAGGACTTTACTATTTTCAACCTACTGTATGTGTGTGTGTGTATTTGCCCCCATTGTTATTAATAAATGACCCCATTCAGCCTTCCCCAACTTGCTATCCTGACTATTGGCCACCTTGGTTAGGGCTGATTGGAATTTTAGTCTAGAAAATGTAGATGGTCAAACACTGAGGAAAAGCTGCCCTAGATTGTAGGGCAGGAGTGGACAACTGTGGCCCTCTATATGTTGTTGGACTGCAAATCCACTAATCCTTCACTACTATGGTGACTAGTGCTAATGAGAACTGCAGTCCTACAATTATGACTGAAAGTGCCATTAGAAAAAAACCCAGAGAAGGATGTTCCACTGAAATCACTGGAACTTACTTCTAGGTAAATGCATTTATCATTGGGGTTTTAATTCCAGTTTATGGCTCCAAAACACTATGACAGGCTTTCGTAGAGATGGAAAAAACACTCTGGGAGGTACAAGATTCTTTCAGTTCCCAAATTAATCTATGCTAAAGAGTTCTAAGTAAGTAAATTTGAATGATCAGCTGTTTAGCCACAAACATTACACACTTCCCTTTTGACAAAGCCAGAACCAGCTCTTCACACATCTGTCAGAGATGGGGGGCAAACTGTGGTTTGTAATTTTGCTCACCTCATTACATGTTTTATTCCCTGCACTTTGAAATTATTTTGCAATGACTGCTTCTTAAAATAAATGCTGAACTTGAACTGCATGAGGACAGAAATCCTTTGTCTTAAGTTTAACTCTTTTCTTGGACTTTCAGAACACATAATCATTAAGGTGCTGCTGGCATGAAGAGAAAAGCAAAGGAAAGGTGCCAATTTATCTTTAATCCTCAAAACAGGGGAACAAACAGGAACGTACGTTGTTCCAAGTAAGTAGTGACACAAGGTTTCACGCATTAGGTAACTGCTGATTCCGATTAACAGTGAAAACTATGCTAGATAAACCATAATGGCATTTTTCATGCTACATAAACTCCCTGTTACTTCCTTACTCTGAAAAAAAGTCTTCAAAGTAGTTAACTTGTCAAATTACTGAAGCAAAAGTGTGTGAAAGCAAAAGAGCAACTGAAAAAAGCATATAGGAAATCTTGTATCTATAGGTGTCCTATCTAGTCATGAACAGTACAAATAGACACAGTGGCACAAAATTCAGGTTGCTGGATTCTTACAGAATTGAGGGAATGAAAGACTACCTTGAGCAATCCTTGCACAAAAAGTCCAGACTCATACTTGAAGGAGGTTTCATTTCGGCACAGCCTAGAACACTTCCGCTCTGCTGAAGTGAGAAAGAGGCACAGTGTCCGTACTATCTGTAATATAAAAGCAATGTAATACTGTAACATGACAATTTAGCAAAGAAAAACCTGCTGTATGAACAGTTACACTGCATAGTAACTGGGTAGTTGTTCATTGTCTGTTACAGGGATCCAAACACTTTTTCCCAGAGTCAGTTCATCTTTCCAGCTTACAACTGCATACTTTGTTACTAGAACCCCCCGCCTCCACACACAACCACTGCATCCACTGCTGTTGGTCTGCCATATATATGGATAAGCGTACTGCTGTTGTCATCACTTAGCGGACATCAACATTCCAGTTCTCCGTTTAAAAAAAATCTATATTTAGTTTGGAGGTCGAATGACTCTGTTGTAACACTGAAACAGAAGTCAACATACAGCCCACGTTCAAAATGTAACAACAAACTAAAGTGGGCCTTGGCTCATTTATCTCCCCTCTCCTTTATTCACAAAGGGAAAATAAAATAAAAAGCTTCCATTTATAGTTCACAACCAGACTTCCTCTTTTCGTCTGAACATGAAACAGTGTAGTCACTCACATTAATTGTATTTGAATGAAGTGGGGGGCTCACAGTTTGATGATTTTTAAAAAATCATGAGCCTGCCTCGAATATCACACTAGTGACATTTATAGTTGCCAAAAGAAAACCAACCAGCAATTCTTAACTTTATTTGACTGCAGCATTTCATAAAATCTATAGCACGGTGTAGCGGTTTGAGTGTTGGACTAAGACACTGGGAGACCAGGGTTCAAATCCCCCCTCCACCATGGAAACCCAATTGGTGATCTTGGGCAAGTCACATTCTCTCAGCCTCAGAGGAAGGCAAAGGCAACCCCTTTTGAACAAATTCTGCCAAGAAAACCCCATGATAGGTTCACCTTAGGCTTGCCATTAAGTCAGAATGACTTGAAGGCACACAACAACAGGCAATAAAATAAATCAAAGGACTAATTGTCACTACTATGATTTAAGCTAACACACTAGCCACTGTGTTAACTGGTTATTTTCATAACTGGAAAAAGGACTTACCTTATTAACTTTTTCTGCACTGCTTCCTACAACAACTGAGCAACCACACGTTTGCAGGTGTGAGCTGATAGCTCTGAAAATTAAACAAAAGATAATGCAATGTGAAATATTTCATAACCATTTAACATACTGTAACTAGATTTTTAAGTTATGTAGCTTTCTAAGATCAGATATTACATTAATATTAATGTTTCCAAATTTGATAGGTAGTCTGTACTAAAACCAAATGCCAATAATCAGACCTGTATCACAGTTTCTGTGACTTCAAGGGGGGAAAAATCATAAACAGAACACTGAAACTGAACATAAAAGTTGCAAGCCTATATAAGTGATTTTTTTTGCCTCGCATGTGTAAATGATTTTTTTTAAAGTTACGTTAGTTCACTGAATTTTCAACTTATCAAGAAGAGTGGAAAAGCTCCCCATTTTGGCAAGGGTCAGTACTGGGAGAAAGTGTTAATAGAATGACCTGCCTCATTCTTGGGAGATGAACTGAGTCAAACTTAACATAAGAGCTATTAGTAGACTATGAACCACAAGCTTCACTGTACATAAATTGGATGATAATGAAACTGTTCAAGTATTGCTCTTGTTCCTTCAATAGGGTGCTCTTCCATTCAGTTACATACAGAATGTAGCTACTAATATAAGGATTGTATCAGGGAGCACTCTTGTTTTTAGCAGTAGCTCCAGTTGCACAGTCTGACAGAAATCACATTAGTCTAATTCCATCTTTCAGTGTCAGGAAGGACACAGTATGCATCTGAAAATGTGGACTGTAGTCCACCAAAGCTTCTAGTGAAATAACATAGTTAGTCTTTAAGATGTCAAGGGTAGGGGAAAGCCTTTTTACCTAGAAAACAGATATCCAGGGGAGTGGGGGAAAATATGAATCCCAACCCTTTTCAATTCAGTGATACAATCCAATCATCAACTGTTGCCTTAAGATCAGATATGTTCAATATTTCCTTTAAACTTACACCATTTCCAAGCTTCCTTGTTTATAAGACTTAATATTTTGTGTCCCCAACGTAACTAGCAAACAAGCGTACAGATGTCCACACTAGTTTTCACAACTAATTTTGATTTTTAAATGCCATTTGAAATGTATCTTACATTCAAGTCACAAAGTCTTTTAAGTTTTTGCCAACAAGTAATCTACCTTCAGTCTATTTCCAAACCTTTGCTTCAAAAAGACTTTTATAAAAGCGTAATAAAAACTGGTCATACTTAAGGAGGAAACCTTCATGACAGCTATCTCCAATGTCATCATCACTTAGCACTGTATCACGAATCTGGAATGGGATGAAAACAAGGAGAGATGGATTAATTTATGGATGGATGAATTTACGAAGAATGACATACATAAACATATTATAAATTATTACTCTTCAGTGAACCCAAATGATATTTTAATGCAAACATTTGCTGCTATTCAAACAAAGAAGAAAATACCACCACCACCAGACTTCCTTTAAACTCTCTTCTTCAAGGAACCTATGCATATACTACAAGCCATGGTTCAAGTTTCTTGGGATTATGCATTTTATTTCCTCATCTCTACCTCATTTAACTATTTAACTATGGTTATAGCTAATCAGAGCAAACTGCTATTCACAATCTGGGGAGATTTTCACACTACACTGTTATAGTGTTACTATTCCACTTTATTCGCTGTGGCTGCCTCCTGTGGAATCCTGGGATTTGCAGTTTAGGGAGGGGCATTTACAACTCTCAGCCTATTAGGCCTCAGTAAACTACAAACCCCAGAATTCCACAGGAGGAAGCCAGAGCAGTTAAAGTGGAATACTAACACTATAACAGTGTAGTGTGAAAATCTGGGTTAATAGTTGCATGTACAGTTATTAGTTGTGTATTAACATAGTCCAGTAGTTCCCAAACTCTGGTTCTCCAGATATTTTAGACTTCAGCTCCTAGAATTCCTAACTGTTAGCCAAGTCAGCTAGGGCTTCTGGGAGTTCAAAACTGGAGGACAAAAGTTTGGGAATTGCTGACCTAGTCCTTTAGGCAAGGTTTCACACCTTAACTTTTCAGCACATCCTGGTTAGCATGAATCACAATTAATGACAGATCTGATAGTAGCCAAGATCTAATAGTGTATTTTACTATCCAATGCCAACAGAATTCAGACTTTTTTCTCTTTCTGCTCCTGCTTTCATTGGTGCCAAAAACCTATTCCAGAAGGCTTTCTAGCTCACTGGAACAAGTTTTTAGGCTGCACAGTACGCTAGAAGTGGGGGAAGGGAGACTGATTCTAGCAGAAACAGTCGAGTTCTGCAGAAATACACCACTAGATTCTAGCCATAAATTTTAACTCTGAAGGCAAATAGAACAAATTAACTAGTAGAATGGATTAACATAGCAACTAGGTGAATTAGCACAAAAGAGCATTATACTATCATTCATTTCCTGGTTAAAGTTGGCATGGAATCAAGCAAGAAGATGTGCAGAGAATAAAATTTTACATTACTTAATCTAAATTTCCATATCATAGGAAGCTCCACATCCACATCTATATCCCTGTATTTGTTTTGCTACTATTTTAATAACCCAGGGGAAAATACCCCGAAATCTTTAAGATCTTACCCTTGAACTTTTCCTACATTTAGAATTGTATCTACTTTCATGTCACACATTTGATAAACATTTGACAAGCAATATAATCAAGTGAAGTTTTAAATTTATTGTAAGTGCAGAATGTTTACAAGATGTAAGTTGGCACTCACTATACACTACCACAAAGCTAGACGTACATTGATTTATGAGCTGTAATTTCTTTTACCAAAGGTAGACCAAAAAGAACATAATAGGAGAGCTGCTTCCTTTCATGATGCAGCTAGCATATGGACTTACATCTATTTCTTCTGGAACACTGTGTGATTTCATAGATGAAAGGAGTTCCATTACTGGAATGACTTCCCCTGTCAGCATTGGAATGATGCTCTGGCCCTGGGCAATAAATAATATTAGATGAAATAAAAAGCAGAGAATGCACTTAGAAACAGGATATGGGAAGATGGAACGTTTTTGGAAGAAAACAAAAAGCACACAAAACAAACAAACACAACACAATATGGATTTAACCAGACATGGTTTCCAGATTTGTTCCAATGTATCAATCTGAAGAAGTAAGCAAGTTAACCAAGAATACAATTTGGATATTTACTTTATCTGCCAGACCACTTACTATAGATGGACTGCAATTAGTAAATGAATTCATTGCTGCCTTTACAGATTACCAAAAGGAAGGAACTGGAGTCTAAGTCTTTATTACAGTACTTACTGCTTCCTAGTGCCAGGTGTAGCAAATCCTCTCTAAGCCAGATACAGCTCTAGGTTTGAATTGACAGTTCTTTCACCTGACAGATAAATGACCTAGTGAAACCTTCCATTTTGATGGGAGGCTGGTAGTACAGTCAGTCTCAAGAAACTACTTCCTTTAAAAACCACTCTCAATTCAGCTGAATGGTTTCTGAGCAATGACAACATACCGTACTATTCTCATTTCTTTGCTACAAAATGGGTGTGTGGGGACAGACTTGTTTTCACTTTGCTCAGAGTTTCTACCACATCTTCATGTTAAATGTTAACTTGCACAAAACTTCCAAGAATACCCAGATGGATCTGCAGTACCAACTTCTACATATGGGTTGTGATCCACTGGGATAGCATAAACTGACTTAGGGTTCTCAATTCAATCAAAAGTACTGAATCTGTACTTGTTTTGTTATGTGCATAATTCTTACCTGATCTTCCATTCTTTCTGTGCCTTCCATGACAGCCTTCTGGTAATGTTCTTGCCTCTCCTAAGAAAGAAATCAATTTTCAGATTAAAAAAAAATCAGTTTCTAGCACTTGTACACACACACCCATACACCAGTCAGTTTATAATGAAACATCAGATCCTCAAACCAATTAAATTACAATAATTCAGTCATAACAACTTTGAATGTAGAAAAATGAGACGGAAACATAACAAATAAAGGCCATGCTAACTTAAAGAACTTGCTTCCATTGCATGCACTTGCTCTGAGTAACAAGCAAATTATTACAGGGCTCAGAATTTTTAGAATCATTCAAGATATGAAATGTGGACATCCTGATATAAAGTTAGTAAGAACACTGGCCATCTCAGATATTAGAATCATAATGAATGTAATCATTTATTAGAGACTGCACTATGAAATTGTACGTAATCACAGGAGTGCAGGACTTCTGCTGTGAATAAGAAATAGAAAAGGGACCAATACAGTAATAGACTGTGACCAAGGCAATGGTGAGGGCAGCGTATACAAGAAAGGCAATCTTTCCACCACAAAAACCACTCCCTCCACAGCAGCAATGGTGTATCCTAGAACTAAAGACAGATTTGGGGTTATGTATTGGAAGGATTACATGCTGCTGTAAGCCAAAGGATAGAATTCAACAACTGTCACACATGTAAGAGGTTTTAGTTTCATAAAAGAATATATGTGCATGATTTTCCCAGTGTAACTGAAGCAGGCAAGATGAAACAATACAGACAAGTCCTTTGAGGATCTTCCCTAGGCAATGCATGTTCCAGTCGTAAGACAAATTGTATCAACAAACAAGGGCTTAGGATCAAGCATATGAATGGTATGGTGCACTTCCAGGAAACCATAAGTTGCACTCTGCTTGCAAGAAATTATTTGGGGGTGAAGCTTCTATTATCTGGGGGTGAAGCTTCATGTATCAAATCCACATATTGATTTAAACCTTGAGGTCGTTGCTTGTCTCCATCTCTTCCCCCCACCCCACCCCAAACAGCACTATGTGCTGGTCCTCAAATGACTACACTGAAATAGGGCAAACTCAATTTTTAGCTTTCCTAGCTGAGCAATACAGTTGTCCCTCCATATCCATGGATTTGGTATCCACGGATTTAAGTATTCATGGCTTGAAAATATTCTTTAAAAAATAATAATCCAAAAAGCAAACCTTGATTTTGTCATCTTATATAAGGGACACCATTTTGCTCTGCCATTGCATATAATGGGACTTGAGTATTCATGGATTTTGGTATCCATGGGGGTTCCTGGAACCAAACCCCAGTGAATATGAAGGGACAACTATACACACAAACTCTGTATCAGAACAGCAAGGACAGAAGTAGGAGGCTTAAGAGCTTGTTGAAATTTCTATCAAGCACCACTGAACTCTTACAGCAGGAGCGGGAATCATGCAGCCCTCCCAGATGTTGTCACACTGCATCTTCAAGCAGCTCCAGAAACTATTGCCAATGGCGGGAACTGCAGCTCAAAGACATCTGGAGAGCCACAGGATTGCCAAAGCATCAGTAATTTTAAAAACTGAAGCAGTGTGTGAAGTTTGCATGGTTTTCTTTTTTCTTTTTAGTTTCAGCACAAAGCATGTTGACAAATTCAATACTTCTGATTTTTATTACTGCCCATTAATTCAACTGGGGTCCAGAGAACAAACTGATATTCCTCATTGATGCTACATATTCATATGAACTGGAGCTTCAAATCCAATGAGAATAAACTTGGAAAAGGGAGAGGCTGGCATTAGGGACTTCTCCCAGATTTTCTTTCCTGGCTGTTGCCTGATGTTAGCTCACAGAGTTGGAACATGTGCATTCCACCTATACATGATATGATTTACAATATTTTTGTATTATTTTTGAGTGGCAACTCAATATAACTAAAAAGAACACATACAATAAAAATTCTGGTGTCATCATGGGCTGCTTCTTGCCATTAGTCATATTAACAATTTATTTCATGAAAATTGTTGGAATGGATTATGTGCATAAGGAACAGGGAATACAACAGAGCATAGTTGGAAAGTATTACATTAGTATTGAAAATGGTGATAAAAGGTAACAAGTAGAGGTTCAACTACTAAACCATTTTGGTGATTTAAAATAAGAAGAGGCAGCTATAACACTCTCCCCCAAAGAATTATTGGTCTGTATTTCCCTAAGACCTAGCCAATGGTAAAAATTATGAGAGGTGAAATCTAACAATCTCTGGACATCCACATCTCTCTATGGTGGCACAGGCTATTTAAATTTTCATTTGGCACAGATGGTCAGTTCGTGAAAACAGATGATACAAGTTGTACAGGCAATAGGATTCTGCAGTATCCTGGACAGGACTTAGAAATGCTGAGGCAGAGATGAGGAACATGCGACCCTTCAGATGGTGCCAAATTACAACAACTCCCCAAACATTCATTATTGGCCACACTAGCTAGCACTGAATTGACATCCAACATCTAGAAAGCCAGAGGTTCCCCAATTATATCCCGAGATATGGTTACGACTGAACTGAGCCCATCTTCTATATGGTTCTCCAGCACCACAGTACTGCCAATTCCCCAACTTAACAGGGCTACCAAAAAAAAAAAAAAAAAAAAAAAAAAAGATATGAAGGCATAGATAGCTTCTTCCAATATTATACTGTAACAAAATGTCACTGTTTCCCACTTGCTAAGAAGACACACCATCACTACACTAGGAAGAATTCAAAACTCAGTACTGATTGTTGCCTTAAAATACAAGTGGTTCCATAATGATCTTGGCTGCAATGAATGAAAAGGGTTTTCTGTTTTGATTTTTAACCCCACTTTTTAGCCCTTTAAGAAACCAAAAGGTGATTGGTAAAGCATCACAAAACAATTGGCATAATTAAAAAAATCTGGTTCACACAATATAAAGGATGGAAGGAGGTAAACACTGTACTCTACAGGCACAGGTTTTGAGAAAGAGCTTTTGATAATTGGTTATGACAGCTTATGTTTTTTCTGACCAAGAGTAGAAAAATCATGATGTATTAATATGTATCCATTGTAACACACATATGTAATGCAACTTATATTAATGCAA
Source organism: Gambelia wislizenii (assembly GCA_030847615.1). Lineage (NCBI taxonomy): Eukaryota > Metazoa > Chordata > Lepidosauria > Squamata > Crotaphytidae > Gambelia > Gambelia wislizenii. The sequence goes on along the minus strand of JAUMIR010000002.1, from coordinate 313,301,039 downwards.
AGTAAAAACACAGTACGGTAGTTTGGAAGCATTTAAGATGCATATGGATTTGCAATGATATGGGATAACCTGTTCTGTTTTGCCTTACTATACAGTTGTCCCTCCGTATCCACGGATTTGGTATGCACCAATTTAAGTATTCACGGCTTGAAAATATTCTTTAAAAATAATAATCCAAAAAGCATAATAATAATCCAAAAATAATAATCCAAAATAATAATCCAAAATCCTTGATTTTGCCATCTTATATAAGGAACACCATTTTGCTATGCCACTGCATATAATGGGACCTGAGTATTCACGGATTTTGGTATCCACGGGGGGTCCTGGAACCAAACCCTAGCGAATATGAAGGGACAACTGTAGTTTTAAAAGTCTTTGCTGATTAAGAATTTAACGCATACCCATCTAAATTCTATTGGTTAATCTCAACCAGAGTAGACCTACTGAACGCATTTTTAACTAGCCAGTCAACATGTTGATAAATCCCATGGATTTAAGGTGTCTACTCTAGTCAGGGGAAACAACAGGATTCAGGCCTAAAATATTGTCCTGGATGTTTTACAAAAAATCGGGGGTGGGGGGGAACTTTCATAGGAAATCCTTGGCAAGTCAAAAATATATAATATATAAACAAAGAAATACAGAGGGCCCTCATTATATGCTGGGGTTTGGTTCCAGAACCTCATGTAGATACTAAAGTCCATGGATGCTCATTCCCATTATATACAATGGTGTCATAAAATGGCATCCCTTATACAAAATGGCAAACAGCAAGGCTTGCTTTTTTGGAATTCTGCCCCCCCGCCCCCCGAATATTTTCAAGCCATGTTTGGTTGAATCCACGGAGGCAGAACCTGTGGATATGACTGTATCCAGATCTCATTTAATCTTAAGCACTGCTGTCCTATTGGATCACTGTTGTTAAACACAGTTGGCCTTATGTTCAAACAAACATGCATGATGTTGTGCTGAACAATGACAACAATCCTTCCTAAAAAAATAATAATCTAGGAATATTCCTTAATTCACATTTTAAAATAGTAAGTCTCCTCTCAGTATGAATGAAATAGTCAGGACACCAAGGGTAAGATAGGGAATATTTTGAGACTGCTTTGTTTGGTTTGACACCTGTTGGCAAGTGTGATATTTTATAGGCCATGACAAGAGGCACATTGTGACCCAGTGTTTTAACAGATTTAAAAGTGGTAACCATGAAGCAGTGGCCTACCTTATGCATCCATATTCTTCCTTTTCTTATAATATGTGTCAGCCTGTCCACACATACTCTGTGAAGGGGAAGGTAGAAACTAAGCTCACTTTGTGGAAGTATTATCGAAAGTCCATAGGTACTTCTATCCCCATTCCAATTCCCATCGAAAATTAAGGACACAATAATGACTCCTTTCTCTGCCAAAACAAAAAACTTTACATCTATTGCACCACTCTCTGCATTACGAAGTATTTCTCCATTCAGAGTATGGTTTGCAAGAAATATTATTTCTCCGTCACTGAGAAGCTGCTGTTCTGATTTTGGGGCCCAGATATGTCTAACCCTGGGGCCAAGAATATTATCCCAGTATGCAAAAGTAGCAGCCAATAGTGGCGACTCTCCGCTCAACGCAATCTCTGTCTTGGCAACTGCAGGAGAAGGAGGAGGGCATAAAGCAGACATGGCGACCTCAGCTGTCACATCATTGAAATTGAAAACCTAAGAAAGGAAATTGAAGAGTAAAGAGTGAGTACAGGGGACAATACTGAAATAGAACATCTCAGTACTATAAACTCCGAGGTGATTTTTAGCACAAATGAAACCAATGTGTAGATTCTCATGGTCCCACATATCATTATATAGCAAAGTGAAGAGTATAAAATTAAATAAAATTGCAATTTTGCTTCTAGGCTGGCATAATTAGGGGACTCTGGAAATATAGGAGGATATGGTCCCAAGCAACCATGCTAAGCACTGGACAGTGCAGCTATACACATGCTGCTGAGTATAGCAGTCCAACCAAGGAGTTTCTCTCCATTTTGGCTTCTTGCATATTGCAAATAACCCTTTGGCAAACATTTTTAGAAGAACTCAGAATGCACCTCAGGGTGCAATCTTAAGCAGACCTTCTTTAGTAAGTCCAGCTGAACAAACAGACTTACCTCTGAGTAACATGTATCTGATTGTCTCAGTTAGATGATGAGAACCATTTGTTCTATTCAACTTTTGCAAAAGTATAACTTGTATAGTACAGTTGTCCCTCCGTATCCATGGATTTAAAGTATTCACGGCTTTAAAATATTCTTTTAAAAAATAATAATCCAAAAAGCAAAGCTTGATTTTGCCATCTTATACAAGGGACACCATTTTGTTATGCCATTGCATATAATACTTGAGTATTCATGGATTTTGGTATCCACGGGAGTTCCTGGAACCAAAGCCCAATGAATATGAAGGGACAACTGTACTTGCAACATCAGTCAATGGTTAGAAAACATCAAAACAAAAACAAAAACAATGACACTCATGTCTACATTAAGAAACCAGGAAGTGCAAAACACTGACTAGCTTTCTTAACTTTTCATTTCCCCGTCCATGGCTTTAAAGTAATCTTCACCCAGTTCTGTTTTTTGCACTATATAAAAGCAAAGCATCTCCACTTGGCCTTCTGTGTTGCAAGCTGAGAAGGAAGACATGCAATTATGAGGAAGTTTCATAATAAAATGGAAGTTCCATATATTCAACACATATTGTAACTTAACACTGATTTTCATCTACGCAACAACCAATCATGTGTTTGGACACAATCCTAGCAGCTCAGACTTTACATGTCATCTTGAAAGAAAATTCTAATTCCATTTGAATTTTCTTCTAAAAGACTACAGCAATAAAAGTAAAAAAAAAACACACTGAAAAATAAGCCTTTATCTGTACATAAGCTGTAACCTCATTAGCCTGAATAGACAGGAGAATATGAAAATTATAAGAAAATAAAAACAATACAGGGTATGAAATTACACAGACTGAAAATTCTAACATGAAGAAAGCTACGGAGACAGCAGTCCAAAACATATTGTTTCAATCCTGCTTGGCAGGCTGCGATTTCCAAGAGTGCCTATTAGTTATTTTAGTCCTGCATTTTCAGACAGCATGATCAAATTCTTATAAAAGATGGCATAAGGTGACAGACAACTTGTCAAAAAGGAATCTCAAAATGACGACTGCTGTATACATACATTCAGGATGAAATTCGACATTTGAACGCGCAAACCCCACTTCTGAAAAGGGGAGAAGGAGATAAGGCCTTTTAAACAGAAAGTTTTATTTTAAAGAAGGAAAGATCTGCTCTTTGCCTTCCAAGTAGTCCACACATTTCAGTTAAAAACACATGTGGACCCAAATTATTGTTAGCATTTATGTCTTCTAAAGCTAGATTTTGTCACTGACCCTGTAACCTCTGGTACCCTTTGAGATCTACAATCCAAAATTGTTATTTAAAAAAATAACAATCCAAAAAGCAAACCTTGATTTTGCCATCTTATATAATAAGGGGAAACCATTTTGCTATGCCATTGCATATAATGGGACTTGAGTATTCACGGATTTTGGTATCCACGGGGGTCCTGGAACCAAACCCCACCAAAGGTGAAGGGACAACTGTATTTTGCACTTGGCTGAGTGAGGCCTAATTAAACCTGGCAGACACTTCCTGTATGTCCTCTTAATACCCCACAGAATTTCAGGAGCAGAATACTGACCCCTTAGTCCTGTGACAGTTGCCCACCTCTTCTCCAGGTTGAATAAGGGCCCAGGGGAATTCAAAAGCTTGCTCACAGCTGGGTAGCGCTGGAATGGCTGCTCTAACTGCTGCACTTTAATACACCCATACATATCATGAGTATGGCGTACGTATCTCTGTGTATAAATGTAATTAAAAAAAATATATATATAATAAAATATTATATTACTCTTCCTTAGTCCCCCATTCCCCTCTCTGGGACGATAAGAGTTGTATGTGTGACAAACCCTATGATGCACCCCTTAAACAGGATTTCTTATGTGGAATGGGGTATGTGTGTGTGCGAGGCTGCCATCTTGTCATTTGCCTCTGGCCACAAAATGTCCTGGGTCCTGGCTCTCCACTGGTGCATGGATCCCAGTAAGTCCTCCATGTTGGAACACCCCTGAATGACCAATTCACAAGTCAATTGTGAATATTATGTAAGTACAGTATAACACGTACAGTCCCCTGAATGATCAATTCACAAGTCAATTGTGAATATAATACGCAGTGTGTAATATGTACAGTCCCTTGAATGGCCAATTCACAAGTCAATGGTGAACATAATATGTACAGTATAAGATGTGAATTGATCATCCAGGAGACTGTACGTATTACATTGTGCATATTATATTCACCATCGATTTGTGAATTGATCATCCAGGAGATTGTACACGTCAATTGCGAATATAATATGTACAGTGTAATAGGTACATTCTCCTGAATGATAAGTTCCCAAGTCAATTGTGAATGTAATATGTACAGTGTACAGTAGGACCTCTGTATCCACGGGGGAATGGTTCCACCCCCCACCATGAATACCGAAAACCATGGATAGCAGCGAATGCCATTGAAACTAATGGGACTTAAATACCACAGAGTTGCCTTGGAGGACCTAGAAAATGTCTAGGGAGGATGCCTCTCTAGGCATTTTTGTAGGAAGACTCTATGGTGGGTGTGTTTCACATCCTGTGGATAACTGAATCGGTGCATAATGAATAAGTGGATACAGGGGTCCTACTGTAATAGGTAAATTCTCCTGAACGGTTAATGCACAATCAATTGTGAATGTAATATGTATAGTGTAGTAAGTACAGTTGTCCCACCATATTTGCTGGGGTTTGGTTCCAGGACCCCCGTGGATACCAAAATCCGTGAATACTCAAGTCCCATTATATGCAACGGCATAGCAAAATGGTTTCCCCTTATTATATAAGATGGCAAAATCAAGGTTTGCTTTTTGGATTGTTATTTTTTTAAAATAATATTTTCAAGCCGTGAATACTTAAATCTGTGGATACCAAATCCGTGGATACAGAGGGACAACTGTACTGTACATGTTATACATACAAACACATACACACACCTCTGACCATGCAGCCCCCTCCCAGTTAACACAGCCACTGGATGTGTGTAGGGGGGTAAGCTCGCCCCCTTTCCCTCCCTGGAGTCAGAGGAGGGCGGCTGCGGAGGTTCAAGAGAAAGACCCCTTCCCGCCTTGCTCTCCCTACCTGAGGGAGTCTCTCCTCCTGCCTCACCTGTCCGCGCAGCCGCAGTCGCCCTGCTCAGAACGCAGGTGGGGAGCCCCCCTCCTTTGAAAGCTCATAAGCACACCGCGAACCTCTCACCGCGCCTGCGCACCTCGCCCGAACCTTCGACGCCTCTCAGAGATTTGCTCCTCCGTCCTTCTTCTTGAGGGAATGGGAGCGGGAGGGGGGGGGGAAGAGAGAGACTCCTGACGTCAGACTCCGACCCAAGAGAAAAATCTGTTCTGCAGTCGCCTCTCACTTCCGGTTAGCGCACGCTCTGCGCAGGCAGGCGAGGATGCGCTGGAGGAATCGAAACCAGGAACAAAAAAATCTCAATGATGGTTGATTTTCAATGTTGTTCATTTGCTCAAAAAGTCAAGTGTGATGACACAATTATTTTACCTGAAAGGGCTGGAAATCACATAGGGAGTTAATAAGAAGAGAAGATGTAAATGTAAATATTGAGATATGGATTGGAAAAGGGAAAATTACAATTTGTAATTATTATTTTTTTAACCAAATGCATGGGAAGGGAAAGCTACTATAATGCATTGTTGAAAAAAAAAAGGGGGGGCATATTCATGTAAGATGCCATGCAAACTTACTGAATAATAATGGTATTTTTTATTGAAAGTTTTTAAGAAAACTAATTAATAAAAAATAATCTCATATGATGTAATTGTCCAGCCAGCGTTATGGAGGATTCCTTTCCTTGCTTTTGCGATGAGTTATCACACACATCCAAGGACAAATTGCATTGTGCATTGCACAAATAATAATAAATAAAAATAAAATAAAGGGGAAAAAAGGGGGGAATTTGGAAGGATATGGCTCCCCCACTCCGCCAGGAACCACACTCGCTCGCTTCCACTTTTCCCTTTGCTCTCAAGGCTTCCGTGCATTTTCTTTTTGTTTAAAAACCTCGTGATCTCACGGGCAGCTATTTGACAGAGAAGAGCTGAAACAGGAACGCAGTGCATGCATCGTTTATATACCATTTGCATTATTATTAATAATATAATTTAACATTCAGAGATGTACATCTCTACTTGCCATCGAGATTTTAAACGATTCCAGCCTCTGAGCCTGCCTTGGGTTTGGATAAAGGTCCATCCTTTTCGAGTTAGGAAGCAAAACGTGCCCTTTTCAGAGTGTGTGTGTGTGTGTTTTGGGGGGATCCAGACTTGCAAGCATGCAACCGGTCCCAGGCTCAAGCAATGAGGGCTTCCATCCACCAAAGCCAAGTGAATAATCGTAGTTATTATTCTCTGCCTGGTTGAGAGAGAGAGAGAGAGAGAGGGGAGGGGTGAACTCCAAAGCTGAAGATTCTCTCCTCTGCGATTGGGAATCTGAAGTCTCTCCCTGCAAACGGCAGGGCGTTGTCCCCTTGGGTCTGAGGCTCAGGCCCCGCCCCCTTGCCTGTTTAGATGGGAGGCCAGCCTGCGAAGAAGGTGAAGGCAGCGCCTCTTTTCTATTGGTCACACAAAGGAAGGGGGCGGGGCTTTTGATAAGGCATGGGGTTTCAGTTGCTGAACTCTAGCCTGTACAGTTTTATAGCACTATTATGCCCTCTTTGATTGCTCTGGCTGCCTCCCGTGGAATTCTGGGATTTGTAGTTTAGTGAGGCTTAAGAGCTCTCTGGCTGAGAGTTCTAAATGCCCCTCCCTAAACTACAAATCCCAGGATCCTACAGGAGGCAGCCAGAGCAGTTAAAGTGGAATACAGTAGGACCCCCGTATCCACCAATTCATTATCCACTGATTCAATTATCCACAGGACACAAAACAGCACACCTACCATAGAGTCTTACTAGAAAATGTGTCCTCTCTAACCATTTTCTCTTGGGGATTCCCAGCAGATAATGGCCCATCAACCAACCATTAGCCAAACAGACACTAATAATCCTTGCATTTCTATACCCAGAAACTAACTATTCAATTACACAAATTTACATATACTCCTCAACAGGGTTCACAATATATAAACTCCACACACACACCTACCCAACCATTCTCTGAAGATGCCAGCCACAGATGCGGGCAAAACGTCAGAAAGAAACTATTCCAGAACACGGCCTCACAGCTCAGAAAACCCCCAAGGAAAATCTATGGATGCTGGCCATAAAAGCCTTTGACTTCACAACTCTATGGTATTTTAAACCAGAAGTTGCATTATTTTCAATGGTGTTTGCTATTATCCACAGTTTTCAGTATCCACGCCTACCTGTCTTAATGGCATTCCATATGATTTAACATATTGTAAAGGAGGGAAGGCCAAAACTGGCAAAAACCTCATCAGAAAAGCTTTTGTGGCTTTCCCCATCTTTAAAAAAGTAATAAGAGGGTGAGCATTTCTGTTTGTTAGGACAAGCGAGTTGATCTGATTCACTTGCCCTAATGAGAGGAAACACAAATCTGATTGGTAAGACAAGCGCAGGGGGAAAGGCAAGCGCCTGCTGCCGCCATGTTGGATTTTCACCTTAGCAGGCAAGCGCTAAGGCAAGAAAATGGGGTATTGGGTTTTTACTTTTTCTGCTTTTGTGATAAAGTGAAAAATCTCTTAATTGCACCTTAGATGTAGTGTTTTTTTTTTTTTAAAGAAAAGGTCATTGGGGGCAAATTCAGTTAAGTGCAAACACGAGTAAATCACTTGCAGCCGCTGTGTTTCCTAGCAGGCATGCAGAACTTAAGGGGGAAGAAAAACCATTAGGACAGGTCGCAGCTGCTGTGAAATGTCATTACTATGATGGACTCTGTTTTTTATGGGCTTGTATAGACAAGCCCCTTGTTTATTCTTATTTACAATTGTGTCTGGCTGTTCCCCTTAAGATCTGATAGAGGGTCTGGCATCTGCAGCAGACCTGGTGGGTTGTGACAGCCAGTTTATGTCATTTTTCTGGTACTTGTCCTCACAACAACCCAGTAGGGTAGATCAGTGTTATTTGTATTTTACAAGAGAATCAATGATGAGGAATAATCGCTTGTCTGGACGTGAGCAAAAAAATAAATCTTGTTTCTCCAAATTTAAGTGTAATGTTATGTTTTTTGGAGTTTCCCGTCATACTCACATGTAAAACTTCTAAGGAGTAAATACACATTTCAAGAAATACAAATTCCAAGAAAGTTGTTTTCCTCTGTCTTTCCTTAGTATCACTCACACATTCAGCCCCCGTATTTGATGCCTCAGATCACAAGCTCTCTGTGATGGATATAGTAAAAGCTGTGGCTCTGTTTTATGTGAACTATAGATTAAAATAAGCCATTGAGGAGAAACAAATTGTGAAGGGAGGAGCTGGGCAAGTTTGGTTGGTGCCAGCCACTCACAGCTCAGGAAATGATGTGACTGGTGTGTGTGTGTGGGATCTAGAGGGAGGAAACGATACAAAATTGAAACTTGTCTCTGATAGAAGGCAGATAGGGGAAGGATGGCCTAGAGATGTAATAGAGATAGGGCAGTCAGACAGGGAGAAGAACTGGATAGGGTTTTGTGGACCTGTAAATGATTGAATAAGGGGTTGATGTTTGATCTAATTGTGTATTAATAAATTTCAACTTGTTTATTCTTTTTTACAAAGGTGCCTGGCTGTTCCTGTTCAGTTTTGACAGAGAGTCTGGCTACATAGATTTTCCTTGGGGGGGGGGTTCCGGGCTGTGAAGCCGTGTTCTGGAATAGTTTCTTTCTGATGTTTCGCCTGCATCTGTGGCACAGTGAATCCACTGAACAACACATCCACACAACCAAGGTGATCCCATATTGGGATCATCTTGAGGCCCAAATACCTGATATAGGGAGGGATCTTGAGGGGAAAGGGGACAAGGTGAGTGAGAGGAGCCCATGGGTTTGAAACATGTGGCTGTGGGTCCACATGGATCCAGCCACAGTTGATGCTGTTATCACCACAATGCTACCAGTTTCTGTGGGGTCATTTATTTATTTATTTATTTATACCCCGCTCTTCAGCCACAAGGCTATCAGAGCAGCTTACAAATTGTTTTAAGCAATAGCTATTTACACATCTACACTGCATTAAACAGTTTCCAATGTGTGTTAGCTAATTGCCCCCACAGAAGGATGGAAGGCTGAGTGAACCTTGGAGCCGGCTGGAATTGAACTTGCCACGTGGTGGCTTGCAGTACTGGCATTTAACCACTGCGCCACCAGGGCTCCCTCCCTGGAAGCTTCTGATTCTGTTTCGGAGGGGAAATGCCTTTTCTCTCTTTTCTCTCTTTCATCTCATATTAACACCAGCTAATCCATTGTTTAGGTTGCCTTTGCCCCCGTTTTTGGTTGTTTGGTTGTTCCACTAGAAGTGGAATTTAAATCCGCTCAGACTGGATCATCCTCACAAGGTTGGCATGATTTTGACTCACAGGTACACTTCTTTTAGTGGTGACTGGGTGGTTATATTTAATATTTATTATTTAAGTACAGCATTTCTGTATTGCCTCCCAGCTCACAAGGGCTCTCGAGGCATTGAACAAATAAAAACCAATTAAAACAATACAAACATTTTAAAACACATTAAAATACTCTTTAAAAATTCCTAAAAACAGTTCCAGAATCCAGTTTTGAAACAGCTAAAACAGCAGTTACAAGGCACTGCCTTGGCTGCCAAAAGCTTAAAAGAGGTGGGACCAGCGTAACCACTGTGGGTTGGGAGTTCCACAGTGGAGGCCCTGCTACAGAGAAAACCCTGTTATGTGTACCACCAAACTAACTTCATGTGGTGTTGGGACAGCAACAAGGCCTCCTCTGAAGATCTCAAATTTCTGGCAGGCTCATATGGGAGGAGGTGGTCTTTCAGATATCTTGGCCCCAAGTCATTTAGGGCTTTGTAGGTCAATGCCAGCATCTTGGATTGAGTTTGGAAGCAAGTTGGAAGCCAATGTAGTTCTTGCAGGACTGGTCTTATATGGTCTATACAATGCACACCTGACACCAGTCTGGCTGCTTCCAAACACTTTTCAAGAGAAGCCCCACATAGAGCTCATTACAGTAGTCTAACTGAGAGGTAACTAAGGCATGAAGTACTGTGGCCAGATCTACCTTCCCTAAGAAGGAGCACAGCTAACACACCAGCCAAAGCTGGGCAAAAGTGCTTCTGGCCACTGAAGGACCTGATTTTCCAGGAGCAGCACTGGGACCAAGAGCTCCCGCAAGCTACAAACTTGATCTTTCAGAGGGAGAGTAACCCCATTCAGAACAGGCTGTGATCCCAATGCCAGGCTGGTTTCCCTGCTGACTAGCACTGCTGTCTTGTTTGGATTAAGCTTCAGTCTATTCTCCTGCATCCAGTCTTTTACTGCATCCAGACAACCATCCATTCAGTACTACCACAGTCTCTTTGGCATCAATTGTAAAGGAGAGATAAAGCTGGGTATCATCAGCATACTGATGACATCCAACTCCAAAGCTCTCAATGACTTCTCGAAGCGGCTTCATGTACATACTGAAAAGCATAGGGGACAGTGTTGATCTGTGTGGAACCCCACAGGCTAATGGCCAAAGACTGGGCAACAGTCCCCCAGCACCACCCTCTGGGAACATTCAGCCAAGAAAGACCAGAACCACTGCAAAACAACGTCTTCAAGTCTGATACCAGCCAGTTGACCCAAAAGGATACCATGGTTGAAGGTATCAAATGTTGCTGAAATATCCAAGAGGACCAATAGAGCCTTACTCCCCTGTCCAACTCCCGGTGTAGGACATCCACCAAGGTGATCAAGGATGTTTCTGTCCTATAACCAGAACCCAAAACAAGTTTTAATTCCCTTATCTGATCTGGTTTGTACGCTGGCCCTAAGTCTCTCTTCGTTTCTGCCGTACGCTTGCTGACTGAACAAAAATGTCATGGGTAGAGGGGCAGAATTCTTATTTGGAGGGGCAATGCCCTCCCTTGCCCACCTCCCTAGGAATAACCCTGATAGGAACTAAGACTTTCACCTGATATAGAGAAATCTGAAATAATGCTACGAGTTTCAAGCATTCCATTCATTTAATGAGGGTTGTTCCAAGATACTTTGCTGCCTGAGGTGGAATGGCAAGTGCAACTTTCTTTCCCCTATTGAACAATGTTGTGCCCATGGCTGACCATGTCACTTTGGCATCTGAGGCACAATAACATCAACCATCTTTCCCTGTGGATGTAAAAATACAATAGAAATAAACTAACAATTTTGTTAGTTTTTACTGCTCTCTCCTGATACCCCAAATCAGCTGTCTGGGATGATTTTCATTCTGCCTAACTGTAAGGCTGGCCCTGTGTTAAATCTTAAAGTTGCTGGTAGGTTAAGAAGAAGAAGAAGAAGAAGTAGTAGTAATGGCGGCAGCGGTGGCAGCAGCAGCTCTGAGACAAGAAACATGTTTTGTTCTCTTGTGATTCAAAGGTGCCATAATTTTAAAAGGTCTTCCTCATGTGGGCAGGGAGTGAGGAATACCTTGGTTGAGATAGTGGTTGTCCTAAATACTTAATATGTATACTGAAATATGTTTTTAAAGTTATCATGGGGAGGCTGGATGCATAGTAATAATTGAAAGTTTAATTAAGTGTTTTGATCTACCCAATTTAAATATCATAGTTCTGTTCTGAAGTAAGCCCCATTTCAGTTGGCTTGATTCATACCTAAATGTGCATAGGATAGCAGCCTTATTTTGTCAAACTACTAGTAAAACAAAATGCAAGATAGGATGTGACAACTGCAGATCAAGACCAGTAGGAGTAGTCAGATTCAATTATGGAATGCATTTTATTTCAGTAATCACTGAGTGACAGAAAAGTGAAACAAGACAGACATTACAAAATAAACAGATACTTAGACAAGAGAGAGCCAGAGTGGTGTAGTAGTTTGAGTGTTGGACTACAACACTGGAGACCAGAGTTTGAATCTCTGCTCAGCCATGGAAACCCACTGGGTGACCTTGGGCCAGTCACACTCTCTCAACTTTGGAGGAAGGCAAAGGCAAACTCTCTCTGAAGAAATCTTGCCAAGAAAACCTGCTAATAGGTTCACATTGTAAGTTGGAAACGACTTGAAGGCACACAACAACTTAAGGAAGTGTAGATTTGACATGTCAGGCAAAGTAAGGCGGTTGCCTCAGACAGAAAACCTTGTGAGGTGGCAGCAAGGTGTTGGAGAAGAGAGGTGTGTTCTACCTGGTCCAGTCTGTACCCCATATGCTAAGCTGCTGAGTTCAGGAGTGGTGAAGATGTCCTTTACCAGCCTTGAAAACTTTTACCAATCTTGAAACTGCCAGTCCAGCTGGCTTTTGTGCACGGAAAGAGAGAAAGTGCCTTCTTATTCTTTGCCTCTGGCAGCAAAATGTTTTGAGCAAGTCCTGTGGATATTGTAAACCAAAAATCAAGCATATTTGCTAATTGCCAGACATTACTATCCTGATAACAGAATATAGAATTTTATGGCAGTTAAAAGTTCCACCAAATGAGACTTTATAATTGTTGTTCTCTCTGTCCTGCTCTTGTACCTTTCTATCAATTTCTCAACTCCCCTGAAACGGAAAAAAAGCAGGGTCATCACATGTTCTTCTTGTTATGTGTCTGTAAGTCACCTCCAATTTATAATGGCCCTACCATATGGTTGTCTTCACAAGGAGGTTTGCCATTATGTTTCCCCAAGTTTGAGAGTGTGTGACATACCCAAAGTCACACAGTAGGTTTTGTGGTTGATAAGAGATTTGAGCTCTCAGGCCCTTTCACACTACACAAGTATAGCACTTTGATTCCACTTCAATTGCCATAGCAAAATCCTATGGAATCTTAGGGCTCATCTATACGAGCCCCCCAAAACCAGATTGCTCCTCAGTCATGTCAAATCACAGCAGCTACGATTTGTCTTAATGTTTTGTTTGGCCTCCATAAGCTTTGTGAACGGGACAATGGCAGCAGCAGCACCGAGGGCACCCATGGCGAGGGAGAAGAGGAGGAGGGAGACATTTTCCCTTCCCTGATCCCTGCAGAGGCAGTAGCAGCACCAGCACAAAGGGTACTTGCAGGGAGGGGGAAAAGGAGTAGGGAGCCATAATTTCTTCCCCAATCCCCACAGCAGCAGCAGGGAGGGCACCCACTGCAAGGTTGGGGGGTGGGAGAGGAGGAGAGAGCTGTCTTCCTTCCCTGGTTCCTCCTCTTCCCCCTCCCCATGGCTGCCCTCCAGCCTGTCAAAAAAAAAAAAAAAAAAAGAAAGAAAAAAAAAAGAGGTTAAAGTACTGGATCGTGCCTGTGTATCCCCAACCAATCAGAAGGTCCATTCTGCCCCCTCCAGACCGTGCAAAATTTGTGTGGTTGTCTTAATGGCTGAGGGTGCACATTTCCCTCTGAGTTTTTTAAAACTCTGTGAAAAGCCGCAAAGGCTTTTCCTGGGAAATTTTTACCATTTTTAGCCCCTCTCCTTCACAATATGGTGAAACAACACAGATTGCCATTAGGACAGGTCGTCTTCTCCTCGCATTCCATGAGGAATATTTTTGCTGCTTAGACAATCCCTTAGTATTTGCAATTGAGGTAGAGGCACTTCAGATTCTCAGCAGTGAGCAGTGGTTTTTGACCTTTTATCCTCCAGATGTTTTGGACTGCAACACCCAGAAGTCCCAGTCAGTATGGCCAGTATTCAGGAATTCCAGGAGTTGTAGTCTCAAACATCTGGAGAACCAAGTGATGCTATTGGCTGGCACAAATGTTTGTTCAAGATTCTGCATCTGTCAGAGGAGGAGGGCGAAGGCAACCCCCCTCTGCACAATTTGATTTTAAAAAAAAACCTCATAGGTAAATGCCCCCCAAAAGTTAAAATCCATGTAAAAGGAGAATGCCAGTACAGACACACAAAGCATTTTAAAAGACAAACCTTGGTGCGATCATCTGCTCAGATGCTGGCATTTTTTACTGTGCCTTTAAATAGAGGATGGAGGGGAAGCTGCCGGGGGGATGGATGAATGTGCAATCGTCCACTCAGACACTGGCATTTTTTACTATGCTTTTAAACACAGGACAGAGGGGAAGCTGCCGGGGTGTGTGTGGATGAATGTGCAATTGTCCATTCAGACGCTGGCATTTTTTTACTGTGCCTTTAAACACAGGATGGAGGGGAAGCTGCGGGGTGGTGGTGGATGAATGTGCGATTGTCCACTCAGACGCTGGCAGTTTTTTTCCTGTGTCTTTAAACCCATGGAGGGGATGCAGGTGGGGGGGGATGAATGGGTGATCGTCTGCCCACGATCTCTTTATAATTTACTCTCTCTTTAAAATTTAAACCAAGCATGCAGGGGAGGAACAGGTTAAAGCTGAAGGGTTTGCAATGTAGAAATCCATTGAACAGGGTGATTTAGTGCAGACACACACAAACCTATGTGCTGCTGGAATGGAAGCCTTTGTTTTCAGCTGGTGAGGTTGAATCTGTTGAACAGGTGACTGATCCCTCCTCTCCTCTCTGAGCCTGCCTCTGGTCACATCAATTTCCGGTCATCACCAAGTACTGAGATATCTTGTCCCCGGCTGTTTACATTTCTGATTTTCCGAACCCTCCTGTGACTTTTTAAAAAATCACTATAAACAGCGGAACGGAAAGTCATGCAGGTTGAGTGATAAAAGGTGCCCCCCTTCCTAATTCCTCAGAATCGACCCGATGTACGTGCAGACAACCAGGGTTGGACACAAATTCTTCCCACTACATTTTCATCATGTAAACAGCACCCAGGAGTCAATAAGATGTGGCAATAGCAGTTTAAGTGGAACCATAGTGAAATAACTGTAGTGTGAAAGGGTCCTTGGTCTCCCTGAATCCTACCCCAGCATTCAAACGACTACTTAGAAAACTAAACTTGCAATAGTCAGATGCAGTTAGCAGAGCTTGTATGGAAGTATTTCTTGGCAAACTGTTATGCGTAAGTATCTAATTTTAAAAAAGAACCTACAGCTGCCAACAAAACATAAGCTGGGCAGAAGCTAATTAAAAAGACACAAAATAAAAGGAGAGAGCTTAATTGAAGCTGTGCATATAGCCCAGACAAAGGAAACATTTCATTCATGCATGCAGAAAACAACAGCAAAGGATGAAATCCAGTTATGTTGCTCTGCTAATGCAACTACTTCCATCTGTAGAATTGGGAAGAGGGTGATCCTTTGCTCCTGTGTGCAGCTTAAAAGCCTGCTCCAAAAAGCTGAGGGACTCTCATGAACAGATTTTTAATGTACGTGGGCAGGGACTCTTCAGGTGGAAAAGACAATAAATTCCCACTTCATGGACGAGCATTTTCTCGCGTGTCATTGCTTTCTTCCCAAAGAGTCTTGTGGTACCTTAAAGACTAAGAGATCTATTTATCTTTAATAAACTTGTTTACTGATGTTTTTATTAATAAATATGTTCTTCCTTAATGTGCCACAATAAATGTGATAAGCTTAAAGGTGCCACAAGATTCTTTGTTGTTTTTGCTGTGCTCACCTCTCTGGAAATGGGTAAAAAATATGCCATTTCTCATCTCAGAACCTGAAATAAAGGATGTTCTGCATTAGGTAGAGACAACTTTTGGCGCTTCAGTTTTCATCATCCCTCACTACAGGTAAACTGGTTAGGATTGATGGTAGCTGCAGTCTAACAATAGCTGGAAGGCTGTGAGTTGCCCATCCCTCTTGTAGGTTTATGAGAAGAAGAAAAAGGTCTTGTTTGGGGAAGTAGCTCATTGCCAGTGCTGCCAATTTTAATTCAACCATAGTAGCTCTGTCTTTATCATAGATACAAATAGGTGATCATGTTTACCCCCTTGTTCTGAAAAGTTTCACTGTTGATTTCTGCCCATGAAACCACTGCTTCAGATCTAAGAGCTGGCTAGCATTTTTGTTTAATTCACCTGATAATTTGTTGATTAGACATCTCCCTAGTAGCATAGATAGAAGAGTTTTGTGTTTAGTTACTACTGAAATAATTCATGTAAGAGATACTTTTCTAAATTATTTCCCCCCCAAGCTGTAGCCTGTCATCTCTAAATACACCTCTGGCTTTGACAGTGATATGGATAGTTACACCCTTGCTGTCCTGTTGTGCAGTCTGGTCCTATCAGAAGATTTCTCACCCAAAAATACCTATTATGATCCTGGCCACCACACTTCTCTCTACCTGAAACATCTGAATTGTTTTCAAAGACAGCACCAGATATAATGTGTCACCACAATGTAAGTGAGAAATTAGTATGGCATGAATTCTGGTCTGGCTTGTACCTTTCTAAATATAGTAGACAGACATCATAAGTATCTAGTTTTCTCTCTTCCAAAGAAAGTAGATCCTTTAAGGACCATCTGATTCCATTACTTTGGAATTTTCTCCTTTCTGGCATGTAACAGATGCCCACTTCACCATAGTGGTAAGGGAGCTGATACAAATTATTCGGTCCTGGCAGTCCAGGAGGAGCCTTGAGACCCAACTACATTGCATGTGTTGTTGTTTTGAGCAGAGCTAACCCGCATCCCATTTTTTTTAATATGGTGAGAGCAGGGAAAGCTGACACCTGGTGCTCTCACAACAAACTCACCTGCAAACATTTAGTATGTAGGAAAATGGCCTCAAATTACACATGGGATGCCATGGGGGCTCTGTGTGTTGTAGTGCAGCTAGCAGCCACTCTTCTTGCTCTCAGCTCTACAGGCCCAGGTAATCAAGGTGAGTAGCAGATGTGGCAGGCCTATATAAAGGCTTCCTCAAATCCCAGGAAGGAGGGGGTTCTTGTGAGAGTTCCAGGCTCCTATAAAATCTCAAATCTCATGGGAGCCTGAAATTCTTGTGAGAGGCCTTTCTCTCATGGAAAATGAAGCTGGCTCTGTGTAGGCCTTCTTTTCATGTACCAGCCAGTCGTGAGCTGGTCTAGCAACACAGAGGGATGTCCTGTATTGCTGATTGAAAAACCGGGAAACCCTAGTTTGGGAGGTTTCTTGAGACTCCCCCCCCCCCCGGGATCCAAACCCACTGTTGGCTTCCTTGCCCATCACCAAGGTCCATGTACAGTAGGACCCCTGTATCCACTGATTCAGTTATCCACATGACACAAAACAGCACACCTACCATTGAATCTTCCTAGAAAATGTGTCCTCTCTAGCCATTTTCTGGGTCTTCCAAGGAAACTCTATGGTATTTTAAACTGGAAGTCCTATTATTTTCAATGGTGTTCGCTATTATCCATGGATGTTGTTATTCACGGTGGGGCCCGGAACCAATCCCCCATGGATACAGGGGACCTACTATACTTCTTTCTCCTTTTATCTTTTCAATAGTGAGCATGATCATACCTCACAAAACATCCAACCAAAGGGCACACTCAATAACGATGGAACAAAATTATTTTTAGCTGTAGATAGTTGGCCAAATAATCTTCATATTTTTTAAAGGTATAGTCCAGACTTCATTTCACAACATTGTGGAATGATTATGAGCAACAGATTTCAGAGCAAAATTAGAGAAGGTGATGGGTTCCTAGGCAATTTAGGATCAAATATGTATGCATCATTTAGTATGTTGGCTAACTAATTTCATACAAAATGAAAGGAATGTTGTTCTTTTAGAGACAGGATCTTTCACAGAAATTCACAGAAATTTCATAGAAATAATTCTCCTAACAGTTGACTGCATATTAGTGAAGGAAGGGACATTCATGTCGGTAGAAAGTTATACTGGAAATGGTTTTGATGCAATGTGAGAGGGAAAGGATGTGAAACTTTTTGCCCACAGTCCATTTCCAATGAAAATAGCCAACCTCATTGTGTTGAATCTCATGTCTTTTTTAGTAAAGAGAAGTAAAACGTAATTGTGGAAGTAGAACTAACATTTGGTTTTGCTTAAGTCTATCAAGCCCAACATTTTACTTTACTATTCAGTTGGTGACATGTCACTAAAAAAACCCCAGCTGAATGAAGAGTGAATTGGCAGTGGAATATAGAGAACATTCTAGTGGGACTGCTCACAGACTTTGGAACTCCCTCCCCAGAGAGACCAGGATGGCCCCATCTTTGCTCTCCTTCTGGCAGCAGATTTACATCTCTATACCTATGTGTTGTACTGTTTTTGTGAAGGGGGTACTCCTGCTGTCTTTTAACTACCTGTGTTCTTGTCTTAGTTGGTCCTATGTTTGGCATATTTCACAGTCCATGGTCCTATTTCATATACCAGTTCTGAACAGGGATGCCCCAAGACATCATGTGAAGAACATGATGTTGAACACTCCTATTTTCTGTACAAGAACCATTAGTAATGGGAGTTGAATCTTTTTCCAGCATTGTGATGAGAGATTATCCTCTTAACACACCTGCCTCCCAGTATCAGCTCTCTGAGGTGCCATCTTCACTCTGCCTTATAGTAGGCCTGGCTGTGGTCTTGATATACAGTCCCACTTGCAACTGGTATTTTCAGTTTTAGAAAAACACTGTTCCAGGCTAAATCTACATAGAGTCCTGTTACTTTCTCAACAGTGATGTCCTTCGTTCATTTCTTGACCAATTAGACCACTTTAGGAGCTTGCCTGAGAAAATGTTATAAACAATGGAAAAAACAGAGTGTGAAATAACATTTATAATACTGCATAAATTGAAAGTAGAAATTATACACATGCATATACCTCCGCTAACAAAGTGGATGTGCTCCTGGACATTACTTCTTTAACAGAAACTTTGGTACCAGAGGCAGAAATAACATGGGAAGAATAGAGATAGGTTCTTACACCACAAAAAAAGAAAAGCATTTTGAACATGTTTGAGCAGATTTTTTATTCAGAACTAAACATGTGAAATAAAACAACCAGGCCAGGTAAAGCACTGTATAGTATCAGTAAACAAAAACATTTGGAATTTGCTAGAGGCCACTTTAAGGCTTCTTCCAAAAAGCATCCAGGGATGACTTCTTTTTCTTTCACCAGCCTCCACTTTTCTAATAATTTCCATTTTGGTGGACAGACTTATAGATCTATGCTTTTTAAAAAACATGCGGGGGGAGGGAAGCTTATCTGCTCTCTTTTGACTCTCTGTTTTGCTGTTTGCACATGCTTAGTAAGGGATTCCAAAGGCAGCTGCTGTTTACCTTTCCTGTTGTAAGGAGGCACACATGGCTGTGGTTGGGTTGGCTAGAGTAGAATCCTGCTCAAGCTTTATTGGTTGTTTACTACAGACATGTTTCTGCAACCCAACACCAAAAAATTGTTTCTCCAGCACTCCTTCACCATCCTCCCTAAAAAAATATTCCTTCTAGCTAGACAGAAGACTAGCTAGACAGAAGACAAAGGAGATTATCAGACAGGAACGCAAAAAGCGTTCCTGTCCCACAATCTCCACTCTCGCCCCTGTCCCACCACAATAACCCTCCCCACTGCACTTACCTTCTCTCCCATCGACAGGAAAGCCAAGGAGTGATATCCCACCTGTTCTTGTGAGAAGACACAAGCGTGGGAAATTCAAAGTTAAAAAGAAAAATAAAACACTAAAAGTGACAGCAAGCACAAAAATACATTTTAAAATTAACAAGTAACCCGGGGAGGGTCATAAAAAGAGGGTAGCTTACCTGGATGTCCTGATCTCACCCGGAAGTGTTCTGGCAGAGACCGCCCATTGATGCTGGAATCTCACCAGCAGCACGGGGCACATTGTCACACACATGGAAACCTGGGACAGAAATGGAACAGGAGAGCTATTGATAGTTCTCATCAATAAAAAACAGCACCCACGGAACAGAAGCAGAACAAATGCATGAAGATGGGGGATGTCGTGTCTGGTAAGAAAGCCCTTTTGGGATCTCCTGGTATTGTTGTAACACCACTTTTGATGTGTCTGATAATCTCCAAAGAGAAAAGGGATACTGGGCAGACATAAAAAGGCTTTGTAAAAAAAAGCTTCTTTCTCAGAGGCTTTGTTAACTGAGCTATGTCTGTATATATCTCTAATCAGTGATTTTTCTAGACTTTACAATGTAACTGAAATTTAACTGTCATTATTCCATAAAGCATTAGGAGATTACAGTGGACCCTCAGTATCTGCTGAGGTTTGGTTGCAGGACCTCCTGTGGATAATTCCAGTTAGCTAACACACATTGGAAACTGCTTAATGCAGTGTAGATGTGTAAATGGCTATTGCTTAAAAACAATTTGTAAGCCGCTCTGATAGCCTTGTGGCTGAAGAACGGGGTATAAATTAATTAATTAATTAATTAATAATAATATTAAATCTGTGGATACTGAAGTCCCATTATATACAATGGTGTAGTAAAATAGCATCCCTTATATAAAATGGTGAACAGCAAGGCTTGCTTTTTGGAATTCCTCCCCCCCCCCAATATTTTTGAGCCATGGTTGGTTGAATCCATGGATGCAGTACCTGTGGGTATGGAGGGCCAACTGTAATTTGCTCGACAGTTGTTTTTTCTAAATGTGTCCAGAGCCTAAATGTGAATGTTTTATCTGAAAGCAGCTTTTCATTGGATCATGTGGATTTTCAGGATTATAAAATTCACTAACAATTGGGATGTATATCTGCGAGGTGGACTTGTTGGTGTATCTGTCTGTGCTGTAAAATAATAAATTTCCAAAATCACATTGACCTAAATCCAGTGGCTAGTCCCAACTAGAGTAGGCCCACTGAATCAATTCCTGAATGACAAATCAACATTCATGTACATCTCATTGATTCTCTGGGCCTATTCCAGTTGAGGAGTTGTGATTGAGCATAGGCCATTGAACTCTAAAACAGACAGAAGAGGAAATGCTGTTGACCACTAGTAGGAATCATGTGCCTGCCCCCACCCCCAATATTGTTGGGTTGAAGCTCCCAATGTTCTTCGCCACTGGCTATGCTGACTGGGGCTTTTAGGAGCTGCAGTGCAACCACATCTGGAGGGCCATGTGATTCCCTCCCCTGCTCTTGACATACAGCATCCCCCACACCCCGTATTCAGTCTTTAAGCTTGATAATGTATAATCTATTGATTTCCACACCTAGTAAGCAGTGAATACAAAGGACAGGTTCTATTGATTTTGATTTGTGAGGAGGGAATACATTTTATGAGATTTCTAGGATTATGGATAGCAGGCGATCAGCATAATCATCCATGCATTCTGTGATTTTGGGCAGAAACTTTAATGCAGTTACCAATAATTATAATGAAAGAAGCCTTACACCTGATTATTTTTCAAACCTTCTTTCCAAAAATACATTGCCTTTTCTCTTCCATGATGTGCCATTTGGTTGGATTTATTAGACTATAATTATAGGCTTCTAAATCTAATTTGATTTGGACATGGGAATAGATTTTCTTTCCAATCTCTCCACTTCTAAAAAACAGGCCATTTATTATGTTCAATGAAGATGTTATTTGCATTTCCTGTTATGTCGCTTGAGCAGCTGCTGTCTTGACAGAGCATTCCTTTTAGCCTTGTCCAAAGCCCTACTGAATTCTTTCAAAAAACTTCCTGATTTTCTAGACCCTTTAATGGCAAATTACCTTCAGTGTGTGGCTGCAGTGCCTGAAATAAAACAGGTAGATGTAGTCTCATAGCTGCAGACAGTGAAAAAAGGTGGGAGAAAGCAATAGAGTCTTTAATAGAGACAACAGTACTGTATATTACATGGCTGTGGGAATTCACAGCCAGATTTCCATGGCTAGTTATTTGATGTATTCAACACACACACACACACACACACACACACAGAGCACAACCATATTTTAAGTGCATTTTTGTTGTGTTTCTTTTGTAGTAAGTGGAGATGCATTTGTGATGCCCTCCAACATTTCACAGATAAAAATTGGGACAAGTATCCTCGAGCAACATCAGAATGTGGTCAAAAGGCAACAAGAGGGGCAAAAGTTATTGATAAGGAAGAAAAACAGAAAACTACCATTTTAAGTAAAGAAATATACAGACGTGTATGTAGTGAGTTTAGGAAAGCCCCAAAAAAGCAAAATCCCAAATCAATAAATACTGTACAATATTCTGGGTGTGCATCCATGTATATGTGCAGACAGCATGATTAACAATAAAGTTATATAATACATTCTTGTAAAATCAAAATGCCTATATGAGACCTGCTGAAAACTGCAGCTTTCTTTCAGATCTATGGTCACTGTAATATCCCTATATTCACATTCACCCTCCTGTACCCAATGCCCATTATGTATTAAGTTAAATCTTAAATCACAGTCTAACCTACTTCACAGATTTGTTAGGATAAAAATGGGAGTGGGGAAAAATAATATTCAGTACTTTAAGATCCAGGAAATAAATGAACTGAAATTAGTTAAGAAAGATAGGCCAAGATTCTGCATTGGGAGATGTACAATATTCTATGGGGTCATCTATACGAGGGGTGGGGGGATGGAATGCTCCACAGTAGTAGCAATTCATAGCAGCTGTGAACTGTCTTAATGGTTTTACAGCCCCCATAAAGTTTGAATTACTCACATTTTAAAATCTGCCTCTGCTGAATTAAAAGAAAAAACTGTTTACCATGATGCACACAGGTGATATTTTACAATTACAAAAGAAAAAAAGAGGAAAGGGAGGAAAAGATTGCCATTTTATTGCCTTACTTATCACTTGCTAAGTTGAAAATCCAACATAGTGGCAGCGGGCGCTTGCCCTGTTTCCAAGCCCTGCTCCTGTGCTCATACGTCCAATCAGCTTGCACTGCCTCGAACGTGAACACGACTGCCTTAACAAGTGGACATGCACACCCCCTATGGAGCTTGTTAAAAACTCAGAGAAAAGCTGCTCTTTGGGCACAGTTTATGGAGATTTTAGCTGCCCCCCTTCCGAATACAACACATTGAGGTGGATTTCCATTAAGACAGATTGATTTCTAAGTGAATTCTATGAGGATTATTTTGACCATTTAGACAACCCCATTGTGTGCATCTATTTCCATAGCTACATCTTATGATACTATCCTCTAAAAACAGACTTTGTAAATTGTGCAGCATCCCCCCCCCAAAAAAAACCCCACAGCCATTTCTGGGTTTGTGGGGAGAGAGAGGAACCTACGCTGATGCATCCATCTGGATGCACTGTGACAGGCACCTGTAGGGACCTCAGGGGGTCCTTGAGACGTTCCTGCAGATGTCTTTGCAGCATGTCCAGCTAAAAGAAAATAGCTGGACATGTCAGCATTGAAGCTCTCCAATAACCCAGAAATGGCTCCAACAACCCAGACAAGGTGGTTTTTTTGGGGGGGGAGGGAGCTTTTAGTTGTTGGAACAGAGTTTCAACCTATACAATGAGTTCCAATGGAATATGTCTGATTTATATCATTGTAAATTACTGGCGAGATGGCAGCTGATGTTGGAAAAAATGATTATTATAAAGAAATCCATGCATTCCAGTAGCCTTTTAGAATGTTTATGGCTACAATCATGTGCACATTTACCTAGGAGTAAGTCCCACTGAACTCATTGAGCCTTATGTCTGAGTAGATATGTCTATAATTGCATTGTTAATATAAATGGAACATTGCTCTGCAGAAAAAAAAACACCTCTCTTAAGAAAACAGACAGTAAATCTCTCCCCTATGTTGAACCTGCCTAAGTTACAATTGCACACACACACACACACACACAATTAGTAGGAAGGGGATGGAGAGAAAACAGTAAAATTAGGCTTTAAAGTATAAGGTTTACACAAATCTTAAAAACAAAAATCAGAACTGAAGGGAGAAGAAAAAATATTTTCAAATCGGAAATGCTTCTCTAACAACATTGATCCTGTTTTAGAAAATTATATATGGAGTAGAAGGAGATTTTCACATGCGACCCAAATGCCCTGTTACTGCCCCGCCACCTCCTCTCCCGTTCCTGCAACAGAATGGAGGTAAATGTTTGCACGCTTACCTCCATTCCACTGCAGGAACGGGCTCCCTCCCTCCTTGCCAGCCAGCTGTAAATGCAGCCATTGTAAGGCTGCCTTTACGACTGGCTGATTGAAATCCCGCTTGTTCTTATGAGGGAAATTCAAAAATACCACCCCCCCCAGCTGTCAAAGCAAGAAAGAAAATGCAAAAATAATTTTTTGAAAAAACAAGTAATCTGGGGAGCGGGAGGGGGAAAGGGTGCCACTTACCTGGATGTCCCATTCGTGGCCGGAAGTGCTCAGCACGGACCTCCTCCCCCATGCCTGTCATCTCAGAACAGGGACAGGGCTCCTTTTCCCATGTCCCTTATTCCATGACAGACATGGAAGGGGTGTTCTATTCATGATGTTTCATCGTGAATAGAATATCCCGGGAGCAGGACAGAAGCAGGATGGAAGGGGTCGACATCATCAGAAAGGGAGCCCCTTTCTCGACCCTGTTCCATGCCTGCCCTGCAATATTGACTCCATCTGAAAATCTCCTTAATCTAAAATCCATTTGGGGAAGGGAAAAGCTGTGTGTCTGTAAAAAGAGATTGAGAGAGAGTGGGCCCACAGTCCTGCAGATTCCGAAGGGATTCCCCCCCCCCCCCAGTTTAAAATTCAAAGGACATGTTTTCAAGGAAAGCCTCTTTTAGTTTTCTGGACTTTCCACATTTCCCTGCTTTGTGCAACTGTGTGTAGTCCCTTTGTATGCTGCAAGAAGTAATTCATGGTTGCATAACACAGGCTATTCCATCCCAAAATGGCTGCAACTGAAGTTTCTTTTTTCTTATTCTGACTGGGAAGGCAATATTCCTCTTCTCTCAAAGTGCAGGCCACCCCCTGTTGAGCTGAGTGTAAACTACTGTATTTTAAACTCAGAGTTGCAATAGAAACAGAGGCAGTGGAAAGGAAACAGGGCATTCAAAAAGAAGATGAGAAAGCAGGAAAGTAGAGAAATTTGTGTGGTTGTTCTGACTGAACTGGGACAGTTGCTAGATATGTAATAGTCACACATGGTGTGAAACACATGATAAGCAACAATGCCCTTTCTTATAGAGGTGAGTATAATGAGCTCTTAGAGGAAACAAGGAAGCCACACTCAGGGCAGCCAAATCCTATCTATTTTCTAGGCTTGGCCTGACACTGTTTATAGCTGGGACAGATGGAACCAGTTAGCTGACATCGCAGTGGAACTATGGTGGGCCATGGACAAAAATGCAGCCACCATCTTTCTCTACTTCGTGGTTACACTAGTGGAGTGCCGTGTAGGTTTTTCCACACTATATAATTATACCACTTTGATACCACTTTAACTACCATGGCCTCATTCTGTGAAATCCTGGCATTCGTGGTTTTGTGAAGTACAGGTTCCCCCCCCCCCATATCCATGCGAGATATGTTCCTGGGCTTAAACATGTATAAATTAAACTGTGAGTAATAGCAAACCCTGTTAAATAAAGGACTTCCTGTACAAATGTACCATAGAGTTGCATTGGAGGACCTAGCAGTTCCTAGAGAGGACACCTCTCAAGGCATTTTCCAGTGCAACTCTATGGTATGTGTCCTCTATTTTGTGTCCCTTGGATAACTGAAACCATGGATTTGGTTCTGCAGATATGGGAGGGGGGTCTCTGCCAGAGAAATTTCTCTGTTGCCTCAGGAAAACTGAAACCACCAGGATTCTGTAGGATGCAGCTATGGCAGTAAAGGTGGTATCAAAGTGCTACAATTGTGTAGTGTAAGAGAGTCCATAAATTTGGTGGCTCCTGCCATCAGTTGTAGCAGATTTTGGGACCAAGAAAATACATTTCCAGGAATTTTCCAGGCATGGCCATAAGTTACTTTTTTACTGCGAAGTACTGCCCTCACCCATATTTATAAATACCCTGAACAGTGGTATTTTTCTTGTTCTTGTGTGCCTTCAAGTCACTTTTCAGTAATGGTAACCCTCGGGCAAACCTATCATGGGGTTTGTTTAGAAGGGGTTTGCCTTTGCCTTCCTCTGAGGCTGAGAGAGTGTGACTTGCCCAAGGTCACCCAGTGGGTTTCCATGGCTGAGTGGGGATTTGAACCCTGGTCTCCAGAGTCATAATCCAATGCTCAATCTACTACACCAGACTGACTTTTTTTTTTGGTGGTACCTTTGATTAATGATGCAACAATAATGCGCAGCAATTCTACCAAGCATTTAAGAGATCAAGGTCATCATATGAGTTACCTTATTAATATGAAAGTATAAAGTGAGAATACTGACTTATCTGAGCCCACCTTTATAAACTTGTGGCTAAGGTAAATTTTCAGCTTTATAGGAGGTTTCTCATTTACAATCCATGTATGCAGCCACTGTACTCTTCCCAGATAACTCAGTTACACTCCTTTTTAAAGCTTTCATACAGCAAAATATTCCATAGATTGTGTCTTTCATATGCACCATTCCCTTATGATCTTTCGGCAAGCTAAATTTTAATTTATGTTTCCAGGAATTATTTAAGACTCCTCTGAGCATAAAATATCCTGATGGAACTCCATCTCAGAAAATAAATTCTGGGTTTTATTGCTTTAGTCAACTGATAAGACCCACAAATTTAAATATGCAAAAAAGAAGTCTTCCTTGTTGGATTTATGAACTACAGTGCATTTCACTTTTTTAGAAAAAAATATATTGACTTTTCAAATAACATTTATGGGAGTGTGGGTGGAGGAAGAGGGCAGAACAGCTAGATGAGTCGAATAGACTGAGTACAGGGCCGTCACAAGACATTTTGCTGTCTGAAGCAGGACAGCAAATTTTAACCCTAAGGTGGGATAAGGTGCAATTTTAGGAGATTTTTACATGGGGCCAAAATGCCCCGTTACTTCCCCGCCACCTCCTCTCCCATTTCTGCCACGGAATAAAGTAAATCTTTCACACACTTACCTTAATTCCACGACAGGAATGGGCTCCCCCTCCCCTTGCTGGCCGCTGTAAATGCAGCCATTGTAAGGCTGCTTTTACAACCAGCCATCTGAAACGTTATTACGTTATTGCGTTATAACGGCCGGTCGGTAAATTTAAAAAACAAAACTCCCCCAACCATAAAATCAGTTCACCAAGCACAAAAACACACTTTAAATCACACAATCAAAACAGGGAGGGTAAAATAAAGGGTGTCACTTACCTGGATGTCCAGATCGTACCAGGAAGTGCTTGGAACGTACTCCCCTCCGTGGCTGTCATTTCGGAACAGGAATGGGGCTCCTGTTCGCACACCCATGATTGCGTGATAGCGGCGGAACGGGAGGTCTATTCACGATGAAAAATCGTGATTACATTGTTCTGGAACAGTTACGGGAGCAGGATGGATGCAGGACAGAACGGGGTCAACATCATCCGAAAGGGAAAACCTTTCCCGACCCTATTCTGTTCCTGCCACGGGATATATAGCTCGTGTGAAAATCTCCCTAGCCAAGTTATTTTGGCACAAGAATCATTGCAGCAACAACACACCTTATCCCACCTTAATAGTATGGTTGTCCCTGACTGAATCCCACTTTGGGAGAAAGGTGGCATAGAAATTGCACAAAATAAATAAAATAAAACATGTTCATTTAAATTATTTTAAAGACTGGGCTGTTCCCACCCCCCACCGCCACTCCATTATGCTGTTTTAACAGGAGATGTTGAAGGGACACAGAGAGCTGTGGGACACATACTACCTCCCAACTGTTGTACTTTGGTGCTGGTCTTCCAGATTCCTCCCCTTCAGAGATTGCTGTGGAAACAGAGAAAAGACTTAGCTCTCCCCTTGCCTCAAAAACAATCATGGAGGTGAGTTTGAGTTTAGGGGAAACGCCCTGTGAGATGAATCATCACCCTCCTCAATAATGTACAGGTCCCCCCCCCCGTTTAGATGGGATTGGTACCCGTGGTCTCATTTACCCATGGTGTGTGTGTGTGGGGGAGGTCTCGCTAGGCATCTGGAGGACCATAGAGTCATGCTGGAGGTGGTCTCTCTAAGCATCGTGAAGTCCTCCAGCATGATTCTATGGTCAGCTTCTGCCAGAAGCTTTAGCAGAGTGGGGAGATGAATGGGCACAAAATATTAAAACACTCCCTTTCTTTCCCCTGCAATGTCTTATAGGTTTCTACATGTTATTACCCTTTCTCCTCTGGAAGATAGGGATGAGGCCCACCTTTGGCTAGGAAGCAGCTGGAGTTAAAATTTATCTCCCTTCCTACGCCAAGATTCAACAAGGAACTGACACCTCTGTTTAGTGGGGTGGCCAGTGGCTCCCACAGGCCTTTTCACACTACACAATTGCAGCACTATGATCTTCCCTGGCCTCATCTTATGGAACCCTGACATTTGTAGTTCGGTGAGGCACTAGAGGCGCTCTCTGGCTGAGAATTATAAATGCACCTCTCTAAACTGCAAATCTCAGAAGTCTATAGGATGGAACCATGGCAGTTAAAGTGGAATCATAGCAGTATAATAGAGTAGTGTGAAAGGGCCCCATGTCAGAGTGATGATAAATGTGCTGTGGGCTGTAGGCTAATAATTAAAACACCTGTCCAAGGTGATGAAGTTATTTTGGGAATGTGGTTCAGGACTTGGATAGTTCCTTCAAAGTTCAGACTAAAAATCAGCCTTAGCACAAGGCAGACTGAGGCAGGTGTCTCAGGTGGCTGTTACTACATAGTGTGGCGGGTACAGCAACAGCACTCTGGCCATTCCTTACTGTTGGAAGACAGAGTTCCCTGTCCTCCAACAAAAGGACAGCCTGTGCTGCATTCTGAAAGTAGCATTGGAAACTGTTTAATGCAGTGTAGATGTGTAAATAGCTATTGCTTAAAACAATTTGTAAGCCGCTCATTTAGTATAGACATGAAGACCTAGGCATTGGACCTAAGCTACTGTCCTCTGTGCTTTGATGTGTGCACATTCAGCACAATATTTCTAAAGCAGCATCTATTCATATACAACTACAGTATATGCATACAGACACTTCACACAGTTGAGATTCTAGTGTGATCAAAATTACCAATTGTATGGGGGACCTACATGTATACAAAAATGAGAACAGGCAAGCTAATCCTTAGTGCCAGGTATGGCTCATTTTAGATCTATTTAAACTTCTTCCAATATTGAGTCTCTTTCCTGATGGCATGTTTTTAGATGATTTTTGGCATAATATAGATATGGACTGCTCAATTTCAATTGTCATGAGAAGGAATGCTATTTAAAATCTCTCCTTCTGCTATTCTTTTGTGATTTTTGGAAAGCAACAGATAGAATGTCTCAGCAACATACCTTATTTTAGACTAACAGCAGATGCCAGCAACAGAGAGAAAATAAACCTGGGGAAACTGTTCTCCTATCTACCTTGCATCTGTTTCATATCTTGTGCCAGTGGAGTACAGCATCAGCATCACGGATGACAGAAAATTCAGCGGAAGAGCTACTGCAATGGGCCTCCATATGGGCAGGATTGGACTGTCCGCAAATCACCACACCCTATATTATTCAGTGGTGGTAAAGTGACCATGGAGATGCTGAAGTGTGTGCATTCACATTGAATAATATGGGGCTTGACCATCTGTGTTTTTTGGCATCCACAGGGGGTTCCAGAGATGAACTCCCACGGTTTTGGAGGGCCCGCTGTACAAAGTAGATGTAAACCGTAATCAGAGTTATCTTACTTGACCAGACTCCAAAGATCCAGTTTAGTCAATCCAGCTTCAGTCATGTTCATAGTCTGCATAAAACTGCAACCACAAAGAGGCTAACCAAACCCACTGTTTATTTCTGTGTTAACATGTACAGACTCATGCTGCATATATCTAATAGTAGCCAACCAGATACCCCAGGTAAGCGAACAAGCAGATCATGATATAAATAACTCTACATTTATTTGCACACAACTCCCTTGTTGCAACAGCTCCACTGGCTGCTGGTTGGTTTCTGGGCACAATTCCAAGTATTGGTTATGACCTATAAAGCCCTATATACAGCATGGTCCCAGGTTATTTAAATGACTGCATGCCCCCAGATGAGCCTGCCTATGTTTTGGGAACTTCTGAGGAGGCCTTTCTCTCTGTCCCACTACCCTCACAGGTACACCTGGTGGGAACACAGGAGAGGGCCTTCTCCATGGCTGTTCCCAGGTTCTGAAACTCCCTTTCTAGAGAGGTTAGGTTAGACTGGGGCACTCTCAGCTATCCTGCTGTGCGCAGGCAAAGCCCTCCTTGTTTCAGCAGGCTTTTGATGGCTCAGGAGGGACTGGGCCTTTCAGAATGTGATATGATATTTACTTTTTGGTTTTTAAATTGCCATGTTTTTTAAACAGCTTTTAATCCTATTGTTAGTTTAATTATATTTTTAATTTTTGTATGATATGAAATTAAATCTGCATCTGTTTTAACCTTTGTAAGCCACCTTGAGTCCAAGACTGGGAAAAAGCCAGGATATAAACAAACAAACAATACTTTTCATCTCATGGAACTCTAGTTAGACCTTAGTCATCATAATCAATGGTAAAGGAGGATGGGGATTTCTCTTCAACACCTGGAAGGCTGCAGGCTGTTCATTCTAAATTAGGTGTATGCAACCACTACCTCTGAACAGCAAGGCTCCACATGGTGTCATTGTGGCTAATAAGGCCTTAACAAAAATTATGGCGCCTCTGTTCTTCATGCATTTATCCAACAGAGGTTCATTTGGTAAGAAGAAGAGTCATCCTTAGGTAAGACAAGATAATGGAAGTGTCTGCTCAAAGAAGGCTCCCAATGATGGTATTTAGTGATCCAATTTTTCTAAGTGACCCCTGGAAGCAAGCTCTGATGTTTAGGGCATTTCTCATATTTCATGCAACATGGGCTAAATGGAACCCATATATCAGATTTTGTTGTATTGTATTTGGCTCATCAGGGTGTAAATGGGCTTCAAGGTAATTTTTAATCTATATGGAAATTAGGTGTTATTACAGCAGCCACAATACAAATCAGTCAACACAGGAAAAGGAAAGAAGGATCATTTGTTGAAAAGCACTATTTATGGCCAGGCTGAGGTGGGGGTGGGGAGGACATATTACATCTTAATAATTAGTCACCTGCAGATGGAGATGGATTGGATATATTTTAAGAATGCTTGTGATGAATCTGTTAACAAAGTCATATGGTTTCTATTTACAGAATCTGTTCCTCTGGGTGGAGGTGGGTGGTGTTAGTTCTGATATTTTCCCACACAGTATCTTCATTACACCCTTCCAGTGGATGTCATTTAGGACAGAATCTCTCAACATAGGCCATGAGTGACATAAAATTAATCTGGTTGTTTTGTTATCTAGCCAGCACTTATTCTGTTGACTGGGCAGAGAGCATTCTATGAATGCTAAAAGACTGAATCTGGAACTCCAACATTGTTAATTTTCTGCTCTAGGGAATGATGTTCAGCATTTTAACATCATTCAAGACATGCTGTGACAGGTAACAGCAGGGACCTCGGGTGGTCCCTGGAACATCCCTCCAGACCATGTCCTTGCAGCATTGAGGAAAATAGCTAGATGCACTGCCACTGACTCCCTTACTCTTCAACAACCTGAAAATGGCCATGGTGGGTTGGGGTGGGGGCTGCACGGTTTACAAAGTGGGTTTCTATGGGAGGCTTTTGGTCATTGAGCCTTCAGAACAGAATTCAGACCTATGAAATACCCCCAAAATGAGTTGCAGTATTGTAAGGCAGATTAATGACACTGTAACTTGCCAATCCATTCATTCGTCAGATGATCTTCACAAGTCTTGCTAGAATCAATGCACAGCCTGCAGGACTGTTCATGTGTGTTTCTCACTGAAATGGGAAGAATATCATATCCCCACACTCATAGCTTGATACAATGTAGGGCTACATAGCCCTGTTTTAGAAGAAATCATATTGAATCAGTACATCGTAAGGAAGTAGGTGCTTAATATGAATGTCCATGGATGGATCTGTATCACTTTAGAGCACTACATAGGCATTTGTCTGCTTGTACATAGGGCTAAAGTGAGGAGGTGAGGGCATTAACCCTGTTACTTACCCTAACACCTGCTGCTCCATATTGATAATAAATGAACAATATTTAATAATTAGGTCAAATGTGGCCATCCACGCAGTGCGATCATTAAAAGCTGGAAAATTCCAAAAGACTAACATTAATTCAATCAGGTATGCACTTAAGGAGGTGCCAGCCCAAAGTCCAAAGAAATGTTAATTTGCAAGAAACTATGTGCCTGAACACCTGGCTAATCCAGTCAGGCTAAGCTGGGATGCTCATGGCTGCACAGAACCCTCATACCTTTACCCATACACAAACAAAGAAGGTTGCTTTCTCCATTCAATTCTAAAATATCCACACATTAACTGCCATTAGCATATCCAAAGTGTCAATTGTCTCACCCTGAGAACCTCCGAGAAGCATTGTTTTCACTCTAAATTCTATCCCCTGAAGACGATTATTTACTATAAAAGCCCCTTCAAAACCTCACTCAAGTGTGCAGAGTTTCCCTGTTTCTGGACTCCATGTCAGACTGTGTCACCATTCCAGCTTTGGGACCCCCACTCTGCTTGTTTCCTCCACGACCTCAACTCCTCTGATCAGTATAGGATTGCCCGAAAACAGTCTCCCTTCTCTATCCCTCTATCCCAATACTTCCTACTTTATTTGCTAGCCTTGCGTGAATGCTTGAAGCCTGAATGTGTACATGAGTGATATTATTATTATTTCCTGAATAAAGATCAATAATTGTACTATCTAGCTTAACATCTCCTGATTACCGGTATATACAGGTAAAAAGATTCTCACTATCTATTTCCCCCTCTTGCATAGCCAAGCTGAGTATAGTACTTTCCCCAAATTAATATTGATATTTTGAGGGTCCTTGAGGACCCTGAGTGTTTAGGATAACAACCTCCAGTGGCAGATGGTGGCTCCCATGTCAGTTGGATAATAAATCCAGGTTCTGGTTTAAACTGAATCCAAGGACTTTTTCGGACAATGTAAAAGTAACGCTAGCAGCGTCGCCAGGTTGCGACACTGCAGCGCTAGAGGGCGTCAGTTTCGTATGACGCTCCTTCCCAGCGGTACTGCGTGAGTAAAATATGATGGTAGAAGCAAAAATATCACGGTCAAATGTCCCAGCGGTACTGCAACAGTACCGCTGGGAAGGAGCGTCGTACGAAACTGACGCCCTCTAGCGCTGCAGCGTCGCAACCTGGCAACGCTGCTAGCGTTATTTTTACATTGTCCGAAAAAGTCCCAAGAAGCTGAACGCTATCCCTGAAATAAATTGAGCACTTTGGATTGTTCCTTTAAAAAATGGCTTAAAACCATCTACAGCCTCACTATCATGGGAGACACCAGTACCGACTCTTAGACCCACACCCAAACATCCATTCATATCTAGTAGCTTTCCAGACCTTTCTGTGTTCCATACAAACTTGTGTATAGAATTCAAGTAGAGAGGCATTTCCTCAGTGCAAAGAGCTGTCTAGGCCTAGAGTCATGCTGGAGCTGTCTAGAGAAGCAGCCTCTCTAGGCATTTCCTAGATCTTCCAGGGCAATTCTATGGAGTTTGTTATTCCGTCGTTTCAAGTATTTGTGGTAAGTCTGGGAACATATACCCCACAGATATGGCGGGTGACCTGCATTCTTTGTGGTAATGATGAATCCCTAAGTCCTGGGACAGGATTGCAAACATCTTTGACATAGGTTGGTAGGAAGTTGACAGGAATAACTAACCAATGCAAACACATCTGAAAGCAGTTGAGTTTTTCTGGACTTGTGGTTCCTGCTGAAAAGTATGAGGAAGAGCGTTCTGGTATGGAATTTGAATCCCCTGACTGTGTCATCATGAGGTACAGTTTTGTAGTAGTTTTGAGCTTGAAGAGGGAGCAAAGAATTATCCTGATTTTTTTTGGGGGGGAAATTTGGAGTCTGGGGGGGCTTCATGGGGGCTTCAAAGGCCACAATTTGGGGCCCCAAGGACTGCATGTGGACCATTTTGCACACCCCTGAAGTATACCTTCCTTCCTTTAAATATAAACTGTTTTTCATCCATAATAGATAAACCTAAAATTATAGAAAGACAATTGCAATGTAACCGTATAAAGAGACATCTTTACATGTCTTTTTTCCTGTCCCCCCCAAAAAAACTTTCTTCCTGTTCGCCACTCTATTCTTTTTTGTTTTCTTTCTCCCTCTTTTAGGTTTTTCTCTCCTTTGTTTCTTTTGCATGGTTTGTAATTTCTAATATTCTTAGGTATTATTTTGCGCATTGCTACATGCTAATTGCAGAAACAGATTCTGATTCAGTCTTTGCTTTGCATGCAGTTGTTCCCAAGTTACATTTGCAATGAGTAGACCTATGAAAGACATCTTTCTGTGCTTATTGTCAGGATCGGTCCCAGACATGACCTTTTCCTGCCAAGTTCAGTTCTGTTATATTACTTTGTGGCTAATTGTGTTTGCCCTCCTGTGTACTTGCTAACAAGTATGTAGTTTAACTGGAAAAGGGAGTATGTGCTCTATGTTTGTAATGGTTTGATAAAGCCAGCACCTGGTCTCAGCTATGAGAAAAGCGGGCTGAGCCTGTGTATGGTGGGAACTGAGTGTGGGGATGATGGATAGCCAATGACTGTATAGCCTGCCAGATTTTGTAGATTGCATTTAGTTTACTTGTTAGCTTGTTAGTTAGGTTTCATTCTGAGCAACAATCTTGTAGGGTTAGCTCTTTGGATTACTGTGATAATAAAGTTTTCAGTTTTTAACTCTGAAACTGCTGGTCACTGAGTCTGAAGAAGCCAGTATGTGACACCTATATAACAATGCTTCAGAAATGGTGGCCCTCCAGGTGTTTGACGGCTGCAACTCTCATCAGCTCTAGCCAGTATAGCTAATTTAAGGGATAACGGGAATTCCAGTTTAACACAATCTGGAGGTTTTCACATTCATCCTCTCTACTGC
Source organism: Gambelia wislizenii (assembly GCA_030847615.1). Taxonomy (NCBI): domain Eukaryota; kingdom Metazoa; phylum Chordata; class Lepidosauria; order Squamata; family Crotaphytidae; genus Gambelia; species Gambelia wislizenii. The sequence goes on along the minus strand of JAUMIR010000002.1, from coordinate 313,265,902 downwards.
AGCTGCCTACTTCGCTGCCAAACAGAGTAGTCAGAAGTGGGCTAGAAAGTATGTGGCATATCACCCCAGAAAGAATGGCAAATATTTACAGAAACACATCTAATACATGTTGGAAATGTGGGGAAGCTAAAGCACATATATACACATATGGTGGAACTGTAGGAAGACTAAAAAGTTTTGGATGAAAATACACAATCTGATTGTTAAGATGTTAAAAATAGATATTTCTTTAAATCCGGAATTATATTTATTAAATATGCTTCATAAGTTGCATCTAGCTATACAAAAGAAATTTGGAAGAATTTTATTATATGCAATAACAGTAGCTAAAGATTTGCCCACAATTGGAAAGGAAAATATATCCCTTCAATTAATGATTGGATAAGAAAAATGAAAGAGTTTTATGAAATGGAAAGATTGTCAATAATGATAGATGATAAGAGGACATGGAAAGACCTAGAAGGTTGGTATGATATAATCAGTTTAAAGGAAAACCTAGAGGACAATTAGATTAATAGTAAAAGGGGGATTTATCTTATTGGGGGATATGTTAATAAAGGAAAGTATAGGTTAAACAGAGGAATAAATAATAGAAAAGAGGGTATAATGGTAGACGAATAATAAGTACCCGGAGAACCAGAAAAGAAGGAAGTTGATGTGAGGTGGTATGACAGAATTTAAAACTAAATGTAAACAGAAAGGTTAGATGGATATATGTTTTGTGTTTTTATTCATTCTTTTTTTTGTGCATGTAGTTTTTGTATTTGTGTTATGTGTTGTGTGTAATGTATTGTGTTATATTTTATGGTATTGATTTGTCAGTTTGTATGCAGGGCACGTTTCTAGGATGGAGGACCATCGCCTGCCAAAAATACTACTCTACGGTGAACTCGCCACGGGTCAGCGTAAGAGGGGCGCTCCAAAAAAGCGATACAAAGACTCCCTGAAACAACATCTCAGGCTCGGCCAAATTGATCACCAACAGTGGTCCGCCCTGGCCTCACATTGGGAGACATGGAGATGCACTATCCACAATGCTGCAGCCTTATTTGAGAACTCACGCCGAACAAGTCTTGAAGAGAAACGACAACGCAGAAAGAATCACAACCCAAAAACATCACCCAAGGAGACCTTCTGCTGTGCTTTCTGCAACCGGACTTGTTTATCTCGGATTGGCCTTTGTAGTCATCAGCGCCCTTGCAGAAAGCGCGGGATGTGTCCTTCCTGAATCTTCGTTTGCGAAGAAAAGCCAGAGATTGTATGGTTATATTGTTTTTATTTAATTAGATGTAGTAAGAGAGACTGTTAGGAATGGTATGTTTAATAAAAAATAATTTAAAAAAAAGAAGTGGGTTAGAAAGGAACAAGGTTCCAAAGTGGTATAAAGCTGCCTTCCAAATCAAGTTGCAGAGTGTAGCTGAGGAGCTTTCATGGAGCTAAGGTCTTCCAAAGTTCAGTTAGCCTATTCTACTTGCCAGTCTCTTGTAGGAGGGAGGGAAATTTAAAGAGGAAACCAGCCCTTAGTGACCTTTTAGGTTAACAGGTGAGAACAAAACAAAAATGCAAGATGCTATGTAGCCTTGTCTTTTGCCATGTAATTGCTAACAAGCCAGCTGCCATTCTCTGAGACTCCCTATTCTGGGAATTGTACATCTCCTCAATTTTGCTAGAAAACTATATCTAAATATTAAGGAAGTATTCAGTAAAGAAATAACTGATCTCAAACAGACACCATTAAGCAGCAGCATTTAGGGGCAGACACTTCTTAAATTTTAGGAAGTTTAAGTGTTTTCACTGGGTATTACCATTTCTTCTGAAGGAGAGAGAGAGATTAGCAAACTAGCAGGACGTTCTCTTAATAATGACATGGCTGCTGGAGATGCTTCATCAGCAGCCTTTTGTTGGAGCACAATCTGATTTTTCATTTGAGGAAAAACTCCTCCTGCCTTTAAGCTTGTGGAAGCAGTGTGTAGATGTGTGCATGTGTGTCTGAGTTTAGAGTCTTTATAAATGCCAATGTCTTTATTATTTCTGTTGTACAAATGTAAAGGTTGTCACACTAGTATGGCATTATATGCATGCCCAGTCAAGGGCTGTGGCAAGAGGGGGCTTCCAAGTGAGATCAAATTGCTAGATATGTGTAGTGTAGCTACACTCTTGTTTTTTAATTGGGTTTGTTCCTTCAGCAGGTAAGAGACATCTTCTCTTTCCAAAATGAATTAACTATATGATGTTCATATTGTAAAAGCAGCCACTGCTTCTACTTTGCCCATTCCTGGTTTCTCTAAACTAGGTTCCTGTAGATTCTTGCTGAGGGTAATGTTGAATGAAGTCTTCTGTTACTAAGACTATTGCAGCTTTCCATTACTCCCAGTATTACATATGTCAGTGCTGGTGAATCTGAGCCCCTTAAAGTGTTGTTGTTGTTGTGTGCCTTCAAGTCATTTCTGACTTATGGTGACCCAAAAGCAAACCTATCACAGGATTTTCTTGGCAGAATTTGTCCAGAGAGGGTTTGCCCTTGCCTTCCTCAGAGGCTGAGAGAGTGTAACTTGTCCAGTGGCTGAGCGGGATTTGGAACCCTGGTCTTCCAGTGTTCTAGTCCAACACTCAAACCACTATACTATGCTTGCTCTCTGTTCCCATCAATCCCAGCCAATCTACCCATGGTGAGGGATGATGAGAACCGTAGTTCATCACCATCTGAAAGACTGCAGGTTCCCTAGCCCTTACACACTGCAACAAGAAAGAACTAAAGCAACCACAAGCCTCTCCAAAGCAAAGCACAAAGAAAGAGTGCAATATATGACTCTTTTATAAGAACTTTTTTATGCTGGGAGATAATACTGTAGCTACCACACTGGGGACTCTGCCATACTTTAATCAACTGCGGCAAACTGTAAAATTCAGACTCGGTTACCACACTGCTGATGGTGTAACAGCTGAAGATAAAATGAAAGCAATTTCTCTTAGCAGTGCAGGGGCTCATATCTGCTGTTCCTGACATGATGGGCTGTAACCTACCTGTGGTTCTGGATAGTACTAGCCCATTACAGGAGCTGCCAGTTGCTGAAAAGCTGCCAAGTTCTACATACGAGAAACACCAAACCATTTATTGCACACAGCAGTACAGACCATTAGGTGCATCATTCTTCTTGTTTAATCTTAGTATTTTAGCAGTTCGGGGATAGCTTAATTGGCAGAGATGGGTGAGTTGTAATGTACACCAGCAGTCAGAGAAATCTGTACATTTCTGATTTGTCCCTTCTGTCTTCCTGCACTGTCCTTGTGGCTCTGTCTGCTAGCCCTTTCGCATAGGCAATTATTGCACTGTATTCCACTCTAATTGCCATGGGGGTGTCCTGTGTAATCCTGGGGTATATAGGCTGGCTTGGCACTAGAGCTGTGCCAAACGAAGTGCTGGTTTGGCACTTTGGCTGATCCGCCAGCTGCGCCCTTTCCTGGAAGTCGGGGACCTTGAGACCATGGTACATGCTCTGGTAACCTCCTGTCTTGATTTCTGTAATGCACTCTACATGGGGCTACTCTCGTGCTTGGTCCGGAAACTTCAACTAGTACAGAATATGGCAGCCAGACTGGTCTCGGGTACATCTAGAAGAGACCATATAACACCGATCTTAAGATCACTCCACTGGCTGCCCATTAGTTTCCAGGCCCAGTACAAGGTGTTGGTTATCACCTTTAAAGCCCTAAATGGTTTGGGTCCAACCTATCTTTGGGACCATCTCCTTCCATATAATCCTCCCTGTACACTTAGGTCCTCTGGGAGGAATTTGTTACAACCTTTAAAAACTAGGTTTTCTTCAACCTCCCGGAGGGCCTTTTCAGCTATCGCTCCCAGATTATGGAATGGCCTGCCGGATGAGATCCGTCATATCACCACCCTAAATAACTTTTAAAAAGCTCTTAAGTTGGATCTCTTCTGGCAGGCCTTTCCTGACTAGATACCCAGCGATCAAAAAATAAAATAAAATAATCTAGCTTGTCCTGATCTCCCTGCTGTCCATTGTTTATTTATATTTATTTTAACTTTAATTTTAATTTTGTATTTTTAAGTATGTTTTAATTCTTAAATTATTTAATTGTATTTTAAGAGGGGGGTGGGATTGAGGGTCTGGATGTATATTTTAATTGTTGTAAGCTGCCCTGATTGTGTTCCGTAGAGGGGTGGTATATAAATAAAAAAATATTATTATTATTATTTATTATAGAGCTCTCTGGCTGAGAATTCTAAATACCCTCCTTAAACTGCAAATCCCAGCATTTCACAGTGTGTTGACATTGCAGTTAAAGTGGAATCATGATGCTATAATTGTGTAATGTGAAGGGGCCCCAGGACATGCCAGTTAATTTGGTTGAGGACTATGGTTGTATGAAACCTTCTTATATTATTAGAAAGACTTGCAGCATTCTGGTATTCCCACTATTACAGTTGTGTTAAAAAAATGAAGTCTCTATTGCAGCAGAATGACCAAAATTCATCCCTCACCGCCGATAACTTTAAAAACTGTATTAACTTCTGAAGTTGCTGTCTTGACAGTGATTTGGCTAGTCCATAAGTCATCACGGAGGGTTGCTGTCAGGTTCAAGATGTACATCTGCAGACGGCTGCATAAATGAAAGCACCAGATGTAAAAGTTATATATTAATGTGGTCTGCTGGCAGGTGGTGGGGAGCCATCACTCATTGACGCTTTAAAAATAAGCAGCTTTACTTAAAGGACACCATCAGGTGAAATATATTATGGGCTGGCACGTGGTAATCACTGAGATCTGTGCAATATGAGTACAGAGCAGCTGAAATAAAAAAAAAAGTCTGCTAAACATATAAAAGAATAGAACTGAAAACGGCATGGGGATTAGCTGGGAGAAAAGGCAGGAGATAATTTAAAACCCTTATACCCACTGATGCTGATAGATTTGAAAGGGGCCTGGGCACTGGAGTTTCTTCCCCATGGTCTCTGTGAATGCACACAATGGGTTAATCCTGCGCCTGTGTACAGCACTTCGGAAACTTCTAGAAACCTCAATCCAAACTTTTGGGCGGTAGCTCCACCTCCCTCACCCCTGGCCTATATAAGCCCCCACCTTTCACCAACTGCTCAGTTCCTTTTTTTTTCTACCACGTGAGCAACACTGAAGGAACATTCCTCAAACCTCTTGTGTTTTCTCACTGATATTTGACCTTGGATTGGATTTTGACTACCTTTTTGACTTTGTTTTACTACTGACCTTTGGATTTTGACCTGGATTGCTCTGACTACTCTTTGTTTGGATCTGAGCTCACTGGACTGAATCTCTGACTTCTGACCTGGACTCCTCAACTACGGTACTGTACTCTTGTACTCCTCTTCAACTGCCTTTTCACCCCTTTAATTCGTTGCTTGGCCCAAAATGTTGGCCAAGGGCTTCTTGAAGGCCTGCTCTCAATGTGGGGGTAAAATGACTGAGATGGATGGCCACTTCAAGTGACTCCTGTGTTTGGGGGAGCTCCATGATGTTAAGTCCTGTAGGCACTGTAAGGCCTTTACCCCCCAGGCCCAATGCATAGAGATAAGAGGCTGAAGGTGTTGCTTTATAAGCACGCCCTTTCTGCGACTTCATCTCCCACTAAGGCCTCTTGGTCCAGTACCACCCTGAAACCAGCCAAGGAAACTGAGAAATGTGGGTCTGCTACAGTCCCATCCACCTCGAAGGGGACTACTAAGAAACCCCCAGTGTCCACCCGATCCCGTGACCAAGGTACCGTACAAACCTGTGTGAGTGATACTGCTATGGTGTCAAAGGACAAACACAGACCAATGCCTCTGGCCCAAGCCTTGGATGTTGCTGAGCATGAGGACAAAGGGGAACATGGGCCACCAAAGAAAAAGCTAGAGGCAGCAGTTGAGCGGCGATCCCCTCACTGAAGGCAATCCTGGGAGCACAGGAGAACTCGCAAGGAAAGTATTCCATCTTGATAGTCACCCATGAGATGGGACAGGGACTGCACCCAAGACACTCAGTCAATTGTTTCTCCTGTGAAGAGGAGGCTTTCGATACCATCACCCAACTGGTTCTGTGGCAATAGAGCAGATTCGGTCCGATGGGGCCACCAGAGAGTCATCCCCCGACATACAGGTTGTTCAGGTATCTCCCACCAAGACACCGCTGGTGTTGGGGACTATTGTATACTGCTTGAACTGCTCTCGGTCCTTCTCCCAGTCCCTTCCTCTGCACTGCTCCTGGTCCTGCCTTGGGCGCGACCTATATGTCGTTCCTGGACCTGCTTGAGATCTTTGACCCTGCACCACTCCTAGCCCTGCTCTGAGGTCTGGTCCTGCTCAAGTTCTCGCTCACCCAGAAAGATAGTACCGGATAGATCACGGATGCCTTCTCAAACCCGTCCAATCCCCAGGTCTCCACTGAGGACTCCTGTACATCGTTCCTGATCCCGCTCAAGAACATGGTCCCGTACTCCTCGATCCTGGCCACATCCCATGCCTAGATCATGGTCAAGGACATGCAGTTCTCAAAGTTCCAGATCTGAGTCCCTGTGGTATGAACACAACTGGTCTTGGAATAGGTATGAGCGGTACCAGTATGAATTCCCTCCTGTCTGAGGATATCTCCCTGAGAGATACTATTGGGACTTGGACCCGCGGTACTGCTATTATGATGACTTCTCCCCCAGGCAGTACAGGAGACGGTACCATTGGGACTATTCTCTGATCTATGAAGGGGACTGCTGGGATGTACAACGAAACCGCCCGACGGACCAAGGATGGACCCATTCACCTGAAGATCAACAGGCATGCCTGATAGGATGGGACTGCCCCGAATGTGTTGGATCGGCAGAGGGCTGAGGAAGGGGGGATGGTCCCGCTCACAATCTCCTGCATGAAATGAACCCTCTTCTCCTCCTAGGTGGTCCCTAACACCTAAGGGTAATGACCCTGAGCCTCATAAGGTCCCTGCGCTGGATATGGCAATTCGACCTAGGCCAGGTATTCCACATCGATCTCCATCTCAAATTTCTCATGTGTCGGACGACTCTCACTCAGAGACCACATCTCCAAAAACTTCACCGCACCCGAAGGGTGTGAACCCAGGCCCACCATCCCTGACGGATGACATCAAGACTTTTGCCGAAGTTGTTCACCACATGGCGGCCATGTTGGGACTAATGGTTATCCAACCGGACATCCAGGTAGATGTCCCGATCTTTCAGGATCTTCAACGACAGGCCCCTCAGTGCCTTCCATCCCCATTTTGCTGTTTCTTATGCAAATCACCAAAGCTGCCTGGGCTACCCCATCCTCAGTACTACCTACCTCTTGAAAGTTGGACCATCTTTATAGAGTATCAGACAATGCAGCCCCATGACTGACTTCACACCCTAAACCTAACTCTATTATAGTAGATGTGGCCCAAATGCATTCTTCGCAAAGGGTATATTCATCCCTGACTGATCAGGAAGGTAAGAAACTCAATGCGATTGGCCGGAAGTTCTGTTCTTTGGCCTGTCTGCTGGCAAAGATAACCACATATAGTGTGTGCATGGGGGCTTATCATTGACATCTGTGGGACACTATATCACTGTACTTGGACAAGATACCAGAACAAAACTCTAGTTGGTGCACATGATGAGGGATGATGGCTTCGCTTTGGCAAATTACCAGAGACAAGCAGCCAAACATGTGGCAGACTGTGCTGGCAAGGTCCTTGCAAGTGCGGAGGCAGTCCGTAGGCATGTGTGGTTGCAGTTCTCAGGCCTTTCGCACACAGCCAGATCAGTGATTGAAGACTTCCCCTTTGATGAGGCCGGTCTCTTCCACACAGACACAGACACCAAACTCGAGCACACACACAAGATGAGGACTTCAGCAAAACGTTTTGGCATTCCTCCATCCTTTCAGAGCTCAAGATCACAACTGTTGGGAAGGTGATTCCATCCTTCTTTTTGCAGGAGGTATAGTCCCGCCTTGCAGTGCCTCCAGCATGGCACCTCTTCGTATCCTCAACATCAGAGGAGGTTCCCACCTACGTCCAAGAGCAAATCTCAGTTCCCAAAGAAGAAGCCTGACACCGCTAAACAGAGGGTTTGACTATCCTTTCCTTCCCTCTGTCTCCACCACCGGGGCCTATGCAGACCGGCTCTGCACCGCTTTCCATTCCTGGTGCGCCATCACTTCAGACCGATGGGTATTGAGTATCATCCTCAAAGGCTATTTTAGAGAATTCAACCATCTACCTCCTTCGGGGGTCTACAGAGTAACCTCACCTTCCACTCCACTCCTCAAGGAGGTCACCACCCTTCTCAGAAAGGGTGCCATAGAGCCAGGGCCGGTTTAACCTGTCTGCCAGATCCGCATTGGCGGGGGGCCTCGGGGGTGAAGGGGGCCCCCTGGTGAGTGTTGCCCTTATCTGATGAAGGAGACAGCCAGGAGACAGCAGCCGGCTCCTCCGCTCCTTTGGAGCCCCTTCCCCCTCCCTCCTCAGGCAGGGCATGGCAATAGCACTGAGCTAGTGCGGGAGATAGAGAAAGGGTTTGCTCTTGGGAAGTTGTAATTTGGAGACAGTCCCTGGCTGCATTGCTGTGAAGGAGGAAAGGCAGAGCAGCTGGTCGTGTGAGTGAGGGACTGTCTTCAGGGGGCCGCGGGGATCTTGGGGGGGGGCTGCCATGCACAGTGGGGTGGTTATTTTACTTTTTAACTTGTTGCTGGAGTCAAGACAGATGGCTATCCAGCCTCTGTTTAAAAACCTCTAAAGAAGGAGACTCCACCACATTCCCGCCCTCCTCCAAAAAAATGTCTCCAAAACTAAAGAGAAAGTGAAAGAAACAGCAGCCCTCCGTGGCAGAAGCTGGAGGGAGTTTGCTGCTACCGCGGAGACGGTGAGTGTGTGTTTATGAGAGAGACAGGGAATTTGAGGGTTGTCTCGGAAAGGGCTCCTTTCTTTCTTTCTTTCTTTCCCTTCCCTTCCCTTCCCTTCCCTTCCCTTCCCTTCCCTTCCCTGCCCTTGCCAACTGAGTTCAGCCTGCATTTGTGTGTGTTTGCCTATGTGCCTTCAAGTCATTTCTGGCTAAGGCAAACCTACCATGGGGTTTTCTAGGCAAGGTTTGTTCAAAGGGTGTGTGCCTTTGCCTTCCTTTGAGGCTGAGAGAGTGTGACTTGCCCAAGGTCAGCCAGTGGGGTATTCATGGCTGAGTAAGGATTCAAACCCTGGTCTCCATAGTCATAGTGCAATGCTGAAACTTTTACAACACTCTTAACTCTTTTAACAGAAGAATACTGTTTAAAGAATATAAATTAAAATTTGGAGTAATATTACTGGGAACAATGGTTTTATTGTTGTCACTAAAACACCAATATCCAGTAGTGTTATGTGAGAGGCATTGGCCTAGAGCAGTGGATCTTAACCTTTTCTTTACCAGGGACCCCCTTTAAATATCTTTTGTTGCCCCAAGACTTAACTCAAGATTTAAAACCCTAATAATAATAGCTAACAACAACAACAATACAATTACACCATCCATTAAACTTTCCCTCAGAGACACTCTTGCTTCTTCCTGCAAGTTTGTGGCTGGAGTGGATTGAATGGCAATGTGCAGGCCAAGCCAGCCAGACTTTGCCTTGGTTCCTGTCACATGGCTACTCCACTACAGGGAGGAGGTGGGCCAAGCAGTCTTCAAGCCTTTGTGGACCCCCTGTGAGGACATTGCGGACCCCAAGTTAAGAACCACTGGGCTAGAGAATGCTGGAAAAGGAACAATGCAACCAGATCTTGAGAAGGGTGCTGGCAGGGGGATTCTGGGAGGTGTAATCCAAGAGTAACTTTCCCAGGCTCTGAATGCAGCCTAGAATCATAGGGCTGGAAGGGACCCCAACAGCCATCCCATCCGATTGGCTTCTGCCCTGCAGGAACACACAATCCAAGCATTCCTGACAAATGCCCATCCAACCTCTCCTTAAAAACCTCCAAAGAAGGTGAGTGCACCACACTCCCAGGCAGCAGAGTATTCCACTGCCTTACAGCTCTTACTGTCAGGAACTTCTTCCTAATGTTTAGGTAGAATCTCTTTTCCTATAGTTTGAGTCCATTGCTCCGTGTCCTAGTCTCTGGAGCAGCAGAAAACAAGCTTGCTCCTTCCTCAGTATGACACCCCTTCAAATATTTAAACATGGCTATCATGTCCCCTCCTAACTTTCTCTTCTCTGGGCTAAACATGCCCAGCTCCCTAAGCCGTTCCTCATAGGGCATAATGGCTTCCAGACCTCCCAACATCCTTCTCGGTATCTTTCTTGAATTGTTGTGCCCAGAACTGGAAACAATATTCCAGGTGAGGTCTGACCAAAGCAGAATGGAGTGATACTATTACTTCCCTTGATCTAGACACTATTAATGCAGCCTAGAATTGCATTGGCATTTTTTGCTGCTGCATCACACTGCTAACTCATGTTTAGCTTGTAGTCCACTCTTTCTTTTCTTTGAGGAAATCTGCATCATTACATTAATTGCTAATAAACTAAAAATATTATGTTAGTGCCTATAATATAGTTTTTAAACTAAATTATTGGTGTCAAATTATGTAATACAGTAGGCCCCTCTTATCCACTGGGGATTGGTTCGGGGGGGTGGATTCTGAAAACCATGAATAATAGTGAACACCATTGAAAAAAATGGTACTTCTGGTTTAAAATACCATAGAGTTGCCTTGGAGGGCCTAGAAAACCACTAGGGAGGACACATTTACTAGGAAGACTCTAGGGTAGGTGTGCTGTTCTGTGTCCCATGGATAATGAATCCATGGATACGGGGGCCCTACTGTGATCTGAACATCCTGTACGGTGAATAGGTTAGGTTACATTGACCTGAGATAAACATATGGGGGCCCCAAAATAAAGCACTGCAGGGGGCCCCAAAATTCCTTAAACCGGCCCTGCATAGAGCCTATTCTTCAGCATCAGAAGGTGGAGGCATTTTCCCCCTGTTACGTTCTAGTCAACAAGAAAGACGGTGGGCTACGCCCCATCTTGGACTTGTGAGATGTCAACTGCTATATTGTTCCCAAGTGGTTCAGGATGGTTACACTATCCTCCATCCTCCCATTTCTGCAGGTGGGAGACTGGTTTGCCACCATCGACCTTCGCAACACCTTTTTTCACATCGCCATAGCGCCACTACACAAACGGTTCCTCGCATTTGCCATCGGCTCCCGCATTTTCTGCTTCAAGGCCCTTCCCTTCAGCCTGTGCACAGCCCTGAGGGTTTTCACCAAGTGTGTATCAGTGGTTGTGGAGCATCTCAGATTGAATGGAGTTGTAATCTTCCCGTACCTGGACAACTGGCTTATATCAGCGCCCTCCAGAGAGAAAGTTCTTAGGGATGTCGACTTGATCCTCTCTTTACTCAACGAACTAGGTTTCGTGCTCAATCTAGAGAAATCCCACCTAGAACCAACACAGCTCGTCAGGTTCATAGGAGCCCAGCTAGACGCTACGTCGGGCCTGGCGTTCCTTCTGGAAGACAGGTTCTCCATCTTGAAGGGAACAGTACGCCACTGCATCACCCACAGGAGGGTCACAGAACATCTCATCCAGCGTATCCTGGGTTACATGGTCTCTACTAATGGCATTAATGGCAGTTATACCCCTAGCCAGGCTGAGGATGAGAGCCCTGCAGGTGTGGTTCCTCAGGAAGTTCAACCCACTTCTGGATGATCACCTCAAGATGCTTTCTGTGCCTCAACCAATACTCAGGGCTCTAGAGTGGTGGACTCAACCAGAAATGGTTTGGTGCAGCCTACCCTTTGTCACGCAACATCCCACCAGGTCAGTGACTACAGATGCATCCATGACCAGGTGGGGAGCCCACTCTCACGATCTAGCTATTCATGGTTGCTGGTCAAACATGGAGCTGCAGCTTCACATCAATGCTCTGGAATTGTTAGCAGTATTCAAGGTGCTGAAGGCTTTCAAGCCTTCCTTATGGGGACATGTAGTTCAAGTTGTGTCAGACAACACAACCACAGTCTTCTACATCAACAAGCAAGGAGGGACTCGATCCCGAACGCTCCTAGACCTGACCCTCCAGATGTGGGACTGGTGCGTAGTATGACAGATTTCCCTGACAGCCATTCATCTAGCAGGGAGTCAGAAGGAAATTGCAGATGCGCTCAGCTAGTCGCAAAGCAACAGTCACAACGCTGTTTGCAGACTGGGGAGATCCGGTCATAGACCTTTTTGCTACCAGGGAGAATGCCAAGTGTCACCTGTACTGCTCAAGGCAGCGATGTTCGCAGAGGAACCTAGGGGATGCCTTCCTCTTCGAGTGGACTGGAGTCTGCCTCTAAGCCTTTCCCCTGTTCCCACTGCTCTCCAGGGTAGTGATGAAGCTATGGCAGGACAGAGTGGAATGAATACTAATAACCCGTTGGTGGCCCAGACAACCATAGGTTTCTCCTCTTCTTCTTCTGTTGCAGAGAACTTTTCAGTGTCTCCCTCTCTGTCCCTACAAGACGGACAGATACTCCACCCAGACCTGGACACCATCAAACTGACAGCATGGCTCATCCGCGACTAGCAGTTCTGTTGGATGTGGGACGGGACATTCTGCAGGTCACGCAGCACCTGTCTAATCAAAAAGTGTACCATTACAAATGGCAAAAGTTTTGTCATTTCCTAAATGGGAAGGGTGTACCGCCCGACAAGCCTACGGTGCCACTCCTATTGGACTTCCTTGCCACCCTATCAGTAAAGGGCCTGTCCCTCTCTTCCATATGGACTTACAGCATTGTGGCATTTTTAGTGGCTAGGGCTGCAGTCATACTTCAAAGACCCACTGGTCCACAACTTCCTTCAGGGATATTAGGAATCTGCATCCACCAGTGAGGGCCCTACAACTAGTTAGGACTTAGCCCTAATCCTAATGGCCCTATCTGGGGGCCCCTTTGAACCTATGGACCAGTGCGACTTGAGACTCCTGTCTTTCAAGACATCTTTCCTAACAGCCATCACGTCAGCAAGGCAAGCGAGTGAGCTCTGCACCCTGAGGACAGATCCTCCCTACACGTAATTCCATCAAGACAAGGTCATCCTTAGACTGGACATTACATTTCTCCCTAAAGTTGTCTCCTCTTTTCATCTGAACCAAGACATAGTTCTGCCGGCCTTCTGCCTGGTTCCTACCAGTGAGTTGAACAGACCCCGTCACGCTCTTGACGTCTGTCACGCTCTTGCACTATATATAGACAGGATGGCGTACTTCTGCAGCTCTAATAGACTCTTTGGAGATTTTCGGATGCCTCTTTCAGGCTCTTGCTGCGCAAGCAGCCTCCGGAGCAGTAACATTTTGGACGACGTCGTTTCTCTCTCGGCGTCATCCGTGACTCTTGTGGCTAGCATTGGAGGCGGCCGTGCTGTTTTTCACTCACGGAAGTTGTCCGTGAGTAATAAACAGCGTGGCCACCTCCAATGCTAGCCGCAAGAGTCACAGACAATGCCGAGAGAGAAACGGCGTTGTCCAAAATGGACCTCTTGCCACGCGGCAGCCTCGTTACTGCTCCGGAGGCTGCTTGCACGGCAAGAGCCTGAAAGAGGCGTCTGAAAATCTCCTTTGTCTGCTACGCTGGCCCAAAAAAGGGCTTCTCAGTGTCATCGCAGCAATTCTCTAAGTGGGTGGCTTCCAATATCTATATTTCTTATCAACTGATGGGAGAAGCGACTCCTAGAACAATACGTAGTCAGTCTACCAGAGCAACAGCTATCTCAGTGGCATTCTTGCAAGGCATCCCTATCCAGTCAATGTAGGGTGGCAACGCCACTAACATTTGTGAAGAACTGTAAGTTGGACTCTGCTAAGAAGGACAGCTCCGCCCTGGAGAGGGCTATATGATCATCCTTAGCCAGCTGTGGCTGAAAAGTTCAAGCTTATATTTGCTGATTGTTTCAATATATTGTCTTTTCTTATGTAGCTGTCCTCCCCTCCTCCCCTCCGCTGTCCTACTGCTCACAGTGTTTTTTAACATGTGGCTCTTAGGAACTGAGCAGTTGGTGAGAAGTGGGGGCTTATATGGGCCAGGGGCGAGGGGGCGGAGCTACCGCCCACAAGTTTGAATTGAGGTTTCTGGAAGTTTCCAAAGTGCTCTGCACAGGCACAGGATTAACCCATTGTGTGAATTTACAGAAGACCACTTGAAGAACTATAGTTACAGGTAAGTAACCCATTCTTCTCTGCACAAGTGCTTCTTAAGGTACCTGATGTGGGGGAACAGCAGGTCCCCCCTCCAATTTGCCAGGGATTGGCACTGTATTTCTGTCCATTGACTACAACTGTTCTTTCTTCTTCTTCTTAGAAACCTTCCACTGACCAGCAGTCAATACCTCACATACTGGCACTGGTCCACATACCACTGTTTTGAGTAGAATGACTCTACGCCATCCTAGCTGCTCTCTTCTCTGCTGCTATGACACTCCTCCACCTTCCACTCACCTCCACTCCTCCACCTTCCACTTGCCGCCACTACTGCTTATTTGTTTGATGGCAGCCAACCATGTTCTCCTCATGGGCCATCTGGGATTTATGCAGCAGCCCAAGTAGCATACTGCCAATCTGAAAATGGCACTGACCAAAAGTGTAGAGGGAATCATCACTTTGGTGTCGGTCTGATTCTCCTTCCTCTCAGCATTGTTTGCAGAACAGCCCAGGAGCAAGATCTTAATAAACTCACTGCTTGGAGCCACATGGATAGATTTTAAAGTTCATTTTTCTTCTCTGCACTTTAAAGTCCAGGTGAGAGTTTTCCTAATAGATTGGCAGCAACCATACCCTCTGACTCTCCTGGTTTGGCTTTATAATCATCCTTGCCATGGAATTTTCTCTGCATTCTAATCTGGCTTTTGTGAATGTGCCTAAATGATGACTTTGTATTTGGACAGTACAATCAGATAATATAGCAATGTTCTCAGTCCCCACACCCATAAGAATTCTGCCCTGCAAATAAGAACTTTCCTTCATTCCCCAAATTTCTAGCATTGCTGTAACTTAAAACTTCAGCTGAGCATTTAAAAATAGAATTTAGGCATCCAAAGAAAAGGAGCAGGTAAGTCTGGTGTGGTGGTTTGACAGCTGGACTACGACTCTGGAGACCAGGGTTCAAATCTCTGCTCAGCATGAAAACACACTGGGTGACCTTGGGAAAACTCTGTCAGCTTCAAAGGAAGACAATGGCAAACCTCCTCTGAACAAATCTTGCCAAGAAAAGCTTGTGATAGGTGCGCCTTAGGGTTGCCATAAGTTGGAAACGACTTGAAGGCACACAACAACAACAACCACAGTTACCCGAGGGAATGTGAACACAGCAAATATAGGAGTTCTAGGTGTGAGTGATTTTGAGTGTCACACTATTTGTAATGCTAGAAATTTGGGGACGTAAGGACAATTTGGAAAATATGTGTAGCAGTATTCTTATCTGGAGAGGCAATACCCCCATTTTGCCCTGTGGCTACACCCCTGAGTAGAATGGCACCCAGTAGCTGGAACAGGAGGCTGAGAAATTCAGAACTTGTATCAAGAAAGAGCAGATGTGTAGCAAGAGCAGTAGTATCCCTCTCTTGGGTCTCATAGACAGCTACACAAAGATGGTGTCTTTTGAATATACCTGAGTACAATTGCCATTGCACAGGCAGTCATGTGCACAAGCAGTCGCGCAATAGCACCCTTCACAATAAGGGCAGTGTTCTGCAATCACCATGCAAATTCACAGGTTCTACACAAGCCTGAATGTGGCATCTTGGCTATTGGCTGGGGGATTCTTGGAGATGTTCCCAAACACCTTATGTTTACAAAATTTGCTTAGGGATGACTAGCTGTTGCCACACACACACACACACACACACACATACACACATGCACACACACACGCACAGACATATGTAGCTGTGCTTGCCAGGGAAAATAGGTTGGGGCAGCTGTCACTCCTGTTTCTTCTATTTTTCTCATCTGACCTTGAAGGACGAGGTGACAGTCCAGCCAGTCTTCAAAACTACCCTTGTCTTTCTGTTTCTGAGCATTGGTGGAAGGGAGCAATTTTTACTCCTTCAGAATGACAGGGTCAGAAGACGACTCCATCCACATATTCCTTCATTTTTTTTTAATGTTCTAATGCAGGGGTGGGCAACTGTGGGTATTAGTCCTCCAGGACACCTTGGAGGGCTTCACCCCCTGCCACATCCCCCACAAAAAATTAAAAAATATCTCACAGTTTTTGATTCGGGGGGGGGGGGGACGGACGGACAAAAATGACCCTTGGAAGCTGAATGCGGTCCATATGTTGCACTTTCCCCACTTCCCTTCTAACCAAGCCACAGCGATGTCCTACAAACAAAAGTGTGACATAAGTGATGACGGAGGCAGTGGAGTGACAAGGAAGCAGATTGTTGGATGGGCGCACTGTTTTTTTTTTTTTAAAGAAGAGCTAGTATTAACTCATCTGAATATGTATATGAAATGAAGGATGGTTAAAGAAAATATAAGCTATTGACTAAAAAACTGGGAGAATGGAATAGACATGAAATATTTATCAAAATTTAAGCAAAATCATCTGGATAAAATCCAGTGAAAGTCAGGACAGGTACAGAAAGTTGTTAAAAACAGAATCAATCATGTTAAACAATGAAGGGAAGAGTCTATAAAGGTATCAAGGCTAAAATATGTTGATGTTTGTTGAAATTACAAGTTGTCCCTCCGTATCAATGGATTTGGTATCCACAGATTTAAGTATTCACGGCTTGAAAATACTCTTTAAAAAATAATAATCCAAAAAGCAAACCTTGATTTTGCCATCTTATATAAGGGACACCATTTTGCTATGCCATTGCATATAATGGGACTTGAGTATTCACAGATTTTGGTATCCACGGAGGGTCCTGGAACCAAACCCCAGTGAATTTGAAAGGACAACTTATTGTTTTTCTTTATTATGATATTGATACTATATGTGGAAAATTTACCACAATAAACAACTGTGTCATTTGGACATGTTTATTTTCTTTTTTATATATGAGCATGTCAATAAGCTTAATTTTTTATGTTTTAAAAAATTACTTTAATATAAGCATATTTTTTAAAAAATGCTTATACTTTTAAAAGTGCCTATTAACCAACAGTTCTCTGGGTGGTGTACAGTCTGTTTCAAAATAGAAATGCAACAATTAATTCATTTAAACAATGAAGAAGGATATACCACCAGGATGAAACTGGCAGCAGCAAATAAAACATTTCAGCATATAAAGCCAAATTCAAAATTAAAACCAATATGAGATCAACCGTGTAGAAGCATGGCAATTGCGAAGTCGAAGGCTTTCACGGCCGGCATCCATAGATTTTCCTTGGTTTTTTTCTGGGCTGTGAGGCTGTGTTCTGGAAGAGTTTACTTCTGACGTTTCACCTGCAACTGTGGCTGGC
The DNA here is from genome assembly GCA_030847615.1 of Gambelia wislizenii. Taxonomy (NCBI): domain Eukaryota; kingdom Metazoa; phylum Chordata; class Lepidosauria; order Squamata; family Crotaphytidae; genus Gambelia; species Gambelia wislizenii. The sequence goes on along the minus strand of JAUMIR010000002.1, from coordinate 313,248,437 downwards.
ATCTTCAGAGAATGGTTGGGTAAGACCATATGTGGAGTTTATATGCTGTGAATCCCTGTAGCGGAGTATATGTAAATTTGTGTAATTGAATGGTTAGTTTCTGGGTATAGAAATGCAAGGCTCATTAGTGTCTCTTTGGCTAATGGTTGGTTGATGGGCCATTATCTGCTGGGAATCCCCATGTCCCTGGGTGGAATTCCTTTGTAAGTGTTGAGATTTGATTCTATTGTTTTTCCAAACTGGGAGCCAGATTTTGTTTACTTTTAAGGTTTCTTCTTTCCTGTTGAAGTTGTCCAGATGTTTGTGGATTTCAATAGCTTCTCTGTGCATTCTGACATGATAGTCGTTGGCCTGGTCCAGAATTTCTGTGTTTTTAAATAGCATTTTGTGTCTGGGTTGGTTTATAACATGTTCTGCTACTGCTGATTTTTCTGGCTGGCCCAGTCTGCAGTGTCTCTCATGTTCCTTGATTCATATTTGCACAGTGCGTTTAGTGGTCCCTATGTAAAGCTTGTCCACAGGGGTTCACAGCATATAAACTCCACATACACTCCTACCCAACCATTCTCTGAAGATGCCAGCCACAGATGCAGGCAAAACGTCAAAAGTAAACTCTTCCAGAACACAGCCTCACAGCCCGGAAAAAAACCATGGAAAATCCATGGCAATTGTGTTTAAAATGTCTGGGAGGGTAAAAAAGATCTTCTTCACTTGGCTCCACAAAAATGATAATGCACGGAGCACAATAGGGTACCACAACTGAAAAGGTCCTGTGGTTCCATAGTAGCTCAGATATCACTAGGAAATGAATAAGCACAATGTCTTTCACATGTCTTTCATGGTAGGCAATAAAAGGTCAGCCGCATTGCATCCCTGACATGATGGCAGTGCTGTTCAGCTGCATTTCAGTACTTGGATTTGACCGTATTAGTTTAACTGTAGTGGTATAACCAATTCCACTACTGCAACTACATCATTTTGACTGAAGTGGGGAAGTTAATGGTGCATACAAGGTGATCTGTGGAGAATGTGAGGTGCTCAAGCTATGGGACCACATTGTTTTATGGAGTTGGTGAGTGGATTGTTTTCATCCATCATTACCAAGCATGGCTCTTACATTCAGCAAACTGCCAAAGCTAGAAAAGTAATTTCTTTTTGTCCAGATTGGTTTGCTGATTCCTGCATAAAAGAATGGGACATGACAAAAATAAAAAAAATACAAAGAAAAGACTGGCAAAAGGTGACATGTAAAAGGAATGACAAATACTCAACTAAACCTCCATGCACAGAAGAAAGAGAACAAGTTTTATTCCTCCTTGCTAGCTATCCCTATCACTGTCTTTAGGTACTAAATTCTTTCATTCTGCCCTGTCTTTAATTAAATGCTGTAAAGCAGTTCCCAAAGCAATGGAGTTTTTTTTTTATTAGCATATATGCAAACAGGCTTTTAAAAAAATCCAGTTCCTGTCTTGAAAAAATAAAATAAAACCAAAAGGGTTTTAATTGCAGGGAAATCCCTTCCTTGAAGAAGGCTCACAGTTGTTATCCTGGAAACATGACTTTCAAATTACAGAGAAAAAGCAAGGCATTTCACAACTCATCTTCCATGGAATAACATTTATTTGAGCTTGACTGCTTTTGTAGAGGCTACCAGTGTAGCCATCAGGAAACACAACGGGTGGGTGGGACTGAAAGAGATGCTTTTTTGGACTACACTTGCCAGAATCCTCCAGCCACATGGCCACTGGGATGCCAGGAGCTGTAGTTGAAAAAATGTGCTGCCTGGCCTCTGCCAATAAGTCTTGTACTAAAGGCACTACTTTCTACAAACAACACTCCCTAGCTTTGTATAACTCTGCTTGAACATTAATCGTAAGTTTTACCAACCTTAGGGTGGAAAAGGCCCTAAGATATAGCACCTGAGGGCTGCTTCTTGTCCTTTACCTACTTCCTTGGGAGTTAGCACTGAAACTCGTTGGGACTTACTTGTGAATATATATCCATCTAATAATGTCATATAGCTTTCTTCAAGTCAGATGTGATGAGGGGGGAGATTCCATTCCCCCACATTATATCTATCATGGTAAGTCCTCCACCCCAGCAAATTTCTCTCAGCATTCTGGAAATCGGTTAAAATTACAATTTCTGTGGGAGACAGCTACCTTTGGAAAAGTTTAACTTTCATAGTGAGAACTAGTGTGGCATAGTGGCATAGGCATATGTCCTATGGGGCTGCACTTTGCCCAGCCTGGGTGACAGAGGGTTTAAGTGGGACTTGGGAGACGCAGGCTTCAGTCCCCACTGAACCCTGAAATACAGGCCAGTCATTTTCTCTCAGCTTGAGCTGTCTCATAGGGCTATTCTGAGGATAAAATGGGGAGGAGGAGGAAGAGAGAGCCATGTGTGCTACCTTGAGCATGCTGAATGAAAGGTGCATATACAAATGACATAAATGCCTTCTCCCAAAAATTCCTGGGAATGTTAGTTTGATGAAGGTGCTGAGGATTCTTCATTGAAGAAAATGATCTCCAACTGTATTTCCTGGAGTGAAGGCAGGGATGTAGTAAAGGGGGAGGCAAATAAGGACTTTGCCTTCCTAATGGTAATTTTGTCCTCTCATGAAATTTTCCATGAGTTAAACCTCTTTTATAGTGACCTATGACCCAGATCTTCTCCCCCCCACCACCATTTTGTCTCTCTCCACCCAATGATTTTTTTTATTTGTCTTCACCCCTGGGTGAAGGTATGAAATCATGTTAAGTCTATAATATAATCATAGAATCATAGAGTTGGAAGAGACCACAAGGGCCATCCAGTCCAACCCCCTGCCATGCAGGAATACACAATCAAAGCAATCCCGACAGATGACCAATTCAGCCTCTGTTTAAAAACCTCCAAAGGATGAGACTCCACCACACTTTGAGGCAGTGTGTTCCACTGTCAAATAACTCCTACTATCAGGAAGTTCTTCCTAATGTTTTAGGTGGAATCTCTTTTCCTAATTTTTGAGCCCCTTGTTCCATAACCTAGTCTCTGGAGCAGCAGAAAACAAGCTTGCTCCATCCTCAATATGAGATCCCTTCAAATATTGAAACATAGCTATCATGTCACCTCTTAATTTTCTCTTCTCCAAATTAAACATACCCAGCTCCCTAAGCTGCTCCTCATAGGGCATGGCTATGCTTTATAGTGTCATTGGTAATCACATGAACCAAAAGGAAGGGGTAACAGTCATTGGGCTTGACTAGTCTTGTCAGCCTCTCTGTTACATTATGGATTTTTGCCCCAGGGAGACAGCACGCCCCTTGAGTCATCTTGTCAGGTCTGTAAACCACTGCTTCTGTTCCTATCATTAGCAAATCCCCTACCACCACTGCACGTCTCCTCTGGGGATTGGCAGGGGCCATCCCATGTGCTGAATCTTCTAAAGTTACCTGCACATTCTCTGCAGACTGGAACTGTTGCACTTGTTCCTGCTGCTCATTATCCCTGACAGGTGAGGTGAGCTTCAAACTCACAGAATGATCCCTGGCTCTTCTATGTGCCACATTCCTCCAAATGTTTATCTCCTGTGTTTGGGAACTGACCTCCTCCTCAGACCTCCTCCTGTGTGTTCCTCATCCAGAACAGTCTGCTTTGCTTGCTCTCTCCAAGAAAACCTTGTGTCCCTAATATACTGAAGAGTAGATACACAGTCCTCAAGTTGCTGGACCTTCTCTTCCAACAGAGCCTTGCTGCAGGTGTAGCTATTCACACCCTCTAGCAAGAACACCAACATACCACACTGCTATTGCAGGTGACTGCAGCAGCTCCCTCACTATCCATATTTAGTAATCTTAGGTAGGCACTGAATCAGAACTCCAGGCCTCCCCCTGCAATGCTCCCCACCTAAACACTCAGGCAAAACACCCCTGTTGGTCTGGCCTGTGAGCTGAGCTCTGTTTGCTGAGCTCTAGCAACAGGGGCTGCAACTACAATTGTCCCTTCATATTCGCTGGGGTTTGGTTCCAGGACCCCCCGTGGATACCAAAATCCATGAATACTCAAGTCCCATTATACGCAATGGCATAGCAAAATGGTGTCCCTTATATAAGATGGCAAAATCAAGGTTTGCTTTTTGGATTATTGTTTTTTAAAGAATATTTTCAAGCTGTGAATACTTAAATGTGTGGATACCAAATTCATGGATACGGAGGGACAACTGTATATAGAAAGCTAGCAGCTGCTAGCTCCTCCCTCAACCAAGTCTCTGACTCATTTCCTCTCAGCAGAGATATTGTTCAGCAGAAATATTGCTATATCGCAGATAAGCCCTAAATATAGATCAGCACCAACTATATTATCTGCTCATAGCCTTTTAATACTGAAGGAGGGTTTTGAGAGCTGATCGATGTTCCATTAGGATGCAAGGTGGTTGGAACAGATCCTTTTTGCTCAACAGGATTAAGAAGATTGGAAAGGCTCTTGTATCCAAGAGTGCTCTTGAGTCAGGAGCATCAAATGTTGGCAATATCTGCTTGTCTGTTGTGCGTTTGGTTCTGGGGGAAAAAAACCCCGGCACCCACTATACACTTATAAATATATGTGAAGAATCATAAAGATAAAACCATGTGAGCCATGTGCTGAAGATATGAGGAAAGAAAACCCCTCTGGATATTTCTCTAACCCCTGTTTGCAATAGGAATATTGAGTTTTAGTAATAATGCACTTCATTCATGTACTGTAATCCTGATGAGAGCTTGAACTGTGTAAGGTGATCGATAACATATACTGGAAGGTTAAAAACTGATTAGCGCTTTGTGGTAAGTTAGAAAATAGCTGTATAGCACATTAGTCCTTTTCATCCAGAAGTTTCTACACAACAACTTTTTATTAGAAACAGTTGCCAGGTTCCCAATAAAGCTTACCATACATTGCATGTGATCCTCTAGCAAAGCTGGGAAAATGGCTACTTTTCTACTATAACGCTTGGAATCCTCCAGCCAGAATGAGGGATTCCAGGAGCTGTAATCCAAAAAGTAACTTTTCCACACTCTGCCCTGAAGACTCCATTTTCCTCATATTTGCAACTGTCTTCTTGAATGTTTACACAGCACTTTGTGGCCTGATAGCTGCTGCCTAGTGTCATCAAGTGCCTGCTATCAGAGCAGCAATGGGAGGGGTGATACAGAAGAGTTTTAGCAGCACACCTCTGCAATTGCCTCCTTTTAGAAGCAAGATGAGCCCGGATATGTGAGTTTGCTCTTCATACTGCCATCCCTTAAAGTAGTATCAGTTTGCTGTCAGGAGCACAAGTGAGTAGTTTCCACAGCCCAAAGAATGTTACTATGGCTTACAGTTAGGGATCAGTAAGGAATTTGCTTTTGTTTGGTTCCAATTTTTTGACATAAACTTTCCAAAATGTGCAAATGTCTTTACTAATATAATGAGGAAAATTCAATTTTTAAACAACCTGCTTGGGTTAGGAAGCAAAACTTAAGATTCGTCCACATCAAGGCCCAGATAGTAGACTTCAAGATGAGTCAACAATGTGATGCTGCAATCAAAAAATCTAATGCAAGGCTGCCTCAATGGGAGTATATTGTCCTGTTCAAGGGAAGTCATAGTACCACTTTGGTCTGATTTGTTTAGACCTCACAGAATATTGGGTCCACTTTGGGGCACCATAGCTCAAGAAGGGTACTAACAAGCTGGAATGTGTTCAGAAGAGGGTGAACAAGAAGGTAAAAGGTCTGGAAACCAAACCATGTGAGAAATGTGTAGCTTAAGGAGCTGGGCGTGGAGTCTCCTCCTTTGGAGGTTTTGAGGCTGGATGGCCACCTGTTGGGAGTGTTTTGATTGTGTGTTCCTGCATGTTTGGGAAGGGAAGATGGGAGTGCCATTAAACGTGTCCTGGATCTTTGCTCTTATAAAAGAAGCCAGAGGAGGGCTGGCCAAATGGGTAAGGGGAGTAGTGAATGCTTCATTGCAGTAAGGCAGAGTTCCATCTTGCCTAAAAGAAGCTTTTGTAAGGCATTTATTTTTTTTTAAAAAAAACCCCACACTCCCTGAATCCAATCATACTAGATAACTACAGTACTTGCCAGTCTTCAATATCCCCCTTTTGGGCAAGGTTCTGGAGTGTGTGGTGGCCTCCTGGCTCCAGGGGTTCCTAGACGAAACAGGCTATCTACATCCATTTCAATCTGGGTTCTGGGCTCAGCTGTGGGATGGATGATGACCTATGCCAGGAACTGGACAGGGGCAGTGTGTCCCTGTTGGTTCAGCTGGACCTCCCAGAGACTTTCATTAACTTTGACAATGGTATCCATCTTTGGGATGGGACTTGGTGGCACTATTCTACTGTGGTTCCAGTCCTTCTTGGAGGTGTGAACTCAGAAGGTCATTCTGGGTGATTCCTGTTTGACACCCTGGCCATTGGCCTGTGGAGTCCCTTTTAACATCTACATGAAACCAGTGGGAATGGTTATCTGGAATTTTGGGGATGGATATCACCAGGATACTGATGACACCCAGCTCTAGCTCTCCTTTCCATCCAGTTCCAAGGAAACTGTCCCTATACTAAACCAATGTCTGCTGTCATGAATGGACTGGATGAGGGCAAACACATTGAAGCTTAATTCAGATAAAACAGAGGTGCTTCTGGTCAAAAAAACAGGTCAGGGAATAGCAATTCAGCTGGTGCAGGATGAGATTACACTCCCCCTGAAATCTCAGGTTCACTGCTTGGGTACAGGCCGAGGCTGTATGTGTAGGTTTTGGTAGTGGCCAGGAGTGTATTTGCCTAGCTGAAACTGGTACATTAATTGGGGCCATTCCTTGCAATGTCAGATCTGGATATGGTGACACATGCCTTGATTACATCCTATTTATATTACTGTAACATGCCCTACATGGGGATGTCTTTGGAAACTATTGGGGAATTCCTGTGGGTACAAAATGCTTCAGTCAGGCTGTTGACAGGGTCTCATTATAGGGAGCATATCACTTCCTTGTTGAAAAAGTTCAGCTGGCTATTGGTATATTTCTGGGCAGAATTCAAAGTACTGGTTGTGACCTTTAAAGTCTTGGGTCCAGACAATCTGAGAGGCCGTATCTCTATGTATGAGTTTTAAGATCTGTGGAGAAAGACTTTTTCCCAGTACCATCATCATCAAAGGACACTGGAGAGAACCTTCTTGGTGGCTGCTCACAGGTTATAGAACTCCCTTCCACAGGAAGTTCAGTTGGCTCCATCCCTGTTATCTTTCCGCTGGAAGGCAACAACCTTTTTATTCAGGCAGGATGTTGATTTTTAACTTGTAACGGGAAACTTTTAATGGAGTGTGTTGTGTCTTCATCTTTTGAATTATATTTTAACAGTTTATAAAACGGTTTTAATTTGTTTTTTTAAACAGAATTATTTAATTTTTATTTAATTTTTTGCATTAATATCTTTTTTAGCTGAATCATATTTTAACTCTGGATCCTCTGCTGGGAGAAGGGCAAAAAGTTAGTTAGTTAATTGTGCTGCTCCAGAAACCAGAACATGAACCAATGGTTTCAAATTATAGTTGGCTGTCTGTATCCACAGATTCTGCATCCATGGATTTAACCATCCACAGCTTGAAAATACTCTGAAATAAATAAATAAATAAATAAACCCAAAGCGCAAACCTTGATTTTGCTATTTTATATAAAATACACCCTTTCACTACGCCATTGTATATAATGGGACTTGAGCATCCACAGATTTGGGTAGATGCTCACATTCTGAAATCAAACCCTAGCGGATACCAAGGGTTTACTGTACAAGAAAAGAGATTCCACCTAAACATGAAGAAAAACGTCTTTACTGTAAGAACTGTTCAACAATGGAATAAATAGCCTTAGAGGGTGGTGGAATCTCCTTCTTTGGAGGCCTTTAAACAGAGTTTGGATGGGCATCTTCCAGAAGAGCTTTAGAGGTGGTATTCCTGCATGGCAGAGGCTTGGGCTAGATGGCCTGTGTGGCTCTTCCAGTTCTATGATTCTAGGATGTAGAAGGATGTAGTTATTCTTTACTTAAGGCTACAGGCTTCTGATCCATTTTAGGATTCACAGAAATGAACATAAATGCTGGCATGGATGGATGTTTAGCCCAGAAGGGACATAAGGGTTGATAGCCTCCATGTTGAGACTGAGGAAAGCAAAATATACTTCCAGACTGATTGTAATTATTCCCATGTGGAATGCCATTAACTTGATTGCATTGACAACCTTGCTCATGACAGAAAGACATATGGCTTTGTGAGAGTTTATTTAGCTCTAGGCAGATAAATGAATTTCTTCAGCATGAGAAGAGTTTTTGCAATGAGGAACCACCTGCCCATATTTCTTCAGGTTCTCTGTGTAACATATGATTAACGGGCGTGTTTGCATGTTCATTGTGACATAGTATTATAGCCCTGACCCAAATTTTCCGTCAGCCTTGTGGAGGGTCTGATATCAATATATATTTCAATCAAAACATGAATAAAAAATGGATAGAGTAGTCACTCTCATTATAGAGCAGTAATTCTCAGTGGACTTTGGTTCCCAGAAGCCTCAGCCAGCATGATCAGTGTTGAGGGATTTTGGAAGATGAAATTCAGAACACCTAGGGCCCATCTAGACAGTGAAAAAACTCTTCATGGAATTTGTGGGGAATGCAATCTGTCTCAATGAGATCCCATGTTGAATTGTGGTATTTGGAAGGAGGTGGGCCAAAAACTGGAAAAACTATGCGAGAAAAGACTTTGTGTCTTTTCCATAGTTTTTTTAAAAAACTGCAGGTGAAGTGCACACTTAGGATAACTGAATTGCATTGCTGTGCATTCCCAAAGTGGATAGCTGATTGGTCGCATGTGCACAGGGGGTGGAGCTTGCTAACAAGGCAGCACCTGGAACCACCATGTTGTTTTTTTTGCCATAAAGATGGTGCGCTGAAGCATCAAAATAGCCTTTCTTTTCTTTTCTTTTTTCTGTTTATTTAAGCGGAAGATCGCTCTTCTGCACCTTGGATTTAGGTTTTTTTTTTTTAAATACTGTGGTGGCAACTTGGGGAGAATAAAACCACAAGTAATTCACTCGTGCCTGCCATCTTGATTCACTGGTATGCCTGTTCAAACAGCAAACACGGATAGCTTTGTGCACCAACAATCTTGAAAAAAAACTGTGGAGACAAATGAAAGCTGCTGTGAATCGGTGTTACTGTGCACCAATCCACATTTTGTTCCCTTGTATAGAAGGGTCCCTGGAAGCCTCCCTGGTTGAAAACCTATGCATTAGAGAGTTGTTTCTTGTTGGCAAACATTATAGCTTCACCCTGAACAGATCTGACAGACTTCTTAAGCACTACAAAACCTAAAATATCCGCTTGACCAAAGTCCACCGTGGCCAAAAAATAAAAATAAAAATCAGTGTTATGGATTATTTTGAAAGAGTTTGGATTTGGACAGGAGAGGGTTAATGAGGACAAAAGGACAGCTTAAATTGCCTTAACAATCAGTGGTGCAAGCTGTCAGGAACATCATTTGTTATGGAAATAAAAGGCAAATGTTCCAAAATGGCTAGAAAATTACTGGAAACATAGATGGAAGATGAGAGTTATTTTGGCAAAGAAATATGGAACTATGATAATATTCATTGAGACTAAAATCTCTGAGGTTTCTACCTCCAATAAAGGTATTTTGGACTATAATTGGCTAGTTTTACCTATACAGCACCTGTACAGCACCTAAAAGTTGTTTCAGCAGTACAGAGACTTCTTGAAAAATCCAATGATCTCTGCCTAACAAAGAGGCTTCACAAAGGAACAGGGACATGCTGGATGCCAGAGGGCTTGTCTCACTGCTGCAAAAAGATTTAATTTTTTCTGTCTTTTGTCTCAACACCAAATGGCCAGGAAGTAGGGGTGCCCTCTGCCTGCATGAGACCCCTCACCTGAACAACAACACAAGTAATATCTGAGACAGCATGTAGGCCTGTAACTTCAACATTGTCACTTTTCTTTCTTTATTTTTCAACTCTTTTGCCTGATGAAGAAGCCAGTAGAGCTTCAAAAGCTTGCATCATGTGTTTTCCATTTGGCTGGCCAATAAAGATACCACTTTTCTTTGGATTTTGGGTTTTGTTTTGCTTCATGGCCAACATGGCTACCCCTGAATGTGCTTGGCAATGAAGACTCATACTCTTCCCCACCCACCTGCTTCCCCAATGAATGGAGGATGAAAGTTTCCATCTCTGTGTAAATTTAACAAAAGAACTGTGTGTGTGTGTGTGTGAGAGAGAGATTGAGAGAGAGAGAGAGAGAGAGAGAGAGAGAGAGAGAGAAGCTTATCACATGAGGCAGGTAAACTGCAATTACAGCAAGATAATAGTGTATTCCCTAAAGGCACCACATCTCATCTGATCTTGGAAGCTAAGCAGGGTCAGCTGAGGTTAGTAGCTGGGGGTAGACTGCCAATGAATCCCAGGTGCTGTAGGCTATATTTCAGAGGAGGGTGTTACCTACCCTGATAGCCCCCATCTTGGAATATCTAATAATTGGCTATATTTAACAATTTAGCTAAGTGTGGCCATCCATTTGGTTATAGGTAAACCAGGAACCCCCAAATACTAAGGTGTGATTCATGTAAGCCCAAGGGAGGGACCTTTGGAAATTCCCCAATAACCAAATACTCAGGCCAGAAAGTTAACACCTGGAGGTGAATCATTCACTAATCCACTCAATGATAGCATAGACCTTGATGCTTATAAAATGGGTCCTTCCTCTCCTGCTTCTCTCCAACAAAAGACCTTGCCTGTTCCTATTCAATTCCAAATGCAAACCCATTAGCAATTGTTAACTCTTCCGGAGCACCCTTTGTTTAGTCATGCGAACCTCCAAGAAACATTGTATTCCACTCAAACTCCCACCCCTTCAGGGGAATTATTTCATATAAACATCACCCCCAAACATCATCAAAGTGTGCATGAATCCCCTGCTTTCCAACTTCATGTCAATTTGAAAGCAAATACATGCACAATTGCATCTTTGCCTAGGACTTATATGTCTGTTCTTCTTTTGCTTTTTTCCTTGTGGGAGATTGTTTGGAAAGCGTTACTTTTACAAATACAAAAACTCATTAATGACCTCCTTTGCCGCTATTGTTCTGTTACAGTTTCTAATGCAAAAGTCCAATTCCACTTTATGCCAGCTTGGTCAGGTGGTAGTCTGTGGGTATGCTTTGAGTGTGGCTTAGATGCCTTTCTCTTACATTCTTGTACTAGGAAACTCCAGCAAGTATGAGAAGGGGTGGAAATTTCAATTTGATTTCCTTTCAATTTGAGATGGCAAAGTAACTAAGAAACTTTTTTGTCTATAGAAAATAATTTCCAGTGGTAAATGACCCTCCCCCAAACAACTGGGGCTTTCAGAGAAGCTTAGAAGGCAAATTTTGCTCACTGCCTCCCCCACCCTGTCTTTTTTTCCAGACCGGAGCAGAGCTGTTCTGGAACCTCTGTCTCTTATTCTCTGGACTTTTTTCAGATGATACTTACCGTGCAAGGAGGTCTCGGGAGAGGCATGGTGCTGTCGCGGGCCAGGCGGTCCTTTTTGGACGCCGCCATCCCTCTTCCAAAATCATTGGTGTCACTTCCGTGAAGGACTGGAAGCGGCTGCACCATATTTGGCCATTTTTTACTCACGGGCAACTTCCGTGATTAAAATATGGTGCAGCCACTTCCAATCCTTCACAGAAGTTGCACCAATGATTTTGGAAGAGGGACGGTGGCGTCCAAAAAGGACCTCCTGCTGTGCGACAGCGCCATGCCTCTCCCAAGACCTCCTTGCGCGGTAAGTATCGTCTGAAAAAGTCCTCTCTGTCTGTCTCTCTCTGGGCATTATCAGACTAGCGTCTAAAAAGATTGTAATTCCTCAAATGAAGATAGTGGAAACATCATAGCATTATAACACTTATTATTGTGTGTAGCTTTAATCATGCAAAAGAAACGCCATGGAATTATCGCATGATGACCACTAGCATTTTAAGATCGGGAGTTTAGTTCCATGAATTGGCATAGGCGAGATTCTGGCAGTTCTCACAAGAAGATGTGAGTGCACTTAAAACTCAAAAAAAACCCCTTAATTAACAAAGTAAATGAACACACAAACACTGAGACAAACCTAAAAATATGCAAGGGGACTGTTCATAAAAAGAGCATCCTGTGCTTCATTTTCACATTTTCACCCAGACGTTTTCTCACTGAGGACCACCAATTCACACTGTAATCTCACAATTACAATGGGAATGGTTTCACATGCAGTCAATATAGAAAAAAGAAGAGCTATTGATGGCTTGTCTCGTGAATTAGAAACTACGCCTTTTTTGCGGCTAGAGCACAGAGTAAAAACACAAATACAATAACATTGTGTGATAACGGGGCCCATTCACACTACCCTGATGTAATCCTGAGGTTTTTGCCATGTCTGATAATCTACTCTGACACTCTCTGTCTCTGTCTCTCTCTCTTACACACACACCTGGAAATGTAAGTGGGAAAGAGTCTTACAGTTTCAAAAGCTTTTATTTCATTACCCCTGCCTCTTGTTATTTCAAGTTTCAGACTCAATTATTTGATAGCAGATGAAAGCCAGCAGCAACTTTAATCTGAACTTTCCTGAATCAGGAAGCTCCTCTACCTCTAAAGGAAAAAAAATGTAAAAGGCTGGGAGGCTTATTCTTATGTATTTGTGATTAAATAAATGCCATTTTAAGACTGTTTTGATTTATATTTCTACATGTGTAGGCATCTCTCTGTACAGTATGTACATGTGTGGGAGACTGAGGAGATTTTCAGACTGCGTTTCAGCGTGCCTAGCGCGGGAGGAGCTTTCGGGAGAGGGACGGCAGTCTTGCGCGGCAGGGGGGCGTTTTCGGACGCCGTTGCCCCTCTCCCGAAACCACCCGTGTCACTTCCGTGAAGCTTTGGAAGCCGCAGAGCCATATTTTAATCACGGAGGTTGCCCGTGATTAAAATATGGCGCTGAGGCTTCCGAAGCTTCACGGAAGTGACACGGGTGGTTTCAGGAGAGGGGCAACGGCGTCCGAAAACGCCCCCCTGCCGCGCAAGACCGCCGTCCCTCTCCCAAAAGCTCCTCCCGCGCTAGGCACGCTGAAACGCAGTCTGAAAATCTCCTGAAACAGGAACTGCGCAACTACAACTGCAAAAAGGTGTGTGTGTGAATTTCCATGGCTTATATTAAGAAGGGTAAAGGTTCTGACTAGGGATTGAGTGAGTAAGGGAAATGGCCAAATGAAGCCAAACTAGGAAAAGGGGTGTAGATAGTGTCTTGGAGGAGGCTGCTATCTGCCTTCAAGTCATTTGGAGCAAAGAATCTTGCCTTGGTCTCAGGCTTATATCCCTATGTCCATTTTCTGGAAGACACTAGAAGGCATATACCACAGGAGGAAGAAATGTTACTCTGAGATGTGACTTGTGGCCAGCTACCTAGCAAAGGTAGGTAGAAGGTCCCCAGCCTAATATCTGAGGAATATGGAGGTGATAATAAAGTGAGGCTGCTGCTAAGAATGTCTATATTTGACTGTTCCTACCTCTTTAACCAAGGGATTAGGCTAAAGAGCCCATATCACCTTGATAAAAAGCCTGAGCCTCTCTGCTCACTGTAGCTGTGTGGCCTCATTCTGTGCACTGCTGACAAGGTCTTCATGTGACTAGGTGGGGAAAATGTGGCCCTCTGGACATCCATCAGCCCCAGCCAGGATGACCAATTATCAGGGATGATGAGAGCTTAAATGCAATATGTCCATGGATCTACTTGTTCATACTATTACACACAACATACGTCTGCTAACAGTGAGGAGTCCCAGACAAAAGTGGAGAACCTGTGGCCTTCCAGATATTTTCAGACTAGCCAGAGGTTCTGTAGTCCTGCCTAGGCATTTTCAGCATTAGTGAAAGTTGGAATGTGTGTAATAATCTGAACAAGTATGTTGATGGACATAAGTGCTTTCAGGTACCTGAAAACCTAATTGTCTGTAAAGCCTTGTATTATGACAGTTCTATAGCCACAAAATGCATCCTCCTTATATTGTTACTGGAAGCCATTATTACATTAATTAGTCCAGGAATTTATGCTTTCACCATTAAATAAAAATATGTATGAGTATACATAAATATTACTTTCATTATCTACCACATTAGTTACAGCTGTTAAGAATGAATTTAGCCCATATGAGGATGCAACATTATAATCATCTCCCCTAATTGGTTTTGGTGGTTTTCAACACTGTATTTCATTCTTCTTCCACTTCCAGTAACAATTCTCTGTTGAGAAGCACCAACCACTTGTTATTTTTATTTATTTTCTGAGTGAACGATGGGCTAGTGCACTGCAAATCACTTTGTGAAATTACATGTATGAGCTGCCATTGAGTTTGAAAGTCTGTACAACTTGGGATTATATAATGCATTTTAAAAATAAAAAATGAAATGAAAACCAGATTGAATTTTGAGATACTTGGCAGTGGTTATTTCTGTTGTAAACATGCTAAGATCTTTATTTTTCTTGGGAGGCCAGGTGGCTTCCTATAGAATCATAGAAAAGACCACAAGGGCCATCTCTGCCCTGCAGGAATACATAATCAAAGCACTCCTGACAGGTGGCCTGCTGGAACACTGTGCCTTTAAATCAAAGTAGAAAAATAGTTTGTATGGCTGTAAGTGTGTGGAACACCAAGTGCTAGCCCAGCATAACCACCACTGTATATCAGTCTGCTGTGTCCCAGGGTTTATGTGGGTTGTAGATGGTTGGTTGTAGTAGTGGATTGTGTATGTTTACTGAAAGTAGTTACTATTTACTGTTGGAGATCCTCGAAGGAGTGTTTATATATCTTGTATATATCTTGCAACACCAAGATAAAGAGCCTCCAAGGACCTTGGAAGAAACAAACAGTGTCTGTGCTTCATTTCAAGGTTGGTCAGTGCCAGATTGCAAATTTACCAGAGGGTTCTGTACTTTTGCACTCTGCTGATTTTAGCTACTGTTGAGGACAAGCACCTCAGACAGTGCTGTTAATTGGTGTCTCTGTGGGACTAGTTATTGCATTTGTCACTGCATGTTTTGCAGGATGCACAAGAGAGCCAACATGGCCATCCAGCCTCTCTTTAAAAACCACCAAAGAAGGAAACTCCACCACACTACAAGGCAGTGGATTCCACTTCCTAACAGCTCTTACTGTCGAAGTTCTTCCTAATGTTTAAGTGAAATCTCTTTTCCTATAGTTTGAACCCATTGCTCTGTGTTCTAGTCTCTGGAGCAGCAGAAAACATTGCTTCTTCTTCAAAATGACATCAGTTCAAATATTTAAACATTGCTATCATGTCACCTCTTAACCTCTTCTTCTCCAGGCTAAACACACCCAGCTCCCTAAGCTGCTCCTCACAAGGCATGGCTTCCAGACCTTTTACCATTTTCATTACCCTCCTCTGAACACTTTCCAGCTTGTCAATATCCTCCTTGAATCGTGGTGCCTAAAACTGGACACAGTATTCCAGGTGAGGTCTGACCAAAGCAGAATAGAGTGGCACTATTACTTCCCTTGATCTAGATGCTATACTCCTATTGATGCAGCCTAGAATTGCATTGGATTTTTTAGCTGCTGCATCACACTGCTCACTCACGTTCAGCTTGTTGTCCATGAAGACTCCTAGATACCTTTCACATGTAGCTTATGCTACTAAATCTCTAGGTTTTAGCAAAATTCTCTGAGAGATCAAACAACCATAACAAAACTAGCCCTCAAAAAGCCATCATAATTCCAGGCCAAATCTCTATATCACATTACCTTTATAAATGCATAGGAAGTAAATTTGCATAGTAAGTTTAATGGGAAACAAATTTAAGCATTTATAATAGAATGTGACTCTGGATATGTTAAAGGAAGTCCTTTTGGTAAATGTTTTGTATATAGAAGAACTGTAAACAAACGATACATTTGTTTTTTGTACAGAAAGTTAAATGGTACTCATACAGATTGTCTATATGGAGGAAAAAAATATTGATTGCTGCGGGGTAATGCCAACTCGCAGCAGCTTCGATTTGTCTTAATGGTCTATTTGCAAGATCGCAGGCATGTGAAGCAAACCGTGTTTGATGTTTTCACAGGCATGCCTGTAAATCAGAATGGCAGGTGCGAGTGAATTGCTCATTTTATTTTCCCCGGATTGCCCCTACCAAACATTTTTTTTAACAAAATACAAAGTGTGGAAGAGCAACCTTCCTCTTCAGCAAATGCAAAAAGAAAAGAAAAGAAAAGAAAAAGGCTGTTTTCTCACTATAGTGTATGATGCTTGTGCTTCTGCTTGTATGGGAAAGTGAATCAATTTGCGTCACTTGTCCCAACAAGCAGAAAATTATTCTGCACATAATTGCATGTGGGAGTTTAGGATGAAAGTGTTTGTGTGAATTTTTTTTCATGCAAAAAAACCCTTTATATATACCCACATGGGGTTTGGGGGAACAAAATCTCTATTTTTCATGCAAAGCCCACTGAAGGGAGGGGTGTTGGAAACGTCATCCTCCTGTGCTCTGATCACCAGCAGCATGGGCCTTCTTTCAGTGCAGGTACCGTATTAGGCGTACAGATTGACCCCCCTTTATCCAAAATGCTTAGGACCAGGGATCCCTGGTGGTGCAGTTAAATGGCAGTACTGCAGCCACAACATTATGAGTTTGATCCCAGAGGGCTCCAAGGATGATTCAGTCTTCCATCCTTCCGTAGGTCGGTAAAATGAGTACCCAGCTTGTTGGAGCAATTAGCCAACACGTTGTAAACTGCTTAGGGAGTGCTTTGGCACTGATAAGTGGTATATAAATATCAATGCTATTACTATATTTCAGATTTTGGAATGCTATAGAGAATATATATATATATATATATATATATATAGAGAGAGAGAGAGAGAGAGAGGAGATTTTCATATGGGTTATACATCCCATGGCAGGAAGAGAACAGGGTCGGGAAAGGTTTTCCCTTTCAGACAACGTTGACCCCGTTCTGTGCTGCATCCATCCTGCTCCTGTGACTGTTCCGGAACAATGTAATCATGATTTTTCATTGTGAATAGACCTCCCATTCTGTCGCTATCACGCAATCACGGGTGTGCAAACAGGAGCCCCGTTCCTGTTCCTAAATGACAGCTGCAGAGAGGAGGTCCATTCCGAGCACTTCCTGGTACGATCTGGACATCCAGGTAAGTGGCACCCTTTATTTTACCCTCCCTGTTTTGATTGTGTGATTTAAAATGTGTTTTTGTGCTTGGTGAACTGATTTTATGTTTGGGGGAGTTTTATTTTTAAATTTACTGCCCAGCCGTTATCACGCGATAATGTGATAATGTTTCAGACGGCCGGTCGTAAAAGCAGCCTTCCGACAGCTGCATTTACGGCCGGCCAGAGAGGGGAGGGGGAGCAAATATGGAGCACTCATGGATGTGTATCTTTCGATTATGCATCCATAACTGTGATACTGAATGATAGTCGATGTGTATTTCTCTGCAGAATAATTTCCCAAACATTTTGGGATATGCAAATACCAGAGAAAAACTGCACAAAATTCTCAACTCTTTAATATTCTCCCTGACTGGATTTCTCAAGTACTAGGAAACCCATTTTTCAGCTAGCAAAGGAATAACAGTTAATATTCTTTCAATCCCTACCTGATTTACATTCAAGGTACCAGTGGAAAGATAACATGTATCTTGCCACTATGCAGTAGTCCTTCAGATCTGTAAAGATGCTGTGCAGGATACCACAGGTCTTTTGGGAAACGCCCTAATATGCCTCACCCTTGATATTTCACTCTAGGATTTTGTTTTTAGTAAATTACAGATATTATCATACAGAAAACATCATGTCAGGAATAATGGAAACATTATATAGAAATCAGCTGTCCAAGTGTGATTCATTCATTGTTTATTAAAGACATGTTAGGATTCTATACCTATTGGTTCTGATTATCTCTAAGCTGTAAATGTTCTGATATGTTATTATTTTATCTTATAAATCTTTGCTTCTTATTACTGTGAACCAGCTTGGGTAGCATAGAATCATAGAGTTGGAAGAGACCACAAGGGCCATCCAGTCCAACCCCCTACCAGGCAGGAATACACAATCGAAGAATTCCCAAAAGATGGCCACCCAGCCTCTGTTTAAAGACCTCTGAAGAAGGAGACTCCACTACACTCCAAGACAGTGTATTCCACTGCCAAACAGCTCTTACCACCAGGAAGTTCTTCCCAATGTTTAGGTGGAAGATCTTGTCCTCTGAGTCCATTGCTCTGTGGAGCAGGAGAAAACAAGCTTCCTCCCTCTTCAATATGGCATCCTTTCAAGTATTTAAACATGGCTGTCATGTCACCTCTTAACTGTCTCTTCTCCATCTTTGGAAAGACACTACAGGTCGACCCCCGGATCCATGGGACTGGTGTTTGCAGTTTCACTTATCTACATCCAAAAAAATTTCCTCTCTAGACATTTTTAGGGCCTCCAGTGTAATTCTATGATATGCTTCTGTGAGAAGTTGGATCAGAGGTCAATCATTTCCATAGGGTTCGCTATTATCCATGGTTTTGCGTATCCACAGTAAGTCTTAGAATGTATTCCCCACAAATATGGAAGGTGACCTATATATAAATAGAACAGAATCCATTTTTCTCTTTTACCTCATGCATTTGAATATTGCGTGCTTGTTTTAGTTTATAATTCATCTTGCTTCTAGCCCAGGACTCAAGGCATCTTGGGAGAGCACAATAATTCTATTTTAAATGTAATCTTTAATATGTCTGTATTAAATGTATACATCTAAATCTAGATAAATGAAATTGACATGATAATTTGTTTTGTTTTTTTTAAAAAAATCCATGGTGGAAGAAGGTGGGGGAATAATCTATGTTTTTTAATCCACCCTGAGTAGCAGCCCAAAACACTTTCAGTTCATGTAGTCTGTTGCAGTTTGATTAACAAAGGTGCTTCTTCTCATGCAATAGTTCTCTTGCCATTCCTTTCTCCCTATTCTTCCTGTTCATTACTTTAACATTTGCCCTCTTCAAAAATGAAACAGGGCTCCTACACTTAATTACTGTCAAGGCAGGCCCCTGCAAGGTGAACATTTTGCTGATTCATGGCGCTCTGATCAGCTCAAAATTACTCTCAAGTGCAGCTCTTTACACAACCTGCTCTCAGGTTTCCTCCTTTCCTGGAGTGCTGGCACATCTTTGATCACAGGTTCTCTCCATCTATTAATGTCATTTCAGCCTTCAGATCTTTTCTCCCATGGCTCTTCTCCATGTCTTAAAGCTCTTTTTATCCACCTGAATGATACAGTCCTCATTTCCTCTATAAAGCTACAACCGTTTTGCTGTGTGAGGCAAAGGACAAGATGGCCCCGTTGTCCCATGTATGGAAGCCAATTGGGCTGGCTGGTGAACCTTACTCCAACACTAGCAATGGGACTGGATGCTCCATAACAACTGAGGGCAACAGACTAGGTTAGAGGGTGCAGGACAGAGTATGTGGCGGCCATGGCTCTGTCTACTGGAAGAAGGGAAAGGTCATGGGTTGCTATTGCTGCCCCCAGCTTCTGCCATTTCAGGTGGTAGCCTCACTCTTCCTAATGGTAGGGCTAGGCCCAAGTCCTTGGTATGAGATTATTATGACATTTATATATATCCTGCTCTTTTCCCAGTTCAGGACTCAAGGCAGCTTACAAAAGTTAAAACAAACACCACTAAAAATTCACATTCACATGTCTAAGTTAAAAATGCAATTGTGTTATTGATAAAATTAAAACCAGATACAAACATAACCACTGCAAAGAAAACAACCAAGAGTCAATATAGCACATTCTGAAAGGCTCTTTCTCCTCTGAGCAATCAGCTGTTAAAGGCCTGCCAAACAAAAAGATGGAAAGATAGCAGGGAGGGTGTCTGTCTAACCATTTTAGGAAGGGAGTTCCAGAGCCTGGGAGCAGCCACCAAGAAGGCCCTCTCCCATGTTCTCACCAGGTATCCCTGTCAGGGTAGTAGGACAGAGAGAAGTGCCTCCCCAGAAGATCTCAAAACATCAGCAGGATCAAATGAGAGAACATGGTCTTTTTAATAATTTGGATCTGAGCCATCTAGGGCTTATAGGTCATAGCTAGCACTTTGAATTGTGCTTGGAAATGGGCCACTGGAGCTGTCGCAGCAAGGGCTTGTGTGCTGTTGCAAGTACAGTTGGGTCCCTGCATCCTCGGGTGTTTGGTTCCCAGACTTACTGTGGATACTGGAAATGTGGATAGCAGCGAAACCTATTAAAATAAAGGATTTCCAGTAAAAACATACCATAGAGTTGCATTGAAGGGCCTAGAAGATGCCTAGAGAGGATGCCTCTTTAGGCATTTTCCAGCACAACTTTGTGGTATGTGTCCCTTATTTTGTGTCCTGCAGATAACTGAAACTGCAAATTTTGGTACTGTACTACAAACATACCAATGGGCAGTGTCCTTGTTTTTGTATGCAGAATGTCACAGGACATGAACATATTCTGCTGGGTACAAAATTGTTTCCCTTAATTTCCAGAGCCAAGAAGTCAAAAGCTGTTCTTCAAGAAGGGTTCAGCTACTCAGTGTTTTGGGGGCCTTTGCCACTCCTTAAACAACTCACAAAAGAATTCCAGGTGCAAACTTCTCTGTTTTTGTGTATTGTAGGCATGGATGCTACAGATAATTAAATAAAGCATATAAAGGACTTGTTTAAGCAAACAGCTCAAAACTCACATGTTCGAAAAGGGGAATAAAGAAAAGAAAATTAAAGCTTAGCACCACAGAGCAATTAGCAAAGGTGTTAAGTCAACTTGCTAAGCAATCTGTGATATCAGACATGCAATCAACATGGGAGACAATAAAAGACACTGTAATTAATGATTAAGTGGGACTACAGGGATATAAAGCACAGGAGGTTCCAGTGTAATTGAATTTAAGAGAGGACTGATCTTTTGAGAACAGTGTTTTCAGAAATCCATTTGTTCTTGAGTGAATGCTTTTTATCAATGCACAGAACTGATTTTGGCACTAGCACTCTCCTTTTGTAATCATATTAACATATACTTTCAATAAAATAATAAGTTCTTTTTTGTACAAATTTGATGCCACATTCACATGATTATACCCAAATGGTTGTTAACTCCAATCATGTTGACTTCAACCCTATGAATGAGAGACCTCCAACTCATCCTATCATCAACAGCCCTGCTCAGGTCTTGCAGACTCAAGGCAGTGGCTTCCTTGATTTAACCATCTGTAATGCAGTCTTCCTCTTTTTCTGTTGTCTTCTACCTTGCCAAGCATTATTATCTTTTCTAGTGAGTTATGGCTTCTCATGATATGTCCAAAGTATATCTCAGTTTAGTCATCTTGGCTTCTAGGGAGAGTTCGGGTTTTATTTGCTGTAGGACACATTTATTTATCTTTTTAACAGTCCATGCTGTAGAATTCTTTTCCACTACCACATTTCAAAGGAGTTATTTTTCTTCCGATCAGCTTTCTTCACTGTTCCACTTTCACAACCATACATAGAGATTGGAAATATGATGGTATGGACAATCCTAACTTTGGCATTCAATTATATATCTTTATACTTGAGGATCTTTTCTAATTACTTCATAGCTGCCCTTCTGAGTCCTAATTTTTTGATTTCTTGTCTGCCATTTCCATTCTGCTTAATAACAGAGCTAAGGTATAGGAAATCTTTCACTATCTCAATGCTGTCATTGTCTGCCTTAAAGTTACTGATGTGTATATAAGCAAGCTAGAACAGAGATCATTCTCTTCCTCTGATTCTGTGATGCCTGGCGTAGCACTTTGATTGTAGATATTGTGAATAGCTGAAACTACTTTGAAGATTAAAGCACCTCTTGTTTTCTGGATGCCAAACACTCTGTGTGTGAGTATTCTTGGGAAACGGTTGCTACCAAGTCTGCTGAGACAGTTTTTGGCTTCTCTTGGCGACTGAATGTCCTATCATCCCCTGACAATTAGTCCCACTATTGTTTCCATTACAAAATTTCTAGCTTGGTTTGAACATGCTTTCATCTATACCTTGTTATTTCCAATGTCTATAGAACACTATTACTTTAAACCATTGTTGCTCAAATTTATCTAGAGCTTGTTTCTTTAATAGTATTGTTAATTTATCCATTTATTTTGTTGACTTTTACTAACCACTCTCCTATTGATGGAATGTTTTTTACTTTCCAATTTCTCACAAAAGTGATCCTTGCAGCCATTATATATATATATATTTCTCACAAAAGTGATCCTTGCATTATATATATATAAAATTCTCTTGGATATGTTGCCGTTTTCAGTGTGCTGATCGGCTGCTTAGGTGTCTGGATCTTGCCCCTCCTTGCAGGACAAGGCCCCTGGCTGCAGCAATCAGCACAGTCTTTTTGCAGACTCTGGCTGTCAGAATCTTGGAAGAACAAGGGCCAAGCTATCAGACGCAGCCGGCTACAATCATGCAGCACACCTGAAGCAGCCAGGGGAATTGCTATTTAAGAGCGGCATTCGGCCTCAGTCTTGGCCACCACAACATAGTCTTCTGTGCTGTCTGTAGCTTCCCCTTGAGCCTTCTGTGCTGTCTGGACTGTTTTTGGGCTTCTGTGTATCTTTGACCCTGCCTGGACTTTGGACTCTGTCTCTTGTGTTCCTGACCTGGCCCTGGTGTTTCTGCTCCTAGAACCTGCTGCCCACACCCTGGACCCTGACAGTAGGAAGCTTCCCAACCAATCAACTTCCTATTCAGCAGCCAATCAGCACACTGGTGGAGGAAACATGTAGAAAGCTTCAAGTCCTTTCTAAACAGAGCTGTAGAGGGGCTCTCACATCCTGAGACATATGGAAAATCAGAAAACCATCTGTTGGGGATGCTTTGATCAAGATTTCCTGCGTGGCAGGGGGTTGGACTGGATGGCCCTCGTGGTCTTTTCCAGCTCTACAATTCTATGATTCTATGAGTGTGTGTATGTGTGTGGCATGGGTGTATATGTGTGTGGCATGAGGGTGTGTAGCATAGAGTGTGTGTCTGTGTGTGTACATGCAGTTGAGTGGTGGCAGCAGAGGGGCTCTTGCATCCTGGCACATGTGGTGTGTGTATAATGTGGTGTGCGTGGCGTGGTGTGGTGTGTGTATGCATGATTCCATGGTGGGGGAGGGGCCCTCACATCCTGGCACGTGTGGTCTGTGTGTCTATCTGTCTGTGTGTACATGTGGTTGCATGGCAGTGGCGGTGGGGCTCTTGGCATGAAATTAGCCATTATAGTTAATTTGAAAGGTTATATATTAATGCATCAAATGATTGTACTCTTGACATGTTTCCTAAGTGGCCAAACAGCAGAGTGGGAATGGAAACGTACCGAAGCATTTTATATATGTAGATAATGGTGTATGTTACACTGGGTATAGTTACTATATAATATAATTCTTTTAAATTTCCCTTCCGTTCTTTTAATTAGCCCTGGTTAACAGTCTGGTTCAAACATTTTGGACTAGTTGACATTTTCAAACATTCCTCAAATACAACCTATGTAAAGCACACCACAGTAATTCAAATAGGATATAACTTATGCAAGTGTCATCATGGTCAGATCAGATATCTCCAGGAATTGATGCAGCCTGCATGTTACCTTTAAATATACAAATGCACTCCTGGGCATCACCAAAATCTGGGAATTCAAGTTCAGGGTTGAATCCAGGAATACACCCAAACTGCAAACCTAGTTCTTCAATTGACCCCATCCAGTACAGGTAGAATCTGTTCCCTGATCTGCCTTTCAGATGATTAGGAACACCTCTGTCTTGACTGAATTAAGCTTCAGTTTCTTCATGCTAATCTGGTCCATTACTGACACTGGGCACTAGCTTAGAACTCAAACAGCTTCCTCAAATTTAGAGGGAAAGGAGAAATAGTGTTGGGGTCACCAGCATATTGATGGCATCAAATCTCAAATCTCTGGTCAGCTTCTTCCAGTGGCTTCTTGTAAATATTTAATAGAGCCTTGACAAATACCACAGGACTACTTCCAGAGCATCAAATGAGAAACAACCCAGCACCACCTTCTGAACAATTCTGAGCCAGGAAGGACCAAAGCCACTGCAAAACAGTGCCTCCAAGTCCTATCCCAGAGGGGTAGTCCAAAAGAATACTGTGGTCAATGGTATCAAAAGTCTCTGAGATGTGCAGCAGAACCCCAAAAGATAGACCCCTCTTGATTCTTTCCCAGCAAAAGTCATAGTCCAAAGCAACCACAGCCATCTGTATCCCATAACCAGGTCTAAGCCAGATTAAAATAGATCTGGATAATCTGTCTCTTCCAGGAACCCCTAGAGTTGAGAGGACACCACAAACTTTAAGACCTTATCTAAAAATGGAATATTAAAAACTGATCTGTACTTATTAACTATGATAGGATTCAGGGAGGGCTTTTTAACCAATGGATTCACAACTGCCCTTTTAAATCACAATGGAATGTTTCCTTGTTGTAAAGAAGCACTGACCATTAGGGATGGAAAGAATATTTGAAAATATTTTTTTAAATGGTCAAAACTATATTTTTTTGGTTGAGAAACCCTGGTGAGAAGAATCTTGGACTGATGAGACTCTTCACTGTTATTCTGTGCAAAATTTACATGCTATTGTTTTGTGCCAAAAGCAGCATTTTCTGTGCAGAAAATAATATTTCTGTGCAGAAATCTTACTGCTGTTTTCTACACAAAACAACCATGTGCAAATTTTGCACAGAATTTTTCCCAACTTGTGAATAGACTTCTAAAACTGCACGGTTTCCAAAGATTTCCTCACAGTGGGAAGACAATTTTTCTAAAATTGATCATTGCTTCCTTTGAGAAGAAAATGAGTGAAGAATTACCTTTCTACACAACTGGCCAGTCCTGCCAACTTCTTTTATAAGCCCGAAGGGGAAGGATCCAGCACACATGCTGTTGACTTCACCTCTCCAAGGATTCTATTCACATCCTCAGGCTGAGCAAACTGAAAGGTTCTATTATTGTTGGATAAGCAGGGACCAGAGTTTCACCCACTGGAACTGTATCAGCTACAGCATTCAAATCAGCACAGATTGTACTGATGTTATCTGCAAAGTATCGTGCAAATTGTTTGCAGTGAACAGTCAAACAGCCTACATTCTTATGAGCCAGGATATAATAGTTCTCTGGCCACTCAAAACAGCTCATCTGGATAAATCTGAGCAGATGCAATACTGGTACAGAAAACAGTTTTGTTTTTCGCTGCCAGCACCACCAGCATGATAACATCCTATGAACACTATTTTGTGTTCAGTTGGGCTCATTCTGAGTTCGGGTTGACTGCCATATCCACGGATTCGGTATCCATGGCTTCACTTATCCACACCAGAAAAAAAAGTTCTCTCTAGGCATTTCTAGGTCTTCCAATGTGATTCTATGGTCAACTTCTGGCATTTGTCCCATTGAAAATAATGGGGTTCCCTATTATCCACGGTTTTAGGTATCCACGGGGTGGTGGTGCTTCAGGATCGTATCCCATGCAGACATGGGGGTCGACCTGTAATCTACTATCATTGCTATTGTTCACATCCTACTTATATGATCACCCAACCATTCCTTAGTAAACTAGGAAGCTAGCTTAGTTTTACTCAAGCCAAATTCCATAAGGCTCATGAGCTGTACCATCTTAACTGAACCCCCAGCTCTGCAGAGGCGTTGAGTTCCAGTGAGTCTAAACCCCACCAGGGAATCATAGAATCATAGAATTGCAGAGTTGGAAGAGACCACGAGGGCCATCCAGTCCAACCCCCCTGCCACGCAGGAAATCACAATCAAAGCATCCCCGACAGATGGCCATCCAGCCTCTGTTTAAAGACCTCCAAGGAAGGAGACCCCACCACGCTCCGAGGGAGTGTGTTCCACTGCCGAACAGCTCTTACTGTCAAAAAGTTCCTCCTCATGTTGAGGTGGAATCTCTGTTCCTGGAGCTTGCACCCATTGCTCCGTGTTCCAGTCTCTGGAGCAGCAGAAAACAAGCCTGCTCCATCCTCAGCGTGACATCCCTTCAAATACTTAAACAGGGCTATCATATCACCTCTAAATCGTCTTTTTTCCAGGCTAAACATACCCAGCTCCCTAAGTCTCTCCTCATAAGGCATCGTTTCCAGACCTTTTACCATTTTAGTTGCCCTTCTCTGGACACGCTCCAATTTGTCAATATCCTTTCTGAATTGTGGTGCCCAGAACTGGACACAGTATTCTAAGTGAGGTCTGACCAAGGCAGAATAGAGTGGCACTATTACTTCCCTTGATCTAGATACTATACTTCTATTGATACAGCCCAAAATTGCATTGGCCTTTTTAGCTGCCGCATCACACTGTTGGCTCATGTTCAACTTGTGGTCTACTAGGACTCCTAGATCCCTTTTGCACGTAGTCTCATTCAGCCAGGTCTCTCCCATCCTATATTTATGCATTTCATTTTTCCGCCCTAAATGCAGTACTTTACATTTCTCCGTATTGAATTTCATTTTGTTAGCTTTGGCCCAGCTCTCCAGTCTATCCAGGTCATTCTGAATTTTGATCCTGTCCTCTAGGGTATGATCTATCAGTGAACTATGGAAAGTCCCTCCATACTAAGATCCCCATCATCCCATCCAGCACAGAAGGGCAGATCCGGAGTGTGTCCTGGAACATGAGTGGGGAGAGATATCACTTGAAACAAATCCATGGATGGCATGAACATCATGAAGTGCTGAGGCAGAGGTTTACAAATCCCCACCTCCAGGCAAAAACTTCCCAAGGGGACACCAACACCACTCCTAAGACCAGTTCAATGAACTCAGTAAAAAAGACTGTTGAGCAACGGGGAAAGTAGTACATTAATAGAATTCCTATTCCGTCCCAAATATATACACTCAAACCTGAGACTGTGGGACAGGACTTGGAGAGCAAAGCTGAAAAAGGTCTCTTAATACAGGCCAGGTCAACACATTCATCCAGGATGAAATACTGGATGCTTATTGTTTTCCTGCACTGACTGACATAGTTTTCAGCAGCAGCATTTTAAATCCAGTGGGCTTGTTGCTAATACAGTACTATTGAAGCTCTTTGACATAGAGAATAGTTTGTGAGCAACCAGTGCTTATTTTTCTCCCATAGCATGCTGGCTGCTACCTCACTCTGAATCTCTCCTTGCCCTGTATTGTTCTAAGGACCACCCCATAGTTCCATTCACCATGCTTCCTCCTTTGGAAAAACATCTTTCCCCAAACAGGCAGCAACAAGAATTATAACCATTCTCCTCCAACATGGTCCATTCACCATGCTTCCTCCTTTAGAAAAATATCTTTCCCCAAACAGGCAGCAACAAGAATTATAACCATTCTCCTCCAACATGGTATAGTGGCTTGAATCCCCGCTTGGCCATGAAAACCTACTGGTGACCCTGGGCAAGTCTCACACTCTCTCAGCCTCAGAGGAGGGCAAAGACAACCCCCCTCTGAACAAATTCTGCCAAGAAAACCCCATGATAATCAGAAATGATTTGAAGGCACACAGCAACCATACACAAATTTAGGTAGGCAGATGTGAAACAGCCAGATCAGCCCCCCTCCTGCCCTTAGGCGGAAGGAGTGAACATCGTCTTGATATTCCTAAAGGGGTTCTCCCCCAAGGGGCAATTCCCTTTGGTGCTGCCCCCTTTGGTGTCTGGGTCAGCCCCGCAGGAATGCTGCTTTGATTATCCATCTCCCAGAATTGCTATAAATGGGCAGGGTAGCAGTTCCTGGAAAACAAAGTGTCTACATGCCTTGGTGCACAAGACAGCTCTTGGTTGCAGCTTCAAAGTTCCACAGGTGAAGTAAACACCGGCAGTCAATGTCCCACAGGTAAAGCAAACGCAGGCAATGATTTAAAAAAAACAACAGTTTTGTGACAATTGTACTTAACATTTTATAACTATCATACTTGATAATTCCCAGAGTGCACAATGTGAGTTTCCCAATGCAGTGTTGGATATGGATCTATTTATAGATCTGGATATATATCTGGATCTACTTATAAATCTCTGAGTGATCCATCTCAATAAACAAGAATTTCTGATAATTATTTAACAATAGCATTAGTAGAATGACTTATCACTTACCATCTTGCTGAAATGAAGAAAGCTTGGGGTAAACAGAAATAGATTTTCATGTGGAAGGACTCTTGGAGCCATTCTGTCTTGATATTCTGCTGGGAAAAAATCCTTGGGTCAAAAGCCTTTCCATTTTAAGAGCCTTTTGCACCAGCTTGGTTGGGGTTCTAGTAAAAACAAAGGAATCCTGCAATCCTGAAGTCTCCCCAACATTGTCCTAGAAAATTTCATCAGGTTAAAAGATTGTCCCACTTATTTTGAACCTCAGTGGTGGGGAGGTGCTGCCCAGCTTTCAGAAGAAGGTAGAATTATCCTTTGTTCAGCAATATTTTGGAAATGAGAGGTTGGAAAAGTTACTTTAATTGGACTACAACTCTCTGAATCTGGTTAGAAGATTCTGAGCTTTGTAGTCTTAAACATTTTTGAGCTCTGTATTTCACAAATAGTGAGTCAGGGCCTGTCTACACTGAAGAAATAGAGTGATTTGACACCACTTTATCCACCATAGTTCTGTCTTACGGAATCCTGTTATTTGTAGTTTGGTGAGGCACCAGAGTTCTGTGATACAAAATGCTAAATGCCTCACACTGAGGAGATTTTCACACGGGCCCAAAATGCCCCGTTACTGCCATGGAATAATGTAAATCTTTCATACACTTAGCTTAATTCCACAGCACAAATGGGCTCCCCCTCCTCTTGCTGGCTGGCCGGAAATGCAGCCTTTGTAAGGCTGCTTTCACAACCGGCCATCTGAAATCCCGGCTGTTATCGCAAGATAAGGCTGGACAGTAAATTTAAAAAATAAAACTCCCCCAAACATAAAATCAGTTCACCAAGCACAAAAACACACTTTAAATCGCACAATCAAAACAGGGAGGGTAAAATAAAGGGTGCCACTTACCTGGATGTCCAGATCGTACCAGGAAATGCTCGGAATGGACCTCCCCTCCACGGCTGTCATTTCAGAACAGGAACAGGGCTACTGTTCGCAAACCTGTGATTGCGTGATAGTGACGGAATGGGAGGTCTATTCACAATGAAAAATCATGATTACATTGTTCCGGAACAGTCACAGGAGCAGGATGGATGCAGGACAGAACACTGTCAACGTCGTCCGAAAGGGAAAACCTTTCCCGACCCTATTCTGTTCCTGCCATGGGATATATAGCCCATGTGAAAATGTCCTGACTCTCTAGGGTTTCAGACTGGATTGTTTCCTAGCCCTGCATGGAGATCTCGATTATTCTCTGGTGGTTCCTTTCCAACTACTGCTGAGGCCCAACTGTACTTAGCTACCAAAATCAGAAGAGACTGGAGATACTCAAAGTGATTGTGTACCTTTAAAGTGTTGCCTTTACCTCACCAGTCCAGTCAAAATCCACACAGACTTTGGAAGTGGAGTAGTGCAACCCAAGGATTAAATAAAAGTTTTGGTTATTGCTGACTTCACTCCAGTAACCTGAGACCTACTGTCTGTTAATTCCATTTTGTTTTCACAGTACTGTATCTCATTATTTCCTGATTCACTTGAAGAGGTATTTATTTAGCTCTGATTCTCTCCTGACCTTCTGATACTTGCCTCCAAAAGAGAGTTCTGCAAACCTTGAAAATGTTGCATGTATGCACCCACCAGCTAAAGGTGGCCTTCTGGAAGATATTCAGCCTTCTATTTTCTCTCTATAGTGGAAATGCATATTTTTTTCAAAGCACCTCATTTTCTTCCCTCGCTGTCAACTTCTCCCATAGTGGAAGTCAAATGTACAGCTTATTAGACAAGATGGAAAGTCAGACTTTTGCAGAGATAACAGGGAAACAGTAATGGCTTCACAGTACTAACAAGTATTAAGGTTTGGATATTATCTTCAAGAGGCTTTTCCCTGTTATTAAAAAAGTAAGTGAGACAAGTCTCTGAACTGGTTATCTGGTTAGAAGCTAAGGAGGGACAAGATTTTTAACCAGATAGTTGAAGCAATGCAGAACTTGTTTTTCTTAAATAAATAAATAAATAAAAGATTTCTAGCACCATGTGCATCTTATGTTGTGCTAGGCCTCTCTTTGAATCTCTCTTTTCACACACACTCAGACAATTGTGGGTTGCAAAAACGATTCTGGGTTCCATTGTCAAATCCCTTAAAGCATTTGTAAGAGAAACAAAGGTACCTCTGCACTACACAGTTATAGTAATTTAATATTTTAACTGCCATAGCTCCATCCTATGGTATCCTGGGATCTGTGCTATGGTGAGTTACTTAGAAGCTTATCACACTAGGCTCTTCTCCCACTACAATAATGTGTTTTTAAAAAATGCTATTCAAGTGGGATTGCTATCTTACCTCTTGCATCATTTGGAACCATTGTGGGACTATGGCATCCATTTGCATTAAAACCTTATGGCACACAGCATTTTGGGACTGCCCACCCACTACCTCCTCCATGACATTATCCCTGCCCCCTTCCCTAATTTTGCACATGCGCATGTGTGCGTGTGCACACACATACACAAATGCTCCCCTGCAGAAATATATAAATATAAAATATAAATGAAAATGGATGTCCAAACCCTGTCCGGGCAACCAGCCAAAGGTTGATTACTACACAGCTGATAGCAGAGGCACAGCACAGTCAAGCTAAATTACAGGCAAAGGAATCAAGGCAATGTGAAACCGGACACTTACTTTACTAGCAAGCGAATATGAGTTCATAAGCAAAACCCAAATAACAAGGAGTAGGTCCAGCAAACAGAGTTCAGAGTAGTCCAGCAGAATTCAAGTCAGGTAAACAAACACAGTCCAGGTTAAACACAGCAAGCAGGAACGTGATGGTTCAGCAGGTAGGTCAGATAATCTCCAACAATGCTTGGAGGTCAGGGCTGTGTATTTATAGCTAACACAGCTGCTGCTTAGCTAATTGCTGCTTGCTATATATATGCTGAGACCGCCTCAAGCCCTCCTTTTGTTGTCTCCATGCTGAGAAGGTAGGTATAGGTAAGTTGTCCTCTGTATCTGGAGGGGAAGGACCCTCTGCCAGAGCTGGTACCGCACTACTGTCTGCCTCTGATGCCTGTAGCTCTGGAGCATCCTCCTGTTCAGCAGGTCCTGGTATGTCCACTGCTTCAGTCTCTGAGTCAGAGTCCATTTCCAAGTTCTGGAAGCAGGGCATGACAATGGGGGAGAGGGAAGGAGGCTCACTCCAGTTGCAGTTGCTTGCAGGTGTACCCAGAATTCTCCCTGGGTATTGCTTCAGAAGAAACCTTGCCTGATGTGGCTGTTCAGGGAGCCATTGCTGCCATGCTACCCTCACACTGCCCTGCATTGCCTCTTTTTCTCCTCCTCCAAGCTCCTCTACCACTTTACTTCCTTTGTTGGTGAATATGCATAAGTACTCCTGGAAGCGCTGTACAAAATTAAATGAGGGGAGGGGAAGATGTGAGGGAGGGAAAGAGAGGCCGGAAGAGAGACACACAGGGGGCACAGCTGCTGCTGCTGCTGCTGTGGAGAGGCTGGAGTGGGTGAAAGGCTCACCTCAAAGCCACCCTTGCTGTTTCACTTATCTCCTTGGCCAACCACTCACCCTTTTCAAGATTGGAAAGTGGACAGCGGACCCCAGATTACAAATCTACTGGAGGAGCAAGGAGTTACTGTTTATAAAGCCTTATCAATGTGTAAAAGGGCACTCTGCACATGTCTGGTAGTGCTCTTGGGACTCAGTGTGTGCATGGCAGTCTCCTTCTGTAGACTGACGTTTCCCCACCCAAAGCATGCACACTAACTGTCCACTGCTGACCCAAAATTGCCATAAAAGTGCAATTGAATGTTCGCAGGAGAAACTGTAGTGGAATAGTGGCAGGAAAGGAGGTCATTAATGTTTTTTTTGTGTTAATAAGGAACGCTTTCAAGACGGTCTCCTATTGGATAACAACGGAAGAGGAACAGCGTCATGTTGTAGGCCCCAACTGAGGGCGCTGTTATCCTGTTATTGTGATTTATTTGCCTTGTACAATGAGGCTCTTAGAATCCTCTGCTAGGGAGAGTTTGGGTCTCTTCCACTGAACAAAAGTGGTGTAGCACAGAACTCTAAATATTTCCCCATGCTACAAATCCCAGGATTCTGTAGGACAGAGCCATTGATGGTAGTTCAAGTGATAAAAAAACTGGCATAACTGTGCAATGTGGATAAATCCTTCATAAGCAAGTGCCATTTCTATTTAGGATCCAGAGTGAGAACTGGAGGCCTTGCTCTTCCTCAGACTGCTTCACGACAAGGAATAGTGCTACAGAACAGTATCATGAAGCCAAGTCAAAGTGCTACCTGCCTCACTCAGGAAAGTTGTGGGTTAAGAAAAAGGTACCAGCTAGGAGCCAGCCAGAAAAAGGTACTAGTCAGGAACCACCACGTGGCGGGTGGAGGGCTGGATGCTGCACCTGACATACTCTGTCTCACCCTGAAACACTTTGCTTCACTATAAAAACAGAGCTTGGAAATTTATTTTTGAAAACAATGAATATAATGGTATGCTGAATCCATCTATATGCTGAGACCTGACGACCCTATCTAAAACCTGGAATAAAATATCATCAAAAGAAGCAGCATTTTGCTGCGTCAAGTTTGGGTAAAGTTGCCTGTTACATTTGTTGCATAAAGCATCACCAGTCTAAATCAGGAGTGGGCAACTGCTAGATATTTTGGACTACAGCTCCCATAATCCTTCAATACTGGCTATGTTGTAGGCCAAAACCCAATAGCCTCTATTTCTCCTTCCTATTTTGGGAAGTTAACTATGCAGCGTAGAATAAATACATATGCTGAGCCAGGGCACCATTTGACTGTTAAAACTGTTTGGCGTTTTACGGCTGTCTGGAGTCATCTCTAGGCACCTGGAATTTGGAGAGCCAGATCCAGTAGCTTTTTGAGACTATCAGCATCTGCCTCACCTAGTGCAGGATGTAACAAGAGCAGACAGCCCTGACTTTCTGAAGACCCCTGTGTAATTGCTGTGTCACCAAGTGTCACCCTACGTAGAATCTCTCAGGAGGCTTACATAAATGAAATTCACTACCTTTTAGAGAGGACACATCGTCAGCGGCATTTTTCATACAGACACAGACAGCTCACGCCACCCAAGCCATATGGATGGCATACCGGTGTATTCCAATGGAACGGGAAATGATGACTCATTTCCATTATCTGCCAAAATTATTATACCCAAGGAGTGGTTTATGGCCTGAAATAGTACCTCTGTTTGCAAATGTATACACAGCACATCAAGAGTCTGTCTCTGTTGCTTTCAACTGGCCTGTGTGTAGCTGAACAATAATTATGCCTGTTAGAACTGCTCTTATTACGCTAGTTTGGGTCAGCATTTCTGATTTTATTCATGCCATTTGTTTATAGGGAATCGCAACTCTCTTATAAATATTATTATGGATGGGAAATAATGTTATTGTTGTTGGTATTGCATTGTAACGTCCATCCTGCCTGATCCCAAGGTACTTGGCCAGTTGCCTAGACAACAGAAAGATAATGTCACTGAACTATTGCCTGTAGATTCAAAAACATCTTTAAGAATATACAGTCAGCCATTTGTATCCATTGATTCTTTATCCACGGATTCAGCCAACTACGCTTCAAATATCGCCCCCCCCCAAAAAAAAAGAATCCCAAAAAGCAAATCTGGATTTTGCTGTTTTATAGAAGGGATGTCATTTTGCTACGTCATTGTCTATAACGGGACTTTGAGCACCCATGGATTTTGGTATCCACAGGGAGTCCTGGAACCAAACCCAGTAGATACCAAGGACCCACTGTATGTGTGTGTATACACACAAGCACATGTGCACTCACACACAGAAAGGGAGAGGCACATATATAATCCTATAGATTTCAAAAATCTATAGGAATACACACACACACAGAGTATAATAGATATTTGAATTAAAGGATTTTATATAAAAGTTTATATTAAATGGAATACACATATTCTATTTTGTTTTTCTGCAATTGTAATCCATTGTGAAAGGCATTTCTGCCCACCCATGCAAATATAAATACAAACCATGGATGACTGAACTGTCTGTATGAGGGCACAACTGTTTATTATGGTTCACCAAGAGAAACTGTCTCATTGGATCAAGACAAAAGTCAGGGCTGGCCCTGTAATTAGACAGTGTGAGGAGGCTGTCTCTGCAACAGGCTTTGAAGGTCCTGTCAGGGCAGCCTTGTTACCTATGACTTTTATGGCATTGCATTTTTATCACCAGGAATGGGGAGAGGTGTTTATAGGGCTTTCTGCCTACAGTTGGGTAGATCCAGTACTTTGGATGTTAAATATCTTGATTTGGATAGCTGTGGGAACAGGTAGCTCAAAACAAAGTCTATCTACTTCAGGGACCTTTTCATTCTATACAATTACAGTTGTCCCTTCATATTCGCTGGAGTTTGGTTCCAGGACCCCCTGTGGATACCAAAATCTGTGAATACTCAAGTCCCATTATACGCAATGGCATAGCAAAATGGTGTCCCTGATATAAGATGGCAAAATCGAGGTTTGTTTTTTGGATTATCATGTTTTTAAGAATATTTTCAAGCCATGAATACTTAAATCCGTGAATACCAAATCCGTGGATATGGAGAGACAACTGTATAGCACTATGATTCCACCTTGAATGGCCATGGTTCTATCTGATGGAGCCCTGGAATTTGTGGTTTAGGGAAGGTCACTTAGAATTCTCTGTTAGAGAGCCCCTAGGATCCCTTATAATACAGTCATGGAAGTTAGGTGCTATCGTGTGAAAAAGGCCTATGCAATTTTGTTTGCAATAGTGATGAAGCAGGTACCTTGTAAACACGTAGGGCTGGAGTGGGCCATTTCAGAGACTCTGAGGGCCAATTTCCACCCCAGGATCCATTTCACTGCCTCCTGCAGAAATTAAAAGTCCACATCCATTAAATAAAAAAAAAAGCTTTATTTTTTTCACGAATATCTAACAAAATAAGGCAAATGTGTGTGTGTGTGTGTGTGTGTGTGTGTGTGAGAGAGAGAGAGAGAGAGAGAGAGAGAGAGAGAGAGATACATCTCTGTTTAAAGAGGAATTATTGTTCCTGGAGCACAATCCTCTATTTTTAAACAAAACAATAATGGCTAGGAGCTCTATCATTGTAGCTCCATCTCCCAGTGTGATCCCGCCAAACCCACAGACAATGACACCAGCATAGAGATTTCTGAGGCCAGGGCAGTGGGGTGCTGAGTGAAGAAACAATTAACCCTCTCCCAGCAGCCAGGTGGTTTGTGACAGGCAGCCAAAGGGACCCCTGTGGGGTCTTATCAGAAGGTGGAGATTTGGGTCAACTGTTATGCAACAGGTGGGGGCAGGTCTGTTTGTAAGGAACGAGGAAAGAGGCCTTCTTGGTGGCTGCTCCCAGACTGTGGAACTCCCTCCATCCAGAGGCTAGGATGGCTCCCTCCTTGTTGTCCTTCTGTCAACAGGTGAAAACTTTTCTGTTCTGACAGTATTTTAGATATTGACTGCCAGGACTTCTAACAGTGTGCTGTTTGGGTGATTTTAATGGATCCTAATGTTTTTCAGTGGATTTGTTTTAATTGGTTTGAATTTTTACAGATAATTTCACTGCGTTGTTATAAAAGCTTTTTGTCCATTTGTATTTATAACTTCATACCTTTTAAAAAATTGTATCTGTTTTAACTTTTGTAAGCTGCCCTGTGTCTTTGGAGATTTTCACATGGGGACAAAATGCCCAATTACTGCCCCGCCACCTCCTCTCTTGTTCCTGCCATGGAATAATGTAAATATTTCACACACTTACCTTAATTCCATGGCAGGAACGGGCTCCCCCTCCCCTCGTTGGCTGGCCGTAAATGCAACCATCGTAAGGTTGCTTTTACGACCGGCCATTTGAAACATTATCATGTTATCACGTGATAACGGTGGGCGGTAAATTTAAAAAATAAAACTCCCCCAAACATAAAATCAGTTCACCAAGCACAAAAACACATTTTAAATCACACAATAAAAATAGGGAGGGTAAAATAAAGTGTGCCACTTACCTGGATGTCCAGATTGTACCAGGAAGTACTCAGAATGGACCTCCCCTCCATGGCTGTCATTTCAGAACAGGAACGGGACTCCTGTTTGTACACCCATGATTGCGTGATAGTGACAGAACGGGAGGTCTATTCACGATGAAAAATCATTATTACATTGTTCCGGAACAGTCACGGGAGCAGGATGGATGCAGGACAGAACGGGGTCAACATCGTCTGAAAGGGAAAACTTTTCCTGACCCTGTTCTGTTCCTGCCACGGGATATATAGCCCGTGTGAAAATCTCCTTAGTATTAGGGAAAAGGTGGCATATAAATGAATTAAAAAGAACAACAATGAAGCTGATGATACCAAGCTATACTGTCTGTTGTAGGTGTTCAGGAACACAATGGTGTGATCCGATAGTTCCCAGCATAGCTACTTTGCTCTAATTTTATGCTATGTTATCAATAAACAAGACCTGGTCCTCTGTTTTCAGTACCAGAGCTGAGTCCAGGAATATATTAATCTACAAGCAAGGAAAATGCCCCTGAACATGTGCTGATTGCCTTCTTCCCTGCCACCAAGTAGCCACCGGCTGTTCACACAAACAAAGAAGCCAGGAGCAGGGCTTCCAGGCCTGACAAATGAGCTTCCAGGCAAGGGCTCTTTTTTTTGAGAACCTACTGCCTGCCACCTTTCTAGTAGAGTGAGTTACTAAGAAATTGTCTAAATGGTGAAAATAACCCTCATGGAATTAGCCGGCAATACAACCTGTTTAAATGGGATTCTGCATCAATCCACTATATTTGGAAGGAGGGGGGCCCAAAACAGCAAAAACAATGCAGGAAAAGCCTTTGTGGCTTCCCCCGTAGTTTTTAAAAAACAGCAAGGGGAGTGTGGATTCCTGCTCATTGGGACAAGCCATTCAATATGAATCTCTTTCCCATAAGAGAGGAAGTGCAAAGTGATTGGCTGGGTGAGTGCAAGGGTGGGGCTTGCTAACAGGGCAGGTGCTTGCTGCTGCCATGTTGGATTTTTGCCTTAGCACATGATCACCAAGGTTATAAAACGGGGTGGGTGTTTGTTTGCTTTCCTGTTACATCAAAAAATCACTCTAGCACACCTTAAACATTTAATTAAAAAAAAGTTCAGCGGTGGCAAATTGAGATAAGTACAAATGTGAGTAAATCACCTGCAGGCACCACCATGCGTGCAAAGCTTATGGGGGCTTACGGGGGCAAAAACACTGTTAAGACAAGTCGCTGCTGCTGCAAAATGCCATTACTGCAAGGCACTCTGTCACCCCCCTCTCTTGTATAGACGGAGCCTAAGATATACACGGTACATTGTCTGACTCACTCTTTGAAAGAATAACTCTCAGTCTCCCAGCCAATAAGACTTCAGTGCAAAGGACAGCAATGACCCTATCATTAGTAAACTTGGCTCTGCTGTCTCAGGTAGCAGATGCTAGGGGGGCAGAGTGGCTGCAAAGCTGCTGGTCATTGCTTGACACCCCCTTAACTAGCCTGACACCCTCAAGTGCAATGGAAAATGCTGCCTCACTGTCGATGTTAAAGTAAGTTTCATTCGCCAGACCAGGTAATGATAGGGTAAAATAGTCCTTTGCCCCAGGCAGCCAAATGTCTTGGGACACTCCCAGCAAACCATATCGCATTTCCACACAGGAAGACCTGCAAAATATCAAGACTATGGAGATTATCAGATGTGGCAAAAACCATGTCAGAAGATTGCGAAAAGAACAGGAAGGCGTGAAATTATCAGATGACGTCGTCCTCCAGCATCCCTGGGTCGTAGCACAACTGTGAGTAAGGTGACCCTTTTCTATTAGCAGCTTGTCCCCATCAATATGAAAGGGAAGCCTCTTCCACAACAGTGTTATGACCCAGGGACAGCTGAAGGATGTAGGCATCTGATAATGTCACCTTTTCTGTTCCTGTCGCATTCTTCTGGTGTGGTTTGGAACACTTTTTTTTAACCGTTCCACTGTGTCTGATAATCTCCTTAGACTAGAATCCTTTTGATGCCCTATGGTGGCAGTTGCACTTTGTTCCAGTCACATAGTGAGGAAAGGAGGACAAAGATTATCAGATGGGGACAAATATAGTGTCCTCGTCTCGCCTTCTAAATACCACCCCCCTCCTGTCTCTGTCACAGAATAAAAGAAAAAAAATTCAGACACCTACCTTTTTAGCATGATCAAAAGTGTCCCCCTCCCCTCTGGCAGCCTAGGTGTGAATGGAGCTCTCACAGAGCCCCATTCACTTTCTGGAAAGCAAATCTAGGCTGTCCTCGCGAGAGAACGACCATGCAGGAAATTCAAAAACAAAATAAAAGGTAAGAAGTGACAGCAAGCACAAAAACATACTTAAAACGAAGTAAACAGGGAAGGTACAAAAAAGGGTGTCACTTACCTGGATGCCCCGATCGCCACCACATGTATTCTTACAGGACCTTACAGGAAGGCTGGCATCGCACAGGAAATACAAAAATAAAACCAAAAATAAATGTCAAAAAATTAAACCAAGTACCTAAACACACTAAAAAAAAAAACCCCAAGTAAACAGGGGAGAGTACAAAAAAGGTTGTCACTTACCTGGATGTCCCGATAGTCACTGGAAGTGTTCGGCATGGACCTCCCAGATTGCGCCACAGGAAAAGGGCGACTTTTTGCTTACCCACGATTCCTGAAACGTAATGGGTGATCTATTGATGGCTTTTGCCCATCAATAAAAAGAAACAAAACAGAATGGAAGCAGCACAGGGGCAGAACGGGACAGGGATGACATTGTCTGAAAAGGAAGCCCTTTTGTGGTCCTGTGGCATCCCTGTCCCAGATTATTAGGCTCATGTGATAATCTCCAAAATCTGTGGACTCTGAGCAGCCTATTTCTCCAGTGAATGATGTCTTCATGATGAACATGGCCCCCCAAGGGGGGGGAGTTGACAGGGCTTTAGCCTGGGGGCCTGGGCTCCCAGGATTAGGAGGGCCCCCCATTTGATATTATTGTAAGTTTTTATTAGGGAAATCCATTTAGTTTTTTGAAAAAGAAATACAAATATTACTTTGATATCATCATTTCAACTGACTTATTTTAATTTTTATCCTAAACTCTGTAGAGTACCTCACTGCCCTTACCTTAGCAGTAGGTAGTGGGCCTGCCAAAGATCCTGGCCCAGGGACCCGTTTCAGGATGGGGTTGTGGGACCATGATGCCCACAACTTCTGCCTCCTGCCAGCATCATGTAGGCCAGCATAGTTATACAGTACTGGCCTCATGTACCAACAGGATTCCATCCAATGAAACAATATTCTGTTTCACCAGAAGCCAGAAAAGCAAATTACTTTATATAGACAAATAACTCTATATTATTTTATTATAGAAGTAATAGGCCAAGACCACACTGACCAAAGCAGTGACTAAATCACACTGAGGAAGACCTCTGACTGGCTGGTATGTACATGGTACAGATTGCCTTAACCACCTGAATCTTTTGCCTTCTACCTTTTCTCTTATTGCCTTGAAGTTACTCAGGTACAGCCTGTTCGCATTTGTTCTAATAACGCCTATCACAATGGCTCGGAGTGGAACAATTTACTGCAGGGGACATTGTGTTCCTGCTATTAGCAGCTAGGGCTTGTTCTGCACAGAGCCTCACTTTCCCAGACCTTTAAGAAACCCTGAACAGCCAGCTAAAATTATTTTACACAGCCATCTATGATGAGCAATTATTTCCTCCAATTACCTATTCAGTGTTTTCCATGCCAACCACTCTGGTGGTAAAAATTAATAAATTGTTAGTACTTTTAAACCTGTTTACATTGTGTGGTCACACGGCTAAAAATCACATTTGAAAAACAAGCTGGGCAGCCAAAAAGGAAAGAAAAATTCCAGAAGATCACATCAATAATATGAAGAAACAACTAAGTTTGTTTTGACAGTACTAGCCTACAGAAGGGTTTAGATGAGAAGTGGGAACCAGGCAGCCCCCCAGATGTAGTTAGACTACATGTTCCTGCAGTCCTAGCCAGCATAGCTAATGGTGGAGGGTGCTAAGTGCTGCCCTCCAACAACATCTGAAGACTGGAATATTCCCATCCTGGTTTACACTGTTAAACTCTAGCACAGTGACACATTGGATTTATTCTTAGTTACTATAAATGATTGTCTGAGACTGTCAAGAATGGTCTAGAAAAGAAGTTGTCATTTTAAACCGGCCCATTGGCTCATGATGGAAATAGAGGAAAAGTAAAGCCTTTTCAAGAGCAAGCAGTATTGGAAATGCAATGAAAACACAACTTTGGCAATTTAACATTAACAACTACACCTTGACGTACATTGTTGGTATCTTACTGCAAAGTTCCTTCTCTCTCTTGAAAAGATCTTGATTGGCATTTAAGTTTCACCCAATAACTCACTGGTCAGATATTGGCTGGCATGCTGTTAGTAAACATAATTCCACCTTATGCTTCCATATGTATTTCTTTCAGTCATAGCAGAGGTTGGTATTCCCTCCCTCCCTCTGCAACAACCAAAGTCCTCCTAGAACTCACTGTGTTGCTATAATAGCCAGCCCAAATGGCCATTTCATTGTTGGTGGAAAGTGAAAGGGATTGGAGAAACATCTGGCTTTGCTCTCATAGCTAGATGCAGACTGATGACATAATCTGCTGAGACCATCAGAAGACTCCCGTGGATCTGGTGGAAGACGTCCTTGGTCTGTGGGCTTGTCTATATGAGGCAATAAAAGGTGGATTGGTGTGCAGTAACGCCAATTTGCAACAGTGTCCATTTGTCTCTATGGTTTTTTTGGCAAGACTGCAGGTATGTGAAGCTATCCGTGTTTGATGTCATACGGGCATGCCTGTGAATCAAGATGGAGGGCGCGAGTGAATTACTCACATTTTTATTCTCCCCAAGTTGCTGCCGCCAAACAGTATTTTTTTTTTTAAAAAAAAAGTAAATCCAAGGTGTGGAAGTACGACCTTTTGCTTAAACAAGCTTAAAAACCCCATCCAGTTTCATTGCCTCAGTGCATGATCACTACCACGAACATTCAACATGGTGGTTCTGGCTGTTTCATTGCAGGCAAGCTCACATCTGACCAATCAGCAATCCACTTCCGTCCTTGCTGAGAATGCGCTGCAATCTGAACTGGTTATCCCAATGAGCAGCAATGTACATTTCCCTCACAGTTTTTTAAAAACTTCAGGAAAAGTCATGAAGGCTTTTCCTGTGCAGTATATGGCGTTTTTGGCCCCACTCCTTCCGAATACAGCCAATTGCCGTGATATCCCATTTAGACAAAAGGTATTCTCCTCAAATTCTATGAGGAGTATTTTCACTATTTAGACAAGCCCTGTGTCTGATGAAGTGAACCAAGCCAGATGCTTCTCAATTCCCATACTTTCCACTAGCCATGAAATGGCCATTGGAGGGAGACTATTGAAGCAACATGGTGAATCCTGGGGTGGTGACAGGATTGCTGTAGTGGAGTTGTGCATGTGGAGCTTATATGCTATGTGCAACTATGTAGGATCTTGGCCAACAAATGTACAAACTGAAATGCAGCACTCATTGTACTAATTTTATTGCTATGATGCTGGGCATTGCAAGCAAGCTGAGAATATTCCACCAACGCATCCAAATCTGTTAGTGATTTTGATAAGAATTAATGCTCCAGGATTCATCCTAGATGCATTGTGTAAAGTTGAGAAAGTCACCTACCACAGAAACAAAAAAGACCTACAAAACTCGAGTTGAACTGAAAGTTTTCAAATAAAAATGTTTAGTGTGAAAATGAGGAGTGACAGGTAGTTCAAGGGTATACTTGGGGAGATGAAAGTAGGGAGAAGATTGTCAGTGAGGAGAGTGTCCTTTCTTTAGAGGTTTCATGCAGGACGTTGCTTCCTATTCTTCCTTCCACAATGTGCCAGAATAGATCCAGGCCATTTGGGGTAGGGGCAAAGGACATTCTTTATTGGACCTCCTGAGAAGGAAAGAAAAGAAAAACCTCTTTTGCCCCTTCCATGTCAAACCACTAACCCTCTCAAGACATTTTACTCTCCTCCCATTACCAAAATGCTCCCCGGTTCACTTTCTGTTGAAACAGCAGCAAGATCGGAGGGGCCATTCCACAAAGTCTAATGAAACCTAATATGTTCCACAAAGTTTAATGAACCTAATATGTTAAAGTGAGATGATAAGAAACCCCTAGGGGCTGAATTAAGCCAGTGGGTCCTCATTTCTATTCTAGAAAGCACACTCAACTCATGCTGGGCTTTGGGACTTCACCATCCACACAAATGATCTGAGATTG
This sequence comes from Gambelia wislizenii, assembly GCA_030847615.1. Classification (NCBI taxonomy): domain Eukaryota; kingdom Metazoa; phylum Chordata; class Lepidosauria; order Squamata; family Crotaphytidae; genus Gambelia; species Gambelia wislizenii. The sequence goes on along the minus strand of JAUMIR010000002.1, from coordinate 313,205,833 downwards.
GGAACTGTTTGTTTGTTTGGAGCATTTATATCTCAACTTCAGCGAAAAAGCTCCCAGGTCAGCTTACAAATCATTAATTTGACAGTTCTCTGCCCTTAGGCTTACAATCTAAAAAGGAGACAAGCACTGAACTAGAACACATTATGCTAGAACTAGAATTCTCCATCAGTTCCAGCTATTGTTTCAGGGTGCATCCAGACTGACTGAAATCAGAAAGAACACTGATTTTATACTGGGTTAAATAAACCAACTTGGGGAGCTGGTATAAAAAGTCTGTGATCATACAGGCAGCTGACAAAAATATTCTGGGATAAACAAAACATGTACAGTTTTCCCTCCATATTCACGAATTTGGTATTCACGGTTTTAAGTATTCACGCCTTGAAAATATTCTTAAAAAAATAATAATCCAAAAAGCAAACCTTGATTTTGCTGTCTTATATAAGGGACACCATTTTGCTATGCCTTTGCATATAATGGGACTTGAGTATTCACGGATTTGGGTATCCACAGGGGGTCCTGGAACCAAACCCCAGCGAACGTGAAGGGACAACTATATAGATCTTCGAAATAAAACCATACAAAACAGGAACAAAACCTGGGACTTCCTGATCTTTTTCATCAGTTTGGATGCACCCCAAGTTGCAGACTGTTGAAGGACATAACCAGGGCAGAGTTTTGCTGTTTTCCAGACAGCCTTGTCCACCAATTTCTGATTTTCTCATGGTGGCACATTTGACAAGCTTCTGAAGAATCCTCATATCCCTTGAAACACAATATGGAAACCACAGCCGTGGTAAGATGTAAGCTTTACATCTGAAAGCATTTGCTGCATTGCAGCCTGTAAACAAGTAGGTTGCATTGCTATTATTGGCCAAGAGAGGGCACAAAAGAATAATATATATCCTTTTTTTTAATAACTGCAAGAAATTATTTTTGAGACCTCAATTAAGGTCACACTTTACAGTGGAGTATTTTAATAACCACCAATCTATTTCTCTGAGTCAGCCTTGTCTAATATTCCATTGGTCTCTTCTAATACAGCCTTACCTCCAACATATGGTTTGTAGTGAATAACTTCTACTATTATTTGCACATCTGCTGAAGAGTATTACATTAAACTGTTAAATGCACAATTATGTTCAATTATTTTAAGAGAATCTACTTTACCTCATGCTTATTCTCTAGGGCGTTTTGTGTTCTTAGTTACAGGAAGTTAGTGCAAGGTAGCAGATGGTAGAACATAATTTCTCCTAGCTAATATATTGAAATGCCAAATACACCATGATAATTACAGACATATATGCATGCATATGTAATCTATATGAATGCGGGGCAAGAGTGTGCATGTATAATGTAACATAAGCAGTTTCCGGTTCTCTTTGAGAATAGTCTTACAAGGAAATAATTTGCATATCACTCATTCTCTTTGGGTGCAGAGTTTTATTGCAGTTTTCTGTCTGCAAACTGATTTAGAGCTTTCTCTCTTTTGACCTTTTGGTCAAAAATGACAATTGCAAGCCAGGCAGATAGGATGGTTTTATTATGTTGACTGGCTTACATTGTTCTGAGGATATTTTCAGATGGGGAAATTATTCCCCGGAGAGGTCAGGACAGAATTTCACATGCCCACTTCCCTCTCCCAATCTCCCGTCACCCTGACGCTGTCCTTGTTCTAGTTCTTTTTATTAACGACAAACTCTCGTTAATAAAATATACCGGCAGGGAACTAGAACAAGGACAGCGTCAGGACGACGGGAGATCGGGAGCGGGAAGTAGGCATGTGAAACGCGGCGCTGCTTCCGGGACAGAAACAATTCTGTCCTGATCTCCCCGGGGAATAATTTCCCCATCTGAAAATCTCCTGAGTATTGTGACTTTTATTTCCTGCATTTTAACTTCACCTTTCCTCTTTGAAACCCAGGACAAAATACATGGTTTTCTCTCCCATTCACCACAATCCTGTGAGGACAGGTGGGCTGCCTAGTCCAGTGAGCTGGATGGCTTTAACAGTGATTTGAATCTAAGTCTCCATTGTCTAGTACTGTGGTTTTTAACCTGTGGTCTGCAGACCCCCAGGGGTTCACAATGTCCTCACAGGGGGTCCATGAAGGCTTGAAGGCTGCTCAGCTCAACTTCTCCCTGCAGTGGGGTGGCCACATGGCAGGAGCCAAAACAAAGGCTGGCTGGCTGGCTAGCTTGGCTTGCACATTGCCATTCAAGTCACTTCAGCCACAGACTTGCAGGAAGAAGTAGAGAAAAGTTTCCCCTCCCCCTCCAGTGCCTCTGACAGAAGGTTTAATGGATGATGTAATTGTATTATTATTGTTGTTATTGTTGTTGTTTTAAATCTTGAGTTAAGTCTTGGGGGGCCACGGCAACAAAATATATTTAAAAGGGGTGCCTGGTAAAGAAAAGGTTAAGAGCCACTGGTCTAGTAGTTCCTAGATTTTAAGTGTTGTTACTAGCTAAGTAATTGGCCAATGCCTTTTGAGAAAATATTCAGTTAACTAGGATCAATGGTTGTCCATTAATGACTTCCATCATTTATAATAATAAAAAGGAATGTGGGTTGGTATGCCTGTCTTCATCACAGCTTCAAGACCATAAACCCTAGACACCTATAAATTGGCATGGATGCTAAGGGGATCCTGTGGTGTGTACCTTGGAGTTATTTTAGTTCTTACATTTTAAATTAAATTGATTAAATTAATTAATTTTTTCACCATCTTTAGTCATTAGATGGCAGAAATCCCTAGTTTTCTCTAGGGACAAGGTTGGCTGCAAGTCTGAAGTCCACTGGTGGGTCTTTAGCCATCCTAATGTGATGCTTCCCTTTGCAAGGCTTTTGAATTCTTCAGGGAGGGAGGGAGGGAGTCAGTCCTGCTGCCTGGTAATGGGGTGGGGGGAGGCAAGACTGAGCAGGGAGAAGTGCTCAGTTACTTTCAGGATGGAGGGAGCAAAAAAGCAGTGAGATAGAGAAAGATTTGAGGTGGGAGGAACCAAATTTGGCTCCTTTCAGGCCAAGCCTGCACAAGGCAGCCAACGTCACAGTCCAAATCTGGTAACTAGTTAAAGGCGGAAGGTCAGCTTGACAGAAAAGCCACCCAGGATGCACAGCCCATAGACTTACAAACAACTTCAGGGCTCAAACCAGGTACAGTGATGGATCCTCACAAAGGCCCAGCTCCACTGTGGGAGGAGGAGAGATGAGAAGGAGCAGAAGGAAAAAGAAGTGCGGGGTAAGAGTGGGCACTATGAGGTTTCTAATTCTTGTAAAGCTGAGTACTTCTGTTACTCAGGAATAAAAAGAGAGCAAACATATAATAGCTCCTCATGAAATGAGCATGCCTTTTGAAATATAATTCATTTTAAAAGAGTGTTTTGTGTATTTTGAATTCCTGACCATTGGTTAAGCTGGCTAGAGCTTCTGGGAACTGAAGTTCAAAACTTCTGGAAGACCAAAGTTTGAGAACCACTGATATGGAGCTCTTTATCAGGCTGTAGCTCTGTTGTGAAGCACCCACCCTGCACACAAAACATCTCATTGTCTACAATGAAGTAGACAAATCAGTTGGCATAAAGTAGCTTCTTATGTTGTTATGTCCCTATCAGTCTGTTAGGTCTTAAATGAAAGCAATGTAAACCAACTGCTAGATGTTGGTAAGATGTTTTCCAGTCTACAAATGGGTAGAGGTGAAGAATACGAGTACTGAAACTGGCAACACTCTCCTCCAGGTTTTTTTTAAAATAATTTTTATTAATTTTTAAAATTAAACAACATACAATTTCTACATAAAACTTAACAAACATATATAACATATATTCCCTCCACCGAGGGACTTCCCTTTACATTCATCCCTCTTTCCAAAATACCATTGTTTCCAACTCAGGTTTGCTTCCTCTCCCCTTTATTAATACAAATTCTAAAAATTTACTCCATTTTTCACCAAAAGTATTCTTATTTAGCCCTCCTTTTTTCCTTAACCGTATTTGTTAATTTCTCATTTATAGCTATATTCCATACTTCATCATACCATTCTTCTATTTTGTATTCACCTTGTATTTTCCATTTCTTTGCTATTATTAACCTTGCTGCTGTCAGCAGATTTGTTAGTAAATCCTTAACAATTTGAGATTCTTGTATTTTTTCACAATATGATAATAATGCTATTTCAGGGTTTAGAGGTATATTTATCTCCAGTATTTCACTTATTTCCTTCATTACTATTTTCCAAAATTTCTGCACCTATATGCAATTCCCCTCTCCATTGACGCCCCCTTGTCGTGGGAGAGAGGCTTGCGTACCCTAATGATGTTTTGAGCTATGCTGGCGGTGGCATAATAGCCACTGGTAGGGTCTCCCATGCCAGACAGGTCAAAACCGAAGGGTCTGACAAAGAGCGTCAGAGGGCAGGATGGGCTCTCAAGCCTTGTGGCAACCGTCCTAGGAGAAGGAAAACTCTAATCCCAAACCCGGGCAGATGGTGCTCGTCCAAGCCTGTAAGGTCAACCATCTAAGAGAAGGAAACTCTAATCAAACCTACGGCCCGAGGACCTCACTGCCACGTCCATGCTTGCAAGGCCACGGCAGATGAATCTCTGGTTTAAAGGGTGAGGCCAGTTCTGTGCACGCTGCGCTCCACCAGAAAAATCCATTGCACGGGCTCTTGAAGATATGCAATTCCACCACATATGAATATACGTTCCCAATTCTTGGCATCCCCTCCAACACTGTGCTGAATACTTTTTATCTATTTGATTCAATCCAGTTTTAGTGGAGTCCACAGAGGGATGAAGGGGAAAGAAATGGCGATAGTGTGGCCAGACAATGAAGAAAGTGGAGCTTTACAGTGACCAGCCCACTGTGTTGTGATGACATTGTGTCTGTGTCTAGTTGTAGTGTACTTGGGACAATATCAGGGGTATGCAAATGGTGGGAATATCTTTTCTCACACAACCTGTGTGAGCCAGTGTGGTGTAGTAGTATGGGCATTGGACTGTGACTGGAGACCAGGGTTTGAATCCCCATCCAGCCATGACTACCCACTGGGTGACCTTGGGCAAGTCACTCTCTCTCAGCTTCAGAGGAAGGCAAAGGCAAAGCCCCTCTGAATGAATCTTGCCAGGAAAACCCTGTGAGAGGACCACCATAAGTTGGAAAAGGCACACAGCAACAGCATGTCTTGAGGCAAGAGTGCTATAACTTGGAAGCAGTTGGAATGGGCTTTGGTTGACATGGAGAAAGACCCTATTGCCTATCATTTGTTGTTGTTGTTGTTGGACTCAGATATAATGGCCTGTTTTTGTTTTTCCTTGTATAACATGAAGGTGAGTTTGTAGGGAATAACATAGACCAGAGTAGGGACTCAATCTCACAGTCTGAAAACCTATAGATAAATGGCATTTGATCTTAATTTATTTAGTAAAGGCTTCAAAAAGAAGCCATGCCGGCTGTATTTTAGACTGGGCTAGTTGAAGGCATTTTGCTGCCTGAGGTAAAGGACAAATTTGGTTCCCCCACCCCCCACCCCCCAGTTTCCATAGACAGAAGCTGGCTGGACAGCAGCAGAAGCTTATTTCAATACTGGTGAGAGGACAGTGACCTCAAACTGCACCTGAGGTTAGCAAGCTAGTTTAGGAGTGAAGCAAATAACAGACTGTGGAGGACAGCACAGAGGTCTGTCATTCAACCGTGGGAGATCACTGGGGGTCTGAGGAGTAACAGTGAGGGCACTGCTATTCAGGAAGTACAGGTCGACCACTGTATTCATGGGACTGGTATCCATGGTTTCACTTATCCATGTCCAAAAAAAAGTCCTCTCTAGGCATTTTCTAGGTCCTTCAGCACAATTTTATGGTACACTTCTGCTGGAAGTTGTGACAGAAGTCATTCATTTCAACAGGGTTTACTGTTATCTATGGCTTCATGGTAAGTTGAGGAGCGTATCCTGCAGATATGGGGTGGGGGGGGGACCTGTATTTGTTTCCTGAGGTGTTTGTTCTCTCTACCTAATAAGAGGGGTAGGCCTGACTTTAGAGCAGTGGTTCCCAATAGGGTTGCCAGTACAGGATCATCCAAGGCCCTGAGGTTTGTGAGCCAAAACCTGAAATCCAGGGATGGCCCCTGGTGATATCATTAAGTACCAACCACAGTTGATCACCGCTTGTAATTGAACCACATACATGCAACCCCCCCACCACTTTTCCTGTCTGAAAATTGGGACAATTTTTTTAAGCTAAAGTGCTGTTCCCAGGTCAAAGTGCAATGAGGGGATTATTCCTTCTTTCTTACTTAAGGAAACAAGGTAAAGAACATTTCATAGAATCATAGAATCATAGAATTGCAGAGTTGGAAGAGACCACGAGGGCCATCCAGTCCAACCCCCCTGCCACGCAGGAAATCTTGATCAACCCCCCTGCCATGCAGGAAATCTAGATCAAAGCATCTAGCCTACTTGGCTCTAACCAGAAGGTGGATGCAGAATTGGGCCTTGGCACTGCAACACCTGGGGAAGAAAGGAGGAAGCTAAGTAAATACACAGAACCCCTGGAGAGTCTTTGCAAGATTCTGCAAATCAATTAAGATTTGGAAATTGTAGCAAGCTGCCGCCTCCCACCTGAGCTGAAGGTTTGCACTCAACCCTCTCCTCTTGCCTAGAGCTGAGCCCATTGAAACTGGAGATTTTGGCAACCTCATCTCTCAGCTGGAGATGACCCATGAAATCCAGAGATTCAGAGCCAAGTCCTGAGATCTGGCAACTCTAATTCCCAGGCTTGTGTCATCAGATGTTGTGAGACTACAACTCCAGGAATTCCTGATCGTTGCCCATGGTGGCTGGGTCATCTGGGAGCTGTAGTCCAACTACATCTGTGGACTACTGTTTGGAAACTAGCAAACTAACTGGAGAAGGCAAGGATGTTCTCTGAATTACTGTTTAAACCTAAAATTTTAAAGAGACCATAGGCTGAGCAAATGGTGGCCATGTTTTGCCTTCTGGCCATTTAGACTCATGACTGCTGCTCGGTGCAGGTTTGCTAAGTAGCTGTAAAGTCCATTTATCTGAAAACATATTTTATTACACAGTAAGAGTGACTTGATTAGGAGGGACTTGTTCCTGCCAGCAATAAATTGTCAAAACTGCACGACACTGTGTACAGGGCTCAGAGACCAAGGTTTTTATGTGGGATATTTAATGAATATGAACAAATATTTGGAGTCATGCACTGCTCCTATGGGGCAAGTAATTAGCCACAGGATTTTGCTTAAGAACTCCCAATGATTTCACATATGAGAATAAGGTAATTATAGGCCTACCCCTGGCTTGGTTGTGGACCAAGAGACTGAGGTTTATCCCCCATCTGACTCCTTCATTTAAAAGATTAGTCCCCGTAATTCTGTGGCTGAAAAGACAGCTCAGGAAACAGGACTGAACCACTAGGGATATCTAGTTTAAAAATGCATAATGTATGAATAACTGGTTCTTTTCAATGCATGTGAGTCACATTCCCCACCCTTCCTCTCAGCATAGCACTCCCATCCTCAGCACAGAAAAAAAAATCTGATTTTTTGGATGATAGCTCCTCAGATCTCTGGGCCAGCAAGGCCACTGTGCACACTGGCTGAGAGATTCTGGGAATTGTGGTCCAAAAAGGGCTCTGTGTTCTGGTCCCCTTTCCCACATGTTATCTGCACAAAATTTATCTGTGTTCCCTGGCTTTCCTAAGAGATGTTTTGCCAGATGGAGGGAGAAACCTTTCCTGAGCACTTTGATTCTTGTCCTGCATTGGAATAGCCCTGTGTAGCTTCCCCCCCTTCCCCTATAATTCCTTTTATTAAACCGATAATTTTCTAGTCTAAAACCAAGAGAAAACATAATATAGAATATAAACATATATATTATTCCCCCCACCTAATCTAACCCCCCTAAAACTAATCTAACCGACCTAACAAAACAAGACATAAATAAAAGACTTACACTACAAAGGATGACTTGGTTCCAGCTTATCAGCTAAAAGATTATAGAACAATACCTTTAAAACCCCCTTAAACAGAGAAATTTCTCTAATCCTAATGATACTATGTTTTTTTGTTAACAATATATAATAATAAAAAAATATTTTTCACTGAAATGTCTATCTGATAATATTTAATTTGAATCTACTCTTTGAATACATCAATATCCAACACTTGCTCATAACTTCATTCAAAAATTATCACATGTAACTATTTCTATATTACCATTGTTTCTCTTCAGGAATTCTACTGTAGACTTCCACACCTTTTAAAATTCATCAGTAGTTTTGTCATTTAACAAAGTAGTTAACTATGGAAGAAATATTGAAAATTAAACTACATCTGAAACTAGAAATATTCTTTTTGGGACTTTTAGAAGATCTTTTAGAGTGAGAACAGGGGAAGATAATAAGATATATGACCACTGCAGCAAAATTACTCTAAGCTCAGAATTGTAAACAAAAGTCTGTTCGGCCACTAGAAGAATGGTTGTTGAAGCATTATGACATGACTAGAATGGACAAGCCCTGTATAGTTTCCAAGCTTCAAGTGTAATAATATATCAATAATACCAAACTCAGGGTCATCCATGCCATAGTAGTTCCATTTTCGATGTATGGTTATGAAAGCTGGACAGTGAAGAAAGATGACAGGAAGAGAGTCAGTCCATTTGAAATGTACTGAAAGAGAGTTCTACAGATACCATGGACTGCTAAAAAGTCAAATGAATGGGTACTAGAGCATATAAGGCCTAAAGCCTCACTAGAAGCCAAGATGACTAAACTGAGGCTGTCATACTTTGACCATATCATGAGTTGACAAGACAATAAAGCTTGATGAAAAAAGACAATAAGCCTCAGTGAAGTTGAAGATATAAGGAACAGTGGGGATCACGGTTCAATCAAGAAAGCCACAGCCCTAAGTTTGTAAGGCCTGGGGCTCTTAGAGGTCTCTCATTCATAAGGTGGTCATAAGTTGAAGTTGTTGTTGTTAATTGCCATCTTGTCAACTTTGACTTAAGGTGGTCCTTTGAATGAGAGCTCTCCAAGTCACCCTATCCTCAACAGCTCTGCTCAGGTTTTGCAGACTCAGGGCCATGGCTTCCTCAATTGAGTCTGTCCATCCAGAATGCTGTCTTCCTCTTATACCTTACCAAGCGTTATTGTCTTTTCTAGTAAGTCATGTCTTCCCATAATATGGCCAAAGTACTTGACAGCAAATGACAACAAGCTTTCATATATGGAGTAAGCATTGATGAAATGATAGCATTCCTAGACAGCTGTGGTGGTTGCCAGTGGGTTTCTAGTGCTGGCGGTCACCTTTAAATCCCAAATGGCATGGTACTGATGGCACCTGGTGTCATGCCCCAGGAGCCTGATAAGGCTATAAAGTCAGAGGAGGAGGAGGAGGACATGGCAGGGGATGGCCCTAGGGACCCTGGCACAGGTTTATCTACACCTGTGCCAGCAGGGAACCCTGCCAACCTAGAGGCTCAAGCAGAGGAAGAGCCTGGTCCATGTGGGTTGGCATCAGTCCCAGCAGAGAGTCCTGCCCACTCGGATAAGGACGAAGAAGAGGAGAGAGACTTACCTCCACCGTCGTATACACAGTACCAAGCACAAAAGCAGGCTCAAAGGAAATCTCTGAGAATTTATTAGAGGAACTTGCTCGTTAATAAACACCTGGCAGAGCCTTAATTGCTTTATATAGGCTGGGAGAGGCAATGGAGGCTTTGTCAGAGATCAACTAATCTCTGTGGAGAAAGCTTCCTGAATCCTTGCTGCCTTGCCGTGTGCTTTGACCTTGGACTGTTCCTGACGACACTGTTGCCTGATCCTCCTGACCTATGAACTGACTCTTGGACTATGCTGCTCCCTGTAAGCCTTGACCTATGGCCTGTATTCTGGACTCTTCTCTGCGTGCCTTTTGCCTGTATTGCTGGTTTCCCATGAAACGGGACTTTGCTTGCTCTTCCTAATTAATTATCACTGGAACTTGGCTGCTTTCCCAGCTCTTGTTTAATTTGCTGGCAATTCTGGAGTTGCTTTCAGACACCTGGACTTTCTCAACCTTTTCCTTTCTCACTAGTTTTTTTTCTACCTCCATCCTACAAGTTATTAAGCTTTCCCCCAGTTCATTCTTCCATCTCCCCATTGCCAGGCAGCAGCTAGCTCTCTCTCTCTCTCTCTCTCTCTCTCTCAAATGTTCCCATGGCCCTGCAGAGAGAATCACAGCATGGAACTGGTGGCACCTGATATCAACCTGCTCAGGTCCTAAGATGGCAACAGACAGTAGCAACTGGTTGCTTCCATGTCAGTGATATCCACCCCACTCTGGGATTTAGTCTAAATTTTGAAGGAGATGTCCAAGGTGTTGAAACCATTTGTGGGCTAGGGATCCATATCTTTGAAAGCTCCTTTATAAATCAGATTAAAATCCAAACTGGATTTGCTGCTCCACTAACATGGAAGCCACCAGCCACCACTAGCTGACCCAGCTGTCATGTCTGCCAGTAATATCTATCCACAGAACATGGAGAAGTTGGAGCCTTGCAGTCCCATCAACCTCTACTGCTGCACCAGTCCAGCCGGAGGAGCTGCTGCCGGCGAGCCAGAAGGCCCAGGCCCCTGGGATCCACAACGTAGTCCCAGAAGAGCTCCACTAGCCACTGCCTCTTCTCCTCCGCCATCAGCAGGAGCAGCAGCCATGTTTGCTTGTGTCAGGCTCACCGGCGGCTCTCCTGCATTGATGGGTATGGGATCAAGAATCCTTTACAGACCAATTTCTGCATCAGTGTTGTCTAGGCTGGAAGTCAGGTCTGGAGAGGGCAGTACACCTTTCCTTACTGGGGCTCAAAACAATGGTAATCACCTAGCACAAAAGGAATTTCAAATGAGTGTTATCAGCAGGGATATTGACGCTGCTGCCAAATGTATTGGTGCTGGTGCTACCACAGTAGGAGTAGCTGGTTCTGGTGCTGGTATTGGAACAGTCTTTGGGAGTCTAATCATTGGTTATTCAAGAAATCCTTCTCTGAAGCAGCAGTTGTTCTCCTATCTATTCTGGGATTTGCCCTGTCTGAAGCTATGGGTCTCTTCTGTCTGATGGTTGCTTTCTTGATCCTGTTTGCCATGTGAAGTAGCATACATTTCCATGATAAACATTTTCTCGAGCTGACATTCAAAGAATCATGTGGTTCTTTGAATGTCAGCTCGGGAAAATGTTTATCATGGAAATGTATGCTACTTCCAAAGCAGCTTAATTAAAGATGGTTTAATAAGTTTTTTTTTTTTAAAAAAAAAGAACATGGACAAGTTACTTTTTTAGACTCTAGTTTCCAGAATCTGCTCTCCCCAGTCCTTTACACATCCAAGTCTTCCCCTGATGCACATTTCTGTACCGACCAGACCTGTTAGAGTAGCCAGAACCACAGAAATGCCAAATGAAAAGTCAGATTCCCTCTTGCAACTAGGGGCTGATAGATGCACAGACAGAAAGCCCCTGCTGTTCCACACATCTTCAAAACCAGGCCAGAAACAGAAAGACTGAGTTCTTTTCTTAACACAGTTTGGCAGACACATTTGCCATTTGGTGGGCAGTGGTTGCAGCATGAGAGAGAGAATGGGACAGGAGCATCCTGGGTGGGTGGGTGAGGATGCTGAAACCTGAGAAAAGTGGAGAGTGGACCTCTTGGGCCCTGGTCTGCTACCCCATGTGATAACTCATAATTCATAGCATCCACATTCAGCCAGAATAATGAAGAACTAAATAAATAAAGGAAGACAGACAGACCTGAAGATGAAAGAAAGGCCCTGAAGATACCATTCTCATTATTTTCTGGCCAGCAATATCGCTGATCTATCACTATCTATGACCAATTTAGCCTCACCTCCAGAGATCCCATCTTTAAATGTGGCTTCCAAATTCACTGAAACTTCTGCTATAGTGATCACCCTATGGACTTTATCACAAGCAGCAAATACAGCTTCATAAGGACTCTTTATGATCATGAAAGGGCGCGCATACCAGACGACATTGTCCTTTCATAATCATGTATTGAGAAAAACCGGTTCCTTTTTATTGATGGTCCAAGCTGTCAACTGATCTCCCGTGGCACTTTGTTGCCAGCATTGCTGGTGTTTGAAACTGCGTGCCATTGTGCTCACGTGAATATAGCTTCAATGACAGAACACTTCTGGGTGAGATCATGACAGCCAGGTAGGGGACACTCTTTTTATGACCCCCCCGTGTCCTTTTGACTTTTAAAGTGTGTTTTTTTGCTTGTGCATACTTCTTATGTTTTTATTTTACCTTTATTTTTGAATTTGGCACACTCACGTCTTCCCGTGAGAATCAGTGAGATCTTAAACCAGGAAGTGGATGGGACTCCATTCACTCTCTGTTAGTACCTGGGCCGCCTCTTTAATGCAAGCAAGGTAAGGTCTGGTGTGTGTGTGTGTGTGTCTTTTGCTGGCATAAAAACACTTCAAAATATGCCGGCAAAAGAACTTTTGAGCAGGGTGGTCTAACAAAGTCCTAAGAAGTTCTTGTTCTTTTAGAGAAATAACAGCTTGATCCTGGTTATCTGACAGATTGTTATCTCCCCATATGAGCCTGCCAAGACCCTGATATCCTCAGGAGAGGCCCTTCTTTCAGTCCCACCATCTTCACAGTTACAACTGATGGGAACAGGTACAATTGATAGGGCCATCTCAGTGTCTGCCCCTTAACTTTGCAACTCCTTCCCTAGGGAGGCAAGAATGGCCCCCTCCCTCCTGTCCTTCTGATGGCAGGGGAAGACTTTTTTTAAAAAAAATCCAACAGGCTTTTAGAACTGAAGGCATTGAAAGAAAGGGCTTGTAAATGGGTGCTGTTTTGTAACATTTTAACAGCTTTTTAATCCTTTTTAAGTGCATGCTTCAAATTGTTTTAATATTGTGAATAGTTTAATTCTATTTTGAAGTTAACTTTCTGTATGTTTTTAACTATATTGTTTTCATTTGATTTGTAAGCCACCTTGAATCCCAATCTTAGGCAAAAAGACAGAGTGTAAATAAAAGAGGAGGGAGGGAGGGAAGAAGAGGGAGGGGAAGACATACTCTTTAACCTTTAACCTTTGTGAAGGTTAACCTTCTTTTTGGAAAATGCATGATTGCTTTGAAATGAAAAGAAACAGGTCGTGCAGATGGGGATGCTGGTGGAGATGCAATAAGCTACTCTTTCTCTGCAGGGGGTACATATCTGTCATGTACTGGCTTCTCTAGATTCAGTGATCAGCGGTTTCAGAGTTAAAAACAGAAAACTTTATTGTCATAGTACAGTAGGACCCCCATATCCACAGGGAATTGGTTCTAGGGGGCCCCGTGGATAATGAAATCCATGGATAATAACACACACCCCTGTTGCCATTTCTGTGCTGGGAGGGATCCCAGGGGCAAAGAGAGGAGGGAGGCAGATCTTTCCTCCTCCCCTCCCTCCCCTGTCCACCTCCCGCTGTCGCTATCTGTGGATAATTTGAATCAGCAGATGCAGGGGTGCTACTGTAATCCAAAGAGCTAACCCTACAAGTTCATTGCTCAGAATGAAACCTAACTAACAAACAGTATGCTTAAAACATTCTACAATCTACAAAAAACTGGCGGGCTATACAGTCATTGGCTATCCATCATCCACACACTCAGTTCCCACCGTTCATACACTAAGCCCACTTTTCTCATAGCTGAGGCCAGGTGTTGGCTTTATCAAACCATTACAAACATAGAGCACATACTCTCCCTTTTTCCAAGTAGACTACATCCTTGTTAGCAAGTACAAAAGAATGGAAACACAGTTAGCCGCATAGTGATGCAACACAACTGAATTTGGCAGAAAAAAAGTCATGCCTGGGACCAATCCTGACCATACCCTCCAACAGTCCCAATTTCGCAGGGACAGTCCAGATTAATCCTCTGTCACTCCACTTTTTCATCTACTTTTAAAATATCCTAATTTTTCTTTCTTTCTCCCACTTTTCTCCTTTGTCCTCAGTTTACCAAAGCTGCAGCAAAATGAATTGGAAATGCCAAAATTGTTAGTACCCAATTAACTCAGCAGGGGAAGAGGACAGGAGGGGGGTGGAGGTTCTGTCTTTTCTAGTAGGTTCTGTCAAAAGCAATCCGCTGTAGCCTCTCTCTGTTCTTTTTCATTTATAACCTTTGCCATTTTGATCATAGTCTGATATTACATGCCCATGTGTCCTGGTTTTCCTCTGTGAAATGTTGAAGGATTTGTGTATGTGTGTGTGCCTTTAGGTCGCCTGTTGACTTATGGTGACCCCATGAGTTTCATAGGTTTTTCTTAGGCAAGGAATACTCAAGAGGTGGTTTGCCATTGCCTTCCTCTGAAATGCAGCCTACAGCACCTGGTTTTGTTGGTGCTCTCCCATCTAAGTATTAACCAAGGCCAACCCTGCTTAGCCTCCAAGATCAGATGGGATTGGGTCCCTTTAAGGTACCATCTTGACCATACTCTGATGCTGCATGTCCACATGTCCTGGTTTTCATCTGTGAAACATCGGCATGTATGGGGGTGTTTACCAGAGAAGGATCACCCCCACTGCCAATAGTGTTCATAAAAGAAAAGCATGGGGAAAGGGTCGAGGCAATGGTGGCAAAACCCAGAAGATGGCGCTGCTACTCCACAAGTCCAGTGAGCTTGAAGAGCCCTGTTGGTGCTGCACAGATAAGAAAGTTGCATTTCAAATGAACAATAAAAAGAATTATGGATGCCTGTATGAGGGATTGGCTGGGAAGAAGAAAAAGGCATTGTGTCAGTCAGCAACCGGCTCTGTGTGGATGACCTTGGGAACCGAGAGATACATGACAAGAACAAAAATGAGTATGGGTGGGCAAGTGAGAGAGGGAGAGAAGAGGATAATGGGAGGGGGGCGGGAAGAGAGAAAAGATTCATTCTCGCCTACCTGTGTATTGAAATCATTCTATTACAGAATTCATTGACAATAATGCATGCAGATAGCTAAGTGCATGAAAGTATTTGGCTTAATGCACACTGAAGAATCCATGAAATCATCCATGCTTTTAATTTGGTTTTATTATCTCTCACACACTCCTCCCAACACCCATGAGAGATCATACAAACCATCCCCCCTCACCCCCCAGCAGTCCTCCCTAAGAGATTTTGAAATCCTCAGGGCAATGAGGTTTTTTGTACCAGGAGATTAACTAGAAAAGCAAATGAAAGGGGAGTGAATATTGCAAGCTTTGGAGTTGGTGTTTTGTTATCAGCTCCTTCTTTGTACGGTACTGATGTGGGTGTTATGAAGGCATGAGTCCTGTGATTGGTTTCCTACTTGGGTCTCCCATCTGGGTAGGAACCAGCAAGCAAGTCTGCTTTGCCCCAAATAGACACATAGGACTTTACAGATGCACGAAATACAGTGTCATAATGATGCTGCATAAATGCGAAAGGGCATGTGTACCACACAACATCACCCTTTCACGTTTATGTCCCTGCCCAAACCTGTACGTTTTAATTGACGGCTGAAGCCATCAATTCATCCCCTGTGTTGCGGCGCGTGAAAATTTGTGCCATTGTACTCCACATGAATGCAGCAAGAATGGCCGGTCCAGTGTGAACACTTCTGGGTGAGATTGTGACATCCAGGTAAGTGACACACTTTTTATGACCCTCCCTGGGTTACTTGGAAGTTTGTGTGTGTATATGTGCTTTTAAAAACCTTTTCTTTGTTGTTTTTGTTTTTTTTAAATTCCCCACATGATGAAGTCTAGCAAAAATCCATGGGATTTTGAATGAGGAAGTGAACGGAGCTCTATTCATGTCCTCTTTTATTGCCGGGGAAGCCTTTGCCAGGAGAGAAGGTAGGTGTGGTGGGGGGTGTTCTTTTGCTGGCATAAAAATGGATTTTTTTATGCCAGCAAAAGAACATTTTAAAGGGCTCATCTGATAAAGTCATTGTTTTACTTTACCATGCAGAAGAAGTATGGGGTAGTGGTTAGGTTGTTGGGCTGGGACTTCACAGATCCAGGTTCAAGCCCACCACCCACAGAGACATGATGCTCATTGGGGAACTTGAGCTAGACACTCTTTCAGTCTGACCTGCCTTACATGGTTGTTGATTTTAAAAACCAAATGGAGAGAACGAGAGCTATGTAGCCACTTTGAGCTCATTGGTGGAAAATGGAATATGAATAAGAGCAATGGGACTAGAATAATAAGAATATTATCCACAGATATATAAATAAAGAAGAAGAAGATAAAAATTGCCTTGTAAGTTCTGCCCAAAATTTATTTTGCCAGATGTCCTCTCTGTAACAATAGCCAGCTGGATGTGTCTAGAAACTAGTCTAGAGCATATGACTCCTAGCTTCATCTCTTCTTGGTCACTTTGCTGTAATCTAAGATATAGTGCCTCTGAACATGGAGGTTCTATACAACAACTAGAGACAACTGATGTTGGTAGACCTTTTATCCATGAATTGATTTAATGTCATTTCAAAGGTAATCTAAGCTAGCAGCCATGGCCACAAGGTATTTTATACACTATATGGAGTAGTTTTTTTAAAGGCTTAGTTCTGTCTAAGATAGTGATATATTGGTCAGTTTGAAAGTGTAGATGTTTATTATGATAATTCCCATAGCTATCTCCAGATGGAAAGTAAAAGAAAGGCAGGCACTTATGTTGATTCATATCTGAGGGCTTGTCTAGATGGGCTGTTTACCCCGTCTGGCCCCCATCTTGTAGCCCTGCAGTTCATACAACACAGGGCTTTTGCCCCATTTCACCCCTGGGCAGTCCTGATGATGCCTGGGGCAAAGACGGGGGGAAGAAGGGGAAAGCCGATTAAGCCATTTTATTTTAACACCCAGGAAAATCTGCCTCATTTGAAAAAAACCAAAAACCTGGATCGGGCCCCATGGGAATGCCAGTGTCCATACCTTCATGTTGGCCTATATCTGCATCTACCTCCGCTGCCATCTGCGTTACTCTCTCTGAAGCCAGAATGGAGGCCTGCAACATGTGATCAAGGCCCCCTGCACGTGACCAGCCTTGATCATATTCTGCAGGCCTCCTTCCTGGCTTCAGAGAGAGTGATGCAGATGGAAGTGGAGGTGGCTGCCAGTACAGGCTGGTGTGTCCATGTGGACTTCCTCACGTTTTGTTTAGGTAACCAGTGGGGGGGGCATGGGCCTGATCTGGGGCCAGAATTCTGGCAGGTCTAGACAAGCCCAAAGATTCAGTTCTGTCCACTTTCATCTCCCTCAGGAGCAGGTCTTTTGTAAGTATATTGGGTCTTAATCGTCCAGTCAAAATGAAGCCACCAAGAAAATAAAACACTTTGCTTCAAAACAGGGATAACTCATGGCAACTTACTTTTGCTGGAAAAAAAACATGCCCCATCTGGCAATGGAAGGATTGTAGCTAAAGCCCGAGAAGGAATAGGGAAGTCTGAACCAGGGACATGGGGATGGAAAGTGGGGGGCAAGGGGTGAGGAGAGTTCTATGGATACCACGGAATGCTAGAAAGACAAAGGAATGAGTCCTAGAGCAAATTAGGCCTGAACGCTCACTAGAAGTGAAGATGACTAAACTGAATTTGTCACACATCATGAGAAGCTGTGAGACACTGGAAAAGAAGATAATGTTGGGCAGAGTGGAAGGTGCTAGGAAAAGAAGAAGACTGCATTACAGGTGGGTTGATTCAATCAAGGAAGCCATAGCCCTGAGTTTGCAAGACCTGAGCAAGGCAGTTGTTGACCAGGGATCTTGGAGATCTCTCATTCATAGGGTCTCCATAAGTCAGAGTCAACTTGACAACAAACAACAACAACAAATCAGAGTCCTGACACTCATAGTCCATTACACTGTTGACCTCTGATTATCTGCCAGTGAACTTGATTGGGCAATCTAGCATTACAAGGAGAGACAGGTTTCAATCCATCTGCTCTCTCAACAACATGATGTAATTTTAGAAGCCCATGGCATGATCTGCCATAGGTGCCTCCCTACCTCTAAACTAGCATGACAGACAGACAGACAGACAGACATTACACACACACACACACACACACACACACACACTTTCCCCATGCAAAGTTGAGAAGGTAGGTTCTTTTTGAAGGAGTCCTGAAACACCCACCCACAATCCAGCACATGCTGAAGTGTGTTTGGAAATGTTGGCATGCAGTCTCTCTCTCTCTCCCAAAATAATAGGATCACAATGACCTATTTGCGGACTTCAAAGGAAGGTTTCTGTTTCCAAACAAGAAAGACTAGTTCATTGCTAGTTCAAAAAGATCATTTGCTGCACCGTGTTCAGTAACTATTTTGCAGGGCTCATGATGATTTGAAGGGAGTTAGTTTAATGTTCAGATATGATGGCAGCACAAGTGCATTAATATCTTGTAACGATTTAGAAAACCAGCGAGCCATGCAGGAAAGTACCAGTACATGATGTACTACAAAAGATGGAGAAATACAGGCTTACAATTAAGGTCATGGTTCTATCTGTTATTACTTACCCAAAAGGGCTAGAAGCCTGAATTGTGTGGTCAGAGAGGTAAACAGTGGAGCCTGGTAGTGAACTAAACAGAGTGCATTTGCAAAATGCAGAAGATGTATTGCACAGAATCATTCTAAGTGTATTCCTGGCTGCATCAATGAACATCCTTCTTCAGGATTCTGTTTTAGGGAGCAAGATAAAATTTGAGGACATGAGATTTGTTCAAACACTGGCCCCTGGTAATGGCTGTTTCACAGATCCATTGGGACAGCCATTAAAGTTCCCCAGTTGAGGACATGGGCTGATCTATACTGCGGTCTTATTTCTTTCTGAGACACTGCTGTACTGGTATTGGTTTCACATGTAGCTGCTGCTCCAACCAGTGACCCCAAATTAATACAGAGCAACATTCCCTGAGCTTATAACAGGATCAAGTGCCATACAACATCATATAGTGAGTGTTGTTACTGGCATGAAAACTAGAAAGAGTTTGAAAAGTCACATTTGGTTTCTCATTTGCATTCAAACTGGGACTGCCAGGTTGATATGGGGGGCTCCTGTGTGCATCCAGCCATAGGGATGTAGCTGGATGCTTCTCTGCTGCCCCAGATCCACACTCTCAACCAACTAGTAAATGGATATGTTTGGAGAGGAATGTATCAGCTAGAAGGTGAGTTAGGGGGTGAGAGAGGCGAGGTCAAGTACTTCCACCTGAACATTATGCTATGTCTTCCTGCTTCAGGACCTGTGGATTATGGCAGATTGAAGGAGCCCAGTCCTGGATTCAACATGTCAACCCTAGTTTAGAGCAATAGGTAATACCACAAGCCACTGTACTGAGCTGCCATCTCAGGAGAAATGGGAGGTCAACCTGGGCTATTCAAAGTTTAGAGAATGACATGTACAGCTGTGCAGGCATGGAGGTTTTGAAATTAAAAGGTGGAAATGTTATTCATGGCTATGTAGTTCTGCATTGAAAATTAACCTCCAAAAATTATTAATGGCTGACTAACCACCCTTGTCATTAAAGGAGACAACCGTGAATTTCCTACCTGCAAATCAAAGGTCAATGCTGAAGGTGAAGGAAAATGTTGAAAGCCAGTTGTAAAGCTCTGTCTCTCCCCCCCCCTCCACCGCCAATACAGGTTATAATACTATGCAGTTAGCAGTAGTATGCATCTAAATCAATAACACTCAGAAACCGCAAGATTTTTTTTTTTAAAAAAGAAAATCACAACAGTAGTCTGAAATATGCTAGGATATAGAGGGAGAACTGGTGTGAGGATAAGAGGATGACAAGTACATCATGTGCTGCCTGAGAGAGCCAGGCACTGCAGGAACAGAAAAATCTAGTGTAGATTGAGCCACGATGCATTCTCTTTCCAAGATGTTGCTAAGTATGGAGGAGGGACAATGAAAAATGACACACACATTTAAGCTGCTCACCTGCTTCCTGGTGAGCCCAAGGTCTTAGTCATACAATGCCATAGCTGCATTGCTGCCATTTTATCATGCCTGCATGCCATCTTCTTTCTATAAAAGGTGAGACCTGCACTAAAATGTTGCAGTGTATTGCTGCCTTCTCCCAAGAGTTCTTCTGTTCAGGGTTCCAGACATCTTTGCCTTCTTCCAGTCCTGTAGGACAGTGCTACTCCAAGTGTTTGGTCCCTAGACCAGTGCTAGTCCCTGGGCCATTAGATGCTGATCCCAGGTTTCCAGGAAAAATAAATTGTAGCCAATGGGCACAAACATAGTGCCAGTCCCTATTACATTGAGGGGGGAAATGCTGGTCCCTCACATCAGGTAGCCTGAAAAGCAGTGCTCTGGGACCCTAAAGAATTTCAGAGATACAAACTGGCCAATTCCCCTCCCCATATCCCCCCTCCCCCAGTACTCAGCATTCAAAGGTTGCTAGCATGCTCAGCCTTATTATGCTATTTTGGAAAGGATGTGCTCCTTTGTAATGTTTTGTGCTTTTGTATAGCTCAGTCTCCCACCTCATACTTGTCAGTCACCCTATTTTGGCTCTGATTCTACTGATAGTCAACCATCCAAAGTTCCTATTACAGCGGGAATGGAGAATGTGTGGCTTTCCAGATCCTGATGTCATTGGACTGCATCTCCCATCATCCTTTGCCAGTGTAGCCACTGATGAGGGGTCATGCAAGTGAAAGTCTAAGATCCATCCTTAGGACTGGATGGCCTGGTAAAACAAAACAACCACCACCACAACCTGGTTTTGTCCTTGTCCTTTCCAACTTTTTTATGGAGATCTACATGATGTTTTCCCCATTCTGAAATATTCCCAGGGAACTCCCTGCACTTACAAGGACTTTTGCACTCCACTCTCCAGGTGGAATTTAGTTTAAATCAAACCAGTATTTCTTGAAATTAAATGTACCTCCATATGGCAGTACGTTTCTGTTATCCCGGAGCTAGCTAAGATGGCTGCCACTAAGAAACATAGCAACTGTTCCCAGGACAGCAGATTCAACAGAGATCAAGCAAAGGGAAAGAGGGATGCTAGTAATAAAAGAAAATGATCCCATTGCTTAACTAGTGTAATATTGCTAAAGCACTTTAAGACTTTGACTATAACTCCTGAATAATAATTAAAAAGGTCTCTATGGAAATTGGTGAAAGGCAGTTTCTAAAACATTGCCTGAGTCTAGATGGGACATGAGATCAGGGGGAGAGGAAGGAGGAAGGGCACAAGGGATGGGGGAGTGAGGGAAACCCGGGACAGTTCAAGAAAGAGTTTGGATGTAAAATCATGCATATGCTGGAAAAATCAAAAGGAACTAGAAAGTCTCTATACTGTACTTCCAGGGATTTTCCCCTATCTGATTAAGCCCTAAGAGCATCTTTGGAGAGCTACAAATCCCCCAGTCCAGTAAAAGATGGAATGATACCTTATTAAAAAACATTTTGTAAAAAGTTGAATGTCTCCAAGATGGAATGTTGTTTCTTGTTTCTCAGTTTTGCCCTGCTGCCATCAGATTGCTTGTTTGCTTGAGATATTTAAAATATTTCTTTATCTCTTCTTTGAGTACCAGGGCCTTGTCTACACTGGTCAGAATATGCTGGTGGGAAGCTGGTGTATTCTGGCCCTGGATCATGCCCATTCCTCACCCGTTACCTGAATGAAATGGGATGGAGTCCAAATCACCACGCCGGTCCATCTCTGTAGCCATTTCTGTTTCATCTGCATTGCATTCTCTGAAGCCAGGAAGCAGGCCTGCAGCACATGATCAAGATCCCCTGCATGTGACCAGCCTTGGCACTAGGATATGAAAAGTAATTAGCTTTCCTCAAGTTTCCTTTTGTGTTTAAGTAATTAGTTTTCCTCAAGTTTCCTTTTGTGCTTATTTATTGTGTACTTTTGTTAGACATTTTTATTGCTTAATTGAAAGGCAGGAAGGAGGGAAGTGTAAAGATTCCTTTTTTGATCTGGGTATGCTCTGGATCTAGGGATATTCAGGCTTCACCCATACCTGGACTCTTAGGGTGGAGGAATGTGTGACAGGGCCTCTGTTGAGGATCTCAATTCCTACATAGACTCATATTGGAAGAGGTGGTCTTTCAGGGCTCTTCCAGATTGCTCAACAGAAGCATCGGTTCTCATGGTCTAGTACCTTGGGTTTTGCCAGTTGTTGTTACCTCTGTGTTCCATTCATTTGGGGGGCTTTTTGTAAGAATTTCTTGGATCTGAAGTAGTTTGAAAACAAAGACATAATTTGTTGAGGTGATCCTATGGTTTGAAGTACAAATTTTCTGATTTTTTAAAAAAATTCTTACAGTGATAGTGCAAAAGGGCCATTTCACTGATACACTGTGTTGTTGTTGCGGATGTTGTTGTTGTATGCTTTCAAGTCAACTCTGACTTATGTTATCCCTGTCATAGGGTTTTCTTGGCAAGATTTATTCAAAGAGAGTTTGCCACTGCCTTCCTTTTAGGCTTAGAGAGTGGGATTTTCCCAAGGTTGCCCATCGGGTTTCCTTGGCTGAGTAGGGATTTGAACCCTGGTTTCTCAGATCCTAGTCTGACACTCAAACCATTAACCACATTGGCTCTCTGGTGCACTATAGCATTATAACTTTTAACAAATTAGAGAGAGAGAGAAGAGGAGGAGGAGAGAAGAATTGTTTTGATAGGTCTTGAAATGAAAAAGAAATCCACTGGATGGTGGAATAAAATGTTGCAGCTGATGCCAAGAATTGCCAGAAAATATTGCGGAAAAACAGAAACATCATTTATATGTTATAACCCCCACAGAGAACTACTACAGCAACAAATACCACAGTCTCCAGCAAACTCCTGACACATTTGCCCTGTCTGTACAAGGCTCCAGGTATCCTAGCTAAAGACAGAATTTTGGAAATCAAAACTTCTTGTAGCTTCCAAACACTTCAAGGACAGTCCCATGTAGAGTGCATTACAGTATAACTAGGAGGCAATTAAAGCAGAAATCACTGGCTAAATCTATCTTTCTTGGCAAAAACTGTAGCTGGCACACCAGCTGAAGCTGGGCAAAGGCCCTCCTAGCCACAGCAGCCACATGGCTTTCCAGGAGCTTCTGAATTTATGAATAGCTATTCAACAGAAGAAACTATTCCTTAATGCAACACAGCATTTCCCCTTCTTTTTATCACAATTCTGCTATTTCATCCAGTTCCTGAAAGCTGTCTAGCCATATGGGCTTTTCCCCCTTTTATTATAAACTCAGTTCCACTTGTCAAAAGAATTGAAGGAAGCCATATTTGTTTTAGCTACACTCTGAAACAAAATTTCTGAAGTTTTAAAACATAAAAAAACAACAAAAGTGCAATCACCCTGGAGACAGAACCCTGTTTTTTAAAAGCAACCGTTCCCCCGCCCCCCAACAATGACATCCAGCAACACAACTTTTAATAGTAATAGGTAAAATTTTACTCACTGGAGTGTTTTGTTTAGACCCTTGGTTTAATCTGGTGACCAGATTAGGGGTCAAAAAAGGATGTGGCACAGAACATGATGTGCTTTCAGATCCAGCCCAAGATGCTTTGCTATCTGAGGCAAATGACAAAATGGCACCCTCTCCATTCCCGTTATAGAAAGGAGACAGACAGGCAGCTGTATCTTCAACACTGGCTGCCTCTATTTCACTTGAGAGCAGCAGGCAACCCCAGGGGGCAGAGGGGAGATGGTGTAGTACATACACATATTTTTCAGAGTGTGGACATTCAGGTTTTTCTTGTGTCTCTCCATTATAAGACAAAAATACTGAAATCCAGTGGGGAAGACAAGACTGAGAGGTGATATGAAAAACATCTTTAAATACATCCCTGCTTGGCCATGAAAACTCCCTGGGTGACCTTGGGCAGGTCACACACTCTCAGCCCTCAGAAAACCCTGTGACAAGGAACATTATCAGACGAGCCCCTTAAAGCATTCTTTTGTTGGCATAAAAAAATTCCATTTTTATGCCAGCAAAAGAACACCTCCCACTGCACTTACCTTCTCTCCTGGCAGAAGGCTTCCCCAGCAATGAAAGAGGAAGTGAATGGAGCTCTATTCACTTCCTCCTTTGAAATCCCATGGATTCTCTTGAGACTTCATTATGCAGGAAATTCAAAAAATAAAACAAAAAGAACACACAAAAGTGACACAAAGCACAAAAACACACCAAAAAGCTTCCAAGTAACCTAGGGGGGGTCATAAAAAGTGTGTCATTTACTTGGATGTTGTGATCTCACCCGGAAGTGTTTGCTCTGGACCAGCCATTGACAGGGTAAGTACAAGGGAAAAAACTCACAAGGTTTCACATGGTGACTATGCCAGCAAAAAATCGCCACAGGGGATCAATTGATGGCTTCAGCCATCAATGAAAAACTATGGGTTTTTGCAGAGACATAACTGTGAAAGGGTGATATCGTCTGATATGCATGCCCTTTCACGGTTATGTGGCATCATTATGACACTATATTTTGTTTGTCTGATAAAGTCCAGGGTTGCTTTGGGTCACCATAAGTCAGAAATGACTTGAAGGTAAACAACCACAAATGCCATGTAGAAGACAGACTGAGTTTGCTTTCTGCTGCTCCAGGCTCTAAAACATGAACTAGTAGATTCAAATTGCAAGAAGAAAGATTCCACCTGAGCATTAGGAAGAACTTCCTGATGATGAGTGCTATGGTCCGCCCTGGCCTCACATCAAAGGCATGGAGACGCACTATCCACAATGCTGAAGCCTTATTTGAGAGCTTACGCAGAACAAGTATTGAAGAGAAATGACAACGCAGAAAGAATCACAACCTGGAAACATCACCCAAGGAGACCTTCTGCTGTGCTTTCTGCAACCAGACTTGTTTATCGCAGATTTGCCTTTTTAGTCATCAGCACGCTTGCAGAAAGCGTGGAATGAGTCATTCCTGAATCTACGTTTGCAAAGAAAAGCCAGAGAGAGAGGAGACTGCCTTGGAGAGTGATGGACTCCCTTTCTTTGGAGGTCTTTAAACAGAAATTAGATGACCATCTTTCAGGAGCACTTTGGTTGCATATTCCAGCATGGCAGGGGGTTGGATTAGATGGCCCTTGCAGTCCCTTCCAGCTCCACTGGGGTGGACAAATACTGTGCTAAATGAGTGAAAAGCTCCAACTTCTACAAGGCCTCTGCATGCACCAAAGGATTTGCAGAAGGAAAGAGCTTGGGATTTATTGCATATTATCAGGAGTAAAAAGCCTAATCAGTCCCCCTCCCTCAAGTGCTCCCTGTCTTCTTTCTTCCACCCCAATTCACTCTCGCCTTATCTCTCTCTCTCTCTCTCTCTTTTGGTTGGTCTTTCCTCAATCTGAGCTGGTATTCATGCAGACTGTACCCTCTTCACCTGGGATAGAATCCCTTTGTCCCCCTCATCAGTGCTGTTTCTTTTCTCCTCTCTGTCAGGGTACTATTGCTTTAAGGACAAAGGAAAATACTGAAGCAACAGACCACATGCTAGCCCAGCTGAAGTGGATTTGGTCACAGCTGTGGCTAAGCAGAGGGCTGACAGGAAAACACTCCTATATAGTTGAATGACAAGTTGCACAGTGTGTGGGTTGGTGTATGTTGGAGATATTGCTGTTAAGATGATGAGGTCTGTTGTGTATATACTTTGTTTACACTGCAACTGAAGATAAAGGCCTCTAGATATCTTTTGATGAACTTCGCAACCTATAAGTCTTCTTCTTGTGTGTGAAAGTGGGTCAGAGCAGTGAAACACCTTCTAGCTGAAGCCTTTGTTCCTGAGTTACTTTTTTGCCCATTCTGCTGTGCAGTACTGCTGTTTGACTACACCTGGGTTAGTTTGTCCCCAGGCTGTTCCAGGTGTCTCTCAGTGGGCCAACAGTGAGTGGACATTCTCTTACTTTATCTTTCTCACTGTCCTTTTCCTCCCTCTATCCTAGTGCTCACTCAGCCTTTTCATGTCCTAATTCTATGTACCACCCACAAGATAACTGAAAAAATTGCTATCAATCTGAAGTCGAAGGCTTTCATGGCCAGCATCCATAGGTTTTTCATGGTTTTTTTTCCAGGTTGTGAGGCCGTGTTCTGGAAGAGTTTATTCCTGATGTTTTGCCTGCATCTGTGGCTGGCATCTTCAGAGAACACCCACCATTCTCTGAAGATGCCAGCCACAGATGCAGGTGAAATGTCAAGAATAAACTCTTCCAGAACACAATCTCACAGCCTGGAAAAATACCCATGGAAAACGTATGCTATCAATCTGTCAATCTTTTCCATGTCAGGACAAGGTGAACTTTGCTGTGTTGGGACATGAAGTCCAACTACACATTCCACATATTCCCCATCTCTACCATACATAATGCCAATAAAAACCAATATTTATAGCTCCCTGGACAAACATAATATGGTTCTCAAAAGCCCTAATACAAAATAATTTATCTGTTCAGCTTCTCTCCTTTGGATAAGAAGGTGCCTGTATTGAAAAAAAAATTGCCAAAGGTCACCAGAATGCTTTTTATTACTTTATTGATACCTTGTCCATCTTGTTACTGCATTCAAGAAGCCCAGAGAAGCAACATGGTTGCTGGTTACATCCTCATAACATCCTTTGAAGGAGGTGAGACTGAGAGGTAACATCATGGCACAGTGACAAAAAGGACCCATGACAACCCTTGTGATGTTTTGTGCTTATTATTTTGAAGTAGCAGTTGTATCCAGGTTTTATCTTGTGTTTGATGTTGAGGACCCCTGGTGGGCTGGAAGATTTGGCTTAACGTCTGTCTGCAGTGCAAATTTTATGATTTCTTCAGGTTTGTGTCCTTCAGGAGAGCCATAACCTTTGTTGGAAAGTGGCAATTCAGACTAAGTGTTCAAATACTTCAAAACCCAATTCAGTTTGGTTTTCTGTCCACAAAACTGATGCTGGCTCTGTGGGGGAAAGGGCTGTATGCAAAGCAGACCTTGGTAGTAAATTCAGTGAGTGAGAAGGAGGGTATATTTGCCATGGACAAAAAAAAGTTTAGCTGGCATTTTAAGGAAAGAAGCTTAGCTAGTAATCTCCCAAAGCAAAATCCAAATACCAAACCGACCCTTCCATCCCATTTACCAGCTTCTCCGGAGCTACTCCAATTCCCCTTTCAGCTTTGGTGTCCTCAGTCAGAATCCTTTAGCTAAAGATTATTCCTTCAGCTGAACAAGATGCATTTTGGACTCAACTAGACAGGGTGTGTGGGGATGGGGGGTGGATGGAGACACAGATGTTTCAGAAATACATTCCCTTTGTACATGCTGTGGAATGCAGATATGTGTTATGTAAATGCTATTAAAAAACCCAGAAGTTTTCTTCACAGATGCTCTGACACCTCAGAATGGTGTCAAGTGAGCATCTGCAGATTGTGGGCTTTCAAAAATGCAGCTAGTCAGAGATGCCTCAGATTGGGCTTAGGGTACAAATCACTCCTAGTGGGATGAAGAGGTTGGAGAGGTATGACTTGGATGATGGAATAGAGGGCATTCTTATCAGGTTTGGAGATGATACCAAATTAGGAGGGGTACCCCAGAGGACAAGATCAGAATTCAAAATTACATTAACAGATTAGAAAGCTGGGCCAAACCTAACAAAATGTATTTCAACAGGGAGAAATGTAGAATACTACACTTGGGCAGTAAAAATGAAATGCACAGATATAGGAGGGGTGACACCTGGCTTGACGGCAGTACATGCGGAAGAGAACTAGGCATCTTAGTGAACCACAAGCTGAACATGAGTCAGCAGTATGATGTGGCAGCTAAAAAAGCCAATGCAATTCTAGGCTGCATTGATATGAGTATAGCATCTAGATCGAGGGAAGTAATAGTGCCACTCTATTCTGCTTTGGTCAGACCTCACCTGGAATACTGTGTCCAGTTCTGGGCACCATGATTCAAGGAGGATATTGACAAGTTGGAACATGTTCAGAGGAGGGTAACAAAAATGGTAAAAGGTCTGGAAGCCATGCCCTGTGAGGAGCAGGGTGTGTTTAGTCTGGAGAAGAGAAGGCTAAGAGGTGACATCACAGCCATGTTTAAGTATTTGAAGGGATGTCATACTGAGGATGGAGCAATCTTGTTTTCTGCTGCTTCAGAGACTAGCATGCGGAGCAAAAGACTCAAACTACAGGAAAGGAGCTTCCACCTAAACATTAGGAAAAACTTCCTGACAGTAAGAGCTGTTCAGCAGTGGAATGCACTGCCTCAGAGTGTGGTGGAATCTTCTTCTTTGGAGGTTTTTAAACATAGGCTGGGTGGCCATCTGCCGGGAATGCTTTGATTATGTATTCCTGCAGGGCTGGGGGTTGGACTAGATGGCCCTTGTGGTCTCTTCCAACTATATGAGTCTATGATAGGTAAGGAGGACAGGAATCTTTATGATATTTTTGTTTTGCACTGACACCTTATCCCCATTTTATTGTTTGGGATTATTTTCTTTTTAAAAGAAGGGAGCCTTAAGTCAAAAGAAGTTAGAGATAGAACCTGGATGTTACAAGTATCAAGCAATACAGTTAACTGTTACTACCGTGGAGTCCCCCCTGCCTAATAAGTGTAACAGTGCCACATTGTCAGAACAGGTTTTCTAAGGGGGTGAAGAATGGGTATGAGGACCAGTTTTCGCTGATGGCTCTCATGTCAGTGATGTGGGGAATCTGCTCTGGGTTTTAGTCTGAACTTTAAAGGAGCTATCCAAAGTGCTGAACAATATTTGGCTCTAGACCTGCTGAAGTTGTCTACCCTGGGATAGGGCTTCTGTCAGCTCTTAAAATCCACACCTCAGAGCAGCTGTCTAGTTCCAGCCTGCCTCATCTTGGTGGCCTGCATATGTGTGGAGCTACAGTTTCCATAATTACCAACCAACATGGCCAGTACCATTCTGTTGAGGGATGAGATGAAAGTTGTAATTTTAAAGAAATGATGCCTAGGTATGATGAGAGATACCACCTGCACCTCTGGAGGACATCAGGGTTTGGTAGGCTGGTAGAGCTTACTATGTAGGGCTGGCCTTGTTATGTATTTCAGACAGGCTCTTCTCCCCACAGTCACAAATAATAACAAAGACATTGCTAGATCAGTGGCTGATTACTGTAAGTGGGACTCTCACAATGGTTTAGCCCCAAAGCTGGGATGAGATTTGATTTTATCAAAGGAAGTTCTCTGAATAGGAGGAGCTCATGGATTGAAGATCTATCTTGAGCAAAACTTGGAAAAGATTATTTTTTAGACTACCGTTCTTGCCCCTTGTTCTCAGATATGTTCAGTCTCTGAACAGATAACTTGTCAATATGAGTTATGGAGGAGGAGGAGTTTGAAGATAAAATTGATAACTGTGGGGAGTCTAAATTTAGGTAAAACTGGGTTGGTAAAAGGAAAAAAAGGAATACTCCACTTTCTTATTCTTCTTATTATTACTATTACTATTATTATTATTATTATTATTATTAATATTATTTCTGATACTCACACTTAAATAGTACCTATTGTTTTGAAGGAATTAATATGTGGATTTGAGGAAAATAAATAATTTAGGTGATGTTCAGAAGGGAATACTGAATACTGAATGAGAATTAGGTAAACGGAATTTGGAATTTGGAATTAATTAATGTACATATTATTGAAGAATACAGTAGGCTTAGATTGGAAATATTTGTTTGAAAATATTTGTCTGAAAATGTATTAGAACTAAGTATTCCATGTATTGAATAGCCTTTGCATTGAATTGTATTGAACAAGCTGTGTATTATGTATTGAATAGCCTGTGCAACGAATGGAAGAGAAACTGAATTGAAAAGAATCTGGACAAATTGATGTTATACAATCCGCTACAAGGAGTTAACAACGTGGTGAAACAGATAGATACATAAATATAAACTTAGTATACCTGGAAGTTTAGAAAGAGAATTGAAGATTAAAGAAAAAGGAAAGAGAAGGAGGGAGCTTGATATAAGAAAACAGGGCATAAATACTCAAATATCAATTATAAATAGAGAAATGGCAACAAGCCAAAGGAAAGCAGCAGCACAAGCTCAGGCTCAATTACTAACACAAAGAAGGCCATCCTTTGAAGGACCTACGAAAATGACAGATATAAGTACACTTCTGTTAGATGAAATGAGGACAGAGATGAAAAAAATGAGATCAGAAATTAGAGAGGAACTGAAAGAAATTTGAACTGAAATAAAAATGGATTTAAAGAAAGAACTGAATATTTTTGGGAAAAAATTCGAGAAAATGGCTGAAGATATGAAAGTAATCAAACAGGAAGTGGAAAGCATAAAACAAAAATCAAAATCTTTAGAAGATAGAACTCAAGAGATGTTTCAAGACCAAGAACAAATGAAAAAAGAAATAACACTGAATGAAATAAAATACAGAGAAAGATGTCTTAAACTGAGGGGCCTACCTGAGAACATTAATGAAAATCTGGAGGAGAGAGTAATATCAGCTTTAGCAAATTACATTGAAATCTCTCAAGATAAGATGGATTCAGAGGTGGATAAGCTGTTCAGGGTGAACTCAGCGATAGCGAAAGAGAAGAAAATTCCTAGAGATGTCATGGTCTGCTTCACGAGAAACAAACTAAGAGATCAAGTTATATACAAAAGCTACATGGAAAAACTACAAATTGAGGAAAATGAAATAAGCATTTATAA
Organism: Gambelia wislizenii; assembly: GCA_030847615.1. Taxonomy (NCBI): domain Eukaryota; kingdom Metazoa; phylum Chordata; class Lepidosauria; order Squamata; family Crotaphytidae; genus Gambelia; species Gambelia wislizenii. Next base: position 313,175,127 of record JAUMIR010000002.1, on the reverse strand, counting down.
AGATACCTCTCCTCAAGTACTAAAAAAATAGGCAAGAATACAAATGTTTAACACAGAGACTATAAAAAAGAAATATAAATTATAAGTGGGAAAGATTGGAAGGTCTTTCCTTCAACTACAGACAAAAAAGAATCAAGATTAACTCAATTGTAAAAGCAAAAGAGTTCTGTAAGAAATTAGACAAACAAGAGAAAGATAGCAGAAGGAAAGATCAAAGAGACAAAGAAGGAGAACAACCTGACAGACCAGACATGAAAGATATGAAAGTAATAGAAGAACAATTAAAAGGAAGAGAGAAAGACGAGGAACAAGAAGAGGAAGAAGGGGAAGAAGAAGAAGCTGAACTGGAAGAAGAATCAGAGAAAGGTGAACCAAGTGAACTGGAGGATAATAGAGAAGAAGAGGATAAAGAAACAGAAGAACAATAAATTAAAATAATTGAAAAAATATTTAAGTATATAAAGAAAAATATATACATATATATCCTAAATACTAAATAAATATATAAAGAAAGCAAAATGGAGATTAAAATTCTGTCATGGAATGCTAAAGGAATGAATTCCAATTATAAAAGAAAACAAATCTTTCACTACTTAGAAAAAACGAGGCACGATATAGTGTGCCTGCAAGAAACTCGTATTAGAGAAACAGATAATAAATATTTAAGAAATACTAAACTGGGCCAAAATTTCATAGCTTCGAGTAGTAAAAAGAAGAAAGGGGTAGTGTTATACATACACAAGAAATTTGACCCAAAGGAACAATTTAAAGATTCAGAGGGATCCTACATAGGGGTGGAAATAAAAATGGCAAACAAACAGGTACTTGTGATAGGTATATATACCCCTATTGAAAAGAAAGAAGCTTTCTTTAAAAAATTGACAAAGGAAATTGAGAAAGTAGAAGTTAAGAATCTACTTTTGTTAGGGGATTGGAATGGGATTATTGACCCAACTAAATATAGACTATCATCAAAAACAATCAGGAAAAATCAGGGCAGACTTCCAAAATCCTTTTTTGGACTGATGAAAGATCAAAATTTAATAGATGTGTGGAGGTGGAAGTACCAAGACGCTAATGCTTTTACTTTCTATTCGGATGTACACCACACACATTCTAGAATAGACATGTTTTTACTATCAAAAAATTTATTACCAATGGTAAAAAGCATGGAAGTTCTACCAAAGTGGATCTCTGACCATAATCCAATTCAATTAAAACTGTTGGAAAAGAAAAAAGAGTTTAATTGGAAACTGAATGACATCTTAAAAGATGAAGAGACATTGAAAAAGGCTAAAGAAACATTAAAACTATATTTTCTAGAAAATACAATGGAAGATATGACCCTAAACACTGTTTGGGAAGCAAGCAAGCCAGTTATGAGGGGCTTCTTTATAAAACAAGTAATAGAATGGAGAAGGAAAGCGAGGGAAGAGAACAAATTTTTTTGAATGAAATAGCATTGAGAGAAGAAAAACTGGAAAGATCACCAGAAGACAGAAATTTGAAGGAAGAGATTAAATTATTAACTAAACAGATACAAGAAATACAGATTGAAGAAATAGAAACATCAATGAGTATGGCACGACAAAAGCATTTTGAAACAGCTAAAAAGTAGGGAAATGGATGGCACGAAAATTGAAACAAATGAGAGAAAAGAAAACAATAACTGAGATAAAGTACAAAGAAAAAATAAAAACAGACAATAATTTGATAAAAAAAGGATTTCAGGAATTCTATACTAAACTGTATAATGACCCTTCAATGAAAAATATAGATAACAGAAGGATAGAGCTATATTTGGAAAAACAGAAGATCATCAGCTTAACAAATCAACAGAAACAAAGCCTAAATAATAATATAACTATGGCAGAAGTAGTAGAAGCCATCAGAAAAATGAAAACTGGTAAAGCTCCAGGTCCGTATGGATTTACCGCTATTACAAAGAAATGGAAGAGGAACTGGCTATACCCTTATATAAGATGTTTAATAGGATAAAAGATGACGGAATCCCGAAAAGCTGGAGGGAAGCACAAATTACCGTTCTGCCAAAGGAAGATAAAGACCTAAAGGACCCTAAAAATTTTAGACCTATCTCATTATTGAATTGTAACTATAAAATATTTATTTCAATATTAGCTCAAAGATTAAAAAAATACTTTCTGAAATAATACAAAGTGATCAAAATGGATTCTTGACTAAAAGATATCCCAAAAGCAGCATAAGAACAATAATTGATCCTCTTGAGTTTTATGAACACCTCAATGAGAAAAGTCTAGCTATGTTTTTTATAGATGCTGAAAAAGCATTTGATAAGATAAACTGGAACTTCATGAAAAAGGTGATGGAAAAATGGATATGGGAGAAAAATTCATTAACTGGAATAATCAGATATACAAAGAACAATATGCCTACTTATTAATAAATGGAGAAAGGACTGAAAAATGGCACGAGGCAAGGATGCCCATGCCATTTGCTCTTTATTATAGTGATTGAAATATTGATAAACAGTATTAAGAATAATGAAAAAATTCAAGGAGCAAGGTCATCAATTTAAAATAAAGGCCTATGTGGATGATCCAGTAAAACAACTTAAGGAGCTAGGCAAAACTCTGGAAGAATTTTCAAAGATAGCGGGATTCAAGGTAAATAAGGACAAGACAACGGTGCTAACAAAAAAATCTCAAAGTCTCAAGAAGAACAAATTTCTAATGAATCAGGGTTTAAGACTGAGAGAAAAATAAAGTATCTGGGAATATTGATTACAAAAAGAAACATGGATCTGTTCGAAAACAATTACAGTAGACTATGGAAAGAAATTAAAACAGATCTAATTAAATGGTCCAAATTAAACTTGTCGCTATTAGGAAAAATAGAGGCAATCAAAATGAATATCCTTCCCAGATTTATGTATCTCTTTCAAAATTTGCCCATATTACACAACATGAAATGTTTTACAACGTGGCAATCGGAAGTCTCAAAATTCATATGGGAGGGGAAGAAACAAAGAATAAAATGGAAACTACTAACAGAAAAGAAGGAAAGAGGAGGTTGTGCACTCCCTGAATTAAGAATATATTTTCAGGCGTGCGTGCTAACCTGGATAGAGGATTGGATCTCTCTCAGAGATGACAGAATGCTGTCTCTGGAGGGGTTCGATCTTTGGTTCAGGTGGCAGGCATAAAATATGGTCTAATATAAACAGTACTATAAAGAAATACCTCTATGGATTTCTTCAGAGGAAGCATTCATTGGGAGAACCAAAATAAAAAATGAAATATGGATCAAATATCAAGATTTACTGAAGAAGAATCCCCAAGGGAATATCCAGATAAATACTAGGGAGGATTTAGAAACAAAAGGTTTTAGATTAAATTGGTTCTATAAACAAATATATGAAAGATTCAAAATGGACCAAAAATTAGAAAACTTTGACATGGGAAAGAACAAATTAGATAAAATAATATTTGATGATAAAAAACACCATATTGCAAAATATTATAACACCTTCTTAACCAGAGAACTAGAGAATGAAATGGTAAAAGAGCAAATGATAAGATGGTCCCAAGATATAGGAGAACCAATAGTGTTAGAAAAATGGGAGAAAGCTTGGAGGGATACCCAAAAATTTACCCTTGTCCAAAATCTATAAGAGAACTATCTGAAAATCTTCTACAGATGGTATCTCACTCCAGTTAAATTAGATAAGATTTATAAAATCGGAAATCAGAACTGCTGGAAATGTGGGGAAGCCAGAGGAACTATGTTTCACATATGGTGGAACTGCCCTGTGACTAAAAATTACTGGAAAAAGATACACAACAAGATCTTGAAGATACTGGATTTAAATTTCCCATTAAAACCAGAAATATACCTACTAAATATGGTAGACGAAATAAAAAAGAACATTACAATAGGTTCTTGGAGGGTAGTTCTCTATATGATAACAGCGGCAAGATTGCTATTTGCCTCAATGTGGGAAAAGAAAGAGCTCCCGACAATAGCAGAATGGCTAATTAAACTTAGAGAAATGATGGACACGGACAAGCTAACGACACTTTTAAAGGATAAGACAAATAAAACAATAGAAATTGAATGGAGACCCATAAAAAGGTTCTGGAAACAAAAATGGGCTGATTTGAATAATTTTGATTTTTAATATGAATTTATACAAACAAAATACAAAAAGAGTAATGGATAAATACATTTTTGTATAATTACATTAAGTTTAGAAGATACATTAAGCTAAATGAGAAAAATTGGATATCTGAGTACATATATACAGATATATATATATATATATATATATATATACACATATACATATATATACATATATATACATATATATATGTGAATATATGTACGTGGAATTAAGAACAAGTAAACATATCCCTGATGGACCCAAGGAGAACTTTGTGGAAGTTTGGAAAAATAGGAAAGAGACAAAGAATAGCTACTAAAGGAATTATAACCATGAAGATAGAAGAATATATATTGTAAAAAGACTAAGTCCCAACAAATTGTAATTGTGTGGATGTTTTTTTTTTTTAATCTTTATTTCTTTAGAAATGTAAGAATAAGGTTACATGTACTATAAGAAATGCTAGCGGTGTAATGTCTCTAATGAGGCTATTGATGTAACCAGAATAAAAAATATTAATTAAAAAAATGAGTTACAGTGAATTAAGTGATCATAATCTCAAGATGAATGGCATGTTGAACAAGCAGTGAAGGAAGACCAGAAAGCTTGGGTTCTTGTTTCATGGGATGATAGCCAACATTTCAAATATTCAACATTTCTGGAGGTTTTGATACATCATACAGGGTCCTGAGGCAAGCAGAACATTTGACAAAGCTCTTGGGCTTTTCATGGAACTACAGAGTGTGACTAATATGAATGACTTGTGAAGAAAGAATAAACATCTGGGTCTTTTTGAAGTCAGGATCCAAAACCTGCATGATATGATGACCACATAGAAAATGGCACAAGAGCTCCAGCAGATAGGAAATATACAAGGGCAACCTGTGTACTCTCTCTCCAAATTTATTAGGCGCTACAGTATATTGAATAAGTAGCTAGCAGCTCCCTCTTTTTATTTTACTCTAAAGTAAGCACAGAAGTCCCAGTCCAGATCACGACCAATGCACAGAGATGAATGGGACCTTTAAATGTTTGTACCTCACTGTAGTTCTGAGTGAATTGCACTTGCATTTTTTATTGCCAGAAATAATTGTTTTTAGTGTGACTAGCTCACTTTTTGAAAATGAAAATAGGTGTGGAGCTCCCAATCTGGTTTTATTTTTGGACACTGGGTAACCTTAGCTTGCTCTGTCTTTCCTACTTTGTAGATCAGAGATGGGAAACAATGGCCTTGAAAGCAACACACTTTTACCCTAAGGGATGGGGGGGGTGCTTTAGAGTTCCACCCATGATGCCAAAATCTATTTTAATATTTGGGGGAATTATTAGCTCAATAGGAAGCCTGTGAGAGGAGGGTAACTTTGAGGATCTTTTCACCTATGTATGCTCCCCATATCCGCTGATTCATTATCTACTGATTCAATTATCCATGGGACACAAAACAGCACACCTACCATAGAGTCTTCCTAGAAAATGTGTCCTCTCTAGCCATTTTCTAGCTCTTCCAAGGCAACTCTATGCTATTTTAAACTGGAAGTCCCATTATTTTCAATGGTGTTTGCTATTATCCATGGTTTTTGGTATCCATGTCTCCCCCCTCAGAACCGATCCACAGCAGATACGGGGCTCCTACTGTACTAACTGTAGAGAGCACTCCAGTTAAAGTGAAATCAAGTAATTTATTGGAATAACACAAAGTGAACAAAAATACACAACACATGTTCTTAAGAACCACACAAGGCTATAGCAGAGTAAACCGGAAAGGTTGGATAGAGGGAGAGAAGTCTGGGAAGATAGGGTAATAGTAACTAGTATTGAAGAGAAGAGTGCCGTGCAGTAAAGATAGTCAGACAGGCGTCTGAAGGTGGCACAGAGGTGTTCGGCAGAATGGAGGGGTCAGTCTGTGGTACACTTTGCTGGGGTCTAGGCTGGGATATTTATAACCTATTCCATATCCCGAAGGGGAACAAAGCCTGGATGGCTTTCCCACTGGATAGGCAAAGGGAACAAAATTCAATTTACTGGGAGATAGAAATTGATGGGTTTGCGACAACCTCACAAAGTTGGACAAGAGGGTGTATGGGAAAGATTTCTGTAGCAATAGTTTAAGGAATGGTCACTTAATTGCATCATTGCTGAAATGCCCAGGGCTGGAAGAAAGGGTCAGCACATACTCTACCTCCTTAATGACTGTGTTTACTAAGGGGCTTTCCAATAATCCTAACTTGGGCTTTCTTACCATTATATTTCTAGACACATCCCAGGTCACTATGATCTTCAGTTGCCACAGTCAACCTGGCCATGAAAAATATCCAATATTTCCAGTTATGCAATACTGTGGAGAGGGGGTAGTAGGTCATACTAATAACACTGCCCATCCTGGCCCCAGTGTGACCCACCAGGAACCCAATTCCTCATTGCCCAAAATTGTCCCCTAAATGGTGAATTATAACCTCAAGGAGGCATGATTCTCCATTTTAAGGCTATTTCAGAGGGAAGCAGGCAGAGTTTTGCGGGGCTCAACAAACTAGGAGTGATTCTGATTACGTCCTGGTCTGGGGAAAAAAAAGGGTGAGTGTGGCCCAGAGGGGCCTGGAAAATGGAGCAGGTATAATCCCTTCTCCACATCTTACATGGCTGCTCATCCTTTCTGCAAGTTGGGCCCCAGACAAGAGCCAGGCTACTGTGAAGATAAACCCCATGTTCCAGAAGCATGATTTTTCTGAAATAGACCACAGTAAAAGCAACAGTAAACAAAGAAAGGAAAGTATCTGAAACCCAGGGAAGCTGGAGGAGACAAGAAAGCATGAGGCAAGGCAATAGGAGAAAACTGTAAAGGCAGGCATTTGCTGCAGTCAACTGACAGGTGTGACCAGGTGTTAGGGCAGGGCTGGCCTAAGACACTGTGTTGCCTAGAGTCTTCCTAGAAAATGCTTAGAAAGGTGTCATCTCTAGCCATTTTCTAGGTCCTCCAAGGCAACTCTATGGTATTTTAAACCAGAAGTCTCGTTATTTTCAATGGCGTTCGCTGTTATCCACAGTTTCCTGTATCTGTGGTAAGTCTGAGAACTGACTCATGTTCAGCTTGTGGGCTACTAAGACTCCTAGATCCCTTTTGTATGTACTGCCATCAAGCCAGGTGTCACCCATCTTATATCTGTGCATTTCATTTTTACTGCCCAAGTGTAGTATCCTACATTTCTCCCTGTTGAGGTTCATTTTGTTAATTTTGGCCCAGTTTTCTAATCTGTTGAGGTCATTTTAGATTCTGATCCTGTCCTCTGGGGTATTAGCTACCCCTCGTAATTTGGTGTCATCTGGAAACTTGATAAGCATGCCCTCTCTTCCCTCATCCAAGTCATTGATAAAGATGTTGAATAGCACTGGGCACAGGACAGAACCCTGTAGCATCCAACTGGCTACTTCTCTCCAGGATGAAGAGGAGCCATTGGTGACTACCCATTGGGTTCGGTCAGTCAACCAATTACAAATCCACCTAACGTTTGCATTCTCTAGCCCACAGGTTACTAACTTTTTTGCAAGAATATCATGGGGGACCTTATCAAAAGCCTTACTAAAATCAAGATACACTACATCCACAGCATTCCCTTCATCTGTGAAGTTTATAACTCTATCAAAAAAAGAGATAAGATTTGTCTGGCATGTCTTGTTTTTGAGAAATCCATGTTGACTTTTAGTGATCACGGCATTCCTTTCTAAGTTCTTACAGACTGTCTGTTAATGATTTGCTCTAGAATCTTTTCTAATATTGAGGTCAAGCTGATGGGGTGGTAATTATTTGGGTCTTCTCCCCCTGTTTTAAAAGATGGAAACAACATTTGCCCTCTTTCAGTCTGCTGGGACCTCTCCTGTTCTCCAGGAATTCTCAAAGATTATTGATAGTTGTTCTGAGATTACTTCTGCCAGATCTTTTAATACCCTTGGATGAAGTTCATCTGGCCCTGGAGACCTGAACTCATTTCTACTGGCCATGTATTCCTGAACTACCTCTTTACCAATTATGTGCTGTATTCCCCCTACTGCATCATCTGCTCCATTTTTCCCTAGTTGAGCACTATCTTCCCTTTGGGAGAAGACTGAAGTAAAGAAGGTGTTAAGTAGTTCTGCCTTTTCTCTGCCCCCTGGTAGCCTTTCACTGTCTTCATGCAGTGGCCCTACCATTTCCATGTTCTTCCTTTTGGTACGGACATAACAAAAAACAACAACAACCCTTTTTATTGCTTTTAATCTCTCTAGCAAGCCTGAGCTCCATCTGTGCTTTAGCTTTTCTGACTTTCCCCTTACATGAGCTGGCTATTTGTTTGAATTCTTCTTTGGTGGTTTCCCCCTTTCTCCATTTCTTGTACATGTCCTTTTAAAATTTTAGTTCAGTTGAGCGTTCTTTCGACATCCATCCTAGTTTCTTTAGACATCTGCCATGTTTCCTCCTCATTGGAATTGTTTGAAGTTGCACCTTCAATATCTCAGTTTTAAGAAACTCCCATCCATCATGAACTCCCTTCTATTTTAGTATTCCTGACCATGGGATCACTCCCAGTAATTCCCTAAGTTTAGAAGAAAGATGAGAAGGGAAATTCACCTCCTGCATCTCATATATAAAGCAGACATGCTATAAAAGGCAAGTCATGCTCTTGTGTCATGCAATACAAAACAGGTAAATGTATTGAATAGCAGCCTTGCTAACCCCACAACCCCTGAAAGCTAAATGTTGATATTTACTTGGCCGATTTATCTGTGCAGTTTTGTTCCAGCATACAAAGTTCAATCCACCCCAGCCACTGAATACATAATTAAAGGTGCAGCTGACTCTTTGGGGAAAGCTTAAAGTAATGGTGTCCTCGTCACCATTACATTTTTATAGAAAGTGATTGCTCGGCACTAGGGTAATACTCTGTTTTTATGCCGTTGTCTTTCACAGTGGATGATGTACAGCAAGTCTGCACAACATACCATTTGTGGCAGGGCTGCCCCAAGAGTTTTGTCTGCCTGAAGCATGGCAGAAAAATGACATCCTAGTCAAGGTACACAGTAAGCAAAGCCAGGCAGCTTATTCTGTCACTAGAGGGAGAAAAACCCATAAGCACATCTCCTTGTGCCTCACAGTAAAAATATAGCAACAAAATAAGTAGCGATCAGTTTGCTGCCCTAGCATGGCACCTGAAATCTGCTTCCTGAAGCAGCTGCCTCACTCTGCCTGATGGTAGCACTGGCCCTGGCATGCAAATTAATAGCAGTCCTTTTTCTTCCTTCTCATTTATTTGGAGCCATTCCAAATTTCCACTGTTATGATCCATTTCCACACCCATGAACAACAGATGGAGCATCTGTGACCAAAAACCTGAACCCTAGGAAAAAAATCTCCATTATACTCAGCCATCTTTTTTTGCACAGGATTTATAGATGCATTGTGGAGTTGGCACTATTTTTGTTTTGTACTCCAGTGCAACTAGTGAAATTGCTTAACAGCACATACACGAAGAGTAGAGAAGGGAAAGTACTTCTTCACAGAAAACTTAATTTATGGCATTCCAGTGCCACATGATGTGGTGATAGCCACTAGGGCTGAAGCTGATATGATGCCTGAATATCTCCACTAGGTTGTTTTTGTTGTTGTTGTGTGCCTCCGAGTCAGCTCTGTCATGTGGTGACCCTATCATAGGGTTTTCTTGGCAACATTTGTTCAAAGGGAGTTTGCTACTGCCTTTCTCTTTGGCCGAGAGAGTGTGACTTGTCCAAGATGGGTTTTCATAGCTGAGCAGAAATTTGAACCCTAGTCTCTCAGAGCTCTAGTCCAGGACTCAAACCGCTCAACCATGCTGGCTCTTACTAGGTTAGTAATGAGGAATTTAGACTGGGAAAACTATGAAGGAAGGTTCACATTTCCCCAGTAACAGCCCTATTCCTGTCTGGACCCTAATTAGAGCTTAGGAAAGTTACATTTTTTTAAAATGCACCTGCCAGAATTTGCCAGTTGACTCTTCCTAATAGTTAGTTTGGATCTGAAGCTCACAGGTCTCTAAACTTTTTGAATTCTGGAAGTTGCAGTTTGAAAAAGTAACTTTTCCCCAGTCTCTGGCCTGAATGCAGTTGCTATGCCTTGGAAAAGAAATCATGGAAGTTCTGGTCATTCGTGTTGATCCCATGATAGCCAACTTGGTTCTCAGACTGCTGATACTCCTATTTTAAGTGGTAGACTGGGGCTGGCCCAAGACTTGTTGGTGCCTGAGACAGAAAACACAATAGTGCTCCTTCCGTTCCCCACACAAAAACCACTGGACGAGCTGCTGAAATTTTCTTCATCACTGTTGTTGGGACAGCCTCTTCCACTACACCTGAGTGTAATGGGCTAGTTTAAGGGGTGAAAAGCTTGGGACACATTACTGCCCCACCGTTGCAGCTGCTTCCCAGCATCTGCCATCTGAGGTGGACATTTCACTCTTCCCAATGGTAGGACCAGCCCTACAGCATATGGAAGATTGCTCTGTCTGCATCTATCAGCCATGATAAACAGAAAAGTTACCAGAGAAGTAAATTTCCCAAGCTCTAATGACAGCTAAATGGAATCACCATGTTTTGAGGTGATGTGCCACATTATAGCAATAGCATTAGCATTGATATTTACAGTATATACCGCTTATCAGTGCCGAAGCACTCCCTAAGAGGTTTACAGTGATTTTTAGCTAATTGCCCACAACAAGTTGGGTACTCATTTTACTGACCTATGGAAGGATGGAAGGCTGAGTCAACCTTGGAGACCTCTGGGATCGAACTCATAACCTTGTGGCTTGCAGTACTGGCATTTAACCACTGTGCCACCAGGGCTCCCATTATTCCACCAGACTCTGGTAAAAACAGCAAAGCAGAGTTGTTGCCTCCATGTCTTGCTTATGGGTTTCTGAATGACCACTGATGGTAGTAGAATGCTTGGACAAAATGGATCCTTGGTCTGGTCAAGCAAATCAAAGAACAGTCCAGAGGGACCTGTGAGCTGCAAGGTCAGCTCGGTCATTAGGCAGAGTGAAGCAGCTGGTTCAGGTGACAGATGCTGGAGAGTGCAGAATAGGGTCAACAGATTGGAAATGTGTGTGTGTGTGTGAGAGAGAGAAAGAAAGTTGCTACTCCAGTTGGCTTTTATGTATGCAGTTGGGGTGAGGGGAATATGGTTTTGTTTTGTTTTTTTTTTTGCCTCAGGCAAAAGTGACCCCAAAGTGAATTGGGTACCCCTCATTTGTAGTCAGTTTACTTCTCTGTTGTCTTCACAGCTTTCTTATCTTCCTTTCCCCACAAAGGGGCAGATGAAAATCTGACAGCACAGTTTTCTGCCATTGAGGGGGGGAAATGTTGATTTTAATTCAAAATTATTTCAAGAACTTGCAATGAATGGAGAGCTGCCAAAAAGAATCCCCCAATTTCTCTTGGTTAATAAAAGATGTATTCTTCTTTAGTTGGAGTTTACATTAATAATTAAGACAAATGCACTATTAAATCCCACTAGAAAGCAGACACTTCAGCAGTAGTTAATATTATCTAGTCATGAGCCTTCAGCTGAATCCATTTCATGTCACTAAGAGAAAGCAGAAGGCCTTCAGCTAGCACTATTGAGATTCATCAAAAACCAATAATGAATGTTTCTGTGTCCATACAGGGATTCAGCAAAATCTGTCTTTGAAAGGCAGGCATCATCTCTGATTGGATGTTTTATTCTTCAGATCTGTTGTCCCTAAGTAGGTCTCATCAGAATCATCTATGAAGGGCTTAGATGAACACTATTGTCAGGGACCATGGGGCCCGTGGGCTATGTGCCATTCATTTGAGGCTGTGGCTTAGCACAGTCAGCTATGCAAAGCTGTCTGCATGTGTTTAGAGTTCTCTTTCAGGCACAGAATGGAAAAGCAATGCACAACTTCGGTAGTACAAAGCACAGCTTGGAGAAGTGGCCCTGCTGGTTGGCAGATTCTGGGAGCTGTGGTTCAAAAAAGTACATTTTCCAAGTTCTGGTGAGAAGCCTATGGATTGAAGCTCTCCTTCTCTTGATCTTGGTTAAAGCAAGTTCCCACCCCATACAGGAAATCTCACATAGCCCATCCTTAGGGTTGGATGGCTAGAGAGGTTATGCAGGGCTTGACCAGAGCCCTTCGCTGGTATGAGGATGCCCCAGCTGCAGTTTCAATATTTATGACATGGGACAGCTATACACAGAGCCATAGGTTGTTAATTTTCATTGTGGTAGCTTGCTGATAGTCCTTGCCTAGTCAACAAAGCAGAGCCTTCTGTCTACAGTTGTCCCTTCATATTCGTTGGGTTTGGTTCCAGGATCCCCCATGATACCAAAATCCATGAATACTCAAGTCCCATTATATGCAATGGCATAGCAAAACGGTGTCCCTTATATAAGATGGCAAAATCAAGGTTTGCTTTTTGGATTATTATTTTTTAAAGAATATTTTCAAGCTGTGAATACTTAAATCCATGAATACCAAATCCGTGGATACAGAGGGACAACTGTCCTGCCTTTCAGAATTTAATGTCCAAGATAATTTGTCCCAATTCCAGCAGCAGACAATATTGTTCTCGCCCACCTGTCCTCCTTACTTTGACATCTACCTTGGACTTAATGAGCAAACACATATCCCTTTTCTTTAAACCCTTGTTGGTTCATTCATTCCATCACCACTTTGGGCATTATGGTCTTAAGGCCAGGCTCTGTCCCAAGGTGAGCAAACAGATGTTTGAAGACTTGGAGGAGTGGTGGAATGAGTAATCTCTCGCCTGGTCCCACCTGCCTGAGCCCCTTTTGATGTTTTACTTGAGCTCTTGAAATGAGCATACCCCCCCTTGTAGCTGCTTCACAGGGCACTCCATGGCCAGGCTGGCACTCCTACTAGGCTGTAAAATGCTGCTCCTATGCCAATAAAGTCCCCTCTGCTGGTACCCTTCTACTAGTATGAGGTTCTAGAGTACCATTGGTAGATCTCATTTATCTTCTGATTGAATTGCAGAAACGTAGCTCGGAAAAGTTAGTTTTTGTAATACATATCCAAGAAACCTTCAGCCAGGAGAGGCTGCCTGAGTCTATAGGAAAGGGCAAGATTCTGACCCCCTCACCTCTTGAGTTAATTGAATACAATTAACTGCTGAGTTAATTGAATACAAACTATTTTTGCATTTTGAACTCGGTTAAGTCAGCCAAGGACAAAGGGGTAAAGAGGGAGGAGGAGAGAGAAACTGGAACATTTCAAAGCAGCTGAAAAAGTGGGACAACAGAGGATTAATTGGAACTGTCTCTGCCAGTTAGAGGGTACACCAAGAATCAGGGATTCTGAGAGTTGCAATCTCCAAAAGTAATTTTTCCAAGCTCTGTGTAAAAGCAACTGCAAACCAAACAGAAGGGAAAGTGACTGAGTGGTGGTTAGTTCCATTAAATTGGTTAGAAGTTGGAAAACATGACTAGACATCAGCTGCTCCTAGAGGGAGGCTGGACAGTGCTTTCTATAGGCTTCCCCAAGTCTTGCCTGGGATTCTTTCACACCACATAATTATAGTGCTATGATCCCACTGTAACTGCCATAGCTGCATCCTATGGAATTCTGGGGCTTGTAGTTCCATGAGGCACTAGAGCTCTCTGGATGATAATTCTAAACATCCCTTTCTAAATGGCCAGTCACAGGATTCCATCAGATTGAACCGTGGCAGTTACAGTGGAATCACAGCATTATAACTGTGTAATGTGAAAGGGTGCAGAGAGATGCTGCTCACAAAGCTTAGTGAGTTCTCTGAATTGGATGCCACAGGCTTGGTGAAGTTCCATTCAATGTGGGGCAGCAGGGATGAATGAATAGGAAAGGCCTTTGGGAGGAGTGGAACATAGTGGCAGGTGGTGGCAGGCCTCTGCCTCAGGCAAAGAAAAGCCTTAGCTCCGCTCTGCTTAAACCTTTCTGCCTCAGCCTGATGTGTCATCTATCACACTCAGTGACAGAGCCGATTAAGCTGCCAGTTTGCTGGGATGAATCAAGGAACTTTCACTAACTTAAATATTCTCTTTTTTCCCCCTGACATTCCTTTCTGGATCATGGATGAGGCAGATATAACTAGGTAGGTGAACAAGGGGAAGTATTAGACAGTCTCAGTTCTGCCCACTCAGATAGTTCACCATCAGGGAAGGCTTGAGGGATGGGGTCACTACAGAAAGTCCACCTATCTCTCAGATGCTCCAACATTTCACAGGTAAGAACTGGGACCCGTGTGGCCAAGCAACATTAGAGTGTGGCCAAGATGGCAAGATGAATGAGGAATAACACACAAGGTAGGAGAGGCTGCCTGAGTCTACAGGGAAGGGCAAGATTCTGTCCCTCCTCTCCTCTTCCCCTACAGGGTTAATTGAATACAAACAACTTTTGCATTTTGAACTCAGTTTGCAGCAGTTGAAGTTAGCCAAGGACAAAGGAGCAAAGTGGGAGGAAAGAGAGAAACAGGGGCATTTAAAAAGCAGATTTAAAAGTGGGGCAACAGAGGGTAAACTAGGACCATCCCTGCCAAATTAGAACAGTTGAAGGCTATGATCCTTCTAAGCTCCCACTTTCCTCAAGTGTTGTTTTTGTATCTTGTGTTGGGTTAGTGGGTCAAACTACCACCCATTCCACTGCCCAGCATGAGCCTACAGAGCTTGTCTTGGATGTAGTGTTGAAACTCCCCTGTTGTTAATACAAATGAACAAATCAATACAATAAAATAAGTAAAATTGCCATAGATACCTTCAGCATGCAAGGCTTTTGGCTGTAAGACTAGAAGTCTGAACAGGTGAGTCTTAATGGAGCCAAGAGTACTGATGATTGCTTGAACATTCCTGGCAATGTTCCAAAGTGTCTTCCTTTTGTTAGGGAGACAGTATGATTGCTCTCAATAGCAGGCCCTTTCATAGCTGGGAACTACCTAAAAAGGAGACACCCTTTCCACTCCAGACTAGTAAGGATTAGGGATGTAAATCCTCAACTGTTTGCAAGGACAAATAATTACAGTCCTTTTGTCCCAGTGCAGAGAAAATGAATATTCCTCCACAGTATTCTCCCTGTATTTTAAAAAAGGGTGGCAAAGAGTTGTGGAGGAATTTTTCTGTAGAGAAAAACTTGGGGATATTTTTGCATAAGAACTGTTTTTTGTAAAACAATGTTTTTTGTTCAGGAAACAATTTTCTGCACAGGAAACAGGTGGGTTTTTTGGTGACCCCCCCCCAATCCATTTGTTTCCCCCACAAATTAATTCCTTCACAACACTTTGGGTCCGTTCAAATACCAGAAGAAAACTGCACAAGATTCTCACTGGTATATTATTCTTCTCAATAAGGTTCCCCAACTGTTGAAAACCACTGGCTTCTCAATGCCAGGGGTTCCTGGATAAGCCTGATTATCTAGATCCATTTCAGTCTGGTTTCATGCCTGGTTATGAAACAGAGACAGCTTGGGTCGCCTTGGTGGATGACCTATGTAGGGAGCTGGACAAGAGGAGTGTGTCCCTGTTGGTTCTGCTGGACCTCTCAGCAGCTTTTAATACCATTGACCATGGTATCCTTCTGAGTTGCCTCTTTGGGGCTTGGATGTGCTGTTCTATAGTGACTCCCCTCTTTCTTGGAGGGGCACTCTCAGAGGGTGGTGCTGGGGGATTCTTGTTTGACTCCTTGGCCACTGGCCTGTGGAGGCCCTCAGGGTTCAGTCTTGTCCCCTATGCTATTCGATATCTATATTAAATCACTGGGAGAGGTTGTCCAGAGTTTGGGGGGTCAGGTATCACCAGTATGCTGATGATACTCAGCTCTATTACTTCTTTCCACCTAATTCCAAGAGAGCTGTTTATGTACTAAACCAGTGCCTAACAGCTGTAATGGACTGGATGAGGGCAAACAAATTGAAGCTTAATCCAAACAAGACAGAGGTGCTCCTGGTCATTTGAAAGACAGACCTGGGAACAAAGATTCAGCTTGTGTTAGATAGGGTTACTCTCCCTCTGAAAACTCAGGTTTGCAGCTTGCGGGTACTCCTGGATTCAGCTCGAGCCTGGAAGCCCAGGTTTCAGCAGTGACCAGGAGTGCTTTTGCACAGTTAAAGCTAGTGCACCAACTGCACCCATTCCTAGAGAAGTCAGATCTGGCCACAGTGGTACATGCCTTGATTACATCCCGTTTGGATTACTGTAATGCGCTCTACATGGGACTGCCTTGGAAAAGTGCTCAGAAACTTCACTTGGACCAAAGAGCTGCAGCCAGATTGTTAACTGGGGCTGGCTACAGGGAGCACAGAACTCCCTTGTTGCAACAGCTCCATTGGCTGGCAATCCATTTCTGGGCACAATTCAAAGTGCTGGTTTTGACCTATAAAGCCCTATAAGGCTTGGGTCCAGGTTATTTGAAGGACTGTATCTCTCTCTATGAGCCCAGTAGAGCTTTAAGATGATCTGGACAAGCCTTTCTCTCTGTCCCACCATCTTCTCAGGCTCATTTGGTGGGAACAAATGAGAGGGCCTTCTTGGTGGCTGCTTCCAGACTTTGGAACACCCCCCTTAAAGAGGCCAGGATGAGCCATCCTTTATCTCCTTCTGATGGCAAATTAAAACATTTTTGTGACACCAGTTTTTACAATCTGTCAAGGGCTGGGCTTTTAAAGCTGTGCGGTGTTTTAAAAGATTTAAGGATCATTGTAGAGTTTTTAAAATGCATTATAATATTTTTAATGTTTTAAACTTGTAAATTGTTTAATTGTTTTTAAATTTTTATATTTATACTGTTATTTTTACTTTTGTATTGTTTTAAAGCTGTTGTAAGCTACCTTGAGTCCCATTATCAGGAGAAAGGTGGGATATGAATGAATAAAATGATGGTGGTGATGTTTGAGAACCCCATTTTTGGATCTGGGAACAAATAATTGGCCAAAATCCTGCTGAGGATTTACGTATGAATACAAAACATCACAAGTGTGTAACTCTAGGTTATGCTTTCATAACTGCCCAACAGAATTCCAGCCGTTATCAATATTCTTTTCAGCACTAGTAAGGATAATGTGATCTCGGTGATTTTATATAAATAATCTGAATTTGGGACAGAGAGTTGAGTTTGGAATAAATGAAAGTGTCACAAAAAGCAGAATGACCGTGCAGTCCTACCTCAAATCTGTGCCAGTTATAGGGTGTTACAATTAAACACAAGGATCTTCAGCCATCAGAATTGCTTTCCTGCTGGTAGAGCCATGTTTATCTGGATGATTTCCGAGGTCTGTTATCTGCTGGCTAAAGATCTGCCAGCAAAAGAGTTCCAACAAGGGCAGAGGGAGAGTAAAGAAAGGCCAAGTTATGCCAGATCCAAACCTCTTGCAACCAAAGGACACAGCTATAACACCAAACACACAGTTAGGCTAGGGTGAGGAGTTTTGTCAGTGGCCTAAATCCAACTACTAGTTCCAACTAGATCCATTGAACTGGTGAAATTTGGATAATGGTTGATTTATCATTCAGCAATTGTTTCTGTGGATTAAATCTAGCTGGGACTAGTAGCTAGATTTAGTAATTTTCAGGATCATTTGGCTGGGAGAGATTTGGTTTCAGCCCTAATGTCAGCTCAGCTGGCTCTATGCTTTCTGGACCAGTTAGGAGTGTACTCTAAGGCTCCAGTGATCTCCTTCCAAAGGGAACCAAATCTGGGTATACTTCCTGCATCTCATCACCTGGAGAAGTTGGGTAAATGCAACAATATATTTGTATTCTGAGCCATGGTTATCCCTCATATTTTTTTAATATACCCCCCCATTATGAGATTAGAAAGATGAAAGGAATGGAGAGGCATTTGGACATACTAAGAAATTAGTACCTGTCATTATTGTGAATTTGGGTGGAGGAGAGTGAATGAAACCCTTGTTTTACACACTTTCCAGAGAGGAGTTAAAATCAAAGCAAATGGATGAACCACTTTTACCAGGTCTACTGACATGCCCTGTCACACAATTTTTGAAATACTAACTTGGAAACATAAATTTCCCTACAGTATAGAAAGCACACAGTCATATATAACATCTGAATATGGAAATATATGATGTGAAATTTATGCTCTGGAGTTAATAATTCAAAAACTGTTTTGGCAGCGACTTCTAATAGATCCCTTGAGAAGGCTTGCTCATGGAAGTGGGTACAGTACAAGCAGGTGGTCTGAATAGGCAAACTTGCATCAAACTCCCATATAAATTATTGGCAGGTCCATCCTTTAAGCTGTGCCAATTTTCAGTATTTCCTGGGCTAAACAGATAGTCCACAGCCTCCCACCTCCAATGGTCAGTACTTAGTTTTGGAGTAGTGAATCCATACTGAGGTGTACTAGAGCTACATCACATTTTATAGGAACTATCCAAGGTACTGAACCTTTTGGGGAAAATGGTGTTCAGCACCTCAGATAGCTCCTTGCAATACGGGGAGCAGCTCCCATAAAACCTAGTGTAAATTCACCACCCTGAAGTAATGGCGCCAAGCAGCCAACTTTATCAATCCAGAATTCATATTAGAATGACAAGACTAATATGTCTTGTCATTCTAAGAAAGTCACTCTCTTAGTAGTGGTATTCAAGAAAGAAATTATAAAATAAATGTTACAGCTCCTGAGTTTGTATGATAAGATAAGAACCTGTATTATTATTTTTAAGAACTGAAGTCCTCTGAACACAACAATTTTTCATCACCCTATCAAGCAATTATATTCATGGATCCATCCTTGTACTTAGCATTTTCTATAAAGGGTACCTCAGCTTGTAACATATCAAAATAATTATTCTGAACATATAATTTTGATTTTTGTTAAAGGAAAAAAGGAATATGATGATAATCACAATAAGAGGTACTGGATCCCCTAAAGACTTAACCTGGGTAAGATAAATCAATATTGTTCGCTATGAATTAGCCAAATAAATATCCTCAGTCTTCTATAATGTTTAAATGACATTTCCTTTCTCAGCTTTGGGCCATTATTATTGGCTGATATCAAGGTAATTCAGAAAAGGAGTCTGCATGCAAGAAATGTGCCTTTCTCCTGAAGAGTCCAAAAGAACAATATGAAATATTGTTTAACTACATTGTCCTTACAAAAGTATAGGTGGAATTTCAGGAGCCTAAGGCTTCCCCTCCCTCATGCTGGGCTGCTTAAACTTTGCTCCTATCAACAAATCATCCAATCATCCAGTGGAGTGAGACTTGACCTAGGAACTTATATGTCCATACTCTGTCTTGCAGAACCCTGCTTTTCTTGCAGTCAAGACTGATAAAAGACAGTGAGGAAAGTGTAAGCCACATAGATCTTAACCTAGGGATGGCAAAGAATTTCCTTTAGTCTGCATTTTAAAGAGACCTGACTTATAATTTTTACTTCCAAGTGTAATGCGTATTTGTGTGTGTGTGTGTGAAGTTTTATACTTCAGATTGTTCATGTCCTGAATTTAAATGCAGTTTTGATCTGCAAAATGGCCTATAAAATGCATACAATAAAGCTGTATAGAAAAATGTACATTATAGGGACACTTAAACAGAAGAAATCCATATATCTGGGGAAATAAATAATAATGGGTGTATATAATGCATGAAAACCCACATGCTCTCAGCCCTTAGAAAGCCCTGTGATAGGTTCGCCTTATGATCACCATAAGTTGGAAATGACTTGAAGGCACACAACAACAAATATATTAATTGGGGTGAGCCTAAATACCCTAAAGGCACCAGATTCCATCTGATCTTGGAAACTAAGCAGGGTCAGCTCTGGTTAGTACTTGAATGGGAGACCACCAACAAATACCTTGTGCTGTGGGCTGTATTTCAGAGGAAGGAATTGGCAAAACCACTTCTTGAGTATTCCTTGCCAAAGAGAAACCTATGGAATTCATGGAGTCACCATAAGTCAACAGGCAACTTGAAGGATCACACACACACACACACACACACACACACACATTAATTACAGACTAATGCAGAAATTGGACAGACTGGACATATGGTTGAATGACAAGGAATGGCAATAGTTTTGTCCATTCCTACCTTTACCCAACTTTAGCCTTCACATACCCACATGGAAGCACAATTTCCTTTGTTTTGGAAGTTAGTCTCACAAAATCATTATTCACAGCACCTAATTAGCTTCTTAATTGCATCTCTTAAAAACCCAGTATGTATTGCATGGGCTTAGCAAGCTCCAGCTAGTGGAACAATCTCCAGCCAAATGCATTTCCGATGCACAAATGTTATCAAGATTCCAATAATGTAGTCACCGAGACCATTTTTCCATTAAGGACTAACAAAAGCAATGCACTGGATGGCTCATTTCCCAAAGCATTTCTCAAGCTTAAAGGAGGCCACTTTGTTATTCACATTGGAAAGGAAGCTTAATCAAATTAAGCCAGTCGGTTGAAGGCATGAATACCATTTGAAGGAGACTTGATTTCCAAGAAAAGTGGACTGCACTGCAAGGCAACCACTAGCGGCTATGCTGGTTGGGAATAATGGGTACTCCTGTCCAAAAAGTAATGTTCCCAAACTCTGTGCTTTACAGGCCATATATTTTTGTTCATGCCTAGCCCAAGACATTTTGCTGCCTGAGGTGGAACAACAAATGGCAACCCCCCCCCCAAATTAAGCCAGCCAAATTATTTTGGCAAATGAAAAAGAAAATCCCACAAGTACTTCTCTTAAATCCTAGCAGTAAAAATGAAATTAGAATCTGTTAAATAGCTAATGCTTTTCAGTCTTATTGATAATACCCCAAATCTGCTGTCTGGGATGATGGTTTCCAGATATGGGCAGGCCGGCCTGCAGTGTCCAATTTGTGCGTTACAGATATATGGGAGAGGGGAAACCCCCAAAAGGCTATTGACACTGTCAGTGTTGATTTCTCTTTTAAATAATAAAATAAATATCTTGTAGCAGACTCTTAGCACTTTATGGCCAAGCCCTGGGGATGGCTAATATTGTTGTAACCCACAGTTACACCTGTGGAAATACTTTAAAAGAAATTGCAAAAGGAAGTATCCAGTACCTCCTTGTTCAACACCTTTGTATTGAGTACTCAAGGACAGCTTGATGCTCTTGAGTGCAGCCCCTTCTCCTGGCCATTGATTGGCCACGAGGTGCACCCAGGTGCCATCTGATTGCCCAAAGAAGCAGCTTCCACTCTTGTCTGGGGTTGGGCTGGAGATAAGACAATGGCTTCTCTTTCTATCTGGGGTGTGTGAGGACAGCCAGATGGCAACTGGTCACATCTCTGCAGCCGAGCTGATCAGTGTTAGTGGTTGGAGCTGTGATTGGAAGTCTCCAGTTCTCCTGGTATAGCTGAGAAGGAAGGAGCCATTGCCTCCCACACCACAAGCATTGGCACAAGCATTCTGGTGGAGATTTATACTCAGCTAGTATTACAGTTGGATCTTGACTATGTTTTCAGATGTATCCCTATGATATTTTAACTATATCCTTTAAAATGTAAAGAGTGGAGAAACACACACACATTTTTCAGGAATTCTCACTTGAGAGAAGTTATCGGTAGCAGCTTCCTGTTCAGTGGCAAAGCCAGATTTGTCCTGTATAAAGTGTAAAGCAGATTTAAGTAAGAGAACAGATGCTGTGCAAGCTGAAGGGCACTTCTACCAAGTTTACCGAGGGCTCCACCAGTTTATTCATGATGAACTCCAGAAGCCCAGGTTAAGTACAGTTTCAGCACTTCCTTACCCCTTGAATTCACTGAAAGCGAATTCCCACTGCTGCTGCTGGGTTGACAAAACTGATGTTGTGTTGCTAAATTTGGACAATGCAGGAGTAAAAGGCCAGTTGAATTTCCTTTGAAAACCAAGCACACAGTGAGTCTTGCCCTTGCTTTAGTGTTTCTGGGAGCATGATTCTGTTCTCCATCCTTGTTTTCATTTCCCCCCAACTGCTGCATAGTCAGCATTTGGCAGTGTATGTGTGTTGCGGGGAGGAGGCAAAAAGTGCTGCAAAAGTAAGGAGAGGTTGGATGTGCCCAATGTGCTATGTAGTATCCACTGCTGGTTCAGGATGAGGCTTTCTCCCCCTGGTGCCCATGGCTTCTATGTCAGTAGGGTAGTGAATCCATTTCAGGTTTTAACTTCAAAAGCTATCCAGGGTCCTGGCTTTTATGGAGCTATCTAAGGTGCTGAAACCTATCCCAAAATAGCTTCAGTACCTGAACAGCTCATTTAAAGTTCACTGCACCACACTAACAAAAGCCCCCAGCTGCCTTTCCTTTCTCCTCAAGAATCCAGTGCTGGATTCAGAGACGGGGGATCCAATTTCGGAATGTAATGCTGTGGTTACTGGATTCCCCCCCCCCCCACATAAAAAAATCATATTGCTCCAGAGACTCAGTTTCTTTTGATTAAAGTTAAAATAAATACAGATACCTGCACATTACAGCAAGTGTGAATGGTATAGTGTGAATTATTTCTGTAATGTAGCAGCAGCATTGAAACTGTGTAGCCATACAGAATAGGTTCATGTTAGCTTATCGTTGATACATTCTTCACTTTTACAGTGTTTTAAGAGAGTCAGAGGACATAGCTCAGTGGGAGAGCACATGTTTTGCATGCAGAAGGTCCCACTTTCAGTGCTTGCCTCAGTCCCAGTCAGGTAGAGCTGGAAATGACCAAGTCCTTAAGGGGGGAAATGCTGAGGGTTTCCAACAGACTGTCCAGATGTTCAATGTAGTCCATATGCTTATGAGAAACACCACCCACACCCTCTGCTCTGTTAAAGAGATGGCTCTGTTTGGGGGAGGAATGACATTATTTATTGTGTTTTCTGAACCCACTCAGTGTGTCAGTAATGATTTGTTGGTGGGTGAACTCTCACTCTACGCAAGCACGCAATTGCACTCTAAGAAACAAAATGTTTCTCCACAAAACTTAGAAAATAGTAAATTTTTTGAAACTGGTTCTGAGCTTGTTTTGAACTTAGATGCACCCCTAATGATGTCATTGGGAGTCTGACACATTCCGGTTTCTTTATTTATGTCCCCATGACCATCTAGCATCATTCTTACCCATGTATAATGTCACCTCTATCCTCTCCCCTCCCCTCCCCTCTATGGCTCTTGTTGCTCCAGTGGTAGTAGCCATAGGAAAAAACTCTCCCCTCCCTTTGCTGACAGGATATCATGGCTGCATTGCCAGAACAGGGCAATATAGTTTCCCCAGTCCTACCGACATGGTTTACTAGGGCTGAATCCTATTGGTTAGGCCCAATAGAGTACACCCATTGAATCAACTGTTGAATGGTGAGTCAACACCTAGATAAGTTAGATTGATTAAATGTGTTTTGGCTGTGATAGACTCAGTTACGGAAGCCATTACCCTGCAAGACCTTAGCAGGGCAATTACTAATAGGATATCATAGAGACCTCTCATTCATAGGGTTGACATAAGTTGAAGCCAACTTGGCAGCAATTAACAACAACAACAAATGGGCCTACTTTATTTGAGATTAGCAGTAGGATTTAGGTTTATGTTTCCTAGCATGATTTGCATCTGGCATAACAGCATGCTAGACCAATTGTGGCCAGTGACTGGTATCAGTGGGGTGGTGAATCTGTGTCAGGTTTTAATGGAACTATTCAAGTGCTGATCCTATTTTGGGGATCAGATCCAGCACTCTGGATCATTCCTTTAAGTCTGGTCTAAAACCTGGACTAGAGCCAGTGTCTCTCTGACATGGACTGTATTCACTGCCACATTACAGGTTGACTCCCATTTCCACGGTGTATATGTTCCAAGACCACCACCTCTGTGGATACCTGAAATTGTGGATAATAGGGAAGCCTATTATTGTCAATGAGATGAAAACCAGAAGTTGACCATAGAATCACATTGGAGGACCCAGAGATAACTTATTTTTTCAGATGTGGATAAGTGAAACTGTGAATACCGAAACCATGGATATGGAAGTCAACATGTATTTGAGTGAGGAAGAAAGAAATCCTCCTGCCTTCTTCCAGTGCTGCAGAAGAGTGTCACAGGTAGAAGGCAGGCTAAGAGGGGTGTGAGCACAAATTTGTATAGTGGGGGCCAATCCAGTCCAGATACGATGTAGTGGTAGTAAATATGTGCGTGCACATCCTGACCATCCACATAGCTAACACCCTGGAAACGGTCCAAAGCTGAAGGCAACTAACTGCATTATTCCATATTGATAAACCAGTTCTAACAATGTTCACCTTGCTTAGTTGCAAGATTAAATTGATCCCATCAACACATTCAATAACAAGCTGTCCCAGAATATTTTGCATTATAATAGTGATATTCCACAACAGTACAGTATTGCTTGGTCCCTTCCTCTGTGAGGACTGCAGCTAAACTGAAAGAGAACAGGTAAATTTGAGAGAGGTAGCAGGAGTGGGTGCGAGACAGATGAATCACAGGGTTGGAAGAGACCACAAGGGCCATCCAGTCCAACCCCCTGCCCTGCAAGAATATACAATCAAAGCATTCCCGATATATGGCCATCTAGCCTCTGTTTAAAACCACCAAAGAAAGCGATTCCACCACACTGCAAGGCAGTGGATTACACTGCTTCTCTCTCTCTCTCTCTCTGGCTTTTCTTCGCGAACGAAGATTCAGGAAGGACTCATCCCACGTTTTCTGCAAGCACGCTGATGACTAAAAAAATAACAGCTGTTACTGACATCACGATCCCTCCTAATCAGAAAGTTTTTCATCCTGAGAGCCCTGGCTCCACTACCACACTGACTAACTATGAAGTAAAAAATATGTCTTGGGCCAATCCAGAATAGAGGAAAGAAGGGTGTTTTAAGAAAGGAAAAGAGGTAAATCAGTCTTTTGTCCTTTTTTCATTTTGACAGCTTTGTGCAAGCTTAAAAGTATGGCTGACATACTAGTTTAAGTGAGGGAGGAAGCGGGGGGGGGGAAACAAAATTATAAACTATTGTAAGCCTTGCTGATACACTGCTGGCAAAGTGTTCCTGATGCCTGTCACAGATGACAGATCACAGACTACTGTGTCTTCACAAATCTCTTGGGAAGGGGAAAAAAAAAAAAACCCTCGCTGATGAGTAGATTTCCATTCCTACACAAACAGAGCAATTAACAAGTGCAGGTGAGTTGGTGGCATTACCCGATAATAAGGTTTTCTTTCTTGCCTATATAATTATGTATGTGTGTGCAGGCATGTGTGTTCCTGTACATCTCCGTGTAGCATCTCTCCCTGGCTCTTGCCCAGCTTTCTCCGGGGAAGAAAATATTTTGTATACAACATAATGCTTTAATGAAGCCTTGGTTAAAGACATGCGAGATCTGCTTATGGTTCTGAACAGGTGGAACCTGTGCAGGTGCGACTCTTTCGAATATCTGTGCACTAGAGATTATGCAAATTGCTCACCAGCCGGAGGAGATTTCAGCTTTAACTGTAGGTTTGCAACTGTGTTTTAGGAAACATGTTGTGTATCATTAACGGTTTGAACAGAGATAGACAGAAGGGGGCAGGGGAAGGAACAATGCATTATTTAGAGACAGCTAAAATAGTTTACAGTTATAGGCAGAACCAGAGACAGCCTGTGGACTGAGCAACAGCAAGGTGCCTCACCCTCTTAAAGGGAGGTGAGGTGTCCTGCCTTATTGGGCCACAGCACAAACATGGTCCAGATCCCCAAATTTAGCCACACTGCTGCAAAAGGATTTCAATTTTACTGTCCTGTGTCTCAGCCCCACAAGGCCAAGAAGACGTAAATGAGATCCTTCACCTGAACAACACAGGGAACATCTGAAACAACATGTAGGTCTATGACTCCAACATTGTCATTCTTCTTTCTTTATTATTTTTTAACATCTTTTGCCTGATGAAGAAGCCAGTAGAGCTTCGAAAGCTTGCATCATGTGTTTTGCATATTGTTTGGCCAATAAAGCTATTGCCTTTTTTTTTTTTGGTAGAGTTTGGATTTTGTTTTGCTGCATGGCCAACATGGCTACCCTGAATGTGTTTGAGAAAACACAGATAGATCCAGAACCAGATAGATCTGCATGGAAAAGCAAAATATAAATGTGAAAAGTTGGTCCAGACCAATTTATAACACTGACTAAGATCCTTTATTGCACTGTACCTAGCATAATTACATCTTGTTCCTACTCCCTGCACTCTCAAGCCATCCATTTTCTGGCTGGGAACACCTCCTCATAGTCATTCAGTGGCCAGAGTAGGAGAGGGGAAGGATGAAGGACAGCCATACAGCCAGGTGGATCTTTTCCTGCAGCTCTCTGCAGGAAGACGACGTCGCTCTCAAAGACCCCTGGATTGTGCATGAGGCCACCTTTTTTTATGAGCAGGTGGCTGCAGCAACAGTGCTGATGTGCTCAGCCCTCCCATGGCCTCTGAATGACATTGGAAAGGGTATCCAGCCAGAAAACAGGTAAGAGGCTCATGGAGGGAGTCAAGGCAGATGGAGGTGCTGAATTCCTCCATTTTCCATTACCAAAAAAGTTAAATAAATTGGCATAACTTTTCGTTTCTCCTATGTATGATGCTAACAGGATGCTAGTCACAGATTATAATTCAGTTTAATTCCAAATCTTTCCATTACTTGACTAGGCTCTTATTAAGATTACCACATTCCAGTCCCCCTCAGAGCTGTGTGGTTTGATTTGTAAATATGACTCTTATTTTGCAGGGGGAATATGTTGAAAATATTTTAAAACTTGTACGCTTGCAAGTCTGTGAAGCACAAGGCTGGGAGGGGAGTGCAGCAACTTCTTTATTAGTCACAGACACCCTTTTCAACCCTTTGCAATATGAGGATACTGGGCTATATTGGTATTTGCATTGGTACGGCAATTTGGGGGACATTAAAAAGAGAAGGACAAAGGCATTTTTGATAGGAAACAAAACCTGTGTTAGCAAGAGTATGAACTCTTGTCTTTGCTGGTACCTTCTGCTATTGGATGGCTCAATCCAGAAATGTAGCTTGATCACAGCTACGCTAAAATAAAAATAAAAATTCCATTGTTTTCTATGGGCAGCTGTCACTTCTGGCTTAGGCAACACTGCCCTGACCTGACTCGCTGCAGCCAAAATTTCAAAATGAACCATGAAGTTTCAGCTCCAGAGAAAGGGTAATCAGCTTATGCTTTTAAAATTTTTCTGTGGTTATCACTGATCCCACAAATGCCAGTCATAGCTGTGACTTCCTTCATTTGCTCAGAACAATTGAAGTTAGGAAAAGACCCATTTCTCAAAAAGAAAAAGAAAAAAGAAAAAAGAAAAAAAAAGTTAGGCAGAATATTGGATGTATACAGTATTTTGGCTTCTATATGTGCTAGAATCATACTATTTTTAAAAGACAGGTGGGAATCCAGACTAACTAATAACCCAAACAGGAAATAGGTGGCATACCTAGTATCTGGGCAAGATATGCCCAAACCAGGCTGTGTAGCAATCTTACCTTTGGAACACATAATCTTTTACTCAGCAGACCTTTAGTGGTGATACCTTTGCAGATGCCTTACGTTTTTAAGAATTTAACAGTTCAAAAAGTAAATTTTCCACATAACATTTTGCATACTTAGCAAATAATTTGCATAACTGGAACACCAGGAAATCAGGTTTTTGAGAAATTAGAATGTGGACTCCTTAGGGCATCATCAAAAACATCTGGGATGCCCACAATCAATACGTGAAGGTTGTCTCCAGTTCCTAAGCAACTGATAACCAAACACATTTTGCAGACCAAGGCAAATGGCAAGATGGTGCCCTCTGCCATATTTCATATACTGAAGCTCACTAGGCTCCCATTTGACTTCTTTATTGGTGAATACAGCATTGGAGGTCAGCAGGCTAATTCAGGGAAATAGGACAGGCTGTATGGCATGCACAACTATACCATGTAAGAAAGGGGAATGGCTGGGAGACTTAGGAAGAACATTCGGGGAACTGGTTCAGTTTCTTTCTTCCCAGCATCTGCCTCACTCTGTCTAATGGTAGGTCCAGCCCTGACTGCCCCTGAATCTGGAGGATGCAAATAGTTATTCTTTCTAGTAGCTGTTGAAAGGCACCCTCCATGTATTTGTCTAATAGTACCCCTGTAGGAGAAAAGGGCCATGAGAAACAAAGCATCCTATTGAGTCAAGTGCTGCGAGGGAGCCCTAGTGGTGCAGTGGTTGAATGCCAGTACTGCAGCCACAATGTTGCAAGTTGGATCCCAAGGGCTCCGAGGTTCACTCAACCTTCCATCCTTCTGTAGGTTAGTAAAATGAGTACCCGGTTTGTGGGAGCAATTAGCTAACACACATTGGAAACCGCTTAGTGCCTAGCGCTCCATAAAGCAGTGTTGATGCGTAAAATACTGTTGCTTAACAATTTGTAAGCTGGTCTCAGAGCATTCGTGGCTGAAGAGCAGTGTATAAATACCTAAATAAATAAATAAAAGTGCAGGGAGTGGTGGGTAATGGTTCCCCCCCCCCCGATTTTCTGTTTTTCAGCCCTGCATTGTTATTTTACAGGCATTCATTTCATTCACAGATCCAACAATTAACCTCTCTCTCCTAGGGGGTGATATGGAGAATGCAATTCAGAGGCAGAACTGAAGGCAGACAGGTGCTCAGTGAGGTCATCCAGTTCATCCTGAAAACAGCCTCATGAACCACAAGCCAAGTCTGACAGCATTCCTCCACAAGAAGGCACTTAAAAGCATCATTTTATATCTCATGGAAATCTAAGTAGGTGCCTTTAAAACCTTTTCCCAAACTGAGGCCTATCTTAAATATAAAATTGGCTAAGAGGGCTATTAGATTCTATTATGCTCCAGTTGCAGGATCTGACAAGAATAGCATAGCTGCAAAGGTTTATAATACTGTACTAACAAGTGCAATAACAGAAGTTTTCAGTTTTAGGGAGGGGGAAGCCTATAATGGAATCTTGCAATACCACCAAATGTCTTTCTTCGGGTTGTCTTCTTGCATCCATATAACCTTGCATACTGAATATGGCAACAGTGACCCATTTTCCTGTACAATTATTGTTCCTTTCAATTCAACACTGATGCAAGGCAAAGGCTTAATTTACAATTAATCTCACAGCTAGTGTAAAGCACTAAAGTTAATTTGGCACATATAACCACAGGGTCTTACAAAACCGCATTTAAGCTTTACTACATTCTACACTAGATTAAACTACAGTACTTTACACATGGTTCAGTGAATTGTGGCAAGAAATAAGGAAAGAACTAGGAAATTGTGCACCCTTTTGTGTTTTGAAGTTTTCTTGATAGCTCACATCTTTCACTGTGTCCTAAATGGAAAATGCTCATGCCAGGTTGCACCTAGAATCAAATGAACTGCAATGAACTCCCATTGAAATGAACAAGAATTCATTTAAGACATGAGGAAGTTGGCCCATTCATTTCAATGGGTCTTAAGTACAACTGACTTGATTTGAATCTGCCCTTGACAGCAACAATGGGCAACTTCCATGGGGCTGGTTGTCACTTTTCAGACTGGACAGTTGCTTGGGGACCACATGCTCCAAAGAAAAGGCACACCTGAGCAAACTTTTGAATTAAAAAAATAACTATGACAACAATTGACTACTCTTACATTTACATTTTATTTTTATATTTAAAACCCATTATTGCCAGAATTGTTTTGCTCCATTCCTTGACAACAAAAATTGAAAGTTTTGGTGACACATGCTGAGGGGTGTTATGCAGAGTGGTACATATTACCTCCTTCCACGATGCTCTCATGTGATGCAGCTCCCCCTCCCCCTGGTGAGTGATAGGTGGTGGGGATGCACCTGGAGCATCTACAGAGAAGAAGAAGCAGTTTTGTGCTTGTGGGTGGAGGCTACTTTTTCTTCCCAAGGTGCACCAGGCCAACTGGACCATGACTATGTGCTCTGCTACATCATAATAGCAGCTGAGGACCCCAGCAGAGCTTGGTGGACAACGTAAGCATTTCATGTCTAGCTTCAGGGATATAGCCAGATGCTTCTCTGATCTTCCTCCTTTCCATCAGCATGGAATGGCTGTGGAATTGGCTTTAGCAGTTTTATGGTAAGTCTGAGGTATTTACCATACCACAACCTTTCACATACCATGGCCTTTCACCATAGTTGTAGCATAGTTGTTCAGGACACCCTCTGTTTCCATGGTTGATATGTTCCTGGACTTACTGTTTATGAGTGAAATCGCAGATAACAGTGAATCATATTAAAATAAAGGACTTCTGGTACAAACATACCATAGAGTTGCATTGGAGGACCCAGCGATTCCTAAAGAGGATACCTCTCTAGGCAATTTCCAGCACCACTCTGTGGTATGTGTCCCTATTTTTTTAGCCATGGATAACTGAAACCATGGATGTTGGTTCCGTGGTTAAGGGGAGCAACCTGTACATGCAGAACAACTACGCTATGCTGTGCCATACAGAATTCCAGCCACTCCTGGACATGCGTAAAGGGAAATAAATCCCACTGAGGTCAATTGTATGTATTCTCAGGTAGGAGTATATAGAATTGTAGCAGAATTGGAGTATATAGAATTGGAGTATATAGAATTGGAGCAGTATATAGAATTGCTCAAGTGTAGTATCCTAGACTTCTCCCTGTTGAATACATATTGTTAGGTTTGGCCCAGCTTTCTAAGGTTATTTTGAATCAATAATAATAATAATAAAATTTATTTATACCCTGCCCCTCTGTTAAGCAATCGGGGTGGCTTACAAAAATTAAAATACAATACAGAAAAAAATCTCTAAACACCCCCACCCCACCCTCCCCCATAAAAAATAATATACAAGTATAAGTTAAAAAGCAACTGATCTAAAATCACATTTAAAAACAATAGATATAATAAATACAATAAATAGCCAGCAGACTAAATGAGGCCAGGATCCCCTGAGGCCAGGATCTAATCAGGAAAGGCCTGCTGAAAGAGATCCGTCTTTAGTGCTTTCTTAAAGCTACTCAGGCGTGTCATCTGATGGATCTCGTTCTGCAGGTCATTCCACAATTTGGGGGTGATTACCGAAAAGGCCCTCTGAGAGGTTGCAGACAGCCTAGATTTTTGTGGCTGAAGCAAATTCCTCCCAGAGGACTGGAGTGCACAGGGAGGATTGTATGGGAGGACGCGGTTCCGGAGATAAGTTGGACCCAAGCCATTTAGGGCTTTAAAGGTAATAACCAACACCTTATACCGAGCCTGGAAACTGATAGGCAGCCAGTGGAGAGATTTTAATACTGGGGTTATATGGTCTTTCTGTGATGTTCCCGAGACCACTCTGGCTGCCATATTTTGTACCAACTGAAGTTTCCAGACCAAGCATGAGGGCAGCCCCATGTAGAGCGCATTGCAGAAATCTAGACAAGAGGTTACCAGCGCGTGCACCACAGTCTCGAGGTCCCTTACTTCCAGGAAATGGCGCAGCTGGCGTATCAGCCGAAGCTGATAACAGGCGCTCCTGACTGTCACATTCACCTGACTAGTCATCTGTAGTGATGAATCCAGGAGCACCCCCAGACTGTGAACACAGTCCTTAATGGAGAGCGTGACCCTGTCCAGGACTGGAGGTAGCAACCCAACTCCTGGTTTTGGGGCCACTACCGTGAGCACCTCCGTTTTGTCTGGATTTAATCTCAATCTGTTTTTCCTCATCCAGCCCATTACTGCTTTAAGACAGTCATTAAGAGGAGAGACACCATTGGAATTCGAGGCCGACGCTCGGGACAAGGAGAAATAGAGCTGGGTGTCATCAGTGTACTTCTGTTCCTGTGCTCTGGGGTAATGGTTAGCCCTCCTAATTTGGTGTCATCTGAAAATCCATAACTAAGTAGTTGTTGTTTTGTTCATTTATATCTTACCTTTCCCCCAACCCTGGGACTTTGTTAA
The DNA here is from genome assembly GCA_030847615.1 of Gambelia wislizenii. Taxonomy (NCBI): domain Eukaryota; kingdom Metazoa; phylum Chordata; class Lepidosauria; order Squamata; family Crotaphytidae; genus Gambelia; species Gambelia wislizenii. The sequence goes on along the minus strand of JAUMIR010000002.1, from coordinate 313,143,061 downwards.
AAAGCAATACAGATTAAAATGTACAAAAATATCAGTAAAAATGTGTCTAAAACTTTTTTAAAATCCATTAAGCAACTGATAGCGTGAAAACAATTTAAAATGCCTTTAAAGACAGAATATAAAAAAATCAACAAAGCAGCACACTATTAAAAGCCCATTCCTAAAAGTCTGACAGAATAAGAAAGTTTTCACTTGTCAATGGAAGGAGACTGCAAGGAGAGAGCCATCCTGGCTTCTCTAGGGAGGGAGTTTCAAAGTCTGGGAGCAGCCACCAAAAAGGCCCTCTCCTTTCTTCCCACCAAATGTAACTGGGAAAATACTGGGACAAAGAAGGGCCTCTCACAAAGATTTTAGAACTTGAACAGGTTCATGTAAGGAGATAAAGTCCTCCAAATAGCCTGGATCCATGTCATATATTGCCACATTTCTGGACTCTAGGATGTGAGAGTAGAAATGATTTAATTCTTTGGTACTTTCTGCAGCTCCAAAGTATATTGGAGCCCTAGTGTTTGCAATTTACCTGGCTGCCTCCCATTACAGTGAGAACTTTTCGACCACTGCACCTTGCAGGTGGGAAGCCTCAATCTGAATCTCTCTCTTTTTGGACTTTATCAGATCCAGCAAAAATGGCACAATTATGATGCCATGGTAGCATGAACAGGTCCTGCTATCACATGATGTTGTTGTTCTTGTGTGGTCAGATTGTGCACCAGCTGAGAATAAGGTGCCACATTTCACCGACAGGACAAGTCATCAATCACTCTCAATATAACTTTTTTTCACAGTATTGAAGAGTGTGAGGAACAACATCCAGCTGTAATCACGAGATTACAGTGTGACTGGGTTGTCCTCTTTCTCCCCTCCCCATTCCCAGAAAGAAAACTTCCATGTGAGAATGTGAAAACTATCCACAGGATGTTCTTTTTATGAACTGTCCCATTTTGTTTGCACACTTTTAGGTTTGTTTAAGTGTTTGTGTGTTCATTTACTTTGTAAATTCGGGGGTTTTTGGGGGGAGGTTTTAAGCATGCTCACATCTTGTGAGAGCCGCTGAAATCTCGCCCATGCTAAATCATGGAAGTAAAATCCCTTTCTTAAAGTGCTAGTGGTGGTTGTGCAATAATTCTGTGGTGGTTGTATCATGTGATTACAGCGACATGTGATAATAAGTATAATTATGCTGCTATGTTTCTGCTTTCAATATTGCAATTACAGCGTGCTTTGCCACTAGTCTGATAAAGTCCTCTCTCTCTCTGTCTGTTTGTCTGTCTCTCTCTCACACACACAGCTTGAGAAAGTTACTTTTTGGACTGTAACTCTCAGAATCCCCCAGCCAGAATGGTTTATCTCCCAAGGTCTGTATACATGCAAATATACATATCCCTCTCCCTGAATACTCTTGATTATGAAAAACAGCTTTCAACTGCAAGTCTATATGCTTAAAATTCCTGCTTTCAACTGCAAGTCTATATGCTTAAAATTCCACTTAGCTTGGCTCTAAATTATTCCAGAATACATTTCTTATCATTTTATCTTGTGATGTGTATCTGTATCTTGAGGAAGCTAGATAAAATGTTCCTGAGGATTTCTGTAGCAAAGCTGATATTTGCCAGCACACTGTCTTATGTCTTAAGTTGGCCATGCTTCTTCTCCATGTTCACAAATAATTACTGTACAATATTTAAAAGCTCTACTGCTTGTATAATGCATCCGAAAGTATGGTTTCTCCCCGACCTCTGTGCCATATTCAGCTGTAGCTATTATTCCACTATGTAATATTCCATTTGAGGATAAATATTGCAATTGTGCCATTCGAAGACTATTATGGCCACAGAAGGCATTATTGCCATCTAGAAGGAGTCCACATTTTCGAAACAATCAGCTGAGCAGTCAACACAATTTTAATTGCTATTTCCCTTTCCCTGACAATTGCCCTTGAAATGTGACATAATCCTTGTCATCTCATCTCATTTTAAAATAAAACTGATGACATTCCAATTTTTCTATGGCCGCCTAGTGTCCAGAAGCAATACTTGTACATAATATAAAATACGGTAATAAATAGTTTAATAGACATATATTTATTCACAGGTTTTCTGGCCCATTGCAATTGCGGAAATCAGTCATTGACAGGAAGGAGTTAAGGTAACTTGCAAAAAGCTTGTCTAGGTGTTGAGAGACAGTGATTCTTAACCAACATGTTTACTTGGTAGCTTTGGGGTAAAATAATAGTCTATGTAAATCCAGTAGTACTATGCAGAGCAAAATGCCTACCCTAACACAGTTTAACAGTGCCAGGGTGTGCTCCCATGGGCTATTGGTGGCTGAGGGAGGGTTGGTGGCATCTGGGTAGCATCCAAGCCAGGAGAAAGGAACAGACATGCCCTCCTGGATCTCTGGTAAACATGCTTGATGCATTCTAGCATACCCCCCCCTTTTTTTTGTCTAGAAAGCCTTCTCTATTTCTGCACAAGGTAATTCCTCAAAAGACTTCACAAGGTATGAATGACCCTCCAGAACTGTGCAAAAATCTTCATACTCTTCTGCGGTGGGGACAAAAGCAGAGATACTATGGGTTCCTTCTTGGGTAAATGAAAAATGTGAAGATTTACCACTCTACTCGGAAGCAAGGGATACTCTATGCTTCTCTGATTGCAATGGGATCTGTCATGGGCTTTTCCTTGTCTGTTGTGACTCTTCCAAGGCTTGGATCCATAAACAGCTATGGAGTGGCTTTAGAGGCACAAACAGAAGTTCATTCAACTGCCTCTCCTTTCTGCTTGCTCTGGACGATTCCTAAGAGTAGCCTGACCAAGGATGCATATCAGCAATTCGCCATCTGTTCATGTAAGTCAAGGAGCATACCACAAAATTAGTTACATATTCTACCTGAAATGGCCACTCACTCAATCAAATTGAAAACCATCTTCTCCAGAGACATACCATGTGTATTGAAGTATTTCAGGAACAGTGTATATTTCAGGGTAGACTATGCCTCTGACATTTATTTGTCCTTGCAGCAATTTCATCTTACTGACCTTGATGAAGCAAGCTTCTCCCCCGTTATTCTTTCTGGACATATTTCTAAACAATGGCCACCTAGAGACCCGAGTTTGCATTTCTCTGAGAATTCTGGATTGAGTTGACCTCTCAGAAACTTCTGAAAGCATGTAGGCTCATCACCTCCAAGATGGGTTGGTCAATTGGATTTTTCCTCTCTGGGAGATGCACAGCCCTCCTAGACCTGAAACCCACTCCAGAATACTTTTGTCTATGACTGGATGGCAGGTCTGGGGGCTAATTTTAAGACCCTATGACCTTCCAGATGCAACATGGAGTGCCAAAAAGGTCAGGGACCCCCCCCCCTTGCACATGTCTAGAAGTCACAAAAAGTGAATACAGCCCTGCAACCTATTTAAAAGGTAAATTGCCAAAATTCGAAAGCTTTAGTGCTGTAAATCAGAGAAGTTTACTATACAACAAAATTCTAAGTATCTCACCAAAGTCCTCAGATTCTCTAGGATAGAGCCATAGCATTTACAGTGGTTCCACTCTCCTCTAACTGTGCAGTGTGGATACAGCCCTGGAACTAAAGGGCTTCCAGGGTGGGTGTATTATTACTCTTTGTAGCAGAAGGAAGGAGCCTTCCTAGCTTGAGTCCCTAAAAGGTTTATTCATTATAAAACCAGCAATTCTGTAGCAACTTCAACTACTCACAAGTGATATAATAATCAGCTATCCATTAAAGCTTAATGAAAAGAATCTAAGGCTAATGTAATGTATTAGTACATAAATTAAGGCAGGAATTAATTACTTGAAAGAGAGAACAGCACCTCTGAAAATTGAGCAGGTCCTCCCTTAGGCTGTGTGAATTTCCCAAGCTGATGAGCTAGTCTCAATGTGGATGGTGGTTCCTACATTTGTGGATGGTGGTTCCTACATTTAGACATCACCAGGAACAGGTCCATTGGCCAGAACCTTTAATTTTGTGCCACTCCCCCTTTCTCCCTCTCTTATATTTTTGACATTTGTGCATGGAGACTTCTACATCAGCAAAAGAAGCAGTATCAGATTCTTATATGTCTAGGTGGCAGCTTATAATGCACAGAATTGATTGATGCTGCCCAAGGAAGGTGAAAAGCTGGACGGCCACTTGGTTATCATGAAATTCAGCTACCATGGAAAAATAATTCTTTCTTGGCCTTCCAGACAGTGACTAGACAGAATATAAAAATACAAAGAAGACAGAATATTAAAACAAAACAACACACCATTCAATGTCCATCACAGTAAATTCCTAAAAGCCTGGGAGAATAAGAAAAAAATCCACTTGTGATTGGAAGAAGAAGGAGAAGAGAGTCATCCAAGTTTCCCTAAAGATTCCTCTTTGTCTGGCCTTTATACTGGGATGGCCAAGGTCCCATCTCATGAAAAGTGGAAATAATGTCTCATGAAATTTAGAATCCCCAAACCCTGCATGAAAAGCATGGTGGGATTGGGGACTATCACATACCCGCCAACCATCGTGATTAATCCTCTGCCATCCCACATTTCTAGCTGCTTTTAAAATATCCCAGTTTCTCTCCCTTCCTCACACTTCCCCCCTTTTCTCTGTTACTTCAGTTGCTGCAAACTGAGTTCAATATGTAAAAGTAGTTTGCACTCAATTAATTCAGCAGTGGGGAAGGGGAGAGAGGAGGCAGAACCCTGCCCTTCACAGCAAGCAAAAACAAACTTCAGTAGCCCATCCTAACTTATGTGTTCTTCCTCATTAATAACTTCTGCCATCTTAACCACACTCTGGTGGGTATGTTATTGATAGTGCTACCTCTCAGATCTGGCATGTCAGGGAGGATTTGTGGTGGCTCCTGTCTCTTAAGCCATTTCTGGGGGAGAGCTACCTTTTTGACATTTGTGCATGGAGACTTCTACATCAGCAAAAGAAGCAGTAGCAGATTCGTGTATGTCTAGGTGGCAGCTTATAACGCACATTGCTTTTATTGCCCTGTATTTCGTGGCACACCACCATGTTGGTCAGGATTCTCCTGGCTGATATCCAGGTTGTTCCTGGCATAAATTTTCCAGTGTAAGATCTGCCTTACACAGCCATACCCTTGATGAAAAGTGTGCTCTAAATTGTCACAACTTTATATTCTAAAGGCTGGATCTGGATTTAGGCATGTGCAATGGGATTGGCAGGTTATGCCATCCCTCCTCCGGACAGCAGCCACTCTAGCCCTCTGAAAATGCTACACATAAAGCCCGTAATGAATGGGGTGAGCTGTGATTTTGGGAAAGGGGGAGATCCACCAAAATAAAGATGAATTCTCTCTCTCTCTCTCCTCTGTGTTGTGTAATCTTTCATCTACAGAAGGTAGATCCTGGATCAAGTGCTGAGGGTAGTCAACCAATCAAATTACCGTTACTTAAAATAAAAAAACATACACAGGCAGAATTGCCTGCCCACTGCTCAGTCTACTAAGATCAATCCCCATAATTAGTTTTAAGTTGACAACAGATGCATTATAGTCCTGTTGTATCCCGTTCGGCTTCTTGTTGGTAAGTCATAAGCGGATGCAATAAGCAATCGTGATTAATAGCCTACATATGGGAAATGGCTATCTTCCATCTGCTATCCTGTGACAGATGCCAGTCTTACCACATGGGAAATATAATGTCAAATGGGCCCTTTAGGAGTTTTAAGTGAACAGAATTGGCAGCAGAGTGGGAATTGTTTCATTAATTTTGTCTGTCTGAAGTTCCTTCTCTCCTCATCAGATGCCTTAGGATTACAAGATGAAACAGAGTAGGAAGGAAAGACTGGGAAGGATGATACATACTGTACAACATTGCCAGAGCCAGCTCTTCCATTAAGTAAGGCGATATGGCATACTTACTGTAATTATGTGCTAACTTATTCTAAAGATCTACCTATTTTTGCAAGCACTGATGGGGTACCCACCTTCACATTTGTAATTTTTTTAAACTGATTTTCCAAGAATTTGTCAACTAATATGGCCACTTGAAAGGAAAAAGGAAAAAAAAACAAACACCCTTTCCCCCTAAAATCTGCTGATATGGTTTAGCCTATTGTATATTTCATTATGGCCTAAATTCTCTTCTTAGTCCTGACTAGAGTAGACACATTAAATCACTTGGATTTGTCTGTGTGTTGTCTCACTATTCAACAATTGATTGAATGAGTCCACTCTAGTTGGGACACAAGAACAAGAGTTCAGTCAATGTTTGATAATGTAGGCATTCCCTTATGGGTTTTATCTATCTATCTATCTATCTATCTATCTATCTATCTATCTACCTACCTACCTATCTAGTGCTTGGGTATGTTTGCTCCCAGTGTGCTGATTGGCTGCTTAGGAAACATACCCAACCAATCCCCTTACTCCCTCAGCCAATCACCACCTACATGCAAATTCCCTCTCCACCTCACAATCTGCATCTACACCCCCAGCTTCACAAGGGCCCCTCCCTCCTCTCACTCCTTCAGCCAATCACCAGTCACAGGCAACGATATGTTGCTCTCTCAAGAGTATGATCATTTGACACATTAAGTGCTGAATCTGAGAAGAATGATAAATCTGCTATAATAGTATATGTTATTAATATATAACCTTTCAAATCTACTATAATGGTGTATGTTAACGCTGGGTACAGCTAGTTGTAATATATTGGCCAACATGGCTGATTTTAGTGTAAGAGTTCCACATACAGAATTCTACTATAGCTTTCTGTCACCACTCAGGACTCACCGTTGCATTGCAATAGCCCACTCATGGCCATTCCATTACTGAGAATTGTGGAGGGGATTGGAGAAGTGTCTGACTATGCTACCATAGCCAGATGAAGACTGAGTCTATCTTCCACTTGGGTCCTTTGGAGCTCTCAGCGGATGAGGACATCAGTTTTCAATTTTAAGATAATCAGGGGAAGGCTTTCTCTAGATCCCATCATCATCACTGGCTTGCTTAGTGAGGACATGAGAGAGAGAGCCTTCTCGGGGGCTGTTCCTGCCCTCTGGAACGCCCTCCCATGGGAGGCTAAGCTGACCCCCCTCCCTATTTTCGTTTCACCAGCAGGCAAAGACATGTTTATTCCAGTAGACATTTAATCTGTAGCTGCAGCCACAGAAGCTTTTTTTGGGGGTGCTTTCTATTGCTAGTCTTTTAACTTGTATATGTTTTATATTATATGTTTTAAAATATCATGATTTTATTTGTTTTAATAGTTTTAAATTTTTAATGGTTGTATTTTAATTGTATTTTATATGTTGTGAGCCTCCTTGGGTCCCATTCTGGGAGAATATAAATTGATTAAATAAATGAATATTTTAAAATAAATAAAATTTAACTATGGGAACATAGTCAGACTTTTCTCTAATTTTCTCCACCAGCAAAGGAATGGCCATTGGTGGGGGACTATCACAGAGTAACAGTGAGTTGGGAAGGATTTGGATGTTGTGGAGGGAGGAAGAGAATACACCCCACCCCCCAACACTATGCATGCTTGTGCATGTCACTACCAGGATGCCAGTTGAAGTATGTTTTATGATTATGTGCACACTGCTTTTAAATCTTTAAATGGATGTGGTTTATAAATACTCATAAATAGAAGGAATGGCATGATTAAATATTTTTGCATGGGCGATACCTGCATAACTGGGCACGAACATTTTAGCTACCTGTTCTTTCCACCTCCTGGCCCTCCTAGGGACAATGCTAGTTGTGTCAAACAGCATCTGATAAATAACTAATCAAAATGTAAATGGCATAAATAGGAAGAGGGGTGGTTCCCACATGATCCTAGATGCTCTACAGTCAGGCAGCCTCACAATATTATTAATCAGCCTAACTATGCTAAAGGAAGACTTCATCTCTGTCATGCAACCATTCCTGGGACAGATTGTAAGTGCCTTGTAGTTAACAGGCAATCATTCAGTCTGCTCCTGTTCATTATCTTGAACGCCTGATGAATTACCAAGTGATTTAAGTGTTGAGAAATCCCATAGCTCACTGCTTGAACTCCCTCCTCTCTTAAACTCTGGAAGCCATCTCAGAAAATTGTAACCTGCATATTAAATGTCTGTCCCAGAATTATTCATGTCACAGTTCTCACTCTTGTTTCCTTGAGCCTAGGAGTCAGGAACAAAGGTTTAAGGACAGCATATGGTTTAAGTTTGGGTTTAAAGTTAAGTATGGATCAGCCTAGGCTGATTCTCACAATACACCTTGTTACTCACCTACAGAAAAAGTGCCTCTTCCATAAAGAGTCCCTTTAAAATAATCCAGAGCAAGGTCCTTTTCTCTCCAGATCTGTGACCTCTCCAAGACTTTGCTTCTACAGATGCCATCAGCAAGCTCCCATTTTCTTCACCATTAGCATCTGCTTCCTCCTTTTAGCCCCAACCCATGCTTCTACCACAACTAGGGATGTAATTCTTCGCTAAGAGCTCATCTACACTGGCCATCTATTGTGGGCCAATCGAGAGCATTATGCTCTGGAGTGGCTCTGGACTGACCACGATAGTGGCCACATGAACTGGGCCTAATCCAGTGAGATGGTGCATCATAATCCACATGGGCCCTGCTGGCCTGTCCCCTGTTTTCAGAACTGCTGCTGTCTTGCCAGCCAAGCAGCACTCTGAGAGAGCCTGGCCATTGCCATTGCTTCTGCTGAGGTCAGAATGGGGCACCCAGACATATAATCAGCAAGAAGGAAGTCACTCTATCCCCTCCACATTGACTAGACAGGTGCCCCATTCTGACCTCAGTAGAAGCAGTGCTGCTAGCGAGGCTCTCACAGAGAGCTGCTCAGCTGGTGAGGCAGTGGCAATGGCTCTGATGGCAATCCATCCCCATTCCTGCACTGCTCATCACAGGTTAAGACAGATGCCACCGTATTTGCATGTGGACAACTGGGTTGGGCGGAATTGTACTTGATCCAGCTATCCAGATAGCAAAAGAACTGAGGTCACTCCAGAGTTTCCAGGAAGCCCCGGAGTTCTTCCTGACTTTGCTTAGTTTGGATCAAACTTCGATCATGGGCAAAAAAATGTGATTCCTCTCTAGAAGTAGCCGTGTGTTGTTTGGACTGCCGGCACCAAATTCGGGGTGAGTCCACATTTTTTTGGGGGGGGGCTGGTGTAGATAAGCCCTGAGTTTCTTCTTGAAGGTAGAAAAAAAATAATTTCAGCAATTTTCTTCCTACTGTGAGAAAGTTTCCAAAAACCATGCAGTTTTTGAAGGCTATTCACAATTTTATTCTGCATAAAATTTGCATGTGGTTGTTTTGCATAGAAAACTGTACACATTTTTCATATTTTCTGTACAGGAAACAGCATGTACTGCATGGAAAATAATATTTCAATACAGAAATATTAATTCTTGGGCAGAAAATGCTGTTTTCAGTGCAAACCAAGATGTGCAAATTTTATGCAGAACAAATCCCCAATTATAGCTTTTGTTTGCAGAATACAACATTTTCTGCACAGAAATTAATATTTCTGCTTTTAAATTTTAATTTCCACACAGGAAATGTTGTTTCTGCACAGAAATGGCAGTTTTCTGTGCAGGGATTAATATTTGTTCTCTGAAATATTATTTCTTCATTCAGAAATTGTTTTCTGTGCAAAACAACAAAGTGTGAATTTTGCGCAGATTAAATCCCGAACTGTGAACATTCTTGTCAGTCCAAGATTTTTCTCATCAGGCTTTCTCAACACTTGAAAAACATGTTTTTTTACCATTTAAAAATATTTTTGAATATACTTTCCATTCCTAACCCTCTCTTTCTCTTTCAGAGAAATAATGGCAGTGTTGCTGCTTCTCCTCACTCCCATCTATCACATGCTGATGTTATTTCTCTATGCCATAGTGATAGAGGGGCTGAGTGGGTGGCAAAAGAAAGGAGCATTCGGCCCGGAAGTCTGTAGTCTGGTCAGTAGTGTGGCATGTGGGACTTGGCAGGTGGCCAGTGATGTCAGTCCTTGTCCTTAACATTACCCATGTGCATGTTGCAAGGATACTAAAATGAATGGTGGTAGGCTTTTACTGTGCAATCATATTACCTCATTCACAGAATTTTACAGGAAGCCCCAATGTCACCATCTTCAATCTGCAGCTCTTTTCTGTTTCTCCTCTATTTCCACATCTCTCCTTTTTTTTTTATCAGAAACACACAGAAATACTCAGACACGCTAAAGAAAACAAGACAGAACAACAACACAATGCCTTTTGAGCTGTAAAAGTAGGAGCCCTCCATATAAAAGACTCCAAGTAAGGCACTTCCAAAATCCTTGCAGCCATCTTTGACCTTTGACCTTGAAAAAACATTTTCACCAGGCTGAAATGTTTTTATGGACTGAGTAGCCCATAAGAAAACTATGCATACAGCTAGCTCTTCTTTGGCTGAAAAAATTGTATGTCTTGAATAAATGAGATGGGCAATAAAGAGCTATTTTGATTTTGACAGTACACCTATACACAATATTCAGAGTTAGGTATGTGGGGAATAATAATGCCACAGCACCTTCTCCTCCTAGTACAAATTTAGCATAACTGAACCACTGTGTTTACAAAATTTCCAAAATGTTTGACACAAAATAACTTATTTTTGTATGCTGAGCTTGAAGTTGTTCTTCATGTAGGTCACATATACTGTACTTTATAGGCTTCACAACCAAGTGCTCAGTAGCTCTTTTGAAGAATACAAATGTTGTATTTGCCATAGCAGCATTTTGCAGAGTAGCTAATCAAATGTAACTTCACTGATTCTGCTGGAAATAATTGCCATTTAGTCTAACGATGAAGCAAGGAACTTTGACTTTTCTGTATAGCCAGCAATACAATCACTCTCCCAGCCATACCTGGAAGAAGATTTTATTACTGTGCTTCCTCTAAGCTATAAGATCCAAAAATCCTTAAGATTGTAAGCTTGAGGGCAGGGAACTGTTTTGTTGTTCTTTTTCTTGTAAAGCACCATGTACATTGGTGGTGCTATAGAAATAAAAGATAATAATAGTGGTAATGATGATGATGATGATGATACAGAAATGTTTATAATATGGGGCAGCCATCCCCAACCAGGTATTCTTTAGAGTGCAATTCCCATCATATACATACAAGTAGTGGGATGATGGGCCATATAGTCAACACATCTGCCAGTTGCCAGATTGCAGAAGGCTGATCTAGGGAGACTACGGACTTTATCAGACACACTAAATACAGCATCAAAAGGATGCCACATAACCATGAAAGGGCACAGATCAGATGATGTTGCCCTTTTGCAGTTAAAATCAACCCCAAACCCATACCTTTTAATTGATGGCTTAAGCTGTCAATAAATCCCCCTGCTGATTTTTTGCCGGCATTACTTGTGTGCAAAGTCTCTATCCCTTTAAATCTCATACTTACCCTGACAATGGCTGGATGGGCCAGAACACTTCCGAGTCAGATTGGGACATCCAGGTAAGTGACAAACTTTTTTTTTACCCTCCCTGGGTTACTTTGAGGGTGTGTGTGTGTGTGTGTGCGCGTGTGCTTAGTTTTACTTTTTGATGTTTATTTTTGTCTTTATTTTTGAATTTCCTGCATGATGAAATCATGTGAGATTTTGAATGAGGATGTGAGCGAAGCTCCGTTCACTTCCTCTTTATTGCTGGGAGCCTTTGCTCAGAATTAGAAGGTAAGTGCGAGAGGGAAACGTTTTGCCGGCATAAAAATGCTTTCTTTGATGCTGGCAAAAGAACATTTTTGGGGACTGTGTATGATAAAGTCCTAAGAGATGGTACAGTGGAGCATCTGAGAGGCTCCAACCTCCCTCCCATTCAGATCATACCTCCCCTATGAGGCAATAGGAACTCTTCCACACTACACAATTACAGTAGTATGGTTCCAATTGAACTACCATGGCAAAATCCTATGGAGTGTTTGCATTTGAATCAGAAACAGGACCCCTGTTGTAATTCCTCATCCCAACACAGATTCCTGCTGGGTGAGAGGCGGAAATGTCATTATGCTGCATCCTCATTGCCGGCAGAACAGACCTCCATAATTTGGTGTGGCTGCTGGCTAAGGTAGGTTTCAAGAATGGAGTCAGGAGGTGATATATAGTTACACAGTCTTAACTACATCTGTGATGTAAGGTCTTAGCTCTCATTGTTTGTGGAGAGCTACTGTATGAAAAATAGGTGACAGGTGTTTTGAAGGTGTGCACGCACACACACATACAGTGTGATGGAAAGAATGTACTGCTAGAAGATATTTCTATCATGTTCTCCACACAGAGGAAGATATTAACATGGAGTGATTGCTTGTAAACAATTCCCAGAGACTGTTCTTAGTTGGTACAGCCTTCAGAGAGGTGTGTACCACATGGCTCCTTGCCTAGTTGAAATGCTTTTCAGCTCCAATTTGAGCATAGTGTAATTCACTCTGAGGAGAGAGAGGGAAACCATGTAGGTAATTAGCAGTCCTGAGGTCAAGAAGCCAAGGAATAAGTTTGTAGCCAAGAAAACCAAAAGAGAAGGACCCACAGAAGAGTAGTCAAGATCCAAATGAGGCAGAGTTTCTGGCTTGTTTCTTTCACCAGAACTGGGTGATGGATGTTGCCATCAGTGTCTGAGGGGGGTTTCCTGGCAACCTTATCTAGATAGGCTGAGTGTTCAGTAGGAACAGCTGGAGCAATTCTAACTGAGCTGTGGGCGTACTGAACACCCCCCAAACATTCTCTAAGGGAGGCATGGCAATAGTGCTAGCTCAGCAGTTCTCCAAGTGTGACCCATGGTTCACATGTACCATCAACCACTTTTTTCCAGGCCCCCAAGCCCCAGGGCACTGCAAAGCCCTGAACCCTCCCCACAATTATCAGTTGGAGAACTGCCGGGAAATTACCCAAACTGCTGCCAAAACACCCCAAAATGCAGCAGTTCAGCCTGATTTCAAAAATTATTTTGTTGTTCTTTTACTTGTAAAGTGCCATGCACAGTGATGGTGCCAAACAAACAAACAAACAAACATTACTATTTACACACAGTGACTGGCATCCTCTTAGTGACACACATGAGCATGAGTCCATCTTATACTTGCATATGTCTTGTTGTTATCGTTGAGGATGGTATTTTCTTCCACCCTCTGCTATAACCAAAGCCCTCCAGCACGCCTGAATGTCCATTCTGTGGCTGGTGGAAAGCATGAAGGATTGAGGAAGCAGCTGGCTATTCCTCAGATCTAGGCTGATGGCATCATCTGCTGAGACCTAGGAGGATCACAGCGGGTGATGCCATCAGTCTGTTTCTGGCTATGGAGCATAGCCAAATGCTTTCCTGATCCTCCACATTCTCCACCAGCCATGGAATGGCTTTCCAGGGGGTCCATTGCAGCAAAACTCCCCCAAGATACAATCAGGCCCACTAGCTGGGTCAATGTTGTTGTGTACATTTAAGTTGTTTCTGACTTATGGTGACCCTAAAGAAAATCTATTACGGGGTTTTCTTGGCAAGATTTGTTCAGAGGGGGGTTGCCTTTGCCTTGTTCTGAGGCTGAGAGAGAGTGACTTGCCCAAAGTTGCCAAGTGAGTTTCCACAGCTGAATGGGGATTTGAACCTTGGGGCCCATCTACACAAGGGGAAAAAACCTGGAATACCTCATAGTAATGGCATTTTGCAGCAGCAGCAACATGTCTTAACAGTGTTTTTGGCCTCAGAAGCCTATAAGCCTTTCATTCCAGATGGTGGCCATGAGTTATTTACTCATGTTAGTTTTTTGTGGCTGCCAATTTTTTTTTTAAGTTGTCTCAAGTGCAGTGGAGCAATATAGTGATTTTCTGATTTAATAGGAAAGCAAAACAAATAAACCCCCACTTCTTTTTATCGCCTTAGCAATCACTTGCTAAGACGAAAATCCAACATAGTGGCAGTGGGAACTTGCCCTGTTAGCAAGTCCCACCCATGCTCTTACCTGGCTAATCAGCATTGTGCTTCCTTTCAAATAGCTCATCCTTTGCTTGTCCTAACAAGCAGGAATGCTCATCCCCTCGCTGTTTTTAAAAAATTATGGGAAAAGCTGCAAAGGTCCCCCTTCTTCCAAACAGTGTGGATTGGTGTAGGGTCGCATTTGGACAGGTAGGATTCCCAGCAAATTCCATAAGCTTTTTTGTTTTTGTTTTGCTGTTTAGAGGAGCCTTGGTCTCCAAAGTTGTAGCCCAACACTCAAACATACCTAATATTATCTACCTGCATGCTGAAAGCACAATGATAATCATCAACGCATCATTGGAGGGGAAAGTTTTGATTAGAAAAACAGAGACAGAAAGAGTTACGAAGAAACACCTCTTCCGACCAGTCTGCTCAGATTCAGAGCCCACCGTTTAGCACTGTGGTCACAATAATTGTTAAAGTGTAGATCATCCTATAGACATATCCCCAGTGGGGGCAACTGTGTGTTGCTCTATATCAACAAGCCAGCTCTAGCACTTTTTGGTGAGGATCCTGTTGGTGACTTACACAGGCTATCTGTCCATTATGTTAGCACAAGCACTTGAGCAGTATGTAGTGGATGGAGATGGGGAATGGCAGTGAAAGCCATCTCTGGGACCAGGCAAGATAGCTTTCTCTTCTAATGGAGACAGCTGTTGGTGCTGTCCCCTGCATCATTGCAGCATCCATGACCACATTATTTTTGCTGACATGTTGCTGTCTCCTCCTCCTCCTCCTCCGCTGCCAATATACTTCTGCTGGCCAATAGGATTGTGGCCCTCATTTACAAAGGAGCAGGTCTTTGAACAGATTAGACTTGGCATCCAAGACTAGTCCACCCCAAAATACTTCTTTGTAAAAAAAAAGGGGGAGGTTTATCCTGGGCCTAAAACAGCGCAGGGGCGATGCAAAACAGTGCAGGGGCAATGTGGGAGTGGGATCCTCTGAATTAAAAAAAATGGGGGAAAATTACAGAGTATAGGGACCTGTAAATATGGCCCTATGGGGGTAAGTGGATATCTTTTGAGTAAAAATAAAACAATTAGGGGAATGGGGGGCATGTACACCCATGGGCTACCCCATCCCTGTTCATTGCTATCCATTAAATATAGCTAGGACTAAAGTGCACAGACAAACATGACAACCCCTTTTGGAGAAAGGGGAGGAAACATCTAGGCTCTGGGCTTGTCTATACAAGGCAACCCCCCCCCCAAAAAAAAACCCCCAGAGTGCTTTGCAGTAATGGCATTTCATAGCAGCTGCAACTTGTCTTAATGGGTTTTTTGCCCCCATAAGCTTTGCATGCCTGCAAATCAAGAAGACGGCTGTGAGTGATTTACTCACATTTGTACTTACCTCAATTTGCTGCTGCAGAACTTTATTTATTCATTTAGGTATTTATACCTCGTCTTCAGCCACAAAGGCTCTCAGAGCAGCTTACAAATTGTTAAGCAATAGCACTTTTACACATCTACACCACATTAAACAGTTTTCAATGTGTATTAGCTAACTGCCCACACAAGCCAGGTACTCATTTTACTGACCTACAAAAGGATGGAAGGCTGAGTGAACCTTGGAGCCCTTGGGATCCAACTTGCAACATTGTAGCTGCAGTACTGGCATTTAACCACTGCACGACCAGGGCACCCAAGGTGCAATAGAGCGATTTTTCTTTTAACAGAAAAAACAAAACAAAAACCACCCTGTTTTCTCGCCTTAGTGCTTGTTTGCTAAGGTGAAAATCCAACATGGTTCCAGTGGGTGCTTGCCTTGTTAGCAAGCCCCACCCCCCGTGCTTGCCTGGCCAATCAGCTTTGCGCTTCTGCTCATATGGGAAAGTGAATCAAAGCAAATCGCTTGTCCCAATGAGCAGGAATACACATTCCCCTCACTGTTTTTTTAAAAACTCCAGGAAAAGCTGCAAAGGCTTTTCCTGTGGAGTTTTTCATGTTTTGGCCCCCCCTCCTTCTTAATAGGTGAAATGATGCAGAATGCCATTAAGACAGGTAGGATTCCCCTTGCATTCTGTGAAGAGTATTTTTGTTGTTCAGACAACCCCTCTGATTCAGTTTTGTTTAATGTTACTTTAGTAAGTCTGTTGAGCAAGGATTCTCCCAATTTTGAATGCTCTGCTTATTCAATACATTCTAACACAGTGGTTCTCAACCTGTGGGTCCTCAGATGTTGTTGGACTACAGTTCCCAGGAGCCCTCTGAGGTTTCACCTTGACAGTCAGGTGGTCCTCCCAGTCATTAGTGAGGCTGTAGGATTGAACTCACAACCTCACTAATGACTGGGAGGACCACCTGGCTGTCAAGATGAGACCTCAGAGGGCTCCTGGGAACTGTAGTCCAACAACATCTGGGACCCACAGGTTGAGAACCACTGTTCTAGCACAACATTATTATGAGCCAGCGTTAGGGGAGGTGCAGTGCCGAATTTCATAACACCTCCCCATCATTTCACAGATGAAAACCGAGACTGCCATACTCCTTCCTCTCCCAGGTGACAACAGCTTGCCCTCAAAGCAGCTGCCACCTCTGTTGCTGTTTCCATCATACGCCCATGTCTACTGCCACTACCACCATCTCTTCCTCCCCCTTGTCCCTCTGAGCCTGCTTGAGTCCAGGCTCTTGTTTCTCTGCCACCCAGTCATTTGGCTTGTGGAGCAGCTTGGTGTTGGGCGGGAGCAGCACCAGCTCAAGTGGCTCCTCCTGAGCTGACAGTGAGGTACTGCTACTTGACCTGGCTGGGGAAAGCTCATCTAGGGAGGGATGAGGAAGCGTTAGTTCTGTGGCTGCTTCTCCTTCCTCCCACATGGAACTGGCACTGAGCTGAGCGGGATAGCGGTGGCATTGGCAGCTGCAGTGCTTCAAGCAGCCGGGCAAAAGCGGTCACCTCCTGGCTGTACAAATCCTCCAACTGTCCTGATTTGGCATGTTTTCAGCTGCTTTGAAAATATCTTGGGATTTTATCAGATGAGTGTCTAAAAACATTGTATTTCTGCTATTGAGGAAAGTGGAAAGCAGAAACATAGTAGCATGATTACATTAATTATCTCACGTTGCCATAATCACGCAACACTACCGCCACAGAATTATTGTACAACCACCACTAGTGGTTTAAGAATGGGATTTCAACTCATGCTATAGTAACACTTCTCTTCACATTGCCTTCTAATGTCAGAGTATTAATGCTTTGTGCTAGCCCATGCAAGCGCATTTAAGAAATGTTTTCTCTTCTGTGATTTTACATTGGCAAGATTTCATGTAATTTCATGTATTTCGTGAGAAGACGTGACTTCGATTTAACACACCAAAAACAAATACATAATGAAAGAAATTCACAAATAAACACTTAAACAAACATAAAAATGTACCAAGCAAAGGTGATAGTTCATTAAAAGAACATCCTGTAGGTCCTCTTCACATTCCCCCCCAGATGTTTAATTATGTATTCTCATTGGGAAAGGGGAGGGGGAGAAGAGGACCACCCATTCATGCTGTAATATCAGAATTACAGCAGAATGTGATTTTCATACACTCGTCAATACCATGAAAAGAGTGATATTAAGGGCTATTCACAGGTTTGGCCCATCAATGAAAAGTTATGTGTAATTAACGGGTGGAGCACACACGGACCATGGGAAGATGACAATGCTGTGCGATAACAGGAACCCATAAGTGCTACTATCCCATCGTAATCATGCAATTTCAGCCTTGTGTATAAAGCCTTTGTGTGATAAAGTTCTCTCTACTCCTCCCACTTTCCCCCTCCTCCTTGGCTTACTTCAGTTGCTACAAAATTGATTTCAAAGTGTAAAAGTAGTTTGTACTCTATTAACTTAGCACAGGGTAAATGAGAGGAGGGTATGGAATCTTGCCCTTCCCAGTAGGTTCAGGTAACCATGAACTGCAGCAGCCTCTCTTGGTCTGTATCCTTCTTAATAACATTTGCCATCTTGACCAGATGTTACTTGATCACATGTGTTCTGTGTCATGGACGCATTGTCATGTCATGGACGGATCACTTCCTGATCGAGGCTGAATTCAGAGCCACTGTCTATCCCGTCGGGGCTGGAGGACCTATTAAAATGGTCTGCCCTCGAAGGCTAATGGAACCAATTGGATTCCAGAAAGCCTTAGAGGGTTCATTGGTTGGTAACACCAGTGATTCTGACAAAAGCCTTGGTCAATACCTGGAACACTGACCTTATCAAGGCTATCAACACGATCGCTCCCAAGTGTCCTCTCCAACCCTCTTCAAATCACCAACCATGGTATACTGAAGAACTTAGGAAGCTGAAGCGGGTTGGACAACGGCTAGAGTGCGTCTGGTGAAAAACTCAGCTCTTGTCTGACAGGACTCGTCATAGGAAATCTCTTTGTTCCTATAGAGAGGCAATACATGCAGGAAGGAAATCTTTCTCTTCTGCACGTATTGCATCTGCAGAGTCTCAATCAGCAGAGCTGTTTAGGGTGGTGAGGGAACTGACACAGGTTCCACCTGTGCAGAACTCATTACTAAAACCAACAACAGCCTGCTGTGATGCATTTAACAACTTCTTTGCAGATAAAATTTCTCAGATAAGAGCCGACTTGGATGCCGGGGTTGTAGCAGATTTGATTGAGAAGGTGTCCAGTAACTCCACTGATGAGGTTATACAGGATCAATTTCAATCTGTAAGTACTGATGACATGGACAAGTTCCTTGGTAGAGTGAGGAAGACTACCTTCCTTCTTGACTCTTGCCCTCCATGGCTGGCCGTCCAGGATGGTGATGCCTTGAGGATGTTCCTTACAGACATCATCAATGCATCCCTTAGGGAAGGTCATGTTCCATCCTGCTTGAAGGAAGCAGTGGTAAGACCACTCCTAAAAAGACCTTCCCTTGACCCTCTGGATATAAAGAACTATAGGCTAGTCTCCTTACTACTGTTTTTGAGCAAGGTGATCAAGAGGGCAGTTGCTCTCCAACTCCAAGCTGTCTTGGAAGAAACCAATTATCTAGATCCATTTCAAATAGGCTTTAGGGCAGGATTCGGAGTTGAGACTGCCATGGTTTGCCTTGGCTGATGACTTTTGCCTGAGCATCGACAGGGATAGTGTGACCCTGTTGGTGCTACTGGATCTCTCAGCGGCTTTTGACATAATAGAGCATGACATCCTCTTGGATCGCCTGAGAGGGTTAGGAATTGGAGGCACTGCACTGCACTGATTCTGTTCCTTCCTCTCGGGCAGAGTCCAGAGGGTGATGCTCAGGGACAGTTGCTCTGCAAGGAAAGAGCTTAATTGTGGTGTCCCACAAGTTGCCATCCTGTCCCTGATGCTATTCAATATATACATGAAGCTGCTGGGAAAGATAATCCAGAGGCATGGGGCAGGGTGTTATCAGTACGTTGATGACACCCAGATATATTTCTCCATGCCTCCATCATCAGCTCTGACTTCAGATGGTATCTCTTCTCTTAATGATTGTCTTAGGGCAGTAATGGACTGGATGAGGGAAAACAAATTGAGGCTGAATCCAGATAAAATGGAGGTACTCATGGTAGCAGCCCCGAACCCAGGCATTGGGATATAATCTCCAGTCCTGGATGGGGTTATGCGCTCCTCCAAGAACTATGTTCGCAGTCTGTGGATGCTCCTGGACCTGATGCTTCAGATGATGAATCAGGTAAATGCAACGGTCAGGAGTGCCTGTTATCAGCTTCGGTTGATATGCCAGCTGCACCCTTTCCTGGAAGTCAGGGACCTTGATACCGTGGTACATGCTCTGGTAACCTCCCATCTTGATTTCTGTAATGCACTCTACATGGGGCTACCCTCATCCTTGGTCCAGAAACTTCAACTAATACAGAATATGGCAGCCAGACTGGTCTCGGGTACATCCAGAAGAGACCATATAACACCGAGCCAGAAACTCTACTGGCTGCCCATTAGTTTCTGGACCCACTACAAGGTGTTGGTTATCACCATTACAGCCCTAAATGGCTTGGGTCCAATCTATCTTCAGGAATGCCTCCTTCCTTATAATCCTCCCTGTGCACTTAGGTCCTCTGGGAGGAATTTAACCTTTAAAAACTAGGTTTTTGTCGACCTCCCGGAGGGCCTTTTTGGCTATCGCTCCCAGATTATGGAACAGCCTACCGGATGAGATATGTCACATTACCACCTTAAATAGCTTTTAAAAAGCTCTTAAGATGGATCTCTTCCGGCAGGCCTTTCCTGAATAGATACCCGGCCATTTAAAAAGAAAAGAAAATCTAGCTTGTCCTGAACTTGCTATGGCCACTGTCCATTGTTTATTTTTATTTTTTGTATTTTGTTTAAAAGTATGCTTTAATTCCTGTATTATTTAATTGTATTTTAAGGGGGTGAGTGGGATTGAGGGTTCGGGATGTATATTTTAATTGTTGTAAGCCACCTCAATTGCATTCATAGAGGGGCAGGATATAAATTATTATTATTATTATTATTATTATTATTATTATGGTTTTAATCTGTGAAATGTTGGAGGGTGTGGTCTTGTGCATCATACCAGTAGGGATCTCCCCTGCTTCCTTGTCTTTGCTGTTGCTGCCACTTCCTTCATCTGGCTTAGCTGAACCTTCACTAACCAGGCCCATCATCAGAGCTTTACTGTTGTCTCAGGCGGTGTTGCCTGAACTGGTGGTAGTGCAGAAGAGGGAATTTCAGCAGGTGTTGCCTCTTACCTGTCTGCATGACAAGGAATACCCACTAAAATTCCCTCTTCTACACCAACATTAAATGTACAGGATCCCTCTCCAGTTTTCAATCTGGCAACCCTAGTTGGTACTGCTGCTGTTGCTACACATTTCCCCTATTACTCCTTACATTCCTATAGGGGCTAGAGGCTTGCTTTACCAAAAGATTAAAGCTTGGAAAGGGATGGGGAAATAAAAGACATTTTAAAACAGTGGAAGAATGGGAATGGTACACAACTGAACATGGTTGACCTGCCTAAACTGGGGGCTTATCCACACAGGCCAAATACCCTGGCTTGCCTCTGTTCCAGAGCCCTACAGTCCAGATGATGCAGGGTTTTTGTTCTGGTCTACCCCCTGGCAGTTCTCACCATCCTGAGGCAGATACGGGATGTTTTCTTCAGGTAATGGGGGCAGAATGGACTGCTTCCGCAGCCAGGATATGCCGGCAGGGAGCTGGTGTATCTTGACTGATGTGGATGAGCCCTAGGACAGCTGTAGGGAATCGGATTTATGTACACAGTGCATATACCAATTATGAGAGCCTTCTAAATACCACATTACTAAATTTCAAGATTCACATCCTTATTTGGTGTGTGTGTGTGTGTGTGTAAAACTATGGACATAGTTTAGGGCTTAAACCTGACATAGCATAGGCCTCAGCCTGTGTTAATGCAGCCCTAGGTAGGCAACTCATCGTAAATGCAGGCTGACTGACAATTGCCTCCGGAATGTTATTTTGTTTGTTAAACTTACAGACGCTTTCATTTAAAAAAATACTGAAAGCAAGGAGCAAATTAAAAGCAGAACATAAAAACAATTTGAAAGCAAGTCAAATGTTGTGGCACTGCAGGAAATGATCAAATAGTGATTGTTAGAGCCCCATGTTAACAACCCTGGGCATCCAAAATTAACAGAATTAAACCTCACTGAATTCCATGTGAACATTCCAATGAGTGTTTGAAGCTTTCTTATTGAAAATAAGGAGCATTTAAAAAGTACTTCACTTTTCTTCAATTGTTCCCCTTCTCAATAGATTCACAATCCTGCATCTCAAAAAGCGGACCATAGCTCAGTGGCAAGAACTTTGCAAGGCGACCCCTAACCTGGCTACTTTTAAAAAAGAAGCAGGTATTGGGGTGCTGGTGAAAGAGTCAGTGTGGTGTTGTGGTCAGAGTGCAGAACTAAGGCTCTGGGAGGCCAGAATTTGAATCCCCACTCAGCCAATGTAACCCACTGGCTGAGCTTGGACAAATCATAGGGCTTGTCTATATGAGCCCCCCAAAAAACGAAGTGGCCTGCAGTAAAGACAAGACACAGCAGCTGTGACTTGTCTTAATGGTTTTACAGCCTGCATAAACTTCGAATGCCCTCTAGCCACAAGATGGCAGGCACTAGTGAATTACTTGCATTTTTAAAATTGCTGCCACTGAACTTATTAAAAAAACACTCCTTTTTTAAAATATCACATAAGCGGTATTTTGTCTTTTACCAAAAAGAAAAAAAAGACACCCCCCCATTTTATCACCTTAGTAATTGCTTGGGGGGAGGGAGCCTTTCTCCCTTTCCTGATACATGGGGATGATGATGACACCAGCATGGGGAGGGGACTGGGTAAGGGAGGAAGGCTGTCTTGTCCTTCTCTCCCTTCCTGGTCCCAGCAGCGGTGCCGGTGGCATGTGGCGGGGGGGAGGGGACTGGGGAAGGGAGAAGAGGATGAGACAGCCCTTACCCGGTCCCCGTTGGGAAAAAATGGTGGTTGCAGGTGCTTGGCACATTAGCAAGGCCCGCCCCCATGTTTGTCCAGACAATCAGCTTGTGCTGCCTCAGCGCAGCAAGGTGAATGTGACTGTCTTAATGATCAGACATTTGTATCACCTACAGAGCTTTTTAAAAACTCCGGGGAAAACTCTGAAGGCTTCCCTTCAGAGCTTTATGGTGGATTTGCCTACCTACCTTCCAAATGAGACACATGGATGTGAATGTCCTTTTAGACGGATCGCCTTCCATGCAATTTCTATGAGGATTATTTTCACCATTTAGACAGGACCATACTCTCTCACCCTCAGAGGAAGGCAAAGGCAAACCCGCTCTTGCTGTGATAGTGACCTTAGTGTAGTGACCTTAGGATCACTACAAATTGGAAAAGACTTGAAGGCAACACAGCAAAAACAATAATCAGGGATGGGAAACATCTAAGTAGAGCATAT
This sequence comes from Gambelia wislizenii, assembly GCA_030847615.1. Classification (NCBI taxonomy): domain Eukaryota; kingdom Metazoa; phylum Chordata; class Lepidosauria; order Squamata; family Crotaphytidae; genus Gambelia; species Gambelia wislizenii. Next base: position 313,120,134 of record JAUMIR010000002.1, on the reverse strand, counting down.
GGAGCTAGATCAGATGAATTCTGAGGACAAGGAGTCTGAATTCATTGAGGGACTTACTCTGTCATCATTGCTGAATTTGCTGCTGCAAATGAACTGTGGTGGTACAGCAGTGGAAAAGTCAGAAGGCATGCAGACTATTTTAAAGCAGAATTGTGCTTTGAGGAGTGCAAGGTGCACGATTCCCATGCAGTTCATATACAACAGGAGTTTGGGCAGTAGAATGGCTGGGCTGGTGGTGGTAGAGCTGCAATAATGGAAGTACCCCTGGCATACATCCTATGTGCTGAATGTTGCCTGGTCCTGGGCTGAATGGACCAACAATCTGACATGGTATAGGGCAATTTTAGCTGTTCCTATAAAGTGGAATGTCACAAAAGAGAAAGGTCTTGCTGGGATTCATGTTGGCATGTAATCATCTAAATAACCCCATTAACAGAGCTTGATGATAGGGGAACTTCATTGCGATGAGAATTGTACATCTTTCTTTTAGTTGTTTGGTGAACAGAAGTAACGAACTTCACTTTCTTGGTGTGGGGGAAAAGACCTGCCTCATTCCTTGTGATTCATGGAGAAAATTCTCAAAGCAATTTCCATATAGACATCAGGTTGATATTATACGCTACCTAAAAAAAAAAAAACAAAAAAACCCCAAAGTGAATAGCTTTATCAAAATAGTACAGTTTATCTTGATAGCTTTGCAACAGACAGATGTCTACAAAGAGCTAAGCGTTATTCATGTAGACTATGCAGATTGAGGCTGTAACAATGTAATGGAAAGAAATAACTCAGAACACACCAAACTAAACCGTTCTTCAAGAATAATTTAAAATTCCTGTAAATGCTGCCACTCTGCTTGCAATTCAAGGCATGAATGAAGTTCAACATGCAATTGCTTAGCACATGAAAAATGGTACAGCTGATCAACCACTTTACACTATGCTCCAGACTCTTAAATATCAAGTGCTCCATTTCTGATTTGTTCAGGAGCCACCTCCAACTAATCCAATAACGTATCTCCTACCTGAAGAACACAGTGGCTTGGGAGGTTCCTTAGTAGGAGATTTGTTTGCACCCTGGAGTGGCTGAACAGTCATAGAGGACAGTATCTGGGTTCCTGATTTCATTTCTGCTTGATGCTAGATGCTGGCTGTTCTCACCCTTAGTGATGTACAGTTGCCCCTCCACATTTGCGAATTTAGCATTCATGGTTTTGAGTATTTGCAGTTTTGGGAGGGCCTCCCCCCCTCCCAAAAGCAGCGACTGGGCTTTGGAAGCCCTGTGGCCGCTTCTGGGGGGGGGAGAGAATCAGGCCGGGCGGGGGGTGGGAGAGGTGGCAAGGGGGCCTTGTGAGGCCCCGTGAAGGCCTTGGGAGGGCTGGGGAGGGCTGGGGAGGCGACAACGGGGCCTCTGGAGACCCTCTGGAGGCCCCGTGAAGGCCTTGGGAGGGAGGGGGAGGGCTGGGGAGGCGACCATGGGGCCTCCGGAGGGTCTTTGGAGGCCCCGTAGTGGCCTGGGGAGGGAGGTGGGGGGAAGTGACTATGGGGCCTCCGGAGGCCCAGTGGTTGCTTTGGCGGGGGAGGGGGACGGCAGTCATTATTTGCAGAATTTTCACATTCGCTGGGGTCTGTGGAGCCTAACCCCCATGAATGCAAAGGGACGACTGTAATTCTTTACTGATTTTATTCTCAGAGGAAACAATAAGTAATTTCAGCATTTTTCTTTCTCCTGCAAGAAAGTCTTCAAAAACACTGTACAGTTTTTGAAGACTTTTACACTTTGGGACTTATTCTGTGCAAAATTTGCATGTGGATTTTCTGCACAGAATATAATATTTCTGCCCCAAATATTTTTTGGAGGGGTGGAAAATGTGATTTTCTGCTCACAAAATGCTGTTTTCTACACAAAAATGTACAGCTTCTGTGCAGAGTAAGTCCTGAATCATGGAATCATGAAGATTTTTGTCAGTCCAGGGTTTTTCATCAGGGTTTTTTGACACTTAAGAAATATTTTTTTAACAATTTTTCAAATATTCTTTCCAGTCCTGCTATCTCTCTATGCATTATTATCTTTCTGTTACTGACAAAAAGTGTAATACTTGTCCATACTTGAATATTACATGGTTAACACAGTTTCCTACCCTCTCATCTTGCCAAAAAACAAGCAAGCAGATAGCACTGGTCTCTCTATACATGTTTTAAGGAAGGCAACACCTTTGACCCATGAAGTGGGAAGAGAATCAGCACTAGTCCCACCAACCCCACCCTATCATTATTGCCATCTAGCAGGTTGTTCCCCCACCCCACCTGCACTATGCCATCTCTCTGTTGATTTTACTGTTGTTTTTCTTCTATGGAGGGCCTAAATACCCTAAAGGAACCAGATCCCGTCTGATCTTGGAAAATAAGAGTCACCACTGTTTAGTACTTGGATGGGAGACTGCCAAAGAATACCAGATTCTGTAGGCTATATTTCAGAGGAATGAACTGGCAAAACCACCTCTAATTATTCCTTGCCATAAATTGACAGGCTACTGTTGTTACCTGCCCTGATACCCCGCTTCTCAATAATTCATCAATTGGCTATATTTCATAAATTGGCTTATTATTGGCACTCCACGTGGTTGGTAGTAGATTCCCAAATACAAGGGTGCTGTTTACACGATGAAAAAGTAGTGGGAGGAATTCATGTTGAGCACTAGCTGTTTACACGTACATCGTGTCGGGCATGGGATTTTGGGAAGGGGGCAACCTTTTTATCATGCAACCCGTAGGACTTTCAGTCCTGCGGTTTGTTCGATTTTTTTAAAAAGTCACGTGAGGATTTGAAAAATCTTATCTCTAAACACCCTGGGACAAGATACCTCAGTACTTGGTGATGACCAGAAATATATGTGACAAGGGGCGAGCTCAGAGAGGAGAGGAGGGGTCAGGCACCCATTCAATAGATTCAGCCTCACCAGATGAAAACAAAGGCTTCCATTCCAGCTGCAATTAGGTTTGTGTATGTCTGCATTAAATCACCCTGTTCTTTAACCCGCCCCCCCATGCTTGGTTTAAATTTTAAAGAGAGAGTAAATTGTAACAAGATCACAGATGATCGCCCATTAACCCCCCCACTTGCATCTACTCCATTTGTTTAAAGGCACAGTAAAAAATGCCATAGTCTGAGCAGATGATCGCACATTCACACACAAACACACACACCCGCCTGCATCCTCACTTTCAATGAGATTTAAATGCTGTTCTTTCAATTTGGAAGGACAGTAAAGGCTGTGGCCACTGAGCACCTCTTCCTTCTTTGCTTTCAATGGGATTTAAATGCTGTTCTTTCAATTTAGAAGGATAGCAAAGGCTGTAGCCACCAAGCACCCCTTCCTTCCTCACTTTCAATGGGATTTAAATGCTGTTCTTTCAATTCGGAAGTACAGCAAAGGCTATAGCCACCGAGCACCCCTTCCTTCCTCACTTTCACTGGGGTTTAAATGGTGTTCTTTCAATTTGGAAGGACAGCAAAGGCTGTAGTCACTGAGCACCCCTTCATCCCCACGTTAGGTCACAATCGCTCATTCCTCCCCTCATCCTCTCATCGCCTCATCCCCAATGCAACACTCAATCATCCCCTCATCCCCAACGCAGAAGCTTTAACAAACATTTGAGCCAGCCAATAGCATCGCTCATGGCATGAAACTCTAAAGGAAGTACGTCACTGAGATTGTGAAAACATAAGCAATTGCATCCTTGATTGACAGCTAAAAAAAAAAATACCGGGACCTTAAACTCGTGTAAAAAAACCAAAAAACAAAAAACAAAACAAAACAAAAAACCCGGGGTAGTATATAGTGGGAGAAGGTACATATTGTGGGACGTGATGCCGTGTAAACAATGATCCCGGGATCTCCTGGGATATCCAGTTCAGAGACAAAAATTGTGTAAACAGGTAGGGACGAATACGGGATCCAGAAGTCCCAGGATGCCCCGTGACAAAAACTACCGTCTAACTGGCACCAAGGACTCACGGTTTGCTAAAGCCTAAGGAAGTAGCCAGCCCAAATTCCTAAAAGACACACCTGAGCAGAGATTAAGCAAATGCCCCTCGGCAGGTGAGTTAGGGTGGAAATGGGCTAATCCTCCCGGACGTACATGTAAGTGAGTCACTAATTCCATCAAGGTAGCTGGATGCTCATTGCCTTGCAAAACTGGTTTTTCCTTGCACCTTTCCTAAAACAACAAGAGAGTTGCCTGAGACCCATCAGTCTTAATGTTTCAGCCATTAGTGACCATTAACACATCTGGAGAATCCATTGTTTAACCCTGGGAAACTCTGGCAGACATTGTATTCCACTCAAAACACCCCTTCAGGTGGAATATTAAATATAAATATCACCCCAAAACACAGCCAAAGTGTGCACAGCTTCCTTTATCCTATCACTCTGTCAGTCTGTGTCACCATATTAGCAGTTTCTCCCACCTCATCACTCTGCTGGTTGGCTGCATGACCCTCAGAGCTGCACTCTGAGTATCTTCTGCTACATGACTCTCTGCTCTTTAAACAGGTATAGTATAGCCCATCATCCCAAACTGTATTCCTCTATCCCAATACTTCCTACTTTCTTCAATAGTCTTGTGTGAGTGCTTGAAGCCTCAGTGTATGTATGCATGCATTCCCCTGACTATTTTTCAATAAAAACCATTTTGATTTTATCCCCTGGCTTGGAATCTCATCAGTGAGTACTGGTATACATAGGTCAAAAGATTGCGCCATTACCTGACCTCTTGTAGCCAGTATTTGAGCTAATTAAAATCCCCCACAGAAATACTGATTTTTGGGTAGACAGGCATTGGATCTGCACAGACCTCAGTAATTTGGATAATGCTGTGCCACCCAAGTCTAAGATCTCAGGGGTTCTTCCTCAGGCATTTTGGGTGGGGTGACCTGAAGTATTACTTGTGATGGATTCCTCAAAGCAGAATTGTAAAATTTTATAAGTTTGGAGAACATACTTGAGAAGGATGCTCCCAAGTTGAGCTCAGTGGCTACTGTTTAGATGTACTTTCCTGGAAAACACACCCTTCAACATTTCACAGACAAAAACTGGGACACATATGGCCAAACAACATTAGAGTGTGGTTACAATGGCAAAAGTTATTAATGAGGAAGAACACACAGACTAGGAAAGGATGCAGTAGTTAGCTTTTGCCTGGGTCTACTGGGAAGGACAAGACTCTGCCCCTCCTCTCCTCTCTCCCATACTGAGTTATCTGAATACAAACTATTTTTGCACATTGAACTCGGTTTGCAGCAATTTACATAAGCTGAGAACAAAGAAGAAAAGTCGGAGGAAGAGAGAAAAAAATGGGACATTTTAAAAGCAGCCGTAAAAGTGGGATGACAGGATTAATCAGGACTGTCCCTGCCAAATTGGGACTGTTGGAAGGTACGTGGCTGCATTACTTTTGGCTACAAAGCAGGACCAGATATACTTTTGAAAGTTATGGATGGATAGGGTTCCTTCTCTTACAACAGGCTCCTCACCTCTCTGTAGAGATTTCTCACTGTCTTCTACATTAATTGATACTGGACTGTTAGACTCTATGCTACCTTTGTTGAGCATTTACTACACAAAAAAGCCACTTTTTCAGAAAGCTGAAGGAATGTCTCCATGCTACCGGCGGCTTTCTGCTACCAGCTTTGTGGCTGTGTTCTCTGTTTTAAGCCGCCAACAGTTGTTTTTTAAAGACATGTTCATGAATGTCCCACCAGGACATTTATATATACTCCTCAGTGGCAGGTGGTGCGATGGCTACAGCCTCTCTTGTACTACAAAACTGGTTGGCATATAAGGCAGTTATTTGCCTTGGTCACATGGTTCCTGCAGTTCTACATTGTGGAGTAGTTTTTTGATTATCAGAGTTAAAAAGCTGCAACAAGGGAAGAACACTGTTGGGGGTGGGTGGGAGACACACACCACCAGATGTAGCCGCAGATTTCATCTCTCTCAGATGCAATATCTTTGAAATAAAGAAAATACCTTGTTGAAGCAGTTAATTAAAGCAAGGAAACCCTTCTCCTGTGCTGGAATGCTGTGAGTAAATTCTGCCTTATCTAAAAAGAGATAGCTCCGAGCTAAGTGATTTACGAGGGAAGCTGGTGCAAGAAGATTTTGAGAAAATTCACAGAACTGGTTTTGGGAAAACAACCCCCAGCGATGTACTGGTGAAAGTGGCCAATTACTACAAAAAGAGACATTTATGAAAGAAATCAGGAAACTTGATGACCAAATACTTTTTGAATCAACACCACTGATGATCTTCATAGAATCATAGAATTGTAGAGTTGGAAGAGACCACGAGGGCCATCCAGTCCAACCCCCTGCCATGCAGGAATACACAATCAAAAGCATCCCTGACAGATGACCATCCAGCCTCTGTTTAAAGACCTCCAAGGAAGGAGACCCCAGCACTCTCCGAGGGAGTGTGTTCCACTGCCGAACAGCTCTGATTGTCAAAAAGTTCCTCCTAATGTTGAGGTGGAATCTCTGTTTCTGGAGCTTGCATCCATTGTTCTGTGTTCTAGTCTCTGGAGCAGCAGTAAACAAGCTTGCTCCATCCTCAATGTGACACCCCTTCAAATACTTAAACAGGGCTATCATATCACCTCTTAACTGTATTTTTTCCAGGCTAAACATACCCAGCTCCCTAAGTCTTTCCTCATAAGGCATGGTTTCCAGACCTTTCACCATTTTAGTCACCCTTCCCTGGACACGCTCTAATTTGTCAATATCCTTTTTGAATTGTGGTGCCCAGAACTGGACACAGTATTCTAGGTGAGGCCTGACCAAGGCAGAATAGAGTGGCAATGATTTGTGTGTGAAAACATTGGAATGGAGGAGAGGTATCAACCCCATTATAGTTATATTGAAAAAATAATAATATTAACTACAATTGGGGATGCCCAATATTTTTGAAATTCAAGTATGCTGGGAAACACTACAAAATAAAAACACTGGAAGAAGGATTACAATTGCTGACAATGCTGGGATTGAGAGAGGAAGAGCAAGAAACAGCAAAAGAACAAGCTGAGCTGAAGGGAGTGACAGGAGGAAAGGAGAACTGAAGATATAAAGACAAGCGACTGAAAAAAACCTGAAAGAGATGTGATCAAATGTGACATCAGTGATGGGTGACACCCCCTCCCCCGTCAAAGTTTTGTAGCTATGGTGGGGATAGTAATCCGTGGGATTAGGAGGGGGGTTAGGAAATGTGTATGTGGGAAGGGTAGGGAGGAGGGGGTATGGGGGGAAGGTGGAGGGTGGTGCAGGGGGGAATTGTTGTTTATTTGTGTACTGTATAATTTGTGCACTGTGGGGGACTAATAGAAATAGAAATATACTATGCATAATATGGAGGGCAGATTGAGAATATTGACCTTAAATGTAAAAGGATTAGGAAATGTAGTCAAAAGGAAAAGAATAGAATTTGTTAAATAAATCTAAAGCAGATATAATATTCCTTCAAGAAACACATCAAAATAAAGATGGAGCGAATGAACTGAAGTTGAAATGGGCAACTACATATGAAAAAGCTTTTGGAACATCAAAATCAAGAGGAGTAGCAACCATTTTGTCCAAAGGATGCAGTTTTATTGTTAAGAAAATTAAAAAAGATTTAAGAGGGAGATATATAATTATACAAGGAATTAGGAGTAAAGAACAACTCACTTTGGTCAATCTGTATGCCCCAAATGACGGTCAAATAGAATTTTATGAAGAAGTTATTAAAGCAACAAATGAAGTAAGTGAGGGATCTATAATAATGGCGGGAGATTTTTATATGGTAATGGATAAGCAGAAAGATAAATCTAATCCTACTAAGGAGGACAAAAAAATGAATGAAACTGGTTTGAACAAAATTATAAATAGAAATGGATTATGTGATGTGTGGAGAGAATGGAAAGGAGAAGAAAAGAGATATACTTATTATTCACCAACACATAAAACCTATTCCAGAATAGATTATATTTTTATATCAAAAAATTTGATCCCACAAATTGTAAACAGCGATATATGAATTATAAAAATTACAGATCATGCTGTAGTTACTGCAGCTATAAGGACTACAAAAGATTATAAACAAGCAAAAAGATGGAGATTGGATACAAAAATATTAGGTTATAAAAATATAGTAGAAAAAATACAGGTAGAATTAAAAGAAATATGGGAAATAAATAGAGTAGGACAAAGCAGTCAAGCATTATTGTGAGATTCAATGAAAGCTGTAGCAAGGGGAATATTTATTAGGGAAGCGCATACATTATGGAAAAAAACAGGAAAAAAGTAAGGGGAAATTAGAAAAAGAAATTAAAGGTTTAGAAAAAGAATATTTTAGAAACAGAGATAAACAGATCCACGTACTAATACAAGCAAAGAGAAAAGAATTAGAAAAGGAAGATATAGAAATAGTAAAAAGAAACCTGCTATTTATGAAAAGAGATTTTTTTTTTAATATAGTAATAAAAATTCTAGAATGCTAGCAAGGGCCACACCAGCAAAGAAAGCTAAAAGTTTGATTGGAATTATTAAAAATGAAAAAAGGGGGAAAGTAATTTGATGAAGGATAAATTAAAGATATTTCAAGAATATTATCAAAAATTATACTCAGCAGGAGAACCACCAAAAGATTTAGAGAAATATATACAGGAAAATTGTAAGGATATAATTAGTGAGGAGGAGAAGGAATTAATGGAACAGCCTATAACAGAAGAGGAAATAGAGGGAATTATAAACAAACTGAAACTAGGGAAGGTCCCAGGAGAAGATGGTTTGGGAGCTGAATATTACAAAACATTTAAAAGTATATTAATATCTAGAATGAAGGAATTATATAACAACATTTTAAAAGGAGATGAGATCCCACCATTGTGGAAACAATATATGATTATACTACTTCCAAAGCCAGATAAGGATCTGATGGATCCAGAATCATATAGACCAGTATCATTAATAAATCAAGATGCAAAAATATTAACAGCAATATTGACAAAAAGGATTAATTTATGCACAAATATATACAAAAATGTGGATTTATAGCAGGAAGACAGATGGCTAATTTAACTGGAAGAGTAATAAATATAATAGATATAATTAGAAGAAAAAATATTAAAGCAGGGCTTATAGCCGTGGATATATTTAAAGCCTTTGATTGAGTGGAATGGCCAGCATTAAAAAAATATAATGAAAACGTTTGGATTTCGAGAAAAATTTAGGGGTGTGATTGACCAATTGTATAAAAAAATACAGTTACAGTAATAGTAAATGATGGTAAGACAGAACAAATAAATTCAACTAGGGGAACAAGACAAGGTTGCCCACTCTCTCCAATAATATTTGCTATGGTGATAGAAATATTAATATTAATGTAATTAGAAGGGACAAAGGTATTAAAGGGATAGGAAATATTGAAAAGATTAAGCTGAATATGTTCGCAGATGATACTTTAATAACAATCCAAGATCCATTGGAAAAAATGCAAGAGATAGAGAAGCATTTGGAAATGTTTGGGAAAATGACAGGTTTACAAGTAAATTGGAATAAATCAGAAATGATGATATTTAATTTTACAGATGCAGAGCAAAAAAATATGAAGAGTAAAAAGAAATATATTAAAATAAAGGAGCAAATAAAATATTTAGGAATAAATATTTTGGCAGAATTGGAGAAATTAGAGGAATTTTTTATTATATTAAGTAAAGATATGGAGAAAAAAATAGAGAAATATGGGAAAATTAAACTCTCGTGCTTTGGAAGAATAGCGCTTGTTAAAATGAAAATTTTACCAAAAATAAATTTCTTATTTAGAATGCTTTCTATTAAAATATCAGAGATGGAATTTAAAAAGTGGCAAAATATAATAAATAATTATTGTAATGGAGGCAAAAGATCAAGAATTAATAAAAATAGATGGTATAAATCCCAAAAAAGGAGGTTTAGGCCTGCCCAGTTTGAAGCTATATTATGTAGTGAATAAATTGAGATATATTATTGAATATATAGAATAAAAGAGAATTACTATAAGATTATATGGAGATGGTATTTAACCCCAGTCTCTCTCTCTCTCTGGCTTTTCTTCACAAATGAAGATTCAGGAAGGACTCATCCTGCGCCTTCTGCAAGCGCGCTAATGACTAAAAAGGCCAATCCAAGATAAACAAGTCCGGTTGCAGAAAGCACAGCAGAAGGTCTCCTTGGGTGATGTTTCTGGGTTGTGATTCTTCCTGCATTGTCGTTTCTCTTCAAGACTTGTTCGGCGTGAGTTCTCAAATAAGGCTGCAGCATTGTGGATAGTGCGTCTCCATGCCTCCTGATGTGAGGCCAGGGCGGACCATTGTTGGTGATCAATTTGGCCAAGCCTGAGATGTTGTTTCAGGGAGTCCTTGTATCGCTTTTTTGGAGTGCCCCTCTTACGCTGACCCGTGGCGAGTTCACCGTAGAGTACTATTTTGGGGAGGCGATGGTCCTCCATCCTAGAAATGTGCCCAGCCCAGCGCAGCTGTGTTCTCAATATCATGGCCTCAATGCTGGTGATCCCTGCTTGCTCAAGGACAGCAACATTCGTCACATAGTCAGTCCAGTGTATATTTAGGATTGTGCGTATACAGCGCTGATGAAAGCGTTTGAGGAGTCGTAGGTGTTGGTGATAGGTAACCCCAGTAAGATTGAATCAGATAGATAAAAAGTATTCAGCACAGTGTTGGAGGGGATGTCAAGAATGGGGACGTATATTCATATGTGGTGGAATTGCAAATATGTGCAGAGATTTTGGAAAACAGTAATGAAGGAAATAAGAGAGATATGGAGATGAATATACCTTTATGTCATGAAATATCATTATTATCATATTGTGAAAAAATATAAGAACCTCAAATTATTAAGGAATTATTAACAAATCTGCTGACAGAAGCAAGGTTAATAGTAGCAAAGAAATGGAAAACACAAGGTGAATACCAAATAGAAGAATGGTATAATGAAGTATGGAATATAGCTATAAATGAGAAATTAACAAATATGGTTAAAGAAAAAAAAGGAGGGCTAAATAAGAACTTTTTGGTGAAAATGGAGTAAATTCTTAGAATTTGTATTACTAAAGGGGAGAGGAAGCAAACCTGAGTTGTAAACAATGGCATTTTGGAAAGAGGGATGAATGTTAAGGAAAGTCCCTGGGTGGTGGGAATCACTGTTATGTTAATGAGTATATTTGTTTGGTAAGTTGTGTGTATAATTTGTATGTTATTTATTTTTAAAAATTAATAAAAAATATATTTTTTAAAAAGGGAGGAACACTGTTAAAGCTATAGCTTGGGAAGCTGGAGTATGTGGGTATACTTTCTCTATAAGATTAACTATATCACTTCAGCAAAGAGCCTATATGCCTTGTAACTGAGGTGAGAGTGTTGGGACTCAGGGAGGAGACCTTGCAGTCAGGAGTCATTTTGTGTGCTGAACATAATAAAGAATAGAGACCTAAAACTCCATGAGACTCATCCTTTGGGAGCCACCCACACTTGGTTAGGATCCTAGAACTGGAGCAGGAGTGCACTGAAAGTAAAGCAGAAAATAAGAGATAATTCACTCTGAGTTCTTTTGCTGGGGAAAAGCCTAGGAGGAGCAGGGACTGTTAACACTACTGGTTTTGTTTTTTGTTTTTTTTTTTTGCAGTTGTACACAAGTCATTGTAAAAATGCAAGGCTGGTGAGTTGTGTGTGTGTGGGGGGGGAAGCAATTCTGGCAATTCCTGCTAGGCCTCTACAAAACAATGGGACCCTGCCTGAGTTCTGCATGTGCTGTTGCCATACCCTCCAGCACATCATAGATGAAAACCAGCACACATGTGGCCGAGCAACATTAGAGTGCGGTCCAGATAGCAAAATGTATTAATGTGGAAGGACACACAAGCTAGGAGAGTCTGCAGCAGTTTGCTTTTGCCCGAGACTACTGGGAAAGGCAAGATTTCTCTCTCTCCCCTTTCCTCTCCCTCAGTTGAGTTAAACCATGGAATAAAGTTCTCTGTGCATGTGTGTGTTTTCCCTGTTAACCATTAAGAGCAAGAGCAGTCAAATAGCATAAGGCTTGTCCATGGTAAGCCAAGTTTCCTGTGGATTCCTGGCTTACCGTGTCATATGAAGTTGGCTTCACAGGTGCCAAGTAAAAAATAATGGCTGGCATCCTACTGAAGAGTTCCAAATGTGTAAGGTAGATGTATGCATTCATAACTGTTTGATATTCATGGTTATGATCGTGGCACTATTGCCATGATCACAAATGCCCACTAAACCTAGGTTAACAGCCAGCAGCCACATAAAGTGATGGAGGTCTGTTTGGCTGGTGATCAGGGCACAACAGGATGATATTTCCAGGTCCCTTGTGTGATAGGGTCCTGCTTTTGATTGTTGAATTAAAGATCACTGGTAGAAGGGGGCTGGAAATGTCATCCTGTTGTGCCCTGAACACCAGAAGGACAGACCTCTTCTACTTGGTTCAGCTACTGGCTGTTAAGGTAAGTTTGAGGACTCAGGTTAGGGGATGATACATAGTTATGCATTTATAACTACATTTGTGCTGTAGGATCTCAGCCAAAAATCCAGCTTTCATTTCTACAGAGAACATATTGCAAATGAATTACTTAAGCCGGTCATTTCATTCTGACTTTACTTGCAGCTCTCTCCAGAGGAGAAGCATTTATGTTACCTCTCATAATTAACACAGTACTACTGCAGATGCAAATGCAAATTATACCCTGGAGCTTTGAAGGTTGATGGTCATCTATAATTGCAGGGGATAAATTGGGCTAAAGAAAAACTACAGGAAACCATGGAGGTCTAAGATCAGATATTTTAAAAAGGGATTTGGCACTAGAGCTTGGTTTTGCTCAGTCAATTTTACATCTGCTTGGAAGCCAAGTGTTTCACAGAGCCCAAGATACTGTGGATACATAAGAACAGCGACCTGCCGTGTTACAGGATGGTGTCCAACATTTTTCATTTCTCAAGGATCAATAATGAATGTAATTAGTGAGTTCAACCCCATTTGGTTTCATTCAGTTCAAATCAACCATCTCTGTGGGAGCCAGAAGGATTCTCCACTTCAGTTATGATGAACTTTCCCCTTTTCACTGTCAGTTTTTCTACAACCAGGCTATTTCTGCCCCCATGTTACAGGTTGGCTATTTGCAAACAAGCCCTCTAAGCTTTTCCCTGCCTTCATGTTTTTTTTTTCTCTTCCAGGTCATCCTCCCTCTAAAGAACCATTTCAAGGCTTCTGATAATTTTACTGCATTTTACTAATTTCAAAGCGACACATTCCTCAGTGTAGCAGGGACAATTTCAGAAATGGAAATGGGCATTTGTCCCCTGAGTCACTGACCTGAAGAGATTATTAATCAGGCATACTCATGTGTATGACCAATTCTGTGAACTGCTGTTATAAATAATTAAGCTGCAAAGAGTTACTGAGGATCCAAAGACACATCTCTCTTGATCCTGATTCACAACCCTGCTAAGAAGTAGCTGCTTAGTAGCAGCTGTTTCTTCCTGTTTTTCAGGACAAACCACTAGGGCTGCACTGTAGAAATAATGCAGTTTGACACCACTTTAAATGCTGTAGCTCCATCCTATTGAATTCTAGTTTTACAAGGTCATTAGCCTTTTCTGCCAAAGAGTGCTGGCACACCACTAAACTACAGATCCCAGGATTCTGCAGGATGGAGCCATGTCCAATAAATTGATGTCAAACTGCATTATTTCTGCAGTGTAGAGGAACCCTAAAGTGAGTGCTGATTGGCTAGTCCTTGTGGCAATCTTCTCCCCCTCTTCTGGAGTAAAATTTCAAATTCAAACAAAGTGAAAAGCCTGCACAAAATAGCAGACGTGTGGAGGGGATTTCTGCAAAAACTTTTCCCAAACAGAAAGATTTCCAATGCTACATTTTTCTATGGATTTTTTTTTCACACATCCCTCTCCCCCCCCACCTCCATCCAACCATCCATCTTTATCTGTAATTGACTGGACTACTGTACTGCAATCAATCCTTTAGTGAAATAAAATATTCAACAAGCTGTACTGAATCAGATTTTTTCAGTTGTACTGAATCAGATTTTTCTCAATTGAAATGAATCTGATAAGTAGCACAGAGTGAGCGAGGGAAGCTAAAGGTATTTCAGTTATACCTCAGCAAGAGAAATTTAAACTTTTAATATAAGATTTATCAGGTACAATTCTTTTTAGGTATGTGTCTTAAAAACAGTGTTTTTTCAGGTGTAGTGGTTTTCAGGTCACTCCTCCCCCTCCCTCCTCCCCCTCCCTTCCCCCTTCGCCCCCGCCATGGCCCAGCACGACTGGGGCCATCTCGAGAGAAAGGGGGGAAGCAAGATTGTTCCTCCCCCTCCCTTCCCCCTTCACCCCTGCCATGTCCCCGGAGCCATACTGGGGGAAGGGGGGAGGTGAGGTTACTCCTCTCCCTCCCTTCCACCCCACCATTGCCAAACACGGATAATTGAATCCACGGTTGGCAAATCAGCAGATACGGGGGTGCTACTGTATAAAGAAAATATACTTCATTATCTTTACACTATTACAAATATTCTAGTAAAATACTTTCCATATAAAGTTTTGAATGTGTTTCAATATAACATTTAAACCAAATGTGCTAAATCACACAATGTTATTCAGAACACCTGAAATTTTTTAAAAGATTTTCATAATACTCCCAGAAAATTGCCAGAAAAATTTTCAGTTTTACTTTTCTCTTGGAAGCTCACAGCATCGTTAAGTGCTGTTCGTGTCTGAAATCTGTGCTGGATTTAGTGCCAAGACTGCATGCCAATAGAGAAGTGAAGGTGTTGTTTCTGAGGAATCAGAAAAAAAACAATGCTCTGAAAGTTACTTTTAAAAGAAATTTATTACTGTTCAAAGCTCCTCCCCTGTTGTTTTTTTTTTAACTTTGTGTTTCCCACCTTTCAGGATAGGTCTGAGAAGTGACCTTCTCCTGCCAAATTTCAGTGCTGTTCTATTTCTGTTCTATCATTTTGAGGTTAAATGTGTTTGCATTCTTTGGTGTTTGCTGACAAGTTTGTACTGTACTGGGAGACAAAGGAGGATATGTTATATGTCTGCAACTGTATGGTTAAAGTGTGCAACTGGGGCCACCATGAGAATAATGGGATGTGCCCACTCTCTGTTAGAAAAGGGGAGTGAGGATGATGGATAGCCAATGACTGAAAAGCCCACCAGATTTTTAGATTGTAAATACTTTTTATTCTAAAGCTTTGTAAATAGTTTTCATTCTGAGCAATGAACTTGTAGGGATAGCTCTTTAGATTACTGTACCAATAAAGGTTACTGTTTAACTCTGAAACTGCTGGTTACTGCGGAGATTATCAGATGGAGTAAAAAGTACCTAAGGAGAATGCCAGGACGATGTTCCTGTCTTGCGAATGGGACCCAGTTTCATACAAAATCATGCTCGTTGCATTCTGCTCCAGTGCTTCTGCAGTTAGTAAGGTGATGCTTTTCATTGATGGGAGCTCCCCATCAATGAAAAGTACTGCCTTACTAACTGCTGCAGTACAGGAGTAGAATGCAATGAGCACAAGGATGTGTGAAACCGGGTCCCGTTTGTGGGACAGGAACGTTGTCCGGGTGTTCTCTTCAGGTATTTTTTTTACTGTGTCTGATAATCTCCTGAGTCTGAAGCAGCCAATACATGACACTACCTTTCCTGCATCCTAGAAGTCTAGGGAGGTTACAAAAAATAAAACAGGTTAAAGCTCACATCAGTGAAAACATACTCAAAGCCAAACTATCACCAAAGTATCAATAGAAGTAGAAGCAATTTTAAAACATAGCTGTTAAAAAAGCAAGAAATGAGAAGAGCACACCACACTATTTAAAGCCCTTTAAGTACAAATAGCCAGTTCCTGAAGGTGTGTCCAAAAAAAGTCTTCACTTGCTGTCAGAAGGACAGTATGAAGGAGCCAGTTTAACTTCTCTTTTGGGAACTTGGGAGCAGCCACCAAGAAGGTCCTTTCCCATCTACCCTCTACATGTGCTTGTGAGGTTGGTGGGATGGAGAGGACTGGCTCTTTTGAACATCTCAAAGCCTGGGCAGACTTGTACAGGAGAATACAGTCCTTTGGGTAATGTGGACCTGAGACATATAGGGCTTTATAAGATGTAACAAGCACTTTGAATTAGCCCCAGAAATAGCCAAAATGGCTATTGTGACAAGGTTGCTGGTGCGTGCCCCCTATAACCATCCTTTGTCAGCAGTCTGGCTGCAGCTCATTAGATCAACTGAAGTGTCTGAAAACTCTTCCGAGGCTGCTCACATAGAGCATGTTATAATAATCCAAACATGATATAATTAAGGTTATGTGCCACTCAGTTGTCTCTGGAAATAGGCACAGCTGAGGAACAAGCTTTAAGTGTGTACGTGCACTCCTTGCCACTGCAGAGACATGAGCTTCTAGGCGTGCGACTGCCTAGAACATCAACTGTGCTGTGAACCTCTGTCTTTGGATTGTGGGGGGAATGAAACTCTCAGAGATCCCACAATCCAATGATCGAAAGGTCAAAAAGGAATCTCCAAACACTACATTTTGGACACACGCCCTCTAAGAAGGCACAGAACCATTGTAAAACAGGGCCTCCTAGTCCCGAACCAGCAACCCAGAAAGATAACACAAAAAGTTCCTGAGAGGCCCAGCAGAATCAAAAGGGACACACTCTTCAGACATTTTCAGACGATCCTTATAGCGCAAGGATCGAGCGGGAGAGGTTCGTAGCAGCAGCATGGCAGGGGGTCAATTTCGGACGACGCCGTCCCTGCTGCGAAATTGTCCGTCTCTCTTCCGCTTAGGGTTGGAGCCTGCCGCGCCATATTCAGCCAGATTTTATTCACGGAGGTTGTCCGTGAATAAAATCTGGCCTAAAATAGCGCGGCAGTCTCCAACCCTAAGCGGAAGAGAGACAGACGATTTCGCAGCAGGGACGTCATCGTCCAAAATCGACCCCCTGCTGCGCTGCTGCTACGAACCTCTACCGCTTGATCCTTGTGCTGCAAGGATAATCTGAAAATGTCCTTCTTGTCCAGTACCCAGTGTTAAATTGTCTACTAGGGCAACCAAGGCTGTTTCTGCCCCATAACCAGGCCTGGAGCCAGATTGGAATGGGTCTAGTTACTCTCTGGACTTTTTCAGACGAACCTTAAATGCAGAAGGAGCAGTTGAAAGAGGAACGCAGCTGCTCCGCGGCAGGGGGAAGTTTCTGACAATGCTGTCCTTCTCGCGTTACCCTCCGTGTTCCTTTGATTTCTTGTGATTCAAAAGTAATTAAGACAGTAAATTTTAGTTACTTCAGAAAAAAAGAATACCATGATGTGGTAAGTTGCTGGCCTGTGGAACAAACTTAGTTAAGTGACACATCCTGTAACTATAAAAGTAATTAATTACAGTTAGCATTCTTATGAAATATTAAGCTATGCATCCTATCACTATAAAAGTAATTAATTATAGTTAACATTCTTATGAAATTATCCCTCATTACATCCCAATAATAATGGAATTTAGTTATGCATCCATTATTGTAAAACTGAATTAATTTCAAGGAATGATCTTGTTATTTGTAGTGAGTTCCAAACTCTGAGATAACCTCTTACTAGAGTCTATAAGAAACTTCTAAAAGCTAAACACCTAAAAGCTAAAACAGTAGGGAACTTCTAAAATACAATCATGAAAACATAATACAGTTGTCCCTCCACATTCACGGATTTGGCACTCATGGTTTTAAGTATTCACAGCTTAAAAATATTCTTTAAAAAATAATAATCCAAAAAGCAAACCTTGATTTTGCCATCTTATATAAGGGACATCATTTTGCTATGCCATTGCATATAATGGGACTTGAGTATTCACGGATTTGGGTATTCACGGGGTGTTCTGGAACTGAACCCCAGCGAATGTGAAGGGACAACTGTAGTCACCTTGCTGTGGCCCATCTAGTTCAAAATTCTAGGTACAGGTCACCCCCCCCCATATGTGCGGGACCAGTATCTGCACATATGCAGTTTCAATTAGCTGTTGTCTGAAAAATAAAATCTCTCTAGGCATTTCCTAGGTCCTCCAGCATGATTCTATGGTGTTTGCAGTTTCAAGTATTCATGGTAAGTCTGGAAACATATCCCTGCGGATACGCTGGGTGACCTATGGTTACATTCAGGATATAAAGACAACAACTCTTATCTTTTGCTTGGTCTTTCCTCCCCCACCCCAACTAGCATTTAGAGGTGTCCTCAGTGAATTTGTCTAATCTCTTTTTTAATTCAGAGGCAATTTCCTCAGTGAAAGACAGTTTAACTCATGCTGCTTTTATGGGTGATGCAACCCTTACTAAAGAAGTCAACATTAAACTCTTTGAACCTAGACAACAACTGTCTAGTCACAGAATGTCCCTTTCTAGGTTGGCTATTGGAGGCAGTGGTATTGTTGGCCTCTCATCTCCTTGGTGGCTTGAGTGGAAATACATTACTTGTACCCTTCCCATTCTGGATTCTGGCCTGAGTCCAGAGCAGGGAAGATGTGTGGCTCTGATGTCAATGGAGCAGTTAGTCCACTCCAAGTTTTAGTCCAGACTTTCAAAATGGAAACTGCCATGAAGCCTGGATGGTGCTTCTTCAAGAAACATTCATTTTTTTTTTCTGGATAATTCAATTATTATTATTTTTTTTTGACACCACTAATCATGATTTCTTTCAGACTGTGTCCATTCCAGTATTTAGTGCCAAAGCCCCCCTCTCTCCATTTCTTCTAGCAGCATGAAGGCAGGGGGAATCAAATTCAAATTCTTATTGTATTAGAGGGCAAAGACATCTTATGCACAGCACTTGTGTTAAGACTAGCCTGCCTGCATGCCTATAGTTAACCCAAGCAAAATGTTATGTTTGTATCTGCATGTTGCTGTAGCATGGATCACCACATCTTGTGGCAACAAATAAATAAATCCGTATACTAACTGTAATGTTGTTGTTGTTTGCCTTCAAGTCATTTCTGGCTTATCTGTCACAGGATTTTCTTGGCAAGGTTTGTTCAGGGCTGGTTTGCTTTTGCCTTCTTCTGAGACTGAGACTCGCCCAAGGTCACCCAGTAGATTTCCATGACCAAGCAGGGATTCATACCTTGGTCTCCCAATTTCCTAGTCCAACACTCAAACCACTACACACCATGGCACATAAGCTAATTATGCATCATGTAATGTGCTTTCATTTACAGTCTGCCCTCTGTATTCATGGATTCTGCATCCACCAATTCAGCCATCCATGGCTTCAAAATATTCCCCATTTTTCCCCCCAAAGAGCAAAACTTGTATATAACTATTTTATATAAGGGCCACTATTTTACTATGACATTTTATATAATGGGGCATGCACATCCAGGGATTTTGGTATCCACTGGGCATCCTGGAACTAAACCTTGGCAGATACCAAGGGCCCACTGTATTGGTTTTGCATCTTTTGCTGAATTAATGCTATTTTTTTTTTTTGCTAAATTAAATTAAAAAGTGTAAGGTCTATGAAAGTCCCCCAATCCCCATGCCTCTTTGTGCCATGCTTTAGAAAGTACTTACACTGGTGGAACCAGTGTAAGCCACCAATAGGGTTCCAGCCCCAAACTTCAAGGTTCTTTCTCTTTTTAAAATAATGGCCAAGATTCTGCATCTGAGCCTACAATGTTAACTTTAGGATGACAGAGCTATGATGCTGACATGGTATGCAACCATGCTAGTGAATTGTGACGATGCCCAACAGGGCATCACACAGTGTTTATCAGGACACATTGCACGTTGGGGCATATTGTGCTTTGGGGCATGTTACACATTGGGACAAATTGCACTTCAGATCATGTTGTGCATCAGGAAATGCTGTGCATCAGTTCTGTTGTGCAAAGACCTGTCAGGGATGATGGGAGTTGTAGCTCTTCACCTCTGGCTCAAACTCACCACCTTTTTATACAGCAGAGCCAACCAGCTTAGATCAGTGGTTAATGCTTTTCTCCAAAGCAGCAGAGTTTCAGAGAATAGGCTGAAGATCCTGACAAACTCTCCAAGCCTTCTCACTCTTCTCCAGGTGTCTCCAAACGTCTCCAGGATTCACTCAGGCAACTCAGTAGTTTTATATAAAACCTACTTTATTCTTCTATATAAATATACTATATGGTCAACAAATCACAATCTCTACACACTACTCCACAATATCTCCAAACTACTGCACCTCTATTCAGCCACAAAAATACATTGGCAAACATTGCAATTTTATAGCCATTGTTTATCACCACCCACTAATTAGTTTCCACCCAGTGGGTGTGTACTTCCATTCTGATTGGTCCACATAGTTCCACCCATGCCTAAGACCAACCCATGTATTTCAACATTTCACCTTGTACACTTAATGATTCTCAGGTGTTTCCAATCTGCATTCAGTACCTCTGTCCTTGGCTCTCAGGCCTTCTAGATTACATTAGCAGTTTCACCTGTGTAGCTTCATAATTGCTCTTGCTTAGTCATTGTGACTTTCACATACATATTTTATTTCTTTCACTGTATGTCCCATGTTGCATTTTCCTTAACAATCCCCTCCGAAATAAAATATTGTATGTGTCTTACAATGTCATTCCAACCATTTGTGTCAGCCTTTCATGTTTTTCTGCTGTCAATGCTTTTGTGAACAAATCTGCTATGTTGTGTTGTGTTTCTATATATCTCAATTCTATTTCCCCCTTCTGAACCATGTCTCGCACATTTTGATATCTTACACCAACATATTTTGTTCTGTTCTTCAAACTTTCAGTTTCAGCCATTGCTATGCATGACTGTGAATCTTCCAGTATTTCCACTGGTATCTTGTAACTTTCATTTAAATCATTTAGCAATTGTTTAATCCACTGTACCTCATTTACTATCTCATTCAAAGCAGCGAATTCTGCTTCCGTTGTGCTTATCGCTACATTAGTTTGTTTTCTACTTCTCCAAACTATTGGACTTTCACTATATTTAATTATCATTCCTGTAACTGACTTCTTGTCTCCTAATTCTGATGCAAATGAACTGTCTACATAACAATCTAGATCTGAACTATTGTTTCTTATTATCAATTTCCTATCTAAGGTTCCTTTCAAATATCTCAATAAATGTTTTACCGCTGTCCAGTCTTCAATTTTCGGATCATTAACCCTTCTAGACAATACATTTACAGCATAAGAAATGTCTGGTCTGGTATGGCAAGATATGAATTGTAAAGATCCTATTATACTTCTGAAGAAAGTCTTGTCCTCAAACGCTCTAGTTGTTTCCTCAGACACAAAACCAGTTGTCATTGGAGCTCTTACTATTTTTGCATTCTGTAATCCACACTTTTCAATCAGTCTTTCAATTTTATTTTTCTGACTTAATAAACAATGTCCTTCTTCTGTCCATTCAACGCAAATACCTAAATAAGACTTCAATACACCTAAGTCCTTCAAAACAAACTTCTTAGACAATTCTCTTTTTACTGACTCAATTTCCTGTTTTGACTTTGCTGCTACGCACAAATCATCTACATAAATCACTAATACTATGTCTCCTTTTGTATAAACACAAGCATCTGCAATGCTCCTCTTGTAACCTAGCTTAACTAGCTCATCATTGATGCACAGATTCCACGCTCTGGCACTTTGCTTTAAACCATACAACGCTTTCTTTAATTTATATACTCTCTGACTACCATTTTCTTCGAAACCTTGTGGCTGTTCCATAAATATTTCTTCATCCAGAACCGCATTCAAGTAAGCTGTCTCAAAATCAAAATGTTCTACAACTAAATTCCTTTTTACTGCTACAGCTAGAACCATTCTCAGACTTTCTGGCTTTGCAGTTGGAGAATATGTCTTATCATAGTTCTCATACTGCTGTTGTGCAAAACCCTTAGCCACTAACCTAGCTTTATATTTGATACTTCCATCTGGCATTTCTTTCCTTTTGTATACCCATTTACAACCAATTACTTTCTTGTCTTTGGGTCTGTCAACAATTTCAAAAACATCTTTATTTACCAGGCAACCAAACTCATTATCCATTGCATCAAACCATCTTTCCTGTTCTTCACTAGAGTAACTTTCCAATTCTTCAAAACTTTCAGGCTCTTCTACTGCTAAACAAGCTCTTGCCTTTGTCACAACAAACCTATCTGGAGGCTTTCTAACTCTATGACTACGCCTGGGAATAAAATCTGCTGTTCTGTCTCTTTCATCCTCACTTTCTCTACTGGGAGTTGTAGTTCTATGACTAAATCTCTTGTCTTCAGTCATTCGAGTAGTAGTAGGCCTAGATGCTATCTCATCATCAGAAGAACTACCACTGCTGCTAGGTGATGCTTCCTGCTTAACTGAAACCCCTCCGTTTCCTGAGATTGGTTCAGTTTGTGCTTCTGGCTCATTTGAACTCCCTAATCTCAAAAACACTTCTTTATTGGCATGCAGTTTGTCCCAACCAGCATGTCTCTCAAAATTTGCAGACCTAGAATACTGCACTTGTTTTCCTCCCAAATGAAACTTGTAGCTATTTCCAGAATACCCCAAAAACCTAAGCCTTTTGCTTTTGGGTTCTCCTTTCCTCCTGAAACAAGCAGGTGTGTAAACATGAGCAAATTGTCCAAAAACCCTTAAGTACTTGTAATTTGGCAATCTCCCATACAATACCCTGTAGGGAATGTCTTCAATTTCTGAATGATACAATCTGTTACTGATATGTATTGCAGTCAAAATTGCTTCTGCCCAAAAACTATCTTTCACCCCTGCATCTGCCATCATACAAGCAGTAATTCTTTTTATATCTTGTATTTTCTTCTCTGCTAACCCATCCTCACTAGGACAAGCAGGGTTTGTAGTTTCATGCCTTATTCCCACCTTTTGAAACCAGTTAAACAATTGATTATTTAAAAATTCTCCTCCTCTATCAGTAATGATGGTGCCTACTCTGCTATCAAATTGTCTTTCCACCATTCTTACCCATGCTTTTAAACTTTGCCCAGCGTCAGATTTGTTTTTCATTATTCTCACAAATGCAAATCTTGTATACCTATCAACAATTACTAGGAAATACTTGCTTCCCACTAAGGACAAGCAGTTAGCTTGGGCAACATCTGCATGTACATACTGAAATGGTCTTTGAGCAATTCTTTTTGTTTTCTTAGCTACTGGAAAAGCTCTGACCTTTACCTGTTGACATACTGTACAATCTAAGTGGTTTTTGCATTCAGTAACTTTTAAATCTGGACACATACTGATTAAATTCTTTAAACATTTGAAGCTCGCATGGCCGAATTTTCTGTGAAGCTCGTGTATGCAGTCTTTGTGGATTGGAATATTTTCTATGTTATTAGCTTCTTCAACCCTGTAGCTATCAATATTGTCCTCCAAATAATAAAGTTTGTCCTTTTTCAAACCTATGCCACGCAATTCCCCATTCAGTTTTATCTTACACATGTTCTTTTCAAAAATGACTGTGTAGTCTCTTTCTGTTAATCTGCTTACTGATAACAAATTATTTTCTAACTCCTTTACATGTAAGACATCATTAAAATTCTCTTTTAGCCCTGGAATGTACACAGTACCCATTTGATTTACAGTACTGAGCTCTTTCCCGTCAGCCAAAACTACAGCATTTACATTAGCTGATTTTCTATTACTTATTAAATTTATGTCATTACACATCAAAGATGTGGCTCCTGAATCTACTAGCCATTTAGAATTTGCATTTTGTTTTTCCTTAATCATGGTTGCAAACCCCTTTTTATTACCACTGTCCCTCAAAAATGGAGGTCTGGACTGTTTTTGATACTGCCGCGGCTGCCATCTGCTCTCTGCTTGCTTGCGTCTCTCAGCTGCAAAATGTTTACAATGTCTCTGCAGATGACCAATCTTCTTACAATAAAAGCACCTCCGTTGCTCCCTTGTAGAGGCTGCTTCCTCCTGCGTTCGCCAGTCAGGAGTTGTTCGTTGTTTTGGCACAGTCTTTAAGCTTGCTGAGTCACCCTGCTCAGACATTCTTCTCTGGTTCTCTTCCAGTATTCTGGCCACAATTAAATCTCTATTAAGTTCAGTTTCCTGCAGGTTTTGCAGGCTGTTCGTTATGTTGTCCCACGAAGAGTCTAGCGATTCTACTAAAATGTAGCATTGCTGCTCTTTGCTAATTTGCACTCCCCTCAGTTCAGCTTGCACAAACAAATCTTGCATTATTTTTAAATGTTCTATCACACACTGCCCTTTAGCCATCTTTTGCCTGTATATTCTTTTAGACCATAGCATTTTTGCAAAAGCAGTTGAAGGAGTGTGTAATCTCTGCAAGGTATCCCACACATCCTTGGCAGACGTTTTATCTCTGACGTCATTAATTAAGTCTTCTTCAAGCATGAGATAAAGACAGGCTTTTGCTTTACTATCTCTCTCTTTAGTGGCTTCATTAGCATCAGCTGCCAGCCCTGTTTCAACTGTTGACCACAGACCTTCCTTTACTAGTAGAGATTGGGCATAAATCTTCCAGGTAGAGTAGTTGTTTCTATTCAATTTACTAAACTTTAGAAATTCCATCTTGATTTGTGCAGTGACTCAATTTGACACAGTCCTTCTGAGTATGCACAGCCAACCCGTCTGGGCTTAAGCAAAACACAAAATGATTTACTCACGAGGCTTATCAGTGCAGCACAAACAGCTTGCTCTGATCTGTCGTCCACAAAGCTTTCTTCCACTCTCTGGAACTTTCAGCTTATGTGGATGCTGGGTGCTCTAGTAACTGGGCCCATAACCCTTGTCAGGGATGATGGGAGTTGTAGCTCTTCACCTCTGGCTCAAACTCACCACCTTTTTATACAGCAGAGCCAACCAGCTTAGATCAGTGGTTAATGCTTTTCTCCAAAGCAGCAGAGTTTCAGAGAATAGGCTGAAGATCCTGACAAACTCTCCAAGCCTTCTCACTCTTCTCCAGGTGTCTCCAAACGTCTCCAGGATTCACTCAGGCAACTCAGTAGTTTTATATAAAACCTACTTTATTCTTCTATATAAATATACTATATGGTCAACCAATCACAATCTCTACACACTACTCCACAATATCTCCAAACTACTGCACCTCTATTCAGCCACAAAAATACATTGGCAAACATTGCAATTTTATAGCCATTGTTTATCACCACCCACTAATTAGTTTCCACCCAGTGGGTGTGTACTTCCATTCTGATTGGTCCACATAGTTCCACCCATGCCTAAGACCAACCCATGTATTTCAACATTTCACCTTGTACACTTAATGATTCTCAGGTGTTTCCAATCTGCATTCAGTACCTCTGTCCTTGGCTCTCAGGCCTTCTAGATTACATTAGCAGTTTCACCTGTGTAGCTTCATAATTGCTCTTGCTTAGTCATTGTGACTTTCACATACATATTTTATTTCTTTCACTGTATGTCCCATGTTGCATTTTCCTTAACAAGACCATGCTTCTGGTTTCATTTGTGCAACAGCCCCAAAGGTGTAGCAAAGCCTCTGTTTGCCTCCTGGGAATATTGACATTGTACAATGGTGCAGTTCAACTTTGCATTATAGTAAGTTGGTATTTGATGACATGATGTCCCAACAGGATTCAAACCTTCATTTTAAACTATCAGGTAAATCAAAAGTGAGGAACAATTTTTTTTTACCCCAAGGGCTGAATTCAACTTCAGAGAAGGCCTCTGGGGGCTACATTCCAGTGGTGGTAGTGTATGGTGCAAAAGCAAAAGGTGGGAGCAACCAAAGTCTACTTCTGGGTGTAAAAGATGAGGGATGGTATGCTAAACAGTGCAGAGAGCTACACCTATTCAAAAGATGAATTACTACTCCTGGAGGCAATTAATTGAGAGGGACAGAAAAATGGGCATTCAGGGAGCCTGAGGGAATTGCACAGGATCCTAAAGGGGTCTCTATTTATGCTCCTAACACTGTGGCTCACTAGCAGGAGGAGGCTGGATGCGACATCCTTTGGCACTCTGCTTGCCAGGGACACAGAACTCCTTCACATGATATAATAGCCTGGCTTTTAAGATGAGTTTTAGAAAGCTGGATTGGGAGACAGAGCGTAGTTACAACATTGTAGCTACTTGTCCCATGAAGGATCCCAGCCATTGTTGCATAATCTCCTACTCACTAGCAAGCATCTCCATTTATATTTACAGATTATTTGAATGTTTTGAGAGTACAGGGGGAGCAAAGCTGCAGAAGAATACTTGTACAGATAAGGGAAATGTATTCAGTTCTGTTACATTCCTGCCAAATCTATAAAACAGATGCTACAAGGCGATCTGTATGAGACTGTTCCACAGTGTTCTATTAAATTTCTTTATAAACACCTGCTGTGTTCTTCATGAATAGAAGCACATTTTCATGGGGTTTCTAACCATTGATACCTTTCTTGGTAAGAGTAGTGCTTACAATGAACCCAGGAAAGAAGCAGGAGGAGGACAGGAAGAACTCTATCCCTGAAGAGAATACAAGTAATTTGAAATAACGTTGCTTTATATAGCTTTGGGTGTGCCCTGTCCAGCTGCCTTTTACAGCTTATTGTGAATGTTTCTGCCTCATCATCTCAAGCCACAGGTTGGACCCTGTGAACACTTTTATGCTGAATTAAGCAAACCTGTAAGATGATGTTGAAGTCATTCCTGTTTTAAACCACTTTTCAGTGGTATCGGGTTCCATGTTACTCAACAGCTATGAAATTTCAATAGGTGTAAGACTTACATTGGGCCAGTGGGTATAAATGCTATGGGAAAATGCATGGGGGGAGCACTATGTGGCCCAGGTAACACAGAGCACAGGAAGGGAACCTCTGGCCCATGGCCCACAGATGGCCCACAGAGAGTTTGGAGGGGGCCTCTCCCTCTCTCCAAAGTCTGTTCCACCACTCGTCCAAACTGGAAATGTGAGGTGAAGACAGTCCTGATGTTATTTCTGATTACTGTTCAGCCTCTCTCTGCACAAACCAAGTGGAAATGAGCACTAAGGGAAAAGGAACAGGCAGATGGCACCAAAGCAGGAGGGGGAAGGCTTGGAGGGATGCAGCTTTGACCCTGATATCAGCACAATAGAGCCTTGCCTCTATATACTCGCTATATACTTCTTCTGGACACAGTTGCTTTAGAGGCTTCTCTGGCAGACCTTTTCTGTTGCTGCCTTTTTTGGGCTACTCGAGGCAGGGCAGTCTTTCCTCAGATGCCCCTCTTTTCCACAGCCATAGCAATGCCTCACATGACTGCATGATGCAATCTCATCTCCCTGGGACACTGTAGAGATGTGACTGTTATCCTTGCCACCTGCATGTGGTACACATCTGCTGTCTTCAGTCTCAAAGTCTCTCTGCTCCTGTTCCTCCAAGACATGAGCTGAGACTAAATTTAGAGTTAAATCACTCTCAGGAAAACTCTGTAGTCTGTACAACAGATAGTCCAGTTGTTGTTGAGGCTTCCAAGAACAATGTAGGCTTTGTGTGACTCTGGAAAAAACATTCCTCTGTTCCCCAGTTCAACAAAGAGAGCCCTAAACTTCTCTAGATGATTCCTGATGTCATCACCATCTCTGAGTTTGGTGTTATACAGTCTTTTAGTCAATATCATTTTGGAGGTACAAGTGTCTCTCTACACATCTTTCAGACACTTCCAGCAGTCTTCAGCTGTGGCTATATTATGCACATACATTAGCTGACTTGTCTCTAGAGACAATATGATTGTTGATCTAGCCTTTTATCAGCCTGTTGCTTCTAGGCATTCCAGGGCTGGGCAGGAGATTTATCAACATAGTCCCACAAATTCTCCCTGACAAGAAACCTTTGCATCATAATGGACCAGGGGTTATAGTTGTTTAGTTTCTCAAAGCTCAGCAAGCCTGTGTTGCTAGCCATATCTGCAGGCACTTCCAAACACAGCAAGTGAAACAAAAACAAAAAGCTAAAGATAGTTCAGTCTTCAGTGAAAGATAACAGGGTCAGGCAAAAGTGAAACAAAAACAAGCCAAGTGCTAGCTGGCTGGCTGCCTTCTTGCAAAAACACAGAGTCCAAAAGCTCAGCCAGATAGTTCCTCTCAGCCCTGGCTCCACCCCAGCAGCAAAACACTACTCTGTACTGAGATGTACTGCCCTATACTGGGCCCATAACCCACTGTCCCTCAGTATAGGCTCACTGAGAGGCACCTGGCACAGTTTGGGAATGAACTAACCCAGGAGTAGCCAAACAACAGAACAGCACAGCAGAAAGAGCACAAAAATAAAGGCTTCAGCTAGCAGCTGTTCCACAGCTCTGACCCACTTTCACACACAAGAAAAAAAGACTTATAGATAGCGTGGTGCACCCAAAGATATCTGGATGTCTTTATTGTCAGTATAAACAAACACAGCATAGTGTCTAGATCAAGGAAAGTAATAGTGCCACTCTTTTCTGCTTTGTCCAGACCTCACCTAGAATACTGTGTCCAGTTCTGGGCACCACAATTCAAGAAGGATAGTGAGAAGCTGGAACGTGTCCAGAGGAGGGTGACCAAAATGGTTAAAGGTCTGGAAGCCATGCCCTATGAGGAGCGGCTTAGCGAGCTGGGCATGTTTAGTTTGGAGAAAAGAAAGTTGAGAGGTGACATGATAGCCATGTTTAAATATTTGTAGGGATGTCATACTGAGGATGGAGCAAGCTTGTTTTCTGCTGCTCTAGAGACTAGGATACAGAGCAAAAGATGCAAAATACAGGAAAAGAGATTCCACCTAAATATTAGGAAGAACATCCTGAGAGTAAGAGCTGTTTGGAAGTAGAATACACTGCCTCGTAGTGTGGTGGAGTCTCCTTCCTTGGAGGTTTTTAAACAGGCTGGATGGCTATCTGTCGGGAATGATTTGATTGTGTATTCCTGCAGGGCAGGGGCTGGACTGGATGGCCCTTGTGGTCTCTTCCAACTCTATGATTCTATATATACAGCAAGCCTCATTAATGAACACAACAGCAATTTCTCCAACACTCCTCAAAACACAAACCCCCACACAATGCATATTGTGTTTCAGCTATATATGAGTGTTTGCTAGTCATCCTTCTGCCTAGCCACAGATGTGAACAAACCCGCTTCAACTGTGCTAGTCTGTGGTCTGTTGCTCCAACATTTTTCCTTTTGCACTTAAAACAATATTACCCTGACAATATACTCCCCATGGGGATTAGCTGAAGTAATTGCTGTAGTTGCTGCTGCTCTTGTTTCCTCCTCCTCCTGTTCAGTTACATCCCACCTTTCTCTTAATAATGAGGCTCAAGGCGACTAACAACATATTTTAAAACAAAGCAGATTAAAGCTATGCAAAAGCTTCAGTAACAGTATAAAAATAAAAGTTATTTTAAAAAACAAACCATTTATAAAGTTAAAAACATGAAACATTAAAAACATTAAAATGTATTGAAGGGTGACATACACACTGTAAAAACAGCACTACAGAGCATCAAAATCTTGCCCCAGACAGTTTAAACTTGATGGCATACTTGCAGATGAAAGGAGAGCAAGGACAGGGCCATCCCGGCCTCCCTAGGAAGGAAGTTCCAAAGTTTAGGATCAGCCACTGGGAAGGCCTTCTCCCGTCTTCCTACCAAAATGAGCCTGAGTTTGTATTCCCTGGTACCTCTGTTTTTCCTTTTCCTTTGGCTGCCTATGCTGTAGTTTTACATGCTGAACTGACGTTTTAATGCCAGAAATTTGGGGACTGAATGAAAATTTCATATGAGGGCGAAGCAGAATTCTTATTGAGGGTGGATGCCCTCATCTGCTCTGTAGTTACACCTCTGCATTGTAGCTACTGTATCTTGTAAGTTGTCGCCATTTTATGAACCATGTCCAGGCTTATCGTCTGGCCAACTGAGAGCTGCTGCATTCTGCTACCAAGCTAGCAGTTGTGCTCTTATTGCTGTCAAATTGGATTAGCAAATGAAATGAGAATGCCTTGCCAGCCTCTAGTTTCTTGTATTCATGACGCAAGACTTTAGACTAGTAATTTCATGTTCAAAACAGTTGCTGTGTGATTAGCCCCAATTGTTCGCATTTAAGGGATTTTGCTTCCCGCTCCTGATGAAACCACTTTGGCACTTTGCTGAGGTGGAAAAAAAAACACTTACAATTTTGCCTCAGTAAATTGCTTTTATTTGTCTCTAATTAGGATAGCTTATAGGCTGCACTTAATGTAATAAACAATTTTCTAGCAAAAACAAAACAAACCCCCAAGAAAACATACCAACCCAAACCAATGTGAACATAAGGTATGCACACTTAAGTGTGGAAATAACCCTCTTATCTTGAGCAAAAAACACTAATAATTAAGCACAGTGAACAGACTGTCTTTCCAGGTTGTGCTAAATAGTCCAGGATCATCTTTTTACATGAAAGAGAATGGAGGGGTGGGATGGGGTGGGGTGAGGAAAAGGTATCTACAGAGGGAAAGGAGTATAGAGGAAAAAAGGGAAACAGAAAAATGATCACATTGATCACTGCAGCCAAAGCTGTTAACTCAGCAGCAAGAAATGCCAATTCTATTTTTAAAAATATATAATCAAGGGGGGAATGTTTATTATGGTATTGTCAGGGAAGGGAGGGACACTTGAGATGTTTCCATGGGAACTTCCCGTGCTGCTGAGATACACCCAGAACTACATTAAGCAGAAATGATAAAGGAATCTCACGCTCCCCCCCACTGTACACTGCAGTAAAAAAGCTGAAGTCAAGCTTGACACCTCTCACACAATTTTTACATCCAAGGACAGCAGCCAGTGCCTTCTTGGTATGTATTTCCATGTGAGGTTAACTGTGTTAGGCAACAGATGCTGTGGGTCAGCAGTCATACTCCCCTGAGTGTTCTGCATAAGCCTCCCAGCTATCCCTCTGTTCTTGGAGGACAGAGCTGTCTGTGCCATACAACCTGTCCTTATCCCTAAAGTGAAAAAATACCAGGAAATTTAAAAATTGGGGAAGGAGGCCTTTGTTGGGGGATGGATGCAAATGCACATGTGGAGATGAGGGGGACAAATGCATGTGGGCAATGGGACACAAGATTCACACCCTTGCATTAGGAGGAGCAAAAATAAGATTCAAGTTTTCATCCATGAGTTTGTCTACACTATTAAAAACCCTGAGTCCCCCTGTGAATTCCGCTAAATCAATGACAATCAGGCCACACAATGTACATCCTTTTCCTCAAATCTGTGGTGATCAGGCCATATGCAGGGCATTTAGGGGGTATTTTACCTTTAAGAGTTTTTCAGATTTGGGGTTTTCTCTGATTTTTGTCTACTGCTGGTACCACCACCAGCATGACCATTTTAAATCTCAGGAGGCAAGTTCCTAGCTAAAGGGAGAGGTTTTCTCCCTTCCCCTGGCTCAGCAGCACTGCCTCTGCCTGCTCTCCCACTCTTTAGTTCCAGGAAGAGGTGCTTGAAACAAGCGACTGGCAAGTGGACAGCAGGAGGAAACAGTGCTGCTGAGCCAGGGAAGGGAGTAAACCTCTCCCTTTGGCCAGGAACTCACCTCCTGGACTTTAAAATGGTTGTGCCAGTGGTGGTGGTGGTGGATGAAAATATGCAGGGACAGTGAAGATAAGAACCTGATGTCCCTGCAGAGAATAAATATTGTGCAGGGCTTTGGGGAGAATGTGAGGGCATGCGGGGCAGGACTCTATTTGAACTTTTGGCCTCATGTGTAGACAAGCCTCAATGAATGGAGTCACTTGTGGCTCACATTAGACTGGCTCAGGAAGAGGTGAATCATTTCTCTCTAAATTAGGAAACTTCTCAGTGTATTCCTTAGCAAATCCAAATTTGGCAGCTAAGAGTCACCAGAAAGTCCCTTACACTGTGACAAGTGACAAATTTACATGTCACAATGTTCTTTTTTTGGGGGGGGGGGGGGTTATATCTTAAGAATGCAGTCTTATACTCAGAAGTAAGCCCCATTAAGTTCAGTGAGACTTACTCCCAGGTAAGTACATGTTTAAGATTGCTGCCCTAATCTCCAGGCTGCACATGATTTGTGTTACCAGTTCTCAACAGACTGAATCAAAATGTTTTGTCAGCTATGAAAATAAGCCACGTGAATGACTTTAGAAGATTGAAATTGCGATATGACATTTACGAACAAATAAAAAATTATAATGGGTATAAAATATTTATGCTAACTTTTTTATTGCAGGGGAAAAATACCAGCATTGCTCCAATATGGGGACAATACCATCCTGGATTCATTGCTTTCCCCTTGATATATATCACATCATTGTGGCTAACACATTGAGTCAAATCCTGAGTTTCAGAACACAAGATGAACCCTGCTGGATCAGACAACCATTCTGTTCTCATAGTAGCCAAGTAGACACCAGTGGAGAACCCACCAGTTGGACTTGAATTCAGCAGCTTCCTGCTCGTTTTCCTTGGCAAATGAGATACAGCTTCTGGTTCGGGAAGGAATGTATATCCATCATGACTATTGATGGCCCACAGCCTCTATACATTTGTCCAATCCTTCTTTAAAGCCATCCTAGTTGATGACCATCACTTCATCTTGTGGTAGCGAATTCCACAGTTTATCAGCTACATGAAAAGTACTTTTGTTTCTCTGTCCTGAATCTCCGACTCCAGGTTTAAGTATTGTGAGAAAAGGAGAAAAACAAACTTCTGACCAAGATCCTGCACTGGGAAATGAAGATACAATGACATAGCTGCATCTCTGTAGCTATGTCTCACAATGCTACCCCTCAAAACCTACCTATGACATAGCCATTTCCCTGTTGCCAGAGAGTGGGGAGACCTGACCAGCTCTCTTCCAGTAGATACTTGTTGCAGCATGTCCATCTACAGGAAGAGAGCTGGACAAATCTCCTCTCATCCTCCTGTTCTCTGGCAATACAGAGATGACCATATTGGGGAGTGGGAGGACTGCATTGCTAAAAAGATAGGGTTGGGGGGGGGTTAGGGTGATTTTTGGTCCTTGCCTGCACAATGGCCTTGAAAGTGAATTGAGATGGTGTAAGGCTGATTTTACCACATTGTAATTACTGAACAGTGTGTCAGCCTCTGCCCATTTTCTCAAAATTTTGCATGATTTCATACCTTCCTCCTTACCAGATAAGGAGGTAATCCCTCTTTACCTGTCTACTATCTCATCTGAAGATAGTAACAATGCATCTGAAGATTGTAACAACTCATCACAGGCGAAATGGTGGTTCATTCTGAATAATTTCAAGTTCAATAATACCCTTTTATGGGTGTGGTGAGCAGGGCTTGTGACAAAACAGCTTGGGTCTTCTGAACACAGGGCTAGCCCAAGAAGTATTGCATTCTAAGGCAAAGGACAAAATCCCTTCTTACACACACACACACACACACACACAGAGAGAGAGAGAGAGAGAGAGAGAGAGAGAGAGAGAGAGAGAGAGAGAAACATATATAGCGAAACTGACCACATTGGCAATTGAATCATTACTCACAACAAGACAGCATTTTCCACTGTTGGGTGCTTGGCAGGGTTGTAGCACACACAGTTCTTTTCTTCAGTCTGTGACAGTCTGTTGCCTCTCACCACCATCAAGCACCTGCTTCTAAATATAGCTGTCTCCATTCTGCCAAACGGCAGGGCTAGCCTTACATATGAACATATGAAGCTGCCTTATGGGGATGTGAATATTTTGAAACTATTTTTTTACAGCAACAGTGGCATGTTTTGGGGGACTGTGTGTGTGGGGAGTTACATAGGAAGGGTGTTGCTGGATTACAGCCCACAAAATTTGCACCCATGATCTAATCTTGGCCGGGTGGTATACCTGTTGACAGACATGTACTTTGAAAGTTGATGAGGACCAAAGGGCTGAACACTCCTCTGTATAAATATTACTTGAAGAAAAAATGGGCCTACTAGGTTTATGTCAGTGTCAAGAAGAAAGGTTCTAGCTAGCTAGATTTTTAGTATAGGAATCTTCCTCCTTCCTGACTTTCATGCTTTATTGGGACCAGGGGAGCCCTTGTCAAGAGCCTGAAATGTTACCATTGAAACATGGGTTTAGCACTTCTGTGAACATTGCATGAGCCCTACAGAAGCACTCTGCAACAGGCCAGAAATGAGCCTGCAGTTACTTTGTGCTCCAAGACTGGAATTACTTGTACTCATCCTATATAAATGATGACCTTGTCATTCCCTCCCTCCCCCCCCGCCACTGTTTTTATTCCTGATCCCTCTGGCTACAAAACTACATATCCCCTTGTCAGGTTCCCATTTACAGTCTGTACCTAGCTTCCAAATTGCTCAGCTCAAATTCTATCTCTCCCTTCAGTTGGCTTGATCCTTCTCTGCAGCAATTTGCATTTTTATCGTTCATGTTGTGTCTGTACGTAGCTGTATTTCAAACTGTGCGCTCCATATATTTAGAAGATTCATTAAAATTCAGAGCCTGTGTACAGCATGGCCTCCTTATTAAATAATGAGCACACTGCATGAACAACTCCCACACACAGGCTTTTGCATTTGTCAGAGACAGCCATGGGGAGCATTAGTAAATTTAATAAAATTGTTATTGCATATTTGCCATCAATTTTTTTTTTTTTTGAGAAAGGAGTTGGGAAGGCCATTCATGTTTTGCAGCAAGTGCATGATTATAATAGAGAAGAAGGATCAAACCTGAAGACCTAACCTGAAGATACTCTTGTGACAATACTGATTGCTAAATGTCCTCCTGTTTATTAGGGCTCCAGTCAGCAT
The DNA here is from genome assembly GCA_030847615.1 of Gambelia wislizenii. Lineage (NCBI taxonomy): Eukaryota > Metazoa > Chordata > Lepidosauria > Squamata > Crotaphytidae > Gambelia > Gambelia wislizenii. The sequence continues at coordinate 313,085,277 of JAUMIR010000002.1, read as the reverse complement.
ATAGGTATTTGTTCTGAGTTGTAGGTATGTCAGTTCTGACACACAGTGTGCAGAGGTTGTGTGGAACTGAAAAACAACAGCCACAACAACAAGCTTTTCGTGGCCTGTTGCTATGATGAGAAAGTTAAGGTGACTTCTTCATAAAATAATAACAGTGCAAAAAAAATAAAAATAATGGATGGATTAGAGCAGTCATGGGCAGATCCAGTGGAAGAACTCTGGTTGATTTCTTTCGCTCCCAACTGCTTAACAATAATAACCATGGCATTATGCCAACACACAGATACACACATTCATGGACATACATATACAGCTGAAATGAAGAAACCAGGGGAAACAAATTCTTACATTCAAAGTTGAGATCCATTTTGATGCTGGTGGACCATAAAGCTCTGCTAGTATCCTCACAGAGGGAGTCTGGTCCAGGAAGGCAGAGGCCTGGGAGGACAATGGCTCCTGGAAGGTTGAAGAACATGGAGGGAGCTCTCCTGATGCCTGCCATTACCAATTAGTGCTTGTTTGCATTCAGGGGACAGGCCTACACCCAGTACATGTCTGCCTTTGCACAGGGGGAAAGAAATTGTGGTGTAAAGAGGTACAACCTCCTCCTTGCACACTGGTGTAGAGAAGAACTACACTTCTATAACCTGTGGTAAGTATAAGTCACCACCCTAAGTCTTCCCACCCTAAGTCTTCTCGTCACCCTAAGTCTTCTCGTCAAGTCACCCTAAGTCTCTCGATCCCACCCTAAGTCTTCTCGTCAATTCACCATGGATGTTTTGCATCGGGGTCCAATGACTCTTGAGTATTATTATTAATTTTTATAGAAAAGCAAAGTCCTGAAGTCTGGCAACCCTTGCATATGGGCTTCCAGTTGCTTCCTGTCATGGAGATGAACAATGATGGAGGATCTTGGCCTAATCAAGATCCTCCCCTTCCTACTTGAAGGAGCTGTACAGGTATATGTTTTGTTCTCCAAAACGTTTGGAATTTTGGATTAATGCTTATATATTTATTATATTTTATTACCTGTACTATTCTGTTTTATTCTACATTATGGGTATGTGTGTGTTTTTTTAGTATTGTATTTTAGTATTTTATATTATTGTAACAGTTATAATTGTTTCATTCAGTAATCTTCTGTAAAGTGTCATGTACATGAATGGCACTATATGAATGAATGAATGAATGAATAAATAAATAAATAAACAAATAAATGATATACATTTCTCATGCGTGCTGAGTGCTTATACGGTGCAGATGTAGGCTAGCATTCTGCTAGTTATTTACATCACTGTAAACTGACTTATGGTACATTCAGGTAAAGGCGAAAGACAACAGTGCACAATGCTCATGTTTTCAGGAGGGGAGCAGAGACATTGCTACATCTCTGGGACCATTTCACAAATTGAACCAACAATGTGACTATTGCAACATGGGGCCCATGACGCAATGGGTGTCAAGAGTGCGATGAGACCCATTGTGCAATGGGCACCAGAACACTATGGGACTTGTTGCACTACAGAAACTCTCATGGCACAACAGGGCACCATGCAGAATGCCCCAATATACATTTGTCATAATTCATTAGATGTGTTGCATGTCCTGTTATGGATATAGCTATGACATTATAAAGTTATGAATCATAGCATCTGAGACAGGGTCTCAACCATAGTAGAAGTTTGGAAGGTTGCTCTCTCTCTCTCTCTCTCTCTCTCTCTCTCTCTCTCTCTCTATATATATATATATATATATATATATATATATATAAATTTAGGGACATACTGAAGCCATCCATAAATCACCAGTGGTGGGATGATGCTCCAGGCTGCAGAGAATTCGCTTGCTGGAATATCTTTGCTACTTTGTCCCTTGGGCTCAAGATATTGTTGAAGACCAGTTGAGTGAAACTTTTCTGCAGGCTTTTTTTTTTTTTTTAAACACCCTTATATCATCTTTGGGGCTTGTGGTCCAAATGACACAGGGCTCTTGCTCCATTTTCATTTCCAGGCAGTCCTGATGTTGCCCAAAGCAAAGCCAGGGGGAAGCCTTTAAAACCTTTTTTAAAAAACACCCAGGAAAACCCCATGTCATGTGGGAAAACCTGGATGGGTCTGGTGCAGGAACGCAGAGTCTGTGTCTGGATGCCTGCCTCTATTGCTGGACACTGCCACTGCAGGACTTGCTCCACATCTGGGAAGTAGGCCCCCAGCATGTGGCCAAGTTCCCCTGCATGTGACTAGCCTTGATCACATGCTGAGGGCCTCCTCCCTGGCTTCAGAGGGTATCACATGCGACAGCAGGGGAAGTGAGGTCTGATACTGGCTGGTGTGCGCGTGTGGACTTCTGCCTATTTCATCTTGGTAACAGGCAGTGTGTGTGTGTCTGGGGTTAGAATAAGCAGGCTGGAAGGCGACACATTCTGGGTGGTCTAGACAATCGCTTGGAGGCTATTAGTCTAAACAGAAAAATAGTGGGCAGAGGGTGAAGGTGCTGCTTAACAACTCTTCCTGTGGTGGAAACATGGAAGGAGGGCATTGGCTTGAACTATCCTATCCCTAGCAAACAACACCAGAGGACTGACCAATTGTAATGACCAGCATGGCAGTAGGAATAATAAGGGCACATGCATAGCACTATGAAGAAAGAAAAGCAGAGTCTTCATGGTTTTTGTCTGGAGAAGAAGGCTGCAGGCTCCACACATCCTATTAATTCAGTCTTGCCCTCTCAGGGATGGTGGTAGTGGTGGTGGTGTGCCTTGGAGCTAAAGGCACCCTGGAAAGCTGCCTGTCCCATGGGAGGCTGGCACTGAAGAAACACTCTGCTTGGAGCAAGCAGCCTTCTTTTCCAGCTGACAACCACAAAGAAGCAGGTTTCCTTTCTTTGTAGCTATGCATAATCCAGGTAAAAGTGTACTGCACTAGCATAACAAGTTACACAAGTAGAGCACTCCAAAATGCTTCCAGCCTTTGGCATCTCTCTGCTTGCCAGAATGGAGTCACATGTTGTAGACTAATTGGCAATCCTGGAAATCACTAAAGAGCATCTGGGTTTCCTTCTTCAAGCATCAAAATGGTTTTGACCAGAGCCATGAAATTGGTAATAGCCACCCTTTTAAGACTGACTAATAGAAAGATATGAGCACCCCCTATATATACAACTAAGAAGAGTTGGGATAGGCCTCTGCTCCAAGGTGCTTGCAATCTCAATAACAATGTCACAGAAGGAAAAAAAAAACAGATAAAAAGGTAGAAGTGGGGATAGGAACAAACATACAATAGTTTAAGGTATTCATCACAATTAACTCTTCCATTTGGAGATGAGTCAGGCTTCCATTTTCTTCTAGGTATTATCTGAGTTTTCACTTCATTTCTGATGTTAACGGTACCTTATGCTGTTCCCCACAGACTTTAATCAGGATTTCTGAGACCTGTCACACCAGTGTAAATGCTTTACCTTTTGTAAGAGGGCATGGTGGTACTGAGGGAACTGGGCATTTCCCTCCAGGGACAGTCCACTGCAAAGTGCAACACTGCTGATTCTTTGTAACAGTACAGCAGAAACACAATGTTAATCAATTAGAAGAGTGAAACTAATTAAAAACACATGCATTATACATCTCTGAGAAGACATTCTTCGTTACCATAGAACTTCCCCATTATAAATTCATGTCACAGTGGATTACAAAGGGAAACTTAAAGTGATAACAAGGAAAGCAATCTTCTTTTTGCTGCTGCCCTGTATCTGTCCTTGACCAAGGTCTGTGCTGGAACACTGGATTGCTCTAACAGGGTTATGAAATGCAAAATCAAGGTAACATACTAGAAAGGCCATATGGCTAACACAACTCTGGGCTTGTCTACATGAGCAATTTAAAGCATCTTGCCCCCATCTTAGTGCCCTGCAGTCCTGATGATGCAGGGCTTTTGCCTCATTTTGCTCCCAGACAGTCCTCATTACATCCAGGTCAGATACAGGCTTAAGATGGGGTAGGGCCCTTTACTGTGTTTTTTAAAAATACCTGCTTTACTCTACTCCCGTCATCCTGCAGATCAACCCTGCATGTTCGCAGGAACCCATCCTGGCAGGCTGGCCTATCACTCCAGCTGCCAGCTGCCATCATGCTCTCCAAAGCAGGAAGGAGTCCTGCAGGATGTGACCAAGGCTGGTCACATGCAGGGGGCCTTGGTCAGATGTTGCAGGCCGGTTTCCTCACTTCTGGGAAAGCCAGGGAGACAGTGGTGGTGGTGGCTGCAGAGATGGGTTGGTGTGCCCATTTTGTGGACTAAACAGGGGAAGAATGGGCCTGATCCATGGCCAGGATATGCTGGTAGGGAGTCAGGGTATCCTGATTCATGTAGATGAGCCCACAATCAGCACACAGCTGGATCAAGTGTAGTTTCTGGAAAGTTGGGGAAAAGAATCATGGATGATTATTTCCAGACTTACTTCTATCTCTAGCCCTGCACTCCCATAAGAAATCTTAAGGAAACCTGGAATGAAAAAGAATTGGTAATGCCACCATAACTGACAAGGTCCCAAGATTCAAAAACACAACCATGTTAGTCTGGAATACCAGTAAGCAAGGGGATCTTGTAGCACCTTTGAGACTGAGAGAAAGAAATTGTACCATAAGCTTTCGTAGACTTGGGAGATTTTCAGATGTGATTTTTGGGTCTATATATTCCAAAACAGCTTGGTTGCTGCCACGCAGCAGCGGAGCAGTATCGGACGCTGCCGTTCCTCTACCGAACCCCTCCGTGTCACTTCCATGACAGAATGGAGGAAGCCGCATCATATTTCACTCACAATTGTTGCCTGTGAGTGAAATACGACGTGGTTTCCTCCATTCTGTCACAGAAGTGACACGGAGGGGATCAGCAGAGGAACGTCATCATCCAAAACTGCTCCCCTGCCGTGTGGCAGCAACAGAGCTGTTTTGGAATATATAGACCTGAAAATCACGTCTGAAAATCTCCTATGTCTACTTTCTCAGAGCTGAGTAGACCAAGTCTATAAAAGCTTATGCTGCAACTTCTTTCTCTCAGTTAGTCTCAAAGATGCTACAAGATCCCCTTGCTTACTGAAGGACCCAGCATGAATTATTTAAAGTGTCCTCAGTAATAACGGACCATGTTTACAAGAGTCAGTAGGAAGGAGTAGTGGATTGAAACCAAGATGGGAAGAGGCTGAGTAAATGAAACACCAAAATGGTGGAAGAAGTCATTTTTGTCCCTCCTCTCACCCTGATTCCAGAATGACAGGCTGTTTAGCATGTTCATGGGTAGCTGTGTTGGCTCTGCAGCAAAATACAACAAAATACAAAATCCACAAAGCAGTGATACCTTTATTCAGCTGACTCCGAAGCATAAAATACATTATGCAAGATTTTCAAGCTTCACCTATGGCTTCTTCATCAGGCAAAGATGTTAAAAATCATAGAGGAGAAAAAAGGTGACAATGTTACAGTCACAGGCCTATATTCTGTCTCAAATGTTACTCTTTTGTTAGTTAAGATAGTACTGAGGGATTTTGATGCAGGCAGAGACCAGTCCCCTTCTTGGCCATGTGAGGACTAGGAACAAAGGGCAATAACAGACAGGCAATAAAATAATTTCAACTCCATTAGCAACAGAAAAGTAACTTGCCTTGGGATCCTGCTGCAATGACCAGAAATACCTTCAAAAAGCAACAACTACCCTTTAAGCCATGCAGCCCCCCCAACAGAGATATTTCTGAGGCCCTGGGGCAATGAATGAAAACCTATCCAACCTTCTCCTGGCAGAAAGGTGCCCTGTGAAATCTTCCTGCAATGGCAAACCTTTGAATAAATCTTGCCAAGAAATCCCTATGATAGGGTCATCATATGTTGGGGTTGACTCAAAGGCACATAGCAATAAGAAACAGAAAACAAGCAAGCATAGACTGGCATCCTCTTGGACTTTACACTAGCATAAGCTGGGATTTTGTAAACATACCAACTTTTTCTGATGCTGACTAAAGAGTTATCCAATATCCACAATCCAATACCACCACATGCAACAGATTGGATGTTCACATGCTGCATGATGGAGCCCAGGCAAAGCTCCACCTCCCCATCCAAATAGTTCTAGGGATGCACCAAGAAAGTTTCCTCATGCTTTTGCCCGGTTCCCTCTTTGCTGGTCTTCCTGTGCCTTTGCCCTCCTGGATCCACTTGGGTACAATTCTGGAATCTTATGCTCTGCCAACTTCAAGTAAGATCTCAGCCATACCTTCCCTAAAGATAGTCTGCAGTCTGCAACATGTGGAATGTGTGCATCTCCCATCCAGTTTTTATACCATTTTGAAATTCTTGCCACTTCTTTCAGGGTCAAGCCATTGGATTTCAAGAGAAGAAAACTCCTGAGTGTGACAAACTCATTTGCTCCATGAAACAGGATGCAGCAGTTCACCTACCCTGGGACAGTTAAACAGGAAGATCACATTAATAATGCATGCCGTATTGTAAAGATAACAAAAACACAGTGGAGGAGGCCAGCCTTGTCACGATTTACCATGCAGATGTTTAATTGGAAATCTAAATAATGTATTAGGCTCTCAGCTTTGGAGTCCGTTGCTGACGCTCCGCTGATCTGTTTCTGGATCAGCGAAGGGTGAGATGAATTTCCAAAGATGAACTCTGCAATTGCTTTGCTCTCAACGCGAAGGCAAACATTGTTAACATTTTGCTTGTTTGTTAGTACAACAGAACAAGGGCTTTACTCTTGGGCCCTGCCTCCCAATCTGTTCACATCCAACCAAAAATAAAATAAAATAAAATAACTCTCTTTTGGGTTCCAGCAAAGGGATCTATAAGGTTTTAGAGAGAAACAAGATGGAAATACCCACTGTGATCCCAATGAGGTTAACATTAAGCCAAAGGAAGAAAGGAATGTGGGAAGAATTGAGAGAGAGAGAGACTGTTGTTGTTGTTGTCGAAGGAGGGCAGCAATTACATCTGTGCCCCCAACAGTTTTCCTGTTTCTGTTGAGCCATGAATATTACTCCCCCAAAAGGGAGAGAAATGTACTCATATGCATTATAATGCACTCTGATTCTGAGGTGTTGAGAACACTGTAGCACTAACTGGCTGAGCTGGCGTCAAGTCAATGGGAGGATGGAAAAGTGAATTGGTCCAAGTTCCAGTGGCAGCACTAGGGGGGTGCAGAGAGTCTGAACCACATCAGGTGACACCGTCAAAGGGAGGGGTGACACCTGCTTTAGTAACACGACAGCCAAGTTCCACTGAATTGATGAGAAAGGCTGACAAAATGTGTCCCACCTCAGCCACCACACATATACATACCAAACTGGAAGATGCCAAGGTACATTTCTAGTCAACAGTGAATAGAAATGTATTACAACACACCTGGGCTGGGTGGCCATTGGTTAGCTGCCTCAGGCTTCTCTTGAATGTCATAAAAGGGCAGAAAATTAGTAGCTATTTCACTTTGGAGGCTCTTCTTTTATTTTACTGTCAGGGAGGAGGAAAGACAGTTACAGGATTTTTTTTTTTGTCTAATGTGCTAAAACAGCTACCTGGCCTTATACCCCCTCCCTCTAATAATTCATAATTTGGCAATATTGGACAGTTCACAAGGTCTGAGGGAGACCAGAGCAGACCAAAAGTAGGTTCAAGTGAAGGTCACCCAAATGCTTAACAAAGTTGTCTTGGAAATTCCCAACAAACACACCCAAGAAGGAATCAAGGAAAGTCCCTTAGGATTAGGGTAATCAAGGTGGAATGCGCTAATCCCTTCTTGGATGCACCTGGCAGTGAGTCATACTCTAAAACAAACAGTGACCGGTATCCCCATTATCCACAAAATACCATCCCTTGCACCTTTTCCTCTCCACAATACAGAGGCTGCCACAAACTCATCAACTGTAATGTCTCAACCATTAGCGGCAATATAACAAAGCCGGAGTCTCCATTGTTTAGTTCTGGGAAACTCATCTAAGCATTGTTTCACACTCAAAATACCTCTTTATATTGGGTATAAATATTACCCTCCAACAATAGCCAAGTGTGCACAGTTCTTCTCCTACAATCACTCTGCTGGACTGCTGTTGCACCCTCAGATTGAAGCCTGAATTTCTTTGCTCCATGAATCTCTGCTCTTCGGACAGGTAAATATAGCCCATTCTTCCCAAATCTATTCCTCTATTCTAATATTTCTGCCTTGACTCTTGGTTAGCTTCTTGTGGTTGTCTTGTGAGTGAGTGTGCATGAGTGAATGCTCCTGTTATTATTTTCCAATAAAAGCCATTCTTATTTCATTTTGGCTTGGAGTCTTGTCAGGGAGTACTGTTATACACAAGTGCTCAAGGTCCCATAAGTTACTTGGCCTCTCAGAGCCATGCCTTTGAGCTAATTAAAATTCCCCAACTTAATATCATAATTCTAGTGTCACAACTGGGTCCCACAGACCCCCAGCAACAAAACAAAACAACCTGATTGGCTTTAGGTACTGTGTACCATGACTTGGATAAGTAGGTATCTGGTGCCACTTGTTGCTCTGCTTTGGGCAGCAAAATGTCTTGGACCAGTTCTTTGTCACATGGCAGCAAGTAGGCAGTAGGCTCAGATGAATTCAGATGCTTTATCTGAGACCTCTTGTTTCTGTGGCAAGGAATCCAAACCTAAGATGAGGTTCTTCTCCAAACACTTCTGATGGACTGTTCTGCAGCTTCCATCAGTTCCTCAGATCGGGCCAAGGTGGCTAATGGAAGGCAAAGCCTGATAAACAATACAGTATATGAAGCCAACCAATTCTGATTTCATCCTCTTCCTCCTCACTTGCAGTGACATTGCACTATGAACCCTTAACATTAAACATCAAACTGAACTGAGAAGGAATGTCTCATATTGGTTCTAGAGGGTTCCATTCTATCATGCTTGATACTATGCTGGGGGTGGGCAGGAAGAGTGTAGCCTCTACCAAATGTCCTACCCAAATCTGTCTTCCAGTTAAGCAGCTGTTGAAGGATGAGAAATGGCAGGGACAGTATGTTGCGACCTGGCTCATGCATTTAGACTAGGGTGGCCAATGGAACTATCAAGGGAGGAGGAATCCACTCTTAGTTTTAAAACCATTCCCTTGTACTTGTTTCAGGTTGCACAAGAACCATCCAGGTGCTGCACCTTATTCTAGGCAGACCTTTGGTATTGGGAGAGCTCACGTACAACCTGGAGCAGCTATGGGAGAAGAGGCCATCAAGGCAAGAGTAGATTCCCCACCCTTGCAGCTGGGATTCCTCCAGAATTGTACTGGGAGCTGGATTTTTTACCCTGGAAATGAAATACTGTTACCATGTTAGGAATGGTCTGAGGTTTCTATCCTGGTGCCCTGCCTAATGATTTCCACCAAGCCAGAGCAGTTTTAGCGCTTCTCTCTCCTCCTCTCCTATGTGCCCCATCAGCATTATAGAAAAGGGCTTACTGAGCAGATGGCAAAGCTTCCTCCCACCCACATCTTAGTCCAGTGATGGGCAACCTTTTGAGCTTGGTGTGTCAAACTTCACCAAAAAACTGAGCATAACTCAGGTGGTGTGTCACTTTGAGGAAAAAAACATTATTTCATGATATTTATAGTTTAAATAACATAAATGTATAATTGTTATATATAATTGTATTTAATAAACCAAAAACTAACAGCTGCGTACCTCTCCTGATCCCTCAGGATTAGTTTTTTTGTGTCTAAAAATGTCCTTAGAGTTAGACTCTAACTCCAAGACTCTTGTTGCAAATGTTTCATCCTCAGGAGCAGCATCCTGCCATGCAGGAGCTGAGGATGAAACATCCTTCTCGGCATGAGGCTGCCTCAGCAGCCGCGTGTCATCAGAAATGGCTATGTGTGTCTGGTTCGCCGTCACTGTCTTAGTCCATGCACTTCTCTTTTTTACTTGAACTCTGTCTCCCAGCCACCATGACAATTTACTGTACACAATTAAGAAAATTGTTGTTCTCATCAAAAAAGGGAAACAACCCCCTTCAGGTATTTCTCATCTACCTGAACCAAATGAAAAACAAACAAACAACACAATAAAATATGGAGCCACTCCTTGAGGCAGCTTTCTTTCTTACTATATCCATGGACTCTGAAATAAAACAAAAGAAGGCGAACAAACAAGGAAAAACCCAATCTGTCCCCCTGCCCTTATAGGGAATTGCGATAGAAGAATTTGGATCAAGTACCAGTGTGACACTAAAAGTAAATCAGCAGCAGTTTAGCAATCTACCCAGTCAGCCATGAGCATGCTACCTCAATGGTTTGGATGCAGAGGCTCTTGCTGTCCCATCTCTATTCCCTGACATATCAGAGAAATCATCACACTACACTGTATAGTGCTATTATTCCACTTTAACTGCTCTGGCTGCCTCCTGTGGAATCTTGGGATTTGCAGTTTAGGGCAGGGCATTTAGAAAGCTCAGCCAGAGAGCTCTTAGGCCTCACTAAACTACAAATCCCAGAATTCCACAGGAGGCAGCCAGAGCAGTTAAAGTGGAATAAAAGCACTGTAACAGTGCAGCTAAAGTCCCAGATGATCCCATAAGGATCTATTAACCAGGCTTATCAGACTTTTCCTCCCACCCACTGATACTTCTTTATGGGCAGGGAAATCTCTTATGATTCTATGATTCCCATTAAGCCCTTCCCACCACCTCTGATGCTGTCGCAGATCCTGTGGGGGAATATAGTAGGTCAGTGGTTCTCAAGGTTTTTACTTCTGTAACCCCCTTTACCTCCACATGTGGTTATCCTGGGGGGGAGGGGAGCAGCGGGAAGCCCCGGGCACCAGGTGTGCATTCTACCTGCTCTGCCACTCTTTGGGAGCAAGCCACCCATTGCTTTTGGTTTTGGACTGGAAAGAGCAGACACATCGCAGCCAAAGCAGGAAGAATGAGCATCTGGCACCCAGGCCTTGCTGCCACCCTACCCCATAGGGGGTTGCATCTCTCTCCTCTGGAAAGCTCACCAGCCACTCACTTCACAAGCCCAAAAATGAGTGTGTGGAACCTGGGGCTTGTTGCTGTTTCCACTGCTACCTTGGTACCAGGGGACATTAATAATTTAATATACAAAAAAATCCTTGCCCCCCCCCCGAGCAACTATTGCATCTGCCCTAGGGTTGTGCCCACAGTCTGAGAACCACTGTAGTAGGTCTATGGCTACAGAGCCCGTAGCAATGAAATGTAAGCATATAGGGATGTAATTCTTCATTCATTTTCTTCTCAAAAGAAGTAAGGAATAATTTGAACAATTTTCTTCCTGCTGCAGGAATCTTCAAAAGCCACCTGGTTTTTGAAGTCTGTTAACAATTTGGGACTTCTGTGAAAAATTTCCACAGAAAACAGCACCTTCTGCACAGGAAGGAGAACCTTTTTGCAGGTTTGAATTCAGTATTCCGGTTACAGATGCATAACCTTGAGTTATGGGGCCATAACTGATCCATGTTCATGAACACTACATAGTCATGATTATGACACTATTGCCATGATCATGAATGCCCTCCCAGATCTATTTTACCAGGGAGCCACTGGATCAGGCAAAGGAGGTTCAGTTAGCGGGTGATCAGGGCACAGGAGGCTGTTTCTACCTCCCTCCTGCCAGCCAGTGTGGCTGCAATGAGGACTTGTGGAGGGATCCTGCATCTGATTGTTGCAGCCTGGTTAGCTGACTAGCAGAAGAGGTGTGGAAACTTCTTCCTCCTGCACCATGATTGCCAGCCGGACAGACCTCCTTTGCCCAATCTGGCGGCTGCTTGATAAAGGGCTCGTCCATACGAGCTCTAAAAACCTGAAGTGCTCCGCAGTGAAGACAAGTCACAGCAGCTGTGACTTATCTTAGTAGTTTAACAACCCTCATAAACATCAAATGGCTTCTAGATACAAGATGGTGGCTGTGAGTGAAAAAAAAGACACCCTCAATTTTATTGCCTTAACAATTGCTGGTGGTGGTGGGGAGCCTTCCTTTTGAAAATGGAAACCAGAAATGATGTTTCTGGGATTCACCACTACAGCCCGGAGTGGGGGGCAGTGAGGCTAAAGTGGTTCATTTCCCCCATGCAGTTGCCCACACGTGGCCTAAAGGTAGAGGCAGCTGCAGTGTTTCAGGACATGGAGTGCTGATGGGGTAATGAGAACTAAATTCTAATCACAAAACACCTTACTTGATTCTCATACAACCACAGTCCTTGTGACCTGTGCTATTAAATTTTAATGAAACAATTGCCTAAGCTAGTTGATTAGTAAACCAAAACACACACTGCCAGCAGATTATTTTATTTTTATTAACCTTTTATTTTGTAGGAAAGTATTTTTTTTTTAATTTTTGCGTCTCAACAGATGAAATTCATAACCTTTTTTTCTGGTAAGACAATTCAAACATACAAATCAATTACAACAATGTGCTTTTCAGCTTTTTTTTGTCATTTAAATAACCAACAGTTTTGAAGGACACAGACAATAGGGCTTTAGCAGAACAATGGTACAATTAAAACGGCTTTTTAGTGAAAAGCAGATGTCATTAGCTGAAAGGGAAAATGAGGAAGAGCTTTCTAGTATGGTGGTGGTTCTTTTGATTGGCAAAGACTTGATTAAAAAAAAATAAAAAATACCAGCGAAGGAAAGGGCAGTGCTTAGAATTCTTTCCTGTGGGAAATCAGCAAAGTATTCTTTACACTGAAACAACAACAGGTAGTGATAGGGCAGACCAAAAAGAATAAACAATGAAGTACAGTATGTCAGTCAGTCTCCATGCTCACTTTTTCTTCACAGCATAATAAAAGATACTTTTAAAATATCCCCTTCCCCTATGAATAGCTTGCTATTATCTTAATATCTGTTACATTGTGTGTTTATTCATTCCTTGGATAGTATTTGTTCAAACATCTCCCCCTGTGGATAATAATGGGAAAAATACATTTCATACACCTGACATTTCAGGTTACTTCACATAATTCCATTTTGAAGTATAGTGTTGAAGCACTTCATATCTTTAATTGATCATTATCTTCACAAGATCCTTGAAAATGGGCAGTACTACATATCCACTTTACATGCAAAGTTTCTCATTTTCTTTCATTCTCTCCTCCTGGAAGCCCAGTTTTAACATTTCCTGACACACTAACATTGAGACCCTCCAGTAACTCTCATCCATTTATATCATGTAACTTTGGATTCTGGTCCATACACCATCTATATGCTAGTCCTCAGTAAGGAACTTCCATGACAGAGAACAAGAGGACTCACAAGAATATCAACTGGAAGGGAAATAATGTTTTAAGAAGGATTTTCTTCTGAACAAAGGAGTTTTTGGCTTGTGGTAGTTACTGGGATTCCATGTTCATAGAATCATAGACTCATAGAGTTGGAAGAGACCTCAAGGGCCATCCAGTCCAACCCCCTGCCATGCAGGAATACACAATCAAACCATTCCTGATAGATGGCCATCCAGCATCTGTTTAAAAACCTCCAAAGAAGGAGACTCCAGCACACTACAAGGCAGTGTATTCCACTTCCTAACAGCTCTTACTGTCAGGAAATTCTTTCTAATGTTTAGGTGGAATTTCTTTTCCTGTAGTGTTGTTGTAACACCCATCTTAGGCCTTGTACCACTGAACAAAAAGTATCACACCTGATTTGCACAAGCAGCTGATGGAATGATTCAGCTGTTTTAGGATTGCACCACTTCTTACTGGCTGTGGTGGGTAGTAACCTGGGAGACAGCTTTCAGTGGTGGTCATACAAGTGTCCCTCTTAGTGAGGTTCACCAGCCCCCCCTCTTTATTTGATTTTAAGTATCATCTGAAAATTCCCAAATATTGGAAGGCTTGCTTGGACTAATTTTACCTTGGCTCTTGTGTGCTTCATTATCCAGTGAGTCTTCAATGATACCTTCTTATTGAAATCATCATCATCATCATCATCATCATCTTTGTGGCTGCATTGGGAAAACTCATTCCATTGGGATATAAATATTTTAAAAGTGTAGAGAGTGGTATACTTTAGTCTTTATAGGAATGGAAAGAAGGCTGGAATTATCTATCACAGTGACTCTTAACCTTTTCTTTTCCAGGGACTCCCTTTAAATATCTTTCGTTGTTGTGGACCCCCAAGAAATAACTCAAAATTTAAAACAACAAAACAACAACAATAACAACACTGGATAATAATAATAATAATAATGATACAATTACACCATTCATTAAACCTTCCCTCAGAGGTACTGGAGCGGGAGGGAAGACTGTTCCTTCCTGCAAGTTTGTGGCTGGAGCAGATTGAGTGGTGATGTGCAGGCCAAGCCCTCCAGCCTTTGCCTTGGCTCTTGTCATGTGGCCGCTCCACTGTGGGGGTGGACTGAGAAGCCTTTATGGACCCCCTTTGAGGACATCGTGGCCCCCTGGGCGTCTATGGACCACAGGTTAAGAACCACTGGTCTATCACAATCTACGTTGCATAATTTTACTTATACTTAGCTACATAACAGAGACACTAAGAAATCCTGTTAGTGAATTGTGAGGGTGCATAACAGGACACTAGCAATAGTATCTTGATGCCCATCAGGCTCTAGCAATGTGCATCATCAGCATTCCCTAACTGGTGTTCTGATGAACAACAGTACTGACGTGTACAGGGACTGATGCGCATCAGTCACTTTCCCAGATCCCCTATGAAGTAACATAACATAACATAACATAACATAACATAACATAACATATCCCTTACTGGATATGGACACTACAGCTCTAACCAATTCTAATTCCTGCAGACATTAAGTCAACTTACAAAGATATAAGCCCCCAACGGGATTCCAGCCAGTATTTTAAAAAAATTCCAAAAAAAGTTGAAAATGTGTTTCTTGATTGTCAGGCAACACTGGCAAGGAAAATCCTAGAATGACAAGACTCTTTGCAATTAATTACTTTTTCTACACAAAATTCACTTTTTAAAAACAAAACAATGACTATTATTTTATTTGTGGAAAATGCTTTTTTTCTATATAAAAAAAGACATAAGAAAATTTTGTGCCAAGCAAGTTCCCAACTACAGTATTTTCTACAAATGAAACAGCATTTCTCTCAACTACAGGATAGTCTACACAGAGAACAACCACTCTTTTTTTTGCCCAGATATATTATTTTCTGCACAGAAAATGTGTTTTGTGTACAGAAAATGCTGCACTGTGTGCAAAAAACCACCCTTAACTACAGCATTTTCAGTGCAGAAAACATTTTCTATTTTCTGCACAGAAAATGCTGTTTCCTGTGCAGGAAAATGCTGTTTTCCGTACAAAATGTGAATTTTGTGCAGAATAAGTCCCAAACTTTGCAGTCTTTGAAGACTTTCTCTCAGTAGGAAGAAAACTGCTGAAATTACTCATTGCTTCCTCTCAAAATAAAATTATCAAAGAATGCCATCCCTTTGGGTTATTCTCTGCAGACCAAAGAAAAATAGCAGGTCAGGTTCAGACTTCTTCCCATTTACTAGTTTTCTGTGTGCACATAGTATTTTTTTTTTAATATGCACTGTTAAAAAGCTGATTTCACCTGCAGCACAAAGGGGTACTCTGCTGAGTAACAGTTTTGCCATTGTACCTGCCGTTTGTGTGAACTAGCTAGGCCTCAGTTATGGTTTGCCAAGATTACAGAAGTTTATAGATAGACACGAAAATAATGCTACTGCTGCCTTTTCCTATGCTGTTTCCTTTCTTTGGGGTTGTCCACTGCCAGGTATGAGTCAGCCTGCTTTGGACCCTACCACTTGGGGCTGAAGCGCTGCCACCATATATTGGCCTTGACTAATTAGATTCTCACCACTGCTATAGTTGTTGCCAACCTTTGGCAGCAACTGTGGTGGTTCTCTATGGAGGAAGTGGGTGTCTGAGTGCCCAAGTGTATCATAGCATCATGCAGGCAGGTAGGGCAAAGTCAAAGTTTTTTCTTTGTTCTCTTGGTGTCAGTCACACTGTCAGAAACCTTCACTTTTGGGTGGGTGAACATTTGGGAGTTGAAAGCACATGACGGTAGTCATCCAAACAACATGGGGAACTACCAATATAAAAATAGTTGACAGACCTCACACATAAATCCATCACAGTTGCTAGCATATACAAATCTATATTAGCCCTTCTGCAGTATACCAAGACAGATCATTGGTCCAGTCAGGTAAGTATTATCACTGACGAGTGGTGGCTCCCTGGCTTTCAGGTATTATTCCCCAGCCCTACCTGGGGATGCCAAGGACAGAACCCGGGACCTTTTGCACTGCAAAACATGGGCTCTGCACCAGATTACTAGCTATCATTTGAAGGGTACCAATAGTTAGGTGGGGAGGAACCGAGAACATTTTAGATCACACAGTCAAAACTGCCTCATCTAGTCAGGGAAAAGAGATGCCTCTTTCTTATCCAGTGCTTTAGAAAAATGTCTGTTTTCCAATCTGCCCTTGCAGCTCAAACAGTCATTCATGTGGTTGCTTCTTTGTATGAAATCAGGTGCTAGACATCTTTCACAAGTTCTTACCCTATTGACTAGAGTTGCAAGTAAGTATTAAGTCATAGTCTTTCAAGTACAGAGGTTCTAGTAATTCTAGTAATTCTCTCCTATATGAAATGAAAATTTGTTAAATGAAAGTGGTGGAGCAGGTTTTAAGTTTGGATCCTCAAAGTCGCATTGTTAATCTACCAGATGACAACACTAATTTCTATGAAAAGACAACCCCTCAACTTTAAACTGTATGAATTGTCATCAATGCATAGGATCAATGTCAATTTGTAGCAGTGGAGGAGCTAGGTGTAACAGGACCTTTCTATGAAGCAGGAGTGGGTCACTTCCTGGTGTTGGAGGGTCACACTGCTGCCCCCCACCCACAACCTACAAGAAGCCATCCTACTGCTACTGAAATTCAGAAGCCACCACCAAAGGTCTTACTGCCCCTGCACTTGATGCCAACACTCAAATAGTACAGGAAGATGTAAGAAGACTTACAACACTCAAATGGTACAGGAAGATGTCTTCTAGACTTACATTCTAGAAGGGCAGAGCATCTTTTGGAAGGGACTGCCAGGAGAGGAGTTTCTGTAGCATTCCCATTAAGGTGATAACAAAGGGAAGGGGCAGTGGGCCATACAACGTATAAAGCAATGTATAAAGTAAGGAACCATTCAGTAAGAAGAGAGGAATATTTACTCCTTTTGTCAGGATCATTCCTTTCTAACATGTCACTAAATACAAGAAGTACTCTACAAACATATCATGAAAACTATATTGATCCCAGCCATAAATATGTTAAAATTAAGTAGGGGAAAATTTCACTTGCAATTTAGAAAAAAAGATGCCTACTTGCTAGTAGCAGTTGTCCAAAGTTTATTTTAAAAGCAAAGCAGCACCAAGAAAAGTAAATAATGATACTGGTTTGAATCAGGCTACCTGTGAAGAAACTTTGAGTTTCTTTAGAATTCTTGAGGCTCTTTATTCAATTAGTTAAATGAACACTAATTCTATATGTTGTGCTTGTGTGCCTTCAAGTCATTTGTGACTTGTGGCAATCAAAAGACAAAACTATCATGGGGTTTTCTTGGCAGGATTTGTACTGAGGGGGTTTGCCTTTGCCTTTCCCTGAGGGTGAGAAAGTGCGACTTGCCCAAAGTCACCCAGTGGGTTTCCATGGCTAAGTGGGGATTCGAACCCTGTTCTCCAGAGTCATAGTCTAACGCTCAAACCACTACACCAAGCTGGCTCTCTATATAGAAATGTTTTTTTTTTATTATTTAGATGCTTTATTTGTTTGTTTGTTTGTTTAAAAAACTCCATATGGGAAAAAATTAACATACATTTCAACTAATGATGAACACACAAATTGACGTAAACTGTCAGAAACTTTTCAAAAGTATTCTAGACCATAATGGAGGGCAAAACAATTCTAAAAAGAACTAATCCTAAAATTAGGAAGTGACTCATATAAGGAGGGAATCTTCAGAAATAGTTTGCATAAATTACTTACATTTAGTTTGGCAACTCTCATATGAAAGCCAAATCATCTGGAATTTCAGGTGCTGTAGTTTTGCTAAAAAAGTTTGAGCCCTTAAGCTAGCCTTGTAAAGAAAAACATAAGTTAGTAGCCTGAGTGATAATTCTACATCACCCATATATGCACAACTACATAGCATTTCCTGGCCCAACTCCCTAACCTACTTTACCAGGCAACTGTCAGATCAGGTGAAGAACATCTGTCCAACTGGTGACTGGGGTGCAAGGAGGATCACATTTCTATCACCACTCCATTCCTGTCAGCCAGGGAGACTATGATGAGGACTTGCAACAGGGGTCCTGCTTCTGATTGTTGCTGGCTCCCAGGAGAGCGGTGGT
This sequence comes from Gambelia wislizenii, assembly GCA_030847615.1. Classification (NCBI taxonomy): domain Eukaryota; kingdom Metazoa; phylum Chordata; class Lepidosauria; order Squamata; family Crotaphytidae; genus Gambelia; species Gambelia wislizenii. The sequence goes on along the minus strand of JAUMIR010000002.1, from coordinate 313,066,884 downwards.
GGAACTGTTATCCTGTGACCTGATCACCTGCTGAATCCTTTCCCCAAGCTCGCGGCTACCTGGTAAAGTAAGTTTGGGAGGACATCAACAATTGTGGTAACAGTGTCACAATGGTGACTACATAGTGTTTGTGAATACAGATCAGTTACAGATCTGTAATTCAGGTTTACACATCTGTAACTGCAATGCTAAACTGATTTTTAAAATTGGCCCCTATATTATTTCAGTGCTTGCTAGGCTGCATAGAAGACAAATTCCAGCATGGAAATGCAGACTGCTAGCCCCATAATGGTGTAGTTAAAAAACAATTGGCTTCTACCAGATGGAGTGGTAGAGGAGGGACACATGACTCTGTGTTTTCTCTATCACCCTATTCCATCATGAAGGAAAAGTCCTCCATGACTGGCACAGAAAAGAAGCAAGGCGGATGGATTCTGATCACCGGTAGCTACCAGATGAGTCACTGAATACAAATCGGCTTCAGTTGCAATAAACCAACCACTGTTCATTGAGACAGACACTAATACAATTATTTGTTTTGAAGATCTATTTCACAACTGGAATTTGAAGAACTGGTAACATGGTGGAAGAGAGCTACAACTGCATGAAAAACACAAGCACAACTTCAATTGTCAAAAAGAAAGAAAGAAAGAGAGAGAGAGAGAGAGAGAGAGATCTTGCCTTCTGATTGGTGGATGCTAAAGATTATCCCCTGCTTGGTTGGCCACTGAGTATGTTGAGTTAGTTGGGCCACTGGCATCCGCCTCAAAATTTGGAAAAGTGGCCAATATGGGCACCAGCCAGACTGGACAGGAAATTATGGAATTGTAGTTTTACAAAATAAGTTTTCTGAGGTCCAGTATATCTACTTTTAGAATGTTAATCATCAAATGAAGTGATAAGGGGATCCATCTTATGGTAGGAAATACATGTAGGTGATGGGGATAAGAAAAAGTAATTTTTTTGGTCACTGTTGTAAATGGGTTGAAAGATGAATCAGGGCAGGACTTTGAGGCACGTGTCCTGCGAAATGAGCAGGTGGGCCTCTTAAATGTGTCTGATTTGGCTTATGACACCTTGAAGCAATGTACATCTAAAGGGGACAGCCTCTCATAACACTATTAGGTCCAGACTAGTGAACTGCACTAGTGAGTGGATTGTAACCATGCACCATCCATCTAGGAGGATGGAAGGATTAAGGAATCACTCACTGACCAGCTCCTTTTTGAAAAGGCCAGAATGTTTTTGTTGTAGTTGACCAGACCAGTATATTGTGAAGGTTTTCAAGAATCGTCTTACACCTTGAGAGAACTTGTGTTCAGCTCAAGAGTAAGAAAAATACATTTTTAAAAACTTATATACCTAAGTTGGAAATAACGATGACTCCTCCTCCTCTTCCTCCTCCTCCATCACTATTATCCTTTGACCAGGAAACATAGAATTGGAAGGGCCACCCAGTCCAATTCCTTGCCATGCAGAAATATGCAATCAAAGCACTCCTGGCAGATGGCCATCCAGCCTCTGTTTAAAAACCTTGGACTCCAACACCCTCCTGAAAGAAGGTGTTCACCACTACCATATATCCTTGAAACTCCAACCCATCCAGCCTACCCAGAGAACTGAAATATGGTTGCTAATCTTTATCTTCAAAAGCTTCTCTTGTTCACTGCTCTTTTGTTTAAGTTAGTCCCACTGCAGTCAGTTTCCAATAACACTCCCACTCTTTACACCAAACAAACTCCTGAATAACCAGCAGCTATTTGGAAAAGGCTGTTGGCTGGGGGATTTTGAGAGTTGTAGGACTTTTTCGGATGGCGATTTGTAACAGAAGCAGCCTTGTACCCGTTGCGAGGCTGCTGCGTGGTAGGGGGTCCATTTCGGATGACGTGGAAGTTGCCCGTGATTAGAAAATTGCTAAATATAGCGCTGCAGCCTCCCAGCTCTTCTGCAACAGTATCGGTAGGGGGACAGCGTCATCTGAAACGGACCCCCTACCGTGCAGCAGCCTCGCAACGGGGACGAGGCTGCTTCCGTTACAGATCACCATCTGAATAAGTCCTTAGTAAAAGAAGTAACCTTTCCAAACACTCCAGAGATCCTGTTAATTTGATGCCTTCCCACCACAATTCAGTTGATATTCCTTAAACATGAGACTCCTATGCAGAGCACATCCATCTTGAGCATGTAAGGCATGTCCACCCAAAAGCTCAGTTCAGCTCTCAGAGCCTAAAACAGTTATCACCACAGAAAGGGCCAGCCACAGCAGTACAGTAGGACCCCCATATCCACTTATTCATTTTCCACTGATTCAATTATCCATTGGACACAAAACAGCACACCTACCATAGTTTTCCTAGAAAATGTGTCCTCTCTAGCCATTTTCTAGGTCCTCCAAGGCAACTCTATGGTATTTTAAACTGGAAATCCCACTATTTTCAATGGTGTTCACTATTATCCACAGTTTTTGGTATCCACTGTCCCCCCTAAACCAATCCCCAGCGGATAAGAGGGTCCTACTGTATAAGTCCTGCACAGCTTCAGAACAATGTAAGCAGGTGCAGGCTCTTCTGAACAGACACTGGAAAGGTACTCTTTTTGGGCACAACTTGTAGTCCAAAAAAGTAAAATTTCCAAATACTGGCCATGAACTATTATTTGACGCATACGCAAGCTCACAGTACAATTGTCTAATACACAAATCCATAGGATGAAGTAATGGCTTAGCATGTAATGCTATATACCAGATGACCATATACCAGATGGATAGACTCATTTAAGGAGGCCACAGCCCTGAGGACCTGAACAGAACAGTTGGAGATGTCTCATCCACAGGCTCGCCATGAGTTGAGGTCAATTTGAGGACAGTTAACAACAACAAATGATTACCTTTGTTCTGATGGGGAGTTACACAAACAACCTGCCCCAGGGGCCAGGTTGAGTTCACCTGGGGCAAATCCCACCAGAAAGGAAGGGGTTGGAATCCATGTAAGAGAAATATTTGCCATCTTTTTTCAGCATGCTGCAGGTAATGAGGAGAGCGCTTCTATCTGAAATTCTTTCTCAGCTCTTTCAAAACACAAATGTTTCCTTCAAAGCCCAGCAATCACTAAACTGCACATAAAATATTTCCCCTTGTAAATCAAAAGGCTATCTCCTTTGCAGTAAACTCTTTGCCTGCCATTGCTTGTTTTCCTGCTCAGAGAAAGAAATCTCAAGAGGGCATTAAAGGAGATGCATTGCACTGACTTCTATAAAACATGGCCATCTTTTTAAAGAGGAAATGCTGTTTGTTTCTTAGCGATAGGCAAACTTTGCATAATAGATGTAACCTGTTAGTCTTTATACACTCAGCTAATAGCTCCTACCAAAAGCAATAGATTAGAGTTTCTAGCACTGAAGTATCCCTGCCCCCGCCCCCTATATATGAGAGAGAGACTATGGATATGACAGGACTTGTGTCATCCCATGTGCTTTCTATATAACACAAATAGCTAAGTACCGATACTTGGGAAATAGCTTAGAAAAAAGAGAAGTCCCCTCTTTCAAATAGATGAGGTAAATAAGCCCTTCCAGCTGGTGATTACCACTCTAATGAGCTAAATGAATCCCTCAGGTATCAATTACTGATCCAGCTCCTGCGATTCAAATACAGACCCCCAGGTACTCAGGCAAGGTGTTAAGTAGCCCATGTCGCATCCACTTTTGTAGAAGATTCATTTACATTTCCTCATTGTTATCAGACTAGGGCTGGCACTACCTTGTCACTTTCTCCTTAATTACTTGGGTTGAAATTCCTCACTGCCAGCACAATCTCTGAGTTGAGCAAAGGAGAGAAGAAACACTATCCCAAGGGTGGGCAGAAGGAACTGAGGTAGCTTGTTTCACAGAAATGTAGAACAAGTGAGCATGTACACAAATAGAGCACACACATAAGAAGGTGTACTTGCATGTCACTTGTTCTCTATGGTGTTTATCAGGGCTGGAGAATTTGTGGTCCTGGATTCCCATCAGCTACAACCAGCCTAGCCAATGGTGAAACATACTGGGCATTATAGTTGAACAGATGGAGGGCCACAACTTGTGCACCACTTTTCTATGTGTATCTGGTAGAGCATGGAACAGATGGTGCCAGATGTTGCTAGTTGTGGGAAATGATGGTAACATATAAGTTTCTATGGTGGCATAAATAGACCAAGCTTGAAATATAATGTCAAAACTTGGCATTGGTTAAGTCTAATTTAAATAAAGCACTGGTACAAATTGTCTCAAGAGGACTAAATATAGACCTGGCTACAAACTTCTGCTTCCAGTTCAAGTTGCTGGTGTTTACTTTTAAAGCCTGGAATGGCTCGTGATCACAAAACCTGTAGGACTGCAATTTCTCCTGTCTGTATGCCTGTGTGTTATGATCTTCAAATGAAGCCTTTTCCACATCCCATTTGTTCGTGAAGTCATTATATATGTACAAGAGAGAGGGGCTTTTTTTTGAGGTGGTGCCCTGATCTCGGAATACCTTCCCCAAGGAAATTCAACACGGCAGTATTTTCAGTGCCAGGTCAAGATACTTTAATGTGCCCAGGCATTTTCAATTGGATTTATGTCTGCTTTATCAGTTGTGATGTTTTGCTTTTTCTCAATTTTATTTTTATCGAGGGCACTCATTTTTTTTCATTATATGCTTGCTGATATCCTATACCATTTATTTAGATATGAATGCATAACTAAGTAACATCTCCTTCCAACTCCTAAAGCCCACCTTAACAACCAGCAGCCACATTGAGCAAAGGAGGTCTGTTCAGCTTCTGATTGGGGCAGAAGGAGGATGCCATTTCCAGATCCACCCCCCACTAGCAAACAAGGTTGCAGGAACAAAGTGTGAAAGGGGTCCTGCTTCTAATTGTCACAGCCTCAGTCGCTGGTGGGAGTGACCTGAAAACACCATCCTTCTTTTGCCCTGATCAGCAGCTGAACAGGTCTCCTTTATTTGACACGGTAGCTGGCTTTTGAGATGGATTCTGTGGGTGTGTTATTTATGATTGTTGCAATAGAATCATAGAACCATAGAGATGGTTCTATGGGCCACAAGGGGCATACAATCCAAACCCCTGGGCATGCAGGAATACACAATCAAAGCACTTCCGACAGACGGCCATCCAGCCTCTGTTTAAAAATTTCCAAAGAAGAAGACTCTACTACACTCCAAGGCAGTGTATTCTACTATCAAACAACTCTTACCATTGGGAAATTCTTCCTAATATTTAGGTGGAACCTCTTTTCCTGCAGTTTGAATCCATTGTTCCATGTCCTAGTCTCTGGAGCTGCAGAAAATAAGCTTGCTCCATCCTCTTTATGACATTGTTTCAAATATTACAAATATTTAAGCAAGGCTATCATGTCACCTCTTAACCTTCTCTTCTCCAGGCTAAACATACCCAGCTCCCTAAGCCACATGGTTTCCTGACCTTTTACCATATTGATTGCCCTACTCTGGACACGCTCCAGCTTGTCAATATCCTTCCTGAATTGTGGTTCCCGAACTTGACACAGTATTCCAGGTGAGGTCTGACCAAAGCAGCATAGAGTGGCACTACTTCCCTTGACCTAGACACTATACTCCTATTGCTGCAGCCTAGAATTGCATTGGCTTTTTTAGTCACATTGTTGACTCATGTTCAGATTGTGGACTACTAAGACTCCATGTGTACTGTTGTCAAGTCAGGTGTCACCCATCCTATACCTGTGCATTTCATATTTTCATCCAAGTAAGTTTCATATTCCTGTGCATAATCCTGATTGTACCTTGAGGAAAACTGCAAAAAGTAGGGGTTTTTTTCTCTCTCCAGGTGAACAGCCCCACTCCCGTTACAAGGTTGTCTGGAACTATAAAATGTCTTTAGCTTACACTGCTGGTTGAGTAACCATACTCATCACATGCTAATTAATGGCTCAGCATCTTCCTAAAATGGGGAGGGGAAAGGTGAAACCAAGGGTCACAGAGCTCTGTCCTGTCTCATTCAACATGGATGAGGAACTGCTCATCAAATCTGCAGATGATACAAACATCAAAGGGCCAGCACCAGGAACCAAGATTCAAAGACAAAAGTAACAAGATGAGAGTATACAGAGATATATGTAGAGCCTTATATTAAGAGGGGGGAAATCTAAGATAAGAGTATAGAAAGGGGAAGACCGGGATTGACAGCAGTACATGTGAGAAGGATCTGGGTGACTTTGGGGGTTACAAATTGATTATGAGACCAAGTTGTAATGTGGCATCTAGGAAAGCTAAGGCAATATTGTGCTGTGTTAACAGAAACACAGTGCCCAGGGAGTCGTTTACACCGGCAAATATTCCTCTAAATATACCACTAAGATAGCTCATAGTTCCCACGGATCGCAGCACAGCATTGCCTCATTCAGAAGGGGGGAAGGTAAAACACCCAAATATAGCGTGCCAGGGGATGTTGCTACTTTTGCCGGTATATTTGCAATGTAGTGCATTATTGGCAGTGTAAACTACCATTCTATTAAGGGCTACAGCAGAGCTGCATTGTGATTGGTTGCTATGATGCAGGGGTGGGCTTAAAAAAGAGGGAGGGAGGGAGGGAGGGAGAGACAGTAGCAATCAGAGGAAACTTTGAAAAATCCTCTCTGCTATTTTGCAAGTCTGCCAAGAAAAAGGATTCCCAAGACCTTTCAGTCATAAAGTTCCCATCTGTCAGCTCTGCTTGAGGGAGGGAGGGAGGGAGAGCGAGCAAGAGAGACAGAGAGAGAGAGAGAGAGAGAGAGAGAGAGAGAAACCATTTCACTATGGGGTGCAGCAGAGCTGCATTGTGATTGTGGGAGGGAGGGGGACTGAGAGAGGGAGAGTCAAAAATCTCTGCTATTTTGCAAGTCTGTGAACCCTGACTAAACAAATCGTGCTGAAAAAACTTGTGATAGGTTCACCGTAGGATCCAGGCATGGCAGCAAGGTCTTTCAGCAGAGATGCCAGGGCAGATGGGGAGATTGCTGTGTCTCTGCTTCTGGGAGTGACTGAGTTCATTCAAAGGCAGATTTAGAGAGATACAGAGACAGAGCCACTTCTTTGATCTCCCCCCCCCCCGCTATTTTGGCAGTCTGCGAGTCTTTCTTTAGCTTGAAAATGCAGGGCTTCAAATTCTTTCATTCACGATCTAGCCTATTCCCCATAAAGCCTTTGTCTGCTTGGGAGGCCACACCCCCCACACTTTTTCAAGTCTGAACGAAAAAGCAGCATAATTAGAAAAAAAAAACCTGAATGGCACAGCTGCGGAAAAGAATTAAAGCGCAAGTTGCTGCAATAAATCTGCCGTGTAAACCAGCCCCAAGTCATAAGGAGCAATATTTCCTATCTGTTCTGTATTTGTCAGACCTCATTTGGAGGACTGTGTCCAGTTCTTGGTGTCATATTTTAAGATAGACATATTCATTGTTGTTTGACAAAACAACAAACAAACAAAAAACAAAACAAAAAACAAACAAACAAACAAAAGCCTTCAGGCTAACAAGCTCCAAGCTAGTCTGTAGAGATAGCTAATGAAACCTTCTACCGGTAGAGGAATTATTATTGTCTAAACTAGAGTCACACTGATAAGGCGTCAGTGCAGTGCCTTTTTGGTGGCGACCACAGCACTTGGCCAAAGCAGACTAACTGACAAGGCAGATGGCCAAAGCAGACTGACTTGAGAAAAGCTTTGCAGACCTTTATAGAGCAGGAGGGGGCATCTTGTTGCTCTCTAGATGTTGTTGAACTGCAACTGCAACTACCAGATTTGCTCACCAGTACTAACTAGGGCTGATGGATGTTGCAGTCTTATACTCTCCAACATTTCACAGAGGAAGACTGGGACACAAGTGACTAAGCAACATCAGAGTGTGGTCAAGATGGCATAAGTTATTAATGAGGAAGGACACAAAAGCTAATAGAGGCTAAAGAAGTTTGCTTTTTCCTGAGCCTACTGGGAAGAGTAAGATTCAAGCCCTTCCTAGCCTTTCCCCACTGCTGAGTTAATTGAGAGCAAACTACTTTTGCATTTTGAAGTCAGTTTGCAGCAACTGAAATAAGTGAGGATAAATTGGGATGGTTGGAGGGTAGGCAGTCAAACAACATCTGGAGGGCCACAAGTTGCCTAGGCCTGTTTTAGAGAGACAAATTTGAAGCTTTCTAAAGTTTAAAATAAAATCTTCTAATCATTCCTGAGCTTAATTTTAAGTAAATTTTCTCTTGCAGTCACAGGCTCTTTATAATATCAAGTGTTGTTGTTGTTATTCCTTTTTTTTGTATTTTGTATTTATGTCCATGCAGCTTCACATTTGTGGCTAGTAGATGGGCTATAAATTATTAGCCTACATAATGCTAAATTGTCCCTTGAAAGGCAAATCAGTAGTACAAGCAGCTTGTTGATGCTTGTAAGTTCTAGGTTGCTTCTTCATAATTGCCTAATCATTATTAGGGTATTTACATGTAGGTAACCCAGTAACATAGCTTATGTAACTGAAATCTGAAATCCCTTAACACTGAACTGAAGAGTAAAAGAAACCTTCTCCTAAGTAGCAAAAGTGCTAAGTTAACAAAGTGTGACGAGTCATTTCCCAAGCATCACATGTATAAGTTTCAATTGTAATGAGGATTCCAATCTGCTTATGTGCATATATATGGAGTCACTGGAATTCTAGTTTAGACAATAATAATTCCTCTACGGGTAGAAGGTTTCATTAGCTATCTCTACAGACTAGCTTGGAGCTTGTTAGCCTGAAGGCTTTTGTTTGTTTGTTTTTGAGTATTTCTTTCTTTTTCCCTTTTCTCTTTTTTAAACCAAGAGATAGACCCTTGCAACAAAAACAACAATGAATATTAAACTCATTGGAAAGGAAGGTGTTCAAGCACCATGGAAGATAAATGAAAGAAAAAATATGCACATTGTTCAGGAGGTTAGCCCTTAGTCATAAGAGCAATGGGGTCTGCTTTATTCAGCACTGTCATGAGTAGAAACGCAGGACCATCCATTGATTACTTTGGTGTCAGTCCACATGATATTTCTCTGCACATTTTCCTTCCTTCCTTCCTTCTGCACTGACTAGAATAAAGAGAAGAGCTACTTCTGGGATGGAAACTGTTTACTTCATCTTATCCTATTTTGCATATTATGGATAAATCTCTTTCTTGAAATAATCATGATAAAACAGTGGAATGCTTTCTTGCCTTTGCCAAGGGCTGTTTCTGATTCTCTATGGATTACCTAAATAAATAAATAAATAAATAAATATGAGAGAGAGAGAGAGAGAGAGAGAGAGAGAGAGAGAGAGAGAGAGAGAGAGAGAGAGAGAGAGAGATTCCTATTGTGGGCTGGCATTCTATCAAAGAACTTGCTCAAATCAAATGGAAAAAAAAAACTGGGGGGAGGGAGGATCATCCAAAGCTGCAGAAGAATTGTTGTCAGTATGTGATTCTCTAAAAAGCAGTAAGAGATGTGCCAAGAATGTCTGGCTTCTCTTTCTAGAATATGTATGTATGTGTGAATGGGTGGACTGCAAATCCCATTAGCCAGTATAGCCAATAGCGAGACATCTTGGGAGTTGAAGTCCAACCATATCTGGAGGCCTGCGTTCTACTCACTCCTTTTCCATGAGGAGAAGGTCTTCATCAAGCTTCCTGTCTCAACATTTTGAAGGAAACATGTTTTTGTAGAAAACTGCATTTTCTGATGGGAAAATTGGATTGTGAAACAGCGCCTCATAAAAAAATTGGAGAACAAATAATTCCTTTCAAGTTAGGTGTGCAACAACATTTCCCAATAGCTTTGGTGATTATGTGTAGTTTTTTTTAAAAAAACTTGAGAATAGGATACATACTAGATTTTCAGACAACACTGTTACAGTGTTACTATTCCACTTTATTTGCTATGGCTGCCTCCTGTTGAATCCTGGGATTTGAAGTTTAGGGAGGGGCATTTACAACTCTCAGCCAGAGAGCTCTTAGGCCTCACTAAACTACAAACCCCAGAATTCCACAGCCAGAGCAATTAAAGTGGAATAATAACACTATAACAGTGTAGTCTGAAAATCTAGAGTGTCTACTAGTAAAATGTACATTTTTTGCATCATCCCTTAACTGATCATAATTTTTTTTACATCCAAGAATTTTTTTCCTTCCCATTACTCAACACAACTACATGGAAGTGTGCTTCCTGTTCTGTTTTACAGATGGGGAGATGGGTCGGAGTTATGGTTTCTTTCCCAAGGCAATTTAATGGTGAGGATCCATGGGACAAAATACAGAAGACTCACCTTTCCTGTGCACTATAGTTCATATAATCTACACAATTTGCAATAAATTGGATCACTGCTGCAAATCAGTGGTCACTGTTGGAATAGTTGATACTGATCTTTGGTTGATACTAATATTTGCGACAGCTTTCTGTAATGTGGGACTGTACCAGAGGGACCTTACATACACCATGGAGCCCTAAAGTCTGGCAGGGCAGAGTATTTTGTTTATTTCCAAAAGGGAAGGGAAGCTGGAAAAGGCCCTATTTTTCTGTCAAATTTTGGAAGTGCTATTCAATGGCAGTAATTTTCAGCAGTGGTAGCCAAGGGTAGGATGCGAAGTGTGATGCAGCTCATGAGAGATACTTGTCTAGCAGCCTAGAGAGCCACTGCTGCTACTAAATGTTTTGGACTATACTTGCCACAAAGCCTGTCCATTGGCCATTCATGAGGCTTTTGGAAACTGTAGTCAAAAGTATTGGAGGTGGTGGGGAGCACCATTGCTTAGGTTGCCTAGATCTGACATAGACAATACTGGGGACCAACAGAAAGAAATATATCTTTCATTTAGAGAGCAGTGGGCTATAGGAAGTGTGATGCATTTCCTGTATTGCCTATATTCTGCAATGTCCAAATGTCACACCAGGGGGTGTCAAGAATGTTCAACATGAACACAAATAAGGAAGTTCTCTCCTGCTTCTAGTACCTGAAGACTGGATGTTTTTCATTTTGGCTCTATGTCACTTTCTAGAGAATGTCAACAGCATTCTAAGAGCTGCCCCCCTGCCCTGTTTTGATAAGTGTTGTTGATAAAAGTCCTGGTGGCACAGTGGTTAAATGCCAGTACTACAAACCACAAGGTTATGAGTTTGATCCCAGAAGGCTCCAAGGTTGACTCAGCCTTCCATCCTTCTGCAGGTTGGTAAAATGCGTTCCCAGCATGTTGGGGGCAATTAGCTAAAAAAAAACAACATTATAAACTGCTTAGGGAGTGCTCTGGCACTGATAAGCAGTATATAAATATCAATGCTATTCCATTATAGAGGTTCCAACTAAATATTAGAAAGAGCTTCCTAACAGTAAGAGTTAACGGTGGCATAAACTTCTCTGAAGAGTGGTGGACCCTCTTTCACTGGAAGTCTTTAAAGAGAGGTTGACTGGCCATCTTTTTGGAGTCCTTTTGTTGTGTATTCCTGCATGGCAAGAGGTAGGACTAGATGGCCCTCTTGTGGTATCTTCCAACTCCATGATTTTATAATTCTAAGATATTATTTAGCAAAATAATTTAAAGCCATTTTATGTTTAAAGCCAGCATTTTTATCCTAGAAAGTTATGCTTGGCTGAAAAGATCCACAGCCCAGTGGAATGCAGTACTGTACAACAGAGCATAAAAACAATAGGTTTTCCGTGGTATTTTTCCAGGCTGTGAGGCTGAGTTCTGGAAGAGTTTATTCCTGATGCTTCACCTGCATCTGCGGCTGGCATCTTCAGAGAATGGTTGGGTAGAGGTGTGTGGGGTTTATATACTGTGAGTCCCTGTTGGAGAGGATATGTAAATTTGTGTATTTGGATGGCTAGTTCCTGGGGTGGGAGGATATGCAAGGAGGATTAGTGTCTGTTTGGCTAATGGTCCATTGCCTGCTGGAAATCTCCCTGTCCCTGGGTGAAGTTCATTTGCATGTGTTGAGTTTTGATTCTGGTGTTTTCAGGACTGGTATAGCCAAACTTTGTTTACTTTAAGGGTTTCTTCTTTCCTGCTGAAGTTGTCCAGGTGTCTGTGGATTTCAATAGCTTCTCTGTACATCCTGACATGATAGTTGTTGGCCTGGTCCAGAATTTCGGTGTTCCCAGGGACAGGGAGATTTCCAGCAGACAATGAACCATTAGCCAAACAGACACTAATCCTCTTTGCATATCCTCCCACACCAGGAACAAGCCATTCAAATACACAAATTTACATATCCTCTCCAACGGGGACTCGCAGTATATAACCCTACACCCCCCCACCCCATCATTCTCTGAGGATGTCAGCCACAGATGCAGGTGAAATGTCAGAAATAAACTCTTCCATAACACAGCCTCACATCCTGGAAAAAAACCATGGCAAACCTATGGATGACAGCTGTGAAAGCCTTTGACTTCACAGAAATAAACTCTTCCACAACACAGCCTCACAGCCTGGAAAAAACCATGGCAAACCTATGGATGCCGGCTGTGAAAGCCTTTGACTTCACATAAAAACAATACATTGTTATCTCTCTGGCCCCCCAAGTCTCTAGAAACCCTTTTGCTCCCAGAATGCCCCAAACATTTTTTTCAATTTTTAAAATGATTTTCAGGCTCCAAGTCCTCCAAACCACACAAGACGATATCCAAATATGGCAGTTTTGCTTCCCACACTTCCCAGTGCCTCCACACCCCCATGTCTGAAAATCACAAAATTAGTAGCTGTAATAGTTTCCCTAATGCGTGTACAAACACACACACACACACACACACACAAATGTTTGTGTGCCTGTGCTTGTATGTATGTTCTGGGAGCCAATGAAAATCTCCAAAAGAAATATGGGAAAACCCAACGGTCACAATATGAACAGAAAAAACTGTTGAAACCAGAGAACTGGAAGAGAAACAAACAAACAAACAAACAAACAAAATGAATAAAAACAAAGTGAGAAAAATCCAGTCCTATTTCCCATTGCTCAGAATACATGGCTGGTTTATTCATTTTTTAAAATTAAAGGATAGACAATATCCAAATTGCCAAGGTGACTTTGAAATATCCTCTATCTTCTTCAGTAACCAGCCATATAATTAATTCTGCTATCATTAACATGGGTTATTCCCCACAGTGTTTATCCACTCTTTAACCCTGCTACACAATCAATCATGACTTGTATAATTTCTCTCTTGCTTAAGCTGGTGTATTTCCACCACAGACAGGGTTTATATTAAGTTTGTGACAGTGAATGCATGATTAGGGCAGATTCAGTGCCAGCCAAAGTGTGGTGGATTGAAGAGGAATAACAAATGGACTATACATTTGGATGTTTGAACTGCAAATATATTGCAGTTTGAACTGCAAATATATTATTCCTGCTTGAAAATATTCTAGTTTAGTCTCCCTCAACAGAGGCTATTGCATGATCTTGAAGGAAGCAGCACGCTTATAAAACAGGAGCCATTCATCTTAATAGACAATAAAAAAAGTGTTAATAGTGAATAGTGAATAATATTATAAGAAACATAAGAGATACCAAACAACAGAGGCCTATAGGAAATGCAATATATCACAACTTCATACCCTCCAACATTTAACAGATGAAAACCAGAACACATGTGGCCAAGCAACATAAGATTGTGGTTAAGGTGGCAAAAATTATTAATGAAGAAGAACAAACAAGCTAAGAAGGCCGCAGCAGTTCGCTCCCCCAACAACCGGGAAGTAGAAGGTACTGCCCCTGCCCCCTCTGCTCTTATCCCTGCTGAGTTAATTGAATGCAAACTGTTTTTACATTTTGGACTCAGTTTGCAGCAATTGAAATTAGCTGAGGATGAAGGGGGAAGGTGAGAGGCGGAGAGAGAAACTGGTACATTTTTAAAGAAGCTGAAAAAGTGAGATGACAGGATTAATCAGGACTGTCCCTGCCAAACTGAGACACTTGGAGGGTATGCAACTTAAGTTGTGACACTTCATTGTACTCTATTACTCATAGGCTTCTGTTGTTTTGTACTTCCTGTTTCTTATAATATTATTCAGTGTCATGTTAACAGTTTTTAATTATTTGTTTGTGGTGTTTTTTTTTTCTCCCTTGTGTTCTGAAGATGTTTTGCTTGTTTAAAGGCCCTCCCTTGTTTCCTGTTATTTGTCCATTCCTCTTCATGCCAGTCACAACGTCCTATGTTGAGGCAAGCAATGGAAAAGGAAGTAGCAGCTAGGAGCCAGACTGGATGTGATGCAACACATCTGCAATTAGTATTTCCTGCATCGCTTTTATAGAAAACAGGCACAGGGCCCTGTTTATCCAAGGCAAAATGGAAAGGGACTGTTTTTCCTACATCAATTTCCCATATATCCCAAGTATATCCTTGCTTATTTAGGGAGACATAATATGTAGTACGACACTGATGCTTGCAGATTTGGGGTAAATAACAGCTTGCAGAAAGGAAGGGATGCTCGTCACAAAGCACTGGGAGAAAGAATTAAACATCTTTCTGGAACTACTTTTCCATTCCAGTGTGGAATCTACTGCTATTATTTGTTTAAAACCAAGGGATCCATAGGTTTCCTACATCACTCCAACTCAAAGTGGTGGTCCCTGGAGAATTTCCAGGAAAGGAAAAACCAATTGTTGCCAATGAGCACAAATATGATGATGGTCCCTAGCCTGCTGGACAAAAATAATTGATGGTCCTCCATGTCAGATAGCCTAGGAAGCATTGTCCTACATCACATCTAGGAAATTTTCAAATGGGGAAAGTAACCCCCGGGGAGATGGGGAGGGAAACGGGGCTCTTCTGGTTGCAGCACTCCGTTTCGCCCTCCCCCTTCCTTCTCCTGATCTCCTGTTTAAGTATTTGAAGGGATGTCACGCTGAGGATGGAGCAGGCTTGTTTTCTGCTGCTCCAGAGACTGGAACACGGAGCAATGGGTGCAAGCTCCAGGAACAGAGATTCCACCTCAACATGAGGAGGAACTTTTTGACAGTAAGAGCTGTTCGGCAGTGGAACGCACTCCCTCGGAGCGTGGTGGGGTCTCCTTCCTTGGAGGTCTTTAAACAGAGGCTGGATTGCCATCTGTCGGGGATTCTTTGATCAAGATTTCCTGCGTGGCAGGGGGGTTGGACTGGATGGCCCTCGTGGTCTCTTCCAACTCTGCAATTCTATGATTCCTGTCGTTCTCCCTCCGCGCTGCTTTCATTTCCCTCCCGCTATGTTCCGAAATTTTTTTACTAACAAAGAACTTTTGTTAGTAAAAAATAGTGGGAGGGAAATGGAAGCAGCACGGAGGGAGGATGACGGGAGATCGGGAGAAGGAACGGGCCTGTGAAATGGAGCACTGCAACCAGAACCACTCTGTTTCTCTCCCGATCTCCCTGGGAGTTACTTTCCCCATGTGAAAATCTCCATAGTTGTATTGCGACAGGAGAAAACAGGTGGAATCTTCTGGATAATCAGTAGGACTGTGGAAGCCTTCAAGGGAAGTTGGAATGGAAATAAACTGTTGCAGCTTGTCAACTTGTGTGTATAAGGAGATATTGCCTGATTAGAGAGTGGTGGGGAGAATATATAACAGAAATGTTACCAGTTTCATCATTTCTATAATCCCTAAACATTGCTAAGAGTTATGTTTTCAGTATCAGGAAGAGAGTTCACTGTTTAGCCATTACATGTACTGCTCAGCATGGTGTAGTGGTCTGAATGCTGGACTAGGATATTGAGAGGCCAGACTTTGAATCTCTGCTTGGCCATGGAAACCCACTGGGTGACTCTGGGCAAACCATACTGTCTCAGTCTCAGAGGAAGGCAGGGCCAAACCTCCTGTGAACAAATTCTGCCAAGAAAACCCCATGATAGGTTCACCTTAGGATCACCATAAATCAGGAATGACTTGGAGGCACACAACAACAAATATTGCCCAGTTGTTACTTCTCAGTGGCTGGGTCCCATAAAATATCTGTAATGTCTGAAGGATGGAACTACATAATGGATTTTAATTTTTTCAGTATTCCACACATCCAGCAGATTATTATCAGGGAGGCTAATACTCATCATGAATTAATATAAGAATGATCAGTTCTACAGTTGTGAAAGGGCAGCAAAAGTTTAGCTATTTACTCTGTGATTATTATGAGTCCTGCCAAAGCTGGGGAGAGATGCTTTTGGGATTTTCAAGTTTATGTGCCAAAATAATTTGGTTGGTTTTAAGTACTGTACACCTTGATTTCACTATGTCTTGGGACACCCCTTACTATCAGAGAGCTGGGCTGGATTGTTCAAAAACCATTAATAACCTTAGGAGGCTGAGTAATGGTTGGGTAGGGGTTAGGTAACTGATAGGAAGGTTTCTAGGGCAAAATGACCAATGACACAGTAATTGATGCAATTATCCTACTCCAGAAAAGTACTTTTCCCAGAGAGGGAGGGAGAGCAGGAGGGAGGGAAAGGCAGAGGAAATGCCATTGAACACAGAACTGCTGGTGTAGAGAAAAATTGCCATTCATCTTTGAATTACCAAATGAAGTCCAGCGTCTTCTTGCTGCTCTTTTCAGAGAACCCGAAATTCTCTTGTAAGAGCTTTCACGCCAGGGACTAAATGAGCATTTTTGTTTTGAATCACCTTCTCCTAACCATGTTTATGTAGTGGTAAAGTCCAGTGATTTGAGTAAAACTGACTTCATAGTACATATATCTGGGAATGCAGCTCAAGTTTAAATGAGTGGAATGCCCAAGAGGTAGTTTATATCAGAAACCCATTATGGTTCCTATACATACACAGTGAGGTTAAGACTGATTGTGGGTGGTTCCCTTAAGATCACCTAATAAATTTGTGGCAGAGTTGTGATTATAACTGGGTATTTCCTGATTCACAGTTTCCTCTCTTGGCTGCTACATATCTTATGGGCCAAATTAGTCCTTTGGGCCAATGGGGGATAATTAACAGTCCCACTCCAGTGGCTTCCATTCTTCTTCTTCTTCTTTTTAAATGTGCATGTTGTAATGTCACATCACTTACAAAAGAAGGAACCAGAGTTTGCATCTTTAATTTCTTACCCTCTTTGCTGCTGGTTTCCTATCTCTCTCCCTACTAAAATGGCATTTAAATACATTTACACTACAGTATGCATATGTATGTTTACTTAGAAGCACGTCTCATTGAGTTCTATGGGACCATTCCAAGCAAATTGTCTGTAACTTCAGCAGTTAACCACTAGTAAGAGGACCTACTTGAGATGGCATGTTCAGAGTGAATCCCTATTCTTCCACCATCTTCCTGCTCTCACTTCTTTTCTGACAGGAGTTTCTCGCCAAGACTAAAAGGCATCATTGAGTTTTATACCCTCAAAGATCTTCATGCAGCAGCCGACCCTAATCATCTCCTGTCTGAAACAAAACATACTTGAAGACAAAGCAGATAGAATTATTCATTGCATTTTATGAGTTTTAAACAGCTAATGAAAGCTAATAAGTGGATGTATGTAAGAGGCCTTGTAATATGTTTGGGGAAAATAAGCATACCAAGTTGTGGTGTTGCATGACAAATCTAGACTCTTGATTTATAAATAAAAAGCACAGAACACAGGATTTATATTGCTGAGCAAATGAACATTAAACAAGGAATGTGCACACTATCTTAATCCTCAAGATGCACTACAGAAATAAGAGCAGGCAAGGATTACACCAGAACCACCATTAAGTTTGTTTAAAAAGCAGCATCACTATACAGTACATTCTTTGTTGGGTGTATTAATGAGTTATTCTTCATCTGTCCTCAGTCAACAATATTTAGCCATTCCCATGACTGCATTTCATTTTAAGTCTCAACCCAAATCAGATACCTTATAGAAAAAAAACACATTCATTTCATATAGGCTCAAGTCTGCCTGGTTCAGTTAGTAAATGAATTTTATTTAATAATTAAATCTTCAAAACAATATATGTAGCATTTTGGTCTCCCCTTTTCAGAAGTGAAAATATAGGCTGCCCTCCTGTTCAGGAAATACAATGTTGTCAGCCTCACTTACAACACTGTAATTATTCCAATTCAAGTTTATGATCATGTCAGGATCGCAAGGACCTAAAATGCCACCCAGAACCTACTTTTGAAACCTCACAGCTCCCCCCCCCCCAACACACTCATTTTTGAGGTGCTGGAGAATGGGACAGTGAGCAATGATGTGTCCAGCCCTCTCTTAGGCAGGGGGTGTGCTGAAACAGGCATCTGTGGCAGAATCCCCCAGGAGTCTCTGCAACTGTCTTATCTCAGAGAACCCTGCAAATCTGAAAGGGCTGGATGCATCATTACTTGCCACTCTGCTCTTCAGTGTCCTAGAAATGGCTGTATTGGGTGTGTGTGTCTGAGAGGCTTCAAAGGATGGATTTTGGAGGGTAGTATTAGGAGACGTCATAGCTACTTCTCTGTAGTTATGTCTCCTAGTGGAAGATCTTGGCCACAGTTTTAATTTCTATTTCTATTTGGATCTTTTCTTAATCAGAATGTTGGCAGACATGGGGGGGGAGAAGGGGGGGAAGGCAGACCCCCTCCCCAAAAAAACTTCATTGTAGCAGTAAGGGCATTGTCCCACAAATCAAGAAATGGACTATTAGTACACAATGACAATTACAAGGAATGAATACATAGATAACTACAAGGAAGGAGTTAAACTCTTCAAATAGCCACTCAACTATCCTTTCTCTTGTTTTGTGCATTTTGTTATCTATATGAAAGAGCAGTAGAACTTTGTTATGTGATTCTTTAAAAATATTTCTTGTTTGTCAGCTTGATTGGTTTTGGGTCATTTAATGTTATTTAAAAATCCACGATTACCTTATAAATGTGAAAGGGTATTGAAGAACTTTGGGAAGTGAAACAACGCTCACAAAGCCTATCCTTAGAATCTTCTACCCACTCTCTTATCTTCTAATTGAGAAGCGTGTAGCAGATACAAAACTCCAACAAGACCTTGCAAGCAATCCATTGTCTTGATCCTTCAATTCTAACAGAAATCTGTTTCAGTGTGTGGCCAAATTGAAAGGCCAGAGCCTCCCAAAGCAAGAGTTTGTGGGATTTTTCCAGTTCATGAGCCAAAAGAACATGGTGGCTTGGGTGACTATGGACCTTGACTTGGAGAGGATGCAATGCCACCATTTGATGCTGTGGCTTGGTGAGAAAAGGGACCTAGGCAGTTTTCTTACAATGATTTCTTGCCACACTACATCCAGAGCCTTTGGATACAGAAACTATTTTGTTGGGACCAGCTGACTTCTTTCCTGACCTTCTTCCCTTTTCCACCTGATCTCCTTCCCTCTCTGGATGACCATCTGTGGATGTATCACTGGCTCCATGCTCTGAATTATCTCAGTGCATTGCAGGAAGAAGCTACAAAGAAACAACCAATTCTTACTTTACACAAGCAGTACAGTTAATGTACCCTCACTCCCCCCATAGCACTCTTGCATTTCAAAGACAATGCACCCATGTGAGAAAAGCAATAGTGCAATCACTTCCTATGTTAGCCACTGCTCCTATGATCTTGTATAAATTTTGCCAGACTGGTGTGGCATGGAACTACAGACGTGTGGCAAGTAGCACACCAGAAAAACCTGCCATTAAGCATGCTACACAATCATGAATATAATTAGGATGGAAGGTTACAATAGCTACGCAAATACAACCACATAACCAAGTAACATTATGCTGATATTATAGGTACAGTTGTCCCTTCATATTCGCTGGGTTTGGTTCCAGAACCATCCATGGATACCAAAATCTGTGAATACTCAAGTCCCATTGAATGCAATCGCATAGCAAAATGGTGTCCCTTATATAAGATGGCAGAATCAAGGTTTGCTTTTGGGAATATTCATAGAATCATAGAATTGTAGAGTTGGAAAAGACCACGAGGGCCATCCAGTCCAACCCCCTGCCACACAGGAAATCTTGATCAAAGCATCCCCGACAGATGGCAATCCAGCCTCTGTTTAAAGACCTCCGAGGGAGTGTGTTCCACTGCCAAATAGCTCTTACTGTCAAAAAGTTCCTCCTCATGTTGAGGTGGAATCTCTGTTCCTGGAGCTTGCATCCATTGCTCCGTGTTCCTGTCTCTGGAGCAGCAGAAAACAAGCCTGCTCCATCCTCAGCGTGACATCCCTTCAAATACTTAAACAGGGCTATCATATCGCCTCTTAACCATCTTTTTTTCCAGGCTAAACATACCCAGCTCCCTAAATCTCTCCTCATAAGGCATGGTTTCCAGACCTTTCACCATTTTAGTTGCCCTTCTCTGGACATGCTCCAATTTGTCAATATCCTTTTTGAATGGTGGTGCCCAGAACTGGACACAGTATTCTAGGTGAGGTCTGACCAAGGCAGAATAGAGTGGCACTATTACTTCCCTTGATCTAGACACTATACTTCTATTGATACAGCCCAAAATTGCATTGGCCTTTTTAGCTGCTGCATCACACTGCTGACTCATGTTGAACTTGTGGTCTACTAGGACTCCTAGATCCCTTTCGCACGTAGTCTCGTTCAGCCAGGTCTCTCCCATCCTATATCTATGCATTTCATTTTTCCGCCCAAAGTGCAGTACTTTACATTTCTCCGTATTGAATTTCATTTTGTTAGCTTTGGCCCCGCTCTCCAGTCTATCAAGGTCATTCTGAATTTTGATCCTGTCCTCTAGGGTATTAGCTATTCCTCCTAATTTAGTGTCATCTGCAAATTTGATTTATTATTTATTTTTTAAAGAATATTTTCAAGCCGTGAATACTTAAAACTGTGAATACCAAAGCTGTGAATGTGGAGGGACAAGTGTATATTGATCTGAAAACAAAACAAAGATGTTAGACTTAACCTTCTATTGATACAAACAAACAAAAAAAATACCTAAATGCCCCTAGATTCATTCGGAAACAAAACTGTAAATAACACAGCACAGCCTATATTTTGACTTTATTCCATTCTAAATCCTATGGATTTGGGGGAAAAAACCCTATGGAATTTGATGAAAAATACATTCATAACCCCTAAAACTGCTTTGATATTTCAACCATAAGCAACATGACTGTTCCATTCTTTATATTAATTGAAAGGTCAGTTGTAGAATCTAGATACAGTAGGCCCTCAGGATCCATTGGGATTGGGTTCCAGGACCCCCCATGGATACCAAAATCCATTGATGCTCAAATCCCATTATATACAAAGGTGTAGTAAAATAGTGTCCCTCATATTAAAACAGCAACCAGCAAGGTTTGCTTTGTGGAATTTCTCCCTGAACATTTTTTGAGCCATGGTTGGTTGAATCCATAGATTCAGAACCTGTAGATACAGGGGGCCAACTGTACATGTCTTTGTTAGAAATGTCTTAAATCTCATACATGTCTTTGGAAAAAAATTATTATTGATTATACGACACATAGGCGTGAAGCATGGAAATACAGGCCACTCCCCATATCTGTGGGGATATGTTCCTGGACTTACCATGTATAAAAGTGAAATCATGAATAATAGCAAACCCTATTAAAATAAAGGACTTCCTGTAAAGGCATACCTAGTGTTGTGTTGGAGAACCTAGCAATTCCTAGAGAGGATACCTCTTTGGGAATTTTCAGTGCAACTGTATAGTATGTGTCCCCTAGTTTGTGTACCTTGGATAACTGAAACCATGGATAACTGAAACCGCGGATATGAGGGGGCAACCTATAATGTGTTTCGTACTAATTCATGTTTTTTTAAAAACAATGTGGAGAAATCACTTCACAGTTTACTTTTAACTTAAGGAGGCCCATTCTTCTTCTTGTTCCTCTCCTACTGGAGGTTGGATAACATTATGGCTATTCTATCTTTAAGGGCCACACTTGTTCAGTTTTTGGCATCGAGAATGGCAAGTTTGGACCCATTAATTCTTCTGCTCTTCTCTCCAACCAATGACTAGAGACCAGAGATAAGGTGCTATTTAACATGTGGAGTGAAATCCATTCTGGTTTGTAGCCCTAGAAGTTTTGCATGGAGTAAGAGTTCTGGTTTTCAGATTGCCTGTGGTTTCTTTAAAAATAATAATTAACATAATGATCCATGGAACAAAATAAATATTATTATTGCTAATGGCAACAATAACAAATTCATTTCTGGAGCCCACAAAGAATTAACAAAATGGATTATTTTAAAGCTAAGGTTCCACACTCTATATGCACACACACAAGGAAAAAGAATTGCTCACTTAATGGTTATTGTTCTTCATAGTTCATCAGGATCATTTTAAAGTCATCCTGTGAATATTAGTAACAGATCTGAAGGAACAAACATATGGGTACTTGTTAGCTACAATGTTGGGATAGCCAACGACAATCAGAAGTATTGTCCTGAATCCTACTGGTTAGTCTTAACTACAGTAAATCCACTGAATCAATTGTTAAATAGTGAATCAACACACAGGTAAATCTCATTGTTACAGTGGGTCTACCCTACTGTGGCAAATGTCTCAATTTGAAGTTGAAGGCTTTCATGGTTGGCATCCATAGGTTTTTAGTGGTTTTTTTCCGGGCTGTGAGGCTTTGTTCTGGAAGAGTTTATTTAAAACCCAATGAAAACCCAATGTCTCAATTTCTTCATACTAGCATTATGTCGCACTGCCATAGCGGATACGAATCCCAACCCCCCTTTTTTCGCATGAACCTGAGAGGAAAAACACACAACAAAATCAAAACAATCAATTAATCAAAACATGCAGTTTTGCCACGCGCATTATTCCTTGCCCTCCTGCCCATAGGAAATATCCATTTTCATACTTGGAAAGGCAAAGTACTATAAGTACTGAAATGATGACAAAGCAATCATAAAATTATAAAAAGAACCAAATGGACACTTAAAGATTTTGAAGTTTATCTTTCTAAGAGACAGCTTACACAGTGATTCCTGCTCTCCCCACTATATTCTTTACAGGAACCACCTCAGCTCTAACTATAAGGAGAAATTCCCAGGAACCTGTACTGCATGCTTTACACTGGTTTCCAAAATGTCTGCGGTCCTTTAGAGGCACTGTGATCAAAATACCCTTTCCCAGCACCCAGCATACCCAGTTCACATAGTACAACTCTCCTCCAGGCGTGCCATTCTGAGATGGCAATGGACAGCCATCTTCCTTGATTCCATTTTTGACCAAACATGGTTGTTTCTCAGGAGCATCTGCACAGTACTGGATTTATACTACTTCTCAGAAACAATGAAAGGGGGCTATAAACTAGGTAATATAATTTCCCTCAAAAAGTGCCATTTTTGTCCTGGGTTATACAACTGCATATACAGTCATTTTGAGGTAAACCAAAACAACAACAACAACAAACGCTCTCTCTTTCATACATATAGACTGAAGCCAAGAGCTGACTTTTGCAGAAGTTGTGTTTCCCTCCTAAACCTTTTTTGCTCTTCCACATTATTGAAATTTGAAATGGCACCTCTAGGCTTTTTTCTCCACAGGAACATGTTGCCAGTGATCATTTGTATGAGGAAAATCCTGCAACAAAGGATTATGTGGACCGGCCTACGTTGTCTATAAATACAAAACTGACAGTGGCTTGTAGTTTGGCAGTATTTTGGCATTTTGGAAGCTATCAAGTATGGAAGGTTTAGTTGAGTGGCACATCCTCCTATTATGCATGGCTAACTCTGGTTTATTGGCATCAGGGAAGAGTCTACTCCTGTCAGCCAAGCTTCTGTATGTTTTCATTTGCTTTTATAAATACAAAGCTGATAGCTTTTCCCTAGGAATATGGTAGGAACACATTTTCTTGGTTCCTCCTCCCAGTATACATTAACAATGGTCTAGAAATTAAAACAGGTGGGGTGGAGGAAAGAGGACAAGGGACAGTCATCCAAGTGTGATTGACCGGTTGTTGCGCGAGCAATGACTTGGAAGTTGGACGTCAGATTCTTTTACAGTAATCTGGTCCAGGGTGAAGTGATCTCAGATATTTAAAAAAAATATTCCGTTCTATATCAAAATTAGACACATGCCTTTTCTTTCCATGAAGAGAAGTACAACAGGACACTGCAACTTCTGCCTGCCTAAACAGTTTCTCTCTCAACTTAAGGTTAGACACCAGACAGCATCACTTATTGGTGGCTTACAGAGGCCTGATTTGGGAATTTGGCTGTAATTATGGGAAAAGTTACATCACACTTGGGTCAGTTACTATGGAAGGAACAAAACTGCTCATTTGTATTGCTTTAAAATGTACACAGTAAATATGTATATTAAAAAAACAACAGTAACACACTAAGTTTGTGATGCTGAACCAACTAGAAGGTTATGTATGATGCAAGGCTTTAGCAAATGAGAACTATAGATACAAATTTCATTGCAGAGTATGTTGTAGACAAACGTCTCTCTCTCTCTCTCTCTTGCTTTAAATATGAAATCCTACACTGTAGGGTTTTTTTCCTTTTTTTTTTTTGTAGTGGTAGAAAATGTTTTGAACAATTGTCTGTGAGCATGAGCCGACAGTTCGTTACTGAGATCCCCAGAATGCCAAAAAATTTGCAATGCAAACAATTAGTACTGTATGCCAACCCTGCAAAAAGCCCTAACACACACACAGCCTCAAAACAAGAGGCTTCAATGTACAACCTCAGAGAGTCTTTCTGATTTCCATGTACCACTTTGACATTGTTACAGCCCCAGTGAAGCTGCCTCCAGCCTGGCAATCCCTACATGCCAAGCCTCTTCAATCGGTTAGAATGCCACAGGAGAGGAAATAAATAAATAAATAAATGCTAGCAGCACAACCATCAAATCATTTTCATATTGAACCTGCGTGGTCCTGGAACCTCCCCTTCCACCACTGCGCCATTGTTTTTACGGGGGACGTACTCTAGGTCAATGCTGGCTTTATGCTTGCCTTTCCCTCGGCTCCACACAAAAAGTAGTAAGAAACAAAATAAAACCACCCCAAGAAATGTGAAACAGCCCATGGCTGTTGACACCAGTATTGTCTTCAGGTCCAGGGAAAATGTATTGACATTGGTCCCATTGGAACTGGTGTCATTGGAATCCGTCATATACATAGGAGTCCTGTTAGCATAAAGGAAACGATCTGAGGCAAACCCTTTGACAGTGAGGGTGGCTGATGTGGTGTCATTCCCAGCGGCATTGCTGGCAACACAAACGTAGAGCCCGCTGTCTTGGTCTTGGGCAAATCGGACCTCCAGCGTGCCATCTCCCAGCACAGTAGCTCTTCCATTAGATTTCGTGGTGACCAGCCTCCGTCGTGGTGTCAGCCAGGCAATGGTTGGCTGAGGGTCACCATCGGCATTGCACAGGAGTTGTACTGTCTGCCCTTCCTCTACCACCAAGTATTGCAGCTTTTTCTCACGTATCCTGGGCTTCTTGCAAGTGAAGTAGAAAGAAAGGGCAGTGCTGTGGAAGTCTTTGAATGGCCTCTCTTTGACACTATCTGGGCCAGCACACATGGGTTGCTGGCCGCCAAACTGCAGTGTGGGCTGCCTTTGTAACATCCAAAGCAGGCGACAGTCACAAGCGAGTGGGTTGTGGCTTATGCAGAGGACCTCCAGTGCTTTGGTAGAATGGAACACATTCTCTTCAATAGTTTCCAACAGGTTTTGGGACACGTTAAGTACACGAAGGAACCGCAGTCCTTGGAAAGCATGGGGTTCGATAGCACGCAACTGGGCGCCGACAATATGAAGCTCCTGCAAGCGCATCACGTCTGAGAGCATGCCTGACTCAATGGTGCTGATGGGATTGTAGGAGAGATTCAGGTGGGTCAGGTACACTAGGTGCTTGAGAGCAGCATAAGGTATGGTGGACAGGTTGGTATTGGTGATGGAGAGATATGTGAGGTTCAAGCCATACAGGCTATTGGCAGGGATTATATCCAGCATAGGCCAGTAGTCTATTTCTAGGTTTTTTAGGTGGAACAGTTTCTTAAAGGCATATGGAGGCAAATGGTTAATGTTGAGATGTCTCAGATGTAGACTGATGAGGTTGTGAAGGTGGGAAAGGGCTTCTGTTGGTACAGCTGTGAGGTTGCATTTTTCCAGGCTGAGCTGCTCCAGGCTAAGCAGTCCACTGAAGGCCCTGTGAGATATGTAAACCAAATCGTTGTCCCCAACCTCAAGGGACTTGAGGTTGTGCAGATCCTGGAACATATAGTCCAGCAAAATGACAATCTTGTTCTCACTGATATCGAGCTTTGTTAGGTTTGACAGCCCAGTGAAAACGCCCAAAGGGACCAGTTTCAGACGGTTCCCTTTCAGTCGCAAAGAGCGTAAGTTAAACAGGTTATTAAAGGCTCCAGGCTCGACATTGGCAACAATGTTGTCACTGAGATCTATCTCCTCAAGCAGCGGGAAGGCTGTGAACTCCTCCGGGTTGACACTTTTCAGCCTGTTCTTGCTAAGGTCCAGGATTTTTGTCTCAATGGGAATGCCCTCAGGAATGGCAATCAGGCGCCTCCGGTGACAGCTGACAGACTTGTTCTGTGCTGAGCACTCACAGCGGGCTGGGCAGCCTATGGTGGAGCCCATGAAAATTAGCAGCACAGCCAGACCTAGTAATGGCTGCCAGCATGATATGGCTGTGTGAAGCATGACTCCACCGATGTTGTCTAATTCTCCGTCACAGGCCTGCCAAGAGAGAGGGGGAGAGGAAAGAAAAGAGGAGAGTTAGCTTAGCTTGATAAGAGTCTCATTCTCAGGTTAAACCCCATTCACTTTCCCTTAAAACAACTGCAGTAAAGCCTGTAAATCTGTCCTCTCTTTCTCTCATACACACTCAGTTCAGGGATGCACTTAATTATTGGTTCTCCTCAATTCTTCCATATGCTCAGCAATATACTTTGAATATGATGGCCAGTTGTTGAACAGCAGCAATTTATTGATTAAGATGATTTGTAGACCTTATTCATGTACAGGTTTAATAGGTCAGAGCTGATGTCAACATTACTTCAAAATACTTTTAATTTTTTTAAAAATATATATAAACATAAGTAGTATATATTGGCCAGTCAGTGGTTTAGCAGCAATTTATTTTTAAAGATGGTTTGTAGACCTT
Organism: Gambelia wislizenii; assembly: GCA_030847615.1. Classification (NCBI taxonomy): domain Eukaryota; kingdom Metazoa; phylum Chordata; class Lepidosauria; order Squamata; family Crotaphytidae; genus Gambelia; species Gambelia wislizenii. The sequence continues at coordinate 313,039,804 of JAUMIR010000002.1, read as the reverse complement.
AATTGCATACACTTTTAGTAGAAAATATCAATATTTCTTCAAGATATTTTAAGGTTGTTGTTTTTTAAAAAAATCTAATCATAAGAAGCATAATTTTTTCTGCTTTTAGTTTCACAACATTCCTGTAAGGTAGATCAGTATTACTATTGTCAACATATTGCAGACAGAGAGCAGATACTGAGAACGAATAAATTGCCTAGATTACAACATAGGTGACATGAACTACACGCTTCCTGATTCATAGCTTATTCACTCCTCCACTATAGTTTACACAATTGTTTTTTATGCTGCTTTTTTATCATACAGACTTCAAGGAGGCTTACAAATTATTAAACATAAAACAATAAATGTAAAACAATAAATAATACAATCAATAAGAAGACGTTTCATTTATATCTAACTTGGATGTACCAAGATGAAACCACCAACAACAACACCTTGCAATTCTAAAGTACTGAGGATCAGCACTGTTAAAGGTCAGTGGTCAGATTTAATCCAGACTTCTTGTATTTCTTAAACCTATTGTGAATTCCAGACTCCCAAATAGGGCCAATCTCCTGAAAATCAGTGCATGCCACTTTTGCTTCTTGGAATTAATGTTCATGTTCCCCCCCCCCCAAAATATGTTACATTGGCTCTAGGACAAAGCACATACTCAAGGGCAAAAACATATAGATTTGCTGGAACAACTTTTGCTTCAACCAGGTTGAAGGAGCCCTGGTGGCGCAGTGGTTAAATGCCATTCCTGCAAGCCACCATGTTACAAATTCAATCCCAAATTTTATTTAGGTATTTATACCCTGCTCTTCAGCCACAAAGGCTATCAGAGCAGATTACAAATTGTTAAGCAATAGCAATTTACACATCTACACTGAATTAGGCAGTTTCCAATGTATTAGCTAATTGCCCCCACAAACCGGGTACTCATTTTACCGACCTATGAAAGGATGGAAGGCTGAGTGAACCTTGGAGCCCGCTGCAATCGAACTTGCAATGTGGTGACTTTGCAGTACTGGCATTAAACCACTGCGCCACCAGGGCTCCAAGGTTCACTCAGCCTTCCATCCTTTCGTAGGTCGGTAAATTGAGTACCCAACTTGTGGAGGCAATTAGCTAACACACATTGGAAACTGTTTAATGCAGTGTAGATGTGTAAATAGCTATTGCTTAAAACAATTTGTAAGCCGCTCTGATAGCCTTGTGGCTGAAGAGCGGGGTATAAATAAATAAATAAATTTTAAAAATGGTTTGGGGGAGGCATCTGTTCAGAAACCCTGTGCATAGCAAGTGGCTGAAACTTGAGGACTTTGGCTAAAATCTAGTAAACATGATGGCGGAGTCCAAGGGCTCATCTACACGGGCCAGGATAAGCTGGCTCCCCACCCATGGATCAGGCCCATTCCTCCCCTGTTACCTGAACAAAATGGGCTGGAGTCCAGATGGGCACGCCAGCCAGTCCCTGCAGCAGTTGCTGCATGCGTCCCACTTTCCAGATCCAGGCAAGAGGCCTACAGCATGTGAACCCCCTGCAAGTGAACAGCTTTGGTCATATACTGCAGGCCCCCTTCCTGGATCTGGAAGAGTGAGGCAATTGGCAGCTACAGTAACTGTCTGGTGTGTTGGAACATGCTTCTGCAGTCACATGGGGCCTGATCCATTTTATTTTGGATGGAATACAGTTAAACATGATTTTTTTCTCAAACATTTTATCAGGCCCTACCCCATTTCCCCCACATCTTAGCCTTGTCTTTGCCCGGGGGTTGTGAGGACTGGCCTTAGGCAAAACGGGCAAAAGACCTGTGTCTCAGGACTGCAAGGCAATAAGACAGGGGAAAGATGGGGTAAATTGCCTGCGTAGATAAGCCCCAAGTCTCTGTCCACATGCCTATGCCACCACCGAGGGCAAGTCAGAAGATTCTCTCTAATTCCTTCCCTGGGAATTCATTCCCTTGGCTTATCCTGTGCTTCCTGCACCTCCTTTCGGAATTCTCTAAATGCTGACCAACCCCCATCACTGGCCTCTTCCTGTGCAATGAAATCTGTACATGTGTGCATTGGTAGATAACCACATAATTCTACACAAGAGCTGATTGTGGATGGAAGAAGTAATTTGCACTCTCACTGGCTACTGCCTCAGACACTATGACAGCTGTTGTGATGGCCTGACTGGAGATTTCAAATCACAGCAGGTGGTAGACTGTCCTGCTTTCCAGGATCATTGGAAACATTTATGTTCTTTAGTTGTTTCATTGAGCCAATGATGGGCTTACCACCTGGAGCAGGAAAATGGGGCAGTGGCGCTTGCAGCAGCCATTTTAAATTGTGTGCTAGAGAAAAATCTGAAGGAAAAAAAAGAAGGCTGACTACTGCATTGTTACTTAGAGTCTTCCTTGAGTGAGTAGCAGCCACATAATATGATTTTTTGGTGGAATTTTTGTTTCTACTCTACATATGTTCTAGAGGTAGTTTCTCTCAACTAGGACTTTGAGACACTGATGCCTCAGAACTTCATGCCCACAGTTGTACAGGTAATGGGCTCTGGACTAAATTCTTCCATTAAGATCCTGCTCCCATCAGGGATTGGTTGTATTGCTCTCTGCATTAAACATGCACCCTGTACCCTAAATGCACACAACTGATTCAGGGCTGGCCCTACCACTGGGAAGAACAGAAAACCACCTCAGGGAATGGATTTGGAACATCATAAAAGGGTGGATAATTGCTATTTTAATAATACTAATATGAAGGGGAAAGGAGTTTGTTGGTACAAAAATAACTTCAAAGTCCTTTAGTAGAAACACCAAACAGCAAAAAGTCTGAGGCCATCCCTGAAAGTGAATATATCCATATTAATCATTTGACCCTTATCTCTTACAATTCTTTATCTTCTGATTTTCTTTCCTTGCTATCAAAATATAGATAAGAAGCTCATTGGGGTACTGATATGTCTTTTTGTTGTTGTTCAGGAAAACTACAAATAAAAGCAAACTAAGGATTTTTTATTAAAATTCCTAAACCGACAATGCAATATTATACTGTACTTATTTGATCCCACTTAAATCAGGGAGACATAACTCTCTGTTAAATGTGTTTAGGACTGGAGACTGAGCTTGAATAAAAAAGAGTTTCCACTGCAATGATGTCACATATCTATGTATGATGACTCCTGTGGTACACTCATTGATTTTTTTTTTAAATTCAGATTTGGATTAACTCTGTTCAGCAGTATCATGTGAAGCTTGTATTTAATAACACCTGATACAATGAATTCAGTTTCCCTAGAGCTCCAGCCATATCATGAAAAATAAAACTTGATGCTTCTCAGCTTGTCAAACAGCTGTTCAGACACTGAGATTAGCATATTATCTATACAAAAATGTACAGTCTGTAAAAGAGATTAGTCTTGCTTATTGTATGTGACCATTCCAAGACACATAAACAAAGGATGTTACATATCTATCTGAAATAATTCATTGTCATGAAAATTAATGGAAATTACATAAAATATACTTAACATTCTCAATCACTAGTTAAAATAAATAAAAGTTACATGAACCTGTATAATATTATACATCAAATTAATGATCTCAAAATTCTGAAGGTTAAATCCAACTGCTAGTCCAAACTACAGTTGGCCTAGTGAATCAACTGAATTTACCAAAGTATTAGTTTACAAAGTTCCTACTGAATCAGTGGGCATGTTTTAAATGGGATTACCCACTAGATTTAAGGAGCCAGTGTGGTGTAGTGGTTTGAGCATTGGACTATGACTCTGGAGATGAGGGTATGAATCTTCACTCAGCCATGGAAACCCACTGGGTGACCTTGGGCAAGTCACATTCTCTCAGCCTTAGAGGAAGGCGAAGGTAAACCACCTCTGAACAAATCTTGCCAAGAAAACCCTGTGATAGATCAGCCTCCGGCTTCTCTTAAGTTGGGAAAGCCTTGAAGGCACACAATAACAAAAACTAGATTTAGTCATGGATATGCTTTATAAGGCACAGCATTGTTTTTACAAATTTCCCCCAATCATCAATTACTATAGATAGAAACTGTGCAGTTTTAGCAGTTGGATCCCTCTTTGGCCCACAAAGCAGATATAATCTCATGGACAGACTTCTCAACATGTCCCTCTAGTTATGGTTTCCTTAGTACGTTATATAAAGGACAATGCATATTAATATGCGTGAGGTCTGCCACTTGCTTTAAGCTACAAGTACAGTTAATGCTCAGAATATGACCTACGGTCTTTATTTTCCTTCTAACATAGCTGATGGCATTCAGTTTTCAGCCATCCTACCAAGTGAGTTTCTACAAATTGTTTAAAGAAAGGAGAGCAGAGGGAGTATAAGGGAAATTCTTGTACAATGGTGCTGTTTTAGGAAATGATATGTTTTCTTTTTCTGTCTATAAAGCTGCATCACTCAGTCTTTGCTTCAAAATGTATTCTTATACATAATTTCCAAATTCTTAATGTACACTTCAGGAATGCCTAATTTAACTGCTAAGGATGAAACAAACTCCTTCTAGGAACCACTGCTAATTTCCTCAAAGAACACGAAAGCTCACGAAAAGTAGCTTTTAATCAACATTTTAACATCATTTTACGCACTACTGTTTGCCTAGCAGCTGTAGCAAGTTCTTCTCTACATAAATAAGAAGGGAAGATGCTAGTGATGATCAGAACATTTTATCTTGAACTATTTCCAGAAAGTTTGTACTCCAGCACTGCCATCTCCAAGCCTCACAGAGTTGCCTATTATACAATTGAGCAGAATGTGTTTCCTATTACACAATAATTCCAGTGCTGGTACTACAAGATGTTCACCTCCTATCCTATAAAAAGGTAAAATATTCCAAGCTTTTCTTCCCATTTTCTCCATTGTTGAGTCTTTCTAGTGTCAGGAAAGACTTTGCAAACATCTCAGAAATTAGATGGGATAGAATCTGAGCAAGTATGTGTTTTTTAGGTACACCAACCAGGTACAGTGGAGTTTAGTATCAGGACCCCTCGTGGATACCAAAATCCATGGATGCTCAATTCCCATTATATACAATGGTATAGTAAAATGGTATTGTTCATATAAAATGGCAAAATCAAAGTTTGCCTTTTGGATTTTTTTTGTATTTATTATTATTATTATTATTATTATTATTTTGGTTGGGAGGAGTATTTTCAAGCCATGGATGGTTGAATCCATGGATACAGAGGACAGACTGTACCTAAAAGCCCCTATGTGCTCAGTTTCTATGCATCTACTCTAACTTCCTCTCTCTCTGTCTCTCTCTGGTTAGATCTAGCTCCAAACAAGGTTCAACGACTTCTGTAGATTTTTCTTTAATCAAACAATTTTACAAGCGTTTTTCCTCAACAGGATCTATTTCTGAACTCTTAACACCCTGATAAAAACTCAGCTTCTGTGCTCATCCAGCCTGTCTTCAGAACTGTGGAGCCTCCCACTCAAAATTACATCTTCCTGCATGGCCATAAAGACTGGAGATTTAAAATGAAATCCCATTGTTTATTGGACAGTTTATTCACTTATCCTCTGTAGTTTAAATCAACTCAATTTGATGGCTTTCCTCATGAGGTAAAAATCGTATTTTATCGATTAAATGAAAATTGAACCAACAGAGGTCAGTGGTTACTTTTTAACATTTCTTTTCTGTCAAAGTGAACACCTTCTTCTTCCAAAGCAGGTGAAAATGCAATGACCACAAAATCCACTACACTCACCTTTGTGGGACCTAAAGATGTAAACTGCTCACCCAAATCACCTGTAGTTCTCATTTTAAATAAAAAAAGTAAAATACTTGAATCTAGCTTATTTATTAACTGAATAAACTGTAAACAAGATTTGCATGCAGCCCTTTGAAGTTCTATATGATGAAGTCCCGTGCTATCATCTTTTTACAAAAAAGCACCTCCTCATATTAAAGCACCTAAAGTAGGCTTTATAATTATGGTCTTCCATGTATCCTCAAGTACAGCCTCTAACATTCTTCGACATCAGCTGTGCTGGCTAGAAAGTTGTGGTCCAAAGAAAAGAAAGGAAGAAAGCAAGGAAAGGAAAAGAAAGATTCAGATAAGCAGATCTTCCCCCATGATCAACAAATCTCTAAGTGTCTTTAGCTTTTTATTCTGAGGAATGCACTTTGGAAGATAAAACTGACTCCTCAGGGGTCTTTCAAACAAACAGTAAGAACACATAAACAGATAACTGATTTGTTTTTGAAAATAACACCTGAAAGATATCACCAAACCATTTCTTTATAAGATATTCTACTGTAGTGAAGTTTAGCAGTTTCAGCTGTTTTGTTACTTCCTTTCATCAGAAAACACAGTAAGCATTCTTTCCACATAGACACTGAACTGCCTATTAAAGTTTTCCCACTTCATGAAGTAATTATTGCTTCCCCTCATTCTTCCCAAAATAAGTACCTTTTCTATTTCAGGCCAGGCTTGTTTTTCTATTTCAAGCCAAACTGAAACCCAGCTTACTTGGGACTACACTGGATTTTTGTAGAAAATATTAGAATGGCACCAGAACTCAAATAATATAGTTGTCCTGAATTCGCATACACAGGCACATCCTTAAACCAATGAACTTAGAGTTCTTCCCACAAGTATGTGACAATTCCTTTGTCATTCCTTCCTCTGTTATCTCAACTGAAGCAGCAAAGAAAACATCTCTTTTTATGGCTGTGAACTAGCTGCAGATGTAAGGAAATGTTAATTCCTGAGAAAGAACAGCTGTATATCACTATTTCAACGGTTCTTTTTGTTTTGAAGTAACACCATTACAAGAAAAATAAAGGTTACAAGCTCAAGATCCATTTTTAAGTGACGAATTCATAGAAAGAAAACTATATTAACTGTTTTAAGGTAGGTGTGTTTTTGGGTGGGTGGGTGGGGAATAGAGGAAAATGTAATCAGAATTCTGGTAGCCAAGATCAAGGATGGGAATTCTACAACCAGTGGGCAACATGTGGCCACTTGGGGAGGGGGGGATCCAGTGTCGCCCTTGTGACACCCACTGACTCTACAAAAGCCTTGGATCCCCTATTTCTTTAAGGAAAATAATTTTTTTTCATCATCGGAAAAACCCTCACACATTTTAAATGTACCAAAAAAAAAAAAAATCCCACAAACCCTGTGGAGAAACTCTGTGTTGTTTCAGGGTGGATCCCACATCGAAACAGCCAAAACCACCCTCCCACATGGCCTGAGATGTGTCTAGAAGCGATGTGTCATCACTTTAATTTATCAAAATGGAGGCGGTGATGGAGAGCTCTGGAGGGGCCCAAACTGAGTTCATGCGGCCCTCTGGGCTTTGGAGTCTGTGCACAGACCTGATCTAAACCCAACTGTTGGTCCTAACTAGAACAGACCCCTTGAATCAATGGAATTTGTAATATTTTTCAGCTTACCAATTTCTGTTTGCTTCAGAGGGTCTATGCTAGTTGGGACTGACATTATATTCAAACCAATGTATTTGTACACAGATCTGGTGCAGTACTAAGGAAAGTGGATTTCAGTTTGATTTTTTTTCCAGTTGGCTCTACAGGTAACTTCATATGCCTGGTCTGAAACAGGAGGGATGATTATTTTGCAAAAAAGAAGGCGAAGAATGCACAAATTATGACAGTGTGAGGTGAAAATCTGTCTGCATAATGTTCACATGGAAAGAAAGCTTGCAGAAGGTTCTACCATAAGTAAATGTTCTTATATAACCAAGCTGGCAAAATTATGAAGTTTTTATGCAGCAAAAAAAATAGTTTGGTAAGACCTTTTAAGTATTTTAAATGTTTATTAAAAGACTGTCAAATGCATATTTATCTGCTCTTATCTCTTTCATGTTTTAAAGATTACCAAGGAATAAATTTTATATATTGGACTGAGTCAGGTGCAACAAAAATGCTAAAAGCACTTTGAGGTCTGTTTTTTTGTTTTTCCTGCAGACAAATTTGACTAATATCTCAAATTGTTCATCCTTAAATCCTCACCAATGTAGACCTTTAACCCCCCCATTAACACTGGACTGAAATGTTTATTTTGTATATTTAATAAATAATCTTCCAATTGATTCCAAACTAATGAGCTATATGATGAACTCTGAGGGAAAACATACACATTGAACACCATCAGCAATCATACTTTTATGTTAATCAGAAAAGGCGTAACAATCACACTAAGGAGATTTTCAGATTACACTGTTATAGTGTTACTATTCCACTTTAACTGCTCTGGCTTCCACCTGTGGAATTCTGGGGTTTGTAGTTTAGTGAGGCCTAAGAGCTCTCTGGCTGAGAGTTGTAAATGCCCCTCCCTAAACTGCAAATCCCAGGATTCAAGAGGAGGCAGCCATAGCAAATAAAGTGAAATAGTAACACTATAACAGTGTTGTCTGAAAATCTCCTAAGTGTGTGCATTTTTTAAAAAAAATGTTACAGCTTTCCAAAAAATTTAAATCTCCTGTTGGTTTCCCACACTTTACAACAGTAAAGATGGTGGCTCTGATGTCTGGCGAAGAAGACAGACAGATCTGAGTTCAATCTACAATACCTGTGAAATTATAGGAAGAGATTATTGCAATATCTCAGGATTGAATGAGCTGGGGAGAGACACACTATCTTGATATTTTAAATTATGTTCTCATGCCTATTATGGTGGCCTTTCTCCAACTTAGCCAGTCCCAAGTCTGGAGCTTCATCTATCTTGCCAACTATGCCAAACTGCAGGGGATTTTTTTTTAACACTTTAAGCTTCATGAATGGAGTCTGATACTCAAGTGAACTCTGAAGTTTATTTAACAATATAGTATTATCAAGCCAGAGTCCACCTCAAACAAGCAATTAAACCAACTTTATACAGAATTCTTAGAAAAAGATGCTGTGGCAGCAATTGAACAACAAAAAGCTATTGCAGTAATAAAAATTCAGCAATAGGAAGCAAGTGCCATCTCCAAATTATGCATGTTGCACTTGTTCTTTCTATCTTGTTCTGGTATTCTAACTGGTATATTTTTAATCAGCAGAATGCATCACAGTGTTTTGGAACATGGTTCAGAATGTTTTGTACATATTTAACTTAACTTGAAATCACTAAAGGCTTACAACATTTTCCATGTCTAAATAAACTGTGTACTTCGGGATGGCTCTACCTTACTTAGCCCTTATTACTTCTTTCTGATTTCTTTTCTTTAGCAGTGAACCCGCTCTGACTTTTTAGTTTGAGATTTAGAGGAGCTGAGCCTTATATTCAAAATAGTTTCAGGACTTGGATAGCTCCTTAAAAGCTCTGTCTGAAACCTAGAATAGATTTAGTGTCCCTTTGATATGGAAGCCACCAGCTGCCCCTGCTTTACAGCAGCTACAGCAGGCAGTAAATCTAATACTATTACTCAGAAATTACCATCTTTCTAAGCATTCATGTTTTCTGCAGTGTTACAATATCAAACTTATTTTAAAACTTGGAGAAAAACAGAAGCCTTATTTGCTGAGCCAGCAATGTTCCATGAAGATTGTCCTTACCCTCTGACCTGCCCTCTGTATAAGACCTGATCAGTTATTTCACAATTATGATAGGCTCCCCAGTATACTGATTCATTTTCTGGAGAAATCAAGGTAGATCTAACCCCATTACACTGAACTATTTCCTTCAATTGAGAAATGGAATTAGCCAAGTTCCTCTTAACTCAGTAGATCTACTCTAGTTGAGACTAACAATTAGATTTAGCTTAATTCATTTATGAAGATTCAATGTATTCCAGCTTAAAAGAGACTTCTGTGGGACACTGAACCACTTTCCATTCTGGAACTACTAAAATAGTCTTAGGAGTTTTAATAGATGGACTAAAAAAACATTGAGCTGTTCCCCTATTGAAACTGTTTCATGTCACCTTCAGGCAGGATCTTTCCTCTTGAAACTGAAGGCTTAAAAAACCCACCACTAACTGGTTGTGTACCATAGAGGATTTGTTTTAACAGCATATATATCAACTTTCTCTAACAGTCCTCCCAGAGGTTTTGGATTACAACATTCTTGGATACAGACATTATGATCAGTGGTTAGTGATGATGGGAGCTGTAGCCAAAGCATCTGGTTGGAGCTGGGCTGGGGAAAGCTGGTATATATGAAGCAAAGAAAGGAGTGATCTTGTTATATTTCTTACACAAGTAGCAACAGTATAATGGCTGGGATCCTACATCAGGATTGGGTAGCAGAAACATCCACCTGTGGAGTTATACAGTGTGCTATGTCACCCTTGTGTTTGATGGCAAAGTTGCACAGCTGAATACACAATCAAATGTGCATGCACATCTGTAATGCATGCACATCAGCACACGTCTACACATGCTCTGCATTGCATGCACAACTTCACATCTGTAAATTTGAACATTCCGCATTGAATGAAAATGTCCAACCACTTCTGTAGCTGAACGTACACATGAGTAATACCAAGAGGATTCTAGCTGTTGCTTATTGCACCACAGGTACCAGCATGACAGGGGTATAGGATTGTGCCTGCTATGTCTGCTACATAAACATTGTCCATTTTGTTGCCATTCACTGATCTGAGGCAGAGTTCTCACTTTGCCTAATGGTAGGGCCATTCCAGCATAAGATCCAGTGTAGCATAGTTCATGTTGGTGTCATCCTTGTTAATGACTGCACAGTTCAACAGTCTACACAGCTGTGTTTGCCCATGAATAAGGAACAGATTATTAAAGCCAACATCAGGATGTCTGACAAGCCCAGAGGTGGAATGGATGAAATAAGTGGTACAGCTCCTCCTTTTAAGCATTTATGGGGGGAAGAGGAAGAGATATGGAAAGAAGAGAAATATTACTTTCCTTTAGCTGTTTAGAGTTCTTCAGGCAACCGTTGGCAATACAGGCTTCCCCCTCTTTCTGACACCTCACTTTTTCAACACTTGCAAATTACAGACAAGTTTCATTAATTTGACAGGTTTTTCTTGCCTACAAGGCTTGCTTGGGACTGCTTAGATGCACTGTGTGTGTGTGTGTTAATTTAGTGTTTGCACGCATCCAAAAGAGATATATAGTGTTTTATTTATGTGTTTCAGTGGCCAAAATGCAATCACAAGTTTTTTTAAAAAAACAAAACAACTGGGTTCCACTTTTCAACCAACTCCACTTTCTGACAGTCCTCCAGTCCCTAACCCGTCAGATAAGGGGGGCCTTCCTGTATCTGAATGCTTTTGGAAACTTTTACTCGGCACTTCATATTGTAGACTATTTCCTACCTCCTTGTACGATTACTGCATTAAGACAGTGGAGCCCTTGGTATTTCTCCTTTCTCTTGACATACACGTATATACAGTACAAAATATGGGGTCTCTAAATTTTTGTGAAATGAAAACAATAGGTAGCACTAAATATATTGTGCAGAAGAAGGGTGGAAACACATCACACACACACACACACACACACACACACACACATTTGCCTCTCATAACTTTGAGAACACATCAACCTTGACCTGCACAGCCTTTCAATTTTGCTCTTGGCCTTCTCTCCAACAGAGACTGATTGTTTGTGGCAGTTATGTGCTGGCACTCTGCTCTAGCCCGGGAACATGAATGAAGCCTCTCAACTTTCTGTGACCCCAAGAGGAGATTGCAACACTGTCTGGGATGGACAGGCTGCTGAGATTCATTTAGGGCCTCCTCCTTTCTTTTAGCTGAAGCCTTGCAAGTAAAAGAATTGCTTGGGATGTCCAGCTGTGTCAAACTCACCAAGCTAAACTTCACTTCATTAGAAATTAAGTTACAACTGAAAACCCATCATGCCCTGTGATTTGGGCCTTTCCTGTGAATTCTGATCAAAGAAGCTTACAGCCACTCTGATCATTACTTTTGGAATGAAGCCTGGGGAGGACAGCACTGCTGTTTCTTCTGCTGTGCAGGGAATTTATTCCCCATCTTATCCATCTAATAGATGAAGCTAGAAGTAAACAGGCTCAGAGGAAGACAAGCACCCTGTCCCAGCCTCCTACCGCGTTCATTTTAGTTGCTGAAATGTGAAAAGCTCGACTGCAGATATCCATGCTATTTGATAAGGACACAAAAACCCATCCTGACTACTGCAAATTTGATAATCAAGAATGTCAAATAAGAGTTCTTTACTATTGTACAAGGATGAGGAATGATGGTCCTCCAGTCAGTGCTGGACTGTAACTGCTATCATCTTTTCTCATCTTCTCTCAATGGTTATGCTGCCTAGGGTTGATGGGAATTACAGTCCAACCTCTGTAGGGTCACCTCACCCCTTTTGTACTGTGGTGTTCTCAAGGTAGCCAACTGAGGTCCTCACATGGCTGCTAACAATATAAAACAATCAAAATCAGTGTCAAATTAAAAAAGCACCAGACACACACCAGTTAGAATACAATTAAATTTCATATGGCTAAGGGCAGTAAACACCATCAATCCAAGCCAAAGAGAACAAATATGTTTTCAAAACCTCTTTATGAGCTGCCACATGAAGATTCAGCTACATCTCTCACAGGAGAGACTCCCGGAGGCTAAAAGTCAACACTGATACAGCTTTACTATATTACGTGACAGGCCTGAGGTAGGGCCTCTGAAGATGATCTCTGAGCAGAGGACAGTTCTTAAGAGGTGTAGCCAAGGGTGGACAAAGTGCAGCCCATGGACCACATAAGGTGCCCAAAGCCCCCTAGCATATTTTCCTGACCCCCACAACTCCCTTCACACCCCACCCCTAAATGTGATCTGCAAATTGGAAAATTGTGGACCCCAAGCCTCCTGAGATGCACTTTAGCATTTTGGAAGGCAGCTAGGAGAAAAGAAAGGTTTGTGGTTCGATCAGCTTCCACCACCCCTGCTCATCCACCCTATGGCTCAGTGATTTAGTGAGAAGTCACTGAGGGGTTTAACTTGCACCTTTTCCCACCTCTGACTCTATAGAGGCTTTCCATCACCCTTCTGTGGCTAGGGGTGGCCTGGGGGCATGGCTATTCTGGTAGCTTACTGTTGATCAGATGAAAAGAAGGAAGGAGTTTTGTGATACACTGAGAGCTAAGAGAGTCATTTCAGCAAGACCCCCTTGACTTAAGTCAAGATTTAAAACCACCACCACCACCACCATAACCCAATTACACCATCCATTAAACCTTCCATTAGAGGCACTGGTGGGAGAGGGAAAGCTTTTCTCCTGCTTCTTCCTGCAAGTTTGTGGCTTCAGGGGATCAAATGGCAAGGCGCAGGCCAAGCCAGCCAACCAGCCAGTGCCTTGGCTCCTATAACATGGCTGCTCCACTGCAGGGAGGAGGTGGGCCAAGCAGCATTCTCGCCTTCTCAGCACCCCTGTGAGGACATTATGGACCCCTGGGAGTCCCCGGACCACAGATTAAGAACCATTTATCTAGTGAATTCAAACTATTGCTCTTAATATAGTGGATTGCATGAAATATGCTTTTGAGCTACCTGTTAATGTGTGAAATGTTCTGTACAAGCAAACTATTTTAAAATATTCATGATTTATTAAAAATTAAAAATAAAAATTCAGTTATAACAATCTATATTTACATTTAGTATCTACTGTGTACTGCCAGTAAAATGTACAATATATGTACACTGTAATTACTTAAAATATACATTTATTTTACTTATGTTTTTTAAAATTTTGTATTTTATAAAAATTAAATGATAGCCTTATAGATGTGGGTGGGCCCCCTTTGTCTCCTGGCAACCAGTATTTATAGACCCAGTCCGCCACTTCCTGTGGGAAATGAGAATCCTATACATTCATAGGCACACACACCAAGCAAGGCACGTGAAGAGAGCATGGGAAAGAAGAGATCTTTTAAGGAAATTTTTATTCTAACTAAGCAATCTCACACTTGCAAAAGAGTGTCTTGTATATACATGAAGGCACCTTCTTTCAGGCGCGACTTAGGAGTACTGTAGTTACAAGTTACAAAACCAGGCTAAGGTAACTTCAGCCAAGGTTAGAAAGAAAATGTAAGCCCCAATTAGACTAGCTGACCATTCCTATTCTATTCCCAAGACAGATGGTGTTCTGCGTCTCTGTATATTCATGGGAAACTGGGAGTCTGGACCTCTTTGTCCAGCCGACAACCAAGCTTTCCTAGGGACAGTGAGCCAGGTAGCAGCACTCTTACCTCTCCATTGGCCCCCAAAGTCTCTCACACACCCTGTGGTATATTTCTGTGTAGAAATGCTATTTCCTGTGCAGAAAATGCTGTTTTTCTGTGCAAAAGAACCACAGGTGGATTTTGTGCAGAATAATTTCCTAACTGCAAATCGCTTTCAGAAACTATGTGGTTTTCATAGACTTTCTTACAGAGGGAAGAAAATTGCCAAAATTCCTCATTGCTTCCTTCAAGAAGAAACTTGGTGAAGAATTATATCCCTAGTGCCTTTCTACCTTCTGGAGACCTATTCGGGAACTTTGCTTAAGTGTTATGTTTTACCATGTAAGAGATGATGGTAGCCCTGTTTTCTCTGTCTTCACTCTGCTCACATTAAAGTGACATGTCTGAAGAGGGATAACTGTTCTACGCATGGAGAGTCTCCTCGTGAGAAGGAATCTGGCTTCCCCCCACTTGATGTGAGAGAAGCAACAATGCAGCTAACAGGCTTCCCCCATCATGTGCCTGACCTTTAAAGGAGCTATCAATGGTGCTGAGCTCTGTCTTCCAAATAGGCTCAGCCCTTTGGATAGTTCCTTTAAAGTTTAGGTTAAAACCCAGAGCTCATTGACTGCTCCATTGACACGAAAGTCACCATCAACCACTGGTTACAGATAAAGTTCTTTCTTATAACACATTGCTTCCAAGCTTTTTTGGGGGGCGGTGGCGGTGGCACAATTTCTGAGCCTGATTTGAATTATGGGCTGTTGGTAATAGGACCCTAAACCTAATATTTGCAAGCTCAAAGATTACTTTAGTCAGATGTAGTACTGTCTGCTATAGTTAAGATTTGTACTGCGATATTTCCTAAAGAGTTTTTGATACCCCTTCTTCATTTGGCCAAGAAAAATATACTT
The DNA here is from genome assembly GCA_030847615.1 of Gambelia wislizenii. Lineage (NCBI taxonomy): Eukaryota > Metazoa > Chordata > Lepidosauria > Squamata > Crotaphytidae > Gambelia > Gambelia wislizenii. The sequence goes on along the minus strand of JAUMIR010000002.1, from coordinate 313,024,744 downwards.
TCAGACAAACTGTTCTTAAGAGAAAAGGCCTCTTTTTACTATCTTTGTTCACCCTCTCATTGTTCCATCTATATGCATTTTCCATGCACTAATACAAAAGAAAACCAGATTTCCATTAATTTATATGGTCTTTGAACACAAGGCTGAACAGGGAGGTTAGTGCACTGGTGAACAATGAACAAAGCTGCTTTTAAATGATTACTTAACAGCTCTGTTTGATCTCTCCAGAAGCACTCAAGACCTCTTCTGGTATTTCTTCTGGGTTTCTTTGAAATGTAAAACAGGTACAAAGAAAACTCAGCAGTTCTAAATCTCCATTTGGACTACATTATGTGAATGGTTTGGATGCAGCCCCTGTGGCCAATTCTACCAAAGACTATCAATATTTTTTCTTTTTTCTTTTATATTAAAACCAGGGTTGCCAGGTTAGTACCATCCTAAGCTTCAAGATTTCAGAACCAAAATTTGAGACCAAGGAGCAACCCCTGATATTGTTATAGGAGGCAAATGCCAGTGATGTCACAGGGAATGGGCTCTGGCACTGTCATTAAGCATGGTGCATTAATCGTCAACTCAGAGTATGTCATTAACAACAATAATAAGTCTAATAAAGGAGAACAAACACACATACACACACTCTTTACACTTTTCAAGGCCATATTCTTGCTCTGAGATTCCTTCTTCTTCCATTGAGTATTGGAGCCCCAAGATCAGACCTGAGATCCAGAAATCATTATTAAAAATGTGTTATGATGTGCCAAATCTATCACCAACATTCTCCTATTCCACAGCTGAGGAATGTGTGACCTTCCAGAAATTGTTGGCCTACAGCTCCCATTACCTTGCTAGCATAATTGATGGTGAGGAGAGCTGGGTGCAGAGCTTGGAAACATTACTTTTTCAATGATAGCTACCAGAATCTTCCAACCCATGCTGACTGGGGGATTCTGGGTGCTGTAGTTCAAACGGTAACATTTCCAAGCTCTGGCTAGAAGTTGAAGCCCAACGGCATTTGGAGAGCTACTAATTCTGCAGTCCTATCTGATATCATATAACAAAACAAAAATACCAGATGAAGATGCAGGTTATGTGAACATATGTAGCTGCCTTAACAGACCAGAATCACAAACAAGCAACTTTTTCTCTAAGAGACAATTACACAGCTGAGGGTACAGCACCTCAAATATTCTTCCCCAGATGGTTGCCAGGTATGTATGAGCAAGCACTGCATTCTCATAAGGTTCCCTATGGAATAAATTATATCTCTTAATATCAGTACTTGAAGAGGAAATGCTGGAAGAAAAATGAACCATTTGTTACCATCGCCAGGTCATAAGAACTATTTTTTTTTATAAAAGATTTTAAAATCAAATTAATTTAACTAAATGTAAGCTTCCTTCCTAATAGTCCATCACAACCCCAGTTAGAAGCCTCTTCCTCCTTTGCTGTATCATCAAGAGAGAATGTGCTCTCAAGTAGGTGCAACAGTATGACACTGCTGGATTGGGAGTGATTTGATGGCCTTTGGGAATTAAGGCCAGAGTAAGAGTAAGTGTGGCATGTAGTACCAGCCTGAGCTGGTAGGAGGTGGGATAGGTTATTTAAGGCATTGCCCTCCTCATTTCAGCTCCTCTTTGGATCTTAACCCAACCCACCCTCCCTGCAGTGTGGGTTACACTGGTCACCTTGGGGCTGTGTAGGAATTCTCTCCTTTTCTAAAGGGTTTTTTTCCCCCTACCCCATATTGTAGCTGGGGAAGTTGGGCAATTGGTTTAGGGTGGTGTCTTTAAATAGGTTTTCATTGGCAGGTATCGGGGCAAAATATTAGTTGATGAACACCTTGGCACCCCCTTTTGGTGAAGGGCAGGGCCCTAGAATGGCCTCTTTAGGTCCTGGGACCTGGAGGGTTGTGAAGGAGACTGCCCTTGGGGTTAACCTGGGGAGTTTGCTGTCTCTTATAAGGTCCTTGGACTTGGGAGGGGGTGCCTCAGGTTTGCTTTCCAGAGAAGACAATCTAGGATAATAATGTTGGATTGCCCTTGGGGTCAGGTGTGATGCCCATGGGTGGCTAAGGAGGTGGTCACGGGTTGACACCTGGCCTCAGCCAGACCCCCATCAAGTTGCTTCCCCCTCCTACGCTATCTTCCATGTTCAATGCATTAATTAAGTCATAGGTCAAATAAAGTGCCCTATTTAAATCTCTATGTGTCTGGCTCATTATTTCCTGGTTGGCCATCAAAAGGGGAGGGGGTGTTAATGATTCATAAACATATTGATCAAAGCAAACAGAATTCAAGGAGACAAACCATCTTTGTAATGTCTATGATCCAACATCATGTTGTAGCACTTTTACCTCACCCCAGCTGCTCTGATATTTCATTGTTCCTACCTTTTAGAAATAGAAATGTACATTCCCTGCCAAATTTGCAGTCAATGGGCTTGAGGGAGATGGGTACTGAAGAAAATAGGCCATGTGGGTTGACCCACATGGCCCAGGGGTGGCACTTTGAATACCGCTGTGTTGCAAGGAGGGCCAGATGATGGAATTTGTGTATATGTATCTATGTGTATGCTTGTAGTGACAAATTACTTATTTCCAGAGAAGCTTGTTCCCCCCTCTTTAATAGATCTGCAGGGAAATGTATTCACATTAAGAGGCATGTATTGTTGGTTTACCTGTGTTACAGGCTAGGAGGCAGAGAGTACCATACTTGAAAGTTTTTGAGGAAGCTGGAATGGAAGTAGCATGAATAAAAAGCGAAAGAAGGGCTGCTGCTGAGGGGAAGCAAAAACGTGGATAGGATCAAATAAGCCACACGTATAATGGATATGTTATATTACTATAATATTATATCATTACATATAACAAGTGTGTTAATTAATTGTTGCTTTTTACCTGCTTGTTAAGAATCACTATGAAAAACAATATAAAAAATCTAGCAGGTAATTACCGTATATTCCGGCGTATAAGACGACTGGGCGAATAAGACGACCCCCCCAATTTTTAAGTTAAAATCTAGAGTTTGCCCCCCCCCCCCGGTCCAGCCAGCCACCTGGCTGGAAAGCCTGTCCTCCACCAGCCAGCCAGCTCAGTGGCTATAGATGATGGAATAGTCTGTGAAATTAAAGGACTGAGAACAGCTAAAAAATCATGTGATACTTTGAAAAATCTCTGTGGTGTTCAATCTTTGGAAAGTAAGGTTGCATTAATACTATAAGTTGGTTAATATGAAGCTATCAAATCCCAAATTTTTGAATGAGCACATTAATGAATGAGCACATTAATGATTTTAGAGCCACAGTGGTAGACAAGAGAATTTCACCATAGACAAAACTTGATGCAGAATGATAAGTCTGAATCCAGAAATTCTAATTTTAGGCTAACTTGTCCTGAAATGAAACATTATTTTGACTCTCCTGAGCTAAATGGAGGGCCATTTAACTCTTCAAATGCAAAGCAGTCATTCTCACAGCAGGAGGAAGGATCTGCTGGGAAAACTGCCCAGGCCATTTTACACTTCAATCATTCTCACAGCAGGGGAGTATGATTACTGGGGTATAAGACCACCCCCCACTTTTGAGGAGATTTTCAAGTGTTAAAAAGTAGTCTTGTATGCAGCAATATACGGTATATGTTAATATATGAGACGATTGGATATAGGTTAAATGTTGGAGGCAGCATGGTTATCTGCAAAATATGATCCAAGTCAAGATAATTAAAAGTAGGAAATCACGAGAGAGGGAAAAGGTGATTGTGAGAGGAAGCATAGGATGGAAAGGAGACAAGACAGATGAGAAGATGGAAACATGAGTAGAAGGAAAAGCATGTTGTGAGAGGGTATGTGTAAGTGTAAGTGTAAGTGATTGAAGGTATTAAAGGAGAGTGAAAGAAAGAAAGTAGTAGGAAGAGATTGTACAAAAGGTGCACCAGTGGAAAGTAAAAGGAAGGGTTGAAATTATAAAGGAATGAGATATAGGTGAAAATATGCTAGGTACAGAATGTAATGAAATGTATAAGAGAAGAATGCTATATATGTTGTGTAATGTTTTGTTCGGTATGAGATTGTATGCTATACATTAACGCAAATATTTAAATAAATAATAATAAAAAGAAAGTTTATAGATGTTATGATTTGCAAACTGCTAAAAATAAAGGCCATTTTCTACCACGAAGGGCAATTTGAGTTAGGGCCTAGGAAATGTAAGCAAATTAAAAGCAATACATTACTTTTAATGCTAAGGCAGGCATTTCAGTACTTAGGAAAATCATTCTTAGGAGAATCATGAATGTTCAACAAGACTATTGTAAAGAAACACTGATTCTGAGAAAGAAGTAACTGCTACATTCAGATCCCCAGCTGAATTTAGAGATAACATAAGAAAAGTGATATATAAGGAAATAGGATGTAACTCTTCATAAAAATAATTATTCATTATTAAGTGAATAATGAAATGAAATAATGAAATGAAAACAATATCTCTTCTGTAGTTTAGACTGTTAGAACACCAGATATATAGCCATAAATACAGCTGTTGCAACTAGAGTTGACCCACTGAATTGACAGAACTCATATAAAAGCATCAACTTACCAAGTTCTCATTGACTCAACTAGGGCGTCCAGGTGTCCTTTATTAAATTGGATGCCCTTTATTTGAGGGCTAGAAAGCTTCCCCCATTTGGGACCAACACTTGGATTTAGGCCATAGTAAGGGATGCCAGGTAAGGACCCTCCCAGGCTATATTCAGTATTAACCACACTCACCACGGCAAGCCATTCTAATTAAAAACACAGTATCTAATGAATAAACAAGCATTTCTCTGCTTGAAAATTACATTTTCTAAATTCTACTTTGAACAGAAAAACAAATACTTCCCAGCTCTATGTTAAGACCATTCAAGCACTGCTTTAAAAAATACACTGTAAATTCCCAGCTTCATTACTAAGCATCCTGTACCAGTTTCACCACTCCTGTTAGCACCACATGCATCCATTATAATCCAAACTCAAATTGTTATTGGGCTACACTCTTTCTTCTCCAGCAGTCAATTCAGAGGAAAAGGGCATTCCCTACCTTTCCTGTGTGCTCGCTGAATCGGATTATTGTCAGTCACATGACTGCATTGGATTCAGTCCCCCCCCCAGCATGTATCAACCAATAGCCTTTCTCATTTTCCTATCAACCAATAGCCTATCAACCAATAGCCTTTCTCGTTTTCCTATCAATCATACAAACCACGACGCACTCTGACTGGGTGTTTCCCTCATCCAGTCCCATTCTTCTCTTTGTGCTCCACTAAGTAAGCGAAGGAACTTTAAAATGTCTCCCAACACAGGCAGCCCCAAGGAGGAGAAAGGAAAAAATAAAATGTTTCTTCCCTCATTTCCCTTTCTACTCTTAATCCTTAACTGAGTTAAGATTGGCGTCTTCCCCACTTTGCTCAGCAGCGCCTTGGCCAAACAGTTTCCACCCTTACCACAGTTGACTCTTTGCTAGGCTTCACCCTGATCAGTGCCATAGTGGAGCAAGGGGAAGAGGAGGATGTACACCCCAACTTAGCAGCCAGCCAGTGGGAAAGTGAAATCCTTTTAGCCCTCTGTCCCTCCCAAGCACTGCAACATTTTTTTTCCATTCAGTGTATTAAAATGTCTGAAGGGACGGCTCCATTTCAGAAGCTCTGCAAGCCTTCAGCCTGTGGACTGGATCCCTGACTGGAGTTCAGCTGTTGCACTGTTTGGAAGGGGAAAGAGGGACGAAAGGAGACCAGACAGCCTGGATTCTTGTCCACATATTCAAAACAGGGAGCTTTTAAAAATTTCATTAATGCCTACAAGATGCAGATTCACTTTGAAAACAATTGTGTGCTATGTGTTCTTCCACCACTTGGTGTGAGGTGAGAACAACTTTTTTTCCGCCGGTGTAGACAATCCCTTAGAAACTGCATGGGGGGATTTTCCCAGTTCTGTTTCAGCACCACAGTAAGTATTCTTTTCACAGTACATGGAACTGTAGTCCAACCAAATAAACTTTGGGTGAGAGACAGAGAAAGGAAGAAGAAAATGTTTAGTTCGGTGTTATGGGGCAGGAGAAAGAGCACTAGAAAGAGAAAAAGGATCACAAATTAAAAGACGTAAAGAGAAAAGAGAACTTAAAAGAGAAAGAATTCAATTGCCTTAGCAGAGCTGAAGAATCATGTGTTACATTTGTACTTTTTGTAACACATTATTATTACTTTTGTTTGGCTAACAATGATGCAACTCTCATACTCTTCACACCATGAAAGAAAACTGCACTACAGTATAACCCACAACCCCCTTACTCTATTCCTCAATCCAGATCCTACTATCTTTGCTAGCCTTGTGTGAATGCTTGAAGACTGAGTGTTTGAATGAATGCTGTTGATATGAATTTCTAATAAAGATCATTTAATTGTATATTCTGGCGTGAAGTATCCTCCATTACTACCAGTAAACATAGGTTAAAAGAGCCTGTCGTTACCCAACCTCTTGCTGCCATATTTGAGCTAATTAAATATTCCCCAAATTATTTTTTGACACTATTGGGATCATCGTGGACCCCATACAATTTGGGTAACACTAGAATGGATGCTGACACTTACTCCAGCTATTGTGATCAGACAGCATCCTGTACTGCAAAGGGGGAGGTAAGCCAGTTTAGGGAATACAGGATAGTTCACATGTCATTGTGCTCCATTACCTTTCCACTGCCACCTCACAACTACTGCCTGCATCTCTTCCATCATTTTGCTAAAAGGCCCTGCTACTAAAATGGCCCTGCTGCTATATTGCCTATGGTCAAACAATGGCTTGCTATGCAGCATGGGTGGCTAGTGTAATAATAATACAATGAGTTCAAACAACTGACTGATTATATTATAGCTATTAGTCCTCTGGAACTCCCTTCTCTGGGAAGCTAGGTTGGCCTCCTCTCTGCTTTCCTTTCACCTGCAGGAAAAGACCCTTTTGTTGAAGCAGGATTTTTAATGTGTAAGCAGGGGAGCTTCTAACTGGGATGTTTTATTTATCTTTTAAAACTTTTGTATGTTTTAAAATGATTTTATACTGTTTTATGTGGTGATTTTAATTGTTTTTAAATTTTATTGTTAAGGTTTTTAAATTGTCTCTCTCTGGGAGTTGCCTTGAGTCCCACCCTGGGAGAGAGGTGACATACAAATGAAATTTTAAAAAAATACAGTAAATAATAAATAAATCCTACCAGCAGTGTAGTTTTTTTTTAACCTTTTCCACCTGGACAATCATGTTAGCAGCTGCTCTGTTACTAAGTTTGTGTTACAATTTTGTTAGTCAGAGCAAACCATAAGCTCACTAGGGACACTCTTCCTTTGAACTGCCAAAGTAGAGTCTCCTGGGTACATCACAGAAGAAAGCTGCTGACCTCCCATTGGGTGCTGCTGTCCACAGTGCATGGAGAAAAGACTGGGAACGTGCAAAAACTGTCACCATCAGATTTGTTTTCTAGTTCATACATTAACAACCCATGTAGTGTTGCACATGTGTTAAATCCTTAACAGGTAATACTAATAATTAAACAGTCACAAAGGATTTCTGAAATTCATCGCTGATAGATGGAAACTGAAGAAGAAAAGAAGCCAGTTGGTTGCCCTCAACACACCTACAAATCACACAAGGCCCTGAGCACTTATGCCCCCCTAAACCTAATGCAAGCTCTCCTGACACACACTGTGCTTGAAAGAAAGTAACTGTTCCTTCTTTACTTTATCTTCAAGACAGGGACCTGTCTAGACAAGAGGGTCGTAATGCTTATTCCTGCACATTATTGCAAATTCACAGCAGCATTCTTTCGTCTCCATGGTCTCTCAGAAAAAATGATAGGCTGAGAAGCTATCTCTGTTTGAAGTTCACACAGCTGTGAATCAAGGTGGTGGCTGTAAATTAGCATGTTATATGTTGCTGCTGCTGCACAGTATTTTTTAACATTAAAGCAAAGGTGTGCAAGTGTGACTTTCTGCTCAGAAAAATTATTTGGGTGCTTTGGCACAGCAAAAAAGTGCACTATTGCTAATGTGAAAATCCAACAGGATGCATCTGGGCATTGTCTTGCTGGCAAGCCCACCCCCAATTCATGCCCAACCAATCTGCGCTCCAATTCCACTCTCTCCAAGAATGTGCAGCAAAGTTAATCGGTTGTTCTAATGAGTGCTAAGGCGCATCTCCTTGCATTATTTTTTTAAAATTGGGAGTTTTCCACCCCCTCCTTCCAACTAAAGTGAATCGCTGTAGGATCTCATTGGGACAAAAGGTATTCTCAAATTCTATGAGGATTATTTTCACCTTCTAGACAAGCCCAAGGAGAGCTGCTGAAGTCCCAGGAGATCTTGGTTAGTGTACATGGTTCCTGTCAGGTGAAGGAACTGCCCAAGACCTACATCTAACAGCCAGTACCTACTAGATAGACCCATTGACTCAATGGGATTTACATAAAGGTTGGCATACTGTTCAGCAATTTGTTTAATGGGCCTGCTTGAATTAGCATATGGTTTGATTAGTGATTTATGCCTCAGACAGCAGATTTTTGATGTTAGAAAAAAGACAAAAATATTAAATAATATCATTTTAATAGTGCTAGCATTACTGCCAGGAATGAGGAATTGGTCATTGTGGGATTTTCTGCCAAAGGTACTAGAGATCTTGGCTTATGTGTGTGCCTATAGGGGGACAGCATTTTCTGCTGTGCCTCAGTCAGCAGGTCTTGGTTTGTACAGAAGTTTGGCTTGGTGAATCACAAGTCATTCAGGGCTTTCCCAAAGAAATTGCTAGCTGGGAATTTTGTTAATTGCAAGGCTGGCATAGTGCAATAGTTTTATATTGCGAAAGATCTCTCTCTCTGGCTTCCCTTCGCAAATGAAGATTCAGAAAGGACTCATCCCGCGCTTTCTGCAAGCGCGCTGATGACTAAAAAGGCCAATCCGAGATACCTTTAAAGATACCTTTAAAGATACCTTTAAAGGAAAACACACTGGCATGTGTTTGTTTTGAAACCAGTTAAAAAATGTTGCTTTCTCACAACTGCTGATGTCTTGCTGGAGGGGTAGACTCTGTGCTACTGTGTTAAATATTTTCAAGAAGAGCAGTGTTATTGCAATGGTTGTGCTGGCTAGGACTAATGGGAATTGCAATCCAAAACTATCTGGAGGGCTGTATGATTCCCACTACAATCTAACTGTACAAAATGTAAGTACTGTATATATATCTTTAGCTCCTAGTAATATCACAGAAAGCTACAAGAAGACTGCATGCATGCAGAGATATAGTCGGACCCACCCTACCCACAGGGGTTCCATTCCTGGACTTACCATGGATACAAGAAACTACAGATGACAGTGAATCCTATTAAAATAGAGGACTTCCAGTAAAAATATACTATAAAATTGTGCTTCAGGACCTAGAAGATGCCTAGAGAGGATGCCCCTGTAAGCATTTTCAAATTTAATGCTATGGTATGTGTCCCTATTTTGTGTCCCACAGATAACTGAAACTACAGATATTGGTTCCACGGATACGAGGATCTGATTGTATATGCTTTCTTTTCTAAAAGAAGAGGTAACTACTGCATCATACTAACTCAGAGATGAGGAACATGTGGCTTTGCAGGGGATTGCTAAAGCCTCAGCTCTAGCCAGCATTGTTAGTGGTAAAGACTGATCAGAGTTGGTGTCCAATATCTGGAGATTCAGCTATTCCCCATCTCTTGTGAGAACTCCATTTTCATGGTGAAAATACTCCTGACTTTGATAAATAGATACGACATTTAACTAAAGGGATTACTAAAGGCTCAGCAAAATGCTCTGAGCTGGTTGGGACCCTCAAGGTCCCTTGTTTTGTGTGGCTCATGCAGTCACTTGGTGACTATAAGCTGTAACGCCATGCAACCTTGCAGGTAGCCACAGGATGTCCAATGAGTGGAGTGGTCTGGGGTGTGTGTGGAATCATGAAAATTATCAATGCTGTGTCTCTAGTGATCATGTGTGAAATCCTCCAGATGATTCTGCATGGACAATGCTGAGCATGGCCCAGGCCACACTTGGAATCATAGAATCATAGAGTTGGAAGAGACCACAAGAGCCATCTAGTCCAATCCTATTTAAAGAGACTACCCTAAGCCAATTGCCCAACTTCCCCAGCTACAATATGGGGTAGGCAAAAAACCCCAAAACAACCTTTAGTCCAAAGCACTCCTGACAGATGGCCACCTAGCCTCTGTTTAAAAACCTCCAAAAAAGGAGACTCCACCACACTGCAAAGCAACATATTCCATTGTCCAATAGCTCTTACCATCAGGAATGTTTAGATGGAATCTCTTTACCCTTCATGAGAGAAAGCACCCAGAAAAGTATAGTGGCCATAGTGGCAGCAGGATTCTGGGAGTTGTAGTTCAAATAGGGGCATTTTCCTTGATCTGCTGATAAGTACCTTGATAGTCCATTTGCTTGGCAGAGTCATCTACTAGGTACATGATTGGCTTCAGACTACAAGTGCTGAATTGGGAGCTTTAGCTGCCTTCTTAAGAGCAAATTTTACAACCTAGTTTCCTGAAGTTAAAGTCTCATATCATGAGCTCCATTACCTGGACTCCTGGTGATCAGGTTCTAAAATGGGTTACATGCTGTGTCTCTCCAAATCCCTCACATAAAACACAATTTAATTCATCAGAAATTTCACAAAACCGGAATGTTTATCTGCTTCCAGGTACAAACGTGGTGAGTAAGCACAGGAATCAATGACTATTTATTTCAGTATATTGAGTGTGGATGATTATAATTACTTGGTAATTGACATTTTCCCTTGAGGCCATGTCCCCATTTAGCTGTAATTATTATGATTTTTCTTGCTATTTCCAAGCAAGGAAGGCCTAGTATAGGAAACATGGTATGCAATGAAGTATCTAGCCCAAAAGCACCTGGGCATGTTCCATGATTATTTTCTTTTGTGCAACATCTGGTTATTTTTAATGGTGTTGTTCGAGAACACTACTTGCATCCCTTATGTGTGCAGATGGAGTAAATTTTGCATCAGAGATGACATTATTGTTGTTGTTGCTATTGCTACTGCTCTTGCTGCTGCTTAAACAGTGTTCTTCTGGCAACCAAGGCCCTTAAAATTATGGACATGGAAATCCAATGTACAGTAGGACCCCCGTATCTGCTGATGCATTATCCACTGATTCAATTATCCATCGTTTCAGTTTCAGCACAGCTACCACAGAGTCTTCCTAGAAAATGTGTTCTCTTTAGCTATTTTCTAGATCCTCCAAGGTAACTCTATGGTATTTTAAACTGGAAGTCCAATTATTTTCAATGGTGTTCGCTATTATCCACGAATTTCATTATCCATGGTGGATCCCAGAACCAATCACCCACAGATACGTGGGTCCTACTGTAGTTACAATACTAAAAACAAAATACAAAAACAAAACAAAGCACCTGCTGAAGATTTTAGCTTAAAGGCAGGCACATAAAGATGGAGGTCTTCTTTCAAGATATTCTGGTGTCAAGTCATATAGGGTTTTGTAGGTTAAACCAGGCACCTTGAACTGAGCATGAAAGTCAGTTCAGTTGGCTAAATGTCAGCCCAAGGCCTGATGGGATCAGATTGTAAGAGGAATGTAATTAATGAATGTAAGGAATACTAATCTGATTCTTTAGGACTGGTGTTCAATAGACTTAAATACTTAAGGCTCTACTTATTTTAAACAAGCAGGTTATATTCAACCAAGTGTTGCTAATGACAAGTGCAGAAAAGGTAATTCATCCCTTTTCTGGCAATTCCGCTGAGTGAAGAAACAAGAGAGGGATGCTTCCAGCTTGGTGGCAAGTAAAGGAAGTGATTTCCAAGAGCCAAAATACAGTTTGAAAATAATACTGTAATAATAATAATTATTTCCCCCTTTTTAAAGCTGAGTCAGGGCTGACACTCTATTCCCCATGTATTTTTTTCCTGCATCACTGAACAATTAAGCTCCTCCTTTTGAGAAAGAAACTCTCTTGCTTTCAAAATGCATTATATAATCTATGACCTTTGAACTAGCTCATGTTCTGTGTTAATGGGAAACCATACACCTTCACAGTGCACCTGAGGTGTTCACAAAGCTTGTATTTCTGAATGACACAACAATGCTAACTGATGTACCGTTGCTTCCAAAATAAGATAAGTCATAGCTATTACATTTGGTCTGCTCCTTACAGCAAATGGTACAGCCAAACTGGCTCTTCTGCTTGAGAAATCCACACACATACATACAGGGAAAGAAAATGCAACTGTGTGTATTTGTCTCCTTCTCACTAAGATGGTGTAGCATCTGTGGCACTCCCATTCCCTGATTCAGGACATTATCACACTACAGTGTTATAGTGCTATGATTCCACTTTAACTGCTCTGGTTGCCTCTTGTGGAATTCTGGGATTTGTAGTTTAGGGAGCCCTAAGAGCTCTCTGGCTGAGAGTTCCAAATGCTCCTCCCTAAACTGCAAATCCCAAGATTCCACAGGAGTCAGCCAGAGCACTTAAAGTGGAATCATAGTGCTATAACGGTGTAGTGTCATAATCTCATCAGACCAGGTTGCCACAATGTCCTGGGTCCAGAGCTGCCACAAAGTATTTTGCTGCTGGAGACAGTACAGCAAGTGGCCCCACACTAGCTGCCTGGGTGAAGAGCATCCAAGGCTAACCAAGTAACTTGCTTGGATACAGAAAATTATTATTTTGAGACAGAAAATCTCCCCATCCCTGGCAGTAAGTCTATATATTGTTCTGTTGTTGTGTGCTTTCAAGTCATTTCTGACTTACAGTGACTGTAAGGTGAATCTATCACAGTTTTTTTTTTTTTGCACAATTTGTTCAGAGGGGGGTTTCCAAGGCCAAGCAGGGATTCAGACCCCAGGCATCCAGTGTCCTGTTCTAGCACTCAAACCACTGCCTCCCACTGGCTTTCAGGCATGCATATATGCATAAATCATCTTTTTTGGCTGTATTTTCATGGCACCAAGCATCTGCTATAGCAGCTGCTCAGTCTAATGGTAGGGCCAGTTCTACCTAGGCTAAGAACAGGTAGTCCACAATAGCATCATGTTTGACTGGCAAAGTAAGGGCAGTCTGCTTGTGGCCTTATGCAAGTAAGGAAGCCTGAGATAAATTCTACATCTAAACTTGGGTAATAATCTAGCTTGTTTTCTAGGTCTCTAAATGCAGCAGCTAGTTGACTAGATCATAGAATCATAGAATCATAGAATTGTAGAGTTGGAAGAGACCATGCGGGCCATCAAAACAAAAACACTTCCTCCTTTTCCTCCATTGCTAATTTCCAGCATAGACAATGTGTATAAACTGTGCCATAATGGGATTCAATGGAGAATTTGGTAGGACGTGAAATGAAAGGAGGCCATCTCTCCCTCCTCCTGGAAATATAGCCCCATGATGAGCAGAGGAGAATTCATCTCATTACGGAAAGCAGCTGGCGTGGGAATAAAAAGCCTGTGAATCAAACACCTGAAGGGCTATCAAGACACCGTCTCTCACTAATTACTGTCAAATGGAAAGATTCCAGGTGCGGCAGAAAATGTGGTAGGCCTGCACAATTCCCCCCCCCCTTTCTTTTCTTTCTTTCTCAGAAGCAGAAACAACTTCTTTCTTCCCCCAAATCCACCAGAGCTATTTCCTGCTTCTAAGAAACATTGCATCAGCCCTACCAGCTCTCAAGCGTATTGCTGAAGCTATTTACCCAATTCCAATTGACTGAGTGAGGATGAGCATTTTGCTTTGGTGCTTCCTTATTTTCTGCCCTAAAAAAAGAAAGAAAGAAACAAAAACAAACGAATAAAGTGGGCCATGTTTTAGATGCAGGTGGCTTCTCTGGGGAGAACTGGCCAGCCCCAGAATGGTTGTGAGTTCTTTTTTTTTTTTTTTAAACTTTTAAAACTGCTGGTTATGCAATGTTTCCCCAGATTGTTATTTTATTTTTATCACCCTGCTTCATCTAATTGGTTTTTTTAAATTATGTGTACACAGCTTCAAAATGTTTTACATACAGGGAGGAGTATATACATGAAATCGTCTAATGAAGAAATGAATGACCCTGGCTGCTGCCACACTGCAGGCATAATGCAGTTTGACACTGCTTTAACTGTCCTGGCTCAATGCTTTGGAATGCTGGGGTTTGAAGATTTGTGGGACATTTACCCTTCTTGGTCAGAGAGGTCTGGTGCCACAGCAAACTACAAATCCCAGGATTCCATAGGATGCAGCCATGATAGTTAAAGTGGTGTTGAACTGCATTATTTCTGCAGTGTGGCAGCAGTCCTTATTTACTTTAAGCATAAATTGGTTAGCCTTAAAGTTGCCCGAAGGCTCTTCCTTCTTTTTATACTAAAAGAGATGGGCATGGCAGGCTCTCGGAAAATGGCCATGATTTCCTTATTTCACTCTTTTGCCAGAACTGCCAGGGATTTTCTGGGTGTTAGTACTTGGGTGGGAGACTGCCAACAAGTACCAGATACTGTAGGCTATATTTCAGAGGAAGGAACTGGCAAAACAACCTCTGAGTATTCCTTGCTTAAGAAAACCCTATGAAATTCATGGGGTCATCATAAGTTGGGAGGCAGCACTAAATTGTTTAGGGAATGGAGGCAATAAAGATTAAGAGGCCCAAAGCTGGTAAACTCAATTCTTCCTTTCCAAGAAGTCACAAAGGTGAAATAGGACAAGGGAGAACCACTAAGCACTTTAATGCTTAGCTACTAGAATGACAAAAAGGCTGCTCAGGCAGCCAACTTGTTACCAGCTCCTGTTCTTGCGTCCTGAATGGGCAGCTTAATTTGAGGACATTAGCAGGCAGCAGTGGTTACCTCCATGCTGTGAAAAAGCTTCAATTTCCACAGTCCAAACTCTTGTTCCAGGCACAAAAGCAAGGCAGGGTTGTTTTTTTTAAAAGTGATGATTATTTGACAAGATTAAAGGCCCATCCAAACTGTCCTCATATCACCCTAGAAAATGTCCATCCTGTACAGTGTCTTCCTTACTTTTCTCCCAGCTAGTAGGACTGGATGGTTATCATATCAGTAGAGCACTGAACCCCTATAGCTTTTGGTTGTGGGTTCTAGAGACCTCCACCCTGCAAAACCAGAAAGATTTGTAGGGAAAAACTCCCCCCTCCATTTTTTTCCAAAAGCCATTTTTTTTCTGGAAAAATAGATTGTGGGATATTTTCTTTGAGATGATGAAAAAAGTACAGTTGGAACCCCATATCCATAGAACCAATATCTGTGGTTTCAGTTATCTGCAGGACACAAAATAGGGGCACGTACCATAGAGTTGCACTGGAAAATGCCTAGAGAGGTGTCCTCTCTAGGCATTGCCTAGGTCCTCCAATGAAATTCTGTGGTATATTTTTACAAGAAGTCATTTATTTTAGGGTTTGCTGTTATCTGTGGTTGCCAGTATCTATGGCCTGACTGCATTTAAGACAAGTTATTCTTGTATATACTTGTATGTACTCTTCTCGTGCATTTTTTCTAAAAACTATTGAGCAGGCTGACTTTCAGGTAAGACTTAGTATGATATTGCACATAATTGCAACTCTTGGTCTCCTTTTCTCCTTTCTTTAGGAATGAGTGTTTTATGTCTGCTTGACACTATGGAAAACTAGGAGACTAAATAATTTTCTTTTCATTACTAACACTGAACTTCTGTTTTTATTGCTTTGGCGGGGGGCAGAGGGTGCTTCCCAAAACTGGCAAAATCAAAGAAGTCTTTTACAGTTCAGGTGTTCTTTAGAGTTAAGGGACCTTGTAGCTCCCTTTTAACAGAAATAACATTTTTAAAAGTAAATTTCTGAATACACTGTACTGTACTTTTAATATATCAGGCATAATATTTTTATGTTATACCAGGTTATGCATAGTGTATTTTACATTCCTAAAGTAACAAAGTGACTTTCTATCTGTAATATTGCATTTTTCATTTTTTTTTAAAAAAGGTTCTGTTTCTTTAAAAAAAAAAAAAAAGGGGGAAAAACTGATCCCCACTCATGGCTTCAAAATTTCCAGAAACTGTGCACTTCTAGTGGGTTACTAATAAATCCACTTAACGTGAACATTAAAGGTGCTATCCATGGTATTGAACTCTACCTCCTCAACAGATTCAACACTTTGGATTGCTCCTTTGTCTAAGGATTTACTAAAACCTGGATCAAATTCGCTGCCCCAGTGACATGGAAACGACTGGAGTGAATGCATAGTAACTGAAGAAGCCTACTTACTATTTCCTCAATTGAAAAGATAAATCAAATATGAAGGCTTAATCACACCTGAAGGCAGGTGTGGCAGTAGATTAATACTAGGTATACCCGGCATAACATACACTGTTATCTACATATATAAAACGCTACAGTATGTTTCTGTTCCCACTCTGCTGATTGGCCACTGAGGAAACATGTCAAGAGTACGATCATTTGATGCATTAATATATAAGCTTTCAAATCAACTATAATGGCTAATTTCATGCTGAGAGTCCCACCGCCGCCATGTAACCGTGTGTACATACAGACACATAGACACACACACCATGCACGCCAGGATGCGAGAGCCCCTCTGCCACCATGGAACCGTATGTACACATACACACCACATGTGCCAGGATGCGAGAGCCCCTCCGCCACCATGGAACCGCATGTACACACACATCACATGTGCCAGGACGCAAGAGCCCTTCTGCCACTGCCATGCAACTATGCACCCACACACATACCACACTACACACACACACGCACGCCAGGACATGAGATCCCCACTGCCACTGCCATGCAATTGCACATACAGACACAAACAACATGCCACACACACACACACACACACCCCACTGAAATTCACCCAAAAAACAACAGTTTCTACGTGCACAGTGAGAATACACACTAGATACCACCGATTGACCCCCAGCCTTGGAAACAAACCAGAGGAAATAGCTGATCCACACTGAAATGCACCCACATGTGTCTGTATGTACAGCCCTTATTCATTTCAGTGGACTGTGCAGAAAATCCTAGATTCTGTTTCCAGCATCTCCAATATGAATGGGGGAAAATTAGCTGCCAGAAATCCAGGAAAGCTTCTGGTAGCCCACAGAGAGAGGTCACTGCCCTAACTTGTATACAAAAATTTAGCATATAGCACTGAGTCTTTTTCAAAATTGCAGCAGTATGGGGTAGGGGAGGTTCTGTTGAGACTGCTGTTGGGTGTGGGGAAAGTTTAACTTTTATTCCCTATGTGGTCCCATCAAAATCAGCATCCCTCTGATTGAGTGATTAAAGAATAATACTCTCAACTTCTTTCCATCTTGTCTATGAAGCAAATTGCAAATTTTGCTAACTCCTTATACACAAAAAGGAGAACCAAATAAAATTCTTCTCCATTTGTGTCACCCCCATTCATTAAATACAGTTTAGGGAGATTAATATTGGACTGTTATTGTAAGTGTGGATGCATAATTTCAAGTTTTCTCCTCTGTGGGAGGAAGCAAATATCTCTGTGCGTTTTTGTCCCGTATTTGCACATTCTAAAATGTTTCAGGAAATTAGTCTTTGTAGAAATACACATGTGGGGGGTTATTTTTCTTTGTTTTTACATGGAGAATTGAAATATTTTGTACAAAAAACAGTTTCCAGGCAGGCATGTGCATTTCCCCCCCCCTGCAAAATTGCTATTTTCTATGCAAAATCCAGCAATCTTGCACAACTGAAATCTTGCACAGAAAATAACAATCTTGTCTCTCTCTGGCTTTTCTTCACAAACTAAGATTCAGGAAGGACTCATCCCGCACTTTCTGCAAGCGCGCTGATGACTGAAAAGACCAATCCGATATAAACAAGTCTGGTTGCAGAAAGCACAGCAGAGGGTCTCCTTGGGTGATGTTTCCGGGTTGTGATTCTTTCTGCGTTGTCATTTCTCTTCTTCAATCTTGTACAACAAAACCACGTGCCCCTAGTTCTGGTGCAAGATTGATGTTTTTTGCACAATACTTTTTGTGTACGATTTTTGTTCTGCAAGATAGTAGATTTTTGCAAAATATTTTTTGTTATGCATTGCTGTTTTCTGTGCAAGATTTTTGTAGGGAAAACCTGTTGTTCTTTTTATGTAGGAAATAGCAATATTGCACAAAAATGACAGGTTGCTGCCTAGAAACTTTTTTTCCCATAAACCGCCACAATTCTCATGCAAAACCCCCCACATGTATTTCTGAGTGGAATAAATTCCCCATACACTTTGGGATTTGTGAATACTGTGCAAAAACTGTGCAAACTTCTCGCCACTATATTATTCCTCACTGCACTTCCCAACTGTTGGGAACCAGTTTTTTGATCTCCAAAATGACTGCTGGTGAACATTCTTTCCATCCCTTGTGCGCGGTTATTTCCAACATAGAAAGAAACACTCTGGCTGCCATGCAATTGTTAAAGATGAGAACCTTGACAGAAAAAATAAGTGTTGGCAACTCATATTCAGCACCATAAATTGGACTGGTTGTATAGATATTGAAAGTCAGACTTTAAGAACCTAATCCCATTAAACCCTTTGTTTCAATGGACTAATTTGTCCCTTTCACAATCTCCCAAATTTGACTTTTTTGCTTAAAAATCACAAGTATGTTCTGTTAAATTAATGATGAAATATGGAGATTTTTGAAGGTTCCCATCAAAAAAATAAAAATAAAAATGAGCCAAATGAAATTTGTAAAACCACAAGTTGCTGGATTACCTAATTGTATCTGTTTTTCCAGGTATTTGCCAGTCTTTGGCTCGATTGATAGATTAGTTCTTCACTGGTTAAAACAAGTCTGGGTATCTATGCCATGCAGATGAAATGTAAGCCATGTCGTGCTCTCTAGTGCTATTTTTGTTGTTTAGAGCAAGTCTGTGTGAAGAGTCTAAAGCTGTTCTTTAAAAAAAAAATAGCTAAGAGTATGCTGTTAAATTTGATGGCTGGAGGTTTAATCAATAAAACTGACTAAGAGCATGTAACGAAACCCTCCAGAGTCATCTTTGCATGCTGTCAGCCAGCTTGAGTGATGTGGTGCATAGTTCTTTGTTCTCTGTTTGCTGGAGCCCTTTAAAGCAGAAGTGTTCCCTTTCCTCTTGTCCCAGTTTTTTTTTTTAAATTATAGCTGCATGGTATAATGAAATGTGCAACCACTTTTCCTAGGCAATCATCACAGAGAAGTGAAGGGGCTCTAATTTAAAATATCTTTCTAATTAAAACTTCAATGGGGGGGGGGTTTCAGCATTTTACACATCCGCATCTCAGTTCTGTAAGCATGTTCAGCATGGTATATCATACCCTCCAACATTTCACAGATGAAAACTATGACAAGTGGGGCCAGCAACATCAGAGTGTGGCCAAGATGGCAAAAGTTATTAACGAGGAAGAACATATAAGCTAGAAGAGCAGTTTCCTTTTGCCTAAGCCTCCTGGGAAAGGCAATATCCCCCCCTCACCTCTCACTTCTGCTGAATTAACTAAATGCAAACTACTTTTGCATTTTGAAGCCATTTTGCAGCAACTGAAGTAAGCTGAGGATGACAGAGGAAAGTGGGAAGAGGAGACAGAAATTGGGAAATTTAAAAGCAGGTGAAAAAGTGGGATAAGAGAGAATAGATTGGGACTGTCCCTGCCAAATTGGAATAGTTGGAGAGGAAGGTAGACATTTTGCTAGGCTGTTGGGTAAGGATGAAAATTGTGGGCCAAATGAAACAGCTTCCCTCTGTTCCCATGCCCACCAGTCCAGACAATGTAGGGTTTTTGCCCCAATTCTAGTCCTAACTATTAAAATGATGTCTGGGCAGTTCTGATGAAAATCCGGGGCAAATACCCCTTAAAACAGAGCAGCCATGGGGTAAAAAAACCCTCACTGTTTGCTCTGGTTCTTCAGAAGAAAACAGGGGTGTGCGTCCTTACACATGGCCTCTGTAATGCCCAGCACAGCCATTCCCTGGCAGGGTCATGTGTGTGCATCTGCTTGCTGAGGTCACTGTGAGGCTCCCAGCCATGTAACCATGCCCAAGCATCTCATTCCTGGCCTTGAAGACACGACTGGCACAGGGAAGAGAAGTGCCAGATCGCACATGGGCTGAGGGTGTGCGGACAGCCCTCCTTTGCCACAACGGAAGGGTAGGTAATGGGGAGGGAGAACACCATGGAACCCAGAGCTGGAATATTCCAGCAGGAATGTGGAATATTCTGGCCAGTGTAGACAAGACCCACGTTTTCCTTGCAGACATTTTTGGACTGAATCCATCCAGGTGCAGGAGCCAATAGGAGGCCATTGATTATTTCATTAGTCTCTGTATAGGATTCATTGCTGGAAAAAATAAAAATGTGTTTATTCTGTGAGCAATTGATGATTCCTCATCTTCCTCAGTTCCACAGGTTCAGTCAAGGTCAGAATCAGCTCACCATCTCCCTGTTCAACCCTTCCCCCTGTTCATGGGTATGTCTCCATTTTACCTAGAGTGACTTAATATACAAACATAGAAACAGTTGAGTCTTTACCTTTTTGAAGCATGGTGGTTGATAAATTAGGGTTTTATTTATAGATTCAGCAAAGAGTGGGGCATTGTTAGCTTTCCAGATGTTTGGGGCTGCAACATGAACATTCCCTTACCCTTGAAAATCTTGGCTAAGGCTTCTGAAAGGTAAGCCCTCCTTCCTGTATGCTGTAAGGACAACATGTAGTGATAACTCTCTTATATGCAGTAAAGATATTCTACATGCCTGGAATTAATACAAACAAAAAGGGAGACATTGTGGCATAGCACACATTGACCAACATCTGCATATCACTCAGCACATGCAGTTCCATATCCTCCCACCACCCAGCAACTGACAAGGGCTGGGAGGGGGCCCTGCTGCTGTTGCTCACCAGTGAGGAGGAAGGGAGGGTGGGGTAATTCAGACCATAAAGAAGTCACTGGTCTCAGCTCAAGTGCAGGGTGAGGGATGGGCAGGACACAGAGAAATGTAGGGTTGTGCTGTCAGACGGAGTACACCCACTGTTTCCTTCCCCCAGGATCCCAGAACAGCTGGTTCACCTCCTTCTCTTCTTCACCAGTAAGTGACAGAGGTAGGTGCCCCTCCTGGGGCTTGATATCTGCCAGGCAGCAGGAGGTTTTTTGGGCAGCGTGCAAGGGTAGGAGAATATCCCTCAGCAGCCTGTTTAATAAGGGACACATGTAAGTCATTGACAGGACCCTGGCCATTACATGTAACATTTGGCCCCAATCCAGCAGTAAGGAACATTTCTCCCTCCAAGATGTTGGGGACTTCCGTTCCCATCAGCCCCACTGAGAACAGTCAGTAGTAAGGGATTCTTTTATAACCTGTTCTTATTGGGATTCTCAGCACCATCACAGCAATCTGCTGGGTTTTTCTTGTCATTCCTCTAAGGACTGAGATGGCACAACTGAAAATATGAACTTCCCATGCTTGAACAGACTGAATCTGACTTGATACCCTGAATTTCTCAAATACCCTGAAGTCTGGGGATATGGCAAGATATGAATCTGATGGTGATGATGATAAAAGGTGTTAGCAAAATGAAATTCCTTCATGTAAACCTTAGTGCAAATCTAGAAAGCCTTGAGGCCTCAGCCAAGATAAAGACAGCAGAGGCTAAATCCCATCAAAACTAATAGAACAAGCTAATTGTAATTCTACTCATTGGGACTTGGCTACAATTCATTTTAGGTTACTATGACCTTACTACTGTTTCTGGAGAAAAGCTAAAAAGAACTATTTGTTTTCCTTGCTTGCTTCCTCCCGCAGTCAGTATCTCTCTCACAAACACACACATACATTCATCCATATATAGACACACATGGACATACACCCCCTATATTTTTAGTTTTCCCCATCCCCACAAACTCTGAAATGGGGACGGAGATAAATTCATTTACTCTTGGACTGCAATTGGATTTCTCAGAAATACCTAGTTTTAGCACATTAAGCATCACTCCATGGTCAGAGAAGATAATCAGAGTAATAAAGGAACCATATTCCATTTTTCTTATGCATAGCTGAGGCAGGCAGGATTTCCCATGCAACACTGTTTCACCCATCAGCTGAATGGCAGGTGAAGAGGATGACACTGTTTGCACCTTTGGGTGTAGAAGATTGACCAGCGAAAACTCTTTTGTCACCTTTTGGGCTACTTGATGGAGCTAGACAAGTGTTAATTAAAAAGGAGATGACTTAGTTGTCTCTGGCAGACTTGATACATCAAATGGCTTCTTGTTTCGTGAATTTGGGAAGACCTGGGAAAGACCGGTGGTATTCCAAATAGTCTATGGATGGGTGGATTTACCAGTGATATCCTGCCTTTCTTCCAATACTGAAACTCAAGGAGGCTCACAGCATGATTAAAAGAATGGATTGTGATATTAAAACAAAAATAAGATATGATGTTAAAACAACCACCAAATTAAAATAATTTAAAAACCATTTAAAGGACATCAAAGAGAAAAGAAAAAGTAGAACACATCTCACTAAACATCCTTTCCTTGGCAGCCAGTCACTTCTCCAAAGCCTGCCTGCTAGTGTTAGGGCCACAGGAACGGAGCCTTTCGAGCTTCCTTTGGCTGGGAATTCCACAGCCTGGAGCAGCTACCAAGAAGGTCCTCTCTTGTGTCCTCTCAAAACATGCATCAAGATATCAATACCTGGGCAGGGTCATGTAGGGAGATATTGTCTTTTGAACAGCCTGGAGCCAAGTTGTACAAGGATTTATCAGTCATTTATTTATTTATTTATTTAGGTATTTATACCTTGCTCTTCAGCCACAAAGGCTCTCAGAGCGGCTTACAAAATGTTAAGCAATAGCACTTTACACATCTACACTGCATTAAGCGGTTTCCAATGTGTGTTAGCTAATTGCCCCCACAAGCCAGGTACTCACCGACCTATGAAAGGATGGAAGGCTGAGTGAACCTTGGAGCCCTCTGGAATCAAACTTGCAATGCTCTGGCTGCAGTACTCGCATTTAACCACTGCATCACCAGGTCTCCCTTCATAACCAGGTCATAATAACCAGCACTTTGGGATTGTGCCCAGAAACAGATTGGTAGCCACTGAAGCTGCCATAACAAGGAACATCTGTTCTCTTTGTATCAACTCCAGTCAACAGTCTGTATGCAGAATTTTGGACCCACTGAAGGTCATGAAAACCTTTCAAAGGTAGCCCCCCTATATAGAGTGTTACAGTAATCCTAACAGAAGGCAACTATGACATGTGACATCACTGTGACCAGATCAGATTATTTTAGCATTAAAGAAGCAGACACTGAGGGGCAATATCCACATGGGACAGTGCACAGGTGGGAATTATGCACCCCTCCAGATGTTGTTGAAGTGCAACTCTCAGCATTCATCACTATGGCCTAGGTTGGCTAGGGATGCTGGGAGCTGTGGTGAAACAACATCTGGAGGACAACACAGTTCCTACCTCTCAGCTACAGGCTAACTACATGAGGCAGGCTGGATACATTAGCTTCACATTAGCTGGATGTGGTGAATATATTTGGATCAATTGCTAGGTGCTAACAAAATATCTTCCAAGTGTTATGCATTGTAACTCAGAAAAAAGGCTAATAAAACTATAAATACCAGGAATTATTTTCTCCTCGTAATTATGCCCAGTACTATTGAGATTTTCACATGGGCTATATATCCTGTGGCAGGAACAGAATAGGGTCAGGAAAGGTTTTCCCTTTCGGATGATGTTGACCCCATTCTGTCCTGCATCCCATGACTGTTCCAGAACAATGTAATCATGATTTTTCATCATGAATAGGCCTCCCATTCCATTGCTATCACACAATCATGGGTGTGCGAACAGGAGCCCCGTTCTTGTTCTGAAATGACAGCCGCGGCGGAGAGGTCCATTCCGAGCACTTCCTGGTACGATCTGGACATCCAGGTAAGTGGAACCCTTTATTTTATCCTCCCTGTTTTGATTGTGTGATTTAAAGTGTGTTTTTGTGTTTGGTGAACTGGCTTTATGTTTGGGGGAGTTTTATTTTTTAAATTTACCGCCTGGCCGTTATCATGCGATAATGTGATAACATTTCAGACAGCCGGTTGTAAAAGCAGCTTTATGACAGCTGCATTTATGGCTGGCCAGCGAGGGGAGGGGGAGTCCATTCCTGCTGTGGAATTAAGGTAAGTGTGTGAAAGATTTATGTTAGTCCGTGGCAGGAACGGGAGAGGAGGTGGCAGGGCAGTAACGGGGCATTTTGGCCCTGTGTGAAAACCTTCTATATCTGTTAGCTCAACACAGGGACAGTCTAGATTTTCAGACAACACTGTTATAGTGTTACTATTCCATTATATTTGCTATGACTGCCTCCTGTTGAATCCTGGGATTTGCAGTTTAAGGAGGGGCATTTACAACTCTCAGACAGAGAGATCTTAGGCCTCACTAAACTACAAACCCCAGAATTCCACAGCAGGAAGCCAGAGCAGTTAAAGTGGAATAGTAACACTATAACAGTGTAGTCTGAAAATCTCCAGTGTTATTTAATCTGCAGGAGACTTCAGTTTTTATTAAGATCCTTGTATCTCTCATATGATAGTAATGTATTTCTTCTTGTGGTACACAGACCCAGGAAGTTGAAATAGGCTTGGGAGTGCCCAGTAAACTACACATACCCTCAGGGGAACATCAGTGCATAAATAAGGTCACAAAGGCTGTATCCATGTATCATGAAACTCTGCATCCTTAAGAGACTGGGAATATTTTGAACTGTTTAAGGGATGAATACCTTTCTCCCTTTCACATTTGGGTGTGTATGAAAACTCTTCCGATTATTCAAACTTTTTAGAAAATCATCATCTTAGAGCACAATCCTACCTGGCTAAGTCATCCAAAGGCCAGCTGACCTAAGACCACATCCGGACCCCGTCAATCTGGGGGTGGTTGCAAATAATTTAGGACTACCTTCAACTTTGTATTCCCAATTTCTATGCACGGTTGTGAAAGCTGGAAAGTGAAGGAAGCTAAAAGGAAGACAATCAACTCATTTGAAAGGTGGTGCTGGAGAAGAGTTGTATGTGTACTGTGGCCTGCCAAAAAAAAAGGTGGGGGCAGAGAGCAAATGAAGCCTGAACTCTCCCTAGAAGACAAACTGACTAAACTGAGGCTATCATACTTTGGGCATATCATGAGAACAGATGGTGATGCTTGGTAAAGTGGGAGGCAGTAGGAAATGGGGAAGACCATGTTAGAGGGGGCCTTATCGCCCTACACTGTCATAGCACTATGATTCCAAGAGGTCCTGAAGGATGCCTGCATTGTTGTGCACTGGCTACTGGAACATAGATGGCAATGGGTTGTCCTCATTGCACAGCTTCCCCTCATCTATCTGCCACCACATGGCTGCAGTATGGGGATGGTGTGACAGGACCACTAGTGATGACATACAAAACTCTAAACAGCTTGGGACTTCAATGTTTGAAGGAGCACCTCTGCCTATGTATGTACAGTTGCCCCTCCACATTCATGAACTCGGCATTCGTGGTTTTGATTATTCGCGGTTTTGGGAGGGCCCCCGCCCTCCCAAAACTGCAACATGGGGCCCCCAGAGGCCCCGTGAAGGCCCTGGGAGGGAGCGGGGAGAGCCGGGGAGGCCTCCACAGGGCCTTCGGAAACCATCCGGAGGCCTCGTGAAGGCCCTGGGTGGGGGCTGGCCAGGGGGGCCTCCACGGGGCCTTCAGAGACCCTCCGGAGACCCTGTGAAGGCCATGGGAGGGAGCGGGAAGGGCCGGGGAGGCCTCCACGGGGCCTTCGGAGACCCTCTGGAGGCCCTGTGAAGGCCTTGGGGGGGAGTGGGGAGGGCCATATGAAGGCCTTGGGGGGGAGTGGGGAGGGCTGCGGAGGCATCCATGGGGCCTATGGAGCATCTCCGTAGGCCCCATGAAGGCCCTGGGCGGGAGGGGGGAGGGCCGCGGAGGCATCCACGGGGCCTCGGGAGGGTCTCCGGAGGCCCCATGAAGGCCTTGGGAGTGAGTGGGGAGTCCGGGGAAAGTGACTATGGGGCCCCCGGAGGCCCCATGGTCACTTTGGCGGGGGAGGGGGGGCAATCAATATTCGTGGATTTTTCACATTTGCAGGGGTCCGTGGAACCTAACCCCCATGAATGTGAAGGGGCGACTGTATATTCCTGTCCAAACACTGAGATTTGGGATTCCCACCAGTGGAAGCAATACATTATGTGGTGTTGCAGAGGAGGGCCAGAAGCTGTGGCATTCTGGCTACATTATTCCCTCCCCTTTGTAATGCAGAGAACAGGCCTGCAAGCCACTTTGGTTCATTTCATTGAAAACAGTGCCTTGATATCAAAATAGGGCCATCCACAAGCAAAGCAGGAAATAAAAGTACTCTGGAAGAGTCAAGCCAAGGGCATGCATTTAATTAAGCTGAGGATGGGCCCTCTGAATATTTCAAGAAATCAGACCTAGGCACTGAGAACAGCATCTCCTTTAGAATTAGATATGATTTTCTTCCTGCCTCTGTGTCTCAGAGGAGGCAGCCATTAACCATACAACGTGACTCTCATTGCTTTGTAGATGAAGCTCATATGACATCTCAGAGAGACAGAAGGAGGGTTTGCCCGCCATCCATCAGTATCAAATCAGCCCAGTTTCTCCAAAACCTGGCTATCTGGAATTTCTTTATATAAACACTTGAGAACTATTGGAAGCCATAGGTTCTTTTGTTTAGGTTACAAACTTCAATGGGGATTTTCCTATAAGCCTGCCCTGCAGAAAAAGTAGGTTCTTTGGTTCAGTCACCCCTTTCTAACTGAATACATGTTGCTTTGCTTCCTGTTCTCCCTCCCCATTTTTTGTCCTTACGGAGTCCACTACCCTTGTTGTCTGAACCATAGAATCATAGAAATGTAGAGTTGGAAGAGACCATGAGGGCAATCCAGTCCAGCTCCCTGCCACGCAGAAAATCATGATCAAAGACCCATGTTGTCTTGTTCTGTGATCCCTTTTCCCCATCTCCTTTCTCCTGTACTCACGCCTCAGCCTCCCTTTAATTCTAACACCCCTTCCTTAAGTTTCTTCTGAATTTGTGCAACTGTTGCTCACGAGTAACACCACTTTTCATAAGGAGAACAGAGCTTCAGGGATCAGGTGCAGTTTATATTCCCTAAGCTTTCAACTACTTCCTTTTTCTAAGTCTTACTCTGATAGTCTTGTTGCTTGACAAAAATATATGAATGTTTCTTGTTAGATCAATTAATTAATTTTGACATCTGCCTCAATGTATTTTCCTTAGCTGCACGTGTAGACATAGGGTCATGATCCTACAATTTTTACACACCTCTTGCTATGCCATTTGAGTTGCTTATTTCCCCATTTTAAGCACAGTTCATTAGTGGACATTTCCATAGACACCAGTGATTTGTGTAACACCTTTGACTCTTGATTGGCATAAAAACTGATTTCCTTTCTATTACCAAGTTAAAACCTGATTCTTTATTAAAGCTTTGGATGGTGATATAAGGTTGGCAATAGACATTGTAATGATTAAAAAAAAAGAAAAGAAAGAAAATAAAGGTATGGTACAAAGTGCCTTAAGTTCACTGGAAGAAAGGTAGCTTTAAAATGCATTTCCTGCCTACTATCTACATACCTTTCTTCCAAATGAATGAATGAATAACTTAATATCTCTATTTTATATAATAAAAATCTTCCTGTCCCTTTATTACACATCCACAAAATAGAGATATCAAGGTATCAAGTGCTCAGGGCATTCTTTCTCTTTGTGCTTCCTTTCGTGTGCAGCCAAGTGCTAGTGTGGACCTCATTTACTTGTAAAAGATGACCATGCCAATTCTGTATTCCT
Organism: Gambelia wislizenii; assembly: GCA_030847615.1. Classification (NCBI taxonomy): domain Eukaryota; kingdom Metazoa; phylum Chordata; class Lepidosauria; order Squamata; family Crotaphytidae; genus Gambelia; species Gambelia wislizenii. The sequence goes on along the minus strand of JAUMIR010000002.1, from coordinate 312,996,795 downwards.
CTTCCTCCTTGTATTTTATATCCATTCAATGTGTTCTTCTTGCAAGTGTCTGGAAATGTCCTCCATGGCAAATCCTTGTGGGCTTGGTTGTATTCCTTCTAACTGTTGATAAACACATGGTTCCTTGCTTTCTTTGGTGACATATGCCAGTGAATCTTTATTTATTTATAAGAAGGAGCTGTGAGCACATACTTGGATGTGTCTTATCATTGTGCCTTTGATCTTGCAAGAAAAAAAGGCTTCATCATGGCTAGAAGCATCCTTTCAAAAATAAACAAATATCCAGTGCTACTTTTTCCCATTTTGGTTAACTGCATTCTTACTCTTTTTCTCCACCAGTCTGGCATGAGAAAAGTCCCACCTCCTCTCAAAACACAGAAGGAATAATACGCCATCTTTTCTCCATGAAAGGGACTTATCATCCTAGAACACTAGAGTCAACTACATGTGACATCCCACCATTAACCAGTTTGCAATTACAAGTTGATTTACTGAACTAAATTGTTTGTGGCTGGTCTTTCATGAAGAGAGTTAAGAAACAGCCGAATCCTAAGGTGCATGCCTTGATATGTCATTACCATCTCAAAAAGGAAGCTAGATAAGGTCTGGCCCTATCAGAGGGCAAAGAGAGTAAGATTAACCTCCAGTGTTATCCATATGTCATTGCAGTGATTCCTGAGGAACAAGCAGCAATATGAATAAGAATAAATTTATTTCTATCCTGCCCCTCTGCAACACAATCTTACTGAATTTCTTGGAAGTATTTATCTATCAAAACAAGGAGCCTGAATGCAAATGGAAATGAGTTCCACTGACACTAATAACAAGCACAGTAATGCTTTCAAAGAAGGCTAGAAACATACTCCAATTCTGCTTTGTCTTCTTCTTAAAAGAATATGGAGTCAGGCAACATTCAGACCACATAGGCACCCAAGAGAAGGAAATGGACAAGAAAATCTATGCAATAGCCAGGGTGCTTTTACAAACAATTTCAGATTAAAATACTTTATTCATGCCATTACGCTGACAACAGCAACAAGCTGGGCCTTCCACAGAACTGGAGAAAATTTGGATTCTATCAAAACCATGTGAAATGGTACAAAAGATCCGTTCAGGAAACTCAGCAAGCTATTTTTGCGTGACTAAGGCAAAAAACAAACAAACACCTGGAACTAGGAGGAAATTTTTAACACTGGAGAATGTTACACCACTGAATGCTAATTGTACTGTTGTTTTTTAAAAACCCACCATAGGTAGCAATATAGAAATGCTATCAATACAGGCTATATTTTTCTCTTGTCTTTAAACAGAGTCATTCTCTTCAATTTCACTTCCATGGTAACTATGGAGATTTTCAGACAGGCAAAAATTGCTCCTTGCCGCGCGAGCAGCCTCCCGAAACTGCTGCGCGGCAAGGGTCTTCTTCGGACGACGCTGTGCCTCTGGCGAAACCGTCCGTGTCACTTCCGTGAAGCTTGGGACGGCTCCGCGTCATATTTCAATCACGGGCAGCCTCCGTGATTGAAATATTGCGCGGAGCCGTCCCAAGCTTCACGGAAGTGACACGGACGGTTACGCCAGAGGCACAGCGTCGTCCGAAGAAGACCCTTGCCGCGCAGCAGTTTCGGGAGGCTGCTCGCGCGGCAAGGAGCGATTTTTGCCTGTCTGAAAATCTCCTATGTCTCATTGCACAGACCTTCCATGATATCATTCATCTATTTCTGGTTGTGACTGGACTGAGGTGAGGAGGTAAGTGGTATATTGTAGTCCAAAGGACTCATAGGCCTAGGTGGCTAAAGCCTGAGCTGTAACATCTGTCCTCTTTCCTCAACTCTAATGGGAATTTTTTCAACTCTAATAGGTGCTTAGGAGGCGGAATAGCCAAATCTAACAGCTTCATTTCTCCCCACTTAGATCTTTTTTCACATTTCCTGATATTCACATTTTGCTTAAGTTCTTCCCATCTCATTTATGAAGACAATTGAGATTTATGGTAAGTTTTATAACATTTTCAATTCTTTCTGTTCCTGTATGGAAGAGAAATGCAAATGTTGTTAAGAACAAAAAAAAAAAAAAAAAAAAAAACCAAACCAAACCAAACCAAACAAAACAAAACAAAAAAAAAACACAAAAAACCTGTGCCAAATCAATTTTTCACCCCTCCCTGTTCAGGAGTGACTGATACTCAAAACTTCATATTACCCTAGAAGGCTGACTTGTGTTGGGATATATCATTGCTCATCTATCCCAGAACAGGCTGGGTGACAAAGCAGACATCACTTTAACGATTTGGCCCAGGATCCTAGAGGGTGGCACTGCTCATATAGTGGACTGTTAAAAGGAGCAGTTCTACTCTCTGTGTTTGCACAGGGAAAGGGAGGAGATGGTGGTGGCAGCAGCGACAACAAGGGAAGGAGGCTGCCAACTCCACCTGTTCCTCAAATGCCTAGCTTCCAGGGGGCACTCCACAAAGCCAAGGCAGTAGGGGTGGGATAGCTTGGGCAATAGTCCCAGAGGTGACTGGTGAAGCCGCCTCTTACATACTGCCCAGGCATTCCAGGAATGGGCAGTGGAGAGAGGACAGCTTGTCCCATTGTTATTGACACTGGCTATTCCTTTCTCTCCTTGCTGCCAGCAACTTTTTTTTCTTGCCACTAACACCTCATCCTGTGCTTTTGCCAGGGATGTATACCAGTGAAGCCAAAAGGATCCTGACACTAACAAGCACGTGTGCCTTTTTCATTCTTTTTCACTCTAGAGTAAATGTCTAGAGCCCTTCCCATATCAAGAATCCAGCATGGAGTGATAGGGAGGTTTTAACCTTTCTTCAAACTGTGGTTCTGATCCACATTTAGAGGTGTGTGGCATGTCTGCTGCCTTTATATTGCAAAAAAAAAATAGTGATGTAAAATGCAATTGGGAACATTATTTTGCAATATAAACTGCAAATGCAGCGCCTCAGATCCTGAGCCACAGCAATGGGGGAAAGTAGATATTCCTTGGTTTTTTTCTGGGCTGTGAGGCCGTGTTGTGGAATAGTTTATTTCTGACATTTTGCCTGCATCTGTGGCTGGTGTCTTCAGAGAATTCTCTGAGGATGCCAGCCACAGATGCAGGCAAAACGTCAGAAAGAAACTACAGTATTCCAGAACACGGCCTCACAGTCTGGAAAAAAACCAAGGAAAATCTATGGGTGCCAGCTGTGAAAGCCTTTGACTTCACAATGGGGGAACTGTTAAAGCTCCCTTGCCTTTTATGCTAAGGTCCCAAATCCAGAGGTTTTTTTTTCTAGAGTAAAGAGAAACCCTATCTCCAGGCAAGGTCTTTAAAGCAAGTCTGCTTGGGGTCAGAATGCTGAGGATGAAACAAGGGGGCGGTTTACGCAGCAGATTTATTGCGGCAACTTGCGGTTTAATTATTTTCCGCAGCTGTGCCAGTCAGGTTTTTTTTCTAATTATGTCGCTTTGCAGTTCAGACTTGAATAAGTGTGGGGGGTGTGGCTCTGTGTGTCTCTGTAAATCTGCCTGTAAATGAACTCACTCCATAAAGCAGAGGGAGAGTAATCTCTCTGCTAAAAGACCATGCCGTGGATCGTGGATCGCAAGTTTTTCCAGCTGCTCTCTCTCTCTCTGTCTCTCTATTTCCCCCTCCCTCCTTCCCCCAAGCAGAGAGAGAGAGAGGGAAAATAGCAGTTCATCTTGCTACAGCCCTTTGTGAAATGGTTTCTCTCCCTCCCCCGTGCACAGGATAAAAGTGACGAACAGCTTTACATACTTTCAAAACAGCAGAGGATGAGAAGGAATGCTCCAGGAATGAAAGAAGTTGGGAATCCTTTTTTTTTTTTTGCAAACTGGCTCGCAAAATAGCAGACAGGATTTTTGCAAGTTTCTTCTCTAATGGCTACTGTCTTTGCCTCCTCCCTGCCCCTCTTTTAAGCCCACCCCTGCATCATCAACCAATCACAATGCAGCTGTGCTTTAACCCTTAGCGGAATGCTAGTTTACACTGCCAATAAAGCACTACATTGCAAATATTCCTGCAAAAATAGCAACATGCCCTGCCACGCTATATTTGGGTGTTTTACCTTCCCCCCTTCTGAATGAGGCGATGCTGTGCTGCGATCCGTGGGAACTATGAGCTATCTTAGCGGTATATTTAGGGGAATATTTGCCCGTGTAAACGACCCCATAGTGCCTGTTTTCAAGCAGAGGATGCATTCTGTCACATAGCTATGCTCTTTCTTTTCCAAACTTCATGGCATCACTGATGTTCCAGTTAATCTTCAGAATCACCTCCAGAAAATTCTGGGTGTAGTTAGTTCTCCTTTAGGTAGTAACTGACCATAATAGATATGGTGAGTAAGCTTTTTTGTCATGGTGTTTTTATTTCTTTGATTCATTAAGATTGCCATGTGATTTTTCCCAAGGCATTGTAATATTGTACCTGGCCATGTGACCATTGCATAACTGTTTCTTATACTAGTGCACTTTTATCTGGGCTGTGTAATGCCATGAAGGTTGGTAGACAGAGTCTTCATGGACATTGTCAAAAAAAGGAGGATTCTGACCCCAAACAACCCATTCCTCCATTGCTGGCCTTCAGGCAGTGAAGTGGTGGAGGTCCTCATCACTAAATGGTTCTTGGGAATGCTGGCTTGCAAAATGCCCCATGTCACAGGACAGGCATGCCAGTCTTCCCAGAGTGTTGATAGCTCTGAGGATTTCCAGATGGTTAGCAATGGAAAAATAGACTTCTTGAACCCATAAACTTTCTTTTCCCAACAGTGACCATAACGAATCTGCTTCCCTCCCCTCCGTGGTACTGTGTCTGAGCCCTTTTACTTCTCGTAGAGTCATAGAATCATAGAGTTGGAAGGGCCCTCATGGGGCATCAAGTCCAAACCCCTGCTCAATGAAGGACCTCCAGCTAAAGCATCCCCAGCAGGTAGCTGTCCAGACTTTTCAAAAAGACATCCAAAAAAGGAGACTCCACAATTGTTCTAGGCAATTGGTTCCATTGCTGAACCACTCCTATTATCAAGAAGTTCCTTCTAATGTTCGGTTGAAATCTGCTCTCCTGTAACTTCAAACCATTAGACCTGGTCCTACCCTCTGAGGCAGCAGAGAACAGGTCTGCCCCCTCCTCTCGGTGGTAGCCCTTGCGGTATTTAAAGAGTGCAATCATGTCACCCCTCAGCCATCTCTTCACCAAGCTGAACATGCCCAGCTCCTTCAACCTTTCCTCATATTTTTTGCTCTCCATACCTCTTATCATCCTCATTGCCTTTCTCTGAACTGTTCTAACTTTTCTATATCCTTCTTAAAATGAGGCTTCCAGAACTGAATGCAGTACTCAAGATGAGTCCTCACCAGCACAGAATAAAGTGGGACTATTACTTCCCTTGGCTTGGAAACTATGCTTCTATTAATTCAGGCTAAAACAGCATTTGCTTTCTTTGCTACAACATCCCACTGCTGGCTCATGTTCAATTTATGATCAACAATAATCCCAAGGTCCTTTTGTTGCATATAGTACTGCTGAGCAATGTAGCCCCCATCTTATATCTGTGCATTTGGGTTTTGGGGCCTAAGTGTAGAATTTTGCATTTGTCTCTACTGAATTTCATTTTATTAATTTCTGCCAAATGTTCTAGTTTATCAAGGTCCTTTTGAATTCTTTTCTTATATTCCAATGCGTTAGCTACCCCTCCCAGTTTTGTGTTATCTGAAAACTTTATGAGGATTCCCTCCACCCCATCATCTAAGTCATGGTTAAAATGTTGAAGAGAACTAGAGTCTGGAAGGTTACATTTTTGGCCTATAACTAGATGGTAGCTTGTTTAACTTAAGCCGTCTGAGGGCTCGCACTAAGACTCTAATCTATCTAGTCTGTGAGCTGCTCTTCGCTGCTGCTGCTGCCCTTGTTGCCCACACAGAGGCAGCTCTGTAGCGCCTAACATCCTGCTTCGAAACAGCTGCAGAGCTGTTTGGGCTGGAACTCAATCTGAAGAAAATGGAAGTTCTCTACCAGCCTGCACCACAGGAGGAACACCACCATCCCCACATTGCCGTCGGCAAATCTGTGCTTAAGTCCATTCAGCAGTTCACCTACCTGGGAAGCATCATCTCCTCAGATGCCAAGATTGACAAAGAGATTGATCACAGATTAGCAAAGGCATATAGCGCATTTGGAAGAATTTACAAAAGAGTCTGGAGTAACAAACACCTCAGGCGAAGCACAAAAATCAGTCTGTACAGAGCCATTGTATTGTCTATTCTCCTTTATGGATCTGAAACATGGGTCACCTATCGCCAACACTTACAACTCCTCGAACGTTTTCATAAGCGCCGTATACGTACAATCCTAAATATACACTGGACTGACTATGTGACAAATGTTGCTGTCCTTGAGCAAGCAGGGATCACCAGCATTGAGGCCATGATATTGAGAACACAGCGGCGCTGGGCAGGGCACGTTTCTAGGATGGAGGACCACTGTCTCTCAAAAACAGTACTCTACTGTGAACTTGCCACGGGTCAGCGTAAGAGGGGCACTCAAAAAAAAAAGTGATACAAGGATTCCCTGAAACAACATCTCAGGCTTGGCCAAATTGATCACCAACAATGGTCCGCCCTGGCTTCACATCGGGAGGCATGGAGACACACTATCCACAATGCTGCAGCTTTATTTGAGAACTCATGCTGAACAAGTCTTGAGGAGAAACGACAGTGCAGAAAGAATCCCAACCCGGAAACATTACCCAAGGAGACCCTCTGCTGCGCTTTCTGCAACCGGACTTGTTTATCTCGGATTGGCCTTTTTAGTCATCAGCGCGCTTGCAGAAAGTGCGGGATGAGTCCTTCTTGAATCTTTGTTTGTGAAGAAAAGCCAGAGAGAGAGGGATGGAAAGAACATATGAAACATATCTGGAGAAAGCAAAAAGTGTTTCCTAAGTGTCAAGAAAGCCAGTTGAAGTGAACCATGAAGAGAATTGGAAAAGGCTCTTAATGGTACCATTCTTCAAGGCTATCTGCCATGCAGTGCAATACTATATACATTTACTTGCAAGCAAGTCTCACTAATTCCTGGGGACCTTGCTCCCATGTCATTGTGCATAGAAATGTAGCCTTAATATCTCATTGGATACAAAGATGGACACCCTAAAGAAAACCCACACATTATTTCATGTTCACTATGGTGGATTCAATTATAATTTTCTTGTACAAATGCATGCTCATCAAAGTTTTTTTTTTTAAAAGAAGAAATATAAGTCACAAATTAATTGCTATAACATTAATAAAGCTCCATTATTCTTAATATTATTTCAGAAAAATTCAATTGAGGGGAGTCTTCAGAGGTGTGGATTGTCCATACCACATAGAGAGATTCCACTCTGGACTAAAGTCCAAATAATGTTACATCTGCTCCTCTTGGGAACAATGTTGTAACAGTGGTATCTATAATTCTTAATTGTTCTTAATAAAGTATTTTGCTTATCAGTGGGTTAAGTATGTATTGTATCGCTCTCAATTGCACCTTTCCCTCTATGATGAAGTTCAACCTTATATCAAAGATTCCCCTGTCAAGATGTCTGTTAACAATTGTAGATGTTTTATTCTTAACCAACCCTGGGCTATCATAGTTTAAGTGCCACTTTTTATGTTTTGGTTGGGGAGTCATTGCCAGTCAGGTGGATCATAACATCTGGCATTCATTATCCTCCAGTTTGTCTATTAACAGTCTTTGCTCCAGGAGAAAATTAACTTTAGTAGGCCATATGATCTGTAGGGGATGTGTTAATGATTGGTTCAAAGATCATTTGAGCATGAGAAGGTTTTACCAAGTTCCTTTTAGTGAAGAGGCAGCTCTTAAACTACATGTTTAGTTAAATTTCATGGGCATGCTTGTAGTTCATTCTTCAGCATCTGTAGGGACCAAAGCCCATTCCTTACAGTATGTGGCAGCAAACTAGGGATGTGTGTTAATCTGCTTTGCTGAATTTTTGTTCTTACTGATTTACTCCATCTGCACTTCTAAGAACTGAACCAAAACCCAGAGGCAATGTGCAATTTGATATCTTCACATTTACATTGCTTCAAAACATTTTATGGAACAAAACAACATCTGCACATTTTGAAGATGCAGAAAAGAAAAATGCACAGGTTTCTAAAATGCACACAGTTATGCTTTAGACAATGGAAGGAATGTAAAGAATATTTTAAAGTATTCATTCCATTCCACGGAGAAAAAGGTCAGCTGCCATGAGATCACACAAGGGAGTTTTGGGTGACACAACTGCACAAAAATTTGCTTTGTGCAAAAAGCAACATTTTTGCATGTGTGTTTTTCACAAAAGACAGTTTTATGCTCATTTTTTCTCCTGCAAACATAAGGGAAGTTGAACAATTTCATTTTGCAAAAAATGTCCTGAAATGTAAAAATAATTGACAAATGTGTAAAATCCCTATATTCTCACCCAGTGGGGAGAAAGCTCTTGAAATGATTTGTTCTTCCATGTGAGAATGAAACAAGTGAGAATTTACACCCCTCATCTATTGCTATGTGTCCAAATGTGCAGTTAGAAATATTAATTTGCATTCTTTTGTTCTAATGACAAAATTTCCTACATTGTTAAGATAAGTGGATTTGACCTGCAATAAATTGTTACAGAATTAATTGCTGCTGTTCCCTGTTCCAGTTATGTGTACATATCCTACTTCAAAATACTCTATTTCATTCATGCTCCATTCATTTTTTTCAATCCCTCATCAAATCAGCAGCTTGCTGGTCTTACTTTGACGGTGTTTTTAGTTTCTCCTCCTTAGAGTTTTCACACACACACACACACACACACAGTCTTTTTGCAAATCTTGACATTTCCCCCTAGCTTGCTGAGCTGTCTTTCTTCTACAAGACCAGTGCTATTTTGGCTGTCTAAGCAGTGGCACCAGAACACGAACAACGGACATAGAGGGAATGTTTTTTCTTTTGTTGGTATATAACAATTCTGCCTTGTGTTTGTACCCTCAAATGTTTTCAGGAGAAAAAAGGGACATACTCGAGACGCTCCAATTCTAAAATCAAGGATAATTTTCCAAACTTTCACACCTTGATGAAGATTTGTTTCTGCCTGTCTGAGATGCTTTCTTTTGCTGTACAATAGTAAATCATCACCTATTAAAAAGCCAAGTGAAGGTGCTCCTCCTTTTGACTAAAGATAGGCTTTAACAAGAGAGTTTTGTACCTGATGCTATCAACAGTTCAAAATGCTATAACTTAGTTGCAGCTGTGTGTGAAATGTCACACAGTGCACAGCATGGTACCCTCATATTCATGTGCATGCATTTGCACAAACATATGCTGGTGAGAAGATGTATCCATAATTTCTAGAGAGCTTGGGAGAGGGAGCTAAATCTGGAGCTTACACAACTCACAGGGAGATGGCATCACCCACAACCCAAAGCAGAAACAAAAATTAAATTCAGCAACAGTGTTCTACCAAGATAGATCACTGTAAAATGTGGAATAACCCAAATATATATTGTAGTCAGAGGACATCTAAGTTCATTTTCACTATTGCCAGGTTGATTTAGTTTATCTTCTGATCAGTGGACTACAGCCACTGCAGATTACAACCATCTCTTTGTGTTCCCTCTAAGAAATGTAATTGTTCCTTTACGTAAGGGTGGACAAAAGACTTGATGTTAAAAAGGAAGGGGTTACAGGCATAAATTCCTGATTCTACCATGTAGATTTGGGCAGGAGGGAGGGGAAGGGGCAATCTTTAAAAAGTGCAAGCCTGCTCCAAGACTTTTTGCTTCATGAGGCAAAGGACAAAATCATGGCTGCCCTCCATTCCACCTTCAGAAGCCAACTGGACTGGATGCTGGAGCTTAATTCAGCACTTACAATAGGACAGCATTTGCCACCTCACCTGAGGCCAGCAGCTTAGTTTAGGACATGCAGAGCAGGTTGCTTAGAAAATGACTCTGTTCTTTAAATCCAAGTACACAGTTACTGTTGTGCCCACCACATTATTGAACATCTGCTGTCTGAGGTAACTATCTCACTCTGCCTTATAGTGAGGCCAGGCCTATACAACACAGATGTGGAGCAACTCAAAGAATGCCACTGTTTTTGTTTTCTGCAACAACCACTGCACCAAGCCCTAATTCTCCCTGAAAGGAAAATGAACTGGAAAAATTCAAGGCCGCTCATAAATTGGATGAGTGTGGGTGGAACTGAAGAGAGGTCTGACTGCTCCCCGCCCCTTGAAGAAAGCTTCTGAGACCACTAACCGCATTAATTCAGTTGTGACAAACCCCTGAGACCTCTGCCAACTAAACACATTAAAACTCAAATAGAGTTGAGGAACTGGCTTTCTCTGCTAGTTAATGAGCACTGAGCTAGCTGATCTAGCATTCTGCTGAAGCGAGCAATGAAGATTAAAAAAAGGACACCCGTTTGCCCATTCGAGCTTTTTTCCTAGCGGCAGGATGCAGACGCAGCACAGAGTATGTTATCTCACTTCGACTGCCCTCTGGTTTGTTGTTAGCAGTAGATTTCAAGGGTGTATTAAACTAATTGAATGTATTCAGCATCCAAATCTCAAAATGTGGTTGCTGCTTGCTAATCACATGACACAGAAATATCACCAGCAACATTCCACAGTAAAGAGAAGGAAGTACAATGCTAGGGTCACGTCAAGCCATAGTGGTAGGACAACCATGGTTGTCGTGTATGGAAAAAGATTCTATATATGTGCCTGTAGTGACAGGGGAAAACTGAAGTACCTAATAAATGAACACAACTCATTGACAATTGCTGACTTCAGTTTTCAGGGATCTGTTGGGGAATGCAAGAGACAGTAGTGTATCTCACAAGCAGACTAACAAGTATTCACAAGCATAAGGCCAGTAACAATCAGTCCCACACCATTACCCCCCCCCACAGGGTCTAGCAAGAAACAAAGCAGGCTAAGGCTGCTGACACACTGCAGAAATAATCCAGTTTGACACTGCTTTAACTATCATGGCTCCAACCTATGGAATCCTGGGATTTGGAGTTTCTTCTGGCACCAGAGCTCTCTGACAGAGAAGGCTAAATATCTCACAAAACTACAAATCTCAGAGTTCCACAGGATGTAGCCATGATAGTTAAAGCAGTGTCAAACTATTATTTCTGCAGTGTGTCAGCAGCCAAAATCTTTGTAATACTTCTACTACTTCTGAAGTAGCTTTACTTACAAAATAGTAAAGGTTTTATAACATCTCATGGTGAGGGGCTCTGTAACAATATGGAGGATGGAGGGAGGGAGACAGAAAAAGAAAACAACAGACTACAACATGGAGGATGATGGAATTCAAGCTAACTGCAGATTAACTAATGCAGGACTACGGAGGGTGTGGCTAAGAGCAACAAACAAGAAACGACATGAATGCCTAAACTGTTAGGGAGACTATACAGTACTTCTAAATGTTATTCTAGCCACCCCTATAATCCGTTCATTAAATCCTATTAATTTGTTTAATACAAAAAACCCCAACAACTTTACTGAAGGATATTATATCAAACTTCCTTTCCTGTTGAGACTGTAATTTCGTTATTTGTTCATACTCCTACATTACTATAGCAATGATGTAATATAGACCTTATTTGTGCCCTTTTACATAGTCCCAAAAAGATTGCCAAGTTTCCAAATATTTTTCCTTTGATTTATTTTCCAGTCGAAAGGTAAGTTGCTCCATCTCAGCTACATCTGTTAACTTATCTAACCATTCTTCCTCCTGCGGTATTGTCTCTTTTCGCCAATGCCTGGCATATACTATTCTTGCAGTTGTTGCTATATGCCATAATAGTCTTCTTTTCTTTACACTTTTAAGCAGATTGTTATCTATAATACCCAACAGAAATATTTTTGGGGACAGATCTATTTTTGTTTTTATTATCTTCTGGGCTTTAACCTTTATCATTTCCTAGCTTTCACACATTCCCACCATTGATGAAATAAAGTGCCTTTCCTTCTCTTACATTTCCAACATTTATCATTGTTATTCCCATACATTTTTGCTACTCTTTCTGCTGATAAATACCATCTAAGAAGCACTTTTAAGGCATTTTCTTAGAGATTGTATGATCTGGTGAATTTCCCATTCTTGCACCACCCTGATTCCCATTCTTCCATATTAATATTTCCCCCTATATCAGCTGCCCATTTAATCATATATTCTTTCACCACTTCTTTTTCCATCTCCAATTCCAGCAGCAGTCGATATAGTCTAGATAGTAAGCCTTTATCATCTTTGTTCAATGTTATTTCAAATTTGGTTTGCACCATGTCAATACGTTCTTCTGCTAAATCTTTTTTAAATCTTTCTTTTATTTCTAAGTGTGGAAACCAATGCATTACTTTCCCTTCTTGATGCAACTGAGTACTGTCTTTCAGGTGTAACTCCTCATTTCTTATGTAAATTAGGTCTTTATATGTAAGCCATTCCACACCCCATCTAAGGCTACTTAGTGACAAGGCTTCTACTGGTGAAACCAGAGTTGGAAGATTCTTAAATAAATACCTTCTGTATTTTAACCAAACTCTGATTAGGGATCTTCGAATCACATGGTTATTGAACTGCTTTTGGGCAGACACCTTCTGATACCATAAGAAGGCATGCCAACCAAAAAGCAATTCATGTCCTTCCAACATCAGCATCCTCGGATTATCTAATAATAACCAAGTTCTAGTCCATGATAAACAGCTAACTTCGTAGTATACTTTAAGTTTCGGCATCCCTAAACCGCCTCTGCATCTTAAATCAGTCAGCAGTTTGAATCTGATCCTAGGTTTTTTGCCTTTCCATAGTAGTTTAGATAGTAATCTATTACTATCTTTAAACCAGTTTTCAGGGATCGAAATTAATATCATTTGGAACAAAAATAGGATTTTAGGGAGGATGTTCATTTTAATTAACAACAATCTTCCCATTAACGATAAATCCAGATTCTGCCACAGTTCAGTTTTCTTTTGAATCATCTTCTGTAAAGGCACATAATTATTCTGAAATAATTGGGTATTTTTGTTGGTAATCCAGATACCAAGATATTTTACTTTTCTCACACTTTATTCCTGATATTTTCTCTAGCTCAAGCTTTTCTTCATTACTTAAATTTTTTGTCAAGAATTTAGTTTTTTCTTTATTAATCTGAAATCCAGCTAGTTGAGCATATTTATTTAAGATCTCATTTAGCTTAGTCATCTGTGTGAGTGGGTCTTCTAAATACAGTACAACATCATCTGCATAAGCCTTATAGAAAAATTTCTCCTTCCTTATTTTTACTCCCTTCATGTCATCTCGTAACCTTAATTCTCTAAGTAGAATTTCCAGTACCATAAAAAAAAGTAAGGGGGACAGCGGGCAGCCCTGCCTTGTCCCTTTTTGTATAGTAAAATCTTAAGTCTGTCTGCATTTACCATGAGGTGGGCTTTTTGATCTGAATAAATTGCCTGAATCCAGGCCATAAAGCTATCACCGAAGTTCATGACTTCTAAAATTCCTAGCATAAAGGTCCAAATGACTTTATCAAAAGCCTTTTCGGCGTCTAAAAACATTAGTGCACCTTTTTTCCCTACGTGGAAGTCAAAATATTCTATAATGTCTAAAGTGGTCCTTATGTTATCCTTTATGTATCTCCCTGGAAGGAAACCATCTTGATCTACACCTATGAATTGAGACAGTCTTTTCCTCAGTCTACTAGCTAGAATTAAAGAGAAGATTTTGTAATCTTCATTTAGAAGTGAGATGGGTCTAAAATCTTTCACTGATAGTATTTCTGCCTCTGATTTCGGAATCAATATTATGCTGGCTTCTTTCCAGCTTTCAGGCATGTTCTTGGTATCTTTGATTAGATTTAAAGTTTCTTGGAGGGGTTTCAATAGTTGGTCTTTAAAACATTTATAATATTTTGCGGGGAGACCATCAGGACCTGGAGTTTTATTAATTTTTAATTTGTCGATGGCGTCATGTACTTCTACTAATGAGATTGGTTTGTTTAACAATTCTCTTTGCTCTTGGCTTATTTGTGGTAAATTTTTTAAGCACAGAAATGTGTTTATCTCCTGTTTATCTTTCTGCAGTTGTTGCCCATATAAATTTTGGAAGTAATTGGTTAGCTTTTGTTTAATTGTATTTTCTGTGCTTATGTATCTGTCTCCGTCTTTCAAAAAATTTATCGTTCGCTTCTTCTTCTCTTTGTGTATTTTGTAAGCTAACCAGCAGCCTGGTTTGTTCGCATTATCAAAATAGAATTGTTTAGCGAACCTCAATCCCCCCCCCCCGGTTCTTCCATTGATAGTAAGGAGAGTTCTTTTTGTAACAGTTTTACTTTCTTACTAAACTCACTGTTATTTGGATCTTTTTTAAACTGTTCTTCCGCATTTTTAATATTTTCCATAACATTATGGTTTTAAATCTTGAAAGTCTTGGGGGTCCACAGCAACAAAAGATATTTCAAGGGGGTCCATGGTAAAGAAAAGGGCTAGATTAAATGTTCCTTATCCTTAAGTAGTTGAGAAGGAGTAATGCCCTGGTTTCAACTTGATCTGGAAACCATCCTTTTAGCTAATATTTCCCTCTTAATTTCCAAACCGGAAAATGTGGTGTGTGTGTGTGTGTTTGAATGACAAGCTGTGAGCAACTGCGGCTGGCACTTAATGGATAACGCTTAATGAAATCACCAGGGACCATCCCTAAGTCTCAGGGAAATCCCAGGGCCTGGGATGATCCTGAACTGGCAGCTCAACTTGTGAGGGCTTTTAGGAGATAAAAAGGGCTAGGGAGATAAAAAGGAAAGTCTGGAGAGTCTGGAGAATCAAGGGCTCCCAAAACAGCCATTAAGATCACATGCAACCCCATGGCTGCACTTTGCCTATCTATTCTTAAGCCACACTAAGAAAAAAAAATCCACCTACAGAATTTTGGATTTTACAGGAGAGATTGCATAGAATCATAGAGTTGGAAGAGACCACAAGGGCCATCTAGGCTGACCTCCTGCCATGCAGGAATACACAATTAGAACACACCTGAAAGATATCCATCCAGCCTCTGTTCAAAAAATCTTCAAAGAAGGAGACTCCACCACACTCCATGGCAGTGCATTCCACTGCTGAACAGGTCTTACTGTCTAGACGTTCTTCCTAAAGTTTCGGTGGAATCTCTTTTCCTGTAGCTTGAGTCCATTGCTCCGTGACTTTGTCTCTGGAGCAGCAGAAAACAAGCTTGTTCCATCCTCAGTATGACATCCCTTCAAATATTTAAACATGGCTATCATGTCCCTTCTTAACCTTCTATTCTCCATGCTAAACATACCCAGCTCCCTAAGCCACTCCTCATACAGCATGGCTTCCAGACCTCCAACCATTTTGGTCACCTTCCTTTGGACACGTTCCAGCTTCTCAATATCCTTCCTGAACTGTGGTGCCCAGACTGGGCCCAGTCTTCCAGGTGAGGTCTGACCAAAGCAGAATAGAGTGGCACTGCTGCTCAGCCATTGCATCCAATGCATCTACTCAACAAGGTTTTGGTGACCAACCTGGAAATAATGAGCCAGACACATAGAGATGGGTTTAAATAGGGCCACTTTATTTGACCTACAACTTAATTAATGAATTGTACCTGGGAGAAAAACCTAGGAGGGGGGGAGTAACTTGAT
Source organism: Gambelia wislizenii (assembly GCA_030847615.1). NCBI lineage: Eukaryota > Metazoa > Chordata > Lepidosauria > Squamata > Crotaphytidae > Gambelia > Gambelia wislizenii. The sequence goes on along the minus strand of JAUMIR010000002.1, from coordinate 312,981,090 downwards.
GCAGGTCTAGCTGAGGCCAGGTGTCAATCCGTGACCACCTCGTCAACCACCCATGTGCGTCACACCTGACCCCAAGGGAAATCCAACATTATTGGGTTGCTCACCCTGGCCGATATTAACTGTAAGGTAACACGAGTCACTCCCTCCCAAGTCCCAGGACCCTATAAAAGAGAGTGAACGCCCCACATTAGCCACAAGGACAGGCTCCTTCACAACCCTCCAGGTCCCAGGACCCAAAGACTCCATTCCAGAACCCAGCCCTTCACCATAAGGGGGTGCCAAGGTGTACACTGACTGATATTTATCCCGCCCAATACCTGCCAATAGCAAGGGACAATTGTCTGCTTAGTCCCTTTCCCCCACCAAGCCAGCCAACACGACTCTCACCCCCTCCTGCAAACCTCCCAGGAACAACTATTTCTCTCTTCAGACAGAACTCTGGCCATCTGAAAACTATGGTGGGATGAGGGACAGGTTGCCCCAAGCATCTGCTGAGAGCATTGCTAATTTACCTATTGGCCCTATGGTGGGCCTGATTCAGCCAATGGGGATCACCACCCCCACACCACACTTGGCAAGGCAGTATGGCAAACCAAACTATTAAAACCCAAAACTACTGGATCTCTAACAGACACAGGTCATACAAAGCCTGCAGTAAAAAGGCCTTCCCTTTTAACAAACCCAAATCATTACCCCCCAAATGCATAACCAACACATCAGGAGGAGGCCCCGTGTGCTCCAGCTCCAACGGAGAACTGACAGGAGGAAGGCATTGCCTTAAATAGCCCAGCTCACCCTCTATCAGCTCAAGCACTGCATGCCATGCCTCCATTAGCCTTCTGGCCTCAATTCTTTGAGGTCATCAAAATGCTCCCCCTCTGGCAACATCCTTCAGACATGCCTCCAAGAGAGCCCAGTGCAGTGACAAGAAATCTGAGCAATCTCATAATCTATTTTCTCAGAAAAGAACAGCAGCATGTTTATTTCACAGGAGTTCATAAATCCAAAAGGAACCTCCATTGATTTCAGTGTGCTTTATCTTCACATAATAAAACTTCATTCAATTTACAGCTGGTACCTCTGTGATTTTTGTCACCAATGCATTCATGCCAGTAATCAAATCCCAGAATAGTTGTGTTTAATGGATGTGCTTTCTGTGAAATGCTAAGAGAACCAGTGGGAACACAGAATGCAAATGCGAAAACATTATGGAAAAAGTGGTGGCACCCCTCTGCATCCCATAGAGATTTCACCAGCATTAAGACAGCTTCTTGTTTAACTTGACGCATCCAGCAGTTCTTAGCCAATTAGAAATTTCACAGCCATCCTTAACACATCTCCAGGAGGCCACAACATGTTCAATTTCCTGTTTCATGCTTTGTAAACAGTATTAAAAATATTACTTGTTTCCAGAGAGTTGATTTGGTAACATCACAGCTTGAAAATGCTTGACAAACTTTTGGACAGCCTCTCTGGTTGTTTTGGGGTGGGTAGGCCTTATGGGTAGGCCTCGCTCTCTAACTTCTGGGGTCTTTCCCACTTACACAGTTAGGGCTTGTCTAGATGGTAAAAATAATCCTAATGGGATGCAAATGCAATGTGACCCATTCATAAGGACATTCACATAAATACGTGACATTAGGAAGGGGTGTAGCCAAATCCATTGCAAAGTCTGTATGCATAGCGTCTGGGGCTTCATCCAGATTTTTTTAAAAAAGCTCCATATGACATGCCAATATGTGATCATTTGTACATTTGCATTCACACAAATACGAGCAGGCAGCGCAATCTGATTGGCTGGATGAGCACTGGGGCGGGGCTAGAAAACAGGGAAAGCACCTGCTGCTGCCATGTTGGATTTTCAGCTAAGCGAGCATCAAGTAAGTCGATCAAAAGGCGATCTTACACTCTTTTTTCTTTCTTTTTTTAAAACACAAAATATTGCATGTATGTACTATGGGAAACTTTAAAAAAAATTGGTGGTGGCAGATTTAAAATTGTGAATGAATCACTCATGGGTGCCATCTTGGCTAGGGGTCATGTGAAGTTTAGGGGGGCTCTTTTGACCATTAAGACAGGTTGCATCATTGCGAATGCCTGCTTTTTCAGACGTGTTTGTATTCCCCCCCCCTCATATAGATGAGCCCCTATTGTGCTATGATTCCATTTTAACTGTCGGAATAACATCCTCAGGAATCCTGGGGTTTGTAATTTGGGGAAGCACTAGAAATCCTTGGCTGAGGATTCTGAACACTCCTCCCTAAACTGAAAATCCCAGGATTCCATGGGATGTTGCCATGGCAATTAAAGTGAAAGCATAGCACTATAATTGTGGAATGTGGAAGGGCCGCTGGTGTTGACATGGCCACATGTCCTTTCTTACAGAGGAGTCTGTTGAAAGGACAGAGTGACTGGCCACATAAATCACTTGGTCTCAGTATTCCCTAATGTGGACAGTAATGATAACTACAGGAATTATTTCTAAATTTGCACCGAACACATACATTAATATAAGTGCATTTGATGTAGTTTGGTGTCTTTTTTGGTCCTTTCTTTGGTGACACATTTTCTCAATTTTTGGCAATGTGTAAGTGAACAAATTAACATTATTTCTAACTCATCTCCACCTCCAGAACAACCTGGAACTTGTGGCTTATTCACAATGTTTTATATTATCTGTGAGAGCACCCTGATTAGCAATTAAAAGCATACTAGCAATGGTTGGCCCCATCATTCCCCAGTAGTGTTAGAAAGTTTATTGCATTAATCGATGGAACACAGCAGGCCATTCCCCAGTAGAGAAAGGATCTTCTGAACTCAGCTTCAGTGCCATCAGTGTCTAGAGGGTACCATTCCTGTTACATCTTCAGGAGGTATTGGGTTCCTTTTGGTCCTTTGCAAATGTCAACTCCAGTCCGGATCCTCATTAAGAAACTCATAAATTAAGCAGATAATTATGCTCATAATCTACCCTTCTCTGCATACTCAATTGCCTGATTCCCAACACACTTCTAAATTGGAAGTCTTAACTGTGGCATGTACTATCTTGAGTTGCAGCATGTGGGCATGTCCAAGACCCAGCTTGAGGCACTATTTTGAAGACATCGTTTTGAAGATGATCTTTGTATCAAGTTGTTTTTGCAATCCTATAGATAGTTATCTAGGAATAAATGCCATTTAAAACAATGAGACATGTTTCTGAGTGTATGTATGTATGTGTGTGTGTATGTATATATATGATTACACTGTTTGTGGATGAACCAGGGTTGGGAAAAACCTCCACCTCCCTGGTGCTTTTCCTCAACTCCCCCTTGCCCTACACAATATACCCAGTGGTAAGAAACTATGGGGATTGTAGTCCAAAACATCTGAAGCACCAAATGCTATGCATATTTGGTTTACTTGCTGCCTCTGAAATTAGACAGGACCACCTTGGGGCACTACACTACGATTAGGATAGTTGCACAAGCAGTTGAGCTTTCTCAGAGGTTGAGTAAGTACAGTCATTAATGTTGAAAATGAATACCAAAGTGCACACAAACAGTCCTCTCCCTCATTTGTGATCTGGGTGGGAGGGAGGGAGGGAAGCTAATTGACCACTACACAATGGTTGAGCTGAAGGCCATGGAACCCACCACAAAATGAGTTTTGCAACTGGGAATCCATCATTAACTATGCTGACTCACTTCTACGCTACACTAAAAGTGTATGGGATTTGGCCCTCTGTTTGTGCTATTGTACTGAACAGAAAGGAAGCATAGCACTATTTTTTTTTAAAAAAAGAAAAGCAACCCCCGCCCCAAATGGTGCAAAATGGTAGGAGACTATTCCAGTATTGATAATGTTCTTGCTGTCCTATGACAGATTTTCCAATCATCCTCCCCCAAAAGAATATGCACAGTGCAGTGGACTTAGTTTCTTTGAGAAAAACCTTATTTAAAGCAAGCCTCCTCCTACCCCAAAATAGCAGGAGTATGTTATTTGGCAGTTGCAAGATCACAAAGAGAGTGGCTGGGATTGTCCAAAGTGAAGGGATACTCTGGCTAGCACAAAGGCTGGATGGTTTTCCCACTAGGTAAACAAAGGAAACCCAAACTTACATGATTAAGTTAATGGCCAGGAGATAGGGTTTATAACAACCTCAATGCAGGACAGGAGGGGGTTCCAAGGTGACATTTCCTTGGGATTGGGGTTGGGAAAGGTCACTTATTTAGTAGGATGACACATTGCTGAGGTGCCCAAGAAAGAATTAGCACATACCTCCTTAATGGCTTTGTTTATCAAGGGGCTTCCACACAATCCTCATCTGGGGTTGCCTGCTAAAATATTTCTAAGACACATCCCAGGCCCTGTGACTGCCACCTGACCTCTTTTCGGATCTCCCCAGTCAAACTGACCACAAATAGTGTCCAATATTTCCAATTATGAGATATTATAGGGAGGGGGTAGTAGGACATGCTAACATAAGTAAGTATGCTTTTATGTGTAGAGAAGTTATTTTCCGACTTTTTGAGGTAGCAGTTTATGTCCTAGGAAACTTTAGTTCACCTCTTTAATGAACAGAATTCCACCCCCCCCCCTTCACAGCTCCTCTGATCAGAAGCTGAAATAGCAGCAATGCAATTGTATCTGTGGTGGCAGCCAGCTGTTGACAGTTGACTTTCAAACAGGCCTTTTTCTTGGGAGTTTTCTGTTACAACAGCAACTAGGTCCATCTTACCTAGTAAGGCTTCTGATTCCCAGAGATTTGATCATGTTGGTGACAGGTAACAATTTGGTGGGCTAATGCAAACTGGTTTCACATAGAGGGGAGAGTGTCACTCAACTTCCTCAAGAAACCTGTTATACGCAGGCCTATTCCAATTTAGTTGTCAACCCTTTTGATCCATGGAAAATTTTCTATGATGTGAAAATTACCTCAGGATATGGCTCATAACACATGAACCTTTACCTTTGTTATTCCTTCTTCACATGACAATTGATAGACACCATGCACTTTAAGAACATTGTTTACAGAGGTTGTTATGTCAAGGCCAGTGTAAAAACATAGCAACACACACACACACACAAAAACAGAGCAAACCTTTGCTAAAACACTTTAAAATTGCAATGCTGAGGGCTGCCAAAGATAGGATATTTGGACATTATTGTGGGATTTTTGGCTCTAATCCACTGCATACAATCTCACATTCTCCAAAATGGATTCTAAGAATTCATAAGGATCATGTTATAATTGGAGCATGATTATCCATAAAGGTTGCTTTTACCACCATAATCAAAACCACAATATCACTCCAAAGGAAGAACGAAAGGGGGGGGGATCTAAAAGGTGATGTGTAGGACTGATTTTATGTTTAAAAAATAGCCCAACACTATATATTGTGACCTTCAAGATCAGTGGAAGGCATTATTTGGCTCTAGGGCTATACGTGGTAGCCTTTGGCCTGATCTCTGCTAATGACCCAGTCAAGAACAATTAACAGTCTTCTCCATGTGGAGGAAAGGGGAGAGAGAAAGGCAAGACTGAGAATGAGAAAAGCATACTGTCCAACTGCCCCAGCATGGCAGGGGCAGTCCTGATTAATCCTCTGTTGTCCCACTATTTCAACTTTCAAAATGTCCCAGTTTCTCTCTTGTCCTTTTACTTTCCCCCCTTGACTTCAGTTTACTTTAATTGCTGCAAACCGGGTTCAAAATGCAAAAGTAGTTTCTATTCAACTCAGCAGTGGGGTGAAGATAAGGGGAAGAAACTTTCCCTTTTCCAATAGGCTCAGACAAAAGCAAATGTGGCAGCCTCTCCTAGCTTATGTGTTCTTCCTCAGTAATTTTTTGACACCTTTTCCACACTGTGATGTTGCTTGGTCACATGTGTCCCAGTTTTCATCTGAGAAATGTTGTAAGGTATGGATAGATTCACTTCTCTTTGAAAAATCTAACCATCCCACCCACTCTTGACCCAGTTCAGATTTTTTTGTGTGTGTGTTTGGCCCAAACTCTCAGAATCCCCCAGGGAGATTTTCAAGGACTCTGAAATGATCAAGCAATGACCCAGCTCAAAACAGTTTACTCCCCCAAGGTAACATGGCTTTTGACATCAGAGAACTGGCTCACCCCTGTTTTAGCTGCTTGACCCTCTCTGACCCTGACATTTTTGAAGTCTCAGCCAGGCAACATGAGCAAGATTTGTAGAGTTCCTGTTGGCTGCCATCCATGTCTGCTAAGCTGAAATCAGTTTGGGACATCTTCCAAAGACAACATGGCTCCTGCTCCTATATGAATTGAGTGAGCAGGGATGCAGATTCACTTCACCGTATGCTTGCCTGCAATACTATGGCCTGAGAAAGTGACATCACATCCAGAAATGCAATGCAACAAAGACAGGGGCTCTTATACCTCAGAATATGCATTTTGGGAGGTACAGCTGATTCATGCAGGGTGAAAAAAGCTACACTGGTGGTGAGATTAGTTCTCCCACACAGCTGTCAAAAGGAAAAGAGACCCTGTTCTCCTTTGCACCCTGTTGCCTCAGCAATGTCTGTGTACATCAATTCTCTTTCAGTCAATCTACCGGGGTTTTTTTGGGGGGAGGAGGGAAATATGATTTATAACTTCTTGACTCCCAAGAGCATTGAGCCAGGGATGTGAGGCGGGGGAGTTGGGAGGAGAGGCAGGCCACATGCTTTTCAAAAATGAAAATCTTCAAACCAGTGCCACCTGGCATATCCTGCAAAATCAGACAGGCCTCTGTGAGTCACATTCGCATCAGCAGACATGCTGAGCCTCCCGTGGGGGTTTGGGGCCTCATCTGGCACTTCTTGGAATCCACCAGTCTTCACACTATGCATTTTGCACACAAATGCCTCAAACAAAGGGTGGGGGCTAACCTCCCTTGAACACATAAAGGCTGCTTTCATGTTTTGTGGGATAAACTTTGGCAAAGCCCTCAGAAGCAGTCTCCCTGCCATGCAACAAAGCTATTTTTTTTGCTTTGCTTGTTTCTTCGTACAGCACAGCTGATGCTTGGCTTCTCCTGTTTCATCCCTCACTTGATACAATGGCAAGGATTACACACCAAGTGTGGCAGCATACAAAGGGATATACTGTAGTTTCTCCCTCCTGCCTCACATCCTCCTATTTTAAATACACAGGTGGCAATTTTTAAGGCTCAGCCACCCTCATTCAGCTTTCTCCTGGAGTGGGATTCTAACAGAGTGAAGGCATTCTATAATTTATGTTCAAACTATCTGATGAAAAGGAACATATTCTGAAAGGACTTGGTTTCCCCAAAGTTACAGAAACAACTTAAAGGGTTTTAAGGACACAGCAGGAACCACTGAAGCCAAACTTATGTTCTAGTACAGTAGGACCCCCCATATCCACTGATTCATTATCCACTGATTCAATTATCCACAGGACACAAAACAGCACACCTACCATAGAGTCTTCCTAGAAAATGTGTCCTCTCTAGCCATTTTCTAGGTCCTCAAGGCATTTTCTAGGTCCTCCTGGTATTTTAAACCAGAAGCCCCATTATTTTCAATGGTGTTTGCTATCATCCATGGTTTTCAGTTTCCACGGCCCCCTTAGAACCAATCCCCAGCAGATAAGGGGGTCCTACTGTAGTAGCAATACACTGAGTTAGCCTGGTGTAGAGGTTTGAGAGCAGGACTATGACTCCAGGAGACCAGGGTTCAAATCCCCACTCAGCCATAGAAACCTGCTGGGTGATCTTGGGCAAGTTAACACTCTTCCCCACCTAAGAGAAAAGCAATGGCAAACCTTCTCTGAATAAATCTTTCCAATAAATCCCTATGATAAGATTGCTGTATGTTGGAGTTGACTTGAGGGCACAGAACAACAAAGTAGCAATACATCAACAACAACTACAAAATTTAGTCCCAGTGGCGGCACTAGGGGGTGCAGAGAGGCTGAACTGCACCAGGTGACACAGTCAGGGGGGAGGGGGGCACCAGCCTTAGTGACGCCACAGCTTAATCCCATCACTCAGAGGCATGGAATCATCAGTTCATCCATATTTTGCTAAAGAATTCATCAAGGTCATAGAATAATAGAATCACAGAATTGGAAGAGAACACAATGGCCATCCAGTCCAATCCCCTGCCAGGCAAGAATACACAATCAAATCATTCCTGACAGATGGCCATCCAGCCTCTGTTTAAAAACCTCCAAAGAAGGACACTCTACAACACTACAAGGCAGTGTATTCCCCTTCTGAACAGCTCTTACTGTCAGGAAGTTCTTCCTAATGTTTAGGTGGAATCTCTTTTCCTGTAGTTAGAACCCACTGCTCCATGTCCTAGTCTCTGGAGCAGCAGAAAACAAGCTTGCTCCATCCTCAGTATGACATCCCTTCAAATATTTAAACATGGCTGTCACCTCCCCTCTTAACCTTCTCTTCTCCAGGCTAAACCTACCCAGCTCCCTAAACCGCTCCTCATAGGGCATGGCTTCCAGACCTCCTGGCATCAGGGTCAATCTCCTCCGGACATGTTCCAGCTTCTCAATATCCTTCCTGAATTGTGGTGCCCCGAAGTGGACACAGTATTCCAGGTGAGGTCTGACCAAAGCAGAATAGAGTGGCACTATTACTTCCCTTGATCTAGATCATTGTATCATTCTTTGTAGTTCTCAAGATGCTTTTTTTCCTAATAAAAACACACTAAAACCTCTTGTTCCATGACACAGATCACAGAGGAAAAGAAAGTATTTTTCTAAGCCATTTACATTCATTTTTTAAAAGAAGTTTGTCTAATGCACTGTGTGATGCATAACTGGTAAGCAGGCAAAATACATTTTTATAATTATGCTTAAATAATACGTTATCCTTTTACATGTGTTGAGATTCAAGAATGAGTACTTATGTAATGTCAACTTGCATCATACTGGTAAATGTCCAGTTCAGTCCCACACCCCTTCTCTCATGCCAAGTGAAAAGCTTTTGTTTTATTTTATAGAGCCTTGCCTTCCTCACAGAATTTTACAAGGCTCTTCCATTTGTAACCCTCATTCGTTTTCCCCACTCTTTGGTAAGTTACATCAAAATGTCTTTCTTTATGAACACAGGACCAAACTTCACATGTTGACTGCTATTCTTTTGCAACATGGTCAGATTGAATTGGGCCTCCTGCTGATTGTTCTGGCCCTTAGACCTCCGTTTATTTTTCCTGAAGCAGAAGTCCAAGTCATTTTCAGGTACCAAAGTATGGAACTAAGATTCAGAACCAAAGTAGCATGCAACCATAAGGGATACAATGGGAAACAAAAGAGGGACTTCTGGCCCTACATTTTCTACTCATCCAATTCTTCTCCCTCTTTCTGGCATCCATGTTTGCAAGCTTGGTGGTCTACTGCAAAACTCCTACTCTTTTGGAATTTGTAACCCATTATTTTGTTTTGTCTGTGGCAACAGAAGCCATTGCATTCATTAATTGGCAAGCAATTCACAATGCCGCAACACTAGGTCGGCATTAACATCCAAGCACAAACAAATTATCTATAGAAAGTATTAGATTTGCTCATTTTTAAAAAGTAGCTGTTCATTATCCCAAGTTTTATACTAGTGAAATGCACAGAGCATAACTACCCCATTTTGGAAAAAATGAGAAAAGCTTTCTCTTTTACTACTAATGTGTGTTTCAATTATAAATGCTATAATGTTCTCAGACACAAGTACTAATTTTTGGCTAATGCTTGCCCTTGATCCATTAGATGCCCCATTTTTCAGGCTGTAGCAAGGGTGCCAACAGACAAGTGAAGTGTTCTGTAATTGTGCTGCAAGAACATAGGATTAGATTGCTTGGCAGAGAAAATTCAACAGCATGCTCAACTAACTACCTATTAGGAAAACATCTACATTGGAGCATAAAAGCACTAATTAGAAGGACTGCTCCACTGACACCACAGTTATTCTTCTAGCCTTTTTAGAAAGTGAAGCAAAAGTTGAGAAAGTACAGAAAAAGAATTCATTTTACTCCACTGTGAGGCTCTGCATTTTTGTTCAGTTTAACACCTTGAAACTATGGTTTGAAACTATGGCTCTGCCAGTTGGGTGGCAGAGGTGTGCAAAACAGAGCCATTGCTTCTCTTTTGCAAAATATTCTGGGACAGGAACAGTGGAAGGTGGGGAGGTCTTTAATCTTTTCCTTGAGTGAAGCAAGAAACATGAATTTTAAAACTAGGAAGGGAGGTTTAATGGCAAAAGGATTTTCTGTGGCTAGGGGACAAAGTTTCAGGAGATTATCAGACACTTTAAAAAAAAACACCAAGAAGCTTGCAAGAATGGTATCACTGTACCGCCAAAGGGTCCCAATATCACATGTGCTGCCCTCCAGGCCTTCTTCCTCCATTCTCCCTCTGCACTGGAGCAATGAAAAAGGCACCGCTTTTCATTAGTGGAAATTCTGCTAATGAAAAGCGGTGCCTTTTTCATCAGAATGGAGGGAGAATGGAGGAAGCACGAGAGGAGGATGGCATCATGCAATATCGGGACCCTTTAGCAGTACAGTGATGTCATTCTCATGGGTTCCCTGGTTGTTGTTTTTTATAAAGTGTCTGATAATCTCCTCAGTGCACAGCATAGTTCTTGCCTTGCCAACTTGTAAATTCTGATAAAAGTGGCAAGGTGTGCACATAACAGCAAACCTGGGATTCTTTCATACTACATACTTATAGCAGTATGATTCCACTTTAACCGCTTTGGTTCCATCCTATAGAATCCTGGGATTTGTGGTTTAAGGAGGAGCATTTAGAATTCAAAGCCAGAAGGCTCCTCTACCGCCTCCCCAGGATTCCACAAAGCATTGCCAAAGCAGTTAACGTGGAACCACAGCACTATATTTGTATAGTGTGAAAAGGACCCAGGTTCTAGTTTGTTGAGCAGTATCTTACTGTTGTTTCTGAATCTATTCCCACAAATAAACCATGGTTTGTTAGTCAGTCACAACAAGCAATTGGACACTGTTTTGCTATGGGCTAATGAAAACTGGTTTGTTTAAATCACAACTTATTTTTATGCCTGAAGCTGGAACTATGCTTTATCCCCCACTTTGCTTTCTAGCAAACCTGAAACAGGACCTGACAAAAGGGGTGGGGAAACTGCTGTCTAGAAGCTGAGAAAACAAACTTCAGTTTGGTTGGGCCCCTGTGCAACAGTTTGTGGTAAAAGTACCAAATGACAGCTCGCAAATCTATAGCTTAGTGTGATATGCAAGCATGCCTGCCATGTAAACACAATATACTGTATATACATGTATGTGTATGGTTTGATATTAATAAATTATCTAGACCAACTTTTCTTGATACAAAATTTCACATACTTTGATGCAAAGTATTTACCTATAACACTTAATGTACAACCTTAACTATTAAGAGAGCAGCTCTCCTGAATTTTGGAGAAAAGCATATAATATGTGGAACAGTAAATAAACCTTGTGAGATCAAATAAGGGCTGCTGGGGGGGGGTGCAGCAGTTGAAAGGGGGTATTAAAACTTTGATGATAAAAATCCAGTGAAAATAAAAATGCATTTGGCCGATACCAAAGGGATGACATTGTAGGTAGTAGGTGGCTTTCCTTGGGGACAAAGTTCCATAACTGGACTGCCACAACCCAGAAAGCCCAATTTACACTCACCTGACTGCCACAGGAGTACCCAGAGAAGTGACCCCAAAGATGAAGCAGTGGTTGGGTAAGCTGTTATGGAAAAGACTAATAAAATAACCTAGCACAGTAGTTTCAAGAGTATATTAGGACACATATTTGAATAAAATTTGCACATCCATTTGTGAGAAAGACAGTGTGACGCTGTGGTTTGAGTGTTCAGTCAAGACTCTTGAGGAGCAGGGTTGGAATCCCCGCTCAGCCATGGAAACACACCAGGAAAACCTTAGGAAACTTGGTTACACTCTCTCAGCCTTAGAGAAAGGTAATGGCAAGCCTCCTCTGAATAAATCTTGCCAAGAAAACCCTATGGTGGAGTTGTCATAAGTCTAAGTTGACTTGAAGACACATAACAGCTACCCATATGCATGGGTGCCAATTGAAAAAGAAGTGCTACAATTTAAACAGAGCTAGAACATAGCTTATCACAATCAGAAAGACTCATAATGCACATATGTTGGATGGGTGACACCTGGCTTGATAGCAGTACATGCAAAAGGAGTCTTAGTGGACCACATGCTGAACATGAATCAGCAGTATTATGCAGCAGCTAAAAAAGCCAATGCGATTCTAGGCTGCATTAATAGGAGTATAGTGTCTAGATCAAGGGAAGTAATAGTGCCATTCTATTCTGCTTTGGTCAGACCTCATCTGGAAGACTGTGTCTAGTTCTGGGCACCACAATTCAGGAAGGATATTGAGAAGCTGAAACGTGTCCAGAGGAGGGTGACCAGGATGGTGGGAGGTCTGGAAGCCATGTCCTATGAAGAGTGGCTCAGGGAACTGGGTATGTTTAGTCTGGAGAAGAGAAGGTTGAGAGGGGACATGATAGCCATGTTTGAATATTTGAAGGGATGTCATACTGAGAATGGAGCAAGCTTGTTTTCTGCTGCTCCAGAGACAAAGCGATGGAGTAATGGACTCAAGCTGCAGGAAAAGAGATTCCACCTAAACTTCCCGACAGTAAGAGCTATTAGGAAGTGGAATACAATGCCTTGTAGCATTGTGGAGTCTCCTTCTTTGGAAGATTTTAAGCAGAAGCTGGATGGCCATCTATCGGGAATTATTTGATTGTGTATTCCTGCATGGCAGCGGGTTGGACTGGATGACCCTTGTGGTCTCTTCCAACTCTATGATTCTATGATTCTGTACTACAGAATTCCAGAAATATTATTCCACCTTAACTACCATGGTTCCAACCTACAGAGAATCTTGTGACTGGGAGGGACATTTAAAATTTTGAGCCAGAGAGCTCCAGTGCCTCCGAAAAGTACACTTGATAGGATAGAACCATGTGAGTCAAAATGAAATCATAGTACTATAACTGCGTAGTACAAATGGGCCTCAGGCAGTTTGTGTGCCTGATCAATCTACTTCCCAGGTGCAAATCACTGATGGGCAACTTCAGGGCTCCTTTGTTCTCTCACTTCAGGTGCATCTACATTGTAGAAATAATGCAGTTTGACACTACTTTGAGAAGATTATCAGACGGGGACTAAAAAAACAGTCCCCATCTCGCTACGTCCCCTCTCGCCCCGCTCCCATCCCTATAATTGTTTAAATTAAAAGTGATCCAACACCTATCTTGCTGTGTGACAGAAACAGCTCCCCTCCCCTCCAGCATTCCAGGAGTGAATAGAGCTGTCCAGAGCCCCATTCACTTCCTGGAAACAAAATCCTGTTTGTTCTCGCAAGAGAATGATCGCGCAGGAAATTTAAAAATAAAAGTCAAAATAAAAAGTTAAAAAGTACACCAGGCACAAAAACACATAAAAAAACAAAAAACAAACCCAGTAACCCGGGGAGGGGGAAAAAAGTGTGTCACTTACCTCAATGTCCCAATCTGGATCGGAAGTGTTTGGCACAGACCTCCCCGTTATGCTGGCATTGCACCAGCATAATGGGGCACCTTCTTACACACCCGTTGTTCCATGACAGAATTGGAATGTTGGGTCAATTCATGGCTTAAGCCATCAATAAAAAAGAGTGGGGGATGCAGAAGAGGGATTGGGCATAACGCCACAGGTACAACATAATCTGAAAAGTTTAGCCCTTTAGCGACATCCTGTTATCCCTGTGGTGGGATTTTTGGCATGTCTGATAAACTCCTAAGTGCTGTAGCTCCATCCTATGGGATCCTGGGTTCTGTAGTTTTACAAGGTATTTTGCCATCTCTGCCAAAGAGTGCCAGTGCCTTGCAAAACTACAAATCCCAGGATTCTCTAGGGTGGAGCCAAAGCAGTTAAAGTGGTCTCAAACGGCACTATTTCTACAGCGTAGATATACCCTTCTTCTAGTTCTGTTTCCTTTTCCTCACTACTGGCAACACTACTGCTTGATACTACTGGCCTTTCTCTGCTCTGTAGAGCCACTGGGTAGTGTTAGGTCTGTTCTGAGATACAATCTCAAGATATGGCTGTAATGATGCCCTGCAGTGGTAGCTCAAAGACAATCCCCATCTGAAGTGAAAGGAGAAGCACTATTTCTTTCTGTCCTCTGCCCCGCCCCATTTTTTTCTTTCTGTCTTCCTCTGCCCCCCCCCCCCATTATAATTTTTTTTGGGTTGCCATTCACTCTCATTTATGCTGGCCATAAAAAGGAGCCTGTTTTGCTCTCCAAAGAGTTTTTAAGAAAGGGCAAAGGGTTAGTAATTCACATAGGCACTTGTCATCAGAGCAAAGCCAGGCACTGATAGCCAGGCCTATCCTGGAGAGCAGTGATGGTGGGACCCCTCTTGCCTGGGTAGTGGTGGTATGAATAACTGCTCCTTTTGCTCTATTGGTTGAGATTGGAGTCTCACTCCTCCAAATGGGGGGGCATGCTGATGTTCAATAGGCCTGGCCAGTGCCCTATGCGAACTACTAAAAACCTTCACCCACGCCTCTACTAGAATGCAAAAAGGCTGACAGCTGAGAGACTGGCATTCTTCTGTAGACAAAACATGGAAAGGGATTCCCCGAAAAGTAGAAAGCTTGAAAACCACTGCCAAGTCAGTGATTGACGGTAGTGACTAATGACAACTCCACAATAACCATTTAATTCCTACAAATCCAGCCACACATCTGTGCAACACAGAAGACATCGTGAATTTTATAACTTGATCATCCCGCTCCGCAGAAAATCCCACAATTACTAGGGGGTGACATGGGTTGCTGATGATCCCGAGTGTGTGCATTCAAGTAGGCTGCTCTAAATTCTTCAACTGCTTAGCACCATCACTATGAGAACATCATTGTTTATTATGGCTCAAAGGCAGTAATCATTTTCCATAATGTGTGGATTTTTTTCACTCAATTACTCTCATGCTTTAGGCCGATGCGAATATATAATCATGCCACAATTACTTGTACTTCTACAGTTGATGCTGGGAGCGCAGCGGGTCAAAATTTTTTAATTATAGTTTTGTACACTTTTAGTTTGTATTTTTTAAAAAACGCACAAAGAATCCAGCATATTAACCAGTAGTACTTCTCTTCCCTCAAAACCTGGGTTGAAATAAAGCACTTCAGACATTTTTAGTACAGTCACCAAGCTACAAAGAAAGTGGATTTACCACCAGGAGATAAGAGAGATTCTAAAGCTTGAGTCAAATGCAAAAAAAAAAAAAAAAAAAAGTGTGGATGAATAAAAGGTGTGTGGCAACTGGCATTTGAGCACAGCCACAATGATTGCCTCAAGCCAACCACCATAGATTCAGCACCTAGATCTATGGAGCTGTAATACTTTTAAAAATTGGGGAAGCTTAAGATTTCTAGGATGTGGTTTGTTCTTTGCTAATTATCCTGAGATACACGAGCTAGAGCCTGGTGCAAAAGGTATACAGTATATGGAGACTCAAAGAATGCTGAGCTCAGGAACATATTTTTGAATAATTAAATGGAAATCCACATTGGCTACCCCAAGTTTTTTTCATTTCATCAGGGGAAGAAAAGTCATTTTGTTATCGCAGTTGTTAAACACTCACAAGTTGGAAATCTTTGCTTATCTTTTATTACTGTTCATCACAGTGTACAGTTTAGCCTGAACACTCTGGATCAGTCTGACTTGAGAAGCTAAGCAGGATTGGGAACTGATTAGAACTTGGAGGGGAGAGCACCAGGGAATATCAGGGGCCCCCAAATTTGGCTTCCTACAACTCTTACTTAAAAACCTGGAAAGCAGTTGCCAGCCAGAGTTGACAGTATTGGACCAATAGTGCAACTCAGCATAAGGTAGCATCCTATATTTCCCATGTATTGTCAGTTACCTGGAGAACAGTAGATCCAGATAATTTTCTACTCAGCTTTGTAAGCAATTAAAAGCTACTAAGTAGGATTGAAAACATTTTTATCAATCCTTCTCTGGTGCTTTTAGAAACAGGTTTATCCTAGGGTTTGTTTACACAGACCAAAAAAATAATTAAAAAATAAATTAAAAAAATACAGACCCCAGATCCAGTGCTGGCTGCCTACACGATGTATGGCTACTTCCAGGGAGGAACCACATTTTTTTAGGGCCTTAACCCGATTTTGCTCTGAATTAAGCAAAGTCGGGCAAAACTCCAGGATTTTCTGGAAACTCTAGAGTGATCTTGGGTTCTTTTGCTGCCTGGACAGTTGGATCAGGTCCAATTTGGCCCGATCCCATTGTCCACATGCAAATGCAGTGCCATCTCTCCCTGAGAGAGCTGTTATCACTTCTGCTGAGGTCAGAATGGGGCACTCATGCAACCAATGAGGAGGGGGGGTTGAGCGACCCCTATCTTGTTGATCACATGTCTGAGTGCCCCATTCTGACTTTAGCAGAAGTGATAATGCCAGTCAGGCTCTTGGCTGGTGAGGTGGCAGCAGCAGCAGCTCCAAAAACAGAGGATGGGTCAGCAGGGCCAATGCAATGTCGGCCCACCTGGCCTGTGTGAACAACAATGAGCATTACACTGGATTTGGCCCTGTGCATCATGATCAATCCGGGGCCAGTCTGGAGCATAATGCTCTGGTCATGGATTTAAGCAGCCAGTGTAGATGAACCCCTATTCAAGTTTATCAGTCTGCTATTATAGGCACAGGGGTAGATCAGGTAAGTGTGTTTGGTCCCGTCCCCCCATTTTTGGATCACTCCAACATTATGCCCACACCCACAGCCAGGTCTATGATGCATTCATGTGTACATGCCCCCCTCCAGTTTTATCACAACAACTCTACCTTAGCATAAGAAAGAGTGATTAATTTTGAAGCCTCATGGCTGATCCCTGATTTAAAAGTAGGTATCCCAAGTCCATACATTCGATTATCCTGATATGATTCTGTACACAGGGCAAGAGGCTACTGTTAGGATGAAATACAGAGAAATGGAAAGGTTTCTAATTAGCAAGGAGGATCAGGAAGGCTGCATTTTATCACCCTATTACCCAGCAGCCTTGAATCCCATTTTTTGATTCAACAAATAAATAAATAAATAAATAAATAATAAATTTGGTTTAATTTGGATGCTGAATGTATGTAAAGCAGGATTAGACTTGAAGGAAGGAGGCAAGGAAATTGGAAGAAGGAACATTCAATGATTTAAGATATGCAGATGACACCATACTACTAGCAGAAACTAGCAAAGACTTGAAACAATCACTGAAGAAAGTCAAGGAAGAAAGTGCAAAGGCAGGTTTACATCTGAACATGAAGAAAACAAAAATAATGACCACAGATGATTTACACAACTTTAAAGAAGATGATGAAGACATTGAAATAGTTCAAGATTTTCCATACCTTGGCTCAGTCATTAATCAGAATGGAGACTGCAGTCAAGACATCAGAAGAAGACTAGGACTTGGAAGGGCAGCCAGTAGACAAGATCCTGAAGTGTAAAGATAGATAATTGAATACTAAAGTTAGGATTGTCCATGCCATTGTATTTCCCATTTTTTATGCCCAGTTGTGAAAGCTAGGCAGTGAAGAAAACTGATAGGAAGAACATCAACTGGTTTGAAATGTGGTGCTGGAAAAGAGTTTTATGTATACCACGGACTGCAAAAAAAACAAAACCAAAACAAACAAATGGGACCCAGAGCCAATCAAGCCTGAACTCTCCCTAGAAGCCAAGATCACTAAACTGAGACTGTCGTACTTTGGCCATATCATGAGAAGACATGACTCACTAGAAAAGACAATACTAATGCTTGGTAAGGTAGAAGGTAGTAGAAAAGAGGAAGACAGCAGTACATATGGATAGACCCAATCAAGGAAGCCACAGTCCTGAGTCTGCAAGATTTGAGCAGGGCTGTTGATGATAAGGAGGCTTGGAGGTCTCTCATTCATAGGATCACCATAAGACGGTCAACTTGACAGTATTTAACAACAATCCCCAGTCCTAGACTAAGCACTATATTATACTAGCTCTGTCTAGCTGGCATAGGATAGTATCAACAATTTCTCTGGCAATTGACAGCTAATGGAATGTTATAGAATCATAGAATCATAGAATTGCAGAGTTGGAAGAGACCACAAGGGCCATCCAGTCCAACCCCCCTGCCACGCAGGAAATCACAATCAAAGCATCCCCGACAGATGGCCATCCAGCCTCTGTTTAAAGACCTCCAAGGAAGGAGACCCCACCACGCTCCGAGGGAGTGTGTTCCACTGCCGAACAGCTCTTACTGTCAAAAAGTTCCTCCTCATGTTGAGGTGGAATCTCTGTTCCTGGAGCTTGCACCCATTGCTCCGTGTTCCAGTCTCTGGAGCAGCAGAAAACAAGCCTGCTCCATCCTCAGTGTGACATCCCTTCAAATACTTAAACAGGGCTATCATATCGCCTCTAAACCGTCTTTTTTCCAGGCTAAACATACCCAGCTCCCTAAGTCTCTCCTCATAAGGCATTGTTTCCAGACCTTTCACCATTTTAGTTGCCCTTCTCTGGACACGCTCCAATTTGTCAATATCCTTTCTGAATTGTGGTGCCCAGAACTGGACACAGTATTCTAAGTGAGGTCTGACCAAGGCAGAATAGAGTGGCACTATTACTTCCCTTGATCTAGACACTATACTTTTATTAATACAGCCCAAAATTGCATTGGCCTTTTTAGCTGCTGCATCACACTGTTGGCTCATGTTCAACTTGTGGTCTACTAGGACTCCTAGATCCCTTTCGCACGTAGTCTCATTCAGCCAGGTCTCTCCCATCCTATATTTATGCATTTCATTTTTCCGCCCTAAATGCAGTACTTTACATTTCTCCGTATTGAATTTCATTTTGTTAGATTTGGCCCAGCTCTCCAGTCTATCCAGGTCATTCTGAATTTTGATCCTGTCCTCTAGGGTATTAGCTACTCCTCCCAATTTGGTGTCATCTGCAAATTTGATAAGTATGCCCCTAATTCCCTCATCTAAGTCATTGATAAAAATGTTGAATAGCACTGGGCCCAGGACAGAACCCTGTGGCACCCCACTGGTCACATCTTTCCAAGACGAAGAGGAGCCACTGCTGAGCACCCTTTGGGTTCGGCCGGTCAACCAATTACAAATCCATTGAACAGTTAACTTGTCTAGCCCACATTCTACAAGCTTGTTTGCAAGAATGTCATGGGGAACCTTGTCAAAGGCCTTACTGAAATCAAGGTATGCAATGTCCACAGCATTCCCTTCATCTACCAAGCTGGTAACTTTATCAAAAAAAGAAATCAGATTAGTCTGGCATGACTTGTTTCTCTGAAACCCATGCTGACTTTTTGTGATTATGGCATTGCCTTCTAAATGTTCACAGACTCTCTGTTTAATGATCTGTTCTAGAATCTTCCCTGGTATTGATGTCAGACTAACTGGACGATAGTTGTTGGGATCCTCTTTTTTCCCCTTTTTGAAGATGGGAACAACGTTTGCCCTCCTCCAGTCTGCTGGGACTTCTCCTGTTCTCCAGGAGTTCTCAAATATTATTGCCAATGGCTCTGAGATTATATTTGCCAGCTCTTTTAATACTCTTGGATGTAGTTCATCTGGTCCTGGAGATTTAAATTCATTTAGATTAAGAAGGTATTCCTGTACTACCTCTTTACTTATTTTGAGCTGGATTTCCCCTATTGTGTCCTCTGTTCCATTCTCCTCAGGTTGGTCCTCCTTTTCCTTTTCTGAAAACACTGAGGCAAAGAAGGTGTTGAGTAATTCTGCCTTTTCTCTGTCCCCTGTTAGCATTTTGCCATCTTCTCCACGTAGCGGCCCTATCATTTCCTTCTTCCTCCTTTTGCTGCAGACATACCCAAAAAAACCCTTTTTATTGTTCTTAACCTCCCTAGCAAGCCTGAGCTCATTCTGCGCGTTAGCTTTTCTGACTTTACTCCTACACGTGTTCGCTATCTGTTTGAATTCTTCTTTGGTGATTTCCCCCCTTTTCCATTTCCTATACATGTTCCGTTTAAAACTTAGCTCCATTGAAAGTTCTTTAGTCATCCATCCTGGTTTCTTGAGACACCTCCCATTTTTCTTCCTCAATGGTACTGTTTGAAATTGTGCCTTCAGTATCTCCCTTTTGAGAAAGTCCCATCCGTCTTGAGGTCCCTTCTCTTTTAGTATTCTTGACCATGGGATCATCCCCAGTATTTCCCTGAGTTTATTGAAATCAGCTCTCCTAAAGTCAAGAATGCGTGTCTGACTATGCCTGGCTTCTCCTTTCCATTGTATGACAAACTCCAGGAGAACATGATCACTCTCACCTAAGGATCCCACCACTTGCACCCCATTAACAAGGTCGTCTCTGTTGGTTAGGATCAGATCTAAAATAGCTGACCCCCTTGTTGCCTCTTCCACCTTTTGGACCATGAAATTGTCTTCCAGGCATGTAAGGAATTTGCTGGACCTTGTAGTTTTGGCTGAGTTAGATTGCCAGCAAATATCAGGATAGTTGAAGTCACCCATCACTACTACATCTCTCCTTTCTGCATGTATGTTCATCTGTTCTAGAAAGGCAACATCCAATTCCTCCGTCTGATTTGGGGGTCTGTAGTAGAGTCCCACAGTAACATCCCTGTTGTTTCCCTCCCCTTTAATTTTTATCCAGATGCTCTCCACCTGGCTTCCAGTATTGATGTCATGGATCACTTCACTGGTGTAAATATCCCTGACATATAATGCTATTCCTCCTCCTTTCCTGTTTGGCCTGTTTCTCCTATAAAGGTTATACCCCTCTATTCCTACATTCCAATCATGAGACTCGTCCCACCAGGTTTCAGTAACGCCTATTATATCATATTTGTTTTGTAGTGCAAGGAGTTCAAGTTCATCTTGCTTATTTCCCATGCTCTGTGCATTAGTGTAGAGACATCTGAGACCATGTGTTCCCTTTACTTGCTCCCTGTGCAAGTTTTTTTGCCTCCCACTGTTGGGTCCTTGCGCTGTTTGCCTTGTTCCCTCTATGACAGTTTGACTATTTTCTCCAGCCCTTTTGCCTTCCAGAATACTGTCTCCCTCCCCCATTTGACTCAGTTTAAAGCCCTCCTGATCAAATTCTTGAGACTGTTGGCAAAAATGTTTCTTCCAACTGTTGTAAGATGCACCCCATCTCTTGCCAGAAGTCCCCCCGCATGGAAGCGCAGTCCATGATCCAAGAATCCAATTTGTTCTCGGCGACACCATCTACGGAGCCAGTTGTTTACGTCGGCTATTTTCCTCTCCCTTCTTGGACCATGCCCTTCAACTGGCAGAAGAGACGAGATGACCACCTGTGCGTTCATTTCTTTCAGCTTCCTCCCCAGGGCCTCATAATCTCTTCTGATCTTGGGAAAGCTGTGCCTTGCAGTATTATTGGTTCCCACATGGACCAAAAGGAAGGGGTAATGATCCGTAGGCTTGACGAGTCTTGTCAGCCTCTCGGTCACATCACAGATCTTTGCCCCAGGGAGACAACATACCTCCCGAGTCATCTTGTCAGGCCCACATACCACTGCTTCTGTACCCCTCAGCAAGGAGTCCCCCCCACCACCACACGCCTCCGCTGAGGCTTCGCAGCTGCTGTTCCTTGCGGTGGTCCTCTCAAGGTCCCCTGCTCTACCCCTGAAGTCTGTCCATGCTGTTCTTCCTCGTTGTCCTTGATAAGGGAAAGGGCTTCGAATCGATTCTGTAGCTGCAAGCTGCTGGAAGAATCCCTGGATTTTCTTGTTCTGTGTGTGACATTCCTCCAGCTGTCTACTTCCTGTGTCTGTGAAGTGACCCTCTCCTCCACAGCCACTTCCTCTGTGCGGTCCCCATCCAAGAGTGTTCGTTCTGTTCTGTCCAGGAAAACCTCTTGCTCACGAATCTGTTGAAGTGTAGCTACCCGTGTCTCCAACTGCTGTACTTTCTCCTCCAAGAGGGCTACCAGCTTGCATTTGGTGCATGTGAAGTTCTCCACGTCTGTAGACAAGAATACAAACATCGCACAAGTGTTGCAAGTGACTGCTGCAGTCCCCTCAGTGTCCATGATGAGAGCTTTTAGGTAATCTAAGAACTCTTAGTTAACGCTGAGAATGCTAAGCTGTACTTTTAGGTCTGCTGTATTTTTGTTTGGTTACTGAAATTCAATCTCCCCAGTCAGAATGGCTGTCCAGAAGTTGCTTCCTTCTTCTCCCTGGCAGGAAACTGGCAGGAAACTTGCTGTCCAGAAGCTGCTCTCCTTCTCTCTGGCAGGAAACTGGCCTGGAAAGCCTCTGCAAGGACTTATATAGAGCTAGGCTCCCAGCTCCACCCCCTAATGACTCACAGGTGTGACTCACAGGTGTGACTCACAGGAAGGCCTCTGGCTCTTGAGGGTAAAAGGGCAAGGTCAGAAGTTCAAGCCCCTCAGCAACAAGCAGCCTCTCCCAACAGTTTTTTTTTTTTAAATTCAATCTCCCCAGTCAGAATGGCTGTCCAGAAGTTGCTTCCTTCTTCTCCCTGGCAGGAAACTGGCAGAAAACTTGCTGTCCAGAAGCTGCTCTCCTTCTCTCTGGCAGGAAACTGGCCTGGAAAGCCTCTGCAAGGACTTATATAGAGCTAGGCTCCCAGCTCCACCCCCTAATGACTCACAGGTGTGACTCACAGGTGTGACTCACAGGAAGGCCTCTGGCTCTTGAGGGTAAAAGGGCAAGGTCAGAAGTTCAAGCCCCTCAGCAACAAGCAGCCTCTCCCAACAGTTTTTTTTTAAAAAAAATTCAATCTCCCCAGTCAGAATGGCTGTCCAGAAGTTGCTTCCTTCTTCTCCCTGGCAGGAAACTGGCAGGAAACTTGCTGTCCAGAAGCTGCTCTCCTTCTCTCTGGCAGGAAACTGGCCTGGAAAGCCTCTGCAAGGACTTATATAGAGCTAGGCTCCCAGCTCCACCCCCTAATGACTCACAGGTGTGACTCACAGGTGTGACTCACAGGAAGGCCTCTGGCTCTTGAGGGTAAAAGGGCAAGGTCAGAAGTTCAAGCCCCTCAGCAACAAGCAGCCTCTCCCAACAGGTTTTTTTTTAAAAAATTCAATCTCCCCAGTCAGAATGGCTGTCCAGAAGTTGCTTCCTTCTTCTCCCTGGCAGGAAACTGGCAGGAAACTTGCTGTCCAGAAGCTGCTCTCCTTCTCTCTGGCAGGAAACAGATATTATGTCTGATATCTGTCAAAATCTAAATGAGCAAGAGCATAAAGGACTTGTGTATGTTGAATTTTGAGTAATACTTTTTATACCTGAGATTGGAATTTAAAAGCTTGAATCCAATTGGTTTGTTCCAACTGGGGCAGACCCACTCATTCATTTGCCAAATGGGGAATTAGCACATTCAGTTGGCCTAGTCTAGCCAGGACTAACAACAGGATTCAAATAACAATAAAAAAAATGGAATATTTTTCTAAGCTCAACTGCACCTTTCCTTCCCTTTGTTCCATTAATTGTGGATTATTAATTCTTACTGATTTTCCCCTCCTACCCACCTTCATTTTTTACTTATAACTTTGGATTATTGACAAGTTTGTTTCACCTAGCAAAAGTTGGAAAAGGGGCCAAATGGGTTTCCAATCAGGATGTAAGAAATAATCTCAACGTTAATGAAGGTGTTGAATCCTATTCCCAAAATAGGTTTTGCGTCTTGCACAGATCTCGCAAAGCTTTAAGAAAAACACAGAATGGATTCATCGCTCCGCTGACATGGAGTCCAAAGGCTACCACTCCTGAGTGAAAAATTCACAGCAAGAAAAGCTCTATTCGAGTCCTTCTGAATTATATCCCATAAACACCTGTAAAGAGAAACCAGGGTTTGGGGTGGAGGAAAACACGAAAGCACTCCTTTTCAGTTACCCTGTGCCTTGTGTGCAACTAGGCAGATGTCAGAATGGAACCATCAACACCCATGGTTTATAAATGGGGCCAATTTGGAGAGATGCTGACTGTAGCTCCAGAGATCCACCTAAACAGCCCAGCCCAGGCTGTTGTGTGGAAATGGAAAGCCTAAAAAGCCATGACAAATAGGACCACTGTGAAAAGCTTGGAAAAAATTGGAAAGGTACCCAAGGCTGTGCGTTGATGACAAGACTGCATTAGGGAAAGGTTTCTTGTGTCTGGCAGCCTGTGATCTGTTTCTGCTCGCATTGATAACCGTGGCCATGTTGAGTGACTTTTCTACTTCCTTACTGGAATGCTCTTGAAGGACTTGGGTTGAAATTCTGTTGATTTTCACATTGTATAGCTGTCTTCACTTTTCTCACATAAAACTGGGGATGTGGACTTTTGAAAAGAGACAGATGATAGAATAATCCCAGCATCTGCCTGCTACAAAATGTGTGTATATGTACCTATATATCTAGACACCAAACTGCAAAGTCATATAGGATGCTACTCTCCTTGTTTTTCCACCAGCAGGTAAATACTTTTTTTCTTTTCTGGCAGGCCTTTGACAACTGACCGCCTGATGAGGATGTGGCTTGTTACCAGTTTGGGGGTTGTAGTTTTCTTAAATATGAGTTTCAAAATTATTTTGAATTGGGCTCTTAATCTAATTCTGTTTTAATAATTGAATCTGTATTGTGGCTTTTAAAAATTCTTTTTAAAATTCAATATTACTATGCACTTCTTGCTTCCCTGCCATGTAATAGATTTTTTTTTTAATGGACTCTCCTGGACTTCTTTAAGGAATTTTTTAAAGGAATATGAAGTTCTTATGTGTTAACCTACCAAAACTGATAAAGCAAGCTCTTCTATTTGCATCTTGGGAGGGATTTTCAAAATTGATCCGGTTGCCTTAATCTGTAGCATTTCTAAAAATATTAAAAGATAACCATTAGCTTCCTGGAAATTCATTTCCCTTCTTATTCCTAATGTAACTTTTTATTCTAAAAGCAGATTAATTCATTAAAAGTTAGGTGAAGTCCTCAGCTAAATTTCTATATTGTGCTATCAATGGTTGCTACAAAACTACTTTCTGATTTCTAACAGAATTATTTAATATGGGAGGTTAGAAGCACATAATAAATTCATTCTATATGGCATTTTTTATATTTTAGGGGGTTAGACTGAGTGTTCTGGAGGAAATTATGATATTTTTTCTTGTTGCTTGTATTTTTTTATAATACCGTAATCGTTTTATCTGTAGACTCAGTAATGGATGCTGATTTTTATTCAGGGTAGTGAATCCATTCCTGGTCTTAGTTGGAACTTGAAAGGAGTCATCCAAACTGCTGAACTTATTTTGAGGAAAAGCACTTAAATAGTGCCTTTAAAGTGCAGTCTAAAATCCAGATTGCAGTCACCACCCCACTGACATGAAAGCCACCAATTACCACTATGGAGGCCACATTGATGGAAGCATGGATATATTTCAATATTCAATTCACAGATTCACAGATTTGGAGATTCAGTCAGTGTACTGAACCATTTAAAAATGGATTATGGTGTGGGTAGCTGAAAGTTCCCGGTAAGTTCAACACTATTCATTCACAGTTTAATTGTAGAGAATTGCAGAAAATACAAACCATTGATCTCTGATTAAGAAGCATGGGAGACAAAAATATTGCCTCTTTTACTTATGCCCACAGATATGCTTTCATCAACAGCTTCCTTTACCCAATACCTTCTGAGAAAAACAAAACAGGACAATTTATACAGGGAGATAAAGTAGAGGCATGACTTTAATGCAAGAGTAAAATCTCTGGCCATACTGAGACTCTCTGGTATCTTACCTTCATTTTCATAGGAGTTAAAAATATAGTTGTATTTTTAAAAAATATAGTTTTAATGAGATATTTGTAAATACAAACACAAAGGCCAATGAGAATATATAATCATTCCACAAATACTTGTATGCCCATAGTTGATGCTAGGAATGCAGTGAGTAAAAAAAAAAATATTATAGTTTTGTACACTTTTATTTTGTATTTTTTAATGCAGAAAGAATCCAGCATATTAACCAGTAGTACTTCCCTTCCCTGTTAAATAAGACATTTGTAAATAAGTTTAGAAAACAAAACAAAACAAAAAACAAGGAGCAACCACCAAGAAGGCTCTCTCTGGGGTAGTCTAAATGATGAAAATACTCCTCACAGAACGTAAGGAGAATCTTACCTGTATTAATGACATTCTGCATTCTTTTGCTGTATTGGGAAGGAGTGGGGACCAAAACATAAAAAAACTCTGCAGGAAAATCCTTTGTAGCTTTTCCCAGAGCTTTTAAAAAACTGCAGTGGGAATGTGCATTCCTGCTCATTGGGACAAACAATTCAATATGAATCGCTTTCCCACAGGAGAGGAAGCACAAAGCTGATTGGCTGGGCAAGTGTGGGGGTAGAGCTTGCTAACAAGGCAAGTGTCTGCTGTCACCATGTTGGATTTTCCAAGATGGGGTAAAGTGATTGGTAAGGCAATAAAATGGGATGTGTTTTTTTTTCCCTTTGCTTTTCTGTTAAATCGAAAAATTGCTCTATCACACCTTGGACTTCTTTTATTTTATTTTTGTTTTTAAGTTTAGCTGCGGGAAATTGAGGTAATTACAAATGCGAGTACATCACTCACAGCTGCCATCTTGCATGCAAAGCTTATGGGGGCAAAAACACTGTTAAGACAATGCTGTGAAATGCCATGACTGCAGGACATTCCGTTTTTTGGGGGATCATATAGACAAGCCCTCTGTTGTTGTAACTACCAAACATTCCTGGGAGGGCAGTGAGACTGAGAAAAGGGCCTACCATCTCAGAGATCTGCTCACAAGGAAGTTCTGCTGGTGAAACTGCTCTGCTGGCTAAGATTTACCAGCAGAAGAGCCAAAAAGTGAGCAGAGAAGGATTCAGGTGAAGGAGAAGCCAAACTATGCCAGAACCAAACTTCCTCCAGCCCAAGGACACAGCATCAAAACCATCACAAATTTAGGCCAGGGGGAAGGTAGTCTTAAATCATATCCAGTGTCCCTTCCCAGGAAAGAGTTTGACTTATGTCAGCTTAATGTTGGCTCATGCCCCTCTGCTATCTTGGCCAATGAGAATTGTGCTAATTTTAAAACTTGTTGCTAGTTGTCAGTTGAAATGTAAATCAAATACACTGTGAAACCTTTTGTCAAAGGCACGTTTTGTAAATTTCAAGTGAAGCCATTGAGGAAATTGCCAATCCATGATTTTAAATGTAGCTGAGGGCCTAAATACCCTAAAGGCACCAGATCCTGTCTGATCTTGGAAGCTAAGCAGGATCAGCCCTGGTTAGTACTTGGATGGGAGGCCACCAAGGAAAAACAGGTGCTGTAGGCTACATTTCAGAGGAAGGAACTGGCAAAACCACCTCTGATTATTCCTTGCCTAACAAAACCCAAAGACATTCATGGGGTTGCTATAAATTGACAGGTGACTTGAAGGTACATACACATACAGCGATCTAGCCTGACAAAACTTGGTTGGAATGGACATGGAAGGCTTGGACAGCCACTCACTGAGATCAGTGCAATAAAGAGTGATTAAAGAGATTAAAAAGAAAAAAAATACACATATGTGTGCCATGTAGATAAAGAAACAAAATATTTTTCTTTCTAGGGCAAGTATTAATTTAACAATCAATGCAAATTCCCTCTCTGGAAGGCTCCAAATTCCCATTGTAGAAGCAAGCAAAATAGAAACAAAGACATCTCGTTTGGCATGGCCAAAAGGAGCAGTTATTTTAACAAGGACAACCAAACACAAAAGGCTTGTTTCGCAGCAGGTTGACCAAACAGTTCATGTTACTTTAGCAGGAGGGATGGGATGATACAACAGGAGAGAGGAGTCCTGGCATGCAGCCACAAAAAAAGCACAGAGTCCTCTATCTGCTTTGCTGGCTCAGCAAGAGTAGAAAGGCTATTCCAAGACTTTCTGCCAAGACTTGCCTCCAGCTATTCAACTTTACTTTCAAGCACTGTACTTGGATTAGAAAAAAAGAAAGAAGGCAAGAAAGCAAGCAGGCAGGCAAGCAAGTACAGAGCGAAAGAGAATGAAGCAAACTTTCTCCACTGTAAACACTTCTGCTCTTATGTGACAATAAGCTTTGAAAATTGAATGCTTGTGCACAGGTCAAAACTTAGGATTTTTTAAAAAGTAATTGGTGGTTGTTCTAGTTCTGAGTCCTTAACGTTGTTAGTTACAATTACTGACACTTTTAAAAACACACTTTATTTTTCTTTTTCTCTATAGCAAGAGTGGGAATTGTGTATCCTTCCAGATACTATTGCACTGCAGTTCCCAGCATTCTTCATCATTGGCAATGCTGGTGAAGACTGGCAGGCACTGCAGTTCAACAACATGACTCACACCTCTTCTTGATGGTAAAAATGATTGCTTTTTACTAGAAATAAGCACAGGCATATAAATTGGAATATGACAAGCTGCTAGCCTGTGGTATAAAACTTAATCCTCTCCCATCAGCCTTGTGGTCTCCTCAAAATTCGCAACAGAACACAAATTCCCAGCACAAGCCAGTA
This sequence comes from Gambelia wislizenii, assembly GCA_030847615.1. Taxonomy (NCBI): domain Eukaryota; kingdom Metazoa; phylum Chordata; class Lepidosauria; order Squamata; family Crotaphytidae; genus Gambelia; species Gambelia wislizenii. The sequence continues at coordinate 312,952,544 of JAUMIR010000002.1, read as the reverse complement.
CTTAAATCATGTGATATTCCTCTTCCAGTATTTGGAGAGGCCACATCAAAGTTACTAAAAGTTACTTTTGGAATTCGCTGTCTCCCCCCTCCCCCCCCCCTTTTTTTTTTTTTTTAGAATCTGGTATATGTGCCTTCAAGTTGCCTGGTGATTTACTATCAATATATCTGAACTCAGGCGAGGAATACTGAAAGGTGGCTTGACCAGTTCATTCCTCTGAAATGTAGCCTACAGCACCTGGTGTTCATTAGAAGTCTCCCATCCCTGTTCTAACCAGGGCTGACCTTGCTTAGCTTCCAAGATCAAATGGGAACTGGTACCTTTAGGGTATTTAGGCCCATTTTTTTAAATGAATACAGATGTTTATTCCTGCAGAACAATAACATCTTCCATTTATCTTATGGCCAGGAGTCCAAAAGCAACAGCAGAAGCTCTGAAGAACACATGGCACTGATCAATGTAATTTTATCATTCCTATGCACATATACACAAACACTGTCCTTGCTGTCAGTTTTGCCCAACCACACTGGAACTTCTGTGACCCACCACTACTGGAATCTAACCACTTTTTCAGATGGGGTAAAAAAACCCTGGGGAGGTCGGTAGGAGGATGGCGCTGTCCTGCTTCCAGCAATCAGTTTCGGACACTGCTGTCCTCCTCCTGTCCTTCGTTCAATCTCCTTCTGTCCTTTGTTTGTTTTCCCTCCACCACCTTTTATTGATGGAAACTTCTGTCAATAAAAAGTGGTGTCTTTCTTATCCTTCCAGCATGGAGGAAGCATGGAGGAATAATGGGAGGACAATGGCGTAATCCAAAACCGATCACTGGAAGCGCGACAATGTGTCCTCCTCCTGACCTCTGTGGGTTTTTTTTAACCCCATCTGAAAAAGTACTATAACTGGTTGTTATATGATAGTTCCCCAAATCACATCAAACATAAGGCTCATCTACATGGACCAGGATACGCTGGTTCCCTGCCCCCAGATCAGGCCTGTTCCTCCCCCATTACTTTCATGAAATGGGAGGAAGTCCAAACAGGCATGCTGGCCCTTTGCTGAAGCTACCGCTGCTGCAGCCTCTCTTGCTCTCTCTGAAGCTAGGAAGCCACCCTGCAACATGTGACCAAAGCCCTCTGCATGTGACCAGCCTTGGTCACAGACTGAGGGCCTGCTTCCTGCTGTGGAAGAGTGATGGCAGAGGGCAGCTGCGGTGGCGGGCCGCCATGTTGGAACAAATTCCTGCATTCGCATGAGGCCTGATCTGTTTCTTCCCAACTGGAACACATTTTAACAGGTATTTTAATATAATGGTTTATCAGGCCCTACCCCCTTTCCCCTGTCTTAGCCCCATCTTTGTCCCGGGGGTTGTGAGGACTGCAGGGCTCCAAAAGGGGTACAATATGGGGTAAATTGCCCATATTGATAAGCCTATGGGTTGGAATCCATTTTGTTGGCAGTCAAACTATGCCAGTGGAAGCAAAAGTAGCTGCAGCAGCAACAAGAAAAAGGCCACAGATGCACTGGTGGTTAGAACAGAATGAAAAAGTTGTCAGTGGTATCAGGCTGTTAGCTCCATGTTGCTTGTTTCCCAAACGGTTAGCTGGGTTTGAGGGTGGTGGCTTGGAGCCACCTGCTTTTTCTGGAAATTCTGTGCACTAACAGGATTCTGTCCAATGGACATGGCTTGCTTATTATGCAGATCATGTGGTGGGTCATGAAGGGCTTACCCAGTATGCACACCACCTGCCCCACCCTGTGATTTCCAGCTTCAAAGCATCCCTTTTCAAAGTATCTTCTAAAGGTATCTTCTGCACTCCCTTGATTTCTTTTCTTTACCACCTCATCTCCTCACATAGTTCCTATGCCTAACTATTACAGGAGATATAGATATTAATATTAGTCCCAAACTGGGGAAAAGGCAGGATAATGATTATCGATGATGGTGGTGGTGGTGATGATGATGATGATGATGATACTGATATTGCTTTCTCAGGAATGGGGATTCCAACAAAACATGGGAGGCATATAATACTATCTAGTTGTGCCTGTGGTGATGATGGTGATGATGATGATCGTCATCATCTGTATGCTGCTTTTCCATGGCAAAATCCTTGCATGTAGCAGTTCATAGAACCATCAGATATTGACATAATTATAAAAAATTAAATTAAAATTTAACCCCCCACACACATATTTCATTAAGGATGCAATACTTTACTAATTTAGTTTTTGAAGGAAGCAATGAGTACTTTTAGCAGTCCCCCCCCCGGTGAGAAATCTTTGAAAACTGTGCAGTCTTCAAAGAGTATTCACAGTTCAAGACATATTCTGCACAAAATTGACATAAGGTGTGTGTGTGTGTGTGTGTGTGCAGAAAATATTTTCTATACAGGAAACAGCATTTTCTGTGCATAAATCATGGCTAGTATTCAGTACTGCAGTTATGCATCTGGAATTTAGGGTTAGGGATCTATGACTGCTGTGTAATTCACTAATCCTATGCAGACGCTGGCCACCTTGACAGCCAGCAGACCCCAGCCCACTTTAAGAGGCAGTTGCTTGATCAGGTGAAGGAGGTCCATTCAGCTGGTGATTCAAGCATGAAGAAGGTGAAGTTGTTACCCTAAGAAGTAGGTGGGGGACATTGGAGACCCACCCACAATGCCAGTGTCTCCTTAAAGTGTGGGGGAATTAGAGTTTCCATAATTCTCTGCCACAAAACTGGAACAGAGCACCCACGGGGGGGGGGAGGAGGGGGCCCTCTTCTCTCCCTCTCCCCACACGGAGGGCACCCAGAGCACTTCTGAAGGGGAGAAGGAGGGAGCGATCTTCTCTCCCCCCTCCCTGCAAGGAGGGCACCCAGAGCACCCACTGGGAGGGAGGAGATGGGTGCCCAAAGACTCATTGGAACTCCTGGTGCGAAGCAAGAGAGCGGGCAGGGACATGCAGGAAGGAAGTGGGCGGGCAGGGGAGTGAGGCAGGAGGGAGTGCTTCCCCCAAAAAACTGCTGCTTAGGGAGGACTGCCTCTTGCCCTCCCACCATCACTATGCCAGCCTGTTGGGCTGATCTGCTCAAAGCAGCAGACAGACCCGGGATTCCTCCAGCTCTGGAGGGAAGAGACTTTCTGCCCACCAGAGCCTGAGGAATCTGGGATATACTGCTTTCAGCAACCCAGCTGGATGAGACAATTTTTAGTCACTTTCATCTGGGATTTCCCCAGAGTGAAGAGGGCTTCCTCCTCCCCCACCATGGGTGCTCTGGGTGCCCTCCTTGAGGGGAGGGGGAAGAGAAGAGAGCTCCATCCTCCCCCCCCCCACAGGTGCTCTGGGTGCCCTCCTTGTGGGGAGGGGGAGAGAAGAGGGCTCCCCTCGTGGGTGCTCTGTCCCAATTTTGTGGCAGAGAATTACGGAAACCCTAACACCCTTGGGGGGATTAGTAGCTCAAAAGGAAGTCTGTGAGAGGAGGGTAACTTTGAGGATCTTTTCACCTATTCATACCAGTACTAACTGTAGAGAGCACTCCAGTTAAAGTCAAACAAAATATTTTATTTGGATTATGACTCTTAGGAAACATACAAGGCTATTTGAAAGTAAGGAGTGAAGGGTTGGATAGAAAAAAGTCAGGGGGGAAGGGCAATAGTTACCAGTCTTGGAGAAAGAGGCCCATGCAGCAGAGGGACTCACACAGTATCTGAGGGTGGCACAGAGGATTCTGGCAGAATGGAGGGGTCTGTCAGTCTGTGGCATGCTTAACTGGGGTCTGGGATATTTATACCCTATTTCATATCAATTGCTTTCCATACAGAAGTGCTAATCCACAATCACCATGAAAGATCTGTGTCTGGGAAACCCTGGAAGGTGCCACCAATCAGTGTAGACAATGCTGAACTGGATGAACCAGTGGCTTGTTTTGACATGGGGCAGCATGCTATATAATGCAATGTTAATGTTAATAGAGGGATTGCATTTCTCCAGGGCAAGTGAACATTGGTTACCAATGCAGTTTTTGTGCCCAGAACCCTGGAAATGCAACATTAGGCACAACACAACCATTCTCCCCAACTGTCTCAATTTGGAAGGAACAGTCCTGATTACTCTTTTTCAGATGCTCATAAAAGGTCCCAATTTCTCTCTCCTCCTCCTTTTTCCTCAGCTTACTTCAGTTGTTGCAAACTCAGTTCAAAGCGCAGAAGTAATTTGCACTGAATTCAGCAGGGGAGACAGGAGAGGAAGTGGTGGGATCGTGTCCTTCCCAGTAGACTCAGGAGATTTTCAGACAGGCAAAAATCTCCCCTTGCCGCGCGAGCAGCCTCCCGAAACTGCTGCGCGGCAAGGGTCTTTTTCGGACCGCGCTGTGCCTGTGGCGAAACCGTCCGTGTCACTTCCGTGAAGCTTGGGACGGCTCCGCGCCATATTTCAATCACGGAGGCTGCCCGTGCTTGAAATATGACGCGGAGCCGTCCCAAGCTTCACGGAAGTGACACGGACGGTTTCGCCACAGGCACAGCGCGGTCCGAAAAAGACCCTTGCCGCGCAGCAGTTTCGGGAGGCTGCTCGCGCGGCAAGGGGAGATTTTTGCCTGTCTGAAAATCTCCTCAGACAAAAGCAAGTTGCTGCAGCCTCTTCTAGCTTGTGGTTCTTCCTCATCAATATCTTTTGCCATCTTAACCACTCTTTGATGTTGCTTGGCCACACTTGTCATAGTTTTCATCTGTGATAAGTTGGAGGGTATGCACTGTGATGGACAGAAGGGTGAGCAAATGGGACGAGAGTATGAAAGGAACCAATCCCAGAGCAGGAGTCTGGAATGGAAGGGGTTTCTATATGTTTGAAGCAATGCATGACAGTTAGCCAGGAGTTCAGTTGAATCTGGGAGAGTGAGTGGACTGGAGCAGAAGGCTCCATATGTGTACTGTATATTTGAGGTTTGAATTTAACAAGATTATGTGCAAGGGGTTGGAAGTCTGAATGAGGAGGTTGATTGGCCAAAGAGTGAATGAGTTTGAGAGATAAGGGAGGATATTATAAGGATCTAAGAACAATCTGTGATAGGACTTTTAAGTTGGGTTAATATCAAGAGTGGCTACTGAAAAGTGACACCTCAGACAGTGAACAATAATGAGCACAAGACTTCCAAGTTACTATACATCTTATCCTCTTTAATAAAGTTAGTGTATGTTGTTTGATCAGCTACAGACTCTTGACCATTCATTCAACCTATAGATAGTAAAAGGCATGCTACCATAGAAACAAAATCCACATACCGTATTTGGAATAACAGGTACATCCCTGGTTCAGGCAGAAAGAACTAAGGGAACCATTGATGCTGAGGTGGTAGTAACAGAGGGTGAAGGTGGCCAGGCTGAATGAACTGTGAGGTAAATGGGGCTGGCGCTTTGGAGTTTGCTCTCGACCACCTTGTTGTGAATTGTCACATGCACAACTCAGACCAGTGAAGAAGATCTTTGGTTGTTATTAAAAATGCTCATATTGGCTGATTTATATACAGCCCCAAAGCGAAGCACTGTGCACTGTATCCTTTCCTACAACATTAAATAAGGGGAGGGTATAAAAGACACAATAATCACTGACTATTGTTTTACTGTCTGGCAGCAGGTTATGTGTTCTGATATTGAAGGGTGTTTATGTTAAAGTGTAGGTGAGTGAAAGAGCCCCCCATGCCCACCCCATCACCATTGGTTTAACTTCTCATATGTCAAGAAGAAGGCTGTACAACCTTAGGACTGGTATCTGAGTGCTGAAATAATTAGAATTTCTTCCAAGACCCATTTGTACATTTTCATTAATTAAAGCCTGTAAGTATTCCCTAGATTCCCCAGGCTTTTGAATAACTTCTTAGGCACTGGGAAGAAATAGATTAATAGTTCTGGAGCCTTTAAATGGCAACAGACAGAAAGTTATCACTGCAACATGGCACTGACTTTGTGAAACTGCAGCAACTATGAAACAGGAATTACAGATGGACCAAGTAACTTCACTCTTTTGCAAGTTGTCCTTTTGAAGTGTGGAAAGCCAAAACAAGGCAAAAAAGCCCAAACAAACCACCACACACTTTGTAGAGACTTCACTTTGTTATTCTGGAAGCCTTCACAAAATGCATCTTTTATATCTAGGTCTGCCGAAAGCAGAGCAAAGAAACAGCTGTGATTCAGAAGAGAATGATCCCCCCTCATCACAAGTGAGCCTGCTGTCAGTGTGTATGAGAGGAAGCCTAGCATTTCTCCCTCTTTGTCTAATGAACCCATCTGCACAAAATGCTGAAGATTCCTGCCAAAAATGTACTCCCTCCACCAAATGCAGACCCCAAGAAATTTGCAACAGAATTAAAGGCAATACTTTCCCCACTTGTTATCCCTCTGTCCTCTTTTCTTTTAGGGCTTTCAATCCAGCATGGAGAATCTGGCACACCAGTGAATTCTCCTCTTAGAGGAAACTGGCAAGTTGCCATGACAGAGCTTAGTAAACAGAAAATATGAAAAACTCAGAGGCACCCAATGGGAATCTGCTGTGATATGTAACAGAGAGGCTGGACTGCAAATATTTGTAATGACAGGGTACCTAGCTGGATTATTCATATAACTCCAGGCAAGCTCAGCAGCCTGAGATGGAGAATGTAGCCTGTCTGTGAACAAGGCCACCCTCCTTTCTGTATTTTTTTAACCTGTCTTAACAGATATTTTAATTATATCTCCTCCCGTCTTAGGAAACTTTCCTTTATTCCAAATGAGATTTCCTCCAGTCTCCCGAGAAGACAAAACATGCTCTGCACATTTTCCACCTTCTGCACAGTAAATAACACCCCCCATCTCTTTCAACAAGTATCCATAATTACATGGAGAACTATTTTGAATAAATCTGTGAAGATGGTACTAATTAAAGAAATATTGCTGGCTGTCATTTTATCCGAGCTGGGTTAGCTAATTACATGGTTCAGTAGCATGGGAGGGAGGGGGAAGCTGCTGTGGACATTTTTCCATTTGCAATTATTCCACCCCCCAAACACACACACACCCAAAAGGCTGGTAAGCTTTCAGTAATGAGCCCATGACCCTATGTTTCAGTCTGCAACTTGGCCTTGATATGTAGTTTTAACTTTTCATCTGTGGAGCAAGTTAGAGCAAACTCTTCTTCCCAATACACAGGGATTACATAATGATAACAGTCTGATAGCTCTGCTAAAGAGCCATATCCACCTGTGAACTACAGTACTACAGCTTTATAGCTGAGAATTCAAATTAGCTCACCAAATTATCAATCCTAGGATGGAGCCATGGCATTTACAGTGGTATCAAACTGCTAGAACTGTGTAGTGGGGATAATACCTCAGCTCAGAGGTAGGTTAGGCTGGGAGGGAATTACTGGCTGGAAAGGAATGACTGGCACATCAATTCAGTGAGCTTCATATAAAGAACTCTACTGGATCTGAGCCAAGGCCCAACAATTTAGGATTCTACAGTGGTCAACCAAAAGTCTGGGAGAAACCCCCATGCAAGGCATGAAGCTCCCTTCTGTTTTTGCACATATTGATTGGCACAGTGCTGTGTATTGTCTGCATTTGTTTGTTACTCTTATGTCCCATCTTTCCCGCAGGGATGGCATATGTGGTCCCCTGTCCCCATTTTATTTTTGCTATAATCCTGCTGTGAGGCATGTTGAGCAGAGAGAGCATGATGGAAGTCCAATTGAGGTATTTCATGGCTGAAGGGGATTTGAATGTGGAGAACACCTTAGTTATAGTTAGAAATCTCCTCTGCAAAAATCTTGCCAACAAAATCCTATGATGGGGTCACCATAAGTCAGGATCCATTAGAAGACATATAACAACAAGGTTTTACATGTCATGTCATTTTGGCCTAGATTCTCTCTTATTTAAATATTAAGGGCATAGCTTTTCTCACCATGATAGCACTGGCTTGGAAATCCAGGGAGGGAGCAGGCGAAGTGTCAGAGAAGCAAAGAAAAGGGAGAGGAAGAATCTGCGAGGTTGCAGGCTGGCTGTGGAGATGCTAAATTGAGCAGCACAATCTGAGCATATCAGGAGAAGGGAGGGGGTGAGAAGACTGTTGAGGATCATGTGGTTATTTTGTGTGTGTGTGTTTGTGTGTGTTTCCAATGAAGGTGGGGGAAGGAAAGGGGGGGATCCAGGTTGTTGAAGTAGATTAGCAGCGGTGTGTGTGAAAGTGTGTGAATATTTCATTTGGATTGGGGAAGAAGTGTCAGGAGTTAGAGACTGAACTCCATTATAAAATGGACAAAAAATGCAGAATCATGCTGAGTCATAATGGCTGACTCCATGAACTACCAAGTCATGCCTAATCAGGCCACTAGAGGGCAATGTCCTGTAGATATACAGTTGCCCCTCCACATTCCCGGCTTCCACACTTGCGGTTTTGATTATTTGCGGTTTAGCCCCGAGCCCCCTCGGGAAGGCCGGTGAGAGGTGGGGCAACCTCTCGCCCGTGCCTTCTGTGAACTTCCAGAGATGGCTCTGGGACTTCTAAGCCCCGGAGTCCCCTCAGGAAGGCTGGGGAGAGGCCGGGCAGCCTCCCTCGCTCCCACCTGCTGCCTTCCCAGACCTTCCTGAGGAGGCTCCGGGGCTTCTAAGGCCCAGAGTTCCCTCAGGAAGGCTATGGAGAGGCTGGCCAGACTCCCTCCCTCCCACCCCTCCCTCCCGTGGGGGGGGGTTGCAGGAGGAGCCTTTTTTATTCACGGTTTTTCCACATCTGCGGGGGTCTCAAGACCCTAACCCACGCGAATGTAGAGGGACTACTGTATATACAAATAAGTGAGCTAGTCCAAAGCTCACTCTCTCCTTGTGAATGCTGAGGCCTGGTGAAGTTTCTCCTTCAATTGTAAATATTTGTATATATATTGCAACTGTTTGACTTTGAAGATAAAAGTGCCTCCTGCTTATTTGGAGTCAAACACTCTGTATGTGAATGGGTTGATACTAAGTCTACTGAGATAGTTTTTGGATTCTGCTGGGGATTGAATGTCTTATCATCCCCTGACAAGAAGTAGGAGGGATATAAGAGCAAATGGGAAAACTAAACTAGAGGTTGGACTTGAGGTGAGGCTTGAAGTCTGCTTGGCACCCTGTGGAAAATGCTTCCCGTGCTCTTGATGGCAAGTCTTGCTGCTAGGAAATGCTTTAGAAGCCTTCTCCTACTCCTCCAAGGCTAGCAAGTCAGTAGATAAAAATATACAAGTCTTGAGTCAAGTCAAGTCAGTGCTTCATTTATGGCAGAGTCGAGTCCAAGTCAAGTTGTTGAAGCAACTTGAGTCTGACTCGAGTCCAAGTCAATCGACTTAAGCCTACATCACTGCAACAGACTAACATGGTTCTCCCCTTACAAAACTCTGAAACACCTGCATGTGGGCTCCTAAATATGCTGACAGAATAGTATATAAGGTAAAAGGCACTACAGAAAGCATTCAGTTCCCCAATGCTTGTCTAAAAAGAATGGCACTTTTATACATGCAGCCTAAAATTAATTTTGGAATGCAATTTGGGAGGAGAGGTTAAGAGGGGAAACAAGGCAGGATTTTTGCCCACTTAATAGAATCAATAGGAAGACATGGTGTGCGTCTGGGAGAGACTAGGGAGATTTTCAGACTACACTGTTATAGTGTTACTATTCCACTTTAACTGCTCTGGCTTCCTCCTGTGGAATTCTGGGATTTGTAGTTTAGTGAGGCCTAAGATCTCTCTGGCTGAGTTATTAATGCCCCTCCCTAAACTGCAAATCCAAGGATTCAACAGGACGCAGCCATAGCAAATAAAGTGGAATAGTAACACTATAACAGTGTTGACTGAAAATCTAGTAGGACTAGATTTCCTGGTCCAGAAATCAAGTGAAAGACTCATGGGGGCTGGAGCATGTGGTTATTATTCCACTTGCTTTTGAAGCCATTTGCTTTTATTTACTTACAGCGATCTGACATTTCTTACAAGGCAAGCTTCAAAAATTCTCATCATTGTTTATCAGAATAAATATTATTTTCCAATTAATGTTGCCTGTGATAGTTTTTCTTTCTATCATATAATAGCTTTGCACAGGCAACTGGAAGCCACATACAATTAGATCCAGGTTATAAGATGAAGCAGAAGAATAGAGTAGAGACCATTTTGTACAAAGTCAGCTGAGATCCCATGCACCTGTGGGGTAAACTTAGATTTAATGTTTGATAAATGACCAGAATGGGAGAATTCACTTGCAATTATAGAATTTTGAAGGTAGAAGGGTCAAAACAGCCACCGAATTTGAATTTGTTCTTCAAGGCTGGACTATATATCTATGGACTTTTTCGGACAAGTAAAATGCAACGGAAGCAGCCTCGCCACATTGCGAGGCTGCTGTGCTGCAGAGCGTCCCTTTCGGATGACGCCATCCCTGCTGGTACTGTTGCGGTACCACAGGGACATTTGAGTGTAATATTTTGGTGATTTTTACTCATGAAAGTTGATCGTGAGTAAAAATTGCCAAAATATTACACTCAAATGTCCCTGCGGTCCTATATATATAATTCTCTTGGGTATGTTGCCATTCCCAGTGTGCTGATTGGCTGCTTAGGAGACATACCCAACCAATCGTAGTGCTCCGTTAGATGGCCAATCAACAGCTTGAGGGCGTTTTTCAGCACCACCTCCTTGGCCTACAGCCACATCTTTGCCTGTTGAGCTGCAGTAACAACATAATCAGCCAGCTCCCCTTGCTGTCTCCAGAAGGCATGCATGGGGAAATATAAATTTGCTTTCTATGAATCCCCCACCTTCTTTCTTCTTTTTCCTCCTGTCCTACCATTGCAGGGTAGTTTCCCCCCCTTCCTCTGCTTTCACCCCTTCTGCACCCAAAACCCTGAGGACTTTCCCCTTCCTTCTGTCAGGGTAATATTGCTTTAAGTGTAAAAGGAAAAATGTTGGAGCAACAGACCACAGACTAGCACAGCTGAAGTGGGTTTGTTCACATCTGTGGCTAGGCTGAGGGATGACTAGCAAACACTCCTATATATCCAAAACACACAATTCCTTGTGTGTGGGTTGGTGTTGTGGAGACAGAGGAGTGCTTCTGTTGAGTTTATTAATGAGGTTTGCTGTTTATATACTAAGTTTGTTTATACTAAGTTTGTTTATACTGAAACTGAAGATGACATCCATATATTTTTCAATAAACCTCACTATCTGTAAGGGGTGTGTGTGTGTGAAAGTGGTAAAGAGTTGTGAAACAGCTGCTAGCTGAAGCCTTTGTTCTTGTGTCCTTTCTGCTGCCTGATTAAAAATGTCCGGCCAGTGGGAGGAGCCAAAGCCGGCAAGGGCGGGGGACTAGAATGGAGCAAAGTGGGCTCTCATTGGCTGCCAGCCTCCCCCCAATGGGAATCCAGCATGCTGCCCTCAAAGGCCAAGTCATGTCGGAGCAGAAGTCTGAGGCTCTGCAGTCTATGGGTTGGGCAAAAGCGATCCCAAAGACTCATGAAAAAGTTAGAGGTGACCATTCCAGCCCTTGCTGGAGAGACTCCTTTGCTTGCTTTTCTATTCATTTCTATATTTTAACAAGTGGTAGACAAGGGTCCCTGGACCCCCTCTTCTTTAAATGAAGCAGGGCTTCTGCATGCTACCTTTGCCAAGTATCTAGAGCAGTGGTTCTTAACCTGGGGTCTGGGGATCCCGAGGGGTCCTCAATGTCCTCAGGGGGTCTGCGAAGGTTTGAAGGCTGCTCAGACCACCTCCTGCCTACAGTGGAGTGGCCATGTGACAGAAGCCAAGGCAAAGACTGACTGGCTGGCTTGGCCTGAGCATTGCTATTCAACCCACTTCAACCACAAATGTGCAGGAAGAAGCAGGAGACAAGTCTTCTGTGTTTCTGAGGGAAGATTTCATGGATGCTGTAATTGTTGTTGTTATTATTATTATTATTATTAGTAGTAGTAGTAGTTTGCATCTAAAGTCTTGGGGGTCTGTGGCAATAAAAGATATTTAAAGGGTCCACTGGTAAAGAAAAGGTTAAGAGGCATTGTTGTAATTGTATTATTATTTTTGTTACCAGGCATTATTGTTATTATTGTTAGGATTTTAAATCTTGAGTTACATCTTGGGGGGCCATGGCAACAAAAGATATTGAAAGTGGGTCCCTGGTAAAAAAAAAGGTTAAGAGCCACTGGCATAATTGTATTAGTTATTAGTATAGGTGTGCCTGGCGTAACATATACTGTTATGTTCCCTGCTCAGGTTTCAAGCAGTGGTTACAACATGGAGCTTGGAATGGCAGTGTTCCTTTCACATGGTTCAGCTACATTGTATTATTTTAGGAAAAAAAGGTATTGCATTTTTTTTACATGTGGGTGGTGATTGGCTGAAGGAGTGAGAGGAGGGAGGGGCCCTTGTGAGGCTGGGGTTGTAGATGCAGATTGAGTGGCAGGACAGGATTGTGAGGTTGACAGGGAATTTGCATGTGGATATGTTGTAGGATTAGACCAGCTTTTGATATGGGTTTTATTTTTATTTATTTTTATTTAGTTAGTTATTTATACACCGCTCTTCAGCCAGAAGGCTATCAGAGCGGCTTACAAGTTCTTTTTAAGCAATAGCTATTTACACATCTACACTGTATTAAGCAATTTCCAATGTGTGTTAACTAATTGCCCCCACAAGCTGGGTACTTTGATATCACCCAGGCGTCCAGGGGGCCACGTCATTGACCCACGACCTCTGTTGCTGCTTTGACGGAACACATGCAGTTAACTGGTGGTAGCGGCAGCAGCAGGGGCAGGGCAACAGAGCAACTCACCCTTAATGCACCACCAGCATATGTTACTTTGGGTATAGCTAGTTGTTAAAATTGCTCCTTCTTTTTAAAGCACGCATGGGGAAAATATTGTTGGACTGCAACTCTCATCATACCTTACCAGGCTATATTAAGTGAGGGTTGATAGGAGTTGCAGTCCAACATCTGGAGGCTGCACATTCCTTAACCCTCCTCTAGAACAAGGTACAAAACCAGACCATGAAAACAAAGTCCATGCACAAAAGTGGAAGAGAAAAATTATATAGAGAAATCACCCAAGCCACAACTTGCAAGCGGATGCCTGAACACCCCACCCCCAAATCCTGGTCATCCTGGCCCTATATGAGATGAAATCAGATCTTTTGTATGAGGAAAAGGAAAAGATTGCATCTTTCCAGAGGGAATGTCACTGGCCATAGTTCTAAATCATCCAGTATCTTATCCTACCAAGGGTGGGTTCAAATATACATGTGAATCATTTAATTCAGCAGCAGCAATGTGGCAACTTTTCTAAATGTGAATGAAACATCAAAGATCAAATATCCTCCAGATAGGGCTCCCATATCTCAGAGGATAGCCCCACTTCTCCACTCTTCATATCATTGGGGAAGAATCTCAGGGTGAGAGTGCTGCCATGAAAAGTGTGTTTATATACTTTTTATTAATTGTTTGACTTGGTGTTTTTTAATTGACTTGGTGTATCCTATGCAACTGTTGTTTCACCCAGTTGATACTTAATGACATTACCAGGGGCTGTCCCTTGTAATATCACTCTTGTAACATCACTAGCCTGTCTTCCTGTGACATCACAAAAATCATTCTTAGGTCACAGGTGTTGGTACTAAAACCTCGGGGCCCAGGACAGCCTCGGGTTTTCAGCCTTACCTACAGTTCACTGCATTTTCAATGGCCTCTAACTACACACTTAGTTGTGAGTCGTCAACAACTAAGTAATCCAGCCCTAATTACGGTGGTCCCTAGAACCCCTGAAGAATGTACAATTTATTTATTTGATTGCTTATTTATTCTAATGGTTTGTTTCCTCCATGCTCTTCCTTAGTCCCAACCAAGCTTGTGTTTGAGAGCACCTGGATTCAATTTTTCCCCTCAGAAACATAGCCTCGGCTTTAAAAAAAGCCAAGAACAAAGAAGGCAGTTCCCATATGCAGTGTGCATATAAGAGGTAAGCCAAATTATACTCACTTTAACATTTCACCAGTGCAACCATTAAATCCAGACACTATGAGCTCTAATATGCAGGTTAATTGAAGCAATCTGACATGCAGTCCCTTAGGTCTGGAGTACTAAAAGTACAGGAAAAAAATGTACTGCACAAGGAAGATGTTGTTCCTTACAAAAACAAGGACATTCCTTCTCTGAGCTCCATTTTTCCTGTCAGCTTTAATCTACTATGATTTTCCTTGTTGGCTCCTTTGAGAGGCTGTGCTACTCTGTGGAAGTGAATTTGCTCCAAGCCTTAAGATTCTGTTATTATGTGGATCGCCCATGCTCCTGGAAGGGCAAACAACATCTCTTGTAATTGAAATACGAATTTTCCCTGCAGGGTTGGGCTAACATTTGATTTAAATTCTTGATTTGAGTAAAAAGAAGTCAAACATAGCAGCTCCCTAAGGGGGAAATATATTTTAATTAAGGAATATTCCCACTAGAATTCCCCGAAACCTTGCTGGATTTTACTTTTGAAAAAACCATAGACACACACATCCATTCTCCAATCTTATTTAAGAACCCTTTCATCATCAGAAAGCACAGGAGTTTCTTTTTGCTAGTTTATAAAAGTATTATACCTGCTTCTTATTATTTAACATTCACAAGGAAGGGGAGGGGAGAATACTACCACTAAGCTTACCCCAAACTATCAACTAATCATGGTCTCTCATGGCACACAACTTTTGGGCTAATTTGGGTTTGTCTAGACTAGAAGATATAATGCTGACTGCTGCGCATTAACTCAAATCCGCAGCAGCATTCATCTCCACTTTTTTTGTGTGGCAAAATCCCTGGTATGTGAAGCTATCTGTGTTTGAAGTTCACACACAGCCATGCCTGTGAATCAAGATGGTGGCTGGGAGTGAACTACTCACATTATTATTCTCTACAAGTTGCCACTACTGAACACTATTTTTTTTAACTGTAAATCTAAGGTGTGCAAGTGTGACCTTCCATTTAAAAAAGCTGTTTGGTCGCCTCCTGTTGTAAAGCTGGCCCTACTCTTCCAGCAGGAAGGAAAGGCTTCCAGCTTATTTGTACAAACTGAAAACACACTCCCAGGGATTTCTAGTCTAGAAATCCCTTTTCTAAGGGCAGGCCACCACCACTCACTGACTTTATAGTCCTTTCCACATCCAGGCAGTGAGAACTGGACATCTGTATTAAAGAACAATGATAAGCCCTTATCTCTAATCTAGAGAAGGTTCTGATAGCTGACCAGAAGCAGGCAATTCGAGGCAGGTTAGAAATTAACAGAAAACTTTTATTTAATTCTAGGAGTCTATGTTGCTTGAGAAGGCAAACCATTCAATTTAAGGCTTATACAGTATGCATTCATTCAGAGCACTTACAAAATAAATCATAATCTAACACAATCTAACTACACATTCCCTAACTATTACATGCAGAGGCAAAACTCCGAAGTGGTGCTTCCAGCCACTTCATGGCCAGCAAGCCCACCCCTGTGCACGTCCAACCAATCAGGTTTCCGCTTCTGCTCTTATCCGGGAATGTGCTGCAATGCGATTTGGTTGTCCTAACGAGCGAGAATGCACATGTTCCCCACATTAAAAAACAACAACAACAACAACAACAACTCAGGAGAAGCTGCAAAAGCTTTTTCTGCATAATTTTTGGAGCCCCCCCTTCTGAATATGGTGAATTACTGTGGGATCTTGATGGGATAAAATGTATTCTCCTCAAATTCTATGAGGAGTTTTTTCACCGTCTAGACAACCTCAAACAAACCGTTGAGATATAAATTTGCGGTTTTCTTCCCCTCCCCTCTCCTCCCCTCTGCAGCCCTCCAGACCGTAGGTTTCCCACCTCTTCAAAGCTAGTTTTGGGGGTTCATACTGGGTTCAGAGGGAAATCAAAGTTCTTCTGGGAAGCCTGGTATTGGAAAAGTGCCAATTATCTCTATCCCAGCAATTCACCAAATTCTGGAGCTCCCCTCCCCCCGCAAGGTTAGTCTTGCATTCAAGCCCTGACTTGATGGGTATAGCCAACAAGAAATTACATGAAAGTGAGTAAACTGGTGGAGAAGGATGGGGTCTTCTCCATGGGGCCTCTGTGGCCAGTATCGAAGCAAGCAGGCTATCAGAGAGCAGCCTGCTCTTTTGCACCTGATAAAGAAATTCAGAGGGTGACTGCAGGAAGGGCAGATCACTCTTCCATTCCTCTATTGTAGTGACTCTTAAACCTTTCTTTACCATGCACCCCCTTTAAATATCTTTTGTCACCGTGGACCCCCAAGACTTAACTCAAGATTTAAAACCCTAACAAAAACAACACCTGATAATAATAGATTTACACCATCCATTAAATCTTCCCTCCGAGGCACTGGAGGGGGAGGGAAGACTTTTCTCCTGCTTCTTCCTGCAGGTTTGTGGCTGGAGCAGATTGAATGGCAACGCACAGGCCAAGCCAGCCTTTGCCTTGGCTCCTGTCACATAGCCACTTGTGAGTACATCAGTGACCCCTGGGGAGTTCCCCGTAGCACAGGTTAAGAACCACTGCTTTGTTGGCTCACAACTGACTACTAAACTTTGTAGAGCCTATAAAGGAATCCTGTAGCACCTTTGAGACCAACTGAGAAAAAGAAGTTTCTAGCCTAAGCTTTGTTGACCCTAGTCCCTTTCATGGTATGATTTATAAGCCTGATCTAGGAAAAGTTAAGCTGTAAATCCACAGATTTCAATGGGAGACTACAGGACATGCTTAACATCTCTTCACTTGCGATGAGTTAGACTTGATGTTGGCAGAATCATGCCTTCTGCTTCCATGCTTCAGTTCTCTGACTCTCATCCCTATGGGCCGGAGTTACTTAGTGATTAAATCAAGCTGTTGTTGTAAGGATTTCTTTTCCCAGGCACAACCCCACACTGTGTTAGAACATGAGACTATATTCCATGGACTGCAGTGTAGTTGTTACAGTGTAGATTTCCAGACTACCTAATTGCTTTTCCACTATACTAATTGCTTTTCTACTGCTGAGCTGGCATTCCCAATTCTTGCTGGTTGTAAATAACATAGGATGTCAAAGTAACTTTGGGCTGCGACCTTTAAACCATGAAGCTGTAGAGATGATTTCTGACAAGCAGAGCTGCAGCTGCTTTCTGCATAGGAACAGTTCCCTTGAGATCTTGCCTGTTAAATATCTCTTGCCATATTCTTATGAATAATGTAAAGTGATCTGTTCTTAACTGATGAAAAACAGCTGACAAAGAGCTCTGTAGATCCCCTCATGTTCCGTTATCCATAAATAGTTTTAGGCTTTCTCATTTACACTGAAGAGGCTAGGTCCTATGTTACTTACCCTGATAGCCCCATTTTGGAATATCAAACAACTGGCTATATTTAATAATTTGGCTTAGTGTAGGTAGCAGGGAAACCAGGACCCCCTAATAACAAGGCTGGAGTCATGTGTGACCAAAGGAGGGGCCTTTGGAAAATCCCCCAAAACCAAATACTCAGATCAGAACTTAACACTTGGAGGTGAGTTACTCATCAATCCACTCAACGATAGCAGAGTCCTTGATGCTTGCAAAATGTGTCCTTCCTTCCTGCGTCTTCTTCCAACAAAAGACCTTGCCTGCTTCTGTTCAATTCCAAATGAAGCACCCATTAATGATAGTTAACTCTTCCAGAGCACCCTTTGTTTAGTCATGGGGAACTCCGAGAAACATTGTATTGTTCTCAAAATCCTATCCCTTCAGGGGAGTTATGCCATATAAATATCACCCTAAAACACCACCCAAGGATGCACAGTTCATCTTCCTCTTGACTTCACATCAGACTTTGTAGCCATCCCATCTTCTGGACCCTCTCACTGTTGGTGTACCTCGCGATCACAGCTCTGCAGGATCAGTACAGTATAACCCACAATCCCCTCACTCTGTTCCTCTGTCCAAATACTTCCAACTATCTCTGATAGCCTTGTGTAAGTGTTTGAAGCCTGAGTGTTTGCATGAATGCTGTTGATGTTAATTTCCAATAAAGATAATTTAATTGTACGTTTTGGCTTAGAGTCTCCTCTGTTACTACCAATAAACAAAGGTTAAAAGATCCCACCCTTGCCTGGCCTCTCACATGCCAAGTTGAGTTCATTAAATCCCCCAGGTTAATGTTAGGACATTAGAGGGTCCCCATGGACCCTACACAATTTGGGTAACACCTATAAATCTTAACACTGGGATGGGGAATCAGAACCAGGTAGGATGGCCAATTGTTCTCTTGCTGCCTTCTGAAAGAGAGATGTCAGTGAGCATGTCCATGGCATGACATCAGGGCCATACCTCTTGATATCTCTGGCTCATCAGCCAATGTGTTGGTTGGATGTTTTCCAAACAGTGCACCAACTGACACTTGCCTTTGCTTCTCCTACCTTGGAGAAGTGAAATGTCATGAGCCAATGTTCACCAAAACACTGCCCAAAAGCACAAGCAGGTCAGGATTGCAAAAAGCAGGGATTCCCTTCATGCTACAACTCCAAAGGGTGGGGATTGGGGAAGGGATGGGGCTTTCCCAGAGACCTCCATGGGTTGGATGGAAGGCATCCATTGATTAGTAGTTCTCCTCTTCTGCCTTCCTCCGGAATCTACCAATCATACTTGTATATCCAGAGCTGAGATACCTGTTCTATCTCTTTATTTCCAGGGGTAGATTGGCTAGACAGGGCCTTCTCTGTGGTGGTGGTCATCCTGTGAATTTTTTGTCTCCAGGATGTCTGCTTGTTCTTCAGACCACTAAAGAACAATTGGATGCAGAAATTAATCTGGCCTCATTGCTTTAAAAAAAGTGTTTTACGTACCTTGTCATCCTGATCACACCTGGAAGTGTCCAACATGGACCTCCCGGTGACATCACATCCAGTCATCATCCCGGGAGCAGAACGGGCTCCTGTTCACTCTCTCCTCATTCTGTTATGATAACGGAATGGTCTTCTTATTCACAGATTTTTCCGTGAATAAGAGGAAGTGGGGGAGGAACAGGAGCAGACAGGAGCATCCCAGGATAGGGATGACGTCATCTAAAAGGTAAGCCTTTTAGCGATCTCCTGTCATCCGTGTCCTGGGATATTTTTAGTGTCTGATAATCTCCTTAGAGGAGTGATTTCAGAAGTGTTGGGAAACAATGTTCCTATGGTGTCTCTCAGGGTTCTGTTTTGTCCCCTGTTCTATATGACATATCAATAAAATTGTTGGGAGAGACCATGAAATAAGCTTTTTCTTATTTGAAAATGACTTATGGCGTATCATGCCCTATGACTGTTCAGGTACCCCACAGCACAAAATCATCTTGAAACTCTTAACAGGATCACTTAAAAACCCAAGTGATTTGGGGGGCAAGGTGGGTAAGATGGAGTTGTGGGGTATAGAAGATCTCTTTCTCCCCTCTAAAAGACATAACTGGGACAAAATTATCATCAGAATATACTTCTGCTTACTTGATTACTTTGAATCAATGGTTCAAAATACGCTTCCATAGTTGCAGGGTGCAAAATGGCAGGAGGTATATCAAAGGCTGCACCTATTTTCTCATGCACATGAATTTACCTGCATGTTCACTAGATACAAGATGCACCACTTTTTCCTACTCCCATTGTACAGAGACTGAACTTCTAGAGACCACAAGAGGAAGTGAACCCTGAAGAAAATCAAAGAATCTCTCAAAGACAAAAATAAGGACTTTCCCTCCTAGGGGCAGTTACTGAAAACAGAGACTTCCTATGGATAAATAGGTAAAGAGATGCACTATATCAGTGGCTCTTAACCTTTTCTTTACCAGGGACCCCCTTTAAATACCTTTTGTTGCCATGGTCCCCCCAAAGCTTAACTAAGATTTAAAACACTAACTACTACTACTACTACTACTAATAATAATAAATACACCATCCATTAAACCTTCCCTCAGAAGCACTGGAGAGGAAGCTCAATAATTTTTCCCTGCTTCTTCTTGCAAGTTTGTGGCTAGAGTGGACTGAATGCCAATGTGCAGCCAAGCCAGCCTTTGCCTTGGCTCTTGTCATGTGGCCACTCCACTGCAGGAAGGAGGTGGACCAAGCAGCCTCCAAGCCTTTGCAGACCCCCTGTGAGTACACTGTGGACCCCTGAGGGTCCCTGGACCACAGACTAAGAACTACTGCATTATATTGTAATTTGTTACATTTATACCTCCAACTTTCCTCCAAAGAAATCAGACCATGGTATGCAGATCTCCTCCTTTCACTTATCTGGCTCCCTTTGAGGTGGATGAAACTGACAGATAATGATTAGCCCAAAGTCACTCAATGAGCTTACACAATAGCAATGTAAATCTCAGTTTTTACAGTCTATGTACTTTTATTTTCTTCTACTAATAATTCCATTAACAGAAAGAGGAAAAGAAGGTGAGAGGAGTGAGTAAGCTGTGTGATATCTTCTGATCCCAATGAGAATTCTAATGTACAGAGGGTTAGGGTCAGTGTGAAAGTTAACAATTTAATGTACACTTGTTGTATTTGCTGACCTCAACCAGAATTCCAATGTTCCCTTCCTGAAAGAGGCCACCAATAATCAGAGCATGCCACTTCTGCTTCACTGCATGATGACTTTCCAAATACCCAGCATAGGACATATTTTTGTTCTAATAGTTTATATTGGCTGGGACCAAAAATTAGCCTGGTGACAAAAATCAATATATCCTTTGCAACATTTTTTGTTCCAGCCCTTTTTGCTTGTTTGTAGAAGAACAGCCACACATGACAAATATCTGAAATGTGCAGAAATTATTTAAAACTGTTCAAGTGACAATGTCACAGAATTCCCACACTGTGGGCCTACGTCTGGGTAGATTCTACAACAAAATGCCTTCATTCTAGTGCATGAAGTCACAATCAAATTATTTGAAAACTTAGGGTTCTTTTTTGATATTACTCCTGTTTAGATGATGGTGTCTATAGTCCCGGCTCTCTCTGTGTTTTTTTTTTAATGCTTGTGCATTTTTCTCTCTCTATTTGTTACATTTTTAATTATTGGGTTACTATGATTACTAGCCACCTTTAACATTTTCAGCAAAATGAAGGTTAGAAAGGTTTCCTTATAAACAAAGTCAGCTGTGGAACTACAAATGGATAAGTGCAACACTGGCTGGCAAAATTTATTGAGGCTCTGCAGTTAATGCATTCTTGGAGCACAAAATTGGGTCCCTCAGTGCAGAAATGCTAATATGAATACCTGCCAATTGCTGGGTATCTGCCTAGTGTGTGTTCTCTATAAATATGCAATGGGTTCATTTTTTAAAATCAATGATTGAATGAGTTTGCATGGAACAGAAGGGCAGGGGGCTTAACCCTTCAAGAGCAGGCTGGGAAGGGGCTGACCTCACCAAAATAATCAGACAAAATTCGACCATCAAGACTCCTATGTAGTCAAGCTCCCTCAGGAATTATCACTGAGTATTAGTACTAAATGATAAAGCATAATAGATAGATAGATAGACAGACAGGCAGACAGACAGACGGTGCTTTCATTGTTTTGTAAAAATGTATCTGCAAGTAGGCAAAATCAGAAACAACCTGCCTGCAAATGTTAAGGCCCCTCTCATATTAAAAACAGTTCTAGGGGTTCTTGTGGGTCTGAAATTGTGGGGTGGCTCCTGAGGAAGCATTCCATAAACCAAAGGCTAGACAGGGGTATTGGATCATCCCAAACTGCTCACTTCATGCCAGCATTTTTGTATTTTGTTTCTTCTTTTAGCCCACAGTTGCGACTACTTGAGAATTGGCCTTCAGCTGCTCCTTTTACATCCACAATAATCAGTATAGGAACCACAGGAGTTCACTGCACTGACTTTGGATTAATTTCCAGCGCTGAAGGAAACAATTGGGAAACATGTCTCTGCTTGTTTCTCTTCTTTAACACTCTGTGTCTCTCCCTGTTCTCCTCTATGGCTTGAATTAATGGGGGGAGGGAGGTCAATGGTGACTAAGTACACTGTTCCTTTTTTAAAACTCCTTTTTCCTAGCCCTTTTAGATAATGAAAAATGAAAGGAACGTAAATAAATTAAACATAGCAGGCGGCCCCAGATCACCCAACAACAGGATTCAAGTACCATCATGTTTGGTGTACCCATTCAAACAAAGCTGGGTTGAAGGGCAATTGAGAAGAGAGAGCCATGCCCCTTTCCCTTACTCAAGGAAAGCCTGGATGGGAAATAAAGGTCCCCTTCACTTTTATCTTTGTGTTCTCATAGAAATCCAAATCATGTGTCACTGCCTTTCCTTCCTGCAAATTGGAGAAAATCCCTGGTGTTTTTAGTGACAAAACAGAGGGGAGTGTTGTATGTGATGGGGCCCAACTCAGTTTGCATTGAGTTGCACAGAGGCAGCTCTTGGGGCATGCTAGACTATCCTTTACTTTCCCTGACTTTCTTCCAGTTCAAGGGATGGTGGCATTCCTTCCTCCTTCACCTTGAGCCTACATGCTATTTTCTGCACAGAAATTGCTGTTTTCTTTGCATAAATTGTTTTTGGTGTGAAAAGAGGAAAACAATATGCCTTTTTTTTGCACAGAATAAGTCTAGAACTGTGAACAATATTCAAAAACTGGAGTTTTCTATTATATATTTATACAGATTATATATCCCTGCCTCTGATAATGAAATTTATGGAGATTTACTTGCCTAGGGCTCAGACGACTTACTAACCCACTGTCTGCATGAGAGCCAGTGTGGTATAGATGCTTGGATGCAGGACTAGGAATCTGGAGACCTGTGTTTGAATCCCTGCTAGGCCATAGAAACCCACTGGGTGACCTTGGACAATTCACACACTTTCAGTTCCAAAGGAAGGCAAAGGCAAACCCCCTCTGAACACTCTCTCTGGCTTTTCTTCGCAAACGAAGGTTCAGGAAGGACTCATCCTGTGCTTCCTGCAAACGCGCTGATGACTAAAAAGGCCAATCCGAGATAAACAAGTCCGGTTACAGAAAGCACAGCAGAAGGTCTCCTTGGGTGATGTTTCCAGGTTGTGATTCTTTCTGCGTTGCCATTTCTTTTCAAGACTTGTTCAGAGTGAGTTCTCAAATAAGGCTGCAGCATTGTGGATAGTGTGTCTCCATGTCTCCCGATGTGAGGCCAGGGCGGACCATTGTTGGTGATCAATTTGGCCGAGCCTGAGATGTTGTTTCAGGGAGTACTTGTATCACTTTGTTGGAGCACCCCTCTTACGCTGACCCGTGGCGAGTTCACCATAGAGTACTATTTTTGGGAGGTGATGATCCTCCATCCTAGAAACATGCCCTGCCCAGCGCCGCTGTGTTCTCAATATCATGGCCTCAATGCTGGTGATCCCTGCTTGCTCAAGGACAGCAACATTCGTCACATAGTCCAGTGTATATTTAACAATCTCACCAATAAAACCCTGTGACAGGTTTGCCCTAGGGTTGCCATAAGTCGGAAATGATTTGAAAGCACACAACAACAACAACAAGCACACTCTCACTGCACTAATAGGAGAAAGGATGAGAATATACAGACTGCATTCTCTCCCTCTTCCCCCTCTGTCTCTATATGCCCCCCCTTGTGGTGATGGGGGGAACACAGCTGAACAATACATGAAAATATTTTACTAAAGAAATTGTGAGCATCATTGTTGTTAGTATAACGTTGAAACACCTGAGGCTAAAAAGCAGTTTTAAAACAGTGCTGTGTTTAAAAAAAAGAACTCAAGATTTTTTCAACCCTCTCATTCAGTTTGCTGACTACTGGATTGTTGTTGTTTTCTTCTGCGAATGAGAAGGGGAAAAAAGTTAAGTTGTTGTGGAAAGGAATCCAGGGTTTGTACAGTCCCCTTAGTTACACAGTGGCTAAGGGCAGCGGTAACTGGGGATTTCCATGTCAGAGGAGCAGTGAATTTACTCCTAACTTTAGACCAAAATGTTAAGGAGTTGTCCAAGGTGCTGAATTTATTTTGGGGAGAGGGTTGTGCATCTTTCATAGCTCCTATAAAGTCTGAACTAAAACTCAGAGCAGATTAGCACCCCATTGTTTGCTGTATGCGTCCAAAGTTCTTCCGGTAGTCTGCAAGCTTGCTGGGTTCCTGCAGTTAAAGCCCAAAGAAAGACTTCATGAGGTAACTCCTTCTATGGGACCTTTTCATATCAGGAAGCAGGGGCAGCCGGGTTGGAGTGAAAGTAAAATCAAAATGCCAGCTAAAGAAATTCAAAAGCACACAAACTCCATTATAAGGAGAACCTTAGGAAATGAAACAAGTTCTTCGCCCCCCAGCAACCCAGAACTCAGGAGGAAGCTGTTTGGGAACAGCAAGGACAAGTCACAAGGACATGATGAATGGAATTACCTGTTTTGGCTGTACTAGACAGTGAAACCTGAAGTGCTGGAGAAAGCAAGCACCATAGAATTGCCAGAGTGACAACTGTAGAGAGCTCCTGTACCTTTAATGTTTGTACAAAAGTGGGAATTCAGCAGGTGCTGCTTGTCACACAATCACCTGCTGAAATTCCCTCTTCTATACAACCATTAAAAGTACAGGAGCCCTCTACAGTTTTCACTCTGGCAAGCCTACTACTGAATATGCTTGTCCTTAACAGTGTTTCCTTTCGCATTTTGATTTTTTTTTTAAAAAAAGAAAAACACAACCACAACAGGGGGGCTTGTCTGGTAGTAGGATTTAGGCACTACCTCATCTTTTTAATTAAGTACTAGGGGAGTTCATCATGTGGCTTCCCTCATTATGACCTAATGGCTCCATCAGGTACAATTAGTGCCCAAGTGAAACACTGTAGCTTGCATGCAAAGTAAACAGTTCCTAGTGCTGAATGGGGGCTCCTTTCTAATTAACCCTTGGAGAACAGCATGATTAGACTTTCTGTATAGGGCATTTCCTTGTACTGCATACATCAGTTCTTATCCTTATAGTCATTCAAAAGATAAATATCATAATTTTGTATAAGCACCATTCAGCTGACGAGGCCCCTTAAAAAGCCCTGCATGCCCCTGGAGCATCACCACACCTTTTTAATGTAGCTCCATTCTTGAAGGCATCATGGGAGCCTGATGTAATGGCACCATGCCTTTGTGCTGACACAGTATTCCAGAAAGTATTGCTATGGGGAACTCTCACTTCCAGGAATTGTCACAACTGTTTTACCATCAGTATACACATTGTTGGCCTGAAGGCAAGAAAATACCAAAGGATGAGGAAATATATGTGTGTGGGGGGAATCCTCCAATAACCAGGAACATTTTTTTTATGTCTGAGATGATGATTATGCTTGACTGACATGTTTTGCCTCTATATATCAGCATCAAAGATATGAATCTTACACTGAAGTCAATGGGAAACCTTTCTAACAAGTAGAACACAGCTGTGTTCAGAGCGTGTTTGGAGAATATAAAGTGAAGACCTGAAATGCAGCTTACTTTTTAGGAATTATGAGCATTAACTTCAGGGCAGGAAGTAGAATCAACTAAAGACATGATAGAGAGGCTCTCAAGACTTGTCAAGCCCACTGACCATGACTTCTTTCTTCTGATTAGTATGGGAACAAATTATACTATTAGATGCAGCCTTCAACATCTTGTAAGTGGCTTAGTCTCTAGGTAGGAAGCTGAAGGACCTTGAAGCACACATTGCTTTCTCATCAATCCTTCATGGCCTAGAAGGTTTCATCAGAAAAGATTCAGCTTCTTGGATCATAGTCTGGGCTTCCATGAAGAAGATGGCATCTTGCTTTTGGTTAGAATATGGCTCCGTCTACACGATTTAAAAAAAATCTGTTTGGGGGTAAAAAAATCTGAAAAGGCAGCTGTTTGTATGCATACGATCCGCCTACACGATTTTTTACCCCCCCTAAACTCCATATGCCTCCCCTTGCCCAGCTGGCTGGAGCGAGCGATCCAAATGGTGGTTTTAAATCTCCCGCTGGTTTTTTTAAATTTAAAAAGGTGCTTATGCAGACAGTCAGTTTTCCATATTTACAAAATAAAATAAAAAGGAATAAATGTCAAATTCATGGACTTACCAGACGCTCGCTTAGCTGGGAATCCAACATGGTGGCTGCTCCCAATTCCCCTCTTTGCTAGCCCTGCCCCCTGTGCTTGGCCAGCCAATCAGATTACACTGCCTGTTCATATGTGTGTGAATGGGGTGTACAGACCATCAACAATAGAAACGGCTGTACAGATTTTAGGTCGAGATTCACTAATCTTCCTGAATGCCACGGAGTTTATGGGGGATTCGCTAGACCCCCTTCCGAATGACACGTATACATCCGAACAGCTGTGTGTATGGATGATCGATCTTCCGAACGCCATACATATTTTTTTTACCATATAGACGGGCCATGTGTTTGTTAGGAGTCTGGCAAATCATATGAGGGTGGTGAAAATGAATCATTGGTGGGAGGAGACAGCATTTCTGACATGAACATACAGTGTAATAAGGAAAACAGCATCAAGGGTACAGGTGAAAGTAGTGTGGTGGTATATGAGCCTACCAATTAAAAAAAAGGAAAAATAATATGGGAGAAGCTGGAGAGAATGCCCCATAGTTTCAGATGGTTCTGTAAAAATACACAGATCTTGTGTGTACAAATGTGCATAAAATTCACAAGATGAACTTGATATCTTAACACAGAAAGTCAGATATAATTTAATACATATTTACTGAAACTTTGAAGAAACAACAGTGGCATCATTACTGGGGTCTGTTATTAAGTTCTTAGCCAGACCGAAGACTTGAACAATGCCTCTTAGGACAGACTACCAAACACACAATGATGGGCAAGTTTGACTAGCTATGTGTTGGAAGTTAAAGTCTGCCAAGTATGCAAAGCTGAATGAATTTCTAACTTGGCTTGCTAGTAATTTCATTCTAAAAATATGGTTGAAGTGACAAGGAGGTTCACTGTCTTGGACTGGATTTTCACCAGTAGTAAATAACTGGTCAACGATAGGGAAGCAGTGGGAAATCTGCAAAAAAGTGTCCACATCCTCCTGGGATTCATTATACAGAGGAAAGGGAAAGGCAAGTCCAATCAGATGTGTACTCTGGATTTTAACAAAACTGTTTTTTAAAATAAGTTTATGGATAAAATGTAGGAATGGAAATAGTCAACAAGAAGGTAGTTCATTATGGATGAAACTGAGATTTAAAAGGAGCATGTATATGAAGTGAAAGACCTGGCAAATTACAAAGGAAGAGTACAGGGAGAAGGGAGTAGGGAGAAGATCAGGAGGAATACAGCTCAGAATGAGTCAAGACTTGCAAGAGAGGTTATAAATAATAAATGGGGTGGTGGTGGTGGTCATAGCTGTGTTTGGAACAAGAGGAAGAACAAGGAAGTGGTAGGTATACTACGTGGAGAAAATGGTGAAATGCTGCTGGTGACAGAGGAAAAAGGGAACGGTTCAACACTTATTTTGCCTCTGTCTTCTCTGAAAAGGAAAACAGTGCTCAGCCTGGTGAGAACAGAGTAAATGATGCTGTGACGGGCCTGCAGCTCAAAAGAGGTAAAAAGGTAGTACAGGAACACAACACACAGATCTCCAGGGCCAGGTAGACTGCATTTAAAGATACTAAAGGTACCTGTAGATGTAATCTCAGCTATAATTTTTGAGAATTCTTGGAGGTGAAGTCCTTGAAGACTTGAGGAAGGCAAATGTTGTCCTCATCTTCAACGAAGGATTTTTTTAAAAGTTTAATCAGATGATAATCTATAGATGTTGTTCATTATAAAATTCATTATGAAATAAATACATTACATTATAATGAATCCTTCAAGAAATATTATTAACACTAATAGTGCCATAACACTATTAACACTGGTAGACCTGTAACCCTGTAAGGTAGGCCGGTGGATTTTAAAATTCCTCCTCCCTCTTCTCAGCGTTCCACACTTTCCCCAGAATTGCTGAGGGTGACTCACTTTGTTCCCCTGTCGCTGCTGCCACCACCAGTTGACTGTCTGAGTCCTGTCACGGTGGCGTCAGTGGCATCTTGCCACCACTGCCACAAGTGGACTGTCTGAGTGGATTGTGAGGTGGAGAGGGAATTTCCATGTGGGTAGTGATTTGTTGGGTGTGTTTCCTGAGCAGCCAATCAGCACACGGGAAAAGGCAACATACCTTAGGTACATACATTATCTATTTCCTCCCTTCAGATTCCACACACACAATAATCACGAAGTCTAAGGAGTTATCAAGTGCACCATGTCATTGGGTTTCCTGGGATGAGTTTCTGTTGTTACGGCCTGGCAATGTGGACAATTCACTTGAATTAGTCCATCCCACTATACCAGGGTGGTCAAAGTGCACCCCATGGGCTGCATTCAGCCCCCAAGTCCCTCAGGGACCCCAGGTGTAATTTTTAATCCCCACTCCAACATATCCCAAAATGACCTCTCGGGGCATTGAGTCCATTTTCACCATGTTTGGAACCTCCCAGATCCCCCAGGGGTCAAAAAATGTTTTTGCAAAACTTTACAATTCCATTTTGCCTCAAAATGACCCAAAATGTCCTCTAGGGGCCCAAGAAGGCCCCAAAACATGGTGTGCCATATCCTGAAGAGGACCTCCCTGAACCCAAATATAGGTGAGAACTACCACCATATCACTTATATCCCTTCTTGGGCAAGCTACTAGACCATGTGGTAGCAAGGCTTTCTCAGATGTTCTTGGAGGAGCCATGTTATCTCAGCCCATTTCAGATTTTTCCATGATAAAATAACTAGCAGCCTAAATCCTCAGTATATTGTCTAATAAAAATATATCCCATTGACTTGAACAGGACTTACATCCAAGCATATTACTAACTGAAATAGACACCCATATTCTAGCCTTTGCTGAGTAAGGGCAGCAGCCATGACTGATTCTGATGCATGCTTATTTTGTAATGCAATTCAAACCGTACTGTATTTGGATGTCTGGTCTATGCTAAGCCATGTTCCAAGGCTCTGCATATTTAGTGGTGGCTTCTGGCTCCCATTTCAGAGGAGCAGTGAATTTGCTCTAGGTATTAATGTGACCTTTGCTGGAGCTATGCAATTTGCTGGAGCAGATTCACAATCCCACTAACAGGAGAGCCACCAGCTGCCAATGCACATATCACTCTTCCACTAGCATTCAACTAGTAAGTCTGCTATCCTGTGATAAACATGGATGATATTTCCTCCACCATAAACTCCACAATATTCTACTAGTGTTTTAAAGTTAGTTATGGAGGTGGGTTAAATAGCTTGCTGTTATTTTGTACCTCTACATTCCTTCTCACTGTCATCAATGGAACAGTCCATGTACCTCCCTCTCATTCAGCTTCAGATCTGCCGCCTGGTGGGTTATGGCAAAAACAAATCCCATGCTAGCTAACATGGCTACACTTTATCTCTTATGTGAAGGCAGAGCACCAACCATCTCCATGAATGATAAAGAATCAATGTCTAAATTCTTCTAATTATGAAGAATTCAGGAAGTTCTTTGAAGGCAACATGATAGGTCAGTTACAGCTTTGTCATGAAATCTCAGATAATTACTTCATAAAGCATGAACATAAACAAAGCCAAAATACAACCCTTATGACATGTAGCAAAAATAAGGTGTGCATGTAAACCATATTTGCTACAAGCTGACATGTGTGGATGAAGACTTGCAATCAACAGCATACTTGGCACATATCTGCACAGAGGATTTCCCCATCATCTTGTTCTGCTCATGTAGAGGACTGTACACTTTACAGTACAAAGTCTACAAGACTTGTACACGCTGTAAGACCTATACACACACATTTCTCACTGTCTAGCTGCTTTGCCAATGGGTAGGACATCATGATATCATGAGCACTAAATGTTTTATGGGCTGTGGAAATAGGACGGATCCATACAAATCTGCTCTCCCCCCAGCCGCAATTATACCCTATCATTAATAAAAATAGTGGTATCTGGTGGCTCCCATGTTAGCTGAATAAAACCACAGAATCATAGAGATGGAAGAGACCATGAGGGCCATTTGGTCCAACCCTGACCTTGCAGGAATACACAATCAAAGCAGTCCTGACAGATGGCCATCCAACCTCTGTTAAAAAAAACAAAACCCAAAAGGAGATTCCACTACACTCCAATTATGACATCATTTTTGGTATTACAGTGGGCCCTCAGTATCCACTGGGGTTTGGTTCCAGAATCCCGCATGGATATAAAAATCCATGGATGCTCAAGTCCCATTATATACATTGGCATAGTAAAATGGTGTCCTGGTGGCACTGCAGCCACAATGTTGTGAGTTCACTCCTACAGGACTCCAAGGTTGACTCAGCCTTCCATCCTTCCATAGGTTGGTAAAATGAGTACCCAGCTTGTGGGGGCAATTAGCTAACACATTGTAAACCACTTAGGGAGTGCTTTGCACTAATAAGCGGTATAGAAATATAAATGCTATTGCTATTGTCCTTTATTTAAAATGGCAAAATCAAGATTTTGGGGAATATTTTTGGGAATATTTTCAAGCCGTGGATAGTGGAATCTGTGAGTGCCAAATCCGTGTTTACAGAAGTCTGACTGTAATCTGAACTTTAAAGGTGCTAGCCAAGGTTCTCACCCCATTCACAAAATAGGTTCAGCACCTTTGATAATTCCTCTAAAGTTCATACTAAAATCAGAAACAGATTCAACATCCCACTGACACGGGAGCCATCAGTTGCCACTGAATTTCCATATGTTTCAAGAAAGAGATATTGGTCAATGCTACAGCCCTAAACTTTTGCTCTGTTAGTAGACATTAGCTATAATATATATGCACCTGCCCAAGAAATGAGGTCTGCAGGACCCTCCTTTGTGTCCCACCAGTAGGGTACTATGATGTGGGAGGACATGGGAGAAGGCTGTGGTGCCCCAAGCGTGGAATGCCTTTTCCTTGAAGGTCTCACCAGTACCAATGATTTCTTTCTGGTGCCAAGCCAATGATTTTGATTAAAGCTTTGGGAGGAATGTATTTATTTAAAGTGTACATGTGCATAATTTTACTTTGTCGCAGTTTTAAAAATGGTTTTAACTATTGTTTTTAAAGGTGTTTTGATTGTTGTGTTTAATATGTTTTTCTGTTTTCCAAATTATTTATGCTTTTAATCTGAAAATGTTTTAAACTGTTTGTATTGTACATTCTGAGATCCTGTGACAGAGGGTGGGATAGAAGTGTCTGAATGAATGAATGTACAAACGAATAAATAACAGGCTGAACAGATCCTCTGTAATAAGAGAATTTAGCTATGATTTCTGGATGCTACTGAAGTTATTGCATTATCCTTTTCTGTTTCCTACAGTATCTCACTGGCCTTAGCCTGCAACAAAATACTTGATTAGATGGACCATTTGCCTAAACCAGCAAGAGCATCCCTATGCTCTAAATCTAAATATATATTTTTAAAACACACATTTTACTGCTTTTCTTATCTATCCAAACATGTCTCTCATTGTTTTTCTCCTCAGCCTAGACCAGAAAG
This sequence comes from Gambelia wislizenii, assembly GCA_030847615.1. Classification (NCBI taxonomy): domain Eukaryota; kingdom Metazoa; phylum Chordata; class Lepidosauria; order Squamata; family Crotaphytidae; genus Gambelia; species Gambelia wislizenii. The sequence goes on along the minus strand of JAUMIR010000002.1, from coordinate 312,921,016 downwards.
AATATTTTTCTTTCACGGCTGATATCTAGGGAACAGTTCATAACAATGAATACAGTCCACCATCATATCACAATAAGGCCAATAGGGAGAGACTTTCTCTGCAGGCCTCCCTTGAAACAGTCATCCCTCTCTCAGGGTTGTAAACTGGAAACCTGGTCATATGAACAATACTCAAAATAAGTCACTTGGTGGTCTGATTTGGATGATCATTATTTCAATTTAACACACTGATGTTAAGAATGAGTCTTTTGTACACTCACACAATCACTTCACTTTCCCTTTGTGAAAGCTACAATTAAACTAGGAAACTCTAATTATAAATGTCTATGAACAACAGCAGTAAATTTGTATTTCATTCAAACCAGGAAACCATAGTTTGCTGGTTCAGATGAAATGGGAAAATATAGTTAATGAGGGTTTTCTTGGATTAATGGAGCCGCATCCACAGACAGAAAGATAATTCTTATCTTACTTTCATAAATGTGATATGATCATCTGAACACAGTATTTCAAGATATATGTGTCTCTTTTTGAACAACTCGTTTTCAATATGGAAGCTGAAGAAGTATGGATTGCATGTCCTTCTTCTTAATAAAATGTCTCTGAACCAGTCTGGGGTCAAACATCATCTTTCCTGAAGGCCTTGCTGCCTTTATTGTGGGAAGTCCATCTTTAGACCCAATGTCCCAAAGCTATACAAAGGCTTCTTCAGCCTTTGTGTGTCTCTGGTGCCATTCAGTCATCACACTGTTTATCCAGTATGAGCAATAATGTATTATTCATATTTTTACTGCGTTCATCAGTGTCTCTGCTTGTTATTCTTACCATTCTGCACAATAATAGAGCTTAGTGAGGCAATTTATCCTCAACTTACAGCAGTGTATGTAGGTAATAGAGTCTATTCAAGAATGTTACAGGAAGAGTTGGTGGGGGGGGGAGAACCCTAATTTAATCACCCTCCAAAGATTTAGGGTGCAAGGCAACATTCTCCAGCTCTCCTAACCTACCATTTTTAAAATACCAGCTTCCAGTGGAAATCACTGAAACCTAATGGTTTCTGTATATTTAGATTTAAATCCCAATTTAGCCATGGGTTCAGTGACTGGGTTTGAGCAAAACATATTCCACTAACAAAAGACTTTTTTGCATAAAGTATTGTTAGCCAGGAAGAGTCAGACGATAAATCTGAATATAGTGTACTACATGATAACCATTGGCTTATTTGTTTCTGAAATTCCTCGCAGTGTAACTATTTCCAATCCCATAGGTGAACATTAGGCTTTGATTATGTCATCAGTAAACATCAGTAGTATAGCAACCCAAATTATGTGTTATTTTAGGTCTTTTAGTTTTTATTCTATCCTATTTATGAAGGAATTGCCAGGTTTGGGTAAGTTCTTATCAAAAATGAATTGATCCAAATCTTTGCAGTTCTGCATTGGCCAAATTTAATAGAACAAGTTCCGAACTATAGACTTTTCTGCACAGGATACAGCATTTTCTATTCAGAAAATAATATTTCTGCACATTTTTTTTTGGTGCAGAAAATGTAGCTTCTTGTGCAGAAATGTGTATCATTTGCAAAATTTTGCACAGGATAAGTCTGACACTCCAAAAACTTCCAAATGGAAGCACAGTTGTCGAAGACTTCCTTGCAACAGGGAAAAAATGGCTAAAATTACTTGTTGCTTCCTTGAAGAACAAATTAGTGATGAATTACAACCCTAGGAATTACATAGATGGGTGGCCTGCCAGGCAGGTATGAAGCTTAACTATTTGACCATGGGGAATACATCATACAGGCATGATGTAATACAAGTACTAGAAACATTCCTGACAAATGACTCTTATTTTAACCATTAGTAAGTAGACAGAGAGCCAGCATGGTGCAGTGGTTTGAGCATCAGCCTATGACTCTGGAGACCATGGTTTGAATCTCCACTCAGTTAAGGAAACCCACTGGATGACCTTGGGCAAGTCACATTCTCTCAGCCTCAGAGGAAGGCAAAGCAAACCCCCTCTGAACAAACCTTCCCAAGAAAACTATGCAATATGTTCGCCTTGGGTCACCATAAGTCAGAAATGACTTGAAAGCACAAAACAACAAAGTGGATAGGGAATTTTCCTCTCACAGTACTTTACATGAAGAAAGAAGCACAGCAAATATAAAATGGAGACTGCTGTAATGTGAAGTTATAGAGCTCTGCCATACAGCTCCTTTATCTGGCTTGCTCAGATACTGTGCTTTCCCTAAAATTACAACTCAAGGGTTGTAGATCATTCTAGAGGTATTTGAAATGCTTTAAGTCTCTCAGGTTTTGTGGACCATGATGAACAACACCCCCCATTAAAAGGAGCAGGAAAACAGAGAACTTGTGTTTCTTCTGTATAAGAGAACCACATAAAACTCCTCTTTTATAGTTTTACACCAAAACCATTTGTCCAGAATAGGAAACATTTCACAAATGAGCACATAATTACTATTAAAAAAAAAATACCCAGAAAGTTTATGGAGGAAACACAAAAAATAAATCTGGGCAGTGATGATATCAAAGAATAACTTGGAAAAAAGAATCAATCAAGGGAAAGTTTTCTGTGGTAAAGTGCCAAGAACCACCTCTCCCCCCACCCCCTGGAAATTAAGTACCCAGAGTGGAAGGAGCTGAGAAACGTAGCTTTTCCCAGGCCAAGACATAAAGGTTACTGCACAGGTACAGAGTGGATGATTCATGCTAACAGGGCTCATATTTCCAAGAATGTTACCTTCTGCTTCTGCTTGTAGTAACAAAATATCCAAGTAAGAAGGTGGGATTGGTGGTCATCCTTCATTTCCCAGCCTTTTCCAAATGTCCAAGTAACCTCTCTTATGGATGGGGGGTCAAAGAAAATCTGGTCCTTTTTAAAGAAAACATAAATTCTGTTTAACTATTGTTAGAACCATTATGCCTAAGCTGCAGGCTTGAGAAAACCTTAACACCTCCTTCTCATGCAAGTGGAGAATATGCTTACGATCTATACACAATCCTACTTTACAATCAGATGAAGTGCAATTCATACGTATGAGATCATCTCTCCTGAGACACAGTGCTAAATGCTCCAGGCACAAAGACCTTGAAGAATTATTTGCTTCAGTATTTTTAAAGGTCTTATTTATTCTGCCAAGGAGTTATTAGATCATGTAAGCACATTGATTTATATAGGTGTATTAATATACCGAATCTGATTTATCTGGAGCCCTGGCTATATATGTTATGTTAATGAAGCCACTTTGACTTGGAAACCTGAAAATAGCATATTCCAGCATTATTCAAGTCTTGAGAGGCGCAACAGGGAGTTTAAGGTTATGTTTCATATAATGCAGCTGGCTTAGTGTTGCACTTAATTCATTCGAGGGCTTAAATTAGTATGTGTGCCCAACAGGAACTCTCTAGTCTTCTCTAGCCTTAAGCTCATGACATCAAAATCATGAACACGGAGCCACAAATTGAATTTCAAGGGTTGAGTTTCATGGGATTGCATTTCAAGCCATCAGCTAATACCAGAGTTTGAACAATAAAAGTTACTTTTAAAGCAAATTAGAATTAAATCATTACTTTTAATGTTACAGTTATAATTCCAAATCTCAAAAGTAGCTGATTACTTTTATAATCATATAGTATTTTTAAAAAGAAAGTTCTCATTTTCAGTTACTGGAATTCAGTGGTAGCTGTGTTGATCATATAGAAAAATACAAAAAATCCACAAAACAGTAACACTTTTATTGAGCCAACTAAGAAACATGAAATACCTCGTAAAAGCTTTCAAAGCGCCAGTGGCTTCTTCATCAGGCAAATACATTAAAAACCATACCGGAGAAGAAAAATGATGATGCTCTAGTCACAGGCCTACATTTTGTCTGAGGTGTAACTTCTGTTGCCAGTTCAGATGATCTAAAGGGATATCAGTGCAGGTAGAAGGGACTATGAAGGGACTGAGAATCAAAGAACCCTAAAACCCAGGCAACACTGACAGAGAGTCCTTCCTTAAAATGGATTTACACCTGAGTTGAAGACGTCAACAGTAACAGTTCAAAATAACAGAACTGGAGCACAGAAGGTCATTTCCCACTTGCAGCCAGCTGGAATCTTTAAGGTCCTCCCCTTCAATTTTCAGTATGAACTCTCTATAAAAAGTGTTAATAGCTCCTATCAAATTGCTAGGGGAGTGTGTAAATAATCACATCTGAAAGTAACCAAACAAACAGTTAACTCAATGGACCATTTAATAAGTTTGGTAGAAAAATATCAGTCGGAGAAACACAAGGTCTTTCCTGCTTTTAATCTACAATAACTCCAGCCATGAAAAGATATCAAGCTTCCCAACCCACACAAAGAAGCAAGTATACCCAGTGCATACATTAATTGTCTTTACCTTAGTATATAGGATTAATAGCATCCATCCAATGAGGCTCACAAGCACCAGGAAATTTACCATGGCATTGCTAGGTGTGGAATTGATACTTTCTGTTTTGACGTGAATGAAATAAAAGTCTAACTAGCAGCACATACAACACTCAAAATTTGTTTCACACCAAGTTCCATGAAAAATGCGGCCAATATTGCAATTTTCTGGGGGGAAAAGACAAATTGACCCTATGTTTGGATGAAAATGTTCAGGATGTCAACCTAAGTCTGAATAGCAAGTTTACTCAAAACCAGTTCTGAGAGTGAGAGATAGAAAATAGAACTCTAGGTTGTTTATTTGAGAGTAGCTGATTGATTGGGCCCAAAACTTTACTATGGTTTTCCTCTTGGTCCCATTGAATAGTACACCAAGTATGGTGACTCTGTGATCTGACAGGGATTTTTACCACATAGACAAAAGAGTCAAGCACTTTCAATTATACTATATTTTTATGTGGTATAAGTTTCTACAGGAATACAAATTCCTACATCTATAGCTAAATATATAAAATCTTAACACACATGTTCTCTTCCACATAATACCTGTGGTTAATTATTCTACCCTTTGAGTTGAGTTTTCAGGCAATGCTGGACCATACATTATTTAAGGTTACTATTGTTATATTTGTATTCTGCTTTAGCCTAAGGATTTCAGAGAGTTGTTTTACGTAAGTGTTGTTTCATCTTTCCCCTCATAACAACCATGTGACAAAGGTTACATTCATAAGGTGTTGAACCAGACAAAGTGAAGAAAAACAGTAGTCAGTGATACTGAGGAATACTCATTGCCACTGGACCACCTTGTCCTGAAGAGTCAACACCACATATCTGCTATTTCAGCAGGAGTATACCATTATCCAGAATGGGCTATGTATCCATCTCCTGGTCAAAATATTCCCTTTCTGGCCACAAGAATCCTTGTGTGAGGAATGTTAACCTTCATCTATCTGATTACTAAATCCAGATCCACATAGCCATTATTCTGCCAAATTGCCAAATTAACATGGGTTCTAAAGCATAAGTCAACTGAAGATTTTCTGAAAGATTAGAAACTGTTTATGGACTTTTTGACCAATAAGAAATCTAATGATATGATAATCTGTGGTTACAGTTATTAATAACTAGTAGGATTAGTTAGTTGGAGCTGTAATGGTAGAATAATATATATATATTTTCTTTCATTACAGTTAGGATTGGGGGGTGAGAGCCCTATTGTATTTTATTTATATGTTTCTTTTGTCTTTCCCCCCTTTCTCTTCTCTCTTCTTTCCTTTTTTCTGCCTTTTCTTTTTTTGAATGTATAGTCGGACCCCCGTATCTGTGGGGATTTGGTTCCCAGATTTACCATGGATACCGGAAACCATGGACAACAGTGAACGCTACTAAAAAATAAAGGACTTCTGGTAAAAACATAACATAGATTTGCATTGGATGAGCTAGAAGATGCCTAGACAGGATACAACTAGGCATTTTCTAGTGTGACTCTAAGGTATGTTTCCCTATTTTGTGTCCCATGGATAACTGAAACTACAGATACTGATTCCGCAAATATGGGGGTCTGATTGTATATTACTTTGATTGCGAATTAGATTGTTTTAAAAATTAATACATAAATAATTTGGGGAAAAATAAGTGTCATAAAGTTCTGAGTTGGTCCCATTAAGGCAGACCAGATATGAACACTGAACTCTTCTGGGACAATCATACTTGGGTATTCCAGCACCATAGCTGAGACTACATCAGCCAGCTAGGTAGGAAACTAATGGGAGTTGGGGTAACTAGTACAGTAGAAAATCTGGAATATTAAAATTGGCACCTGTGTGGATTGGTTTTCTGGTCAGTCTGATGGATTCCTTACAGATGACAGCACTCTCCGCATCTCTCACCTCCAGCCTAAATTTGGTGCTACATTGAATATCTAAGCAGGTAGGGCTGGGACACATCAATTCCTCTACGTTTGTCTACCCAGGTCTCAGTAATACACATCAGTGGAGGTTGAAAAACAAAGCTTAAAAAAAGTATTTTGTACAGCACAATGCAGCTTGCTGGACAATTTTTCATGGAAAAATGGGACTAGGGGGAAAGGTTATAAACCTCCTCTTCAAACCACTTTCCAGACTAAAGTAATCAAATATAATGAATTCAAGTGCACACATGCTTGTGTGAGCCAGTGTTCAGCATAAATGCTGTTTTACTATTAATTTTGCACCCAGGTTTCTCTTGTGTTACATAATGCAGCATTATCTTGCTAGTGAAAAGCTTAATTTTATTCAGAAAGAATTACAAAAAACAAACAAACCCATCTTCAACCTTGGAACACCTGAGATATTTTTCTTACAAAACTGTACAATTTTTCTTACAAAACTGTATCATTTTAGAGGATAACTGAGGCTTTCCAAGTTTACCCTACTTTTAAAAATATATTAATTATTTGCTTGATAGTCTATACATTACAAAATTCAGGATATGTTACTGCCCTTTTTCTCTTTAAAAGACAAATCAGACTCTCTTTATATATGTGCCAAAACAGAGGTGGTTTTAATATTATATCTTGTATTTCTGTGTGTGTGTGTTTAACATAATGCAATGCATTTTGTATAAGTAAATAAGTACCCTGAAGACAGGTTAAGAAATTTAGTGAAGAGATAAATAAACACAAGTCGTTCCTCCACCCCATGCCCAAGTTTTAGTGCATTATAGCTATGAGGGAAATTACCATTGCCAACAATATATTTGTTTTAAACTGTGTAACACAGTCCGAAAAGATTACACTGCATCCTTTTTAAAAATTCATGTCACAGAATGAATTAGAATAGAGTTGAAAGTAAATGGCATGAATTCAATTCAAAGAGCTCAAGATGAACGTTTTTAGCCAACTTGAACCTTTTCGATGTATTAGTAGAGTGCAATTGTTAAAAATACAATCTGTTCTTCTAATGAAGTAATGTATTCTTTAAGGGCCCTACCCAGACCTCATTCTATTGGGGTTGTTTCCCATATGACAGTTTATTGAGTGATTTGACTAACATCAGGAACAGCATGGATAGATCTGGCATTCTTTGCATCCAGTAGTGTCATCAGGGCCAGATTTGAGGACAGAAATTTAAAGCCCCATTCAGCAGAATGAAGATCAGGGACCCAAATATAACAGGGTTCACTTACCACATCTTGAGCTAAGTGAAGTAATACACATTCAATTTAGATTGTGTGTGGAAAGGAGGAGGGAGTGGTGGCATTATGTCCAGAGTCTGGCAGCTGGTGGCTTCCATGTTGGTGGGGTAGTAAATTTGCACTGCCTTTTAGTCTGGACTTTATAGGAGCTATTCAAAGAGCTGAACCTATTTTGGTACTAGGGCTCAGCATCTTGGAAAATGCATTTGATTAAGGTCAAATCTACACTACACAAATAATGCAGTTTGAAACTGGATTATTTGCCATGTCTCCTTCTTATGGAAGCCTAGAATTTGTAGTTTGGTGAGGCACCAGCACTCTTTGGCAGAGAAGGCTTTGTAAAACTACAAATCCCAGGATTCAATGGGAAGTGCCCATGGCAAATAATCCAGTTTCAAACTGGATTGTTCATGCAGTGTGGACTTGGCCTAAGCCTAGCGCATATTTACTGCTCTACTGACATGGAACCTACCCACTGCCAGTGAGTATACAGATACCTGACTGCATTATTGTTTGGATCTGTCCTCTGTTGCCCTTTCTGATGAGCAACTGAAACAGAAAACTGAAATGTTTCCCAAGATTATGATGGCCTCCAAGACACCTAACAACATTGACCATGCCTGCCTAACTGCTGCCCTTATCTTCTTGTACCTCCCAGCTGATTGAGGCAGTATGTCTCTGACTACCCATTGCTGGGAAGTAATAGTGGGAGAGGACTGTTGCTTATGGCTTTCACAGAGGCATTGAAACAAGGACTAGAAAGAAATAGGTCTTGTCCAATAGGATTCTTCTTATACTTACAAGATTCTTCTCAAGGCCCAGCCCCAAAAGCTAGTATCCCCTGCTTCCATCTTTGTGGACATTTCTTATGGACATGGTCTTTTTATAGAACTAAATCTTTCTCTCTCTCTGGCTTTTCTTTGCAAATGGAGATTCAGGAAGGACTCATCTCGTGCTTTCTGCAAGTGCGCTGATGACTGAAAAGGCCAATCCAAGATAAACAAGTCCGGTTGCAGAAAGCACAGCAGAGAGTCTTCTTGGGTGATGTTTCTGCATTGTCATTTCTCTTCAAGACTTGTTCGGCATGAGTTCTCAAATAAAGCTGCAGCACTGTGGATAGTGCATCTCCATGCCTCCCGATGTGAAGCCAGGGCGGACATTGTTGGTGATCAATTTGGCCAAGCCTGAGATGTTGTTTCAGGGAATCCTTGTATCGCTTTTTTGGAGTGCCTGAAAAGGCTCAGCTTGTTGGTTAATGACAGAAAGTCAAGATCAATATGAGCCCAGATTCAAACTATTGTTTAGCTCTTAACCAGGTACAGGGACTGTCATGCTATTTATTTTTATTTATTCTTTTTTTTCAGAAAATGTAGCAATCGATCTTAAGCTGTTTATATGGACAAATGGCAGCTATCCATTCAGAAATTTGGAGGGCACCATCCTTACTAATACAATTCAGTTCCCTTATAAGCTTCATCTTATTGGTATTCTTCACAAACTCAAGATTACTCTGAGAATAAAAGTTTTGTATGTTCTGAGACTGACAATTGTTTGCAAGAGACACTACAAGGTCTGTCTATTAAATAACAAGACAGATAAAAAAATCCATCTTTATTTGTATGTATTACAATTCTAATGCTTGCCCCCTTCAATATACTCGCCATTCACATTCACACACTAATGCACTGTTTTCCACTTTTCAAAGGCATGGAGCAGGACAGTTTCTGTCAGCTGTTTCAACACATCTGCCGTTTTCTTCTTTACTGTATCAATTGACTCAGAACATGTTCCTTTAAGCAATGATTTCACTTTAGGGAAAAGAAAAAAGTCACATGGTGCCAAACCTGGTGAATATGGAGGATGCTCAAGTGTAATAATGTGTTTATTGGCCAAAAACTGCTTCATAGAAAGTGCTGGATGAGCAGTCACATTGTCTTGATGAAGAATGAAACCATTTTCCCACAGTTCTGCCCCCCCCCGACTCTTTCAGCTTTGTTAAAACTTCCTTATAATAATGCTGGTTCACTCTTCTGCCTTCTGGAACCCATTCTGCCAAAATTACACCCTTGATGTAAAAAACACACCAATGAGGATGGCTTTAAATGTGGACTTGCTTTTATGTGCTTTTTTCATTCTTGGTGATGATGGTGTTTTCCAGTGCATTGACTGTTGTTTTGTCTCAGGATCATGATTTTTTGAAAAAGGTTTGGGTCCACCTCAAATTGCTGCAGAATGTCAGTGCAAATTTCCTTGCAGCACTCTTTTTGCTCTGGTGTGAGAACCCTAGGGACCATCTTGGCACAAACTTTCCTCATGTTGAGATCGTCATACAAAATTTTCCATGCAATGTCTTTGTCAATGTTCATGGCTTCAACTATCATTCAGACACTTGAGTTGGCGGTCTCCTCAAACAATCTGGCTGATTATTTCCACAATTCCTTTGGTCTTGAAGTGAAAGGTCATCCAGAGCATTCATTGTCTTCCACATTCTCACATCCTTCTCTGAATCTTTTGTGCCACTCAAACACACAGGCATGAGACATGCAGTCTTCCAGTAAGCATTTGAAAAGATGCCATTGGTGTTTTGTTCAATTTTACTAAAAACTTCAAATTGACATGTTGCTTGACTTTTAAACTTAACATTTTCCCAGCACACAGCAGACAACACAGCTGCTTTAAATGACGACTGACAATTAACTGAATGGCCAAGAGTGTTGATGTTTTTCATGCAGTTTCAGACATGTTCAAGGTCACCACTCAAGTATTCACAATCAGTTCTCCCTGATTTGTCTGGAAGGTAGAAATACAGTCTCGTTATTTATACCTCATATGTGCTTTCACATGTCATGACAAACCATGGTATGGTTTGTTAGAGTCTGGCTTCTTCTGATGCACTTTGCTAAGAAGCTATCGCTTCCATAGGTTTTCCATGGGTTTTTCCCAGGCTGTGAGGCCATGTTCTGGAAGAGTTTATTCCTGACGTTTTACCTGCATCTGTGGCTGGCATCTTCAGGATGCTAGCAACAGATGCAGGCAAAACATCAGGAATAAACTCTTCCAGAACATGGCCTCACAGCCCAGAAAAAAACCCACAGAAGTCTATAGTTATCAAGCTACAAGCTACAATTACAATCCAGTTTTGGCTTATAAACTCTGGTTTGTTTAAACCATGTCTTATTGTGACATCTGACTGTGCAGCTTTGCTTTCTTGATGCCCACTTTTAACAGAAGATGACAAAAACAGTGTGGAGAAATGAAACAGAACTGGGGAAGATAAGCCATAGTTTGTGGCTTAAGCAGAAAACTATTATTAATATAAACCATGGTTTATTGTGACATACAAACAGGCTTAATAATTTATACTTTACTGTCCACACAGTTCATTTTCAGTTGCAGTCATTGGGAGTCATACACACTGGTATAGATAGGCTTTTATATTTTTAAACCTGCTAGTGAACCATTAATCGCTCATGCTACCAAAAATAGAAAAATAGTAAGCACAAACTAACACTGGATGTTGTAGCTGTGAACTGATTGTGTTGAATCTACAGATAATAAATGTCTATCAGATGATTCATTGACTCTCTGACACGATCTCTATTTATAGTGAACTGAAGCATGTTATCTTTACATTTCCTAATTCTAGGTGTAGGTTTCCAATTAATTTTAATTCTGTCTTTTGAAATTATATTTGTGCTGTTTCTACTTCCTAGCTGGATTTCCATTTCATTTTACCTCTTCTTGGGCCCAGTTCTCATTTTGCCTTTTCTTACACATTTAGACTTCAGCCAGGAAGTATACATAGGGAACACTTGCCATTTGGAAACAGCCAGATCTTTACCCCAAGTTAGCAAGTGCCCTAGAAGCTAGCTACCTGGCTCATGTGTTCAAAAGTATGGATCTCCTATTTCTTGTGTATAATTCAGTACATGCCATTGTGGTGTTGCATTCCTTCCAACAGTAGGGTAAGGTTAAAAAAAAATCTTGGCCCCAAATGGAAGAAACCTTCAAAAGCCCATTCACTTCACGGAAAATATGTGGTCTTGACTATATATGAACATTCAGTCATGTGCTTAGAGATCATGTGGACTGGCACAATGAGGCCAAAAATATTAATCACGATGACAAGATTCAGTCAGTTTGGGAAATAACAATGAAATGCCCTTAAGAATTTACAAACAAATAATAAAGAAGATTATATATCTAGATTTAGAATGATCATTTCTGTTGAATGTAATGGACATGACCTTTGCTGTAAAGTATTCTTTTCATCCCTAGTTAAGTCGATGTTCAAAGACAGGAAACAAAACTTGGGACAATAAAAAGGAGCTGAGGAAAAACATTAAAGAGGCAATGTCTGCAAATACAGGGAGAAGACTTGTGTATGGAATTTATAGACCATGGAATCCCAAACAGGTGTGCTCAGAAGTCCTGTTGAGATCAGTGAAGATTCCTTTCAGGGAAGCATTATAAGACTGCAGTCTAAAAGAGACATTCCTTAAGAATGCCTCTTAAGCTGGTTCTTAATTGGGTCATTCATTATCTAAAAACATACACAAGGAATGCTTTATGCCTCAGAAATATTGTTTTAGCCATATCAAAATTTAATGGCTTGATTAAAAGTACAATGGGTGAGGAACCCAAATGACAGAGCACTCCTATGTCAAAGTGCCAATCTATCCAAACCTTTGCCAGGTTTGTGTGGATAGGATAGAAAAAGCAACAGCAGCAAATTACTTCTATTGTAGGTAATGGGGAAGGCATTTATTTTGACCAGCCTCAGAGATTATCAGAATTTTCCTCTGCTTTGAAAGCCCAGTTGAGAGCCAAGAGGGGTATATGGGATTTTAGGGATTTTTTTATTGGAGTAAGACCATTCTACTAAAAAATACACCCGACCGCAAAAGGCCATAACAATAATACAAAAACAATACTAATTATTTTCCTCTTTTCTTACTAATACAAAAGTAAATCTATCCTAACACTAATGTATTTTTCCCTTTAATCTAAACACACTATAATCACATTATATTTACACATTATAATTATACCTACTTAGAAATGAAAAAAACCCAATAAAATATTAATTAAAAATAATAATACAAAATAATACAAAATTAATAAAATATTTATTTAAAATATCATTTTATGTTATTGCTGGGGTCGTATATGGGCCCACATCCTCACCCTCCCCAACCCAACCACACCACCAACACACATTTGCCCCCTCTTCAAGATCAAAGTTTTTACTGGGGAGAGGAATTACTGCAAGTTTCCATGGTGATGGGGGAGAAGCCAGGATGGAGAATCTGAGAAAAGGGCATCTCAGACCCCAGAGAGCTGTTTCTACTTCATCCTAGGCCTAGCAATGTTGCCCAGGACTCATATTTATTGCTCCTCTCCTGTCAACTTTAGGATTCACTGATCACCCACAGACAAAAAATAAAAATAAGCATGATGATATACCAGCATCCAGAAAACTGGACTATCTCTGCTAAATATTTACAGTATGTATTAATAATATTTATATTCCATCTTTCCTCCAATGAGATCAAGGTTGGGTAAATGCCCCCTCCTCTTTCTCATTTTACACTTACAAAATCCCTCATTCACAGGTTGAGAGAATAAATGAGGTTCTCGCAGGTCCGTGTTTAAAAATGCTAATCACTACACCACACCAGGTCTAAGAACTTTATCACACTACACTGTTATAAGCACTATTCTTCCAATTTAATTGCTATGGCTGCCTCTTGTGGAATTCTGGAGTTTGTAGTTTAGTGAGGCTGAGAATGCTAAATGCCCTTCCCTAAACTGCAAACCCCAGAGTTCCACAGAAGGCAACCATAGCAGTTAAGGTGGAATATTAGTGCTATAACAGTGTAGTGTGACAATCTGTGCTCTAACCAATTTATACATAACCAAGCCATACATAAGAAGAGACTTGCTGGAACAAAGCAAATGTCCACCCATACTAACCAACATGATGTTCCTGTGAATCCTACAAGCAAGGCATGACGGCAAGAGCTCTCTCCAGTTTAATTGTTCTCAGACAAGTGGAATTCAGTAGCATACTGCCTGTCTCTCAACTGTGGGTTTCATATACTCATACTTACTGGGGATGAGGATGATAACCTCCTTTTAGGCCATCCAGATGAGTGCCCATCACAATGTCTTGAGGCAATAAAGGTCCCTAAATCAGCAACAGGAAATCAGTAGCTTTCTGGCTGTTGCTGATCACCAGCCATCAATTTAGTCAGCATGGCCAAAGGAGAGGAATACTGGGATATCTAGTCCAACATGGGCAATTGAGGGAGGCTGGGGGGCATACTAGTCCGACAGGAAACCTTTGAGAGCTGTACCCCACACTGTACCTCTGCCACACACACACACACACACACACACACTGAAGTTTGCCCTTAAATGTCATAAAACTCTAGGTGGTGTGGGGAACATTTCTCTATGTCTTTGCTCCCCCACCAGCCACTTCAAGCCCAAGAGAGGCATTTTTAACAGGAAGTGACCAGACTTCATTTCCAGTTTACTTCCTGTTTTAAAAAGGTTTCTCCTGGACCTAAAACAGCTTGCCCCCCCCCCTAAAACATGGTGAAAGTACTCCCAGGCCCTCTAGAGTACATTAGAGGCATTTGAGGACATTTTAAGATTATTTTTTGTTAAAACCCCTGGTAGTCCTGGAATTTTTGGGGGGGGGGGTTTAGGAATTTTTTATTGGAATAAGACCATTCTACTGAAAAATACACCCGACCGCAAAAGGCCATAACAATAACACAAAAATAATATTAATTGTTTTCCTCTTTTCTTACTAATACAAAAAATAAAACTATGTATCCTAACACTAATACATTTTTCCTCTTAATCTAAACGCACTATAATCACATTATATTTACAGAATACAATTATACTTATTTGGAAAATAATAATAATAATAAAAGATTAATTAAAAGATTAATTAAAAATAATACAAAATTATACAAAAATACACTAATAATAATAAAATATTTATTTATTTAAAATATCCTTTTAAGTTATTGCTGGGGTTGTCTCACTAAACCACGGCCAAAACTTTTTCCAATGATGGTTTGGCAATTTCTCTTTTTCACTCAGAGCTAAATTTTCAATTATGTTCATCACATAATAAGCAGTGCCTTTTACATCCTGCAGATTTTGACTTTTCAGCTCCCTTTGTCTTTGGAAAACTAACCCTAACATCACATAGAAGTTTACCAGGCGCACCGTGGACCAGGGCACTTTCCAAAAACTCTCAGCCATGGAAACAGGCTCCTTCCTCTTCCTCTTTTGGCCCACTGACTTTCTGGGTCCCCTGACACCCTCTGGAGGTTCAGTCCCTGAAAATATTGTCTCCCAAGCCCGTTGTGCCAAATCTGGCCAATCCAGGACCCGGGCCACCTCCTCCCATGTTTCCCGGGCACTCGGGAGGTCCTGGACAAAATGTCTGATCGTCTCCTTTTGTGTCACGCCACTCAAAATCTCAGCCTTTTTACATTTCAGATGAGGACAAGTCTGCTCATCCTCTGCGGTCCACGGTCTCCTTCCCCTCAGATTAAGAACCTGATGGTAGAGCCTCCACCTCAAGTCCCACAACTTTTTGGGGACCCTTTTGTCCATGAAATACTCAGTCGGGCTAGTCTGGTGTTTTAGGTAGTCTGACAAATCTTGTTTGGCCTGACGTTTTTGCAAACACGGGTTAACATAAATCTCCACTATTTTTCTGTACAAACCTCTCTTGATGCCCTGACCTGGCCTGTCTTCACCCTTCAACTCCTCAGCATGGATTCTATATTTCTTTAGGTAAAAAACAAAGTCTCTCAAAAAATCTGGTGCTTTCAATTTTTCAGGCAAAGAAAACCTAAAACTTAATGACCCTTCCTCCCACCAAGTCTTTCCCCATCTAGTCCCCATCCAGCACTCACAAAACAAAACTAGCTAAGCCTGAGGTTGAATCTGACCCTTTTGCAACAGAGAGACTTTCCCAAAATTTTGGGCAGAAAAGATGGTGATAAACTTAGGTCCCAGGGCTGGGAAGTCCAGGCCCCCTTGTTGTACCTGCCCATAAGCCACTGCTCTTGCCAGGGGGAACGTGGCCATTCCCCAAAGGAACTTGAAAAGAACCCGATCGCCTTCTTTAATCACTGAATCTGGAGGTGGGAAAACAGCTGCCAAGTTGGCTGCCACCGGAAGCAGGTAGGTATTTACAAAAGCAGCTCTCTGGTAAATGGTCAGCTTCCATCTCTGCCAGAGGGCCACCCTCTCCTTCACTTTTTCCAACCAGCGATACCAATTTTCTTTCCATCCCTCAGCAGCCACTGCAAAATTCAGCCCCAGGATCTTCACCCTATCCATCTTTGCCTCTTGCTCTGCTTGCCACCCTTCCTTTCCTTCAACTATGTCCTTTAGAGGAATAGCTGCCATCTTGTCCTCTGCAGCAAAAATCCTGATCAAAAAACTCTTTTCCATGTTAAGTCGAGCACCAGAAACTCGACCGTAGTCCTCAAAAGCATCTTTAATCTTTCTAACTTCCATCTTGTCCTTAACCAAGAGGACACATCATCAGCATGGACAACAAATTTAACAGATTCACACCGAACCAACCACGAACTGTCCAATGGACGTGGGATTCGGATCCCCGAGATGCTCTTGTCCAAACTAATCTTACACAGGATAGCATCCAAAGCAATAACATACAAGAGAGGGCTTAGTGGACAACCTTGCCTCACTCCAGAATTTAACTTAATCCTCTTCCTCTATGACCATTGACTTGCAAAACCACCTCTGCATCCCTATAAAACAATTTTACTAAAGCAATAAATCTCTCTGGCACTCCTTTCCACTTGAGGGCTTCCTATAGGAACGTATGATCTACATTGTCAAAAGCTTTCATCTGGTTGACCTGTAGGATTTGACCAGTCCAAGCTCCCTCCTTGCTGAGTCGGAACACTTCCCGAAACAAAGAGAGTCTACCATAGTCCTACTTGGCACAGCACTGGACTGTGCTTCCATCACAATCTTATCAGCCACCTTAGCCAGCTGATTGTTCAGTATTTTTGCCAATATGCGGTAGTCTACGTTGGTCAGAGCTATGGGGTGCCAGTTTTTTGGGAGGGTAGGATCGCCCTCCTTTGGGGAAAAAATCAGGACCCCTTGATAAAACGTCTCAGGGACCTCATTATTATCCCATAAAAAATTAAACAAAGTTGTTAAAGGGGGAACAATCCACTTCCTGTAAACTTTATAAAAATTCCAACTGAGGCCATCTGGGCCAGGGGCTGACTTACCTTTCCCCTGAACTATGACCTCATGAACTTCTTGTTCTTCTATAGGAGAGACCAACCTCTTCCTGTCCTCTGGACTCAGACCCTTATAGAGGGTGCCCATCTGGTCCTCTGACAAAGCTTGGAAAAAAACCTTAATCTCGTCTATATCTATGTTCTTCCGAGCATATAACTGCCTGTAATATCCCTCCATGATATCCAGCATCTCACTTGGTCTAAATGCAATAGGGTCTGACTCAGAGGCCCTCAAGCCATTTAATTCGATAGGAGCCTTTGGACTCGGGCGCCTGCCCACTCATCCACATCAACCACACCACCTTGAGTCCTGAAATTTTTACTCCTCTTTCTGTTTTGTCTTTGCTTTTGGCAAAATCTTGCTATCACTCCCTTCGCCCAGTTAAGCTCTTGTTCTGAAAAAGGAACACCTTGGTTCAATCGGTAATGACACTTCAAAAAATGATAAATGGCCAAATGATACTCCTGAATCTGTTTCCCATTAACGTTGGTCTCGTAAGCCCGGTGGCCCGGACTGCGCGCTTCACACATTCCCACCACCTGCACAAATCATCCTTGTACATGTCAGCAAGAGTTAGGTTGTGGGCTAGTGCTGAGGTGGTGCGCTCTTTGCATGCCACATCTTCCAAAAATTTAGGGCGCAACCTCCAGAAAGGTCTCCCTTTGGGGTAAACCTGACCTATACCGAACTCTACAGCCAAGAGCCCATGATCCGACCAAGGAGTGATCATAACAGTGCACTTTTCCACCTTCATTTCCTTCACTGCCCTCACACGGTCTATTCTGCTGGCTGAGGTTTTGTGATAAT
Source organism: Gambelia wislizenii (assembly GCA_030847615.1). Classification (NCBI taxonomy): domain Eukaryota; kingdom Metazoa; phylum Chordata; class Lepidosauria; order Squamata; family Crotaphytidae; genus Gambelia; species Gambelia wislizenii. The sequence continues at coordinate 312,903,272 of JAUMIR010000002.1, read as the reverse complement.
GAGTAAATCGAACTCCTTCCATTGGGGGAAAATCCGAACCAAAAGCCTGGAGGCCACAAAAAAATGGCTCTAGCGGCTGCACACAGACCACAGGTCATACTTTTCTCATCCCTGGCCTAAAGGTTTAGCTCTTTTCAACATCTTTTTGTAGTTCTACAATCTTTGTTTGTTTGTTTGTTTAGCTGGTTCACCTGAACATAATATTCCAAATATGGTTTAGATAAGGATATCTCAAAACTTTTAGTTTCATTTCCCCCCCAATAATCTTCATAATCTTTATTACCAAACTACCCTTTTGCACACAATAGGTCAATATTTCCTTTGATGTCCATCATAACTTTGATGTCCATCTTGTTCCTGGTCAGTCCTACCAATTCAGACTAATCAATATGGCTTCACATAACAAACATACAATTAATTTCCACCCTGGGAATACTAGGATTGAAGGTTGGCGCATCTCTCTCTCTGGCTTTTCTTCACAAATGAAGATTCAGGAAGGACTCATCCCGTGCTTTCTGCAAGTGCTCTGAGGACTGAAAAGGCCAATCCGAGATAAACAAGTCCGGTTGCAGAAGCAGCTGTGGCACATATATTTAAACTTAAAAAGCCATACTCATCAAAAACGATGGGCTAAATCCAACATTCTGCTGATGGAACATTCTTCCTCCATTTCCCCTGCAGTGTTTTACATTTTCCTAAAAATACCACCCAGCTATCCAGAGCTGGTTTGGGGGGTGAAGATGACAGAGGAGATTGCTTTCTCCTAGTTCCACTAAAAACCACTGTTTTGTCAGTACAATTCCACCATTAGATTCTTCCTAATTTCTTTAACTGGCTAATAGTCCAGCTAGTAAGCACAATATACTCATAAAATGCTTGCCACAATGTATCTGTGCTTTGGTTTATGGTGTGAATTCTGTCAGTTTCATTTTGATCCCACCTCTCAGAATTCCAGTAGTATTCTCATCTTGTTCCAGTTCTGTACTGGGTAGAGATTTCCCTCTTTGTATGTACCTTCTTCCTAAAGTATGTATTTTAATACATCTTTCCATTGATTGAGCTGTGATACCACATATTTTTCAGACACATTTTGAAACACAAACATTGTTATGGATGGCTTTGTGCATTTTTTTTTCTTTTGAGGAAATGTACATGTTTCAGAGACAAGAACAGCTTTTCCCCATTGCCAGTCCTGGGAGTTGCAAACTGGATATTTTCTTAGGAAAATGCAAACCCAATATATTTCTTTTCTATCCTTACTTCAGTATCACCCACTGCATTGTTCAGGGTATACAACTGCAGCTTGCTGTCAGATTTGTGAAACCCAATGAAACTGTAGCATATGAAAGGACTTTATGCTTCTCAAATGAAAAGACAGCCCACTGGGAAAAGATGAGAGAGAACCTTGGCAGGTAAAACAGGCAAAAGTGATGAGAGAAGACTAGGACAGGGAGAGGCATGGAAAGGGATAAAAGATGTACAGTGTTATGACTGTATAAAGAATACAAAGTGACACTTCATATGGCCACCACATACCCATAAAACTTGATAATATGTGGACACACACCTGAGTTATATCATTCAGCTCTCTAGGATGCTCCCTGAACCTACATTAACCTAGTCTATAGATGCTTAGGAGCTGTTACATCTGAGACATTAATGGGCAGGAAATCGAAGGCTGGTCAAAATTAGGAAAAGCCTGACTGGATGGCAAAGGGCATGCTAAGAGATAAGGAGAACGGTTGTCCTCTTTAGACATATGGGTTGAACACATGAAGGAACAAGCGGGAATGATCAGGGCTGGTCCCAGCTCCTCACTGTCATATGTTTCTTGGCCAATATGCCACTCAGTCTGAAGGTGATTGCCTTCTGTGTCCTACCTCTGTGGACAAAGGTGCCCTGACAACCAGATTTCCCACCCGTGTTGGAAACCCGATGGTCTGAATCCAGTTGCCAGTCACAATTACAGCAAACCCATTGATCAATTGTTGAATGGTGAATCAACATTTATGTAAATCTTTCTCTAGCTGGACTACCATAGGATTCAGGCCATGTGTACAGGAGTCCACCCTCTCCAGAATTAGTCAATTACATGGGCTCCCCTGCCCCTCCTCCTTCTATTCACTTTTCAAGGTACTATTTTAAGTTTGTGGTACGTTCAGAGGAACAGAGGCAGTAGAATGAGTGTGGATGTATATTTGTGTGTGTGTGTGTGTGTGTGTTTATTTGCAGAAAAAAAATGATGTAGGGTAGAAAGAGTTAGCATTCTTCCAGATTTGGTCCTCATCTAGAACAGGACTGCCGCCTCTACCTTTTGAACAAAAAACCCAACATTTTTTTAAAACCAAGTTTAACCATGCTTTCCTAAGACATGTCTCGAAATAAATGGCTCAGCCCTACTGGACTGGACAGTTAATTAGAATGCCTAGTCTAGGAAGGGTTCCCTCATTTCCTCTCAGTGGTGGCACTGGGGGGGGGGTGCAAAGAGGTCAAACCACACCAGGTGATACTGCCCGAGGGAGGGGGGACACCAGCCTTAGTAATGCCACAGCCTCCTCTTTCTCCTCTCTGCTTTTACAAATGACAGGGGATACAGTAATACAGAGATGAAGTTTCTAAAGTTTCTTTCCCCCCTTCTTCTGAGAAAAACTTATGTACACACACTTACGTACTAGATGAACTAACAAAAGAGAAAAATCTGAATATTATGGCAAGACATTTCAGCTTCTGCATTTTTCAATTGCTTTGAATAAAAACAAATGAATAAGACAGAAGCCAAAATGCCTGCCATAAGATTCAAATATTCCTCTTTTATCACTTTAATAAATATATATTCTAAGTGACTAACAACATCCTTTCAGGAACAGAGATGTCTGAAGTGCTGGTTGATGCTTTAGAAACAGTCTGTCTGTATACATTACATATGTATCATTTATCTGTACGTAAGGTCTCAGGGATTCATTCAGACAGAACTGTTGCTAAATTTTGGTGTGCCACTCTGGTATTGTTTCAAATACTACCAGACAGTTAAGTGCCCTAAGTCCTGCTCTAATCAATAACTGTTAGTTGTGCTTACGGTGCAAACAGATACTTTTAACAAGTAATTTGCTATTGTTCTAATGTCCAAAAATGTAGGTATCATTTTAGTTAAAAATTTTAAAGGCAACTCTTCACTTTCCTGTTTCTCAAATGTAACCAAGCTAGATACTTTTTTAAAAAATCAATGTTCGCTACAATATATAATTACCTATAATACAAAATGCACTATCCTTACTTTTACTTAATTCCTTCCATCAATAGCTAGATTAGATTGCACATATAACTTAATGAGAAAAACTTAATTTCTTTTGAAGTGTAACTGCTTAGTTATTCTTATGGTTCGGAGGATGAAGGAGGAATAATCACATAGTTCAAACACTGGCTTGTGTTACTGTACATTCATACGTTGAAAAACAACAACTAAAACAATTATTGTATTTATTGCTGGAAAACAGGAAGCTACAAGTTATATTTAAACATATTTTAACCAACAGTAACTAATTACCATTTTGTACCTTGGGAGTAAAATAATAACTAATTACTTTTTAAAAGACACTTTCCTAGCTCTAAGGTTTGCATACACAGCTATATGAGGTAGGAATGAAGTTGTGGAGTCATTTTTATCATTTCTCACTCAATGTGTCTTTGTGTATTTTGCAGTGTTTATTCACATTAAAAAACAACAACAAAGAAACCCCAACACTTCAAGGAGTGAGATGGGCTAAAAGCTATTTTCCTGATGTGCTAGTTTTTTTAAAAAAAAACTTGGGATGTTCAGAATGGAAAATGGGTTCCAAAATGGCACCTCTTCCTTTAGCCTGATGTGGCACAGGCCACTTCGCCAGCTCAGGAGTCTACCTCTCCTTGCTCCCCTGCATTGCAGAGGCCTGGGCGATAAGCCTGATAATAAGACCTGAAACACTCCAAATGAGAGCTATATTTTTAATGGTTTGTTGTGGGTAAGAAGAATGCCATTTCTAGTTTTGTTTTTAGTCCAAAGGATTTAGAAGGAACATCATCTAAGAGGTGAGGATTTCAACTTTTTAGTCTGGCCAAGTTATTGTGAGGTGCTGAGTGCATTTATTGCACACTGCTCCGCCTTGCCCTGAGTAAGATTTAAAGTTGTTAAGCACCACACGGGAAAATGCTCTGCACTTTGCAGACTGGGACAGTAAATGACTGCTGAAACATCCTGTGGTGTCCTAGTTACTGCTCTTATCAGACAGAGCATTAGAAGTGGAGATACCAGCATGGTCCTTGCAAGCAGAAAGGTTGCCACATGATTGCTTCCTTGCAAAATGAATCAGCTCATGCCAACCACCTGCCCGGCTAAATATCTAACCTCATCTCACCTCATCTCTCCATTTCAATTTTTTTTGTCCATGCCATCAGAGCCTTTCATTAAATTTACTTCCCTTGGTTCATATTTCATCCTTAGCAAGGGGATGAAAAATCTCCTTTGCAAGTGCTACAACAAATTAAATGAAAGACATGCCAGGCAACAGAGCTGAGGAGAAAGGTGATCCAATGCCCAACCTGCCATACATCATCTTGGAGAAGGGACCAATGGGCTAATTCAGTGTCTGTTGCTCATTGCTGAAGTCATTCTGCAAGCTTTCTTTGCTAATATGGTCAGGTGACATTTATCTAAAAGGAATATTCAACACATGTGGGGATATTCCATCCACATAAATGGGAGCCCTGTTTATGATATGTTACGCAACAGCCAACTGTAAACAAATTCAGATAAGCAGAGTTTTGAGTAGATGAAATTAAAATACTGTAATTGGAGGTTCTAATGTAGCTGTGGGAATCTTCAGTTACACAACAAAGCAATATGGCCTAGTGGCCATATTGCCACTGTCATTTTCGGAAAGTGGTTACCATCACAACCTCTATTTTGGGCCCCACTGTAATTGCTTAGAGTGGAACAGAACGCGACAAAGTTTCCAGCCATGGGAAGGCTTTATACACATACAGCATCCTACTTGTACAGATGTTTCCTCCACCTGGCAATCTTCCTGGCCACTCTATCCAGAATGTCCTGTTCTGAAGACCCCTTTGGAGATCTGACAAGTTAATATTTTATTTTATTTCATTTTATTTTTCCTGTCATGGTATTTGTTGAAGCTAGATAGTGGCCAGCCAATTTTCCCAGAGATCCTGTCAGGGTGTGTTTATATGTGTGTGTGTTTGTAAATGTGATGATTGGCTGCCCTTTATGACTCCCTGCTGAGTCATTTCTTCCTGCCTTGGTGGGGGGGCTAGCCCTAGAGTCCAGTTAACGTCTCTTTTAACACTAAGGAGATCATCAGATACTCTAAATATGGCATTATCATGATGCCAGGAGATTGTTAAATGGCTTCCCTTTCAGACAACATTATTCCCCTCTCGTAATGCTCCTGTTCGGCTGTCATTATGCCAGCACTGCTTTTTAGTGACAGGCTAAGCCGTCAATGGATCCCATGTTCTGTTTCTGTCATGGAATTGGCAGTGACTGAAAAGGTGCCCGTTTCACTGGTGCGATCCCATCGTCAATGGGAGGTCTGTGCCAGAACGCTTCCTGGTGAGATTGGGACATCCAGGTAAGTGAGACACTTTTTTGTACCCTCCCCAGGTTACCTGTAATGTTTTAAGTGTGTTTTTGTGCTTGGTGTTACTTTTTGGGATTTCTTTTTCTTTTTCTTTTTGAATTTCCCACATTCTTGTCTTCTTGCGAGAATAGCCGGGATTTCAATCCTGGGCAGCCATGAAGATGGCAATAAGGTAGGTCTGAAAAGTTTGGTAACTGTTCTGTGACAGGGACAGGGGAGGGACAGGAGAGGAGATTGCAGGACAGGAACACTTTTTTTGTTCCTGTCTGATAATCTCCTAATTACTTGGCAACTGTCAACCAGATGATGCAGTTGTAAACGCCTGCACTCCTTATTATCTGGAGTGCTTGGTTTTATGGCCCTTTGTATGGCTTAAGTTCAGGTAGGATGCACAAGATAACAATGAATTTGCTGCCCCTGGGTCTGTGGACATTGCTTCAGTCAAGTGCCCCACTGGCTTCACCAAGAAAAAAGATAGCTTCTAAAGCAGCTGTTTGCTTTCATTAACACCTGGAAGAAAAACAATGGGCTAGGGGCCAACTGCTGGAGGTAGGAGGCCTAGAAAGGAAAGAGTGGTATTGGTCTCTCTCTTTCCCCAGTCCCTCACTCCCACTCCCTGTTCCTGCTTTCATTCCATGCCACTCTGCCTCAAGAGCCTGTAGAGCATAAATCAGGTGTATTGTACCAACTGGCAGTACCACAGGGGGAAACGGGTGGGTGGGTGGGTGGGTAATCCTTAAAATAAAATTGCATGTTGTCTCAGAAAATACAGTACTACACATTATTCATGCTTCAATTGCTGTAGATGAGTATATAAAAAAACTAGAATGGGAGGCAGGTCAAAAAAGGCAAAATCCCATTTTCTTGATAGATATTAGGTAGTTGACTTGCCAACTTCCTATAGATCAAAAATGTCACAAGTCTGCATAAGAAAGATTTGTGATTTCCTACAGAAAAACTTCAGGTTTAGATTAGGTATAAACAAGTGCACATATTCTTCTAAAAACCCAATCATACACACACCTGAAGTTCTACAAAAAATATGTGAACAGCAATTATTGCTTGTTATGCCTAGCAGTGACAAATATATAGAATGAGAAACTTCTGTCTCCTCAATTGCTGGACCACAACTCCCATAATCTCTGAACATATTAGAAAGGACTTAGGCGATGTTGAATCCACAATCATGGGGGGGGGCACACAGGTTCCCTACCCATGTCCTATAGCTTCTTGCAGTATACAAGAAGCCAAAAACTTATGTTGCTGCTTGATGGACCTAACAGTCTTAAATTTTGATAGTGGAGGGAGGGGATTCTATAGACTAGGATAATAAATTACATATGTGAGCAGATGAACTGAAGAAACATTGCACTTTTCTTTTGTTTGGGATGGATGGCTACGGGGCAAAGCAAAAGGCAATGAACTTGAAAGACTACTCTAGTGTGGCAATCTTCTGGAAATAACATGTTATAGCAGGCCTTACATAATTTTTTTTTATTTAGTTAGTTATTTATACCCCGCTCTTCAGCCACAAGGCTATCAGAGCAGCTTACAAATTGTTTTAAGCAATAGCAATTTACACATCTACACTGCATTAAACAGTTTCCAATGTGTGTTAGCTAATTGCCCCCACAAACTGGGTACTCAATTTACCGACCTACGAAAGGATGGAAGGCTGAGTGAACCTTGGAGCCCTCTGGAATCGAACTAGCAACGTGGTCGCTTGCAGTACTGGCATTTAACCACTGCACCAACAGGGCTCCATAACTAAAGATAATGGTTAATCTGTAGAAGTGTAGTAGCCATTTCGACTCTAATGTATATTTGCTGAATGCTTTCACCTAACAATCACTATTTGGGGTCAGACTAGATAGTCCATGAGACTCTGGGACTCTGCAAAGTCTTTTTCCTTTAACTCTCAGGCCTAGTCAATGTTCCATACTAATCAACTCTATGTTCCATAAACATATGATATGCTGATATAAACAAATTCTTTCTCTAATAATGGTCCAACTGTACCCAAATGTTCCTAAGCTATCTTGCCTTGAACTATCAACAATTGTTTCAAGAGAAACTGCTGACACCAAAGAAAGGGAGGAGGGAATTGTTTTTTGCATACTGAAATTAATATATAAAGGTATTCTGTAGTCATAGCTCTTGGCTCTGACTCTTTGGAAGATATTCCAGTCAGGCCCACCGGTGTAAAAAAACTCACTTTCCAATCCATGGGTCTGCTGTTCCATGATTTCTACAACAGAAGGTTTCCACTCCAAATCAAGTCGTGTGTTTTAGAAAAGGAGATAATATTATATGTTTGTATACAACACATGCTGGTGTATACATGAAAAATGACAAGGAAAGATGTTTCCTCCTTCTGCTCATTTTGCCTTAATAGGTACATATAACTAAAGGGCCAATTGCAAATCTCATCCCTCCCCAATTTAGCCACTGAGATAAAAGATGTTTTTCGTTCCAGTTCATTAATCCACACTCTGAATGCTCAATGCAGAGGAAATAAGAAGGAAGATCTTCCACTCTGTTGAATGGACAAGACCATGAATCTAAACAGTAGTGCTAATGAAATGGAGACACTAAACCAGACTGATGCTTCACATAGGGTAGGACTCTTCTGTCTAAATCTAATTTTAAATCTTATTTTTAAAATTTGATGTACTTATCAAAGGATCAGATATGAGGAGTTTCACACATGCATGTTTACTTTTTGATAATGCTCCCTGTGCTGCCTCAATACTGTTGCTGAAATTTTGTCATTTTTCATGCAAGCTTCATGGAAAAACTCAGTTTTTACCAGTTCTTGCTCCTCTGCTTTTCTCTCTTTCACTCACAACTTCCCTCTGTTATACTCTTATTTGTACTGTGAAGTTCATTATATCAGATATATGTTCCTGGCTCCAAGTCTCAGGAAAGCATGAAAAATAACTCCCAGTCCCTGTTAAGAAAATTCCCCCATTGCATGGCTTCACTCTGTAGTGGAATGTTGACCTAGACAATAAAAAGTAAACATCAGATCCAAATTAATCTTTGGATCTTGCACATGGAGCTAATCAAGTTAGTTGATCCCTCTTGAAAAAAGCCAGCTAATTCTCACAAATAGGGTTGCCAGGACAAGATTATCCCAGGCCCTGAAATTTCAGAGCCCAGCCATGGATGACCTCCCTTTGTGATGTCACAGGTGTGCCCTGCTGATACTAGAAGAGTGATGTTATAAAGGACACCCCAAGTAATTGAGCATGATACCTTAAGCATCAACCACAGCTATGCTATTTAATAAACAAAACCAGGGCCTTGTCTAGAATCACCCTGTCTTAAAGCCCTGCAGTCCTCATGACCCCTGGGCCAAAGATGGGACAAAGACAGAGTAAATAATAATAATAATAATAATAATAATATTTATTTATACCCCGCCCCTCTGTTAAAAACAATTGGGGTGGCTTACAAAATTTAAAATACAAATACAGATAAAAATCCCTACACACCACCCACACCACCCTCCCCCATAAAAAGATATTAAACAAATATAAATTAAAAAACACATTTTTAAAAAATGTGCTAAAAGCACATTTAAAAAATAATAAATGCCCAGCAGATTAAAAGAGGCCAGGAGCTCCTAAGGCCGGGATCTAATTAGGAAAGGCCTGCCAAAAGAGATCCGTCTTTAGTGCTTTTTTAAAGCTACTCAGGCTTGTCATCTGATGGATCTCGTTCAGCAGGTCATTCCACAATTTGGGGACAATTACCGAAAAGGCCCTCTGGGAGATTGCAGAAACCCTAGATTTTTGTGGCTGAAGCAAATTCCTCCCAGAGGACTGGAGTGCGAGGGGAGGATTGTATGGGAGGAGGCAGTTCCAAAGATAAGTTGGACCCAAGCCATTTAGGTCTTTAAAGGTAATAACCAACACCTTATACTAGGCCCGGAAACTGATAGGCAGCCAGTGGAGAGATTTTAATACTGGAGTTATATGGTCTCTCTGAGATGTTCCCGAGACCAGTCTAGCTGCCATATTTTGTATCAATTGAAGTTTCCAGACCAAGCATGAAGGTAGCCCCATGTAGAGCGCATTGCAGAAATCTAGACGAGAGTTTACCAGCATGTGCACCACAGTCTTGAGGTCCCTTACTTCCAGGAAAGGGTGCAGCTGGCGTATCAGCCGAAGCTGATAACAGGCGCTCCTGACCGTCGCATTCACCTGACTAGTAATCTGTAGCGATGAATCAAGGAGCACCCCTAGACTGCAAACACAGTCTTTAACGGAGAGCGTAACCCCGTTCAGGACTGGAGGTTGCAATCCAACTCCTGGTTTTGGGACTGCTACTGTGAGCACCTCTGTTTTGTCTGGATTTAATCTCAATCTGTTTTTCCTCATCCAGCCCATTACTGCTTTAAGACAATCATTAAGAGGAGAGACGCCATCGAGGCCGATGATCGAGACAAGGAGAAATAGATCTGGGTGTCATCCGCGTACTGATAACACCCAGCCCCATAACTCCGAATAATCTCACCCAGCGGCTTCATATAGATGTTAAACAGCATCGGGGACAGGATGGCACCCTGTGGAACACCACAAGTAAGCTCCTTTTTACTGGAGCAGCTGTCCCCGAGCAACACCCTCTGGGACCTGCCTGAGAGGAAGGACCAGAACCACTGGAGTGCAGTGCCTCCGATTCCTAACCCACTCAGGCGATCCAAGAGAATGCTCTGATCTATCGTATCGAAAGCCGCTGAGAGGTCCAAAAGCACCAACAGGGTGCTTGATAAATTATTATATCAAAATACCTGAGAAAATCTGTTTCTTTTTGGAAGAAACGGATTGGTCCCTGTAGGCCTGCAGGAGCCTGTACTGGCACGCTGGCCCATTGCTGCAGCTGCCATCCATGTCACCCTCTCCAAAACCAGTTAGGAGTCCTGCAGCTTGTGACCAAGGCTGGTCACATGCAGGGGGTCTGGATCATGTGATGCTGGCAGGCTTCCTGCCTTAGGAGAGAGCAATGCAGGTGACAGTGGCTGCAGGGCTGGGACGGCATGGTGATCTGGACTCCATCCAGTTTTGTTCAGGGATATTCTGCCTGCATAGTTGAGGCTGGTCTAACAAATGGGGAGCACGTGCACACACATACACTCACTCTTACTTTTCAAGGTAGTACTCTTGTTGTAAGATCCCCCCTTCTTCCCCAGAGGACTGGGGAAGAAGGTCCAGGCTTTGAGACTCATGACCAAGCTCTGGGGGACTCTGGTGACAAAAGCTTTGCCACTTGGTATGCTCCTTAAAAATTGACATATGAAAGGAGCCCTCTTTGCAATCTATGAACAGCATAGTGATTTCTATGTGTGTGTGTGGAGGGGGTTAGGTTTAGTAGGGACCATTTTGCCCCAGCTCTAATGAGACAGCAGGTAAGAGAATGATACAGCAGATAGAAGGGGCCTGTTGCTGTCATGTAAGTATTTAATTTAACTGTCCCTGGGGCTAACCTTCTGTATTCCACATCACATTGACACTTTAGTAGAAGATAGAAGGGGGCTCCCCCCATCTCATTATTTCAATCTTTTTTTTTCATAATCATAAAGCAATTGTTCTTTGCTTCCGCCCTCTGTCATAGCAAAGCATGATGAATGCAACGCTGGGAAATGTTCTACAAGGAGACCTGATTGCTGAGAGCAGGTTTTTATTGCTATTTTTTAAAAATCTGGTTGGGAAGATGTACCTTAGGAGGCACACACGTTTTTGCTTCAACAGAGCTTGTGGGGAGGGTGGAGAGAACACAAATGTTTCTTTAAAGCACATATTATGCCTGCCTTTCACACTCCTCATTAAAAGAGCCAAGTGGAGTGACAACTTCAGAAAGCCTCCCTAATTTAAAAAGAGCTCGACTTTGACATCCTTGATTAACAATGCTGTAATGGGAAGGAGACTTGACAGAAAAGATGACTGAGGCTATCCTCTCAGAGAAACAAACAGCTCATTTACAAATTGCACTTCATTAGGCTGAAGCAGATTAATCCAATTGTAGATGGCAAAATGTAACTAATGCTGCATAATTTGGATGGAAGTACCAGTAAAACTTAATTTCCCTTAAAATTGCATCCTTTGAAAGGAGAGTGTTCTCCCATCTTTCTCGCCTCCTCCTTGGCAAACCTCAAACTACAGGAAAGTATTGGAGCTGTCTCTGGAGATGAGAGACAAATGTTGGTTGGCTGTGAGGCAGAGGATTAATAAACTGTTTTAGAAACAAGCTTATTTAAATTTAGAATTGTTTTTTACCAAAAGGCGCCCAACATATTGTGTTTGAGCTCCTGGACATAAATTGTTGTTAATGCTAAATTAGTTTCCTGACATCATCCTAAATCTAAAGAGACTTAGGTTCATGATCCATCTTTAACCGTTGAGATAACAAGGATTTCCTCAACAAACAAAAGTAGGCTGTACCCTAAAATAATGTAAAACAGAGTTGATCCAACAACCATTACTTTGATGTTACACTCAGATCAGCTCTGTGTCTTAGGACCCATTAGCCACAGAGCGTGTTAAGCTAGTAAACTGTAGACATGTCTGGAAAAACCAAACATGTCCCCTCAACCTTACTAAGATCCCCCACATGATGCACTAGTCTGAGCCAGAGTGAGTAACACTTGGCCCTTGGGTCACATATGCCCCCCCCAAACTGTTTTCACAGCCCATGTTGGTTACTCCTAAAACAATGCTACCAGAATTAGCAGTGCTACTGCAACTGCCACAAAAATCACACCATGGAGAATTGGTGAAATATCTCAGAAAATTCACTGGCATTCACCCGAGTGGTGTTTGGGACCTTAAAACATAAAATCACAGAACTGGAAGGTAACACAGGGGGTATCTAGTCTGTGTAGGAATACACAATTAAAGTGCATCCCAAAGATGGCCATTCCACCTCTGTTTAAAGCCCTCCAAAGAAAGGGTGTCCACCACAGTCTGTGGCAGTCTTTTCCACTACTGAATAATTCTTACAGTCTCATATTCTTCCCAATGCTTAGGTGAAATCTCTTTTCTTCCAATTTAAATCTACTGGTTTGTGTCTAAGGAGATTTTCACACACCTAAAATTCCCCCCGAAGAAATTGGGACAGAAATATTTCTGTCCCGGAAGCAGCGCCGCGGTTCACACGCCCAGTCCCCTCTCCCGATATGCCGTCGTTGTCATGCTGGGTTATTTCTTCCCTCTTCTGGAATATTTTACTAACAGGAGTTTGCCATTAATAAAATATTCTGGAAGAGGGAAGAAATAACCCAGCATGATGATGACGGCATATCGGGAGAGGGGACTGGGTGTGCGAGCCACGGTGCTGCTTCCGGGACAGAAATATTTCTGTCCCGGTTTCTTCGGGGGGGGGAGTATTTTAGGCGTGTGAAAATCTCCCTAGTCTCTGGAGCAGCAGAAAACAAGCTTGCCCCATCTTCCATATTACCTTTCAGCTATTTAAATATGGTTATCATATCATATCATTATTTTTCTCTAAGCTAAACATACCCAGTTCGCTAAGCCACTACTCATAGGGCTTGGTTTTCAGACCTTTGACAGTCTTGGTCATCCTCCTCTGGACAGGTTCCATCTTCTTGTACTGTGTTACCAGAACTGGGTATAATTCAGAGTGAGGTTTGGCTAAAGCAGCAGAGTGGCATAATAACTCCCCTTGAGTTGAACACTGTCTTCCTCTTGATGCAATCTACATTGCATTGGCATTTTTTGGCCACCACATTACACCCCTAGATCCCTAAATCCTTTCCCCGTGTACATGTACTTTTCACATATACCTTGCTTGCTCTGCCTTCCAGAAAGGAAAGGAAGAACGTGTATCCTGCAGGTCAACAGGGCTCTATGGTGTATCTAGGAGTGATGGGCTGGCACCCTCCTGCAACACACCTAGCCACTGCAGTTGTTGCCACACTTCAAGGTTCACACTTCAATGTCACCAGGGATGTCATATGGCCACATACACATTCTAGGAAGTGCTGCCAGAGGAGATACCACACAATGTTGCAAATGTGAAGGCATTTTTTTAAAAAAAATTAAAAAATCAGACCCTTCATATATTCAATAAGTGCAAGCCTCCTACTCTACCCCAATGTGAAATTTCTTTGACATTCCCACCAATCCATCCATCCATCTGTCGATCAATCTACCAACTCCAAGAGCAACTGAGGCTCCCCTGGATCAAAAGCAGAACTCACTCCAGTTATGTTACCTGACATCCTTTAGTTTCCTGCATGCAAAGCATGTGCACTACTACTCTACTATGGGCCACCCAAATCTTTACCCACTAAAGCACCCTGGTCCTCAGCAGCCCAGTCAGAAACCTCCTCAGCTCTTGAACTGGCATCTCCTTGCATAGATTTTGTTCGAAATAAGAAGACTTGCACTTTTTAGATTTTTTTTTTAAAAAAATCCAAATAATCTCCTGCCCTATTACAGAGAAAGGCAGATAATGACTCTAATAGCAAGGAAGATTCAGCAGTAGGATGAGAAATTATTGGTTTCAGCTCATTCAATGAATCTGATATGACAGAAGGTTATTACTACAATTTGCACCAGGAGCTGATATGGATATCAACCCCTCTCCATTACCTCTCTGGCTTTACAAGAGTATTCACAGGTATAACTTGCATTTTAGAATCGCAAGAAGCTACATTCTGTACTTTCCCAGCAGTTATTTCTCTTCATAGTTGCATTAAATTACCTAGCTTCATATCTAACACTGTATCTGAGGGTTACAATAACTCTTCTAAATAACTCTACCTCAAGGGGGTGGGGGTCTGAAGTTTGTGCTCTCCTCCTCCCACACCCACCAGCAACATAGCATTTGGCTTTGCCAGACAGCAATATCCAAAGGCAGAGCTGTCCTTTTGGCTGTCCTTTAAGAGGATCGCCAGACTCCAAAGAAAACCAGAAGCACAGTAGGAATGTTCTGTCTTCCATGCGGTCTTACTGCATGATGTCGTCATTCTGCCAGTGTTCTTTTGTTCCGGTCCCGTGAGGGACTGAGATAAAACTGTATCTTTTTGTTAACGGATTTTTCCAGATAGCAAAAAAGATGAGGTTTTACCACAGTCCCTCATGGGATCAGAATGAAAGAATGTTAACATCATGTGGTAAGGCAGGATGGAAGATGGAACATTCCTGCTGGGCTACCACTTTTCTTTGAAGTGCAGTTAAGTGTCTAAGTGTCCTGTGGTGTAGTGGTTTGAGAGTTGGACTACGACTCTGGAGACCAGGGTTTGAACCCCTGCTTGGCCATAAAACCCCAACTGGGTGACCGTGGACAAGTCACACATTCTCAGGCCACAGAAGATCCTGTGACAAGTTCACCTTAGGATTTCCATAAGTTGGAAATGACTTGAAGGCACACAACAACAACAACAGCAACCAAGATTTCAATGGTTCTGAGGTACTTCATGATGTAAGTGCTAGATGTTCCCAATCTTTAGATGTCCCTAGTTTGCTTTCCCCCACAACTCCTGGAAAAAAAATGCCCAAGGGTAATTCAGAAATAGCAGCCTGCAAAGTTATGTTAACAGAAACCCTTATTTTACATTTCTATAGCATCTGCCCTCCTAAAGGATTTCAAGTGACTTCACAAGCTACAGCACAGATATTCAGTGATGGGTTTTGAGCCCAAGCACAAATGTATACATCTGATTGTAGTTTGTGTCAGCTATGCAGCTGAACATTTTAAAGTCCATTCTCTCCCACTTCTGCATGAATCTCATTTTTTAAAGAAACTAAAAAGTACATCAAAGAAATCACATTGAATTCATTTCCCTGCCACAAGAACGCACACCTTTGCACACATTTTAGGTCACAGTACTGTGGAGACTAGGAGCAGTGTTAGAGTTGGGGACTCTTGCTCTACAAGAGCTGAAAAAGTAATGACAGGGAGACCAATTAGGTACTGCACCCCAAAAGGCAGTAAATTGCTACCGGTATTTGTTATTACATTTTTTTAAAGTAAGAAAAGCATTAATAGGATTCTTCTATTCATTAGTTAGTAAAATCACTCTGGATTTTAACCTGAACTTTATAGAAGCTATCCAAAGCACAGAATCCTCTGATCAAGGTAGGTTTAGCATCTTAAATAGATCCTTTAAAGTTCAGAGTGACATCCCAAGCAGATTCATCATCCCACTGACATGGAACCCCTTCCCAGATGCCACTTTTTCAGGTACTAAAAAAAAAAAAATGGGCTGGCCTTTGATGTTGAGGGGGAGGGCAACATTTTCTGTTCGAACTCAGGTTGCTGAATGTCTTGGTTTGTCCCTGAAGGAAGACTGTTGTTTATTCTGTGAGACAAAAGAATATCTCCTATGCTCCTAGGACTAGCTGCTTTACATGCTAGCTATGTGGAATTTTCCAGTCATTTGTGTGATCAATCTGGAAATGGCTTACTTTTTCTTTTCCCCTCCTTGCATCTTTCCCTTCTATGACTCTGACATGAAACCTACTGACCTGTGCTAAATGGCACAGGGCAACCACTTTCTATTTCTGCTCTTATTTGCAGGCATCTCAAGCTTGCTCCTCGTTTTGGCAAGCCAAAAGCAGTAATTCAGATTGAATTTGACTTTGCATTTCATAAAGAACCTCTGGGAACTCATGAAACAAATCCAAATTCTGATCACATTCATGCTACAAAATTTTTCCAGTCCTTTGCATTATGTGGAATTCAAAGGCACCCTGAGTACGATAAAGAATTCCAAAGTATCCCCAGTAAGTAAATTATATCTGGTTTTCCCTGGTTGTCATCAAACAGATTCCCCCCCCCCCAAAAAAAAGGGAAGGTACCTTTTTCTCAGTAGCAGTTCTTTGCTTCTCAAAAAATCCTTCTGCTTAGAAAAATGCAAGAAAACAACATTTATATAGTCACACCCACCATTATTTCAGCCAGTTCCTGAAAGAGCTAAAAGTTTGCAGGAATTTGGTCATGGCAGAGATACAATATTAAATTACATCATGGCTAGGTAATCTGGTACCCTCCAGATGTTTTGGAATAAAAATCCCATATTCCCTGACCTCTGGACATGGAGGCTAAGGATGATGGGAGCTGTTGGGCAAAACATTTGGAAGAAACTACTAAGGGGTTGTCTATATGAGGCAAAAAGAGGTGGATTGCTCCGCAGTAAGGCAACTCGCAGCAGCTGCGATTTGACTTAATGTTTTTATGTAGGGGGGGTCAGGTAGATCACAGGCATGCAAAACTATCCACATTTGCTGTGCAAACAGGCATGCCTGCAAATCAAGATGATGACTGCCAGTGAATTACTCACATTTTTATTCTCACAAGGTTGCTGCCACCAAACAGTACTTTTTTTAAAAAATAAAAGCATATCTAAGGTGTGAAAGTGCGATATTTCGCCTTAACAGAAAAGCAACCCCCCAAGCCCCCATTTTATCTCTTTAGCATTCGTTCGCTAAGGTGAAAAAAATATGGTGGTTCCGGGCACTTGCTTTGTTAGCAAGTATTGCCACCCGTGCTCATGCATCCAATTAGCTTTCAGTTTCTGCTCCTTTGGGAAAGTGAATCAATTTGTGTCACTTGTCCCAATGAGCAGGAATGCACATCCCTGCCCCCACTGATTTTTTAAAAATCCCGGAAACGCCACGAAGGCTTTTGCTGTGGAGTATATGGCATATTTAGCTCCACTTCTTCCAAATATGGTGACATGATGCAGGATGCCATTAAGACAGATAGCATTATCCTCGCATTCCATGAGGAATCTTTTCACCATTTAGAGATCCCCTTTATCACATAACACTGAGTTGGAGCAACCAAGTGGGAATCCACTCCGCTATTGCAGAGTAATATATGAAATCAGGTAAATAGCAGGAGCACCAGACCCTAGTGACCAATGAAAATAATGGCAAGGGCAAACTTATATACACCAAATAGGTGGCTGTCAGCACAGTGAATGAATTATTCCCAGCATATGTACAGACCATGAAACATGCAAGTGCTCCTGAGAACCCCAGAAAAAGTCTTCGTAGCACTTCCTACCTACCACACGACTCCCCACAAATGTCTTCCATGAATTTGAATAACATTGTTTTTCCAATAGCATTCCTCAGAAGCCCACCATTGCTGACTTCAGGATGTTCAGAACTGTAACTTTTATCCCTTCCTGGGGCTCAATCAGACTATCTCAAAGTATCAGATTTCTGATTCTTTTGTTTTGATTTTACCTGCATATTCACAGGAATGCATCCAGTTCCCTCTTGAAATATGCTCCCTCCCTTGTGTGCCTCTCCTTTCCTTTCTCACATTCAGTCTCCCTTGTGTCACATTTAGTCTCATTCAACATTTCAGAAATTGATTTTTACCAATTTCCACTGAGCTTTTTTTTTTTTTTGTTAAATTCAGAAGTTATAGTCAAAGTGCTAGTTACTAGTTCTAGTTAAACGAGAGCCAATGTGGTATAGTGGTTTGAGCATTGGACCATGACTCTGGAAACCAGGGTTTGAATCCTCACTCAGCAATGAAAACCACTGGGTGACCCTGGGCAAGTCACACTCTCTCAGCCTCAGAGGAGGATAATGGCAAACCCTCTCTGAACAAAGAAAACCCTGTGATAGGGTCACCTTAGGGTTGCCATAAGTCGGAAACAACTTAAAGGCACACAACAACAACAACAACAACAACAAGTTAAATACTAGTTAAGCATTGGGATCATTTTGTTTTAGTGCCAACATTCTTCTTTTCCTCACACGATTTCTGTTGAATCTGTGTCCTGGGAACAATAGCTGTGTTCACTTGGCGGCCACTTTTACTGGGTCCAGGACAGAAACACACAAGGCAAGTACCCAATACATTTCACTTCAGAAAGTACTGGATTAATTTAAACCAGAAAAAAAAAAATCTTTGGTAATGGTGGACGCTCCCAGGAAATACATTGAGGGCCTCTCTACACTGCAGATATATAGCAGTTTGACACCATTTTATCTACCATAGTTGTATGCTATGGAATCCTGGTAGTTGTAGTTTTGTGAGGTATTTAGCCTGTTCTGTCAGAGAACTCTGGTGCCTCACCAAACTACAAATTCCAGGATTCCATAGGATAGAAGCATGATGGATAAGGTGGTGTCAAACTACTGTATTTCTGCCGTGTAGATAGGCCCTGAGATGAAGAAAATGTCATACGGATCTCCAAAATAAAATTGGTTTATACAGGAAGAAAACCTGGCATTTTCTGAGACTTTTTCCCATTGGGAGGCACCCACTGTAACTTGGGAGGTTTATGAAAGTTTTGGGAGCCTGCCATAAATATAGCTGAGAAATCCATGCATGCAAACATTCACACACAGCATTGATGATATTTCCCATCACTGTTTGTGTACATCATTTCTGAATATCAAATGACTAATTTTCACCATTTGAGGTAGAGCAGTAAGACTGCAAGATGTTTGCACAGGTCACTTTCATTTAGCAAGGCCTACTAAGGAGACAGAAAAACTACGATAGGCAAAATGACCATGGATGACCCATATGCAACCTGAATCCAGGTCTACCTTGGCTCCTGAAATTCAGCGAGTGAAAGCTGAATTCAAATACTGGCTGGGAATTATCAGTGTCCCCTGACAGTGCTGGCTGGCCTGAAGCCTGTGATAGTTTGGCCCTGGCTCACAACAAACAACTCTTGACTTTGATTTTCTGAATAATTAATTACTCTCTTGTTTGTAGACTGCCCTTTTCAGGAACTGTTGTTGAAATTATTACTACCATGAAGCTTCATGACCATCTTGACGCTGTTATATTTCTGGGCCTGTCAATCTTGCTTTCAACTTGATTATATCAAAAAGGCTGCATTTGCGGTCCTAGACTACACCTTAGAGACTGTGGTGGGTGGGGTAGAGGATCCTCTGGAATTATATTACTATGAGAAATGTTGTCCTCAGACTTTTTACAGTGGTGGCTGATGCCACTAAATGCAAGGTGTCTTTGATGTGTCTGTGAATTGACAAATAATTCATTATAGCTCTTCACAGTTTAATTAAAAAAAAAACTGGGCTGGAATTGTGTGGTTCCATCAAGATGAAGCATTCAGCAAAACTTACAGGTCCTTTGATTGAAATGACCATTGCTTATATCATATCTCCTGCATGGATCTGAGTTTCAGCAATAAACAATATAGTCACAAACATGGCATATTCTTATCTGTTCTCAAAACGATATAATTCAATTGGGGCTGCAAGCATGCCATCAGTCAAATCCAAAATATGTAATAATGCCCCGGATTGTGTGTTGTGGTAACAACACATCTTTTATCTTGGCCTGGTTTTGCCTCTGCTCTGCTGATCTGGGGAGAAGGAAGCAGGGCAGTATTGGTGACATAGGCAAAGTAATGGCTCCTCACATTATTCTTTTGGATAATGGCTTTTGTCTAGAAGGGCCAATGTATCCTGTGACTCTGGTTTGTTCTTATGTGCCTTCAACTCATTTCAGATTTATGGTGATCCTAAGGCAAACCTATCAAAGGGTTTTTTTTGGCAAGATGGGGGGGGTCCTTTGCATCCCTCTAAGGCAAAGAGAGTGTGACTTGTTCAAGGGCACCCAGTGGGGTTTCATGGCCAAGAAGGGATTTGAATCCTGGTTGGTTCTGCAGGGGAAGATGGCGGCATAGACAGACCTATGTTTGCTTCAGTCCTTTTTACCCGCCCTTTCTCCAACTTTGTGAGTAGTATATCTTAAGAAGAGTGCTGCCAATTCAACTGATAATTTTGCCTCTCTCATGGGGAAGTCTTTGAACTTGTTGACAACACTTTTAAATTAATACCGGGAGTAAAAAGAGAAGGAGTATGTTAAATATAAGCCTGCTAGTTTAGCCTGATCTTTCCTTGGGGCTGGAAGCTGAAACAACTATTGCTAATTCAACAAGGCATTCTGAATACAACTCACTGCCACAGTCCTAGCTGCTGAGAGCTTTATAATTATCTGGAACTTTATAAATAACATTGTTTGCAAAGAGCTTAAGAATTTAAGAGTATTTTTGGTAACCTGGGCTGCTCGAAAATTGGGACTGTTTGCTCCTCCCCTTGCCTCAGCATTTCTCCCTGGGAGCATATAAGTAAGCCTGCCTTTTACTTTTGTTGGCCTGGGCTGCTCGAAGATTAAAGACTTTGTGAGCTAAGCAAGCAAGCTGACCATGGATGTTAAGGATTTTACCACAGAACTGCTCTCTTCCCCAGAGGCAGCAGTGGTGGTAGCCGCAGCGTGATGCAGAGGGCGAGGTGGGGACGCCAAATGCCCAGGGCCTTTAAAAGGCCCCAGCTCTTCTTCTCCTCCCTCTTCCCCAACGGTAGTGGTGCTGGTGGCGGCGCAGCACAGAGGGTGAGGAGAGATCGCCCAGTGTCCAAGACCCAAATAGTCCCTAACACTATCTGGAATTTCACATTGGTGGTAGTATTCCACTATATAGAGTTGTTGAAGCCACTCTTGGCAGCAGTGGGAAGGTGTGGGCAAGAAACTTACATATTGCCTATCATGGGATGAAGGAAGCGCCATAGGGATGCAGAGACCAAACAACCCCAAATTGTAGATTTTTATAATTATCAAGTCCCTACTGAGAACCACTTTTTGGCTCTAGCAGGTCATAGTAATGATAGTGAAGATCTCGAGACAGACAAGGCATCCAATTGATCTAGTGTAAGTGTAAATCACCCAGGCAACCCTATTTATATCAACAAGGAAAAGGTAATAGGAGAGAGGGACACAGAGCTGTTGGATTTGGTTGACTGTTTAAATTCTATGCAACTTATGGCCATAACAGTTCAGCATATCTATAAGGAACTTGGAATGCTCAATTGTAAAATGGACATTATTACTAAGAACCAGGAATTATTAGGATCTTGGAAGCACACTAACAGTGAGACAGGCTTGGATAAACTCTTCTTCAATAAGCCTATCTTGACATTCCATAAGATAGGAAAGCCTGCACAACTGGTGTTAATTCCCACTAAAGTTTGCTTGGATGTACATATTTACACAGGAACTATGCCCCCTTGGAACACTCTTCAACTCACCAAGAGGTACTTAAATGCTCTACTGAAGATAGAAGTAAAATACCTAGATCTTCACACAGTAGAAATGCTGCCCTCTCATAGCGACCAAGCAAAAGTTACATTAAGTTTCCACACTGACTGTATACCTTTAGAGCTTCTACATCTAAGAGCCAAATTAACATCTAAAGGTATATTTCCCAGACGCATGTTCCATAACGACATTATAGTGCCCCTTGTCACAAGACCAACACACATCCAGCTGAGCCCAAGAAGCTCAAAAGAGCATGAGTTGGAAACATACAACCTGACTTTGGAACATAATCCTATAGCTAATCCCCCCTCATTCCCCATGCAAGATCAACAAGAAATCATCAAGAGTGCTGAACAATTGCTGAATAATAAGGGAAATTTGCCCATGAGCAAAAGTGGTCAACCGGAGATCTTACACCCCACACAGGACTTAGTTGACATCTTGACCAAAGATACTCTATCTAACCCACCTCCATTGTTACCCAAGGGTGCTATTACAATGGATGAGACCCGTCAGTTATTGGGTTCTGTGACGAGGGATGTGGTATCACATGAAATAGGGCTAAATTTCTACTCTTCCAGAGTATTATCTTATGAATTACACAGTGCTGAGGCTGTGAAAACATGGGCACAGGAGCTAGCTGAGCTAGCCCAATGTTCGGACCCTGACTCTGCTAAGGTCCTGACTTGCCGTGATCAGAACACAGGAAAAATAGCAGCTTGGGAAAGAATGGTAGTATTTTCATTGACCATCTGGGCCAATTGAACAATATTGCTTCAGATTGACTAAGTGGGCATGATAGGACATTGAGTAATATCCATTTTCTAACATGGAACATTGCAGGGTGGAGAAATAGAGCTGCCAGCGGGAACTTAATTTTTTTTGTCAGAATTTCATATAATAGCCATCCAAGAAACTTGGTTCAGCTCTGCTAATGAGCAGGCAAACTTACCCAGATTTAAATCCTGGTTCAGATTAGCAAAGAAAGATAATAACAAAGGAAGAGCCTCTGGAGGTTTATGCTTACTAGTGAATGAATCTTTGGGTTGGCAGAGTGAAGAATTAGTAATGGAATCAACCCCACATTATATTTTGGTGGTAAGATTCCTTTTCAAACATATGATTTTAATTTGTTTGAATGTTTACTTGCCACCAACTACCTTGCCTTTTTTCTCTAGTGGCATGTGGGCAGAGCTGGAAAATTTAATAATAGAATTAAACTTGAAATACCCTAGGGCCATCAAAGTTATTATGGGGGATATCAATGCTAACTTGGAGTCTTCCCTACAGGAGTTTGTTCAAAAGGGGATTGTGCTGGCCAATTATCTCCAAAATGGATAATCATGGCACTCTTGTGACAGGATAAGAAACCAAGCAGGTTCCTGGTTTATTTCGCTGGTGTATAATTGTAATCTTCAGTTATTGGGGCGCAGAGCTGATAGCTACATTTATCCATGCTAATTCTTAGACGTAATTATAAAAAATGTTTGTCTACAAAGAAGGCCAATTATACAGCCAGGCTTTAGGTGGACTTGAAATTACCTGCCAAGGGATCTGGCATACAGTCAATGGTATGTTGAAAGAATGTAGGTTCCATTCAGATGTCCCCATTCCAGCTTTAGTTTGGGAGGAATTCTTCTCAAATTTATACCATAGCCCTAATCAAAGACACACGACAGTCACTCCTGTCGTACACTCATCCTTAGCAGAGTTTCCTTTGTGGATTCCAGTTATGGAGGTAGAAACGAAAAATATTATCCAGACCTTGAAACCTAATAAAGCGCCAGACGAATACTTACTTACTCCAGAAATTTTCAAGTCTTACATGGATTGGTGGGCTCCTGTCTTGGCCGGTCTTTTTACCTATATTAACAACACTGGCCATTTCCCTACTGGCTGGAAACTTTCCATCATTGTCCCCATATTCAAAAAAGGTAATAAAAGGGACCCTAAATCTATAGACTTATAAGCCTTATTGACATCATAGCTAAAATGTATACTATACATCTTTTGAGCAGAATTGAAGACTGGATTGCTGATAATAATTTGTTAGTGGAAGAACAAGCGGTTTCAGACCAGGCATCCACTATGGATAATTGCTTTATTTTACATCATCTCATTACCAAGTATATATCTGAAGACAAACAACTGTATACAGCATTTACTGATCTCAGATCAACATTTGATACAATCAATAGAGACATTCTTTGGTCCAAACTGGCAGATATGAACATGGAGCCAAGACTCCTATTTCTGCTTAAAGCTCTTCATTCTGATACCTGTCTCAAAGGGTGTATCAGTGCCAGCGGTTCACTGTCCAAGGAAGTTAACATGTATAAAGGTGTTAGACAGGGATGCATCTTGGTCCCTATTCTATTTAATTTATATGTTAACAATATACCTGGTTTTCTTTCCTCAACATTGGTCCATTCCCCAAAGATTTCTAATACATTTCTCAATGTTCTCTATACTGATGATATGGTTCTGATTGCTCATTCGCAAATAGGTCTGAAATGGCTATTACAGAACCTAGCCACCTACTGTGCTTTGAACTCCTTAGTTATCAACAAAGATAAGTCCAAAGTTATGGTATTTGGGGAAAGGTTTAAAAATCATAATTGGTTTCTGGAGGGAGAACCTATTGAGCAAGTCAATTCTTATTTATATCTAGGGTTATCCTTCTCAAATACCTGGAAATGGACAAGTCACCTAAAAAGGAATAAACAGAGAGCTATAGTGAACTCCTGTGTACTCTATAAACTGATAAATTATAATCCACCCCATTAGTATATCTCCTATCTTAAAAATCTACAAAGCTAAAATCATGCCCATTTTATCATATGGCACAGAACTCTGGGGTCACTTGAAAGTTCCACTTTTGGAGCAGGCACAGAGCTGCTTCCTAAGGAGGATTCTTGGATTAGATAAAAACACGCCAGCCCAAGCAGTGACAGCAGAACTTGGAGTTCATTCAGTTCAGTGTCAGGTTACGATAAAAGCCTTCAACTACTGGCTAAAGATTCTCAAAATGGAGTTAGGGAGACTCCCTAGACTTTGTTTAGAAGAACAGTTGGTTATAGGGAGTTCAAATTTTTGGGTATGCCAACTGTCCACACTATTGTACCAGTTAGGTTTTCCCCCTCTTTACTTTTTTATTCTGGTCACAAGGCTGAGGAAGCTGCAAAACAAACGGTTTGGGACATTAGTGCTCAATCTGACATAGCCTCGTTGGCAGGTTGTAAATCATTGCTCTGGTTAGCTAAAAGTAAAACTGTGTTTGGCCTAGAAAAATATCTTAGGCTACACCTAATTCAGAAGTTGAGAACTGCTTTCACTAGAGCTAGATTTGAGCAATTGAATTCCATGGTAAGAATAGAACGATTTCAAAAAATATCCTTTCACGAAAGAATATGTATTTGTGGTGCTCCCGCTGTAGAGGATATTACACATATTTTGTTCGATTGTTGTATTTATGATAATGAGAGATCCCATTTTTTACAACCATTTTTGGTTAGAATGAACAACTGGGATCTTGCTGTTAAATTGTCCTATTTCCTTGTTGGAGAGAATCTACAACTAATGCGATGTACTACAAAATTTATCATAAAAGCTGCCCACCTAAGAGATCAGTTAATAACACAAAAGGGGGTTCCGTGCCATGGTGATGAGTTTATTTAAATCTTCCTATAGAGCTCCTTTAACCCCCTTGTTTTAGCTTGTTCTATTTCACATGACATTTTATTTTATCTTGTACTTTATTTTATCTAATTTATTTTATCTAACTTTTATGTGTTTCTTCATATCCCCAATTATAGGGTTTAATTTCCTAGTTAATTTTATATATGAATTTTAGATGTGATCTAATTCATTTTTGTATGTACTTTGGTATTCAGATACTTTGTATTCTATTGCATTCCACTGTTGATATGGTCAGTTGATTAATCAATAAATTTGTTGTTGTTGAATCCTGGTCTCCACAGTCATAGTTTAATGCTCAAACCACTACACCACACTGGCTCACTGTAACATAAACTGATAAACTTCTGTAATTACTAAACAATTTACCAAGTTGTGGGCATGGAAAGATTTGGATGAAATCAATTAATCCCCAAAGACTTCATTAAAATTAAAAAAATGTCTTAACTTGGTGCCAGAAGGAAGTCAGTGTTAGTGTCAACTGGGCGTCCAAGGAGAGAGCACTCAACAAGCAAGAAACACTATAGCAGAGAAGACCCTCTTCCACATCCTTTCAGAGTGTATTACTTTCATATTTGCATTTCGTAGACAGAGGAGGATGTGTGCCACAGTACTCAGTCATCTGTAGGGGAGATGTTCCTTCAAGCACTGAAATTCCAAACTGCTTAGAGTTTTAAACAAGCCCCTTGAATTTAGACTGGAAGTGTACTGGCCAAAGCAAGCTCTTTAAAACCAGTGTCATGTGATACTTATAAGGTTTATCTGCCCTGCCAGCTCTCTACCAGCTAAAATTTGCACTCTGTTTTGTTCAGGAGCAGTCCACATGGGATGCATTGCAGTAGAGTAATTGAGAAGTTACCAGTGTGTGAACTACTGTGGTTAGGTTATCCCTGTCCAGGAAAGTCTGTTAACTACTGGACCAGTTGAAACTGGACCCAGGCACTTTGAGCAAATGGAGTCCATCTGACTCTCTTCTGTCAGAGATAGATCTAGGAGTATTTCCAAGCTATGCAACTGCTCCCTTGGGCGAGTCCAACTCCATCCAGAACAGATAGGTTCTAGATCCAGGATGGTTCTGATAGTTAAGAGAAATAAAGCTGAGTGTCACCAAGATACTTATGGCACCCAAACTCCTAACAACCTCACCTGGTCACTTCTTATAAATAGTAAATAGCAAGGGTCATGGGACAGAAGCCTGTGGCACACCACAGCTTATTAGCCATAGAGCTGAACAGGAAACCTTCAATGCCACACCCAGTGGCAGCACTGGAGTGGGGTGGGGTGCAGAGAGGCCAAACCATGGCAGGTGACACCGTTGGAAGGAGGGGTGACACCGGCCTTAGTAATGCCACAGGCCATTCCCATTCCACAGAGCTGGTTCATCGAGATGCTGTGTGTGAGCAATGGCATCAAAATCCACTAAGAGGTACAGGAAGATCAACAGAGTCTTTCATCTGGAATTGAAATCAGTCAGGGCAACTAAGGGTGTTTCATTAACACACGTTGGCCTCAAATGGGTCCAAACATTTGTTTCTTCTAATGGATGAAGCTGCTCTGCCACCACATGCTTGAGCATAAGGCCACAAAAAAGAGGGTAATTCTGGAAATACGATTTGTGAATGGCTTACACAGATAGATATATTTCTAATAACTGAAAAGCTCCACAATGAAATTGTTAGCTGTAATCTATTTCTTCTGACTTTGAAAATGTACATCTTTCTACCTAGAAAAATAAATAAATTCTATGACACCCAAATCTAACAATGAGTTACCAGAAATTATGCCTAAGAAACACAATGGGGCTGTGTTGACTAGTCAAGTACAGGGTAACTATATGTTAACAATTCATGTGCACAGGTGTACACGTAAACACTTCCACGCAATTAGAAACACTGATCTCATGAGGTTTCCAATCGTACTAAGACTCAGGTCATACAGTCACACACACAAAATCTTTTCTGGTAGTGATGTTTGAGGTTTATGCAGAGAAGCCAAAGGGTGGGGGTAGTTCGTGCTCAAGCATTGAGTACATGAAGGTGCCTTCTGAAGAGAGCTAAAAGAGATCTTGTGTGACACATTAAGGTCTTTCCTCCATCTTTCCTAATATCTGAGCTGAGTTGCACAGGTCACCAACACATTTGTTACTTTGAATGTTACCAACTTTTACTTTAGCAGACTCAGCACTGTGCTGCTTAATTCTAAGCATCAACATTATTTTGACACATATCTGATTCAAGTGAAGGTAGTTGTAGATTTTTTGGTTCATTATAGACACCTGATTTCTTTTAGCTGTGCAGAAACCATGCTGGGTGAAGTGGCTTCTTCCTCATCACCATGCAACTTCCTCCTTAACTCATCTTCCTGAGACACATCAACCATGTGTGTGTCCGCTTGTCCTCAAATGTATGTTTAGAAATAGAAGTGGTGTACTTAAATTTTTAAAGCAGCCTGTGGGACTGGCTCCTATCTCAAAAGAGCATCCATAATGATAGAGCTAATGAGGCTGCCCTGAAGTGACTTATACTTGTTTTATCTATTTTTTACTACCTCACCCTGAGAGCTTTGGCTATAGGGTGACTCATAAGTTGAATGAATGAATAAATAAATATGTATAAATTATGCTGAGTTTGTGCATCTGTAAACACAGAGCAAAGTGTTGCCCGGATCTTCCTTGAACTAGGTTCAACTGGCTGCCTGAGGCCTAGTTCCTACGAAGCTCTGTATGGGTTGTAGCATGTTTGACTACTTGGGGGTGGGCAGGGTAGTAGAGAACTCGTATATCTCAATGCCCTCAACAGATAAAATATATAGTTTAGATTCTCCCCCAACACCCCAGTTCTGTGTCAGCTGTTTGTTTGTTTTTTTAATGGAGGAATATTAAATCAAGTGACTCTCTACCCAAGGTAGTTCAGACACTGACTCATCATTACCAGGAGAACTAAGCTGCTACCTACTCTGCTTCCTCCTCCTTATGGGAGAGGAATGGCCCACCAAGAAGCAGGAGAGACCAGCATCCATTTTGCTAAGACTGTCTAAATTGTTTTCTATTTGGCACACTGTGTGTCAGGGGGAAAAAAACCTCTAAAAAAGTAAATACTGGTAGGCTACCTCCCGCAAAGGGTGAGTCTGCTCCTTCAGGGAGGAGCTAGATAAATTGGGGATGGGAAGGTCTGACACATGTTCTTTCCATTCTTGTTGTTGTAATGTGCCTTCACGTTATTGGCCATCATCCAACTTAAAAAAAAAGGGTAAGACAGAAGTACTGATGGGCACTGTCAGCTCTCTATATCCACAGATTTGGCATCCATGGGCTCCACCATCCACAGCCTGAAATTATTCCCAAAAACATAAATTCCAAGAAGCAAATCTTTATTTCACCATTTTATATAAGGGACACCATTTTACTATGCCAATGTATATAATGGGTCTTAAGCATCCACTGAATTTGGTATCCAAAGGGTTGGGGAGGTGTCTTGGAACAAAACCCTAGCAGATACCAAGGGCCCACTGTAGTACTGTCAAGATATTCTGGCAAGTACACCTTCTGTGTGGTGGGGAAAATGTTCATGCCTACTGGCCATGTCTTGTACCAGCCATACCTTTAGCAACCATCTGAAGAGATGTGCACAGCTATGGCTGCATTCTCCACCAGAGAATAGGATGGACAAGCATCCTCTTTTACAGAGGACAGACCTCATCATTTTGAAGGGCCACCAGAGAACAGTCTTCTTTTTGAAGGTGTTTGTTTGAAGGGCTGTCCATTCCAAATCTGATTTAAAGATAAAGAACCATAAGGATGGAGATCAAGGACCTTGAATTTGCCCATCCACAATTAGCAGCTGGTTAGCAGACTCAGCAGTCCCACAGTCACAGTAGTTTCCACTCAGGTGAGATATATTGTACGTGTGTGTGTGTGTGTGTGTGTGTGTGTATAAATAAATAAATAATAAATAATAAATAATCTCTAATTTGGCATCTGAACATGTAAATCATCAGATGCAACTTTATGCAAATTGATCCCTCTTGTGGCTTCTTTTTCATGGTATATACACAGTCACCCTAAGCAAGAACACTCATGGGCCAGCCAGGATTAATAAATAATAGGACTAATCAACATGGCCACCAATTGTGAAGGAGTGTGGGGACAAGGGGTAGGACTAAAACGAGTAAATCTACAATCCTCTCCACATTATTGATTTTACTGAGTGTAAACATTCACATGAATCCCACTCTAGAGTGGCACCAAACTAAAACATGTTTTTTAATGAAAGCTTTCAGGGACTAATTTATTTCAAGTATACAAGTACATGGTTTTAGATTGTTGTAGTTTTTAAAGTGGCTTTAAGTCTTGTTTTTACTGTTACTCGTTTTCTCAAGCAGAGGTGGGCAAAATTTGGCTCTCCAAATATTGTTGGACTGCAACTCCTGTCAGTCTTAAACAGCATAGCTGGCGTTGAGGAATGCTGAGGGTTGCAGTTGATTATCAACTGCAGTGCTTCACATTGCACACCCCTGTTCTAAAGCAACATTGCAGATATCAACAGAGATGCTTCCATAAAACACACACACCTGTATTCCCAAGTATGTAATTATCAGTTTGTTAGACAGTCTCAAAACATGCATGCAATACAATCTCTAAAGGACCATCCACCTCAAACTTTGGCTGATAAGCCCAAACAAAGACTAAAACATACAACCTTAGAATAGCTGATATCTGTTCAATATACATGCATGCTTCATTAGAGACAAATCTTCAGAAACAAGGTCAGATCAGAAAGCACATATATATTCATAAGGCTTCTGTCAACCACATTGTTTTTGGCAGGCAAGGTAGGAAAACCTACTCTAAAACACCTGAGGAAACTGGCAAGAAGATTTCATTAAGCCAGATTGCTTTTAATTTAAAAAGTGTGTGTGTGTGTTTTAAAATATCCATTTTCTCCAACACTGATAAATCTAGAGGAAACAGAATGTAACCACACCTATCTAAAATCTACCACACACCATTTGGAAATACTAACTCACTAGGCCATTTGGATGATGGCAGGCCCTCTTCACTGCACATTGTTAAATCAAATTAAGGGTCATGGTCTCTTTTCATTTTAAACATTACTTAACAATGAATTCAAAATGAAAGTGACATTACATAGATAAATGCACTCATAGGGAGGCATGGAGAGCAGCTGCAATATGCTCTGAGTAATGGATTTAGAATGGAGTTTGATATGTCATAGATGTATACTTGATTCCATTCTGTCCATTAGATGAACAAATATACCTATTTCACATTTCCCTTGTTTTACTGAAGTATAAGGATATTTCTTGGAGCTGTAATTCACAAACCTCACACTACTTTAGTGAACTGGGAACAAAACAGAGCTTGGAAAAATTACTTTTTTGACTACTTCCAGATACCCCAGGAACTCTGGGACCTATACCTTCCATATGATCAGGAATAAACAGGTAATTAACAACAAGAACTAGAGTAAGCAATAATTCATAACCATGTACCTATTGATAAGAGTTTGAAATGGTAATAATTAACCAGGAAAAAGATATTGGGATGGTGGTAGACAGCACAATGAAAACAACTCAGACTAGAGTTTCTCTCTCACTCACATACCTCATTAGAGCAATTGGTCTTCCTTTTCCCAATACTCTGCTGTAGTGAGTGTACCAGTCCACCCATCTCCAAATTCAACCTGTTGCCCCCTTCTGCATTTAAGAGTGTTCTACATAAATAGCATGAAGATTAATAGCACGGAAATTAACTCCGAGAATTCTGTTCTCACCCTTAAGATACAGTTGTACTCTCCCACTCACTCACTCCTTCCTTCCCTCTTCATGCTGTTCCTATTATGACAGGGACATGGAAGCAGAAGAAACATATCAATAAATGCTCCATTTCATAGGTTTGAGGGCATGTTTTTTCTCCATAATGAGAACAGAGATGATGTATGGTGTGGCAAAGATCAATAGGAGAAGATCTGAAACCCAGATCTTCCTAGGCATTTCACAGAGGCAGGTGGTATAACTTTTTCCACTTTACTCCAGTGACCTCTTTACTGGAAGTATTTGATCATAGTGAACTTTCCTTCTTTTTTCCTCCAAAAAAAGGCTCTTCGTCCATCTCAGACTCCCCTCCCTAGCTTTTGAATGGCTTCTCTCACCAAGATGTAAAAACACCCAATTTTCTAGGCACCCCCGTCAATCACTAGGCCCTGACCTGTGCTCAGGAAGGGGGGACTTTCTTAAAACTAAACAAAAAGCTTACTACAAAATACAACAGAACTCAAGGTAGCAGACCCCTTTCTCTGTTTTGAAAGCTTACTGCCAGTATCCTCTCATCAAAGAGTGAGAGAGGCTGTCCCCAAAAGCCACAAAAATTGCTATGTGAACCTCCCAAACAGATGCGTAGATTGTCAAATACTCTGCTGAAGTGCTTGGCATTTTAAGCATGCCAAAATGTTACAAAAGAAATGTTTAACCATGCATTTAAATGTGATCAAAACATAGGTTAATGAGGATGCTAGACAGAATGGACTTGATGTTTGGATGCAGGCAAAAGTGACATGGAGCAAAAACAGACAGGCTCATCTATTTTCCAGTCATTCTTGTCATCACATGAACTGGGTCAAGGATGCCATTTCTGATTTTAGGAGGGGTCTTAGAGCGTTGCTACTTCAGTCTGGGATACCTTTCCTCATTCCCATTTTTCCATTACCTTGGTCTATGGTGTTTTCTAAAAGCAAACTCTATTGTTGGTCACACAATGAAGGAATTGGGAGGCCCCTCTGATGTTCTTGGATTGCAGCTTCCAGCATGCCTCATCATAGGCTGTGCTGGCTAGGGTTGCTGGCAACTACAATGTAACAACATCTGGACCAGGGAGGTAATTCTTTCTGATTTTTTCCCTCTAAGGAAGCAAAAAGTAATTAAAGCAATTTTCTTCTCACTGCAATAAAGTCTTCAAAAACTCAAAAACAGTTTGAGACATACTCTATGCAAAAAATTAAATAAATGCTGTGGTTATTTTGCACAGAAGACAGCATTTTCTATGCAAAAACAGGCTGCATATTCTATGCAGAATAGAATGTGCAGCAAAATGCTGTTTTCTGTGCTGAAATACTATTTTCTATGCAGAAAAATCTTTTTTCTATACAAAACAACTACAGTGTCAGGCTATTAAGATTCTTGACAGCCCAGGATTCTTCTAACCAGGGTTTTTTGACACTTGAGTAACATGTTTTTGACCATTCTGGGGGGGAGTATTTTCAAATATTTTCCCTGTCCCTAATCATTTTGGGTGACCAAAATGGTGGGATGTCAGAAGCCATGCCCTATGAGGAGTGGCTTAGGGAGCTGGGTATGTTTACCCTGGAGAACAAGAGGTTAAGAGGTGACATGATAGCCATGTTTAAATACTTGAAAGGATGTCATATTGAAGAGGGAGCAAGCTTGTTTTCTGCTGCTCCAGAGAATATGACACGGAGCAAAGTACTCAAACTGCAGGAAAAGAGATTCCACCTAAACATTAGGAAGAACTTCCTGATGGTGACAGTGTTTCGACAGTGAAATGTGCTGCCTCAGAGTGTGGCAGAGTCTCCTTCTTTGGAGGTTTTTAAACAGAGGCTGGATGGCCATCTGTTGGGAATGCCTTGATTGTGTATTCCTGCCTGGCAGGGGGTTGGGCTAGATGGCCCTTGTGGTCTCTTCCAACTCTATGATTCTAATCTGGAGAACCACATCATTCCCATCTCTGTGTTGCGGGGCATAAAGACATCCAAACATGTTGCAGGAAAAATCACAACTGTGTCCCCAGTCATACCCCCAAATTCATTAATTTAATTACTTTTATGTATTGAATTTATATTCCACCTCTCTTTCAAAGACAAAAGACTTTGGTGGAATCCATATTCAATGAAGAATTAAAAGGCTTGATTTCAAACAATTAGAAACCTATCTCTTAGAAAGTAACTGACCTATCTTCAGCCAGTAAATTACCAAAAGAGGAAATGAAATAATCCTTCTAAGCACTCAAAAACCATATGTGTGTGCAAATGTAGGAACACAATTTTTTCCTTTTAACTTGTAAGCCTAATGGGCTCAGGGTTTACCATTTATATGTACATAGGGCACTTTTTCTTGCAATGCTGAATGCATGACTCCTGCAAGGAGTATAGACAGTAGGCACACCAGCATTTGGGAGTCACAACTAGGGATCAATTCCACTTCTTGCTCAGGCATTTAATGAACATGCAATGGATAGCAGTATAACATGCTTGATTACTTTGGTTTTTTTAAAAAGAAGGGGCAGGCTCTAACCAGTGTAAATATACAGCTCTGTATGAAACACAATAAAAAAACCAGTTTGTATGTACCCTAAGCAGCACTCAACCCCTTTTGATTTAAGAAATTAATAGTCAGAAATAATAACTTGACCATAATAATTTAGCAATAGTCCTTACTCTTCTAACAAATTAAAAGAAAAATTAAGATTTTAATTTTTAACCAAAAGTATAATCAAAATTCTTCTCTTCCCCTATTTGGGTATTCTTTCCAGTCAATCTGATCAAATGATATTAGTGTGGTGTGAAGTTTCCCCCATAAGGTCAAGATTCAGGCAGCCAATATTAGAGGGGTATTTTTTTTGAAACAAAACTGATAAACAGGGACAACAATGCTCCATGGACAGATCATGTTTTTATCAAAACAACATCTTTGAGAAATGAGCTTCCAGTTTCATTTAAGTGTGTGTGTGTGCTTTGCCCATAGGCTTTCAGGATGCAACATTTGGAGATCTTGAAATGAAGAAAGGACAGTGGGGGAGCTCTGAAATATTTTGAGGGCTTAAACCTTATTGAAAACAAATTGAACACAGGCAATAGTGTGTATGACTGTGCTTTAATCCAAACTGCAATCACTGTCAACTACATTTTCCTGCAAAAAGGCAAAGGCTGTCAATACTTTTGTATATGAAAGATTCCCCTTTGGGGTATTTTGTGGGGAGAGGGGTAGTGGCTTAGCAGAAGTAAGTATGGAACAGTCTAAAGCTACTGCATGCACATGCACACCCACATGCGTGCGCGCGCGCACACACACACATGGCATGAGAAATTGTCTTCCAGGGTTCTTTTTTTAAGCAAACCTTGCGGCAAATATTCAAGTAATAATTTGGCAACATCTGAACTGCTTTGAGCTGCTAGTAATAAAAGCCCTAGCAGCGGGTGAAACCCCAGAGTTACATGTGGTGGATTACTCTTTCAAATAAATTTCACGGCTTGGAAGTTTGCACTTTTTAATTCACCTGCCTACTGCCCCCTGCTGATGGCTGCAAAGAATAAAGACAGCTTAGAATTTTGCCTAGAGTAGAGATTTTCCCTGTATGGGAAATTTCCATCTGCTATTCTAATATGCTTGCATAAAAATCTGAAACTTTGAAAATGGAGAAATCCCAACAGATAAAGATAATGTACTTGTATATATGTATGTGAATAATCTCCCCCTTTTAATCTCCAGCAGCATTACTGACAAATTCATAGGAAGTACAGGGTGGTACCAGTTCCTTATCATAGTATTTTTACATTTCTCCTGTGATGGTTTTAAAACATATAGATTAGATAAGACCTCTGGTGGCATTAAGACATGCACTGGAAAACTGAGAATGAAATACAGTACGGTACTCTTTCCTCAAAAGATTGGTATGGGCTCCTTCAGACAGGGTGAATGTGGCCTGAGGTTGCTGGAGATTGAGGTATTGGTTGCTGTAGTTCTGTTCTTTTTAAAACAGTAGTAGTAGTAGTAGTAGTAGTGAGGAGGAGGAGGAAAAGAACCACCACCACCAGAACCACCACCACCAAACAATGTTTCTATTGTCCTGGACTATTATCTAGCAATTCCTGGCACCATCTGCAACATTTTATTCCTTCTCAGGTGGGTTTCTTTTTAATTCC
The DNA here is from genome assembly GCA_030847615.1 of Gambelia wislizenii. Taxonomy (NCBI): domain Eukaryota; kingdom Metazoa; phylum Chordata; class Lepidosauria; order Squamata; family Crotaphytidae; genus Gambelia; species Gambelia wislizenii. The sequence goes on along the minus strand of JAUMIR010000002.1, from coordinate 312,867,925 downwards.
AAGACATATTGGAACAATATGTTCCCTTTCCTTTTCCTCCTCTCTTAGAGTGCTACAATGTATTAGTGTACCAGTAAAATGGCAGTTTTCCACTATAAAACTCTTTTAAGAAATAAAAATTCATAGAGGAGTAAATTTGCCATTCAGAACCATAGCATCACCTCAGCAAGCCATACCTTAGTTAAAAACAACAAACAAACATCCTTTGGTACAGCCCCAGTCTAGGTATAACCAATCACTACAGACAGCCCTGCAAAAGAATGGAAGGAGTGAATGCACAGGTGACAACCTGCAAAACCTGAGGAGCTGTATCGCAAGAACTCATGCTTCTTGATACCAGTCTGTAAGAGCCTGATCTTATGGCTTCTCCAGTGCAGTATAGTGCCAATTTCCAGATGGATGCTCTCAGTACCCAGCCTCTGACAACATTCATCTCTGTCTGAAATCTTTGCAACTAACACAGTCCTACGGAGATGCTTGGAGGTATGGCTCCTCCGCATTTCCTGCTCTGTTACAAACCTGTGTGTGTTTTAAAAAATAATTATTACATCCCAGCTTTATTTTTTGTCTTTGAATGCTAATCCTGCAAAATGCAAATACAATTTCTCACAGTGTCAAGACCTGAAGCACACTGTATTAAACACTGTGAGGCTCTTAAAAGGAAGAATTTTCTGTATTGCCCTTTCTGCTAACCAGACAGCCAGGTTTAGATGACCACTGAGAATAATGGCTAATGAAATTTCAGTAAAAGCTGCAGCAAACAAATCTTATTAAAGTCACACTTGTCAAAGTGTTTACATTACAACGCCATCCTAATCTGGCTTTCCACAGTATACTTTGTACACAAATTGCAGTTACATTTGGAATTTTATTTTCTCTCCTGACAAGTTGTCAATTCCAGTCTAGAATGCAAAGCAATTCTCTGGAAGCTATTGTACTACTGGGAGCTGTTAGGGCAATAAAATGGCTAGCTGAAAATCAGCAACTGAAAATCATGGAGTGATTGTGGCCTGGAAAAGGTGGAAAAACTTGCAAAACAGTTCAAAGAAAGGTGTGAATCAAATTGCCAGCACTCTAGGAATATGGCTCAATTGCCTGTTGAGCTATATTCCAGGACACAAAGTTATTTGGACCAAGCCAGCCACAGGTTATGCAAATTCAGGCATCAAAGTCTGCCACCCTTTTTCTTGACAAATGAGGATTGATTTAGAGGAGGCCTCTCTTATTTTTTAATGCTATCTCAAATATCACAGAGCCCAACACAGCTTTCCCCAACCTGTGCCAGATCTGCTGGAGTGCTACTCCCACCATCCCTGCCCCAGTGACAGTTCGGGGGTGATAGGACTTAATACTCCAACACATCCCAAAACTAGCAGGTTGAAGTTGATCATCCTAGTTACATGACAGCTGCAAACCCTTCCCTGCACCTCAATAGTATTCAAAGGGACAGCTGTATTAGTCTGTTTTAGCATAAATAGACAGAAAGGAATCCTATATCACATTAGAAATTAACTGGGAGGAAGAAATTTATAGCATAAGCTTTTGTGGACTCATTCAACTTCATTGGATATATGAGCTACAGGTATACCTCGGCTAACAAAGCCTTTGATATATTCAGGGGTAGTGTTGTATTGGCCAGGTAGCAAAATAAAACAAAATACAAAAAACAGTGATATCATTATTGGGCCAACTAAAAAACACAAAATACATCATGCAAGCTTTTGATGTTAGAGCCACAGCTCTACACTTTGTCTCAGATGTTACTTCTGCGGCAACTGGGGCCAATGGGCATTAAGCAACAGGCAATAAAATTTCAAATCCATAAACCGCAGCAGATTAACTTTCACTGAAATCCAGCCTATCCTCTGGCAGTGAAGCCCCCTTTTACAAAGTTTTTTTAATGCTGTTAGCATACCTTACTACCCCTCACTGCAAGATTCCATAACTGGACATATTGGAGAGTTTTGGGGGTCATGTTGGGTGAGGCAAACTGGAGGGCAATCGGTGGTCACAATGACCTGAGACATGCCTAGAAATATAATGATAGGAAAGCCCAAGTTAGGATTATGAGGAAAGCCCCCATAATGGGTTTATGCTAATAACCCAGTCGTTAAGGGTTATGTGCTAATCCTTTCTTCCAGCCTGGGGTGTTTCAGACAATAATTAAATCATACAAACAAATGACCTTTCTTCAATCCATACCCTGCAGAAATCTTCCCTCACACCCCATCCTGTCCAACCATACAAAGTTGTCTTAAGCCCATCAATGCTTTGTCACTCCAGAATTAAAGCAATCAATTGAGTTTCGGTTTCTTTTATCTATCTGGTGAGAAAGCCATCCAGGCTTTGTTATAACCAGCACACCCCTCCAAGACACAGGACAGAGTATAAATATTATAGCCTCAACCATTGCAATGTGTGCCACAGTGTATGGATCCCACCACTCTCTTTCATAGAGTACCCCTGGATCGGAACCGCCTATGCTGCCCTCAGTAACCTGTCTGAATATCTTCACTGCATGGAAATCTCTTCTCCTTGAGACGGGTAACTCTCACCCTATCTTCCTGGATCTCTCTCTCTATGCAACCTTTCTGCCTTACTCTGCTATAGCATTATATGGTCCATAAGAACATATGTTGTGTATGTTAGTTTACTTTATGTATTATTCCAATAAAATACTTTATTTTACTTTAACTGAAGCCTCCTCTACAATTAGCACTGGTATACATAGGTGGACAGATCCCCGAAGTTACCTGCCTTTCACAGGCCTCTTATCTGAGCTAATAATTCCCCCAAATATTAAATGAGATTTTGGCATCACGGGTGAGACTCTAACGTACCCCCCACCTCTTAGGGTAACAATGCCTTACCATCCCTCCCCATTTTATACCTTATCTTCTGTCTAACTTGATGTTATTGTTTTTTTAGCAGTATCAGATTGGGAGGGTGATGAAAGAGGGCTGGAGAAACACAAACTTCTGGTGCTGGGCTGCAACAGTATGTCTGTAGTAAACAGCATAATAAAGCTTGAGTGGGGAAGAATGGAATTCATCTGTAGCAGATCCTACTGTACCTGTGTGCACCTACCTACAACAGGCAAGGTAAACAAAAGCTGCTTCCAAGATCCCAAACTGAGCATGTAAGAACAGCAAAACAGAGAGAAAGGGGGAGAGCAGAAAAGCCTGCCTCACCAACTCCCTCCAGTATGTTAAAACAGCATAGATCTGTACTTCTGCTCCCAAAATGGAAATTGTAAGAAAAGTGTGTCCACTTGATATAGGCTCACAGAGGCACCATGCACAGCCAGGGGACAAACTAACCCCGGAGTAGCCAAACAGCAGAATTGCACAGCAGAATGGGCACAACAACAAAGGCTTTGGCTGGCAGCCATTTCACTGCTCTGACGCACTTTCACACACAAATGAGACACTAAGATCTTTTTCAAACAGGGTAAAAAAAAAAACCCAAGAAGGTTGGGGAAGGATGGGGCTGTAGTGCTTACAGAGCCCCATTTCAGACAGCCCCATCCTCCTCCTGACCTTCCCCCATCCATCCTCTGTGCTGCCAGCACAAGGAACACACTACTTCTATTAATGGAGAACCCCTATCAATAAAAAGCAGCCCCCACAGCATGGAGAAAGGACAGGGGAAGGTTAGGAGGAGGACAGAGCTGTCTGAAACAGGGCTCTGTAAGCATGACAGCCCTGTTCTTCTCCCAACCTCCTCAGGTTTTTTTTTACCCCATTTGAAAAGGTTTTTACAGGCAGCAAGGTTCATCCAAAGATATCTGGAGGTCTTTATCTTCAGTTTCAATATAAACAAACACAGTATATACACAGCAAACCTCATTAATGAACAGCAATTTCTCCAACATCCACCAACACTCTTCTTTCTCCACAGCACCAACCCACACACAATGCATCTTGTACTTTGACTATATAGGAGTGTTTGATTGTTAGCCCTCTGCATAGCCACAGCTGTTATCAAACCCATTTCAGCTGTGCTAGTCAGTGGTCTATGGCTCCAACATTTTTCCTTTTGTACTTAAAGCAATATTACCCTGACAAAGTGCAGGCTGGTGAAAGAAAAAGCCATTCCTGGATGCATTTTGGAAGAAGCCTTCAAGTGGTCTTTAGAAGATTCAAAATGTTTTGTTTACTTACCTGATCTGGTTATTACATTCACATGAGCATATTGTTCATTTGTGTGTATGTGTGTGGAGTATGCTAAAGCATGTTGAACTACTCTTCTTTTTTGTGGTGTAGGTACCTATCCTTATTTTTTCCATGCTACTTTTGCCTCTGGTAGCAAATTTCCTATCAAAGAAGTAATGCCCAGGAAGACATCAACTTCATTAACTGAGTTATAACTGTATCAACAATTCTAAAACCTTAGTGGTAGTTTGAACAGAGACTATGGTTTCTTGGCAGGTCACATATGTTAAAACACAGCACAGCCAGGACTTTATCACAAGGAGCTGCAATTACTGAATTACACAAGGATAATAGTGGCAATGCTCATATCTTAGTACACTACATCAGGACTATCTTATATCTGGTCTGCTCTCTAAACAGTACTGCACCACACCTCTTCATTGACGGGAAAAACCTGTCACTGGCTCTCAGTACGGCTACTATGCCAGTATTCCCCTTTGTGATAAGTTCCTTCTGTAGCAGTAGTGATATGACATAAGTCATGTGACATGAGGGGACATGATTTTCCTCTTCTCTGCCCCCTCTCCCTCACTATTCCCAAACCGGCAAAGATTATTTTATCTCTGTGCCCTTCTCTCCCTCCCCTCTTTTTTGCTGTGATTACATAATTATGGAAAAATGATAAAAAAAATTTAATTGTTTCCCCATAATTATAGAAACATGGCAAAAAAAAAGAGAGAAAGGCATGCATGTGCCAAAGGCGGAGTTACAGAGCTGGTGAGGAGGGACACAAGATTGCCAAAGAAGCACAATCACATCACATTTGCACAATTGAATAGACAGTGCGATACTGAACGTTTCCAAACAGGTATGTTCTCATTTGCTTAACTAACGGAATTGCTGAGAGAAAAGAGGATGGTGTGATAAAGTCCCCACACAGATTCTCCTCAAGCTTGCTTTACAACAATACTTTAGTGGTCCCACATCCGTACAAACCCACTAAACAAAGACTTTCCTCTACAATATATTTCCTTATGCTTTTATTAGAGACCATCCAAAAACTGGCTCCCACCCTTCCCCTTTTAACTATTCTTTATAACTATGGTTAAATTGATACTTATCATTCAAACATGATTTGCATTTCAATTACCACCCCCCCTCTCTCACACACACAATTATTTGTACACATGTCTGTCTACAGAGGCTTCATGTATCTGATGAAGTGGACTAAGTGTGATGTACCAAGAACCCACGCTCACATTCACTCAATAAGAATTCTTTATTGGTAAGGAAACGTGTGTCAGGAACATGGAACAAAGCCAAAACTGAATACAGGCTAGCACCAACCCCCAGATAAACCCTTACAGCATGAGAATGGCATGTAAGGAGGAGAAACGGTCCAGCCAGCACCTGGAGCTGCAACCTTGAGCTGCTGTAGAGAGCAGCGTTCCCAGGCCAACAAGGCGGGCTGGCACCCCTCCAAAGACAGAGGGGCCTAGGCAAAGGAAACAGGCCAAAGTCAGCCTCATGTCAGTCCTCCATGAATTCCACTCTAAATTCAGGGGTGAGCCTGACACTAAGTCCATGAAAGCTTCTGTTGCAGATCAGAACCAAATGTTGTTCCTCCCCCACCATTTTGTGAGGAAAGCTAAAAAAGACTTAATAAAATAAAATAAAATAAAATAAAATAAAATAAAATAAGAAAAAAGTTACAGTTATATCAGAAAAGGAGTGAAGTTCTCCTCTGTGAAATAGTAATGCAGCTTTACTTTGCTTTGGTTACTGCAAAAAAGGAGAGTAGTTTATAACTTGCTGCTTCCAAGTTCTGCCCTATAGTGAACTCTCTAGTGGGTGAGAGCCCTAAGCACAAGACACAACTTTGGTGCGTTGCCTTTCTGTGCCCTAGAGTTGTGCCACATCTAACCTTGACTGAAATGTCAAGGTGAATGTGCAAGTTCTTGCTTTAGGAAGAATGGCTGGAAAGTACGGAAGGCATCTAAAGAAAAAATATAACTTTGACACTTTACATACCACTGAAATTCCACATAAACTACTGTATAAGGTGAGATGATTTTAACTGTTTTGAGGGAACTAAAAGAATTTTGAGCACAATTTCTCATGAAATTTTGCATACCACTGTTCTGGGAATGTAGGTCAGGAATTTAAGGGAGCATAACATAATTAAGCAACAACACATTCAGTGTCATTAAAGGGTGTTTTTTTTTTTTTTGCAAATGTATTGACAACCCACAGAAGAGTTCAATAGCAGAATACAGGTCCTACTAGTATATGGCCCAAAGTTCTGTCTTTGTCAACCATCATGCAATTATTTCTGATATAATTCCAATTTCATTTAAGACCAGTCAGGCTGGGATGGTAATGGGCTAAATTAGATACAATTAAGCATAATAAGTGGTTGAGATTTCACGTCCGAAAGCAGTAAACCTCTACCTAGCCTTTCCCAGATTTAGATCCTAAGATTTTGTTAGAAGTCTCAACTTTCCTGGTCATTGGCCATACCAAAACCATTTGGGAATCCAAGACTTAGAAACAGTGCTTTACCCTATGCTAGAAACAAGAAAGGATGGACAGCTATGTGGCGTGCTTGTGAGTCATCTGATTAGCCACTCTTGAAAACAGTATGTTGAACAAAGTGGAGACCATGGCCTGAGCCAGCAGACCACTGGTGTGTCTCCCAGGTTTTTCCTCTTATATGGGGCCCAGATGTTAAAAGGGGAAAGGAGGTAATTTTAGCAAAATTTTGGCTCCTCTGGAGGAAAAACAACAACAACCTTATGGCCTTACTTAATTCCAAGAACCATTTGCCTCCTTCCACCTGTGGTGGCTGGTGACATTCGAGTCTGCTCTGTGTGACTCCAAGCTTTAAAGGAGCATTCAACAGTGCTGGAACCCCCCCCCTCCAAATAGTTTCAGGAACTTGGATAGTTCCTTTCAAGTTCAGACTATAATCTGGAGGAGATTCACTACTTCACTGAGATGGGAGCCATTAGCTGGCTCATGCTTCCCCAACCACTCCTCCTCCTCAAATAGGTAACTCTCTCTCCCTCACTCCCGAGAATTGAAGGATTTTGAGATTGTTGTATTAAATAGCAAACAAAAGAGACAATAAACAACATTACATGGATACCAGGATGGTATACTGCAGCATTGCCTTAACATGTAGTACCATTGATGAATAGTTTCAATCATGCTATCCCATATTATGATCCTGCCTAACCCTTAGAGTTTGGGAATCAGAGGCTTTTTGAGGTTTTAACTTCACTCATAGGCTTGCACTTCCATCATGAAGAGCAATATCTACATAATCGGTAGCAATTAACAAATAAAGCAATTACGCTGGATGCTTTCAGCATCAGAGATAATTCGTTGGAGAAAAGGGGGGCTATGCAGTAGCAATTATTTTCATTATTTAGTTCTCTCTGACCTCCAACTCTGCCAGCACAGTATTATGAAACTGCAATGTCAAACCTTATCCTACACATAGGTGCTCAAAATTAATCATAGTATCATAGAGTTGGAAGAGACCACAAGGGCCATCCTGTCCAACCCCCTGCCTTGCAGGAATACACAATCAAAGCACTACCATCCAGCCATCCAGCCTCTGTTTAAAAACCTCCAAAGAAAGAGACTCCACCACACTCCAAGGCAGTGCATTCCACTACCAAACAGCTGTCAGGAAGTTCTTCCTAATGTTTAGGTGGAATCTCTTTTCCTGTAGTTTGAGTCCATTGCTCTGTGTCCTAGTCTCTGGAGTAGCAGAAAACAAGCTTGTTCCATCCTCAGTATGACATCCCTTTGAATATTTAAACGTGGCTATTGTGTCACCTCTTAATGTTCTCTTCTTCAAGCTATACATACTCAGCTCCCTAAGTTGCTCCTCATAGGGCGGTGATAACGAACCTATGACATGCATGTCAGCAGTGACACACGTAGCCATTTGGGTTGACACGCGGCCGTAGGCCTCCTCCTCCCCCATCCGCAACCTCACTACCCTCCCAAAAGAGCTGAGTGGCCGCCACTTTAGGGAGGGTGGGAGGGTGGAGGAAAGTGGTGGGAGGGGCTATGAAGCCCTGATTGCCACTTTAGAAAGGTGGGGGGTATAGCCTCACCCCAACCTGGCCACCCCCCCGGAGGCCGGCTGTGCTTCCCCGGAGCCGCCTCAGAAAGGCCCGGTAAGGCGGCGGGTGGGTGGGAGTCTGCCCAGCCTCTCCCTGGCCTTCCTGAGGGGGCTCTGAGGCTTTGAAGCCCTGGAGCCACCTCGGGGAGGCCAGGAAAGGCAGCGGGTGGGCGGGCGAGAGTCTGCCCGGCCTTTCCCCAGCCTTCCCAAGGGGGCTCCGGTGCTTTGAAACCCCAGAGCTCCCTCAGGCAGGGAGGAGAAGGCGGTGGGAGGGCAGGAGGGAGTCTGGCCAGCCTTTCCCCAGGCTTCCCGAAGGGGCTCTGGGGATTGAGAGCCCCATACAGCTTCTTTGGGAAGGTTGGAAGGGGTGGAGGGAGTGTGGCGTAGAGGCTTTTCAGCCATCCCCACCTTCCCAAAGCCGCAACAAGGCTTAGAAAGCTCAATAGCGGCTTTGAGAATGGTGTGGGGGGGGGGGGTAAAAAGCGCCTTTCCCGCCAACTCCCCACTCTCCCGGGGCTTGGCTCTCCCACCCCCCCAATGGAGCCAAGCCCCAGGAGAGAGGGGAGTTGAGCACCTGGCTTGCTCAGCAAGCACTCCATTTAAATCAGCTCCTTTCCCTTGAGTTGGGGGGAAAGATGCTGATTTAAACGGGGTGCTTGCTGAGCAAACCGTGAATAATCAAAACCACGAGAGTGAAAGCTGCAAATGTGGAGGGGCAACTGTATACATTTATGTTATTTAAACAAAAAATATCGTGAAATAATGTTTTTTCCTCAAAGCGAGACACCACCCGAGTTATGCTCAGTTTTTTGGAGAAGTTTGACACACCAAGCTCAAAAGGTTGCCCATCACTGTTAGGGTATGGCTTCCAGACCTTTTACCATTTTGGTCAGCCTCCTCTGGATGCATTCCAGTTTGTCAATATCCTTCTTGAATTGTGGTGCCAAGAACTGGACACAGTAATCCAGGTGAGGTCTGACTGAAGCAGAATAGAGTGGCATTATTACTTCCCTTGATCTAGACATTATACTCCTATTGATGCACTCAGCCTTGATGGTCAGCCTTCTTGGTAGGCACAACCAGCCTCACTGTGTAGTCTGGGAAGAGAGACCCCCCCCCTCCCAGAGCTCAGGAGGCAGCTGACCAACTGACCTAGAACTTCAGGAAGCAAGAGCCCTCTACTAACTGGCAAAGATAGCCAAAGACCAAGAGAGCTGACACCAGGCCACTTGAAGCTGTGGTGAATCCAGACCCATCAACCCAGGGATGTTGGGAATTATTTACGTGGCATACTGGTTTGAGCAGTGGACTACTATTCTAAGTCCACATCCCTGGTCACGCCTGGAAACCCACTAGGTGAACTTGGGCAAGTCACATTGTCTTGGCCTCAGAGGAAGGCAAGGCAAATCCCTCTGAACAAATCTTACCAAGTAAACCCCTTGATAGGTTTGCCTTAGGGCTGCCATAAGTTAGAAATGACTTGAAGGCAAACAACAACCACTATCTCTTCTCTGATGAACTTTCTGCTGGCATTGTGGCTGTGTCCTAAGTCTAGAGGAGGTGTTTGGATCTGGTGTAACTCAAATCCTTCCTCAACTCACCTCTGTTCCTTTTTGGGCTCTTCTTGCAGCAGATCTTAGCCAGAAGGGTAGTTCTGCTGGTAAGTTGCTCTGTTAGAAGATCTCTAAGATCAACTGACCGCAGAGGGCATTTTTACTAACTGAAAATGTTTACAACTAATCCTAATCACCTATAGCTGGCACATCTTTGAGTCAAGATTGCACCGCCTTTCCTACTGTTATCCTTAGGACTTAGCTCCTAAGTAAATGGACTTAGGATTGAACCCTGAATCATTCTAAACAAAGTTTACTTATTATTTTCTTATCGTATTGTTGTCTACACAGATTCTCTCTTGCTTGGAATTTAAAAACAAACATGCATCTTTCAACAGCTAAGAACTCATGCACCTCTATTTTCTGAATCTTAGCTAAAGGGAAATTCATATCTATTTGGCAAACCGAAGCAAAGTAATTAGGAACTGTTTGACACAATTAAATTTGGGACCCATTGTCCATTTCTGTCTACATACATTACAAAGCAGGCCAAAGGGAGCGCCAAGCTGTGTTAATTATAAATAGTTAAGACAGAATCATTTTTAAAATTGTGACTATTACTTGCTTCCTTCTTAACATTTTAAACCTATTTCTTCTCTAATGAATATAGCTTGAATGCATTTTACCTTCTATGCCTTAGGTCTGCAGAATGGCTTTTTGTTTGGACTATTGCTATGTGCTTATACAAGCCTCCCTTTGAAGATTTCTAGTGGCTTCTGTCTCATTGGGGTTGTCTATACGCTCCAGATTTTATTCCAAATTTTAATGGAGCTGTCCAAGGCAGCAAACCCTATCCCTTAAATAGGTTCAGGACCTTGTATAATTCCTTAAAAGTTCACATAAAAACCTGGAGTAGATTCACTTCATATGGAAACAACCAGCTTCCACCAGTCTCTCCAGCCATGTCCACTGGTTCAGAATGCCCCATACAAGCTGCTGACTGGGACCATGATAGGGACTGTGTGACTTCTAGGTTGCAACGGTTACACTGACCACTGTTTCATTTCCAGGAGCAATTCAATGTGATGGTTATTACCTATAAACCTTATATGACTTTGGACCATGTTATCTACAGGAGCAGCCACCTTGGTGTTGAAATCTTCCAGAGTGATCTGCTTCTGTACTACCAACAATTGATGTCCATTTGATGGGAATTCCAGAAACTTCATCAGTGGCCATGACATATTTTTGAAAGTCTCTACCAAGGAGATTTTATCTTCCACCCTTATTCATCTCAGTCTAATGAGGCACCTGTGTAGGGTGTCTGATCACTAGACAGTATGGGATGGGCCTGTTCAACCTGCTCACCAAATCTCAGAAAAGTTACATTTCGAATTTCAACTCCTATAGCCGGGGAGGGGGAGGGGTCACAACCCAATATAATAACTTTTCCAAGCTCTGTGCTCACTTACAACATTAGGACCCATGCTGCTTGGAACACCAGATCATATTCTTCCCTACAAAGGGACAGTTGTCAAGAGTGGGCTATGCCAGCTGCCCAGATATGGAGAGATGCTGGTGCCAGCCCTTTTGTTCTTCACTGCATAGTCACATTCAGCATACTCTGGATCAATAGTGTTCTAGCCAGTACATTATTATCTTTTGTAACATAGGCATCAGGTCACAAGGTCATGTTGATTATGACTCTACTTAGAAAACAAGAACAGCTTGATCCTGCTGTACATACACATTGGCCATATCCTTAACCAAGGCATAGACTTGCTTGGAATTTGAGTGAGATTGAACATGAACTCGTTTGTCTCCAACAGTGAATGAAATTGCAATATGTATATAAAGCCAAGGAAATAATTACCTAAAGACCATCAATTCATATTTCATAAAACAGCAACATGTACTCATATGTGCTGTTAAGTTCTGATTGCTGTCAGACAAACTGAGCTTTAAGAAAGTCACTGTATTTAAGGGGAGCCTTGGCTCTTTATCAGGTGTTTTCCTCACAATGTGGAAGTTTTGTATCTATAAGCAGCAATCTCACTGCTGGAGGAATATAGAGCTGAGCCAAATACATCTTGTGGGAGCTTTCTTACAGAAACTCACACATCTCTGATAGATGATCTACAACAGGGTTTGGCAAAGTACAAACTAAACTCGTTTGGCCACAACGTCCATCACTCCTAGTGATTGGAACCAAAGGTGAAGAATGCTGGGACATGCAGTCTAACATCTGGAGGGCTGCATTTTGCCCACCCCGGATCCAAAGGAACCTGTACTGCAACATTTTCTAGAATCAAGATGTTGAAGGGTGGGGTGGGGAAAAGGAAAGGCCAGATTTGCTCTTAACAGAAAATCGAATAATTCTACCATCTGAAATAAGGTGGTAATGGTGGTGGTGATATCCTTGTGGGAAACTGTGAATAGGAAATGATAACAGCAAATGAGTATAGATGGAACATATGCATTTATATAGTTAGTAGCTATGTCAATGTGGTCAGCCTCCTCTCAGGGGCTCTAAAAGTGGGTGCTGACAGTGCCTCAGTCCCTTCCTGTGCTATCTTCCTCTTGCCTACCTTTTCCCTGTTCTTTCTGTTGGGACCCCCGCCCCCACCACCACAACAAAATGTTGCTGGATGATGCTGTTGCCATCCAGCATAAATTCTTTCTGACATACTATCTAGGTGGTTCAACTAGCTCATGAAAGGTCTAAACATGGTGAGGGAACTTCAACTACAGTGGAACTACTGAAACACTTGAAAGAAATACCAGTATTCTTTGAGCAACCTCAAGAACTGCAGAAATTAAAAATAAATAAATAAATAATAAAGAAGAAATAAAGGAAAGGGTCATAAGGGAAAAACATTAATAGTGATTCTCTCCCTGTAAAACAACAACAACAACAACCCAACTACAATATCTCTGTTCCAGCAATTGGGTGTTGCTTCTCACTGTCTGTGCCTGAGGCAACCATCTCACTTTGTCTAGTGGTAGGGCCAGCACTGTTTGTTTGTTTGTTTGTTTGTTTGTTTATTATATTTATACCCCACTCTTCAGCCACAAAGGCTATCAGAGTGGCTTACAAATGTTAATTTAACAGTTCCTTGCCCTCAGGCTTATTTATACACAGACACAAGGCTTATCTATGCAGGCCAAATACCCCACTTGCCCCTATTCCAGAGCCCTGAAGTCCAGATGACACAGGGCATTTACCCCAATCTGCAGTCCTCACCCCCCCCCCCGGGCAGATAAAGGGTTGGAATGGGGGCAAACTGGGATAGAGCCCAATAAACCGTTATATGAAAATGCCTAGTTTAATCCATTCCCACTAGATCAGGCCCCATGTGTCCTTGGGAGCACATAAGCCAAGCAGGGGGCCCTCAGCATGTGACCAAGGCTAGTCAAATGCAGGGGGCCTGTAGTTACATATTGTGGGCTCCCTTCCTGGCTTCCACATCAGCAGGGAAAATGGAGGCTACGGCAGCAGCAGTGGGCCAGCATTGTGTTTGGATGCTAGCCTGTTTTCTCCAGGTAACGGGGGCAGAACAGGCCAGATCCGGAACCAGGGTATGCTGGTGGGGAGCCAGTGTATCCTGGCTAGTGTAGATAAGCCCTCAGACTCCTCCCCCACCAGCTCTACAATAGGTACGTGACTTGCATGGTTTTTGAAGTCCTTTGAACTCTCTGTGTCTGTCTCAGTGCTTGTTAAATCTATTAAACATTCCTACAAAATGTTTTCAAAACAAGAGTGACTTGCAAAAGCATTTTGCTGTTATTTAAACTGTAAACACAGAGAGCATCTTTTAGCTTCATGTGGCAGCTATAGCATGTCCTTGCACATTTGTGTTTGTGTACTATGGGTTTCAAATGGTATCCTCAAACTAATGCTTTAGATTCAAAGTGCTTGACCAGTTCTTCCAAGGCCAGCTAGCTAGCTGTGACAATATTTTTTCCCCTCAGCCCTGAGTACAGCCTATCAAAAGGTTTTTCTCTCTCCTTCTGGGGCAAACTAAATAAAATAGGAGAGTTGAAAGTATACCCATAAAACTTGAATAAAACATCACATTAAGCACTACTCCAAGTTCTTCTGTCCCTTGTTCAGAGTCATTTTGTTGAAACTCTTTTTTTCCATTAAAGATGTTTGGCTTGGGGGATTTGCCGTTTTGACAGATAGAGCAAACATATTACAGAGAAACGTTAACAGGAGAAAAAATGAGGGAAAATTCAATGGACACGTTCAGAGAAGGCTGGGGAACAAACATGTCATGCATACATAACAAAACACAGATAAGAAAGCCTAAGTACAGGCCTCAAAGTCAACTGTGCGAGGACAAATTTTATTTGCTGCACATGAAAGGAAACTGGAGACCAGAGCCAACAAAGCAAACTTGAGGTTGATGGTTATGAGTGATCTCAGATATCTAGAGTCGCCAGATGGAATTTGGATGCTAGGCTTGTCATAGCATTATGGAAGACATAATTTTGGCAGTTGTACTTTTACCTACAATGGAAGCACTAGGGTGGGAGTAACTGCCTGTGCCAGAATGAGTCTATCTACACAATTATAAAAATAATCAAACCAGCCTCATGGTTGGTGGTGTTGGCAGCCACCATGACAGAAGAAAGGTGCCAGCATCAATGTGTTATTCTTCTGTCATTTTTTTTTAAAGTGGGCTCAATATACCTGCAAGTCCCAGCCTTTTGGATTTCTATTCCTATTTTCAGAAAGGTACCCTTCATTTTTATTTTTTAAAAACTTTTTTTTTTTTTTTGCAGAGTAAGGCTTCCTTGCCAACTGTTTTTGTAGAGCTGTGTGCTCCCTTGCCACTCTCCAAGCTGAGGTGGAGAGCTAGGGTTTTTTTCATGTTGCTCAGGGGCACCCTGGAAGTATAACATGACTGAAAGAGAAATCTGCTGGCCTTGGCCTGCGTTGACCTTAGGAGGAGAAGGCATGGCATTGTCGCTGAGCTTGGGATGTTCTTTTGAGGTGATCTACTAGTAAGTCAACTGAAAAACAAAACAGACTGTGACATCAGGAACAAGCCCATATTGCTTCTCAGGTGGGTGAGGTGGGGATGAAATGTTTGACTAATTTTGATTCCAAAGGGAACAACAAGTAATTTGAGCAATTTTGTGAAGCCTTCAAAAACTATTCAGTTTAGAATGTGTTCTGTGCAAAATTTGCACATATTTTTCAGCAGAAAATAGTAGTTTCTCCATGGGAAAATGATTTTCTGTACAGAAAAATGCATTTCTGTGCAGAAGTATTATTTTCTGCACAGAAAATGCTGTTTTCTATTCAGAAAATGTTATGGTTCTGGACTCATTTTGCACCAATTTGCATATAGTGGTTTTGCATAGAAAACAGCATTTCCACACAGGAAACAGCATTTTCTGCACAAAAATCATATATCTGAGGGAAAAAAAAAGATGTTCCCTATGATGAAAATGCTGACACCCCTCCCCCAACATGTGAAGTCCCAAACTCTGAAGATTCTTGTCAATCCAGGGTTTGTGCCATCAGTGTTTCCAAAATAGTGAGAAACATGCTTTTCAACCATTTTTCAAATACATTCAAATATTCTTTCTATCCCTACAAAGAGGTGGGGTCCTGGAAAGCAGAACTTTCAGCAGGTACTCTTTATGCTCCTAAATATGTGCAGAAGAAATCTTCAATAATTACCATGTTTTCATGCAAAGATCTTAAGCAAGCAAATCCTGACAACTCTAAACTCACGAAGGAACAGCAAATTCTGGCCTCCTTTACTAGCCAGGAAACCACACAAAGTACTGATCCCCAGAAAAACATGACACCTAGGAATAAATTATACTTTTATTGTTTAGTTCTTTATAAGAACATTCCAAAATCTGCAAATCTTCAGAGATAGCATGGGAAAAGCTTGAAGTAACAAAAATGTGTAGGAGGAAGTTCAAACTCTTGTGCATCCTGATAGTTCTTAGGTCTTAAAACAGGTGGGAATTGTGAGATTCACACCCCAAATATTGGTGAAAAATGGAGATTTATGCCTCCAGAAGCCTCCCAGAGCTGTGAGTGAAGGATATTTGCTCCTCATCTGACACCTTCTTTGGGCCTCAAATAATGGCTGGCAATGCAGGTACAGATTTGTAACTTAAGAGTTCTTCATTGTGGTCTCTGTGAAATCACACAATTGGGTACTGTGCCTGTACAGAAACAGCATTCGGAAGATTCTAGAGCAGTCAGTTAGAGCTTTTTGGTGGTAGCTTCACACCTCCCTGTGGTATATACTGTAAATAAGCACACACAAAATACCTCAGATGTTTTCTTTCTTTTTTTAATATTTATTTTAGTGCACATCTCACATTTGTCAACAGATATAATCAAGAAATTCAACAATAATCTGCATTCATTTTAACATACATATCAAACATATACATACATATCGTAATCATACCTAAATCTTACTCTCTATTTTCTTTCATCTTTTCATCTTTTCATCCTTTCTTCTGTCTTTCTTCCAATGCCTCTTCCATTTCTTTCCTTCTTACATTCTCCTTCGTCTTCCACATTCCATCCTTACACCTACACTCACCCTCACACTTACTTTCCTTTCTGAATCCATCTCTTTCTTCTTGACTTCCCCTGTTCTCTTCCCATTTGGGATGTTTTCCTTCAATCGAAAGAAAACACCTCAGATGTTTTTCTGTCCACCACAACAGCAGCCACAGAATGTTCTCTGGTAGCAGTTGTTTCATATTCATTTTCACCATGTCTACAAATTCTTCCAAGAGGCATACTGTCTGCAATGTGAAGATTCCTGGTTGGGATGGACACTTGCAAGGCCTTCACTCCACAATTTATAATCTGCCTGGATTATAAATACCACCCCCCAGAACCCACTTTAAACTCAAGGGAGCTACTCTGTGTGATGAAGGCTTTCATCGCAGGTGAGTGGGGCACTTCAGAATGAAACGGCCAGCTCCTTCCCATTCCTGAGCTACAGTTTGATGAGCTTCTGCTTGTTGTACCTTGGTTTAGGATTAGGAGGGGGCTTGTTGCACCATGGCTAGGGATGGGAGGGGGCTAGTCATGTCATTCTGAAGTGCTCCATACACACCATAGATCACCATCTCATGGAGTAGCTCCCTCATGTTTAAGGTGGGTTCCAGGGGTCAATTAGGCCATTTGCAACTACATGTACATTGTTACAAATGAGATGTAGGATCTCCACTGATATTTTTATGAGACCAGAAATTACCTTCTACTTTCTATAAATGATGTGTGGGCATGGCCTGCAGGGGCCTCCTCTGGGCAGATAACCACCACTGTCATCAAACTCACTTCAGATAAGCACTCCTGTCATAAAAGTCTGGGATTGAATCCTTGTGTCCTCAGCAGTGAGTATTAAAGAGCTGCCACCTCTTCCCCTCATAGCCTTCTCACCTTTAGTGGCTAAATGTCAGGTTAGGTACAACTTGGTCCTCTCCATGCTGAGAATGGTTGTGCCTGTTGAACTTGTCCAGTACAGATGGTGGAGGATGTTGTTCCATTTGTTTTTGACAGGAACTTTTCAAAATTCACAATTCTCATCATAAACAGGATCGAAAGAACTGGAGATGAAAGAAAGAAATTCTAAAGTAGGAGAAAATGCAACTGGCAGATTCCTCCATATATAGTGATAGCAGGCAGAGACCAACCCAGCCCTGTGGGTTGAGCAGAGAAGGAGCAACTTCAGGGAGTTCATTTCTCCATTCCCTGGCAGAAAGAAAATTGTAAGCCTGAGGGCATGGACTGTCTTATTGCTGTCTGGGAGCCTTTTTCAGCTAAGAAGCTGGGGAAAAAATACTAATGCAAAGAAGGAGGAGTTTGGAAGAAAGCCTTCGACTTCACATAGTGTTGAGGAAGATTGTCACTCTGAAAGAGCCCTATTTCCAATGACTGGAAACCAATAAAGCCAGGATTATTCAATGTTTGGAAATATAACAATAACAACAACAACCACAGGGCTTCACAGAGCATTCCGCGAAGAAAGCAAGGTGAGAAATGGGCCTATGAATAATTTTCAGCAGCCAGCCAAGTAGAGAACTTTGAAATGAAGCATTTCTTACTTTCCCCCTCTTCTTTATTATTCAAGGCAAGTAGAAGCAAAAGGAAAGTCAACTGGAGAAATAAAAATGCACTGATGGATTGTGACATTTCTTCTGTTTGCGTGTCTACCTTGCTGACAATTGGTGGTTATTAAAGCCATTGTGATGCTTGAGGGCACCGTTTTCAATTGCCTTAGCTTTGAAATACATTCATCAGAAAATATGCCATGTAAAACCACAAAACTACCATGAGTCTGGGAGCTTTCTAGAAACCTGCTCTGAACATTTGGCAGTAAGAGGGACAGTGAGGCTGTTTGATCCTTCATCTTATAAAAAATGACTAGCACGATCTTCCAATTTTCCATTCAGTGTGTAGGCTCCACACTTTCAGGGAGCCTTACACAAGATGTTCTAATTCTCAGCATGTCTATGTGCTGCTGCATCTGAGGCCCATTTGGGAGTTGTCTCCCTTTTGGCCCTGACTGCCCAGCCACCCAGTAAAAAGGGTAAAAGGAATGGAGGGTGGCTTCCTCTCCTTGCTCCTGTTTAAAGTGAATAGGCGAACAGGCAATACCAGCAAGGATGAGAAGCAGCAGAACCAGGAAAGCTCTAGGAACTAGCATTGTCATCTTGAGAAGGTGTAGGCCACAATGGATACCCAGCAAGTTGAGTATGGACATTGGCCCTGCATGCAATCTTATCACCTTCCAGATGATGCTGGGCTGCAACTTCCATTAGCCCCAGCTGGCAAAGCTGCAGGTGAGGGATGGTGGGAACCGCAGGCCAATGACATCTTGAGGGCCACAAGTAACCCATGCCTGCTCTATGTAACCACCAATTCAGCTTATACACAAAGGAGCATTTTTGCAGGATTTACACAGAAAGCCTTTTCCCACATCACAGTTGTAACATTATAATTCCACTTTAACTTCCATGATTCGATCCTATGGAATCCCTGGCATTTGTAGTTTGCTGAGGCACTTAGAGCTCTCAGGTATACAATTCTAAATGCTCTTCCCTAAACTGCAAATCCTGAGATTCTGGAATCCTGGACCCATGGCAGTTAACATGGGATCATAGTGCTTTCAGTATGTAAAATGACAAGCCCCCCAGCTGTCTATTTCAGTCAGTGCCCTAACATCAGTGAATGTCTAAAAAGTTGTGTGTTTTAGACAATGTTCAGACAAAGCCAGTATAAAATGATCAGCCCACAGTACTCCACCCCTTTCTGTGGTTTTTTAAGTCCTTGTCAATTATGAAAAATGATTGTTTGGATTCCGAGTCAGATATAAGAGCTATGCCTGCATGGAATACAGCTCTTGGAAATTAGGTTCAAATGCATGTAAGCACTGAGATTGCATGACCAGTAGATGTGATTCTGAGCTGATGTGACATATTCATATAACATTTGTGTGTGTGTGCGTGCACATGTGCATCCGTGCACATATGTATGTCAAGCAGTGTGCACATCACTCAGCCTAAGTGACCTTTCTGTTGTCAGGATAAATACAACCTTTATGCTCTCTCTCAAGGCATCTCTATCTACAATATAGATATCTATGTTACTGATTTCTCCTTTACCTCAAGGAACCTGGAGAACTCCAGTTCTCTGAGGACAGCTAAGCCTAAGAATCTGTCAAAGAAAATTCTCAGTGCCCTCATCAGACATTCCTAGGTTTCTTTGTTGGGAGCCAAAGTGTGTAAAACTAGTCTAAAACTGATAACATGTTTATAGTGTATGTAAGATCCAACAATCTTTCCCTGTTTGTCTTTTCAAACCATTTCTAGGCTGGTGGAGGGAGAGGAGAAAATGCAATCTTCTTCCAATTTTAAATGCTTTTCTTCTGTTGCTCAGCTGAGAAATGACAGAAGGATATAAGAGCACAAGGGGAAGAGATTTTTCTTTGGAGTATCATTTTGCTTTGAAACATGCTGCTCTTCTTTTATCTTTTTGAACTGTGGCATGGTTGGTAAAAACTATGGAGTGGTACTTGGAGTAATTAATCATCCTTTCATGCCTCCCAGAAGTAAAGAATATTGTGGGACCATGAGCCCTTCCACACTACACAATTATAGCAATATGATCCCACATTAACTGCTATGGCTGCATCCCATGGAATCCTGGGGTGTGTAGTTTAGTGTGTCACTGGAGCTCTTTGACTGACAAATGTGTGTGTGTGTGCCTTCAAGTCACCTGTCGACTTATGGTGACCCCATAAATTGCATAGAGCTTTCTTAAGCAAGTATTATTCAGAGGTGGTATCGATAGTTCCTTCCTCTGAAATATACAGCACCAGGTCAGCTGGTATTTGTTGGCTGACCCTGCTTAGCTTCCAAGAACAAATGGATCTGGTGCCTTTCCCTAAAATGCGTACAACAGGATTCCACAGGAGAGAACCATGGCATTTAAATCTCTCTCTCTCTCTCTCTCTCTCTCTGTGTGTGTGTGTGTGTAGCGGGGCGGTGGTGGTGTGTGACAAGGTGTTCTTAGCCTCAGCCTCCTGGATGCCACATCCAACTTGAAAGGAACTACATATGTGGAACTCCACATATGGAACTCCACAGAATATGAGAATGAGAACAAGAAAATAGAAAGACATACAGCATAGACAGACAACCTCTTTCTGGCCCATGGGCTAGATGATCAGTGACTGGTGATAACAGATAGTCCATATAGAGAAATACAGAGATGGAAACTCTCTCCATTATGCTTCCATGACACAACTACTGTGCAAAGACTTGAATTCAGTTATTAATGTCAACTGGATTAGACCAACTGAATCCATGAAATTCACACAAAGTGTTGACTTATTAAATCCCCATTGACTCAAGAGGTCTATTCTTATTGGTAATGACAATTGGCTTCAGGTCTGGGATAACTGTGGCTGCAAATACAGAGGTGTATCCTCAGTTTTAAAAAAACAAAACAAAATAGAAGCACAATAGGAAAAGAGAGGGGAGGAAAATCCAAAGTTTGAGAAAAACAATTGTTGTAAGCTAGAATTTTTTTTATCCAGCATCTGGATTCCCCCTCTCTTTCCCCTCTGAACCCCCCAGCAACAATATATTGAGCAGACTGTGAAACTGCCATGTTGGCTGAATGTATAAATGTCAACATGATTTTAGAGTGATCAATTGCATCCATCAGAGTTAAAAGAAATAACAGTGGGACTGCAGGAGACAACTATAATATGCCTTTATACCTATATTTCTACAGACATGCACATGTGCACATGCACACACACTCAGGGTTTGCTCATTCTAATAGGTTTTGACCTTAGAGACTTGGATGCTTTTTTGCACACTGTTGCTTCAACCATTCAGAAATAATTGAACAGCTTAGTAATAAAATATTAACAATTCTGCTGTTTGAACGCAACACTTTAACAAGGAGAGGGGAATTAGGGGGGAACGCTAGGGTATTTCTTGCCTCTATTCAGAAACAGCTCCAAATTTATCTAAATGAGCTTCATTCCATACATTTATGCAGTTTTGTCAATTTGCACACACTGAACAGTGAGCAATGCCACCCAATCCTTGCTCCTTGATGAGTATGCCAGTACAATACACAAAATAGCAACTAACATTGACATTTGACTCTGAAAGATATAGCATACAAAGTGGTCCTAAGTATAACTTAATCCCCACCACTGCTTAAAATGCCACAGTCTGAGCTGAAGTCTTTGGTGGGCTGTGTTTTGAAGAGATTCATTTAATGGGTAGTTGCGTCCAAAAGACTGGCCATTGTACTTCAGTTGGAGGCCCTGGCTACTCCTTTCTCTGGCTGTGTAGTGGTTGCTGGATCACTGCTTGCTGTACCCCCCATGACCATTCATTGGCTGGGGCGTGGAGACGTGTTCAGGCAACATGTGGCTTGTGTTGCATAGCTAGAGAAAAATAGGAGTAGTGTACTTGCTGGAGGTCCAGGAGGATGAAGATCACTCCATTCTACAATGGCAGTTGGATAGGGCCCAGGCACACACAGTGGCTGAGGAGATGGAACTACAACTTGATGCCATCCAGTTGCTATTGCAGAGGTAGGGGGGAAATGCTGTACAAGGAGATCCTGGGTACTTCCTTCTGCAATGCCGAAAAACTACATAATCTGTCATAACCCTTAGTTATGCCAGTGCAAATAACCAAAGGAATTCCTGTTAGTATCTCAGGGGCTTACTGCATTCCAAAGTAAAATGGCAGTGCTGCAAGAAGGTTCCATCGTCTGTACTGCCTTACTGCATGATGCTGTCATTCCTCCAGTGTTCTTTTGTTCCAGTCCCATGGGAGATTGGGGTAAAACCATGTCTTTTTTCTAACTGGAAAAACCCATTAGCAAAAAGATGCAATTTTACCTTAACCTTCCATGAGACCAGAACAAAAGAATGACAACGGCATGCTGTAAGGCAGCATGGAAGATGGAACCTTTCTGCTGTGCTGCCGCTTTAATTCAGAGTGCAGTATGCATACATCTGAAATGTTAGGCCATTTGTAGCTGCAAAACAGAGACCAGTCTTCTGAGAGAACTGAAGATGGCCTGATAAAAGCAGCATTACTTATAGGTATTCTTTTTGGCCCAGTACTGGAAAATAGGTTTCCCAGGGTTTGGAGGGAGGCGAGGGAAGAGAAGCACTACAATGAACTACAAAGTTTGACCAGAGACTATACTCAAAGGAGGAAAGCATGCTATTAAAAACAATGGGTATATCAGTCATACTGATTTTTTTAAAAACATCCATTTTTATGGAGAGGGAATGAATCAACCCATTGTTTCCCTTTAAAATGCTTGTACTGAAGGATTGTATTCTTCCATATGTATCTGTCCCTGTCTTGAGATCTTCGGGAGACGCCCTTCTCTCTCTCCCCCACACCCTCACAGGTATGTCTGGTGGGAATATGGGAGAGGGCCTTCTTGGCGGCGGCTGCCAGGCTGTGGAACTCCCTTCCTAGAGATGCTAGACAGGCATCCTCCTTACTAACTTTTTATAAGCAGGTGAAGACTTTTAAAAAATAAATAAATAAATTGGCAGGCCTTTTAAGACTGGGTGCTCAAGGGAAAGGGGCCTTGCACAAAATACTGTATTGCCTGTTGGTTATTTTCTTTGTCATGGTTATACTTTTAAATGCTTTTAATTTTATTGATATTTAATTATATTTAAATATAATTATATTAATTATATTTTTAACTCTTTTGTACATACAGTTGTCCCTTCATATTTGCTGGGGTTTGGTTCCAGGACCCCCCATGGATACCAAAATCTGTGAATACTCAAGTCCCATTATATGCAATGGCATAGCAAAATGGTGTCCCTTATAATAAGATGGCCCTGTTATCAGGTGAAGTGAAGGACCCATCTCCAATGACTGCTTCTATGGGGTAGGCATTGACAGAAAATTACTGAAGGACAGAATTGTATGTGCATCACACAATCTGTTCTCTGACCCCTAAGGGGCCCAATGGCCCCAGGTGAAACAGAGACAGTCAGCCTTCTTATAAGATTCAGCTGCCAGTTTGGTCAGCTTCTGTAAATTTCATATAAAACATTTTGCTCTTCCTCTTAGGCAGCAATATGCTTGGCCTCCCTTGGCATTGGTCCATGGATACCTTCTTGTTGAAAAGGTAAAGTGCACAGAAACTCCCCCCCCCGCCCCATCTGTGAGGTAGTTTTTGAAATAGGTAGTAACAGAAAGAAGGGATGACATGAAAGAAATATGGGTCTGCCCATCAGGTCACATTTGGCGTTCAGGTGTCTCTTTTTATTTGGAAGGATGGGAATATGTGTTTGTGAGGTTGTCTATACAGTGAAAATACTCCTCATGGAATTCAAGGAGAATACAATTTGTCTTAATGAGATCCTGCATCAATCCACCGTATTCAATAGGAAGGAGAGCAAAAATGCCAAAAACTCTGCAGGAAAAGCCTTTGCAGCTTTCCCCATATTTAAAAAAAAACTCAGTGGGGAGCACATTCCTGCTTGTTGGGACAACCGATTCCTTTGGTGCATATTCCCAATAAGAGCAGAAGTGAAAGCTGAAACCACCATGTTGGATTTTTGCTATAGCAGTCATGCCCTATAGTGAGAAAATAGCTTTTTTTGTTTGCTTCTTCGTTAAAGTGGAAGATTGCACCTTGGATTTAGGGACCCTGTTCAGTGGCAGCAACTCACTGTAAATAAAAATGCAAGTAATTCACTCACACCCACCATCTTGATTCACAGGCATGCCCATTGGAACAGTGAAAGTGGCTAGCTTTGCATGCTTGTGATCTTCCAAAGAAGGAGGAGGAGGAGGAGGAGGAGGAGGAGGAGGAATAACTTTTTCATGCATAGTCTCTGTCTCATTCATTCCTGTAATGTTATAAGGTTGCCACCAGGGGCTGTGTGAAATTACACAACTATAGCTCTATGATTCCACTTTAACTTCCATGATTCCATTCTATGGAATAGTGGGATTTGCAGTTGGGAGAGGGGAATCTTCAGACTACTGAACCAGCAAGTTCTATTGCCTAACCATAGTATGGATTCCATAGGGTCCAACCTTTGCAGTTAAAGTGGAATCATAATGCTATAACTGTGTACTGTAAAAAGACTCCAGGTCTCAGGTAGAGATATTAAAGGGAGATTATCAGGTGTGGCAAAAGCTGCATCAAAAATAGTAAGAAGAACATGAAGGGGTGAGATTATCAGATGACATTGTCCTTCAGCATCCCTGGGTCGTAGCACGGCCATGATAAAAGTGTCCCATTTTATTAGCGGCTTGTCAATAGGAAAATGGAGCCTCGGCTGTGGTAGTGCTACACCCCTGGAATGGCTGAAGGATGTGAGCTTCTGGTAAGGTTGCCCTTTATGTACTCCTCCCATTGTTCTGATGTGGTTTGGAACACAATTTTTTTTGCCATGTTCTACCACATCTGATAATCTCCATCGTCTGGCTTTTGGTTCTTCTTTCTAGATAGTTGCCAGAAAGATGGGAGGAAAAGCTGCTTTCCACCCCCATTTCACCGCTCTTAAGGTATAACCTTTAGGTAACTCAATAGCATTTGTGTTGAATTCTGCCCCCTGATGGCCCCAACCAATAAAACGTTTCCTGCACCCAGTGGTTACTGGTAGCTCTAATGTCAGTGGTGTGGTGCATTCACTATGGATTTTATTCTAAATATTATAGGAACGTTCAAAGTACTGAACCTATTTTAAGGCTGGGGTTCTGCATCTTGCAAGGCTCCTTTAAAATTTCTGCTAAAATCTGTAGTAAATTCCCCAAAGCATGAACACAAAAGCCACCAGCCGCCAATGGCTGTGCCTGTAGTGCTGTTCTAGGTTCCAGCAGCTCCATTTTTTACATTTAGCATTTTATCCATCCTCTTTTTAGTGAGGACTTGGGAGAGTGAGTCAGAACCATATTCCTGCAGGGAAACCTTATCCTGGAACTTGATTTTACAGCATAGATCAAAGTGATCTAGTTTTGTTTTGTTTTTTGGCAAAATGTGGCTGTTCCACCACTTAAATTTATCACCAGACCAGAAAGTACAAGATCTTCCTGAACCATCACCAAACTTTGAAAACATAGGGGGCTATAGCTTCATACAAGGCAGGAACAGAGGCAGATTGTACGGGGAAAGACTTTGTAGTTGCACAATGGAGAAAAGGAGATTGCCTTTTTTATTGCCTTCTTAGCAGGGACTCTCTCTGTAATAGTTCAAACAAGCAAGATGCAACTCTGTGACTCCCCAATGCCACCTTTCTATCCCCACATGATTTTTTTTATCATCTCAGCCTGATAAAGAAGCCAGTGTGCTTCAAAAGCTAGCACAATGATTTTTGTGCCTTCTGGCTGGCCTAATAAAAATACCATAGAATCATAGAATCATAGAATTGTAGAGTTGGAAGAGACCACAAAAACCATCCAGTCCAACCCCCTGCCATGGGGGATTGATCATGGAGGAAATCATGATCAAAGCATCCCCGACAGATGGCCATCCAGCCTCTGTTTAAAGACCTCCAAGGAAGGAGACCCTACCACGCTCCGAGGGAGTGTGTTCCACTGCCGAACAGCTCTTACTGTCAAAAAGTTCCTCCTAATGTTGAGGTGGAATCTCTGTTCCTGGAGCTTGCATCCATTGCTCCGTGTTCCAGTCTCTGGAGCAGCAGAAAACAAGCCCGCTCCATCCTCAATGTGACACCCCTTCAAATACTTAAACAGGGCTATCATATCACCTCTTAACCGTCTTTTTTCCAGGCTAAACATACCCAGCTCCCTAAGTCTCTCCTCATAAGGCATCGTTTCCAGACCTTTCACCATTTTAGTCACCCTTCTTTGGACACGCTCCAATTTGTCCATATCCTTTTTGAATTGTGGTGCCCAGAACTGGACACAGTATTTTAGGTGAGGCCTGACCAAGGCAGAATAAAGTGGCACTATCACTTCCCTTGATCTAGACACTATACTTCTATTGATGTAGCCCAAAATGGCATTGGCTTTTTTCACAATATGGATTCTGCACTTTGTCCTGTGGTCAA
The DNA here is from genome assembly GCA_030847615.1 of Gambelia wislizenii. Lineage (NCBI taxonomy): Eukaryota > Metazoa > Chordata > Lepidosauria > Squamata > Crotaphytidae > Gambelia > Gambelia wislizenii. Next base: position 312,841,491 of record JAUMIR010000002.1, on the reverse strand, counting down.
CATAGTTATCTTATATACATGTGTGTGAAAATTGGAGACTAGGGAGATTGTCAGATGGGGACAAATATAGCATCCCCGTCCCGCCTTCTAAATACTGCCCCGCTCCCATCCCTGTAATGGAATAAAATATTTTTTTTCAGACACCTACCTTTTTACCACGATCAAAAGTAACCCCCCCCCCCGCGCCGACAGCCCAGGTATGAATGGAGCTCTCACAGAGCCCCATTCACTTCCTGGAAAGCAAATCGTGGCCATTCTCGCAAGAGAATGAAATTCAAAAATAAAAATAAAAGCTAAGAAGTGATGGCAAGCACAAAAACACACTAAAACAAACAAACAAAAAACCCCAAGTAAACAGGGGAGGTACAAAAAAGGGTGTCAATTACCTGGATGTCCCGATCAGCGTCCTGTACAGACCTTACAGGGAGGCTGGGATCATGCAGGAAATGCAAATAAAACCAAAAATAAACATCAAAAAATTAAACCAAGTACCTAAACACACTAAAAGCAAACAAACAAGTAAACAGGGGAGGGTAAAAAAAGGGTGTCACTTACCTGGATGTCTCAATCACCACTGCAAGTGTCCTGTACGGACCTTATAGGACCTTACAGGGAGGCTGGCATCACATGGGAAATACAAAAATAAAACCAAAAAGTAGACGTCAAAAAATTAAACCAAGTACTTAAACACACTAAAAAGAACACAAAATTTACCCCAAGTAAACAGGGGAGGGGCAAAAAAAGCCGGCTGTCACTTACCTGGATGTCCTGATTGCCACTGGAAGTGTGTGGCATGGACCTCCCAGATCGTGCCACAGGAACGGGGCACATTCTCTCTTGCCCGTGATTCCATTACTGAAACAGAACGGGCAATCTATTGAAGGCTTTTGCGATCTATTGAAGGCTTTTGCCCATCAATAAAAAAGAAACGGAATGGAATGGAAGCAGAACGAGACAGGGATGACATCATCTGAAAAGGAAGCCCTTTTGTAATCCTGTGGCATCCCTGTTCTGGATTATTAGGCTTGTGTGATAATCTCCTTGGAGAAACAGAATTTTACATAGCTGTAAAGAGACACAGTAGCACAGATATACAGCTCTGTAGCAGCAGAACTCTTAATTATTTCTACCTGAGGAAGAGACAATCTATGTTAGACAGAACTATGTAGGACCCACTTAGTTGCTAAGCAATATCACCCCATGCTTCTACCTCGTTCTGAACCTTTATGATCTCTACTAATACTGGGGCTAACTGCTGCAAAACTCAATGAACAAATCTTAACCCTATAGATGTACCTTTTCTGATTTAATCTACAACTATTGTTGCTGTTACATCTGTCAGGGACACAAGAAAAAAAAGTTCATAATCTCCCAGAAGCTAGAAGGGGAGGGGGGAAACTACTGTAGTTTTTCCTGAAAATACAGCATAAACCTTTTGTTTCCTTCTTCAGTGCAAATCAACCTTTCATCCAGCTTTCTCTTCATGTTTCAGTATCTATTTCTCTTTTCTGTGGAAGCAAACAACTGAAAAGCTGACATTGCTCAGGCATGATAAATGCATTTTGAACCAGTGTGGATAAAAATTACATTAAAATTGTGATTTTACTGGAGGAACTATGGCATTTGTGAATCACATGGCCTACAGTTCATGCAGAATCATAGAATCTTAGAAGGGGACACAAGGGCCATATAGTCTGACCTTATAGCATGGAAGTATACACAGCATCTGGCTTCCAGTGCCATTTATGTGGCTCCTTTGAACTTCCATCTCCACCTTTGGATTTTCCAAAAAAAAAAAAAAAAAAAAAAGGCAGAACCACTCCCCCAGAAGCCTTAAGGGGTGTAATTTTCTTCTAAAACAAAAGGTGCACCCTGTGCCTTATTTTAGCTATCCCTCTCTTCATTTTTTTAAACAATGGAAGCAACATTCTGGTCATTTCTGGTTTTACTAAGAAGGGATGGTACATCCACAGGAATCAAAAATGTTAATAATAATATTATTATAACAACTTTATTCTTGTACCCTGCCTTTTGCCTATCAGGCAATCAAGGCAGCTCACAACAATTGGACATAAAACAAACAAATCCATAACAACAGTAATAGCTTAAAACAATTTACCCCCCTTAAAATTACATATAATAATACATATAATTAAAAATGATTGGCGAATTCACCAATAATATAAATAAAATGTTCCCCAGACTTTGTCCATTTTTGTCCATCTTTGGGGACAGATGGTGGATTATGCCTGTAGTTTTATGTTTTAACTTCAGTACAATTCTATTCAGATCAGGGGAAGGAACTAAATAACACTCCCTCCATGTTGTTGGTCTGCAACCTCCAGTGTTCCTCACAACTGACATGGTGGTGAGGGCTGATAGCAGTTGCAGTTCAGCCAAATCTGGATGGCTACATGATTCCCATGTCTGGTTTAGATTATTGCCTAAAGTTGGGATGTGAGTAATAAAGCCAAGGGGTGCTCATGATCCTGGTTGTCTACAGCTTAGTTCAGAGATACATCACTCAGAATGGAACTAGAACACTGGACCCATTTAAAAATTTAAATCAAGGGAATTGGTTTGAGATCATTTGGAAACCTCACTGAAATCGCAATGACTGTTTGCATGGCCTGCAATTTGAATCATAACTTCCTTGAATTACAAGATTAGCCTGCCTCTTTCTAAAAATAGGCAAACTTTACAAGCAAAGTAGGACACTTCGGGGTTTAATACACAACAATTAAGGAATCAAGATTGTGGAGTAAACCAAAAAACCCCAAAAACTTCTCGGTAGGCTTGGGCCCTTTCCCCACCACACAGTGATAGTGCTGTGATTCCACTTTAAATGTCGTGGTTCCATCTAATGGAAACCTGGGATTTGTAGGTTAGGGAGGAATATTTAGAAATCTCAGCCAGAGAGCTCTGGATCACAAACCCCAGGATTCCACAGAAGTCAGCCATGACCATTAAAGTGGAACCAAACTGCTATAATTGCACAATGTGAACAAGCCTTTGGGTTTTTTCTTTCACAAAACAAATTAGGCACAGATCCCTTTATCAATGAAGCAGCAAAAACAGAGGTGGCAGAAGACAGCAGCTTGGCACAAATCTCTCCAGCATGCTTTGTCACATACTCAAGGTGTAAATAGTCAGGCAGACTATATATGAAAGAGGCTCCTCTTTGATGATAAGAGCAAATAATCAGGTCTATCCCCACTGCTACTTATGCATCTTTTGTGGTTTGTGTCAGGAGCAAGCACAAAGCAATTGGTAGAAAATGTCCTACTTAATGTGCTGTATTTGCATAATTAGTGATTTGCAGAACAGGCAGATGAGGCCACCCAGGTTTGGGGAACTGGGATATGGCATCCCTATACATTAAGACGCAGAAGGCAGGATGCCTATGCAGGCACAGGATTTATCAGGGGAACACTTCCTGTAATTGTTGAGTCTTAATTTGGAAATGTAGATGTAAAGCTAAACATATGAAACAGTGGCAGTTATTAATGTTGAATCCCTACCAAAAATGTGCTTCTGGCAAAGTTATCTTGTTTTAAGATAATTGGCTCAAACAGCAATTTCCATTACTTTTCAATATCAAGGTCAAAAAACAAGGCTAGATTAAAGAAACCACTTTGTTGTGTGAATTTACAAGCATGAACTCATCAGAAATTCCTTTTGTACACGTTTTTGTATGTATGTAGACTGCCAACAAGGAGTCCTTTCCCCATTTGTGGCTCAAATGGTAAGCGCCTGTGTCCTTTGATGACTACAGAAAGTGGAATAATTTGAATTCATTTAATTCACTTCAGCAACATTTTATAATTGGAAGGAAAAAAAATGTATACTGTACTCTACTACTAAAGGATGCATGAGATGCAGTCAACTGGCCAGAAATGACATAATATTAAATTTCATAAATATCAAATTATGGGTTAACATGTGAACAGCTATTCTATCAAAAAAGTGAAATTATAAATAGTTTAGTTATACTGTACTATTTATGTTTCCTTTGAAGTTCACTAATTTATGCTGTGGGGCACAATTTAACAAAAAATTAAGCTTGTTAAGATTGTAAGGACCATAAAAGATACTACTATTTGATCATGCTATGCATTCCAAAATAATATAAGGCCTTGAATATGAACATTGAACTTTTATAGTTATGAAGTGTATTTTTTTGTAATTTATTAGTTATATTTATATTCTGCTTTTTCCTCAAAGAAGCTCAAAGCAGCAAGTGTAACTCTCTTCCTTGGCACTGTATCTTCTTGACAACCTTGTAAGGTAGGTCAGACTGAAAGAGAGTGACTGGCCCAAGTTTGCCCAGTGAGTTTCATGGCAGGGTAAGAACCTGAGCCTGGAAATTTCAAGTCCCATCCAGCACTCCCACCATACCTCAAGGGAATTTTTGTGAATGTAGCCTTTCTCAAACTTTTTAGCTTGATGGAACCCCTGAAACAATTTTCAGGTCTCAGGGAACCCCTGCCTAAAAATTATTATACCTACAGCTCAAATTTTTTAAAAAAATGTTTATTTTTTTCAGCCTCTAGCAACCTCTTATGGAACCCTAAGATTCCAGAGAACCCTGGCTGAGAAACCCTGGTTTAAACTAATGTTCAGTCCAGTTCTAAACATGAATGGTTACATGCATATGAATGGTTATATGTGACTGACTGAGCCACGGTGTTGGGAGAAGGTCCTCTGAATGAAAACAGTCCAATGAGGATGGATAACTTCTGCAGGCCCACACAATTTACACCCATTGTTTCTGATCCAGAAATGCATTCACATCTTTATTCAGTTAAGGGTTTTCTTAACTGAATGCAGTGTTTTCCAGTATCTTCATAATTTAAATTAATAATGTATGTACTAGTAAATTTACTGGGCATTTCCCACATTGATGTGGTTGATTTTACCTATGATTTGAATGTAAGAAAAAATTGATTCACAGCACAAATAATCCTTAAAATTTGTTTCACACCATGTTTTATGCTAAAAGGTATCATATACAGTATGGATGTATGTACTCATTTGACTTAGTTTTTTTAAAAGATTAGTTTAGTAAATTACTCTTCAAAATTCCAGTGTGATGCCTCATGAGGTGGGGGTGATCCTGCGTTCTCCAAAGCTCTGCCATTCTAACAGCTTTACAAGGCTTCAAGAGGATGACAGAGTGCATGCCTGCTGTCTTTGAGCAGCACAGCTACATAAAGAGAAGTTTGTCACCAAAAAGCTGGGCACAAGGAGATCAACTGGCTACAGCTACAAATTTCTTCAAATGTGAAATAGCTGGAATCTGCACTGGTGGAGGGACTAGCCATCCATGCCCATGGGTTCATAGATCTTCAAATATTCAGGGTATGTAGTCATTTATTGTTTTACTAAATGCCTCTTATTCATGTGAATGACACTGTACAACAGTTGTATAAGGTGCTAGATTGATAACTTTCAAACTGCAATGTCCCATTGGAGAGACAGCATGGTGCAGTGGTTTGAGCACTGGACTACAACCATGGAGACCAGGGTTTGAATCCCGCTCAGCCATGGAAACCCACTGGGTGACCTTGGGCAAATCACACTCTGTCAGCCTCAGTGGAAGGTAAAGGAAAAGCACTCTGAACAAATCTTACAAGAAAATAGTGTTACCCTAAGAGGTGGGAGGGGATGCTGGAGTCCCACCTGCAATGCCAGCATCTCCTTTGAATTTGGGGGAACTATAGCTCAAAAGGAGGCCTGTGAGAGGGGAGTAACTTCGGGGATCTTTTTACCTATGCTAACTGTAGAGAGCACTCCAGCTGCAATTAAACAAAGTGTTTTATTTGAATTAACACAGGGGATATGCTAACATACAAGAACATAACTCTTAAGGACCATAACAAGGTTATCTATATATATAATTCTCTTGGGTATGTTGCCATTCCCAGTGTGCTGATTGGCTGCTTTGGAAACATACCCAACCAATTGTAGTGCTCTGTTAGATGGCCAATCAGTAGTTTGAGGGTGTTTTTAGCACCACCTCCTTGGCCTACAGCCACATCTTTGCCTGTTGAGCTGCAGTAACAAAATAATCAGCCAGCTCCGCTTGCTGTCTCCAATATGCATGCATGGGGAAATATAGATTTGCTTTCTATGCATCCCCCACCTTCTTTCTTCGTTTTCCTCCTGTCCTACCTTGCAGGGTAGTTTTTTCCATTCCTCTGCTCTTCACCCCTTCTGCACCCAAAAAATTTCCCCTTCCTTCTGTCAAGGTAATATTCCTTTAAGTGTAAAAGGAAAAATGTTGGAGCAACAGACCACAGACTAGCACAGCTGAAGTGGGTTTGTTCACAGCTGTGGCTAGGCAGAGGGATGACTAGCAAACACTCCTATATAGCCAAAGCTCACAATTCATTGTGTGGGTTGGTGTTCTGGAGACAGAGGAGTGTTGCTGTTCAGTTTATTAATGAGGTTTGCTGTGTATATACAGTTGCCCCTCCACATTTGTGGCTTTCACACTTGCGGTTTTGATTATTCATGGTTTAGCGCCGAGCCCCTTTGGGAAGGCTGGCAAGAGGTGGGGCAACCTCCTGCCTCACCTTCAAAGTCCACTCAGGAAGGCCAGGGGGAGCAGTCGGGCAGCCTCCCTCCCTCCCGCTGCCTTTCCCAGCCTTCCTGAGGGGGCTTCTGGGCTTCTAAGCCCCAGAGTCCCCTCAGGAAGGTCACAGAGAGGCAGGGTAGCCTCCCTCCCTCATGCCCGTTGCTTTCCCCAGCCTTCCTACAGGGGCTCTGGGGCTTCAAAGTCCTGGAGTCTGCTCAGGAAGGCCACAGGGAGCAGGGCAGCCTCCCTCCCTCCCGCCTGCTCCCTTCCCCAGCCTTCCTAAGCGGGCTCCGGGGCTTCAAAACCCCAGAGTCCACTCAGGAAGGCCGGGGAAAGGCAGGGCAGCTTCCCTCCCGCCCGCCCACCCGCTGCCCTCCCCGGCCTTCCTAAGTGGGCTCTGGGGCTTCAAAGCCCTGCAGTCCATTCAGGAAGGCCAGGGTGAGGCAGGGCAGCTTCCCTCCCTCCCGCCCGCTGCCTTCCCTGGCCTTCCTAAGGGGCCTCTGGGGCTTCTAAGCCCTGGAGTCTGCTTAGGAAGACCGCGGGGAGGCAGGGCAGCCTCCTGCCTGCCTGCGTGCTGCCTTCCCCAGCCTTCCTAAGTGGGCTCCAGGGCTTCAAAGCCCCAGAGTCCACTCAGGAAGGCTGCGGGGAGGTAGGGCAGCTTCCCTCCCGCCCGCTGACTTCCCCAGCCTTTCTAAGCAGGCTCTGGGGCTTCAAACTGCTGTCCCTGGCCTTCCTAAGCACCGTGGCTTCAAAGCCCCGGAGTCTACTCAGGAAGGCCGTGGAGAGGCAGGGCAGCTTCCCTCCCTCCCGCCTGCTGCCTTCCCCGGCCTTCCTAAGGGAGCTCCAGGGCTTCTAAGGCCCAGAGTCCCCTCAGGAAGGCCACGGAGAGGCCAGCCAGGCTGGCCAGACACCCTCCCGTGACTTCCTTTCTGCTGGGGGGGGGGCGCGGGAGCAGCATTTTTTATTCGCGGGTTTTCCACATTCACGGGGGTCTCAAGACTCTAGCCCCTGCGAATGTGGAGGGATGACGGTACTATGTTTGTTTATACTGAAACTGAAGATAAAGACCTCCATATATTTTTGGATAAACCTCACTATCTGTAAGGGTTTTTTTTGTGTGAAAGTGCTTCAGAGCTGTGGAACAGCTGCTAGCTGAATCCTTTGTTCTTGTGCCCTTTCTGCTGCACAGTTCTGCTGTTTTGAGAAACTTACAGGCTGCAAAAAAAAAAAAAAAATCCTGGAAAGGGGTGGGAAGGAGGTGGGAGGCTGCCTGGGGTTTCAGGCCCTCTTTTCTCTCCCTGGAGGACCCTTTGGGGTCCTCTGGCTGCCCCTAGCTCTGCTTCCTATGCAGAGAAAGGCTTTCTTTGCAAATGATGCACTGGATCGGCTGATGCCTGATTAAAAAACATCCAGCCAGTGGGAGGAGCCAAAGCCGGCAAGGGAGGGGGACTATAATTGAGCAAAGCAGGCTCTCATTGGCTGCTAGCCTCCCCCCCAATGGGAATCCAGCATGCTGCCCTCAAAGGGCAACTTGTGTCGGAGCAGAAGTCTGAGGCTCTGCAGTCTATGGGTTGGGCAAAGGCAAGCCCAAAGACTCATGAAAAAGTTAGAGGTGACCATTCCACCCCTTGTTGGAGAGACTCCTTTGCTCGCTTTTCTATTCATTTCTATATTTTAACAAGTGGTAGACAAGGGTCCCTGGACCACCTCTTCTCTAAATGAGGCAGAGCTTCTTCATGCTACTTTTGCCAAGTATCTAGAGCAGTGGTTCTTAACCTGGGGTTTGGGGGCCCCCAGGGGTCCTCAATGTCCTCACAGGGGTCTGCGAAGGTTTGAAGGCTGCTCAGACCACCTCCTGCCTACAGTGGAGTGGCCATGTGACAGAAGCCAAGGCAGAGGCTGGTTTGCTGGCTTGGCCTGCGCATTGGCATTCAACCCACTTTAGCCACAAACTTGCAGGAAGAAGCAGGAGAAAAGTCTTCTGTGCTTCGAGGGAAGATTTCATGGATGCTGTAATTGTTGTTGTTGTTGTTGTTGTTGTTGTTATCATTATCATTATTATTATTAGTTTGCATCTAAAGTCTTGGGGGTCCGTGGCAATAAAAGATATTTAAAGGGGCCACTGGTAAAGAAAAGGTTAAGAGACATTGTTGTAATTGTATTATTATTTTTGTAACCAGGCATGATTGATATTATTGTTAGGGTTTTAAATCTTGAGTTACATCTTGGGGGTCCATGGCAACAAAAGATATTGAAAGTGGATCCCTGGTTAAAAAAAAAAAGGTTAAGAACCACTGATGTAATTGTGTTGTTGTTGTTAGGGTTTTAAATCTTGAGTTAAGTCTTAGGGGTGGCATGGGAACAAAAGACATTTAAAGGGGGTCCCTGGTAAAGGAAAGGTTAAGAGGGTTAAGAGCCACTGGCATAATTGTATTAGTTATTAGTATAGGTGTGCCTGGTGTAACATACACAGTTATGTTCCCTGCTTGGGTTTCAAGTGGTGGTTACAGCATGAAGCCTGGAATGGCAGTGTTCCTTTCACATGGTTCAGCTACATGGTATTATTTTACGGAAAAAGGTATTGCATTTTTTTACATGTGGGTGGTGATTGGCTGAAGGAATGAGAGGAGGGAGGGTCCCTTGTGAGGCTGGGGTTGTAGATGCAGATTGAATGGCAGGACTGGATTGTGAGGTGGAGAAGGAATTTGCAAGTGAATGTGTTATAGGATTAGACCAGATTTTGATATGGGTTTTGATATCGCCCAGGCATCCAGGGGGCCACATAACTGACCCATGACCCCTGTTGCTGCTTTGACAGGACACATACAGTTAACTGGTGGTTGCAGCAGCAGCAGGGGCAGGGCAACAGAGCAACTCACCCTTAATGCACCATCAGCGTATGCTATGTTGGGTTCAGCTAGTTGAGGAGAAAGGGTGAAGAGAAAGTATAGAGAGAAGTCAGGGGTGGAAGGATGATAGTTACCAGTCTTGGAGAAAGAGGTCCACACAGTGGAGGAACTCAGACAGTATCTGAAGGTGGCATAGGGGAATCCTGTCTGTGGCAGACAAAGAAAGAGAATGGCAGGGTCCATCTGTGACATACATGACTGTGACACACCCGGCTAGGGTCAAAGCCAAGATATTTATACCCTATTTCGTACCCTGGAGGGGTGTGCTAGTTATGACAAAGCCTGGATGGCTTTCTCACGGAATGGACAAAAGGGTCCAGAACGGTCTTATTGCCTTAGCTCCAGAGTGACAAAACATTGATAGGATCTGCAAGAACCTCTTAATGTTCAGACAAGTAGGATGTACAGGAAAGATTTCCATAGGATATGGGTTGAAGGACAGTCACCGGTTGAATGTTTGAAAGTATTAGCATAGACCCATTAACGACTGGGTTTTCTGCATAATCCTGACTGGGTTTTCATGATCCTAGATATGTCTCAGGTCATCATGACCTCAACTGCCTTCCAGTCAGCTTGATCCCAAACATCCTCGGTTGGTGTGACCCCGAAAAGTGTCCAGTATGTGAGTTATGAAATCTCGTGGGAGGGGTAGTAGGGTATGATAGGGTCATCATAAGTTGGAAATGACTTGAAGGCACACAACAACCTATATCCCACTGGTTGAGTGAGGGTTTAGTGTCTCACTTTGCTTTCATAATGGCCCTCTCAGCCACTGTTTTTAGAAGAGTATAGTAGGTCACTATTCAGTTAAAGTTGGGAATAGTTAGGGACAGAGAATATACACTTTATACAGGACTCTTCCAGCTCCCCTTCCCACATTTGAACTTTTTGTTCTTCCTTACTGCTTCTACAGAATCATGTAATTCATGTGCACATACAGCTCATGTTGCATGATACAATAATACAATAATCATGTCACAGGAACTGAGTTCAATGGCTCTGATGCTTCATAAAAGATGGGTGGGAAATACTGTACAACTGTAGGTTTGTTCAGCCCATGTCACACACAGAGAGACTTGTTTATGTAGTAGGACTTAATAAGTGTATCTGTTCCCACATTGTGCACCCAACTAAGTGTGCGAACTGGTTTATGCCATGTTTGTGGTATTTATTTAGGGGTTATATCTTGTCCATGGCTCACACAACATACCACTGACCCTTGCTGACCACTTTCAATATAGCTGCCACAATTTTAAACAGATTTCCAGTACATGGAAGGAAAAGGATCTTTGTTAAAAACAGGTGAGAGTTCCTACAGCATTAGAACAGTTCTTGCATGTACAATTAAGGGGACAGAGTGGTGCTCAAGGGAGAAATCAGTAAAATCAATTCTTGCTTTGATGTTAGTTAAGCAGGGAGAATTGATTTCTGCAACAGAGCTCAGCAGAGAGTCTATTTTGTTTAACTTTCTTTCTGTTTTTTTAAGTTAAAAAGTGTTCATGTGAATCAAAGCAGAGAATTACATGAGAGTATATTCGTCCCCCCCCCCAAAAAGACTAAGGGCTCATTTACATGGCAGGTTTTATTGCGTTAAGTTGCACATTAGCCCTTTCCCACATCAGTGGTGGGTAGTTTACACGGTATATGTTTACACAGCTATATTTTGTGGCTCTTTGATTTTTTCCGCTTTGAGATTCACACAGCCAAATATGGTGGGTGCATGGCCAAGCATTGGAGAGGAGACAATGCCATAGGAATGTCTGCCCTGGCCCCAACTCCATGTGCTTAACAGCTTAGAGGCAGTCACCCGTTGCTTCTTTCCCCCCACAGCTCCCTGCCCACAAATCAAACTCCAAACAAAAGTTTTTTCTCCTTGCTTAACAGCATTTTCTAGCCAAATAAACAGACTGTCAAAATAGCAGTGCAGCTCTGCTGCAGCCCTTAGTGAAATGGTTTCTCTCCCTCTCCGAAGCACAGGATCACAGCTGACAAGACCAGATGGAGTTTTACATACTTGCAAAATAGCAGAGAGGAGGAGAAGGAATGCTCCCTGACGGAAAATTGTTGGGAATCCTTTTTGTTTGCAAACTGGCTTGCAAAATAGCAGAGAGGATTTTTCAAAGTTTCCTAATCGCTGCTGACTCTCCCTCCCTCACTCCCCCTCTTTTAAGCCCACCCCTTCATCATAGCAACCAATCACACTGCAGCTCTGCTACAGCCCTTAGCGGAATGGTTGTTTACACTGCCAATGATGCACTACGTTGCAAATATACCGGCAAAAGTAGCGACATCCCTTGCCACGCTATATTTGGGTGTTTTACCGTCCCCCCTTCTGAATGAGGCAATGCTGTGGTGCAATCCGTGGGAACAATGAGCTATCTTTGCGGTATATCTAGAGGAATATTTGCCCGTGTAAACGCACCCTAAGAGACACATGCTGGGTGGATGTCCCTTCTACTACTTTCCCAGTTGAACATTTATGTGAATATGATTAAAGCTGTTGGTTGGACATCTCTCTCTGGCTTTTCTTCGCAAATGAAGATTCAGGAAGGACTCATCCCGCACTTTCTGCAAGCGCGCTGATGACTAAAAAGGCCAATCCGAGATAAACATGTCCGGTTGCAAAAAGCACAGCAGAAGGTCTCCTTGGGTGATGTTTTTGGGTTGTGATTCTTTCTGCGTTGTCGTTTCTCTTCAAGACTTGTTCGGCGTGAGTTCTCAAATAAGGCTGCAGCATTGTGGATAGTGCGTCTCCATGCCTCCTGATGTGAGGCCAGGGTGGACCACTGTTGGTGATCAATTTGGCCGAGCCTGAAATGTTCTTTCAGGGAGTCTTTGTATCGCTTTTTTGGAGCGCCCCTCTTACGCTGACCCGTGGCAAGTTCACCGTAGAGTAGTATTTTTCGGAGGCGATGGTCCTCCATCCTAGAAACGTGCCGTGCCCAGCGCAGCTGCGTTCTCAATATCATGGCCTCAATACTGGTGATCCCTGCTTGCTCAAGGACAGCAACATTTGTCACATAGTCAGTCCACTGTATATTTAGGATTGTGCGTAGACAGCACTGATGAAAGCGCTCGAGGAGTTGTAGGTGGTGGTGATAGGTGACCCATGTTTCAGATCCACAAAGGAGGATAGACAGTACAATGGCTCTATACACACTGATTTTTGTGTTTCGCCTCAGGTGTTCATTGCTCCAGACTCTTTTGTGAAGTCTTCCAAATGCACTATATGCCTTTGCTAATCTGTGATCGATCTCTTTGTCAATCTTGGCATCTGAGGAGATGATGCTTCCCAGGTAGGTGAACTGCTGAATGGACCTGAGCACACATTTGCCGACGGCAATGTGGGGATGGTGGTGTTCATCCTGTGGTGCAGGCTGGTAAAGAACTTCTGTTTTCTTCAGGTTGACTTCCAGACCAAACAGCTCTGCAGCTGTTGCAAAGCAGGATGTTAGGCGCTGCAGAGCTGCTTCTGTGTGGGCAACAAGGGCAGCATCATCGGCAAAGAGCAGCTCACGGACTAGATAGTTTAGAGTCTTAGTGTGAGCCCTCAGACGGCTTAAGTTAAACAAGCTACCATCAGTACGGTAACGTATATAGATGCCGTCATCTTCTTCAAGCTCTGCCATAGCCCTTTGGAGCATCATGCTAAAGAAGATTGTAAATAAAGTTGGTGCAAGAACACAACCTTCCTTCACTCCATTAGTTATTAGAAAGGGCTCTGAAAGAGCATTGCCATATCTGACTTGACCACGCTGGCCCTCGTGTAGCAAGATAATCATTTTAAGGAATTTGGGGGGACATCCTAGTCTTTCCAGGATCTGCCACAGATCTTTTCTACTTACAGTGTCGAGGACTTTGGTGAGGTCGACAAATGTTACATAGAGACCCTTGTTCTGTGCATAATGAATTGGTGCACACTAATGCCGATTCGCAGCAGCTTTTATTCATCTCCATGATTTTTTGGCAAGATCGCAGGAATGTAAAGCTTTATCAGCGTTTGTTGTTCAAATGGGCCATGCCTGTGAATCAAGGGTGGGTGCGAATGAATTACTTGCATTTTTCTTCCCACCAGTTGCCACCGCCAAACAATATATATATTTTTTTTAAAAAGGCAAATCCAAGGTGTGGAAGTGCGATTTTCCTCTTAAATAAACAAAAGAGTGGGGAGGTGGTTTCATCACCTGAGATCACGATCACTATGGCAAAACCCCAACATGGCAGTTACTTGCCAGCAAGCTCCACTCCCTGCACACATCCAGCCAATCAGCTTTCCATGCTAAGGAATGTTTCAGATGGGGCCAAATGCCCTGTTCCTGCCCTGCCACCTCCATTACCGTTCTCTCTACAGAATAAGGTAAAAACATTTGCACAATTACCTTGATTCCACAGCAGGAACATCCTCCCCCTCCCCTTGTTCTCCGGTAGTAAATACAGCCATCGTAAGGAAATCCCACACATTCTCACGAGAGAATGATGCGAGGGAAATTCAAAAATAAAACTTCAAAAATACATTTAAATAGTACACCAAGCACACACACAAAACCCAAGTAACACAGGGAGAGGGGCAAAAGGGTGCCACTTACCTGGATATCCCGATCCATGCCCGGAAGTGTCAGAACGGACCTCCTCCCCGCAGCTGTCATTGCGGGACAGGAACGGGGCATCTTTTAGACCACCCTGATTCTGTGACAGAAATGGAACGGGTGGTCTACTAGCGATATTTCCCCGTGATTAGAATATCATGGGAAAAACCGGAATGAGGACAGGAGTGGCACGGAAAGGGGTCAACATCATATGAAAGGGAGACTTTTTCATGACCCTGGTCTGTGCCTCCCACAGAATAAATAGCCCATCTGAAAAAGTCCTAAGAATGTGCAGCTATGAGAATTGGTTGTCCTAACGAGCAAAAGTGCATATTCCCACACATTATTTTAAAAATACGGGGAAAACCACAAAGGCTTTTCCCATGGAGATTTTGATGTTTTTGGCCCCCTCACTCCAAATACGGTGGATTGATGTGGGTTCCCATTTAGACAAAACATATTCTCCTCGAATTCTATGAGAAGTATTTATACCGTATAGACAACCCTGCTGTTTCCTGTGCAGAAAGTACTGTCCTTTTGGATTTATTCTTTGCAAAATTTGCATGTGGTTGTTTTGCACAGAAAGCAGTCTTTTCTGCACAGAAATGATAACTTCTGCATACAAGTATTATTTTCTAGGTAGAACATGCTGTTTTCTGCAAAAGGCAACCATGTGCAAATTTTGTATAGAAAAAGTCCCAAACTGCAAAGGTTCTCAGCAGTCCAGGTTTCTTCTTGTCAGGGTTGCTTGACACTTATAAAACATGTTTTCCAACCACTTTCCAAATGTTTTTGGTTATTCTTTCCATCTCTTCCTTGGAGGTTGCACACATCCTGCAGGCCACACTTGCCCCACTGTCAAGAGCTGCCTCTCCCTGTAGGACTGGGCCCCTGGCTGCTAAAGCTGGGTTGTGGAAAAGTCTTGAAGGGCCAAGCTGTCAGGCACAGCCGGCTGTACTCATGCAGCATACCTGGAGCATCCAGGGGAACTGCTATTTAAGAGGAGCATTCGCCCCTCAGCTTTTGCCACAACAATATGGTTGTCTGTAGCTGACCTTGGACCTACTATTCATGTTTGGATCTTTGCTCACTTCTTGGACCTGCTCCTGGCCCCTGGATATCTGGTCTGTGTTTGACCTTGGCTTGTATTTGGAATCTGGCTTCTTTGGACTCTGTCTCCCATATACCTGACCCAGCACTCCCTTCATGGACCTGCTTTTGCCTCTGGTTCTCTGGACTCCTGATATGTGTTTGACCCTCGGCTTGTTTTTGGACTTTGACTTCTCTTTGATTCTACCTGGACTCTGTCCATGTACCTGACCCGGCACCTGCTTTTTGGACCTGCCCTACCTCCAACCCTTGGGTTTCAGTTCTCTGTCTCCCTGTCCGTCCTGGCCCTGCTGTTGCCACTCCAAGACCCTGGTGCCCATGCCCCAGATCCTGACTCCCACCCCTTATCTAGGTGCAGGGCTTTGAGCACTTAACTCTCAAAACTCTTGATTGGAATGACTGTGTACTCAGACATTTTAATGTTGAAAATAAGATTGCTGTACCTTTTTGAACAGTTCCTCATTGTTAACAATGTGTCAGGCCATCTAACATAGTTTTCTGCATGCTGGGAATATTGATTGAATTTGGCAGGTGCCAGTGGAGAAGAATTTCATTTCTGCTTGTTCTGAAGAACTGACTAAAATTTACCATTTTTTTTTTCATATTTTGGGTGGAAATAATTTTGAAAAAAGGCTAATGTGACAGCAAATTAAACATCAAATGTGAGAAAAGGTTAATTTCCCCCAGTTTTCACAAGCCTATAACAATGAATATGTTTGAAGGCAAGAGTTAAAAATATGAGAATGATATGAGGGGGGAGTCATTTTACTGCAAACACTTTCTTTCTTATTAATATTGGGTATCAAAGCATGGCTGTATCAGTTCTTAGAATTATTAGCACAGAGCAAAGCTGATATTGCTAATCCAGTTTGTTCACAGAGAAGCCAAATAAATGTATGTATGTTTTAAAATGATAAATGGCCAAATCCAATCACTATCAGAGCTCAGAAAGGTTCCTTTTTTAAGTACACCTCCCAGAATTCCCTAGACAACAATGCTGATACCTAATATGATTGAAAGGTGGTAGAAGAGGGCTCACTCTCACTCCAGAATCCATCTTGTTGGTTATTGATTGAAATAGGCATGGGCCAACTCTAGCTGCTTTACAAGGCAATACAAGATGAGGATTGAAGTGCAACATTGCTGTTGGTCCTAGGCACTCTATTCACCCCTTCTGGTTTTGAACTTGAAAGACAAACCAAGAGTGCATGGAGGGTAAACTCTAAGCAAGTAGAATCTGTGACACTGTCCAATATTATTCCTGATCACAGGCCACAGCTATTACGCCATGTATCTTAGCCTCAAATTTATTGGTTTTGTGAAGCATCCACCAGCATAAGATATTTTCTTTTCAAACTGGCAGATATTTTTGGTCGCAGAATAATTTTATACATCTTTATCATGTTTTCCCTGAGCTATGAATCTTATGAAACCAGAGGAGTGTCCAAGGGAAAGCCAGTCTACCCCCAACTTATGCATTATAAAAGTAAGTAAAATACATCTATTGTTACCTCCACTGAACTCTATATGTGAATTCTCCATGAGACTTGAAAACTTGATCTTTCAGGCTGTAAAAGTTGGTGGAGAGTGACCAGGGATAGGAGTTCTTTCCTCAAGAAAGTTTCCCTTTGTGTGCAAAGGTTAATGGAACTGGAAATAGATAGGGCAGGGGCCTCTAATTTTCTTAAAGCTTACCTTTAGAACACCTGAATAGGGCTTCTCTCTCTGCCTCATCTTTCCTTACGCTTTTACAGTAGGGGGTTGCCAATTCACTTATCTAGAGCTGTAATGATTTCAGAGGTAACATACAAGAGAATATAATATTTATGGAAACAATGTATACATAATAGTACACTTGTGGTGTGGAAATGCTGACTCTCATTACCAGCCACTCCCCAGTGAAGGTCCTACATTGTTTGTCCAGTTCAGTTCTAAACAAAACAATTTTTTTAAAAATAAAATATTTGCTAAAGGGCCAGAAACCAAAAAGCAGACTTTGTGTATGATAAGCCATTGCCTTAATACTCAGAGTCAAGCTGCCTCTGAATATGCCATCCTATTGCTTTTCCTGGGGATAAAGTTAGTGGTGCACTTCATATGTGAGGAACAGGAGCATTACCTTGAATGGAAGCTGACATTAGAAGCCTCTGTTTAGAAGAGAGCTGTGGTTCATCAGGCCAAATTGCAGAGCCCTGATATAAGTAGCAACATATCCCAGCAAAAAGAGAAGAACAGAAAACTGTATTTCTAAGAACCAATTTCATACTCTTAATCACACTGCAGAACAGCAATAGGAAGAGCATCTCTGATCAAGGATGAGAGATACATGGAAGTTGTAGAGTAAGACCCAAAACCCATCTTTTTAAAAAAATTAGAATACTGTGTTTTGCATTTGTCTGCCCATTCAGGGTCTTCACATCTGTAGTTCTGCAGAAAATATTATTTTTCTTATTACCTCTATGAGACCAGCCACATAGCATACATAATGTGTAAAATGGCTTGTTTCTGCATTGTACCCACAGAGACCTTGTAGCAATCTCTGGAGAGAGGAAAAAACCAACCCATTGTGACTGTGATTAAGTTATTGAGGTTGTATCTATGAAGGGTCTAGCTAGTTCATTACATCCCCATGTCGATGCAACTTTTATCACACAAACTAGTTGGTCTGTACATATTCCCATGCCACCATGGATAGCTTTGCATGTATTGGGTTTGATTCAAACTTATCCATACGTAAGAGTACACTTGTTGAAATCAGTAGAACTGAACTTATTCATTAGTTTCCCTGTAGAGTATGCATAGCAGTTTGTACAGGGGTGAAATGATGTATGTGAATTGTCTGGGTTTTGCATGGGAAAGGAGATAACAAGATTTTAACTGTTCTGTTTAAGGAATGCCGGTGTCAGTGGATGATGCACAACCAATAGTTATGCAGCCTGCCAGATTTTGTTGATTGTAAAATGCTTTTACCTTAGAGTGTATCTGTTTAGGTTCTCAATCTCAGCAACGACTTTGTATTGTATGCTTCCTGGATTTCTGGCAACTAAGCTTTCTGATGAACCCTGAAGCTTGTGCTCTATGAGTTTGGGAATGCTGATACCTGACACCATGCTATCTTTCTACAAAATCATGGAAGGGTGGTGGCGGTGCAGCATGGGGAGTCCCTGTGTAGGGTCTTTGTAGACAAGAATGACCCTTTCACTAAGATGCAATAGATTTCTACATGTATTGTACGCTTATGTGTAGTCATTCTAAATATTTATTTTTAGATTTATTTATTTTCAAAAGGATTACAGAAACATAAGCACCACTTGTAGACATAAAATTACCTATTAGCAGGAGTACAAATCACCTCACTGGAGACAGTGAAAGTCCATTCCAGATTTAAGGGAATTGCCATCCACCACCAGAAAAGATTATTATGAAGTCAGAGAATCTTACCTCTTTGTAGCAAAGAAAGTATTTGCTGTTTGTGTGCTGAGTGAGATAGCCCCCCATCCCCTTCACCTCCCCAAAATAAGACAATGCAACACAAGGTACATGCAGAAAAGTATATATTTGATACAAAATAAGATAAGGTGATGAAGTTGGCAAAAAATGGCCACAACTTTCTTTGGTGATAGTTGCTACAGTTGGACCTGGGGCATGGGTCCAAAATCTGGCATTGGCCAAGCCCGCCTGCTTGGCCGATGACGCATCTGCTAGCCCGCTGCTAGGAGATCACATGGCCCAAACACGTGACCCAATCACGAGATCTGGCTACGTGACCTAGTCATGTGACCGATCACGTGACCCGCTCACGTGACCTGATACTGGGTGAAGGCGGGGTCTCCGTGGTCAAGAACATGAACCTGACCTAGCCCTACTTGAGATAGGACTACCAGAGACCCCCCAGACCCCCGAGATCAAAAAACATGAGCCATGCCCCCCGCTTGCCCTAAAAAGTTGTGACAAGATACAAATATACAAACAACAACTCAGTAAGGAACTAACTAACAAAAGAACTCCTAACTGAGGGAGGGTGGGTGGGTCTTCGGCTCTGATGAGCCAACTGGCCAGGTCTGGCTATGAGCCAGGAATTTATTCCTGGCGACCGGACCTGATTGAGGACTGGCCCCACCCCCCAGCCAATCACAGGCCGCCGGAGGGCTGCACGCCTGATTGGCTGAGGGGCACGCAAGCTAACCAATCAGGGGAGAGCAATGCTCTCCTGATTGGTCGGTCTATGATCCACCTCCCAGCCAGAAGCTGGCTGTGAAGGAGACCCCAGGCAGGCGTGGCGGCGCGCATGCCTGCTACGCAGTGACGACAGGGCCGGGGCTCACCAGCCCGCAAACCGGGCCATCCTGGTAAGTCCAGGGCAGCCTACTTGTGTGCTGAGTGAGATAGCCCCCCGTCCCCTTCGCCTCCCCGAAATAAGACAATGCAACACAAGGTACATGCAGAAAAGTATATATTTGATACAAAATGAGATAAGGTGATGAAGTTGGGAAAAAATGGCCACAACTTTCTTTGGTGATAAATGCTGCGGTTGGACCTGGGGCATGGGTCCAAAATCAGGCATTGGCCAAGCCACCTGCTTGGCTGATGATGCATCTGGTAGCCCGCTGCTAGGAGATCACGTGGCCTGAACATGTGACCCAGTCACGAGATCTGGCCATGTGACCTAGTCACATGACTGATCATGTGACCCTCTCACATGACCCAATACTGGGCGGAGGTGGGGTCTCCATGGTCATGAACATGAACCTGACCTAGCCCTACTTGAGATAGGACTACTGGAGACCCCCCAGACCCCCGAGATAAAAAAAACATGACCCATGACCCCGGCCACTAAAGCCGAGCTCCCACCCACCCTGAGCTCGGTTTCCGCCAACCCTGCAGCTATCGCCAAAGATAATCATTTTCGACTGGAGGGATCTGACACTAGGCCTAATGGAGGAGAAGATCGAGTTCCAGATGGATGTAGGAGATGTAGGCCCTGGAGCGCCACCTGCCCAGACGTTGGATGGCGGGTGCAGACATGCCTTCTGCTGCCGCTGTAGTTGCTGCCCCAATCCTAAAGGACTGTCCGCCGAAATCATCCGCCCGGCAACCGATGAGATGTAAGGTGGAATGCAGCACACTGATGAACTGGAAGCACGTTAGAGGGGAGAGATCCTGGTGGATAAACAGGGTTCCCGGGCCGCTTGGATGTTGCCTTAGATAATGCCGCATGCAACGAACTGGGCAGGCTGAAGACCCAACGATCTTCCCGACCTGCAGGCAAGCCCTGCTACCACGTTGGTCATTCTTGGACCACCGGATTCGCACTCGTAGGGCTTCCTCCTCAAGCGTTATGTCCTTCAGCTGAAGTGCCCGTCCAGACTTGTCACCTTTGGAGCTGCAAACCAGCTCCCCGACCGGCAGTGCTGCAAAAAAGGCAATCATGAAGGTGGAGGGAAAGAGCTGAATTTCGTACCTGGATCGGCACACCCCGGGGAGAGATGTAATGAGGCTACATAACAGTCCAAAGGAGATAGGCCTGCGAGTATCCTGCTTGCTGATATCCATCCATCGCCATCCTTCGACCGCCTTGCAAACCAGGAACGATGCGCAGGGATCGTGCTGTCCAGCCACTTTGCTAAAGAAGGAGATGACCACCAACTGCAGCGATATGGACCTAGGCGCCAGGCCTTTTTCCTTTAAGGCTGCCATGTAGTGCAGGACTTCACACTCCGAAGATGGCCAGGAGCTCCCATAGCCTTGTTGTTGCCTGAAACTGAAGAATTGCCTTACCGCCCTGGAGTAGCTGGCCTGGGTGGAGGGTGCCAATGAGTTGATTACCCCTTGGATCACCGTTCCTTCCCAAGGTGCCAGAGCTCGAACGGAAAGGTCACCGGCGGCGTGTCTGCTCCTGGGGCCAATTCCCGAAACCTGTTGTCCTGGAATTGAGATAATGCATCCGCAATATCGTTATCAACACCCAGAACATGCCGCACGGTAAAAGTGATGTTTTCAGCCAAACAAACCAGAACAAATTGCCTGATGATTCGCATGACCCTGTCAGACTTGGAAGACTGCTCGTTTATAATCTGCACAACCGCCCGGTTGTCGCACCAAAAACAAATACGCCTGTTCCGGAACTTGTCTTTCCAGAGGTGGACAGCTACTAATATGGGGAAAAACTCAAGAAACGTAAGGTCCCGAATAACATCAGATTCCCTCCAGTCGGAAGGCCACCGCTGGGCGCATCAGTGCCCATTGAAGTAGACCCCAAACCCAACACCTCCCATTGCATCTGATTGGACCTGCAGCCCGTGCCCTGAAGCTGCCACCCCCTGCCAGAAAGAGAACCCATTGTACCCATCCAAGAAGCGCAGCCACACCCTTAAGTCCTCTTTTATCCCCCCTTGTGAGATGGATGTGGTGATGCGGGGCCCGACAGCCGGTAGTGAGCCTGGCCAGCCTGCTGCAGAAGGCCTTGCCCGGGGCCACCACCCTGCATGCAAAGTTCAGGTGACCCAGTAGGGACTGCACTTCCTTCAAGGTGGCCTTGTCTCTGGCGATGAGTTGCTGCAGCTTTTGCTTGATCCTTTCTAGCTTGTCCTCTGGTAGGCGGGATACCTCCACCACAGAGTCCAATGTGATTCCCAGACAGACCATGCTGCTGGCAGGCCCCTACGTCTTATCAGGTGCCAGGAGGACTCCCACTTCCCGTGCCAGTTCCTGGAAAGAATGAAGAAGAAACCCGAACCGGTACTGCTTCCAGACCCTGCTTCTTTCTTAATGCCGGCAGAAGCAGGGCGTCCTGAACAAAAGGACTGGGAAGAAGAGCCGGCTTGAGAGCAGCTGGTTCTGGGGTGGGCCCCAAAGCAGTTCTCGCAGTTATGCTCGAACTTGCAGCGGGTCCTGAAGCACTTGCCTGCATTGTACTCCCAGCAAACCAGGCGCCGGGGGTCCTTTTTCCGTGGCGACTTGATAACCTCAACTTTCCCCTTAATGTGGGATCCCACAATAACGAGCCAAAGCTTACCGTTGATGAGGTCCCACCTAGCCCTTGCATTGCAAGATGCCCTCTTGCGGAAAGCGGTGTCATATTCTATGGCTGCTGCTTCACCGGCAAGAGACCTGGCTTTCAATACATTGCCCATGTGGTTAGCCAGGTGCCACCCCCTTTCCGGGTAGGCTATCCCAACCACCCCCATGAAGACAGTGTACCCGGCCAACCAATTGACGAAGGTGTGCTCAACAGGATCAGGCTTGGATTTTTCTGAGGATTTGTCAGCTTTGGGGGTGCTGCCCACCTCCCCTTCAGGCTTAAGCAAAGAAAAGACATTGACATAATATCCTTTGAGGATATTGTCCCAAGTCTTTATGTCCAGGTGGATCCCAGGTGGATCCTCATGGTCCTGGAATAGGCTAGGGGCCAGGGACCAGGCATTGCTGCCCCGTCCCTCGAGGCCCTGGTAGGTCCTGAACTAGACGGATCCGAAAGGTTCCGTGCTTTCAGTGCCCAGGACGGCAGCCCAGGGGTGGCTGCTGCCACCCTCCAGTATCCTGCCCGATCTAGCTCTTCATCAGAGGACTCACCTGACGATCCATTGCTGTCTGAGTCCCTTTTGTTCCTGCGTTTGGAGCACCTTTTCTTCCGCACCTGTCTTGCCCCTTTTCGACTCACATCCCCTGACTTGCCGGTACCCTGTTCTGGAGAGGAGTCTACCGATGACCCCACGCTGATATCGCTTTGTGATGATGAGTGCCGCCTTCGCCGCCGTTCTGCCGTCTGCACAGATTGCTGTGAAGCATCCTGGGCGGGTGCCCCAACATCGGTTATGGCCATATCGCCAGCCCCCATGCTGGTTTCTCTCCTGGCCTGGTTTCCCTCCAGCTCACCCACTTGCTCTGCCAGGAGAGTAACTGCGTGAGTTAACTCCTGTAAATTGGGGGCTTCCGAGCCACTAAGGAGATGCTGGACCGCCTCGGGGTTGCCGGTTGCAGTACGGGAGGCATTCCTGCCCATTGCCGTCGCCCTGTGTCCCCGCGGTGCCAGAGCCACCCAAGACTTGGGTGCCCTGGCCATCTGAGCACAGGTCACTAGCTTGTTAGGCTTGCTGGGTGGTGCCTTTCTTTTGGGAGGCATGAGGAGTAGTGAGAGAAAACAGCTTCTTTGATAGTGATTTCACCATTCTATCTGGCTTGTCCGCTCCTTATGGGCTTAGTCCGCTCCTTATGGGCCTGCCCCTGACCCTCTGGCTACTGGGTCTAGTGCTGCCCTTTATTGGCTTGTCCACCCCACCTCAGCTTGTCCGCTCTGGGGGGGGTAGCAAACCCCTCCCTTGGGTGGTTCTCCCCACCTGGGGAACCCCCTGCCCTTCCTTCGGGCTTGCCCGACCTGCTGGGCCAGTGGCAGCCACTCTGGCTTGACGGCACGTGGCACTCACATGCCCACTGACTGTTGGTTCCCTGGCTGGGAGCCTCTGCCTGTCTCACTGGCTTGTCCACAACCCGCGTTAGGCCTGCCCCTCCAAGCTCGGGCCCAAATGCCCGGGAGCTTGTGATGGTGGCTGTGCCTGTCGCGCACTAAGGCCTGCTGTAGATACCCCCCCCCCCGTGGGCTGGACCCAACTGGCACCCCGCTGGTGCCTGTTGGTAGGCTGGCCTCCCACGGCTAGCCTCCGCTGGGGGGGTAGATGTGGCCTTCCCACCCTGGGGGGAGGGCTTGGCCTCCCCGGTGCAGGGCTAGCAGCTCTCCCTAGCCCTGCCAGTGGCCCGGTGCTTGCCAGGTGCCACCTGACTCCCGTTGGGGGGGGGGACTCCCCGGTGCAGGGCTAGCCGCTCTATGCTAGCCCTGCCAACGACCTGATGTATGCCAGGCGCCGCCCAACCCCCAGTTGGGGTGCTGCTGCTAGCAGGCACCCCCGATCTCCCAGGCCTTGGCCTCCCTGCCTCCGGCCTACCACTATCGCCGCTGCCATGCCACTTGCTGGGGCCTCTTCTGCCTCCTTGGCCCCACTCCCCACCGCTTCTCTTTCTGAGCTGCCCAGAGCTCCGTCCTCTTTGGCTCCGATGAGCCAACTGGCTAGGTCCGGCTATGAGCCTTGAATTTATTCCTGGTGACCGGACCTGATTGAGGACTGGCCCCACCCCCCCAGCCAATCAGAGGCCGCCGGAGGGCTGCGAATCTGGCTGAGGGGCGTGCAAGCCAACCAATCAGGGGAGAGCAGTACTCTCCTGATTGGTCGGTCTACGATCCCCTTCCCAGCCAGAAGCTGGTTGTGAAGGAGACCCCAGGCAGGCATGGCGGCACCCGTGCCTGCCACGCAGTGACGACGGGGCCGGGGCTCACCAGCCCGCAAACCGGGCCGTCCTGGTAAGTCCAGGGCAGCCTACTTTCTAGCACTCCTCTACCTTAAGCAGACAGAAGTTAACCCCGACCTTATGCAATTCACCACCACAACCACCCACTATGTATCATTGTGACACCCAGCGTTGTCTGAATGGCGTGAGGGCCTTTCCAATCCCACCGCTGCCACCACTTTGTGGAGAAGGGGGGATTTCCACCTCCCACCCTGTCACCACTTTGTGATGTGAGACCTCTTCCTAGTGGCATGGGGACCTTTCCTATCTCACCGCTGCCACCACTTTTGTGACAGAAGAACATTTATTGTTGAACTAATAAACCATGTAACTGTATAACCAAATTATTGGGCCTGTACAGACATCGCTCTCTCTCTAAGCCTCTAACATACAAGGAACTTAAACTGTCTTGAATCACTCAAAGCCTCATCTCAACACTTCAAAACTGAAAAACTCAACTTAAACTCTAACTTAAACTGTACACTTTCCTCACTCACTCCCCCTTTATCTCCTCCAGAAGCCCCTCCTCTTTCTACCTCCTCACAGAGGATTGGCTCCTGGAGTATCATGTCCTCATTGGCTCCCTAGCGATCCATCACAATTATGATCAGACAGATATTAAGGGGAATTAATCCCTGCAATTAACTCATAATTCTTCTCACAACTTGGTTTCCTTGGAAGTACAGATGGGCCTTCAGATCCACAGATTCCACCATCCATGGCTTGAAAATATCCCTCCCCCCCCCAAAAAAAAAGAAATTCAAAAAGCAAACCTTGATTTTTGCCTTGTTATATAAGGGACACCATTTTACTACACCATTGTATATAATGGGACTTGAGCACCCACAGATTTTGGTATCCATGGGACCCAAATCCCAGCAGATACCAAGGACCCACTGTATGTGCTTCATCAATCAGATTGCAAATTAAGGCCATGTTTACCTTCCAATGTCCAATTAGAAAGCAAAACACACTAAATGCAAGATGCATAGTTGCAAACAAGTATGAACTACAACAGATATCTTTCACCATTTTACAGAGCACCTCTTTTAGATAAATGATAAATTTATTTACTAGTTTGATCCTGACTATGCCCGAGGTAAGGAGGAGGCTTTTCTTAAGATTCTAGTAATATTAATGATGGTCAGTGGGTAAACAAGAGACCTTAGCTATTCAGAGGCTGCGTCACCATGAGTGCAGGGCTGAGAGAAACAATCAAATTTAAATTGTGCAATTTTGTTTTAAAGTTCAAGCGCATTACCATTTAAAACACAGTACTCTGTTATTATTCATGGGTTGGCCAGGAGAGGGATTTAGTAATAATCCACTCTGCCCATGATCCCTGCTGAATCAGCAAGACTACACCACACAAATGTGTCACTGAACCCACATCACTACAGAAAAAAAAGAAAAACCAATCTCATTTCAGTGATCTGGTACTGTATGCTTACAACACAGCTCTCCCTATTTTATATATATAGTTTTTAAGTAAATATAGGTCGACTCCCATATCTGGTATCCAGTTTCATTTATCCATGTCCGAAATACTATATCCTCTTTAGGCATTTTCTGGATCCTCCAGTGCGATTCTACATTATGCTTCCACCGGAAGTTGGGCCAGAAATCATTCATTTCAATAGGATTCCCTATTATCCACAATTTCACGTATCCATGGTAAGTCTGGGAACATATCCCCCATGGATAAAGGAGGTGACCTGTAGCAGATAATTACATGCTGTATTGGTAGGGATGACCATGAATCATTAAGATGCCAAAGCAGACATCAATATAATTAAGTTGACTGTTTATGTTGGGGTATATAATTGTTTATGCCAGCCAGCATGGTGTAGTGATTTGAGTGCTGGACAAGGCCTCCAGAAGATCAGGGTTCAAATCCCTATTTGGTCATGGAAACTCACAGGGTGAAGTTAAGTAAGCCACACTCCCTCACTCTGAGAAGAAAGTGATGGCAAGCCCCTTTTGAACAAATCTTGCCAAGAAAATCCTACAATAGGTTTGCCTTAGGGTTGCTATAAGTCAGAAATGACTTCAAGGCACAGAACAGCAATAAGATCATTGTTATTTCATGATTTTTTTTTAAAAAAAAATGCAAAGGTACTATGAGCAACAGTGATCAGAACAGAACCATATTCTAGACATCACAATGCAATACAGCAATAAAAATCCAAATGTTCACATACTACATATGTGATATAAATACAGTATATCACTTTCCCCCTTAAGGCATATAACCATTATTTGCAATGTTAAGGTCACATCTCAGTCTTTCAGTCTTCTCTCCTTGGAAAAAATCTCAACCACTGGTATGAATCAATACATTTTAAATGAAATAATAAATTCCACCCTTCAGAAAGCATTTGTAGACTTAGATATGTTCTATGAATTACCCTTTGATTCTTTTCTACTTTTTTTAAAAAAAGAAGGAATAGAGTGAAGGTTATAATGCATCTTAATTATTCTTTATTGATGCTATGCAACATTTCATATTTGTATATCCCATTTCCTGCATTCTTTCATAGGATATTGGAATAATAAGCTTTGTTCACAGAAAAATGTAATTTGACCCTAAATGCAGTTTACATCTCGAGAACAGAGTTCTGTTTATCTGATCACACATATGATCTACTGCACTTCTCTCTGGTAATGGCAAATATTGGTCATTTTAAGAGGAAAATATACAATATATTCCATGTTATGCAATTGTTACTTTTGAATGAATTAATTTACTGTTGATATACATTTTGACTTTCATTAACTCATTGCAGCAAGCCTCTGCCTTTCAACAGCCCGTTATCTGATGACTCGCTCTTATGATACTAGCAAATTAAGGACAAGTTCCATTCATTCAATGAGAAATCCACTCTTTCTTGCCTATAGAGGCTTGCTTGGGACTGACCGTGCACACTGCTTGCAAAGTAAGCTGAGAGGGGGAAAAGTCACCAAGGCCACTGAGAGACTTTGCAAGCAGAGCACGTGTGGCTGGGTGCATGCACCAACAGGCACCTGCAGGCAGTCCCAAGCGACTCACCGTAGTTCTTAAACATAAACTTTCCTTGTTGAAGAAGAAAAAGAAAAAGAAGAAGACGAAGAAATCATCAGGGAGTTTTCTAAACAAAGACTTTTCACCATTTTACATTTTGAAACATTTTCCATTAGTGTTTTTAAAAGAAAACTTGCAATTACAGAATCCTAAATTAGCCCTCTCTTTATTATATTGAAGCCAAGAAAGAGGGGAGATGTTCTACCTCTTGGCTTTTGGCTTTAAAAGCTGCATTGACTCCTGATCTGTTTCTAGACCCAAACTGAAGCTTAGGTTTAGAACCCTCTTAACCTGAATGACCATCTCTTCTTATAGGTACCTATCTGAGCCTTGAGATCTTCTTCAGAGGTGTTTCTCTGAGTGCCCTGCCAAATGGTATAAGGTGGGTAAACTGAGTAGGGAGGTAAGGAATAAGCATAAATTTCCTCATGCTTGACACTTCAAGGGAATGCTCAAACACCAGTAGATTTTTCCACATTTCAGGGCTTTTTTTGTATGTGAAAATTTCACATTTTTTTGTGGAAAGCAAACTTTTTTGGTACAAAAAAAGTGTACTGTACAACAGTCCTCAAATATGAAAAAAACCCATCAAAATGCACAAAACCTTTTATAATTTCACCCAGAAGGGACAAAACTTTTGATATTATTCATTTTTGTATGAGACAATGAAATAAACGAATATTTACATTCCTACCACCAAAGAGTTTGACTTTTGTTAGTAACACTTTGGTTATGGAACAACTTTCTCAGCTAGGTTTACCTGAGTCCTGGTACTTTCCCCCTCACCTAGGGCCTTAAAAATCACCCCAGTCCCATGGTCTGAATGCTTAGTTTTAAAATCTAAGTTCCTGCTGCATTTTTAGTTTACATAGTGTTTGTTTTACATTGCATTTTTATTACATGTTCATTTTGTGAACGATGCAGAAAACATATGTTATGGGATGACTATTCAGAGTAAAGTAAAGTAATAAAATTCAGGCATTGAGACATGTCCCAAGGCTTGGGCCTTCTTAAATTGATTTGTTTTTTAAACAACAGACTCCAGTATTACAAATTGCTTTGCACAACGTACCATGTTTGGATGGAACTTTGACATGCAATGAGGGGGATAATTGAGGTGACGCCATAAAGAGAAAGCTGTTGCCTTAGGACAGGGTGGGCAAAGTGCAGGCTTTGGACCAAATGCAGCCCTTGGGATCCCTAAGTGCAGCCCTTGAAACCCCTGAGAACTCCTTCTTGTTTCTAGGTCCTATACAAAGTTTAAAGAAAAATTTTGGTGGCTGATTGTTGAGTAACTTTTTTACCTTCAAACCAGCAAAAGTCTTCCATAAGTGCTTAAAATGTAACACTTTGGGGGGGGGGGTGAGCCAGCGACTGACTATGGCAGACACATAGTTGTCATGCTCCTCCTAAACCTCATGAAATTCTACCCAAAAAGGAGTTTATGACCAACAATATGATATAATCTGATCACCTTTGCTAATGCAAGGTATCAAGCATCTGGCGGATCAAACAATTGCTGACTTTTACCCAGAGACTAAAGAGGGGAGGTCTTTTCAAGGACTGACCCTGTTGAGCTTGAAACCAGCATGTCCCCCGGCCTGAACAAAGATGGAAGGAACCCAGACCTGATGCTCAATTGAGGATAGATCAGGATGTATCCACCCAGTTAGAGAAGCAAAGAGAATTATTCTTGCTTAACCTACACCGCAAACTAGCCCAAGCACTCGAGCTGATAAAGGCAAAACTGGCAGCTTTGACAGATAAAATCGCAGCAATAGAATCTACTGCTTCTGAGGCTTTAAGCGTGACATCGGACCAAGATCCACAGATTCAACGATTAGAATTGTCCAACCAGTATTTACTGGATAAAGTGGATGAACTTGAAAACAGGAGTAGGCAACTAAATATTCACCTTCATGGTCTTGAAGAAGGGGTGGAGAAATCTGATCTCAAAGGATTCCTAATCAATTGGCTTAATGCTACCTGCCCAGATCTGGAGCTGTGCAATGCCGACATTGAGAGGGCACATGGATCATTAATCCCCCCTCAGCTGGCCCGACGCCTACCTAGGGACATCCTCATGAGATTTTCTTCCTTTGTCAAGAAAATGCAGGTGACTTCCAAGCTAAATTAGCTGGCTTCACTTACCTTCAATGGCCTCCCTGTATCAATATATCAAGATGTCTCACCTGAAACTCTATGGTGGAGAAAAGACCTTAAACCTGTAACTTCTCTCATGACAGAAGCAGGCATCAAATATTGCTGCAGGTTCCTGTTTTTTTATCATGATCACAAAAGGAACTTCCATCATGTCTGTGACAACTAAACTCCAGATTTTGGATGTGTTGCTAGCCCTGGATGTCCAGGTTCCTAACACCCTGATACAGAGATCAGAAGAGAACAACTATCACTGCCTGGACAAGCTTCATTGGACTGGGCAGCTGTCTAGTGAAAATGGGAGAAAAGAGCCAATCGGAAGGCGCTGAAGACCCCCTGAAAGTGAAGTCCATTAGACCCTTACCAGCTTTATTCCTCTCCCCCTCAGAAGAATGGCAGCCATATTGTCACCTTTTTGTCTTTCAAACGACAGGGGGCCCACCATTGCTTATTCTCAGCAGTTTTTCAGTTGGAAATTATTCCTCCCTGCCTTGCTGTTGGCAACAATGTTGTGAATCCTGTCAACTATCAACTGTTAACTACCAGTCACTCTCTGTATAGCTTGGCTGAGTGACCTGCTGCCATGGTAGAGGCGAACTTCACACCAATTTCTTCTGGAGCTATTAGTTGATCAGATGCATTTTGACCAGTTCATATTTCTCCTTACTCTTTTTCACAGCATATCTTACTTGCTTTTTCATGAGGACAGAGGTTGTAGTCTGAACATACACCACCACCCCGTACACCACTCTGAAGGGGATTGCGGAATGACCCTGGATTCCGATTGGGAGGTGATCGCCCAGACGCCCTCCCTCCTTCTGGTTCTCTTGATGTTTATTGCTGACTTATGTTTGTTTTTCTTGTTCTGTTTTGAGAAGGAATAAGCAATACTTCATTTATGCATACCTTTGCACTGTGGAAAATCTAATACCCACACTTGATGTTCTCTAATGCAGAAGTTTGATACCTTAATGTTGCTGGAAATGGCACAGTTAGCTTCTCCTCTCACGACCTGCTATGAGTGAAATCCAGATCCACCCCTGTGCAGTTTCCCATCTCTGCCCTCTCAATATTTAAATCAAGTCAATTATGGGACTGCAACACTCATGGGATTATTAAATATCTGCGAAATACATGTTCCACATTTTCTCTCATAAATGTACCACATAAGCCATATCTACCACATATGCTCCAGTTTTGGAAACTGTTAAATTGTGGAGCTCTCTTGGTCCTGTTGGAGTTTTCTGGCATGGGTCCATTTATTAGATGCACTATGGTGTTCCCTCAAAGTGTCGGATTGCAACATGCACCAAATTAATCTTCATGGAGGTGGAAATTTGAAGGTGCTGAGTTACTAGCCTAGCCTTGAACTGCAGCAAAACTCTTCACTTTCACCAGCATTCAGTGAAACGTCATAATGAGCAAAAAGATCAATTCTAGTAATGCTGTTTAGCATTCAGATAAAAATACAAACCAATACAACCAAACAAAAACAATCACTATAGCTTCCTTTTTTAGCAAGCAAGGTTCCAGCTAAATCTGAAGAGCAGCACAAATAACATTTCCACCAAATCACATCTCACATTTAATAAGAACAGGTTAACACAAGTCCTTTCGGTTTTGCTGATCTCGGCAGCGCATTCAGCACAGGTTTCCATTGAGTGTCAAATATATCTAGTTCGTCTTCTTTGTGATTGATTAGTTTCTTCTGCTATCACCTGCAGTAGGTGTTTCTTTTAGCCTCATCCATATTTTTCAGGGGGAAAGGAGGATATACTGAATGAAGTGTAGGAGGGTATGCACAGAAATCTCTCTTCATTATTTCTGAACTGCTCATAAAGTAGTAAACATCAGGATGGAACATCCATGAAAACCAAGGACTCTTCACACTGAGTAAAAACAGAGTGGGCCTTATACAAGGCCATCACAGGACAAATTTCCTGCCTGAGATACAGCAGCAAATAATGCCACCTCCCTTGCAAATCAAACTGCATAGTATCCAAGGCCAGTCATAATACTCATGCTATGCAAGGTACACAATTGCCACATAGGTATGTAGCACCCCCATAGAAATCTCACAAGTGCAGTAAAAATGGAATAATAAATTAAATCACAAAAAACTTGCTATCCTTTCATGACACCCAACATCTATCGCGATTTTTTTTGCAAGGGATATCTCTAAGATATGCAAGTTAGTTTGGATCATCTCTATCATTCAGAAAAATGGGGTTCCTGTAGTTCTCAGAGCTTATATGAACAGTGGGACATGTGTATTACCACAGCATTTCAAATTCTAGGATTGTATGGTGAGTATTTAAAGACCTCCAGATTCAGGTATTTAATCATGTTGGCTTAGTCGCTCATGCTTCTTTTGATCTGAACAAATGGAGGACTGACCACATTATTTCTGCTTCATGGAATATTTGTTGAAAGCATTTGAAATTGCAGAAATGGACAAAGTGAATGTTATTGTCAATTTTTTTTTTTGACAAATCACCCAGCTTGAAATTTCCTAGATATAGATATAATGGAGAACATAATGGAATATACATTGTAATTACAAAATTTAGAATCTT
The DNA here is from genome assembly GCA_030847615.1 of Gambelia wislizenii. NCBI lineage: Eukaryota > Metazoa > Chordata > Lepidosauria > Squamata > Crotaphytidae > Gambelia > Gambelia wislizenii. The sequence goes on along the minus strand of JAUMIR010000002.1, from coordinate 312,809,170 downwards.
TATATGTAATTCTCTTGGGTATGTTGCCGTTTCCAGTACGCTGATTGGCTGCTTAGGAAACTTACCAACCAATCAAACTTTCCTTTGGGCAGCCAATCAGCACACTGGGGGCGGAATCATGTAGAAGTTTAAGTCCTTTGTAAACATGGTGGCTGCAGAGAGGCTTTCCAGTGAGGTGTTGTAGGGGGAGGGTGTAGTGTGTGGGGATGTAGTGTGTGTGTGTGTGTGTGTGTAGCATGGGGTCTGTAGCATGGGGTGTGGGTGTGTCTGTAGAATGGGGGATGTGTGGGGGTGTAGAATGGTGGATGTAGCATATTGTGGGCAGGTGTGTCTGAAGCAGGGGCGTAGCATGGGGTGGGCAGGCATGTAGCGTGTGTCAGTGTGTGTGTAGCATGGGTGATGTAGCATGGGGTGTGGGTCTCTCTCTAGCATGGGGGGATGTGTGTAGCGTGGAGGGTGTAGCGTGGGGTGGGTGGGCAGGCATGTAGCATGGGGGGTGTAGCATGGGGGATGTGTGTTTTCCTGTTTTGGAAATGGGGGAGGATTTTAACAAGTGCAGCTTCTTACCTGGTTGAATGGCACAGAAGCCCTCTCCAGCTCTTAATTTAGCAACCTTATGCATCACTAAAGGAATGGGGAATGTGCAGATATTAGAAATGTTATAAAATTGGAAGGGATCCCCAGAGGTCATCCAGTCCAACCCCGTTCTGCCATACCAGAAGACACCATCAAAGCACTATATATAGATATAGACTAATGTCATGCAACCAGATGGAAAGCTGAAATTCCCTCTTCTTTCCAGTTTTGCAAGGGGCGGTCCAGCATTAGCTAAGAAGGAAGACCTGGGTGCAAATCTCCAGCCACAATTTGCAAGGATGAATGGGTTCATGGTCGTGTCTTTGCAAAGACTCTCTGGGCACAGAGTCTGCGGGTTTTACTTAGCTAGCTTCCTCCTTCCCCCTCCCTCCCTCCGTGTGGAGCCAGGACACACCCTCTGCTCTGCTCAGCCTCCATTTTCCACCTGGAAGCAAGGGGGCTCAGTGAAATCTTTCCTGAATCAGTCTCTACAATGAAGTGAGAGGGAAGGATCTCCTCATTTCACCCTGATCTGGGAGCAACCCCTTTAGCTACAGACTTCTGTCTTAATTTCCTTTAAACTAGCTATACCTGGCGTAACATACACCGTTATCTACATATATAAAATGCTTCAGTATGTTTCTGTTCCCACTCTGCTGACTGGCTGCTTAGGAAACATGTCAAGAGTATGATCATTTGACACATTAATATATAACCTTTCAAATCAACTATAATGGCCTATGTTACGCAGGGTACAGCTAGTAAGTATATATTCATGTAATATGTACTTCACTTTTATGAATCATAAAAGAAAAAAAAATACAATGTTCTTTCACTGTCTCCTGTTAGCACCATGTGGTCCCCCAGATGGGATCATCTCTACAATATTAGAGGCATCAGTCTTGATCAGAGCTTGGAAATGTAATTTTTTTATGTGACAACCCCCAGAATCCCCCAGCAAGCATGCCCAGTGGTCATGCTGGCTGCTGGGTTACAAGACTGATAGACCAAAATGCATTATAGTCCCCTGACTCCCATGTCATTAGGTCAGTGCCTCTGCTCTGGGTTTCAGACTGAATTTTAAAGGAGCTATTGAAGATATTGAAGCTAGTTTGTGGACTGAGTATAGCAACTTTGATAGTTTCTTTAAAGTTTGGACTAAAGCATGGAACAGATTCACCAACCGCCCACAGGAGGGCCACTTAAAAAAAAAAACTTTTCTAAGTTTTAGTCTTGTTGGAGAAAAAATAGGCACAATCAGCACATCTTGACATCATGTAAGACAGAATTGTTTACACTAAACAAAAGGAGGGTTCCTGACCATAATGCACCGCAAAAAGGAGAAACTCAGAACTATATATATATATTGTAAATAAAATGCTATATTCAATGAAAATAAGTTTTTTTATTATTGCATGTCAAACAAATGCATAATCATTATTATAATAATCCCATCTGAATAAGTAGGTATATCCACAATGTATGGTATTTCCAATTTGATGAATATCAGACTGGCTGCTAAATGAAACGTCCATGGTGCCAGATGAGGTAATATAATAATCCAAGATAATCCAAATATGATGATCCTTTTCTTATTCTGATGAGGGTGCTAGGAAGAAGAAAAAAAAAGAAAAGCTTTATGCTGGTTTGCATTTATGCCAAGCTTGATGTAATTAAGTTATCCAGAATTACCGCTGAAGAAGTCTGTTGAAATGGATCTAGAATTTACTGGTCCAATCCGTACAGTAACTGGATTTAATTTACTCTGTATTCACATTGGGAGAATAAGAAAAGGATCATCATATTTGGATTATCTTGGATTATTATATTATCTCATCTGGCACTTTGGACTTTTCATGGAGCAGTCAGTTTGATATTCATCAAATTGGAAATACCATACATTGTGGATATACCTACTTATTCAGATGGAACTATTATAATCATGATTATGCATTTCTTTGATATGTAATAATAACAAAAACTTTATTTTCATTGAATATAGCATTTTATTTACAATATACATCTAGTTTTGAGTTTCTCCTTTTTGTGGTGCAAGACAGAACTGTTTATATGCTTCTAGGGTTTCTCAAGCATGGTTCCCTGGAACCCTGGGGTTCCACAAGAGGTTGCTAGGGGTTCTATGAGATATTGAGATAGAAAAAATTAAACTTTAAGATGTAGATACAATACTTTGTAGGCAGGAGTTCCTTGAGACCTGAAAATTGTTTCAAGGGTTCCACCAGGGTAACAAGGTTGAGAAAGACATCTAGACCCTTCAGATTTGTAACTAATGATACCCCATATAGTAACTGAGGCAACAGCCTAGAACTATATTGCTCTGGTCAGATTTGGACTGAAAGTAGAGCCACATAGGTATACTGTGCACATGGGATAAAGCCCAAGATATTTTGCTGCCAGAGGCAGGAGAACAAAAGGCATCTCTCATCCACCCAAGTCCAGGTGTACATTATCCAGATCCAGACATATTATTTGAGGCTGTGATGCAGAAAAACCCATAAGCAGCTCACTTCATGCATTGGCACAAAACAATCAAATAGTAACTAAGAAGATAAAAATTCACTGCCATTTCATGGCTCCCCTAAGCCTGCTTCCTGAGATGCCTGACTCATTTTGATTAATGATTGGGCCAGCCCTAGAAAAGAATATGATTTGTTATGTGTAAATTTAGTTTTTAATGAGATACATATACAAGAAATTAATCCAAGAAGCTTTCCTTGCTCCTTGACTATTTTCTCTCAGTGTCATGGAATGGAGGGTGATTCTCCCATTCTTTGCAGCAACACATCCACAAAATCTTCTCCTGCAGGTTGGGAAGAAGGCTTCCAGAGTAGAATTTTGGATAGTCAAAAGGGCAGGAATACAGGGAAAAGTCTGTTCACCAGTGGCAACTGGTGGATCCCAGGTCAGTGAGACAATGAGTCTATTCCAGGGTTTGGCTACCTTTAGAAGAAGATCCAAGGTGCTGAACCTATTTAGGAATAGAGATTAGTATTTTGGAGAGCTTTTGTTAAGCCTAGATTAAACCCTGAAGATTATTCACTTCCCTCCTGACAAGGGAGGCATCAACTGCCACTACTATTGATGCAGTGTTGGATTCCAACCTGTAAGATGCTTGCTTTGAAATGACACAACACATTCATCAAATATTCATCAAAATAAATAGTGCATAGACTTGAACACAATACTGCAAAATGAATTCCTTGGGATGCCAATATCTAAGGAGAATATCCCACTTCACCTTATTCACTCTCAGCTCCTGGACAGTCACTGAATCTCCAGGGCTGCTTAAGCACTCACGGCATTCTGTGCTCCTCTGTGATCTGCAGACACCCTCACACATTAAATGCTCCTATCGTCTACTGGAACTGCAAAGCTGAGATAAAGAGATTTGGAAACTTAAAGTCATGTTGCCAGTTTAATCTCGGTGGTTGTCTGGCAATTTACTGTGAAGCAATTCCATTTCTCTTGCAACAGAAGGCACTGTGGATGTACCTGTGGGGAAAGGTGTTTTTTTTTTTTTTTTTTTTTGCTACAGTTGGCTGGCCATGGGCTTGCCTTTGAAGAATAATACTGGATGGGATACAATTGAGTTCCAGAAGTAGAAAAGGACAGTTCTGTAAAAGGAAAGATGATTGCAGACAGTGCACCTCTGAGATGTCATGAGAGCTGAAACAGAATGCCCAGGACTTGCAAGCCACATAGTGGAGCTTGTCTTGTGTCAGTTGCTTGGCAAGATTGGGTGGATTAACCCAGATTTGTAAATAACCACTTGCCTGGCATGACCACAGATAACATCTAGTTGACCAGGCAGGGAGGCTTTTTTTTAGGGGGTTGGGTGCAGAATTTGATTTCAGTCCAACATTTGATGGTCTTGCCTCAGTTTGCACTTCCCAGATTGTCTGTGGGATGGACACAATCTTTGCCCTGGGATCCTCACATGGAGAGATGGCTGTTGATGCATGGAATCATGAAAACAATGTGTCTGTTTGAGAAATGTACAAAGAAAAAGGTGTGAATTCCAAACGTATGCAAAAGATTATGAAAGGACTTTATATACACATATCTAACTTTTTTTAAAAAATGTCTTTATTAGGCATATACCTTTATCAAAAATTATATTCATGAGCTATCAGGTTAGAAAAGTATTATGTGGCTCTATCGGCCACACTGGACAGACTACCAGGGCATTATTACGGATGGAAGGAATATTTAAAAATATAATCGAAAAACAATTATCAAGTGTCGGGAAACCCTGTAAAGGACTGATGAGAATCTTTGCAATCTTTCTGCATGGAAAATGCTATTTCCTGTATAGAAAGTGCTGGTTTTGGGGGCACCCCCCACAATTTTCACATTTTGTGCAGAGTACATTCCAAATTATGAATAGGTTTCAAAAGCTGTACAGTTGTCAGACTTTCTCACAGCAGAAAGAAAATTGGTAAAATTACTCCCTTTGAGAACAAAAACAGTGAAGACCTCCACCCCTACTGGTAACACAGTCAAACTGAAGCATTACATAAATATTACATTGTGACTATTTATTAAAAAAAAAAAATCATGTACCCATGTTCCCCCATTATCCATTGACCTCTCTTTACATGCTTGGTTTAAGAGAGCCAGCATGATGTAGTGGTTTGAGAGTTGGTCTATGAATCTGGAGACCAGGGTTTGAATAACTTCTCAATCATGGAAACTCACTGGGTGATCTTGAGCAAGTCATACACTCTCAGCTTCAGAGGAAGGCAAAGGCAAATCCACTCTGAACAAATCTTGCCAAGAAAACCCTGTGATAGGTTCACCTTAGGGTTGCCATGAGTCAGAAACAACCTGAAGGCACACACCACCACCACCACCACCACCACAACCTTGGTTTAATACTCAGTCATGAAGCCAGCACTACAGGAATCTTTCAGCAAGATACAGTCTTCAGTAAATGCCTATGTCATGCTGGGCAGTAGGGCACAATCATGCACATGTCTACATCAATCACTGTTTTGATTTGACTGAGTCCATGACACTAATACCTTGTGTGAATATCTATGGCTTGGTGCATTTCCTACCAATATAATTACAACACAATATATCATGCTAAATACACTCCTGAAATCAGACTTCACTTCTGGAACAAAAGGACTTGCCCCTTCTAGCGGCATGGATTTTCTTCCATCAGAGTGTGGAGAAGGATGCTGGAATGCTAACATTCTGGCATTTCCTTGTATGACAATGGCTTTAAGCACCCTTATGGTGGTATGTGTACCTACTTATGGGATTTGTAGTTTTGTGGAATATTTAGCCGGAACTAAATATTTATATATTTATGCTCATGCTTGGTCCGGAAACTTCAGTTGGTACAAAATATGGCAGCCAGAGTGGTCTCAGGAACATCTCGGAGAGACCATATAACTCCAGTACTAAAATCTCTCCACTGGCTGCCAATCAGTTTCCGGGCCCAGTATAAGGTGTTGGTTATTACCTTTAAAGCCCTAAATGGCTTGGGTCCAACTTATCTCCGGAACCGCCTCCTCCCATACAATCCTCCCCGCGCACTCCGGTCCTCTGGGAGGAATTTGCTTCAGCCACAAAAATCTAGGCTGTCTGCAACCTCCCAGAGGGCCTTTTCGGTAGTCGCCCCCAAATTGTGGAATGACCTGCCGAATGAGATCCATCAGATAACGAGCCTGAGTGGCTTTAAAAAAGCACTAAAGACGGATCTCTTTCGGCAGGCCTTTCCTAATTAGATCCCGGCCTCAGGGGATCCTGGCCTCTTCTAGGCTGCTGGCCATTTATTATATTTTATTGTATTTATAGTTTTAAATGTGATTTTAGATTAGTTGTTTTTAATTTATATTTGTTTAATGTTTTTTTATGGGGGAGGGTGGGAGTGGGGGTGTTTAGGGATTTTATTTGTATTGTATTTTAAATTCTGTAAGCCGCCCCGATTGTTTTAACAGAGGGGCGGGGTATAAATAAATTTTATTATTATTATTATTATTATTATTATTAGCCTTCCTTGTCAGAAAGCTCTTGTGCCACAACAGACTACAAATCCCAGGATTACATAGGATGGATAGTTATAGTGTCAAACTGCATTATTTCTTCACTGTGTCGCCAACCCAGGTCAGCAACCATCAAAGGGGGAAAAGTAAGTATTATGTAAGTAAATATGGTGTCATATAAATGATTGGTTGGTGGGTATTTGCTTAGAAGGAAACATTTGGAAATCCCATTATGCATCAAGATCATGGCACCAAAGAAAAGAGCAACTCCTCCCCAATTGCAGTCACATGCATACCAGCTACTGGTCAGGTACAAAACTGTTACTTTTTGGACTCCAGCCACTAGAACACTCAGACAGGAGGGCAACTGACTAGTGCACTGGTTCTTAACCTGTGGTCCTTGGACCCCCAGGAGCCCACAATGTCCTCCCAGGGGGTCTGTGAAGGCTTGAAGGCTGCTCGGCCCACCTCCTCCCCGCAGTGCCAAAGACTGCCTTGGCCTGCACATTGCTGTTCAATCTACTCCAGCCACAAACTTGCAGGAAGAAGCAGGAGAAGCAAGCCTCCCCCTGCAGAGCCTCTGAGGGAAGGTTTAATGGATGGTGTAATTGTATTCTCATCCTCATCCTCCTCATCACCAGGTATTATGACTATTATTAGAGTTTGAGATCTTGAGTGAAGATTTGGGGTCTTCGGCAATAGAAGATATGTAAAGGTTCTTGGTAAAGAACAGGTTAAGAGCCACTGGTCTAGTGCATTCTGGGAGAAGTCATCCAAAATATCTTTCCCATGTTTTGGTCATGCAGGAGAAGGAGGATACTATAGCTTTTGATGACATAGAAGAAAAAGAATAGATAATGTATTCCCCACATCTGTGGCTAACAGCAGCTTTAAGTGATCTAAATATGGCAAGCATCATGGAGGGATGGGTGAATTCCATCTCAACAGTGACATGGCTCCAGTCCAAACTTAGATCCCACTTGGCTTCTTTTAAGCAAAGAAAAAACAAACTAAGAGATAAAGTCATGGAATCAACATGTATAATAAATTCCTACTAAGAGATATGCAAAGCTCTTAGGATGTACTACATTGCTGACATGTATTTTTATTATTTGCCCATTTCTGTATTACTAAAAAGAAAAGAAAAGAGTATGCCTTACTGAGTATTTTTTCCCCCTGGATATATTTTCAAAATGCAGAAAGGGAAATGTGGTGCTTGAAGCAGCGCTTAAACTTCTCATTCCCTGGTGAAATGCCCTTTTACCATGTGCCTCCATTAGGCCTTGTTCCACCTTATTAAACTTGTTCTTCTCCAAACAGACCAGCATGAGCAATGAGAAAATTTGCTGGAAAAGAAATATACAAGTCTCCTGGAGCCAAGGGGATTATTTTGATTATCACTGAATCTTATGCATTGTAATTGGGCTCAACAGTTTCAGAGCCAAGACATCAAGAGGATGGTAATGTGTCAAAGTTATCTTACTCATGGTAAAATAAAAGTTGTCACCTGTAATGTAAACACAGAACAGCTGAGCTTGTGCTGTGAGGTATAACAGGGCTCTGTTTTCAGATGTCAGTTGTGTGCTCTCTCTTGAGATAAGTGAAAAACTCACTGAAATGGATGATGAGTATGCTGGTATAATCTAGGAAACTCTAGGGAAGTTGAGATCTAATGGGTGTCATGACTCCACCATCCATATCTTGGAAAAGCCCCCCCCCCACCAGACTACAACACCCACAGTACAACTCCCTTCTGGGAGATTCTTGGAGCTAAAATTTAAAAAAGAATTTTTTCTGGGCTCTGCCAAGGTCACACATCCCACAAACCAGGTAAAATGCAGAGAAATAGGAAGAAGAGGCAGGTTGGAGAAGGAAAGTTTCCTCGTTTAGAACCCCAAAAGATCCCTCATGAGCTTGTTCACAGAAAAGCCTCAGCAGCCCAAGGCAACTGATCCATACTCTTCCCTTTTGGAATCTGGAAGACATCTGAAGCACTAGTGGCTCCTTAAGGGACACTCCCCCCCCCCCAAGTAAGCAAGTCTATATCATCTCTCAAATGATCTCCACGTTGGAGCTCCAGCATTATCTGAGTCTGCTTGGTTGGGTATCCAGTCATATTTGCTCTGAGCTTTCAGGGTTCTTGCTCTGGCAAGCCTGTGCCCTGAACTCCTATGCAAACTCCCATTTTTCTCTGAATTTCCTCCTGGTCTGCAGACTGCATGGGGAGAATAGTTGCTATATTATAAAAATGGGAACTGCAAGAAAGCACTGCAGTGTCTGTTCAGTGTCCTAGCCATTCAGACATTAACTTCTCTGGAACACCCTATTCAGCTATCTCCCACACCCTGTTTTTCCACCCTGTCATCCCCCATTCCTGTCACAGAACAGGCACTATGCATTTTTGGCCACTGAATCTAGGTCACTGCTCATTGAGTAGTAGTAGTAGTAGTAGTAGTTGCTGTTCTTGCTGTGGAAGGCAAAAAGAGAGAGCAGATGAAATGAACACCCCATGGGGAGAATTTCACAACTGGGATGAAGCTAGAAAACTCTCCCTTACTTATGCTAACTAACCTAGCATCCACCAGTGTCAGGGTTCAGAGAAGAAACTCTCCACTGGATGTCAGGTTATGGATAGGACAATGTAAGACATCTGGCCTTCCTGATGTTTTGGCTGGCATCATACCCAATCAGCATGGTAAAGGATTATGAGAGTCAAAACATCTGGAGGGCCAATGCTCCCCTAGCCTTGTATTAGGAGGAGGCTAGGTGCTTTGGGCCCAAGCTATTTAGCACTGCCCAGTTAACAAACACAGCTGTCAGTTATGGCCAGAAGTGTATTGGTAAACACTGAAAGGGGTATAGCATGCTCACACTGCCATATTGCAGTGAGAATCTTACCTGCTTTGTTGCATTCTGGAAAAACCTGAAACACTTGAATTTTGTTTGCAGGCAGCTCTATATAAAGCAGACCACAGTAAATTAATCTTAATGAAACCAAGTCATACATGATTATGGTTAGGCTTATTCTCTCCCCACCCCTGCTGCCCAAAAGATGCAGTTGGTGGACAATTCTAAACTAGACAAAGCCCAGTTGCAAAGACCTAGGGGCCGGTTCCACGACAGGACAAAGTTTGCAAGATTCTGGATTACCGTTCTTTCGCATCAGGAGCACATAAATCACACGACTCCTGGCATATTCGGAAGATGCAGCCAGATGCAGCCACTTTCGGTTTTCCTTAGTTCACACAGGCAAAGGTGTGTGGGGGGGTCACCTCCAGATCATTAAAGCCAGGCAGGAGGCAGGGAGGGAGCAAGGAGGGGGTCATGGAGACCATAAATAATGAGAGGAAAGAAAAGGACAAACAAACAAGACATCGAAAGTGCGATCTGTCAACTCCCCCGTCTTCCCCAGCCCCGAAAGGCTTCTATAAAGAAAGGAGTAAATGAAAGCACGAAGAAGCAAAAGCATGGTGGAGCGATCTCCTTCCCTTCCCTTCACGCATGCACACACAAACACACACCACAGAAGCAGGGGGCTAGCCTCGTTCCTGATTGTTTTCCCTACCTCTGAAGCCTTGAATAAAAGCAAGTGAATGGAAGGACAAACAAACAAAAGGACGAACATGCGATCGGCTGTTTCCCTGCACAGATGAATGTACACACACACTCACACCAGCGAAGCAGGGGCTCGTCCCGATCATCTTCCCAACCCCCAAAGCCTTCCTTTGAAACAGACAGGAAGGGCTCAGAGCAGATTTTCCAAAGTGGGCTGCAAACAGAAGGAGGGTGAATTTCTTCTCTCCAACCCCACAGTCTATTTGGATAAAACAGAATGGTCACTCCAACCAATCAGGATTCAGCTCTGCTCACAGTAATTCGAAAAGGTAGATGCCAGTTTACACGATGGTTAGTTCCCATGACAAATTATGCACATTTTCACGAACTTAATCAAAAAAGTCTGGAAAACTAGCGAAAGCTGATACTGCGCAACTTATGGGTTTTTTGCACCCCCTCCTTCTGAAAAGGGCACTGTTGCTTCGAAATGCATGGGAACTATCAGGCTTCTTGTCGCATTCTTTGAGGATTTATTTTGCCATGTAAATGGCCCCCTAGACAACTGCTGTGATCTGAGAATCTAACAGCAAGGTCAGTTTCAGAAATTACAGCATTATCTTTCAAGTGCAAAGAACAGTTTGAAAGTTCACCTCAAGAGAAATTATTCCACTACCACCTCTGGATTTCCTAGACCCTGCTGATGCCTTTTTCTTTCATATAGTTTGGAAGCAAGGCATTAATAGTCGTGACATCAACATACTTTTGCAGGGTAACAAGGGCATAATTAAGGTGGTTTTTTAAAATAAATGTAATCACTAGTTACATTACTATATCACTAGTGTGATGAGTAACATTTATTTACGCCTTCAGTCCCACTACAGATGGGTCCCAAAACTTGAGTCCCAGTTTGGGGAAAACAGTGAGATATAAATGTAAACAACAAAGAGATTCCACCTAAACATTAGGAAGAACTTCCTCATGGTAAGAGATGTTCAGCAGTGGAATATACTGCCTTGGAGTGTGGTGGGGTCTCCTTCTTTGGAGTTTTTTAAGCAGAGGCTGGATGGCCGTCTGTCGGGTGTGCTTTGATTGTGTATTCCTCCATGGTAGGGGTTGGACTGGATGGCCCTAGTGGTCTCTTTCAACTCGATGATGATAATGACAATGATGATGAAGATGACACTCTTAAAACATGGCCTTCTTTGGAAGGCATTGGGAGATTTGGGGGCACTTTTGGAGCTTTAAAGGTTTTTTCTTTAAAAAAAACAGAAATGTAAAAATAGAAAATAAAAAGCAATGCATTGCTAACATGTTACCAGCAGGTCGCTCTTCAAATAATGAGTACCCTCAATTAGTTACTTAAAACCAACAGATGAGTAATGAATAATGAATTACTAGAAAAGAAGTTCTACACTTTGCTCTTGTATATGAATGGTGCCATAAGGATCCACACACAAAGAAATGAGTTTTTGATTAATCTGCCGAATTATTGCCTTTCACAGTTAGAAAAACAGAGCTGGAAGATAGTATGTGAAGAGACAGTAATTTGAACCCAGGTTCATGTCCAGCAGCTGACTAGTCAATAATACAGCTCTTACTAAAAAAAAGAAAAAAGAAAAAAAAGGTGTGAATGCACATCGCTGCCCACTTGTATGCTTAATGCACATACAAACTAAGTCATACAGGAGTTATAGCAACTGTTCACACCTCCCTTAGGGAGAGCCACTTGACATTTTGGGAACCATGAGAATATGTCAGTGAACTACAAATATTTCAGAGAACCAGAGCTGCAGGTTGGAGTAGATAAAAAGTAATACTCCTTTTTTTCATAACATTTGCTGACTGACCTTTGCAATAAGCAGAAACAGACACCAAATCCCTCAACATGAAGACAAATTCCCAACTGCTCCTCAGAGGCAGGCGTTTATTGTTATTTTCAAGCTACCCACTTTCATTGATCTCCTGTCTAAAAATGTCCGTAACAGGTAAAATACTCCTAGCTTGTATAGGCATTCTCTCCTACGATTCCAGAGAAAGAATGGTTTGTAAATTAATGGCTCACTGCTAGAATGCATACATTTTCGATCATCAGAAATGACAAGTCTACTGAAGGTTTTTCTGTCCTGCTAACACACATCACAAATCATTTCTCCTGCTTTCTTGGAAGCTCTGTCGATAACACTCTGTTAACTCCAATCAGGCTGTTTTCTCACAGAGTAAAAGGGCTCTGTTTGAGCACAGAAACATCCCATGGTCCCACCATTCAAGACAACACAAACCCTTGTGTTTACAAGTAAAACACAATAGCTGGATCTAAGCAAACAACTTTATTGATCTGCATTGAAAAATCAAGAGCATAGTTAACTAAGTGACTGAGAAGAGAAAATGGTCCTTGCTTTCAGAGCTTCTGTTATTATCAGGGCTGGCCCTGCTATTAGCCTCACTGAGATGGTTGCCTCAGGCAGTGGAGCAGAGGGGGCAGCAAATTTCTACTCCTCACCTTGTTCTGTCACGGATTTCGCCACTCTGCAGCAGAGCTGGGAACTTCCCTCTACAATAGAAAGAAGAGGAACAGGAGAAGTTGTGGTAGCTCTCAGTGGCCAGAGAAGGAAGCCACAGCTGTGGCTGGCTTCCCACCCACCCAGCTCACTGTCCACACAGTCCTCTGCCTGCCTGCCTGCCTGCCTGCCTGGGAGTAGGATGCAGTGGAAAAGCAGCAGAACCCTGAAATACATGGGATGAGGAGATGACAAGTTGCACCCCTGCCACTGCCATCAGTAGCTGGATGTGCTGTTATAGAACCAGCTGCTTCTGAGTGTCCTCTGAGTGTCCTCAGAGCCAGACTTTATGGAATAGGTGACTAATGTCTCTCACACACTGCACACAATTGCCACACTTTCATGTAACTTTAAGTGCCATGGCTCCATGATATGGAGTCCCAGGATCTAACATTAGAAAGTTGCCTGTATTATAACACAGTAAAGTCACCCCTGCCCACCCTGCTTTGGCTGTGATGACCCTCAGAACCAGGCATTCAGGAAATAGCCAGCAATACACAACAGAGAGCAGAGCTGGCTACTGACAGCAGTGGGCTGTGGAGGGTACAGTTTTATCAGTTCCTTTTTCGGAGGGCGGGAAGAGCTCTGTCACCATATTTGCATCTTCTTCCTCCACAAGCAGACAGTTACATTACTACATTGCAATCAACTGCAGTCAGCTATAGCCACATTATTCTTCTCCAACAGCCAAGTATCACCACTGTATTGCCTCCCCTCCCCTTCCTTCTCCAGTAGAGCTGTATTTGTACCACAACCTGTGTGGGGGGTAGAGTGACACTCAACTTTCTGCTTCCAGTGCCAGGAGAGCTTTGGCTGCCCTTGAATACTTTGTGACATTAACCCATACATTTGGGTTATTTTTCTCTCATTTTCTCCCCCCCCCCAATCTACATAGTCATCCATCAGTAGCATAAAGGTTAGCATTTAGAAATGCACAGACTCATTAATATAACTCATACAGTATCTTGATGCTTGGTGGGAACTTTACCTAGTAGGAATGTTCTTTAACTAATCTCTGTGTGTGCTGTCTCTTTGGGACATCTGCCATAAGCAGAGACCAATGTTTCTGGAATATACTTTAATATAAGAATAGCTTCCAGGTTTTCCAACAAAAAACAAAACACCCCCCCCACACACACACAACAAATCACTTTTAAGTCACCTTTCCTTGGTTATTCCCAGTAAAAACCTGATATGAAGTATCTCCTGTCATTCAGGGACAACATCCATTCCATTCCTTGAGGACAATCCAGAGTGGAAAGGACTAAGGCCCACTGGGCTATGACTCAAAACAGAAAGAAGTGCCTATAGTCTCAAGTTGCAAAAGTAATACAGCTGGCCCTCCACATTCATTGGGTTAGGGGTACAGGACTCCTGCGAAAGTGAAAAAAATTGCAAGCATCTCCCCCCCCCTGAAAAAAACCCCCATATTTAACACACACAAAAAGCACAATCTGTCAATTCAGCCTGTGTATGCCTTCAAGGTGGTGGAGTTCCTTCACAAGGCAGAAGTGGGAGGCTGGCAGGGCTTGCTGACAATCTGTTGCTGTAAGTCATTTTTATCATCCTCACTGCATGTTCACAGGCTCTTTCACTCTTGCGAGGCTTGCAGTCCCTATTAGAAATGTCACAGGGCAGCACTGGAGAACACAGTGCAACCTACACTGATAGCCCCCATCTTGGAATATCTAATTATTGACTATATTTAATAATTTCATTTAATATGGCCATCCATGTGATTAGCAGGTAAACCAAAACCCCCTAATACCAAGGCTGGACTCATGTATAATCAAGGGAGGGGGCATTGGAAATTCTCCAATAACTAAATACTCAGGTCAGAATTTAACACATGGAGGTGAGTCATTCACTATTCCACTCAATGAAAGCAGAGTCCTTAATAATTGTAAAATGGGCCTTCCTTCCCTCACCCTCTTCCAACAAAAGACCTTGCCTGTTCCTATTCTGTTCCAAATGCAGTACCCATTAACAATCATAAACTCTTCTGGAGCACCCATTGTAGAGTCCTGGAAACCTCAGAGAAGCAGTGTATTCCACTCAAAATCCTATTCCTTCAGGGGAATTATTCCATATAAATATCACCCTAAAACATGACCAAAGTGCACACAGATTTTCTTCCTATCGATCCCATGTCAGTCCATGTAGCCAAGTGCACAGTTTATCTTCCTCGCAACTTCACATCAGACTGTGTAGCCATCCCATCTTCTGGACCCCCTCTCTGTTGGTGTACTTTGTGATCTCAGCTGTGCAGGATCGGTATAGTATAACCCGCCAACCCCTTACTTTATTCCTCTATCCAAATACTTCCAACTATCTTTGATAGCCTAGTGTGAGTGCCTGGGGCCTGAGTGTTTGTGTGACTGCTGTTTATATTAATTTCCAATAAAGATAATTTCATTGTACCTTTTGGCTTAGAGTTTTGTCCATTACTACTGGTATACATAGATTAAAAGATCCTGCTGTTGCCCAGCCTCTTGCATGCCAAGTTAATTAAATCCCCCAAGTTAATATTAGGACATTAGAGGGTTCCCATGGACCCCAAGCAATTTGGTAACAAAAGCAAATAATCCAATCCACAAAAGTTAAACCCCCAAATGTGGAGGGCCAACTGTATAAGGAACCAGAGGAAAGGAAAACCTTATGACAAAGGTCATGTTAAATAACTACAAGCACACATGGATCTGGGGGAGACACACATGGACACGGAGAGAAGTAGAATGTCTAAATAAAGCTGCTCCACCTACTAAGATATCAGGTTCAGGAAAATGGTTCAGTTTTGTCTCAAGTCTGTTGGAAATATACCAAATATATCAAAGATTGTGACTGAAGGGCATTATCTTTTGGCAGGCATGGGGGTTACTGCAGCTGTTCAGGCCATGAACTGCTGGTATAATTTGATAATGATTAGAAGATCACAGTGAAAGACATTTTGACTCTAGATTAATATCATTTGCATCTACATTTAGCAAAAATAAATAGAGAAGAACTATCCATTTATAGGGATGGAGGAGAATTATACGAATGTATCCAATTCACATTTCACAAATCAATAGATAAACCAGAATACAGTTGCCCTTTGATATTCACACTACCTTTGGGAAGTGCATCTTAGAATCTAGAAGTGTACAAAAATCTGTACATTAAGAATATGTGTACACAAAAATGTATACAATGGGGGGGGTTACATGTACAAAACAGCATTCTATACAGGAAAGTTGCTTGAAAAATTGTGTTATGTTAAGCCTAAGACTGTAAAAAGTACACATTACAAAATATGTGTGTAAAATTAATATGAAATTCTATGTGAAGTTGTTTTCAAAGCTGGAAACTGATGAACAAACAGGATAGGACAAAGTAAAGGCTGGAAAAATTACAAACTGGGAGAAACCAGCATTGACAGATAAGGTTCTCCATCTCAAACAACAACAAAAACACATTTCAAAAAGTCACACTAATATTTATGTTATAAACTCAACAGACAAACATCATGCTTATAGCATGAACATGGAATTAAACATGGTTGAGATTTATGTTTGGTTCATTGTTTTGATAAAATTCATCAGTCTTAAGTCATTTCAACCCTATTCATGAAGAGAACTGCAAACTTTGGTAAATACTACTACTACTGTTTTTAAAAAACTGAACAAAATGTCTCAACTATTTGCACTGGGAAACTTCATTAGTTGCTGATAGCTCCAGGAGGGAGAAGATCAAGCCATACCTCCCTACCACCTAGCTGTTGAAATTGAAGAGCCTGCTAGGAAAAAACCCAAATGAAAACAAAACAGAAGCGAGGGCCTTAACCCAGCACCACAAATATGGTGGAATACACAGGAATTCAAGGCCAGACCTGAACAAATAAACATTTAACAACCTTTGTCTGACAGTTTTGTTAATTTGATTTTTTAAAAATCCTCAAAATATTTCCACAAAATTTATGAAGGAATGTGTGGATGTTTGAGATGTTTTATTGAAACAAATTCGTACCCATTCCCATATGCCTAGCACAGTAAAACTAGTTCTACAGTGTGTGTGTGTGTGTGTGTATTAAAAAGATAGAACTAGATACTCATTAATGAGTATAGGAGTAATGAAATAATTGGAATACTATCCTTGGATAAGTTGCCCTTGCTTAGTGGGACCAATTGAATATGATGATGTTGATAAGGGACAGAGCTCATGTGTAATTAAAACACCAAACAACTGAGTTATGACAGTATGGTAACTATCATATGACCATAAGGAATCTTCTTTCCACATTGAATCAGGCCATTAAACCACACAGATCATTCTTATGTACATTAACTGGTATCAGGTCTCAGGTTTTCAGAGACAAGGTCTTCCCTGCCCTACATGCAGATGTCAGGCATGGAACGTGGGACCTTTTACATACAAACCATACACTGTGCCATGGAGCTATAGTTCTTTCCAAGGACTTTGGCTTTTAAGCTGCCTGTTTTATACATTTGGCAATAAAATAAAAATAAAAATAAAAATAAATACATAAATATATAAATAAATAAAAAAGAGAGCCTTCAGATGAGCATGTCATGCTCTGAGTTAGACCATTGGTCCATTTAGTTCAGTGGCATTTACCATGACAGGCTGACAGTCTCCAGGGTTTCAGAGAAAAAACCTACCCAGGCTGGCCCCTGGATATGCCAGATGAAAATAGGATATTTTGCATGTAAAGTGTAAGCTATAGCCCCCAACACAGTTTTTTATATGGAAACATAACAAAGTGAATTCATTTGCTATGCATGAAGTGATTCACAAGCTGGGGATCTAGGCCAGAAAACCTGGTAAATATAATGTATACATCAGCCAAAATGTGAGACATCAGAGCTTCATCTCTAAGTAATTTTAAAGAATGTGAAGTGTGGGTGGCAGAAAAAGAATTATATTCACTTTTTCAGAAAACAAACAAACATAAAAGGTATTTTTTATTGCTAATTTTCTTGGAAGAAGAGTAGGTACTGGGATTTCTATAGAAGCAATAAATATTATTATTTATTTTGTCACAGCACTTTTCTTCACATAGTAGAAAATGATTATTTCAACTCTATCTTGGGGCAGCTAGAAATAATAAAATTCTAGCTCCAAATTTAGAAGATTGAAAACATAAGCAGGTTTAAAGAATGTGATAAAACAAGACCTAATTAAGACCTAAGGCCCATGTATTCAGTCAGTAGCGCTCTTTAGCTAATAGTTAGGACTTGTACTCCATATTCTTTTAAAGGGAGAAATGTAATGAAAACCTAGGGTTTAAAATATTAAAGCAAATATAACTGGGATGAAGATAAGCCAAGGAGATTCACAGTATATTTCTACAGATGTTTAACCACTGAACCCTATTGAATCCACCAGGACATAGTTGCAGGTAAATTTATAGAACAGAGTCTTAGGATCAAATCTTGTGCATAGATAGGTAGAGTAAGTCCCATTGGATTCAGTGAGACTTACTTCCCAAGTTGATTTCACTGCTAGTCATGATACCCTAAAGGCACAGATCCTATCTGATCTTGGAAGCTAAGCTAGGTCAGCTCTTGTTAGTAATAGCATGGAAGACCACCAATGAATATCACATGCTATAGGCTATATTTCAGAGGAAGGAACTGGCAAAATCAACTCTGAGTATTCCTTGTCTAAGAATACCCTATGAAATTCATGGGGTTGCCATCAGTTGACAGGCAACTTGCAGTTGTGGAGCTGTACAAAAATTGAGATGGTGGAGTTAATATAATTTACATAAGCATTGTGTAGGGTATCTTTAATTCTGATTTTACTTTTGTATGAGCAGTCTCTCAAAGTAGAAGTACATCTGTGTGTTTGTTGTGATGAGAGCAAAATATTATAAAACCAACCAACACCCTGCCAAAACCAAGAGACAAACACCAGCACCTAGTGGCAGCATCCCACATTAGTCTTCCTAAAATGAAAGAAAGAGAATAAAGAGGAATGCTCATATACATGATTGGGGCAAGACAAATCTCTTGAGCTTCATCGGAGCAGACCATTGTACAAACAAGCAATCAGACGGCCGACCTAGACATGAGATGGGAGTTCTGTGGTCACGCTCACCTTCTCCCTCATTCCCTAGTCCCCCCTTGTCATGTCCTACCTGAAGGAGTCATCGTCTCATGAGAAAGGAGAAGAGCAGAGCCCAGATGTCAGGCCCCAGTCAGAGTTGGCTGGTAGCCCTGCCTTGGAGCCAAAGGAGGCTGGGAACCCTGCTTTGGGAGACAGAACCTGGACCATCCCATGTGGACCCTGAAGAGAAGGCACAGATATCCCACCCACCTAAATATAAGAGATCACAGTGGAAGCAACCAAGAAGCAGGACCTGCCATGGTGTTCTTTCAAAAGGACACCTGGGCTAATGAGCCCAGCTGTACTGATTTACAGTTGGCTACAAATTAGCACAGCTGACACCATCTCTCTCCTATAAGGCGACTGATCCACTGTTTTGCATTGTGTTACCTTCCCTGCCCTCTTTTTTCCTGCCCTTCAGTGTCTACCTTAGACTCTCCCCTTCAGTGACTCCTTACTTGGTTTGGGATCCTTCTCAAATTGCTTTTTGCACTCAGAGTGTGGACTGCCTTGACCACACCTCCCCTGTTAAAGAATCTCTGCCTTTGACCCTGGTCTGGCTTGGTTTCTCCTTTGCTCCCTCTCCTTAATCACTGGCATAATCTCCAGGACATATCTCATTGTGTAGTTTTTCCTTCCCCTGCTGCAACTCTTGGCTAAACATTTTTTCTTTTATCATCTCTTCTTCCATTTCTCCTCATTCCCACCCATCTCCTAACTCCAATCATCTTCTCCCTCCTTCCTACCTCTCCTCTATACCACCACCACCACCACCATCCTTTTCCCCTCCACAGATACTGAGTATTAGAAGCACAGTTTCTTTATTTTATTTATACACTGACTTTCTCGTTATACAAGATGATGATGACAATTCTGTGAATGAGTGAGGATCACACAACAGCCTGTAAAAACCAATGGGAGGTAATCGTTAATCAGAGCAAGCCACAAAGAGTTTAGTCTCCAAAACTTCCTTTTCGCTTAGAAAAGTTTATTTGGTTGGACTTCTATACACATGTGCTAAAGTTAGTACTCACAAAATGTTAAAATGGATCTTTAAAATTTTGGATTTTTCTGTTCAAAGCAGAACCTGTAAAAAATTTTTTGGGCAAACTACTGCTCCCAAGTGGTCTCGAAAACAGTGCTTGCAAAGGAGTGAAAAACAGAGCTCGATTCATATGTGTGCATGATTCTGTTCAGTACAGAGCTTAGAAAACTTAATTTCCAACCAGAGAAACATTTTTCTAATTTGTCAGAATTTGAGTCTTTTAAAAAAAGAAATAATAAATGAAATGCTTTAAGGAATCTGGTTAAGGCTTAATGTATCATGCTTAAAGATGCCCCCAGTGATTTTACTAGGAGCCCATTCACACTACACAATTATAGTGCTAGTATTCCACTTTAACCGCCATAGTTCCATCCTTTGAAACTGTGTGACACTTGAGCGCTCTGGCTTAGGATTCTAAATGCCCCTCTCTAAACTGCCAATCCCAGGAATCCATAGGACAGAGCCATGACAGTTAAAGCGGAATGATAGTGTTATAATTCTGTAGTGTGAATGGCCCCCAGGTCTGCTTCCTGTGACATCACTAGGAACTTGTATGGTAGCACACCGCCATCTGCTGATTTGCCATCCGCTGATTCAATTGACCGTGGATGGTGACAGTGGGGGGTGGGAGAGGGGAGGGGGAGGGAGGGGATGTCAGGAGGTGGAGGCGACCTGATGGCAGTTGCTTGGCAGCAGAGGCCTGGGAGGCCATGATGGCAGCAGTGAGGATGATGACGGTGGCAGAGGAGGAAGAGGCTAGGCAGCAGTGGCAGCCAAGTGGGTGGGTGGGGGAAGGAAGCAACCTTGCGTGGGGGTTGCGGTGGGCAGGCACTGGGCAGGGAAGGAGGTGACCTTGCCAGGGGGTTTCCAGTGTGGCACGGCAAGCGAGTGAGCAGGCAGGTGGATAGGTGGGGGAAAGAGGTGACACACACGGTGTTGTGGTGGGCAGGCAGGGGAAGGAGGTGACCTTGTGTGTGGGGGTTGATTCTGGCACAGAGCAGGCAGGGAGGAAGGAGGCAACCTCATGGCTGTTCAAGCAGGTGGAAGGAGGGTTCCAGCGTGGCGGTGGTGGCATTCGCTATTATCCACGATTTTCACCATCTGTGGTAGGGTCTGGAACCAATCCCCCCCAGATGGCGGGGTGCTACTGTACATAGGCCTCAGGTTTGAGTCTTGGAATCTCATAGTCTGGGTTTTTCCTGACTTTACAATTCCCTTTCCTGCCCACCAGATACAGTGCCTGCTTTCTGGGACTTTTCCCTGATAAAACATTGCCCTGACTCAAATTTCATTAGTGTGTCTTGCTACAGTTGTCATCTTTCAGGCTTCAGTCGCTGCCTGTCAACCTCTCGCATTTTTTTTCATTTGTTCATTTATTAGTCACTCATGAAATTAGTCCTTTAGGTAACACACAATGATTTAAATGGAATACATAAATAAAAATAAAATACAAATCAATGAACTAGCCAAGCAAAACAAAATCCATCAGCATGAAATTACAAATGCATACAACAGGACGCAATATTCTCCTGCAGGCAAAAATAAAATGACCAGAGTTTGACAATCTAGAGTATAAAATAATACTCCATGTCAGCTAAAAATAACACTTTCAGATATATATGGAAGTGTTTGATATATGTATATGTATACATAACACGTTTTCTAAAAAGATGTTAAAAGGGCTGAGAGGAGATGATAGCAACTGTACGTGTTGGGTGGACCCCTATTCTCCTAGAGGAATAGCATTACACAACTGGGAAGAGGACATCACTGAAAACATCTCCTCTCTTCTTGTCACCTTCTGTATTTTGATGGGGATCTCAGCTACATCTTAGTGTGGTTGGGTACACATTGATTGCATCATTTCACACATGGCATGTATTGAGGTTTAATTTGAAATAGGGTAGTTGATTTCCTCCCCCACTAACATATCTTTGACTTAAAAGAATAAATGAATCTTTTGGCTTTTCAGTCACCAAAGGGTGAGCTACTCAGGCCTGGTCCTATCGTTTGGCAGCTTAAGATAAGAGCTTCAGGTGGCAGATGCTAGGGACAGCAGTGGTAGCCTCTCAACCTCTGGGATATCCCCCTGTACTGGAATACAGAGCCGTGTCTTTTCTGATTTCCTTAAGCTAGCCAGCTGCCCTCAGTTGTGGTGGAGGAAGCTGTCCAATTGTTAGTGTTGAAGTGCAATATGTATCAGTGCAGTCAGCATCTTTACATGTCTGTCTTCAGATAGCAAAAGATCTTGGTTCAGCCCTGAAGTTACTGTAGAGTGAAAAAACCGGGAGAGGCGAAGGAGCAAAGGGAGAAGAAAACAGGATCCAGTGTGGTGCAGTGGTTTGAGCATTGGAGTACGATTCTGGAGACCAGGGTTCAATTCCCTGTTCAACTGTTGCTGGGTGACCTTGGGCAAGTCACACTCTCTCAGCCTCAGGGGAAGGCAGAGGCAAACTCCCTCTAAACAAATCTTGCCAAGAAACCCCTGTGATAGGTTTGCCTTAGGCTCGCCATAAATCAGAAGCAACTTGAAGACACACAACAACAAGAAACAATAGGACCATATGCAGACCTATGCTAGCCATATACCATTCCCCAACATACAGAACAGCCCCCCTCCTGGCACGGTCATTCCCTGCTGTGAGGTGGACCTCCTCTTTCTCTCTGTGCATGCACACTAGCAGAGAGTGGAGAGGAAGGGCTTGCCATGTTTACAATCAGTTTAGAAGTGCACCTGCTGAGAAATCCTACCATGATCTCTCTGAGACACACTCTAAGGGTTCCCTAACCTGGAAATCCCTTAGAATTATATCTCTCCTCAGGTAAGCTGCCACCACCCAGATGCAGTATCTTCTCAGCCCACTGGGAGACTGAGTTCTATGGTTAACCAGTGGAACTATTCACTCTGTTAAAATATTACCAACCCCCCCTTTTCTATCTCCAGAGAAGAGTCAAGATAGCCGGGACGGAAATAAAGCATGTGTAAGGTGTGACTTAGTAAGGAAAAATAGAAAGGCTTATTTTTATTCAAGCAAGTTAAAACAAGTTTAAGAGGGAAATTGTTTCATGAAAAGGTTTTTTTCCCCTGCAGGTTAAAGCTTAAAGTTACAGAGATAGAAAGCAAGGCATACATTCAGTCAAGGAAAACAAATAAAAAGTAACCCTGACTCAATCTAACTAAACTGTTCCCTGCATGAAGAGAACTACTTACATTACAGGGTCTATGAGGGTTAAATCTGGTGTTCAAGTTGGCTGGGCCACATGCTTTTCCTAAGCCAGGCCCCAGCCATGTGCTCACTCAGGGCATGGTTCTCTGAGGTACTTTCGTTTTCTCAGAGAGCTTTTTGTGTCTCTCTGGCCACATGGCCAGGCAAGTATAAAACCTTTTTCCAAATTACCATACCCAAATTCTCATTGGCCAGTCCAGTGTCTGGTGATGTGATGTCATGATGATGTTATATCAGGAGATGCTCTCCACCTCCCACCTTGGCCCTAACTCTTAACCCTTAGTTTACCTGGTCCTGTTGATCAGACAATCACTGTTTGCTGACTGGAATATGTAGTCATTGCAGAATGATGGGAGTTCCACCATGTTTGCAGGAGGATGGGACTTTCATCATGACACCTGCTTTGTGGGGTGCGGGCAGGATTGTGGAAGGGTCTGACTACGTTCCCACAGCAGATATGAAATTATTGAAACAGTGATGTGACCTCCAGAGAACACCAGCTGAAGTTCTCATTCCACATGCAGCTATAGGAGATGTTTCTGCCATCCTGCCTGCTCCCCATACAGCATAAAGCATCATTGGGCAGATTAAAGTAAGTGCCTCAGGTGGCAGATGCTAGGGACAGCAGTAGTAGCCTCCTAACTCCTTGGATATCCCCCTGTACTGGAATATAGTACGGTATAGTATGGCTGTGCGAGGGGTTTCAGATGCTGTTTATTAAGACCAGAAGGGGGAGCTTTGGAGTATGCACATGTAAGGAAGAGTTACATGTGTATGTCCCTAACAGGATGCCAGCCATTATATATGAAGAGAGGGGTCTTACACGCTTATCCTTATTTACTGCTGTGAAACTGTAGAGCATCTCTCCATACCTGGCTCTACTCCAGTAGCCCTCCAGATGTGTTGGGCATGTTGATTGGAAATGGTGGGGCATGTACTCTGACATGTCTGGATGGTGCCAGGGAAGGTTGTATTAGAGGCACAGCATGCAAAAGTTATTTTCTGGATTATACTTCCTAGAACCTTGATCATGCTGGCTGGAAGATTCCAGGAGTTGTTGCCTTAGAAGATAACGTTTCCAACCTCTGGTTACCGTTTATGCTATGTGGAAATCCATCTTCAGACCAGCTTTATACATCTATTGAGTTCAAAAGCAGAGTTATCTTAGAAGCTGCTAGACATGGCCCCCTGGAAGCGAGCCTCCAGGTCAGAATCTTTGGTGGGCATCCTACCTACTGCTAAGGTTAAGGGCAGTGAGATGCTCTACAGGATTTAGGATAAAAATTAAAATAAGTGAGTTTAAATGAGGGCACCAAAGTAATATTTATATTTATTTTAAAAACTACATGGATTTACTGAAGCGAGCCTCCTGCAATAATATTATGGCGGGGCTCCCTCCTAATCCTGGGCCCTGGGCCCCACAGGCTAGAGCCCTGTCAGCCCCTCCCCTTGCTTGTGAGGGCCATGCTGCCAGAAAAACATCCAAATCAATTAAAGTGGATGGGAATGTGGCCCTCTGAATGTTAATGAAGTGTAATTTCCTACATATCTCGACATGTTCTTAGGGCTGATTAGAATTACAGGACCAAAATATGGAAGCCTCCACAATTCTGGCACTTGTAATACCATTAAAAGGGAAAATGGCACCTAGCACAAAGCAGATGATTTAACAGTTCACCACAACTGAAAAGCTCACCAACAGAGGGAAAGAGACACTTTTATTTGCAGGTCTGCCTCTGATTTTAACTTGTTTATCAGTAAGTCCTCACTGTTCTCAAACTGTTGAACAAAGAATACCAAACCAGCCCTGAAAATGAGGACAGAGTTAGAAGAGAAGTGTACAGAATGAGGAAGAAGTATCACTACATTAATGGACCATAAGAGACACATAGGACTACAGTGCTTGATTATACAATCAAATTCCCCAGGCTTAATGGAAATAATAAACCATCTGAAGCTCAACAGTGGGAAAAGAGGGGGGGGGGAGAAACTATCCACTTTAGAGTTTTATTGGAAGGATTTTACATCAAACATTTAATGAGATGGCAAGCATGCATGAATAATTATTTTTACTTACTGTTCCCATTAAGGTAGAGAGGAGTTATAATTCTTTCACTCAAAAGTAAAATGTTCTTCCCTGATCATTAACACGAAATTGGCTTTTTATTCTTCATTCAACAACAACAACAAAAGCAGAACATATCTACTAAGCTTTGAAAAGAACAAAGGAGGGCCTCTATTTAAGGAGAATTATAGTTTGTCCTATCTCTTAGAACAGTATTTTGTCACAGCTACAGTCATTCCCAAATACCAACAGAGAAATCGTGGGACCAAAGCCCTTGCCACCAGACAGAAGAGTTCTAGAGTCCTGGACAGCATCATGGCCAGTTGTCCAGTGACATAAAACATGTTAATTTGTGTTTAGTAGATCCTGATCTCTAAGCATGATTGTGAACACTGGACATTGAGAAAAGCTGACAGAAAGAAAAGCAATCCATTTGAAATGTGGTTCTGGAGGAGAGCTCTATGGATCCCATGGACTACTAAAAAGACAAATGAATGGGTCCAAGTCAAGTCTAAACCCTCACTAGAAGCCAAGATGACTAAACTGAGGCTGTCATACTTTGGAACATATGAAACCATGTGACTCATCGGAAAAGATGATAATGCTTGGCAAAGTAGAAGGCAGTAGGGAAAAATGGAGACTACACTACAGGTGGATTGATTTCATCAAGGAAGCCACCATCCTGAGTTTACAAGTCTTGAACAAGGCAGCTGATGAGCAGGAATCTTAGAGGTTTCTCATTTATTGGATTACCATAAGTCAAAGTCAACTTGACGGCAAGTAACAACAAAAAGGTCCTGCTAGATAGCTTTACTTTAGCTTGGCAGTTGAAGGCTAGGAACAGACTGGTGGAGCATCGATCCTTTTAGCAATTTACCTATACAGTTCTCATAGATGTTAGGAAGGGAAATGGGCCATGTACATGCAGTACAATGTTCTTTCTTTGGTTCCGGCCTATATAACTCCAAGGATCCATCTTCCAGTTGCCTCATCGAGAGGATGGGAGCAGTTTACCAGGGCACCCGTTATCTACCCACATGAATCAGGAGTGTCGGCCCTGGAACAGTTTGTCTAGAATTCCTTGTTTAGGGGCCTGATTTTACCACTTGCTGCAAGGGAATTCTGGAAAGTATAAGCTAAAGGACTGTGATGCTTCCTCTGCCATATAACACCTTCTGAATTGATTGATCACTAGAGACTGAAAGAATATTCAACATTTCTCATTTCTGGGCAAAAGTGGACTCAGGGAACCTGACTGGAAGAACAACATGGAAGAAAGAATTTTGGGCAGGTTTTACACACTATTCACAGATCCCAAAATGCTTGGCGAGATTATCTGTACAGAAACACACATGGAATTTTGAATAAAAATTGTGGAGAGTTGTGTAAATGATAATTTTCTGAACACCCCCCCCCCAGTGCTCCCAGAAACACTGTTTGTGCAAATTTTGCAGGAGGGGTGTTGCACACACACACACACACACACAGACCAATCTTGCTCAAAAAGCCACATTTCTGGAAACATTGGTTTATTCTGTAAATGGTGTGCTTTTTGGTGCAAAAACATTTTTTTCCAATCCCCTCCCCCGAAGCACACTTTTTGGGCAAAGAACATGGTTTTTGTGCAAAACCCATCAATTTTGCACACATACCCCCACATGTGTTTTTAGAATGTATTTTTTTGGCACAAACAAAAAACACAAATGTATATCTGTGCACAATAATTTCCCTAGACCCTTTGGGGTGTGTGAATACCAGGTAAAAACTAAACAGGAATATTTATTTTTGCCTGGAGTGGGGAGAAAACCAAATAAATTATCCTCACAATTGTCCTCTTGGGGTGGCCTGGAATGGGAGCCAGGTCCAGTTCAGAATGTATAGACACTGTCACTAAGGCAATCCTCTCTTTCCATTGCAATTGTGGCAAAGGAAACACCGGAGGTGGGATTCTCTGGTACCAGCAGCTGTGACCTGTCTTAATGGTTTTATTGACCCCATAAACTTTGCATGCCTGTAGCTGATAAAGTGGCCATGTGTGGATTGCTCATGTTTTTAAATCTGCCACCACCATTTTAAAAAAAAAATTCTATGGTGTGCACAAGCAATATTCCACCTTTCAAAAAAAAAAAAAAGAGAGAGAGAGAGAGAGAGAGAGAGAAATAGCACAAACCTCCATTTTATCACCTTAGTGATCACTTGCTAAGGCAAAAATCCAACATGGCAGCAGGGGGCGCTTGCCCTGTAACCCACCCCAACCCCCTGTACTCATCCAGCCAATCAGGTTTGCACTTTGTCCTGCATAGGGAAACAACTCATGTCGAATCGCTTGTCGTAACGAGCAAAAATGTGCACATCACTGCAGCTTTTTAAAAAAGTCGGGGAAAGCTGTGAATGCTTTTCTCCTATAGGTTTTTTTGGGGGGAGGAGGGGGATGTTTTATTTAGCTTTTATTTTAATCTGAGCTATCCTAATATAGACTTCCTACACACATAAACATAAATGTCCTTTGGTTTCTGCACTTCTCTTAATTTTAAAAGACAGAACTCCAATTTTTTTAAAAAATGTTTACAAAAATGCCCACCTTAAGGGTCATTGCATACAAAAATATGTACTTTGGGGAAATGAGCATTCAAAAGGGTATATATTCATGGAAAGCTCCTGCATATTTTAAGGAAAATTGCACACATAGGCATTATAAATTTGAAAATTAACACAGAAATGCATACACGCAAACTGTGGAAGAAATGGCCCAGAAAAGAAAAAGCAAGCTAGTTAGAATTATTATTACGTTTATTTATAATAATAATAATATAATAATAAAATTTATTTATATCCAGCCCCTCTACAAAACGCAATCGGGACGGCTTACAACAATTAAAATATACACCATGAACCCTCAATCCCACCCACCCTTAAAATACAATTAAATAATTCAGGAATTAAAACATACTTTAAAAAAATACATATACAAAACATAAAAATAAACAATGGACAATGTCCGTAGCGAGGTTGGGACGAGCTAGATTTTCTTTTTTGATGGCTGGGTATCTATTCAGGAAAGGCCTGCCAGAAGAGATCCATCTTAAGAGCTTTTTAAAAGCTATTTAGGGTGGTGATATGACAGATCTCATCTGGCTGGCCATTGCATAATCTGGGAGCAATAGCTGAAAAGGCCCTCTGGGAGGTTGAAGAAAGCCTAGTTTTTAAAGGTTGTAACAAATTCCTCCCAGAGGACCTGAGTGTACAGGGAGGATTATATGAAAGGAGGTGGTCCCGAAGATAGGTTGGACCCAAACCATTTAGGGCTTTAAAGGTGATAACCAACACCTGTCCCCCAAAGAAATGAACAGAAGCAAATAAACATTTGTGACAGAATGAAAAACTCCCACTTGTTCAACTCTAATGATCTGATGTTGGGAGGCTACCTTTTAGAAATATCAACAGACTCTAAGGTCAACATTTGGGAAATCATGACTCTAAGAGACATTGAGGATGCAAGTTTGGTGTGTCCCCCTTAAACAAATAAATGGAAGCTCAGTGTGCCATTTTTGTTTGAGGCTGAAATGGCTGGTTAAGGCAAACAAAGCACAAGTGTTGGAAAGATGCTGCCTTTTCTAATTCTAATGAGTTACCTGTTGAAGTTTCTGAGATGAGCTGGCAGCGGATAAATACTGCCCAAGAGAACAATTTCTGCTTGGTGAATTTTTGTCTAATGAACAAGAATTAGCCCGTCTTTCCTTTCTACACTCCTGTGTTGTTTGATAAATGCAGCCAGAGACAGCCAAGATGAAAGAATAGACTGATGTGTGTTTATTTCACATCAGGTAAAGAAAATGTCATGGATATTGACAATGAAATGGGAAGAGTATCTTATATTTTGCCGCAGCTGATAGCTTTTAGACATACTTCAATATCCCATGGGAAGGCATGTCTCTTTCCTATCACTTCTTTTAGCTCACAGAGAAAAACCTCAGCAAATCTGGCTACCGAAGGCAGAAGATAAGCACGTATTTCTTTTTCTTTTTCCTTTTTGGCTTAGAACATTATTTCTCAAAGGCTGTCTGTCAACCAATGCACAGCAACGATGTAGACAACTAATGGAAGTGGTCAGTTTTAATGCCGCCATTCAATTATGTTTTAAAACTGTCAACAAAGTTCATATGAAACAAACAAGATTATTAGAGAAAAACTAAGAACATTGTTTTGATATTCTTAAGTATATTAAGATAGTATGGAAGTAGGACCAAAATGCTGTAATCAAGGTTTGGAATGGTAAAGTAAATATTGTAGATCTTAGCAACAGTACCGTAGTTGCTACTCGAAAAGCAAAGTACAAGATTATGATTCCTGTTCTGCTCCCAGTGGAAGAATGCATCCTGATACTGACCTCATTACTAGAGAGCTACAATGCTTAATTACTTAGAAATTTTCAACGAGAAAACTTTTAAATCAACTGAAACAATGCCCTGATAAATCAGAGAGCCAGATTGAGACTTGCATGAGCAAGGTTCTTGTCCACCTTGAGCCATGAAACCCACGGTAAGGCCTTGGGTCTGTCACGTTCTTTTGGCCTGAATATCTTCACAAGAGTATTGTAAGGATAAAGCAGGGAGGAGCATGGCATGTAAGGGTCCTGGAAATTGTGGGTTCTCATGTTCACACATGGATAAAGCAACATCCCTGCATTTTCTTAAGAAATACACAGGCTGGAGGAAAAAACTTTGAACTTCTTTTTCCCTCTTACTGCTTTGTCCCTGCCTCTCCTTTCCACCTTGTTCTGTCAGCTGGTGCAACAGGAAATAAACACAACCATTTAGGGTAGAGGAACCCTCTCCAGTTATCACTTTAATAGCCCTACCCCACATGAGTTTTCTGGGGAAGCAGGTATTCACAGTATATGGAACTGTTATATAATGTGTATTGAGCAGACAGAGTGAATGTGAATGGAGTGACTGGTTGATTTTACATTAATGCATAGCACATTCATAATTATGCTGCACACACACACACACACACACACACACACAATATTATATTTATTGATCTAGGGTTCCCCCCCCCATTTTTTTCTAAATTCATTATATAAACCCAGTAATAAAATTAGTTCTCTCCTTAAAATGCTATGGCTTTATACAGTATGTTCTTTCTTAATAACTCTTGCACTTGATCACACCCTTTCGATTGCACCTCCATGTTTCTCACTCACATGCCTTACCAGTTTTCACCTCTGAAGTGTTGGAACATATAGAAAGGGACAGCCATGCACTCCGCCTTGAGTTTCTTAGAAGAAAGATGGGGTATAAATATCACAAATGAATAGATAAGAAATTAATAAACAACAGTAGTGCGTGGTATCTGATGAAGTAGATGGCGTCTATGGGCTTGTTTACACTAGGCAAATAAAACAACCTCTCCTTGAGGTGAGTTCAAAAGGTAAAACTGAGTGTGGACAGTGCTCCTGAACTCACCTCAGTGTGTGTGGTGATTGTGTAGTCAGGGAAACCCAATGGTAAGCTGCATTTTCCTGTCAGTGTAGACAAGCCCTATGAAAGCTTATGGTACTAAGTTCTTTCTCCCAGTAAGTCACAAAGGTGCTGTAAGATTCCCTGTTTTGCAAATGTGATAAATGTATGCTTATATGAATCATAGGTCATAACTTTCTTCAAATATGCATTCCTTCATATAGTTACATTGGAGAGAATCCATCTTCTGATTTGATGCTTGCTACGTCATCTGAAAACAAAGGAATCTATTGTTTTAACTCTTCTACAAATCTAACTAATTACTCTAATTCACATCATAACTAATCAATGGTGAACTAAAGCCAAACAAGGTGAAAATGCTCAGCTCCTCACATTGCCAGTGAAAATATTTAAACATTCAGCTACTTAGAGGAATATCTCGTAACCCAGGTAAGTGTAAACAAACACAGATTTCCTCAGTTTCTTCAGCTCAAGGAAATTGGTTTGACTCTTTATTTCTCTGATATCTTGGCCCTAAATTCAAAGCAGAGCTATTTTAATGTGTTTGAGCATGCCAAATTCTGTCAGGGATTTAGGCCTTCAGCAACCATTAAACCTTTGTGGCAGCCACCTTTACTCTGATGGTATAAAACATCATGACTCTGATCCTGCTACAGTTAGTTGTCACTTAGGCAACTGCACAGAAATAATGCAGCATGACACAGGTTTAACAGCCATGGTGCAATGCTATGGAGTTCTGGGATTTGTAGTTTTGTGGGATATTTAGACCTTTGTTAGAGAGCTCTGGTGACACAACAAACTACAAATCCCAGGATTCCATAGGATGGAGCCATGATAGTAAAAGCGGTGTCAAACTGCATTATTTCTGCAGTGTGTCGTCAGCCCAAGTCTCATTTAACCCAATGGAGCAAGTTAGTTACAATGAAAAACAGGACAGTTGCTTCAATGGGACTTCAACATTGGGAGGTTCAGGGTCTCAGTGTACTGAAGAAAATGCTTAAGTCTGCCAATGCTTCTATGGCTTTATTACAAGTGATAGGCACGCCATGTTACAATGTTTCAGCCAACCACCTGGGTATTAAAAAAATTAAATTTGCCTTTTATATGCTTTCTCTATTTTAAAAAGAACTGCATGGATACTGATTCATATCAGTTTCATGTCGATACATTTTCAAAATTGCTGTGAGGCAGGAAATTTCCTAAGAGACTCATTTGGCATCCTAGATCTTCTCCTGATTAAATTTCAAGACCACTTTGTTAGCAGATAAACCCACTCAGTTGTGGTTAACGAATTCATTTATGTAAATTTATTTGGTTTGTTTGCTATGTGTTCCAAGCCAAACCTTTTCATCTTGTAAAGGCTGTACTGGAGAATGGAAAGTATCCTATTACTATTATGTATTTGAGAATTTGTCCCAGCAGCTTGAGTAAGGAAGATGTATGGATTCAACTGCTTTTTTTCTCTCTCTCTAGAAGATGTGATTGATTAAGGGACATTTGTGGCTATGAGGCATATGTTGGTAATACACATTTGCAACCAAGTGGTTTCTGAATCAAGATACTGATTAAAAAAGGTGATGATGATGATGATACACAATTTATCAGAAAAACAATAAAGAACAACTAGGTATGGAGTCAGCATGGCATAGTGGTCCGAATGTTGGACTACGACTCTGGAGATCAGGGTCTGAATCCTTACTCAGCCATGAAAACCCACAGGGTGACCTTGGGCAAGTCGTACAATCTCCGCCTCAGAAAACCCCATGATAGATTTTCCTTAGGGTCGCGATAAATCAGAAACAACTTGAAGGCACACAACAACAAGACAACAGAGTAACAACTGATTGATCTAGTGTAGTGGTTGGTAGACTTTAATGCATGTAGGGCCTAGTCTGCTGAGGAACCTGTGTCCCTCCAGTTGTTGTTAAACTCCATTTCTGAGCAGTTCTGACCAAACAGCCTGGCCAATGGCAGAGAATGATGGAAGTGGTAGCTTATCAACATCTGGATAACTAAGATTGTAAGAAAGAGGGAGGGGGAATGAGAGGGAGGGGGGAATGAGAGGAAAAAAAAACAGGGGTGGGAATAATTCAGACTTCCAGAAGTTGCTGGACTGCAACTCCTAATATTCCTCACCACTGACTCTGTTGGCTGGAGCTGCTGGGAGCTGCAGTCCAACCACTTATAGAGAACTGTATGATTCACAATCCAATCTATAATTATTGTACAGTATTCCAAACCTCAAAAAACTTTTGAGTACCAGAACTGAAAACAGCCCACAGTCCTAACATACACACACACACATACACACACAAAATCTTACTTCCTAGGATCATCTTTTTTTAGTTCAGCCATATAATTTATGGTAGGAGGAGAATCTATTGACTTGTGGCATTGTTAAATAATGGAGAGTCAGATGTCCTTGCTGATCTACTGCAATTTACCAGAGATTTATCATTAGTTTGAGAACTACCTCCTGATCTTTTGAAAAAGCCACACCAAGTGGAAGGCAGCATCTTTGACTGTCAGACCATGGAGATTATCACACACGGGCTACTGTCTTGGGGCAATCATGTTATGAAAGAAAATAGAAACAATCCGCTTTGAAAACATTTCTTATTCCACCTTTCTTCTTTCGCGCAACTGCGCTGCTTTGAACCCCCGCCCCTGGTGTGCTAAGTCCCTTCACTGCAGTTCCAGCGTTACAGCAGTCAGCAGTCAGGGGGGCTTGATTCTCCTCCTCTCCTGCTCTCTTCTCTTCCCATTGTTATTTCAAACCAGGCTAACTCTGTGTCTGTCTGGTGTTTTTAAAATTTTTTATCTTTGCTGTGTTTGCATAATTATGACAAAAACAATTTTTATTTTATCGTTTTGCTGTGACTATGCAAACACAGCAAAGATAAAAAATTTAAAAACCTGACCGGTAAGGAGTTAGTCTACTTTGGAATAGCAATTGGGATGTAGGGTGGAGGTAAAGGAGGAGATTAAGGCCCCCTCATGGCACTGACTGCTATAATGCCAGAATTGAAGAGAAAGGAGGTATTGCACCAGGGCCAGCAGTGGAACAAAAGCGACATTTAGAGCTATGGATGGGCTTTTCCTGTCAATTAAAAGGGATGCCACCGTAACAGTTTGAATACACACCAGCTACAGGACAGTCACGACATTGTGTGATAAGGTTCAGCCATAGATGTTACTATCCTGCTTTAATTCCACTTTTCATGCCTTGTGTGATAATCTCCCATGCTAGAACAGTTTATTTGTGTGTGCCATTGAAGGCTTTAATGTGGAAAAATGGATATATAACCATGTACACAAACTGTGTTCATTTTAGCTTACTCCCTTTCCTCAACACACTAAGGATACTTTCACATCAAACAATAATAGCCCTACTGAAACCCTTTTACCACTACACAATTATAGCAATATCATTCCACTGTAACTGCCATGGTTCTATCCTATGCATTTTAGGCAGGAGTATTTAGAATTCTGAGCCAGAGACCTCTAGTTTCTCCCCAGACTACAAATCTCAGGTTCCACAGGATGCAGCCAGGGCGGTTCAATCATAGTGTTATATAGTTGGTACTCCACACCCACAGATTCTGCATCCACAGATTCAACCATCCACGACTTGAAAATATTTCAAAAAAATAAAAAATCCGCCAAGCAAACCTTGGGTTTGCCATTTTATATAAGGGACACCATTTTACTATGGCATTATATATAATGGGACTTGAGCATCCACAGATTTTGGTATCCACAGGGGCTCTTGGAACCAAGCCCCAGCAGATTCTGAGGGCCCACAGTAATTGTGTAGTGTGAAAGGGCCCCTTGTAAAAAAAAAATAAGGATACTTCTGCTTTAATTTCAAATATGAGGCACTAATAGGGGCTATATCACAAAAGCTGTTTAAAGTACCTCCTAGATTTTCTCCCCCACTTCACTCCACCCCTGTGAGGTGAGCAATCTGGGGAGATTAGCATTCCTCTTGCCAGAGAATCTTGTTAGTCAGGTACAGAGAGAAATCAGATCCTCATGATGAAAGCTGCAAGCTACAACACAGAACATCTTTCTTCAAACCATTTCCTCCTCATCTTTATTTTCACTGACTCACCAACCATACCAAGCTTACGCCATGAATATAAATCATATCCAGGAGAAATTTCTCTTTCTCTCCCCCCTCCTTTCTTTTCTTCCCAAAAGAGTCACAGCAGAGACATGAATGTTGTTTTAGCCTTCAAACAATGTGCTGAATATTTTATGAGTAATGAAGCTTAACAAGCTTCTCATGAAAATGGGGGGCAGGGGGGGAGATGAAGGAGAATTTGGCTCATTTCTGTTTCCTCCTCATCCTCCCAATTTAACCTCTTCATTTCCCAGTGTTTGGGCATATTAGCGTATGCTCTCAAAGTAGCTTATCCATGCAAAATCCCAAACAAAGAGAGAGAGAGAACAAGGAGACCAGCCTGAAATTAAATCTTCAAAGGAATTTTGCTTGAAACGAACATACTGAGGATGATTGTCACATCAAGCAAGATCACAACTGCATTCTCTAAAAGGAACACACTGTCAGTAGTTGAAACAGCCTACCCTGAGCCTAGCCTAACCTAAAAATGTGTAACTGCATCCATCATACACCACTCTTGCTCCTCCTTGTCTCTCCTAAAGTTGAAATCTATATTGTAAACTCCTTGGGGCAGGGAACACTCTCTCTGCTGATCTATTGACGGCTTAAGCCGTCAACTGAAAGTGGCGCCCTATTACCGGCTAATTGACAGACTGGCCATGGGAGAAGAACAATGATGTCTGATAATGATGACCCATAATGTCATTATCACGTATTTTTGGTGCCTTTTTTTCCTCATCTGATAAAGTCCTAAGTCTCTACAGTGGGGCCTGCTCCCAGGTAAGGATGTAAGACTGCAGCTTAAGAAATGTATGGACTATTCTAATAGTATTTAAAGTAATCTGACGGTTACAGAAAACTGAGAGAAGGCCATTTTAAGAGAAGGGGACAAATGAATTAAATTCAACTTATTTTGTTACATACAACTGAAATCGTGGCACCTTTCTTTATTAAGGATGTAGATACACAGCATTATGTGAGAATAGTTTGCTGAGGTATTTTACTAATGTGCATGTTACAGTATATCCTCCCTTCTTAAAAGGAAGACTTGTGTTCAGAATTTGGGAGAACCATTCCTTTCAGGCAGGGGACTCTCTTCACTCTCTACCTATTGTGTTCCATTTTTATTTTCCATCTCTTACTCTTACATTATCTTAAAATCCAGGAAACACATTCAGGGGTAGTCATGTTGGCCATGCAGCAAAACAAAAGGTTCAGTACCTTGAATAACTCTTTCATATTCACAGGGAACTCTAGAACAGATTTACTGCTCCAATAAGATGGAAGACACCAGTCAACAGTGCTAAGTAGCAAGAGAATTTAGATCCAAAATGCAAAACGCATGATGCAAGCTTTCGAAGCTCTGCTAGTTTCTTCATGAGGCAAAAGATATGCATGTGTATTTTTCATTTTGGTTGACCAATAAAGGTATTGATTTTTTGCTGCTTTTGGATTTTGTTTTGATGCATGGCCAACAAGGCTACCCCTGAATGTGTTTCCTGGATTTGAAGAGACTTCATTTTGCCGCAACAAAGGGAATCCTAAACAAGAGGGAAATATGGACTGGAACTGAACTCCCTGAAGTTTCTACCTCCAACAAAGGCAAACTTCTCTTTCAGACTATAATTGGCTAGTTTTACCTATACATCACCTGATGATACAGAAGCACAGAGACTTCTTGAAAAATCCAATGATCTCTGCCTAACAGAGGCCCGTGGCTTCACAAAGGAATAGAGACATGCTGGATAACAGAGAAGTTCCTCACTGCTTCAAAAGGATTTAAATTTTGGTGTCCTTTTTCCCAACTCCACATGGCCAGGAAGTAAGAGTAGACTCTGCCTTCATGAGATCCCTCACCTGAACATCAACATAAGTAACATTTGAAACAATATGTAGGCCTGTGACTCCAACATCATCATCACCTTCCTTCCTTCCTTCCTTCCTTCCTTCCTTCCTTCCTTCCTTCCTTCCTTTTTAAACATCTTTTGCCTGATGAAGAAGCCAGTAGAGCTTCAAAAGCTTGCATCATGTGTTTTGCATTTGTTTGCCCAATAAAGGTATCACCTTTCTGTGGATTTTGTATCTAAATTTTCTTGCTGCTGAGCACTATTGACTGGTGGTTCCCATGTCATTGGAGCAGTGAATCTGTTCTAGGGTTCAGTGTGAATCTAAAAGGGGTTATTCAAGGTACTGAACTTATTGGGAAAAGTAGGGTTCAGTACTTGGGATAGCTCCTTTCAAGTTCAGACTAAAACCCAGAGTGTATTTTCACCCCACTGAAAATAGAAACCACCAGCTTCCATTGCTACTGATTATGTTCAATATTCAGTGTTGGATTGTTGTTATTTTTTGTTTGTTTGCTTGTCCCCCCCCCTCCTTTTACAGAACCAATTGCATGTGGGACTGGAGAGGACCAGAGTATGTGGGATGTACCATCTCATCTATAGCCCTGCCACTTCACGATGGCCAGACAATAATGATGTGTACATGTCCATGTGTCATGTGCATATATGGTTTCAATGGAATTTTCAATCTGTTGGATTCATATTGACAACTCCCCCTTCCCATTAACTTTAACATGGTGGCGGGAGTGAAATGAGCTACACCAGGTCCAAGGCTAATGTAGCTAATGGTCCTATATCAGGCTCATTTGTTGGCAATGGGATAGTTTGGGATATAACAAATCCAGTGCCAACCACAGTCCTTTGAGACGAAATGAGAACTTGAGCATGCCAGAGAAGAAGCAGGTAGAGAGGATTTTAAAAGTCTGTGGGTTGCCCAAGTTATTTTCAATAGTACTAAACTGTGGATTAATCTCATGTCTGAATGCAGCCAAAGAGTTATTAGATCTGTGTTGCTTTCATCACTTGCCATATACTACAGCCACAAAACCTTCTGCAGAAAATTCTAAAAAGAAATGACATCTTGGTTTTGAAAACAAAGTTTAAGACCCAAACTAGGCACAGTGTGAGATTGTGGTGGTTGCATGTATTTCTTCTTTGTCTAAAAACAGCTACATCAGAAAGGGAAGGGAGATATCCCTTACAGGCAATAAATGACAGAGGGAAAGGTTAAGGTTGAGGTTTCCTGGCCCCAGTCCTTAAGCAAAGCAAAAGACATTGGGAGCTACAACCTCAACCAACAATAAAAATCGCTAAAGATTTCCTGGAAAGTAGCTGACTTTAGACTTCAGTGAAACAAGAAGTTGAACTTCTTGTACAACATAATCAATGGAAAGCTGACTTAACTTCTATCTGTATGATGTCCTTGGATTTAAAATTGCTATTGGTTCAGTAAAAATTCCAGGCATATTAAAGAAGAATATGGCTAGTTCAGCCAGATGTTGGCAAGGCAATGTAGACAACGTTTCATTGAGTTAGATAATATGATTATGCTCTGCAATGGTTTCTTTTAAAGGAGCGATGCAAAGTGCCAAACTGTATCCCAAAAATAGGTTCAGCACCTGGGAGTCTAAAAAACATAGCAGGTTCACCACTCTAATGACATGGAAACCACCAGCTTTCACTACTGAGAGATGTACATGCATTGCTAAATTATATTTCTACAATGTCATGTCTAATAGGGGCACAGCATAAATAGACTCTCCACTCTCTTATAGTTGCAAAGAGATGCATACATCAGTGTTGGAAAGCTGAAGACTCACCATCCATCATTCAGTGGCCTGAAAATCTTACTGTTCTATCTGCACTTGCATGTGTATCTTATAGCTGTCATTTCCATCTGAATATATTTTTGGATAAATGTACTGCCAAGTTTAATCTATGATTGCTGACTCTTTTTAGTGCTATTGTGAACTGGCTTTGTTCTTCTTCCTGCTATAGTACAGCTCCCCTATTCACGGGGAATACATTCCTGGACTTACCATGGATACTGAAAACCATGGATAATAGCAAACCCTATTAAAATGAATATCTCCAAGCCCAAACATACCATAGAGTCACACTGGAGGACCTAGAAGATGCCTAGAGAGAACAGTTCATAGTGTGGTGGAGTCTCCTTTGGAGGTTTTTAAACAGAGGCTGGATGGCCATCTGTGGGAATGATTTGATTGTGTATTCTTGCATGGCTGGGGGTTGGACTGGATGGCCCTTGAGGTCTTTTCCAACTCTATGATTCTCGGTCCTCCAGCATGACTCTATGATCAGCTTCCAGCAGAAGCATACCATAGAGTTGTGCTAGAGGACCTAGATGCCTGGAGAGACCATATATTTTTAGATGTGGGCAAGTGAATCTGCAGATACACATCCTGTGGATACAGGAGTTGTACTGTACTCTTTTCTCTTGTTTTCCTTTCTGTGTGTTTGCAAAACAAATATCTTTTAAAAAGAAGATATCACTGCAGATCATCCTCCATGCCATAGCTAGAAAAACAGTAATCATTTCAGCATCCTAGGAAGCTTCATTCTTTTCTTTCTTTTTAATGAAACAGCACAGTGCCATCTCTGTTGTGTTTAGAGTTGCATGAAGAAGAAATCTTTCTATGAACCTCTTTCCAAAATACAGAAATTCAGCTACTATCATAAAGGATAGCATGGCATTGCGGACATGAATATTTGCCAGCAGCACAAGGGACTGTCTATGTAAATTTTTCTTACATCCTAATAGAAATTCAGCACTCTCCTCTGTGAATCAGAGGAAACTTGTTCCCCAAGGCCAGAACCACATCCATTTCCAGAGGCAGGCTGATCAAAAGAAGTTGCCTAGCTGAGTAAATGTCAAGTCTCAAACCTTACTGGAGACATGCTCCTTGGGGGGAGCTTTAGGGGAGCGAGTGGAAGGAGGGGGATACCAGCATATCTTATTTTCATCACTCCATGCACAGTGCATAATGTGTTAGAAACATGTTGTCTGAAAGCTGAGCCCCAAGGGGATTTATGCTAGCCCTGATAGAAAGCAAAATCAGTTGTGGGTTTCAAGATTTCTGCTGTTGTTTAGTGGCTCAGAAAACTATACAAAGCTGTTGGAGGCAGCGTTTGGCAGAAAATACTGGCTAACTTGCACTCTGCCCCAAAAGCAAATCTCCATTATAGTGGATGGAAAAGTTACTTTCTTGGACTACAATTTCCAGAATCTCCCAGCTGACATGGAAATTGGCCTTGCTGGCTTTGGGATTCTGGGAACTTGTACGAATCTAAAATGTAGTCTAAAATATAACATCC
This sequence comes from Gambelia wislizenii, assembly GCA_030847615.1. Classification (NCBI taxonomy): domain Eukaryota; kingdom Metazoa; phylum Chordata; class Lepidosauria; order Squamata; family Crotaphytidae; genus Gambelia; species Gambelia wislizenii. Next base: position 312,769,230 of record JAUMIR010000002.1, on the reverse strand, counting down.
CAAGCTCTAAATGACCAAAAGAATTTTAATTCCACTGATTAATTTTATCAATGCACATTGATAGTGCAGGGATGCATAATAGCAGCAGTAAAAAACAAGCAAGTAACCAAACTACACCAACCTTTTTTGCCTAAAGGGAAAAAGGGAAACACACACCTTTAGAATCTCATTTTAAGAGAGGAGTATGATTCTCTTTTAAAACAAGGTACACACTCAATACTGTACTAATATTGCTTTAAAGCATAATTGGGAGTTATTTATTTTCACCTATGCATTTCAGTAACATGCTGTGAGAGGGTTGTCATCCCAGAGGTTCCAAGGGGAACCACTGGCCTATGAAGTCGCCTACTGCTATAGTAGAAGTCCCCAGCAGGGAAGGCCCTATATTTTTGTGCCTGAGGATTAAGGCCTGCTGAGGGGGCCCTTCTCAGTATTCTACCAGTGAATACAGCATCCCACACTGTATGAAGACATGAGAGAGGGACTTCTCAGCTGTTGGCACCCTTGTTGTGGAATGCCTTTCCCTTGTTGCTCTGACTACCACCAACACTGACTTCATTTAGGTACCAAGTAAAAACGTGGCTGTTTAGCAAGGCATCTGAAGCTTGAGAGAAATACCCCAAACTGTTTACACACATGGTTTCACCTGTTTTTAACTTGTCAAATTTTTGATATGTTTTATTCTGTTTATTTTATTTTATTTTTTGCTGTTTTAAAGTGCCTTGATCTGTTTATATTGATTTTACTTGTATGCTGCCATCAGGATCTCATGAAAAAGGGAGGGATATAAATATTTCAATAAACCAACATCAAAACACTTTCCCTTTCTCTTACCTATCAGCATGTGTGGAGGCAGTAGAAAAGGAGGCTTGAGGGAATGAGGAGATGCCTCCACCTTGCATAAACCTACCCAGTCTTTTCTCTTTGTACCTTTTGACTAAGAATAAGAGCTGGATGGCGTATGGGAGCCATACCTCTCAACTGTCCCAGCTTATTAGGTACAGTCCCAATTAATTCTTTGTTGCCCCACTTTTTCAGCTGCTTTTAAAATACCCCAGTTTTTCCTCTTCTCCCACTTTCCCCCAGCCTATGTCCATTGCTGGAATATGAGTTCAATGTGCAAAAGTAGTTTGTACTCAATTAACTTAGCAGAGGAGGGGAGGGGAGGAGGGCCTGGAATCTAGCCCTTCCCAGTAGACTCGGGCAAAAGCAAACTGCTGCAGCCTGTCCTAACTTGTATGTCCTTCCTCATCAATAACTTTTGACATTTGGACCACACTCAGATATTGTTTGGCCACATGTGTCTCAGTTTCATTAATGAAATGTTGAAGAGTATGGGGAAGTATGCAGAGATCTCCCATGTGTTCTCATAGAATCATAGAATTGGAAGAGACCAAGAAGGCCATTTGGTCCAACTCCTTGCCTTGCAAGAATATATAATCAAAGCACTCCTGACAGATGACCATCCAGTCTCTGTTTAAAAACCTCCAAAGAAGGAGACTCCACCACACTCTCCACTGTTGAACAGCTCTTATCGTCAGGAAGTTCTTCCTAATGTTTAGGTGGAATCTCTTTTTCTGTAGTTTGAGTCCATTGCTCCGTGTGCTAGTCTCTGGAGCAGCAGAAAACAAGCTTGCTCCCTCTCATGTTCACTGTGCATGTGGTACCATGAATAGTAATTATGGGCCAGCAGAAAGCATGGTTCTCTTGTCTCAGAAAAAATGTCCAGAAAGCATCTTACACTTCTCTGTTCATTCTTAACTTAGTTTTGCAATTTCCCAGCTATTAAAAATAGCATGATTTGTGCAGTGTTGTGGTGCAGACACAAAGCTGCAAGAGTTCATTGCTTGAAGGACTCAAGTTGTGAGATTAAAAACTATACCTTTTAATATTCAGATAAAGATTCTCTCCACCCCCTTTTCCCCCCTAAACAGTGTTCTTGCCTAAAGGCAAAATATCTGAAACTCAAAACAATAAGTAGTATAGGCACATCATCCTTTGCAAAAATGTGAGAAATACAGTAGAAAGAAGTAGAAAAAATACATTTCTTCCCATTAAATCACATTTATAAGGAAATAAATTAGTTTACTCTTGCTAGTTAAGCGTAAAATATTGTTTCAAGATCCTTTTTTTTCCCAAGAAAAAGATATTATTTACAAGAATGATCTATCATGCAATCTCAAATGTGGTGGTGGTGGGGGGGGGAAGAGAGTAAAATGAATTTATTCCCAAAGTGTAATGCAGTGGTTAAAACCAAGATGAAACATTAAAGGAAACTATAGGTTCACATAATCTTCCTCTTTCCCCTCCTCTTTAATGACAGAAATGAGGAAATTGGAAATGCTGACTTCCTCATTTAAACAAGCCTCAGTGCCTTGTTAACACTGAACTGGGAGAAATGTAGCTTGTTTTAAAAATAGGGAGATAAACTCCAAATCAAACTGGAGTTTCAGATCCTGGCTTATTCTAAAACAGGGGTGGGAGCTGTTTGGCTGATGGGGACTCAGTACAGCCAGAGCACTGATTACTCCAAAGTGCAAGTGAACACTTCTGATCTTCTCAAAGCTGCCCAATGGGAGGGGAGAATATAGATGCCAGAGGTTTCCTGAAGTATTTTCCTATTACATCCAAACCAGGGATGTCAGTAAGATGTGTGACTGAGCTGAGCATTCCACAGTTCCAAATTTTACTTCAGGCATAAATTCACTAGGTAGCCTCAGATAAGCCACTATTTCAGCCTAATCCTGTTATCTTGAATAAGAAATACTACGGATTACTAAGGTAATGTATGTGAAGCATTTTCAACATTCAAAGAATGTTATATAATATTTTTTTTACAGTATATACATATCAACTACATAATGGCTTGATTACTCCATACATAGTGAGGAAAATTATCAAGTTTCAAGATTTTTAGAAACTGTATGGCAAATCATTTAATTTTTGTTTTATTATCTGTTTATTCAGATTGTCCCCATTTTTCTTTTGTATGATATTGAAGTGTTATCTGTGCCAAAGAATTGATCTATATGCCTTTGAAATAACTGAATGCTCAAGCTCTGTTGGGACTTTGCCATTTCAGTTCTGTCCTTATGAAAACAGATTGGATGTGGGACTGCCCTTTAAGATAATTTGTAGGTTGTAGTTGAAGTGTTTCTACTGCTTTAACGTGTTGATATTAACTTCACTTCTACACCACCCTGAGATCTTTTGATATAGGGGTGGGATAGAAATATTTTAATAAATACAATAAAGTAAACATTCAAGTAAGGTTTTTTCACTCTCCCATCATCTGGGTTTTCAACTTTAATGGATATTCAGAGTGAACAATCTTTCAAAACATACTATAAACAGAAGACTGTCTGCTGTAAAATAGGACAGACTCAGCTTGTCTATATAGTGAAAATGTTCCTCATAGAATTAAAGGAGAATACCATTTGTTCCAATGGGAACCTGCATTATATTTGAAAGGTGGGGGGCAAAAACTTCAAAAAATATGCGGGAGAAGCCTTTGCCACTTTTCCTGTAATTTTTTTTTTAAAACCCAGAAGGAAATGCACATTTCCATTCGTTGGGACACCCAATTTACTTTGCTACACATTGCTGATAAGAACAGAAGTGGAAAGCTGATTGGTCAGATTTGTGCAGGGGGTAGAGCTTGCTGGCAAGGCAGTGCCCGGAACTGCCATGTTGGATTTCCAGCAAAGTGACTGCGCACTGAAACAGCCTTTTCCCTCTCCCCCCCCCCCGTTTATTTAAATGGGAGGTCGCACTTCCACATCTTGGATTTGCTTTTTTAAAAAAATACTGTTCAGTGGTGACAACTGGTGACAATAAAAAACATGAGTACTGTAATTCACTCGCACCTGCCATCTTGATTCACAGGCATGCCTGTTTGAATATCAAATGCATATGGGTTCACATGCCTACAATCTTGAAAAAAAATAATGGAGACAGATAAAAGCTGCTGTGAATTGGTGTTAGAGCACATCAATCCACATTTTTATAGCCTCATATAGATAAGTTGAATGATCACCCTAACTCTTAATGTGCGATTTATTTTTAATATGTTTAGACTAGAGCTTGAAAATGTTCCTTGCATATCCAAGGGGGGGGGCAAATTTCCCCCTGCAAACCCACAAAACACATCAAGACATCTGGATGGAGAAAATTAGGCCACAAGCTTTATTGGTTACAGCTGCACATAAAGTTGGCATTATCATGGGACCGGATTCAAGCATCAGCCAACCCACCTGTTGGTCAATGAGCCGAGACTGAGACTGAAGCAATGGGGCACTGACTTATATACACCAGCACTTGACTTGAATGAAGACCTCCAAAGCTTCACTCAGGTCTTGCCTACCTGCCAATAGCTTTGAGTCTATTGACTGGCAGTTTCTGCCACTTCCCAGAACCCACGCAAGGGGACATGAATCTTTTGGGAAAAAGAAACTACCTATCATCATGACCATTAGCCGTGAAGGCTAGAGATTCTGGGCATTACATTCCAGAAAAGAAGTAACATTCCCAAACTCTGAACTGGCTCGAAGCTCATTTTCTGTTCCATTGCTCTTTTCCACTGCTTTTCTCTGCTGTTCATAATCTCAGTTCTGAACTGCATTTTTAGCATGTCTGCCAATCATTGACACCCACACCTTGCTTATGGTTTCTAGTATTTGGTGCTGTTTCACGTACTGTCACCCAAAGAGATGCTTTACACTTCAAATCAGGACTCAAATCTCTCCCTTCTAGCAATTTCTCAGCTAGCCAGGCATTGTCAATAGGATCTAAAGCTAAAGTTCCCTACAGCTGAATTTTTACTCCCCCTCAATCAGCAGCTGTGACATTATTTTCCTTTATATCAACCACAACAGTTTAAATATCACAAACACCCTCCCACTCCACTTGGATGCAGCTCCAAACTTTTCTCTTCAGAGCCCATTATAGGATCGTGCAGTACAATATAAAAGGAAAAGCTGCACTTACTGCACCTCACTGGCAGCGTACCCCCACTGTGTCCTTATAGTGCCTTTCAGGCTGACCAGTTAAATTCTGTGATGATGGCAGGAAACCCATGAACAGCAGTCTCCCTTCTATGAAACTCAAAGGTGAACTAGTCAAGGCCTGGCAACCTTACAGCCTCTGAAGTCCACCATCTGAAAACTTTTCCTCAGCCTTCTAGTGCGGCCTTCTGCCTCTAATTAGGCAGAGCAACACATCAAACCAGAAGTTTTGGGTTTACAATTTTCTGTTTACCAAACAGCGATATGGAAGTAGTGGGGAAGGGCAATGGGCAAGGATTGGGAGTGACGCTTAAGCCTTATAGACTCATTGTTTCTGTCCCACCACAGCCTTCTTTATGAGCCACCCCTGCCACAAGAGGCACTTATTTTTGCTCTCAAAGAAACAATGCAAACCTTTACTCATTTCATTTTTTCATAATAGAACAAAGAATTTCAAAACTACCCCCAGGCAAAAAATGGGGTGTGGGCCTACAAATATTAGTAACTATTACAGTATTCTAATATTTGGCATACAAATATTAGACCCTTTGTTGCCACAAACACACTATGATATTAATTAGACTCTTGTCCTGCTATTCACCTCCACTCTTGAACTGATGTTTTTCAATATTTTGTAAGGGGAAAAAATACCCAGTAATTGTAAGAAAGGAGTTGTGTTCTTATGCCAGAACCTCTTGGCCCAGCAGCACAAAACTTACAGACTGCTTTCAATATCTTCAGAATTTACATGCTCATTACTTGGTTAGTATTTTTATTAGGGTCTATTAGCAAAGTACATCTCTGCTTTTAAGAATTACACAGATTATTACTGATTAAAACTATTTAGAGTAACTTCAGTTGTGCTGCACATTAGCAAGCATATTGCTTTGGTAATTTTGTTGCTTACAATGGTTTTGAACCAAACTGACCCTTTAAAAATTCACTGTTATGCTTATAACGTTAAATGGGCTGCTTTTGATTTTATTAGATGGGAGAATTCAAAGTAGGCAGTGGCAGCAGTGCCTCCAACCTCCTAGCATATTTTGAAATGCAAGATGTCACATTTGACAGTATAGATTTTGCCCAAAGCCAGCTAACAACTGCAGACACTTTTTTCCTTCCATGAGATTTCAAAGTTTGCTAGAAAAAAGATGCTAACATCAAATCCAATCCTGCTCTGCTTAATGCAGATAGCTGAATGTACGGAAAGGTAATGTATGTATGAACAATGCCATCGGGATTGCTTGCTGCACAATTTTTACAATGACAACCAAGGCCATAATCACGCTATCTCATTTAGCAATTACCAGCCCTTGATTCTTTTCCCCTCCCTTTAGCTACATGCATTACATTCATATAATTTCTCATTTACATATCTAGCTCTAACGTAAGACCTTTTTTCCCTTTCCCCCCAAACAGAAAGTATTTGATCTTCATCAACAACAGCAGCAACAACCAAAATATCTCTGGTTCATCAGCGAAAAATTAATTAAAACCACAAGACTTTGAAGATATTTTATTTACTTTCTTCTTTTACTACATCTTGATAGATTTTAAGCATACGAGACAGGTCCACGCCTGACACAATTTCTAACACATGGAGTGGAAAGAAAAGTGCTCTTGGGCAGAAGCATAACGTCACGTAGGACAGCCTGATAATGTTCCACTATATACTATAATTCACAATATGAAAATGTGTGTGAATGAATATTTGGTCTGTCTGTCTATCTGTCTGGATTGCTAATAATATACAATGAAACAAACAGTGACCAAGTTAAGAACTTATTAATTTAAGTTTGAATTGGCCCTTCCCCTCCACTCTCCATCCTCCATCTTGTCTGAATCTGCAAGCACTTAGACTTTCCCTTGGTGCTCTTCCTATTGTAGAAGCAGTCCAACATTGCTATCCATCTTAAATGAGCATTGGGAGGAAAGAGAAAAAGAGCAGAAATCAAGTAATGCAGTAATTCAGTAGGTCATATGGAAGAAGAATGTGTAGAAGAATGGAACGTTGGATTGCACCTCCCATCACCCTTTTCTAATAGGTGGTTGGAGCATTGGACTATGACTATGGAGGCCAGGGTTCAAATCCCTGCTTGGCTATGGAAACCCACTGGGTGACACACTCTCTCAGCATCAAAGGAAGGCAAAAGCAAAACCCCTCTGAACAAGACTTGCCAAGAAAATCCCATGACAGGTTCACCTTAAGGTTGCCATAAGTTGGGAATGACTTGAAAGCACACAACAACAGAATGGCAGGAACTGAAGTCCAACAACATCTGAGAAGCAGTGAAAAAATTGTAGATCCTCTTTAGGGAATGGGAGGAGGTACAATGGAGGCTTCTATGGGCTGGAGCTTCTTTGGCCCCTCAAGCTAGTTTGATCAATGGTCTGGAATGAGGTAAGGAGCCTTCTTGTGTTCCTATGAGGGTATAGAAAAGAGAACTTCCAGAGCGGAGCTCATTGTAATATATAGTTAGGTTAGTATGAAAAGAGGTGTTCCTTCAGGTGCCATGTTCCATACATTACACTTTAAAAAGAACATGGGTAATTTTTGTAGAGGGGTAAATGATATGTGTAAAAGGGACACTGGCACAAACTTGAAAACATGTATACTATGCAGCTAATTTAATCAAAGAACCTGGATTGGCTACAGCTCTCCAGCTCTCCACAGCATGGACACAAGGTGACAAACCTGGATTCCCTGCTTTGAACTGTATGGAAAAGTAGTTACATTACATGCTGATGAATACAATGTTTTTCTACCACTGTTCACATAGGAAATTATCAGACAGGAATGCAAAAAGTGTTCCTGTCCCACAATCTCCAGACCCATCCCTGTCCCGACACAATAACCCTCCCCATCAGACTTAACTTATCTTCTGTCCAAAGGCAGCCCAGAAATGAACAGAGCTCTAACGGAGCTCTGATCGCTTCCTGGACTGAAATCCCGCCCATTCTTGCGAGAAGACAAGAGTACGGGAAATTCAAAAAGAAAAAGAAAAACACACGCAAAAATGCTCAAAAAAAGCATATACACACTTAAAAAAAAAAAAACCCAAGTAACCTGGGGAGGGTACAAACAAAGAGGGTAGCCTATCTAGTTCTCATGACCCCACCTGGAAATGTTCTGGCAGGACTGCCCATTGACGCTAAAATCATGAGTAAAAAATGGCACGAGGTTTCATATGCCGGAAATGCTGGCACCAAAACAGGATGGGCGATCCATTGACAGAAAAGAAACACCAGAATAATGACAGCGGAACACAAAAGACAACATTGTGTGATATTGGCATCCTTTTGCATTCTGCTGCCGTTATTCTGGCGCCACATTAGCTACATCTGATAATCTCCATAGTTACAGCAAATTAAAAGATACAGCTAATGTTGGAGAAATATAGGAATACCTCAGTTAACAAAGCCTCTTACAAAGAAGCTCCTTTTACAAAGTCTTTCAATTGGATCCCAGCCCCCACCCTTGCTTTTGTTTTCCATCTATCTGGAAGGTTTGTTTGTTTGGCCGTATTGGCATTGAAAGGATGGTGAAGGAGGGCTGGAGAAAGACAGACTCTCAGTGCTGGTTGCAGGAGCATTTATCTGTAGCAAAGAATGCAAGAAAGCTTAACCAAGGAAAGAATGGGATTCTACTATAGACAACCTTATCGTAGCTGTGTATGCTTGATTACAACAGGCATTGTTCTGGCTCCAGAATCACTTACTCAGTATGTGAGAAGAGCAGAACAGGAAAAAAGGGACAAGGAGAGTATCCTGCATCACCAGCTATGCTGAAAAAACATGGATCGCTAAGTTTTTCCACCAAAATGGAAATCATAAGAAAAGCGGAGGCTGTTGAAAAAAGAAAATGATCCTGAGATGTATTTTACAAGAAGCTTTCAAATGGTCTCTAGAAGATTCAAAATGTTTTTGTTTATGTATGCAAAGCTTACCTCACTTGCATACAATGTGCATAATGTTAGTTTTGAATAAAAAGTGTCTTGAAATGTGTTGAAGTGCTCTTGTTTTTTTGTGGTGTACGAACCTGTCCCTCTTCTTTCCATGTTATTTGTATCTCTGGTCCCAAATTTTCTGTTAAGGAAATAAAGCCCAAGAACACATCTACCTTGTTAATTGAAGTATACCTTTAGTGCTATTTGCAACTGCTTTAGCTGGGGCAGTGCAAGGTATCCTGCCAAATGAAGCAGGAGGGCATGTTCCATTCCCATTCCTGTGCCACTGATGTTCACCATTCACCTGGATTGGTTGCAGCTTCCTATAGAGCAGACATTTGATGACAAATATGGATTCCCCACCTTGGATTGTGTGGAAAAGATGTTCTATTTTACATGTAAATGGATAAAAAGTTTTGCTACCACTATTCACATAGTTACAGCAAATTAAAAGATACAGCTAACTTTGGAGAAATAGTGTTATTTGCAAACTATTTTAGCTGGGGCTTAGCAAGGCATCCTGCTTTATCACTCTCATTCCTGTGCCATTGGTATTCATCATTTTAACTACATTCCCCTCCACATCATTAGTCCCAAATGCCTTCCTCAGAAGAGATTCATTGAAAATACAACAGTGTAGTCAGTATTCACAGACAGCGCTTCCACAAACATCCCTTCTGCAGACTGCTCAGAACAACACATTTGGGACCTGTGTTGGACTCTGGAGAGTCACACATTTTTTCTTGTGGTATTGCCACAGCAGGGAAATGGCTAGTGTAGCTCTCCAGAGAATACCAGTATCCTGCTTTGGAGAGGTTACCCATTTGCTCCTCAGCTGTGACATTTTTTTGCAGCATGAGAATCACCCATAAAGCTCTCTGGGTGGTGGCTGGAACCTTCCAAATAGGGAGGGTCATTATTCACTGCCCCTCCTGTTCCATCAATGGAGTCTGTCTCCACACCCTGCCACATGGACGGTCCAGCCCTGACTTCAGCAGTGCTGCTGACACAACTAGAAGAATATTTCTAGTTCTCTCTGATTTTCTACACAAAGCTGAACCAAAAAACACAACAGAGCATGTGCCCCAGGGTACTCATGGTATGATTAACTCTTGCCAACTAAATACAAGACTTTATTCAATAACTTGTTGATTAATTAGAGAACATGCCTCCATACAATAACATTATTTCTCTAATATGGATCTATTAGTGAAATTCTACATAACGACTGGAATGACTTATGCAAGTTATCTCTTGAGTGTGAAAGTTCCATAATTCAATAGTGAATGAGTGAGTAATGTGTAGACCTTTGAGGAAATGAGATAAAACTTTAATATAGTGCTTGCCTTGGGCTCTTTTATTGTGGAAAGCAGCTTATTTGATTAAATACCTCTTTTGATTAAAGGAAACAATTTAGCACAATCTGGCTTTTTTATCAACTACATATGCACATTTGATATACTACTGCAATATGACATTTTACTGTTGCCATCTTTAAAGGGAATTGTACAATATTCTTTGTTTTCAGTTCTTTTTGGAATTTTAGTCCAAAAGTTTCACCTAGTATGGGAATGCCCACACTTAAACTTTGTTGAAGATTTGCCTTCAGATACATATTAAAAGTGAAGGACGGTTAGCCGTCCATTTCCACGGGTTCTACATCCATGGATTCAACCAACCATGGCTCAAAGATATTCAGAAAAAACATTCCAAAAAGCAAATGTTGCTGTTCGCCATTTTATATAAGGGGCACCATTTCACTACACCATTGTACATGATGGGTCATGAGCACCCATGGATTTTGGTATCCACCGGGAGTCCTGGAACCAAGCTCCAGCAGTTACTAAGGACCCACTGTATCCTTCAGCTGGAGCAAAACAAGGTATCCCTCCTCTTGTTTTGCATGTGGTTTACAAACCAGATAATTAATGCCACTTTTAAATCAACTATGCTGGCTTTCATTTAGTTTCGGAGCTCAACTTGGAATGCTGATTCTTCCCCACAGAGGCCTAAATGGGTTGACCCTTGGACATATGCGGCACTGCCTCTTCTTTTATGAGCCTGCTCATAATATGAGATCTTCATCAAAGGCCAGAGGCTAGAATGGGGGTCTTGTTTTGTGTCAGCACCGTGACTGTGGAACTTCCTCCATGGGATGGTTAATTTGTTCCCTTTTAAAGTGGGCTCGGAAAAAAATCCTTTGCCTTAATTTTGAAGGTTTTAAAAATACCAATCTCTGATTTATTTATTTTTTTGAAGAGTGCCCTCAAACTGTCAATTAATACATGACATATCTGGCAACTGTCCTGTTTTAAGTGGGACAGCCATGTTTCCTTATCTGCTCTCCTGATTTTTCACTTGGTTTTAAGTATGTCCCTATCATGCCCACCCAATTCCAAGCTTTATGTTTGTTTAAAAACAAACAAATAAACAAAAAACAACGAGTGTTGTTATGGGGCAAAATGTTTATAGAACCATTGGGCCAGGAAGCTCCTTCTGAGGTCGGCATGGCAGGTAAAAGCTTGGATGGGCTGGATGGAGGAAGTAGAAGTGAAACTGAAGAAGAGGAGGAGGGGGTTGGAGAGGAGACTTAGCAACATTTTCAGGTGGAGAGAGCAGTGGTGAAGATGGGGGTGGGGGTAGAAACTTGGTCCTTAACACATTGTTGCTGGTTGGCCAAACAATGTTCAGGCAACTAGCCAAAGGCTTGTTATTACACAGCTGATAGGCAAAGGCACAATACAGTCAGACTAATTACCATGCAAAGGAATCAAGGTAGCATGAAGTCAGTCACTAACTTTACTAGCAAGCAAAAACACAAGTCCAGAAGCAAAGTCCAATAAGCAAGGTTCAGGTCCGGCAAACAGAGTCTTGGTCAGTCCAGCAAAATCCTGGTCAGGCAACCAGAGTCCAGAGTAAACAAACACGGTCCAGATCCAACAGAGAGATCAGGAACACAACAGATAATCAGGTAGGTCAGAAAATCTCCAACAAGCCTGGAGGGCAGTGCAGTGTATTTATATATCAGCAGCTCATACAGCTGCTGCTTAACTAACTGCTACTTTCTATAAATATGCTGAGACTGCCTCAAGCCCTCCTTTTGTTGTCTATATAGTGCTGTGAATGTGCTGTACAGGTAAGCTTTCCTCTGTATCTGAATGGGCAAGACCCTCTTCCAGAGCTGGTGCTGATAAACCTACACTATTGTCTGTGTCTGAGGCCTGTGACTCTGGAACATCCTTCTGCTCTGGTTCAACAGGTCCTGCATATCCACTGCTTCAGTCTCTGAGTCAGAGTCCACTTCCAAGTTCTTGAAGCAGGGCATGGCACTGGTGCACAAAGGATGCCACTTCTTCCTCTTTCTCATGAAGCATGAGGTGTGATGGGAATGGCCTGGGTCCTGCTAATAGTAGGGCTAGCACCACTGATGCCACCAACACCAGCACCCCTTGTCCAAGTGCTAGTTTCATGGCTGCTCCCCCTTGCACGGAAATAGCACTGAGCCAAGGGGGACTCTGGTGATGGCAGCGCCAGCTGTGCTATTAGCAGCAGGTCCCAGGCTTCTTCTGCCTTGCCTCACATCCCATAAGAGTAAGAGGAGAAGGAAGTGGCAGCCTCTGTCATCATGGTCACTGTGGTGGACCAGCAACAACATGTTACTAAGGGCTAAGTGGCTACCCTACTCCTTGTCTTCACTGCTTCCTCTACCAAGCAAGGCAAAGGCTTCCCCTGCTAATGTCTGAATCACTGCCTTCCTCTTTATCTTTGCTGCTCCTGCCTCCTCCACATGGTTTAGCTTACCCTTCACCAAACATGCCGAGCGGCCTACCTCACTGTTGCCTTAGGAGAAGCCACTTGAGCTAGTGGTGCTGCTCCTCCAGCTGGCCAGCTCTGTGGTGCTCCTCCATCCAAATGATTGGGTGCTCAAGAAGCAACAAGCAAGGCATGGGCAGGACTCGGAGAGAGGGGGATGAGGAGATGTTGTCAGTGATGGTGGCAAACACAGGCCTATGATGGAAATAGCAACAGTGGTGGCAGCTGCTTTGAGAGAAGCTGCCATGACTGTTAGAGGAAGAAGGATGGTGGTCCTTATTTTAATCTGTGAAATGTTGGACAATATGACAGGTCCAGGAATGATCACTAAGAAATTGTTCGCTCAGACTTCCAAAAGGCTTTTTAGCAAAGTCTCTTATTAAAGACTCCTGAGAAAATTTAGGATTAACATAGAAAACCTGGGATAAAAAGTGAAGGCCTCTTATGGACTGAAAACTGATTAATGAACTGGAAGCATAGCATAATAATAACTAATCACTTCTCACGATTAGATGAGTTTATGGATCATGTAAATTTATAGAGAATAGGCCCCTTACTGTAAGCCTAAATACCCTAAAGACATCAGGTTCCATTATCTGATCTTGAAAACTAAGCAGACCTGGTTAGTATGTGGATGGGGAATCACCAAGGAACATAGCTGTAGGCTATACTGTATTTCAGAGGAAAGTAGGCAAACCACCCCTGAGTAATTTTTGTCTAAGAAAATCCTATGGAATTCACAGGGTCACCATAAATTGACAGGTGACCGAAGGCACACACACACGGGTGGTTACTAGCTAGGAATCAGGACGGAGATATATAATCTCCAATTTTTGAACTAGTATGTCTCTATGTATCAGTTAATGGGGAACATGAGATGGAACTGCAGTGGAATTCATGTTCTGCTGGCAGGCTTCCACAGCCAAATGATTAGCTAGCATGTGGACAGAACTTTGGACTAGATGGGTCCTTGGTCCTATCCATACTGCTGCTTCTTCTGGTCTTATTTCATCCTGTTTTAAACTGATGGTTTTGAAATGTATAGAGAGCCAGTGTGGTATAGTGGTTCAACTGTAGAAACCCACTGGGCAATCTTGGGCAAGTCACACTCTCTGTGCCTCAGAGGAAGGCAAAGGCAACCGCCCTTTGAGCAAGTCTTGCCACGAAAACCTCATGATAGGTTCACTTTAGGGTCTGCCATAAGTCAGAAATGACTTGAAAGCACACAACAACTTTGAAATGTATTGTTCTGAAAATTATATACCATACTGGGGACTTGGGAAAGGGTTCTTTTTGAATGGAAAAGTATTATAAACATAGTTTAAATGAATGAATGGACAAATAAATAAATAAAAAAATTTGCTGACTGCTGGAACTTTTTCTTTCATTTTATACTTATTTAGGGGAAAAAATGGACAGAATGTACAATTATAGTAAATTCAAATAAGTTCAACTTATATTTGCCTCAGTCATGACAGCTGTCATGCTAAAGGACTGGTGTGTACAAACACCACCTGTGTATGCAGCCTGCTACTCTATGAAGTATCCATGATTCAGCATCATCACTATCATTTTGCCCTTTTGTTATTATACTGAAGTAAAGCATATCCTTTGATCATGATGTCTGAGGGATTCATAGAGCTAATGAAATGCCTTTTTCTATTCTCATGGGCATATGCAATATCTGTCAGCTGAGAAACAAACCCTGTTGCTTAATGAAACATGCTCTGGTGTAGGAATCTAAAGAATCGTTGCAAGTTTTCTTGTCTTCAGTGACAAAGGGCACCTTGATGCATTGAGACATTCCATCAAGGAACTGGACAACCACTGCAATATTCTTCATAATTCAAGACTATAACGTTGCCCATCGTGATCAAAACTTCAGGAAACATTCATTGTTGTATTCAAGAATCAGAGAAAAGAAGGTTTACCTACCTATTCTAGTTCATGGAAACTAACAACATTATAATGTACTCTACAAGGTTTCACTGGATGCTGTGATGCTTATGCTGCAGCCTGCTGATATGGCTACTCCTTCAGAACTTGAATATTATGTTTTTCATCTCCTTCTGCACTACCTTTCCAAAACAGCCTCAACACTATTAGATCATTCCATGCATAATGCAATAAAATTTTTGCATCAGGATGGAAATGTGATGAACTAATTAGACAATTAAAAATTTACTAAAATGAACTGCTGAGTCCACCAAGCAAGATTGCAATCCTAGGCATACATATTTCGGACTGAACACACTAGGCTTTCCTTCTGAGTCAACGTGCATCGCACTGTGTAACTCACAGTCCTAGTTAGCCTTTAGATTTATGATCCAGCATTTCCCAAGGACTGCTAAATTATGCAATCCTGTTGAAACACCGTAAAGAAGTTACAGAAAAAAAAGGGAAAGCACAGAAAAGTATTAACATCATTAACCTAATTTTATTCACTCATCTGGGTCTTAGCAAGAAAGCTGAATATTCTCTCTTGCAACTTCCCTCTATTTCACTACTCCAGCCATCACTAACACATACTTCCTAGGATTTCTAGTCCTTGCTAACAAACTTTTCTTTCTGACATTGAAATCGATCTTGTCATGGAGTTCCCAGCTTCTGATGAAACAGAAAAAGGATCCTGAGTAGGACCTTGGGTACTTTAGTCTTCCCTAAGGGCAGCAAGTTGCCAGTTTTCACACTGTCGTGTCCCCTAAAGTAGAAAGGATACACAAACTACTTAACCAGTATGTCTGGTTCTAAGGCATCCCAGAAGTTCTCTGACTAACAAACTGGAATAAGTGCTCCTTTGGCTTGAGTACAATTCTCATTAAATACGGAGAATTCTTTTTGACCTCTAGACTCAATCAAGTCTATATTCTCTAAGTGCTGAGCCAATCATGAACAAAACCACTCTCAGATGCTTCTGAAATAAACTGAGGATCAAAGGACTCTCCTTAATATCTAAGGTAGGACTCCATCAGGAAAGAAGCAAAGGTTGGCACTGTTACTATCATGTTGATATTTATGACTTACCATCATCGATTCTGTTTTTATCCTAACCATTACAATTTTTTTTAAAAAACTTCAAAAGATAAAGACATTTTCTGATATATTTCAAATCCCTTGTTCGTTAAACCACAGAGATTCCAAAGGGCATTACAAAAGACATTTCATCATGCAACTATATATTAGAACATATTTTAAAAATAAAGAATTTACTCAATAGACCATGACAGTTCATTTGAAACTGCTATCATTTCAAATGCATACTCAGGGACTTCTTAAAATGTATATTATTTACTTGACAGACCATGAACTATTGCACAAATCCGGATTAGGAACTTCATAAGAAGCTGATTTTTAGCCCGATCATATGTGACGGCCAAACATATTTTCTTTTCCTGTTTGTAATGGCAACAAGGACATTTCCTTTATTAGGGCAGCACTATCAGTTTACATCATCTTAATCATACTCCATCAGCTCTCCATTCTAACCTCATGAAGGGAGGAAGCTTCCCCTGTGTACTGGAGTGAAAACAATGTCTCCATCTCTCACTATAACTGCACAGTTCTTCCATCGATACAGGGAGGGAGGGAGGGAGGGGAAATCCTCCACCCTCTAAATCCCAAATAAAAGGGAAAATTGTCCTTCATCTAAAGTCAAGTTTTGCATATGACCCATCTTGTGGGTGATAAGCTGATTCACTGATGTGTGACACTCTGGGAATCATATAGAATACTGAGTAGATTTCTACCCCTCACCTCCCTTGATGGGGATGGAAAAGTAGAGTTCCTAGCAGCCTTGATTCACTTTAGAACATTAATAGGAAATAACTCCTTCAGCAATATTTGGTTGATATTTTTTTTCTTTGAAAATAATAATAGTTTCCTACTGCCACTCTATTGATTTGTAGAACATCTTAAATATCCACCTGCCAGAATCAGCAATATTCCCATCTGACAGAATCAGCCATGGTTTGTTTGCTTTTGTTTTTCGTTTGTAAACCAGTTTTGGGTTACCTCAAGCCCACAGGCCAGGAGCCTAGCTATTAATCTTGCAGGGTCTCAGTTGAAGCCTGTGTGTGCTTGGAGAAGCTATGTTTCCAAGTGCTGGCTCAGCCATTCCACCTTTGCAAAGAGAGGGCATGGAGTTTTATCTATCTCTTTTGCACGAGAAAAGGTAAAATAGGTGTTGGAGAGGAACCAGAGAACATCTGGTGAGCAGGAGGTGCTCCCATGACATAAACTGGTCCATTGGATGGGTTCCTGGAGGTAATTCAGCCTACAGGAACAATCTACTTCCTCATTTCTGTTCTAGTCTCTAAATTTGCTAAAAGGTGGGGACCACGCATTTTCTGGATCCTGGGCAGGCAAGGCAGGGAATGCACAAACAGTTACAAGATTTTTGATGGTGTTGGTGTCCTAAAGTTTAAAGTTTCATTCAAGCAGGGGTGTCCAAAACCTTATTCATTCATTGGCAAATGTTGAAGCAAAGGTACCAGTATACAGTAATAACTGATGCTCAAGTCTGGTGGAACAGATTATTGTTCTTTTCCCCCATGTTCTAGCAGTGAGGAAGAGGAGGGAGCAAAAGACTGACAGGCATGTTCAATGGAGTATTGTGGAACAATGGACAAATCAGGGACTCGGAAAGGCAGCTGAGGCCTCTGTCCCAGGCCAGTGAGCTAAAGTGCTGGTGCAGGGGATGAGTGGATTACTAGGCTACAGCAGCTTCGTGAAGCTACTCCTTGTACCTTTTAGAAGGAAAATAATCTGTATTGTTCAGAGTGTTTGTAGAATGGGACTTGCTTTTGAGTTTTTCAAAAGGAGGCTGGGAGACTGACTAGGGACAAAGCTAACAGCCAATGCTACACCATAGGCTGGTTATGCATAAGGAGAGAGGCAGAAATGGGATGGTTGGGGGATGGCCTGAGCCTAGGGAGGGGGGCAATGCTCCACTTGCCCTAATGGACCCACTTCCACTGCCAGTACAAAAGGCAGGAAGTCAGCAGAACAGAGGACAGGCAGAGAAAAACACAGGTAACTAGTAAAGTAAAAGAAGATAACACTTCAGGCAAGCAAGTTTTCAGAAATGTTACTAAGGCCTTACTCAAAAGTACAGCATTATTGGGAAATGTTAGTTCTGGATCTCCCAAGAACAGTGAAAATGGCAAGGTAGAAGCTGAAGAACAAATCCCATGCCCTCCCTCTCACCCATCCACCCACCCACCCAACCACAGGGTCTAGCAGAAGAAAGTAATAAGCTGTCTTCTTTGTAAAAATATATAGAAGTAGCATTGCTCATGAAACCTTATGTATAATCAAACTGATGGCCTTATGGAGGAGAGAGGGGAAAGAAAAAAGGTTACAGGTTATAGTGAGGCAGGAAGAGAGTGCATGTGGAAAAGCAAGCAAACAGGAAGGCTGCAAACATGCAAACTAGCAATTACTTAGCACAGGCAAGAAAAGGTTTCTAAACCGGCTGTGTAAGGCCAAACTATGGGTAAAAGACCCCATGGCCTTTTCCAGGGGGTTTCAGAGGAGAGTCTTCTCAAGGACTCTCCAGTCCTGTCCACTTTAACAATGAAAACCCATAAGCAAGGAAGCATGTTGAAGCTGTCCACCAACATCTAGGCCAGCCAGTCTAGTGGTTAAGCATTGGACTATGACTCTTGAGACTCTGGAGACCAGGCTTCGATCTCCACTTGGCCATGGAAACCCACTAGGATGTTCTTGGGCAAATCACACTCTCTCAACCTCAGAGGATGGCAAAGGTAACCCTCCTCTGAACAAATCTTGCCAAGAAAACCCGTGATAGGTTTGCCTTAGGGTTGTCATAAGTCAGGAATGTCTATTTAAATTAGAGTCATTTTCCTATATTTGAGTCTACACATATACATCAGCATACACATGGTTGATTGAGGGCCAGTCGGGGAGTATTATGCTCTGACTGGTCTTGGATTAAGCAGCTAGTGTAGATAAGCCCTAAGTTTCCAAACCACCATTTTAAATTTTCCACAGTGCTCCTGACATGGGATTGGTCTGATGTTTTATGGATAATTTTAATTATGGCTGAAAATCTTAGCAGCTACCTCTGCCAAGCAAATTGGTGCAGAAAGCAGTAGGGAAAATTTACATAGGCCTTTTGTGATGTCTGCAGCTGGTTGTGTAAAACTGAATATGGGAAAGAGATGAAGATCCCTTGTTTGTGATTTTACCCAAAGAAACCTATCCATGTTGCAACTCAGTACTTTATCAGAGTTTGTATGCAATGTTGACGAATCACTCATCTACATAATGTTAACATAGCAATCTAGTTAATTTTATGGGTCAACATATTAACGTTTCATAGGTTCACTGCTTTTCAAGCAGCTTTTCATCTTGCCTGCAAGCTTCCTTAAGAGGGGCAATGTAATGATTGACGGAAGTTATAAAATGATGAAGAGAATGCTAAAACCCTACAAAAAAATAAAAACAAAAACCACACAAGAGTAATAAACTGGCAAAGATTCTACCTGCTTTTAAAATGAAACTTATTTCAGGAACAAGATTATGAAATTCCATTTCATCCGAATGTTACTGTGGGAGTCTTTAAAGGCGTTTGGGTGATTGATTATTGACCTGGACAGAGTGGATAGGACCCGTTGGGCAAACAGCAAGAGCGGTAACAGCAACAGCAGCCATACAACAGCATATCCCCCTCCCCGACTATCCCAATTTGACAGGGCAAGTCCAGATTGATCCTTTGTCATCCCACTTTTAAGCCTGGTTTTAAAGTGTTTCAGTTTCTCTTTCTTCCTCCCACTTTCCCCCTTTGTCCTCAGCTTATCTCATTTGCTGCACTCTGAGCTCAGATTACAGACATAGTTTGCACCCAATTAATTCATCAGGAGGGACAGGAGAGGAGGTGGCAAATCGTCCCCTTCCCAGTAGGCTCAGGCCAAAGCAAGGTGCTGCAGCCTCTCCTAGCTTGTGTGTTCTTCCTCATTAATAACTTTTGCTGTCTTCACCACACTCTGATGTTGCTTGTCCACATGTGTCCTTGTTTTCATCTGTGAAATGTTAGTGGACATACAACTGAGTTCCTTTGCTGGCACAACCCCCCACAACTTTGTATTTAAAATACAAACTTTTATAGCCAGACCCTAAACCAGTTTGTCCCCCATATTCATGGAGCTTACTTTCAAGCAAGTGGGTTCGACCCATTGCAATCATTGTATTTCAGTGATAGCAGTTGCATGTTGCCATTCTGAGTGTATTTTCTGTATACCATTGTTTTGGATTGTCTTGAAGCAGGAAGCACTATAACTTCTAAAGCCAGAGCAAGAAACTCACTATCTCAACAAATCATGTACCTTTTATGACTCTGTTCCATACTGGAAAAAGAAATGCATATTTTGCAGAGTTTGTGTATTTTGAATTGTTTTCCCAATTCAATCTTTCCTGTGGAAAGCTGTTTTGGTGTTTTGAGAAGCAGAAAAGGAATTTTCATAATGCTTCTTCAAGGGTTTTTGATCATAGCTGAAGCTTGATGGTCAAACTGGAACCATAGAAAATAGCCAGTTGACTCTCCACATTACCTTAGCTCTTCTTGTTTAGTCTTAGGCAAAGCACTACAGCCACCACCACCACAGCCACCACTGCTACTAATTGCTGCACGCACATAGGATGAGCTCAGAGATGGCTTCAGGGCTTTCGAGTCCTTGGGAGAGTGCCATCTTGAACCCTTCCTGGACACCTGGGTAACCCAGAAGTTACATATTTATTTATTTATTTATTTATTTATTTTTGCAACATGCAATGTACATAAAGTTTTGGTTTGGATGTGCTGAGGTAAAACAACAATAGCAAAGTGAAATGTGGATGCTACAAGGAAGGATTGAGAAAGCAAGCAAAAGGGTGCTGCCACTCAGGCAGCATTGAGTTGCTCATAGACATCACTAGTGATGTGGGCCTGAACATTTGTTTGAACATGGAACATGGTGGTAGTGGGCTTGGATGAGATGTCTGGGTGTTACTTCTTGTCTTACTCCCCATTACAGAAACAGTAGAATGGCTTTGTGTCTTTAGCAATATGATGACGTCAAGCCCACATTGGACAGTAAACTGGCAATCTGAGGAACATCAGGCAGGTCTATGGACTATGATCTTTCACCAACCAAAAGGAAGAAAGAGCAGGGAGACCAGCCACAACAGGAAGGAAGCTTCTTTACACAGACTGGGTAAAGCAGAGCAGATTCTATGACCAATAAGAAACTTCAGGTTCACCCACTGTTTCGACACCATTTGTTGTTGATGATTATGGGATACATATGGCTTCCTCTGTTTTTGTCTTTCTGCTATTCTACCATCAATTTATCATGGGCTATCACTTATCATGATCATGGGCTAAGAATGGAAAGAAAAAAATATATAACACATTGACCCTGAGCATTGCCCAAAGCAATATTCATGAAACACTGATCAGGAGAAATACCTGCAGGAGGAATTTCAAAGAAGTTAAAAGAATGCCAACAAGATCTATGGAATTTCCCTAACAATATAACTATTGCTTAGATGTCAAGACTGGGCTCAAATTCTTATGGCTGTAAAAACAAAAGAAGAGAGGAATAAAACACAGTATCGGCAAACCCCCATATAACCTTAAGCTCAAGGGAACATCACAGATGCCATTGTCAGTCACAAGAGGAAAAACAGAATATCAGCTTTTATTCGATGGATAGCAAAGAGCGCTTTAAAAGCCATAAACTCAGCAGAGCAGGAGGCTCATCTCACTTTGTCACATAAATCCCAGAAGACAAAGACACGAAGAATAAATATATGAGCTCTGCATTTCAGAGCTCAAGTTAACCAGACACCTTTCTTGGATCACATGGAGGTCCTTCTGCTTCTCTCATACAGGCGCAGGAGAAGACAAGGAAAACATATGTTCAGAATAGGGAATTACTATACATCATGGTGATGTGGTTGGATGGTAACTCCCAGCTAGTGCATGCTAATCCTAGCTAGTGCATGCACACACACACACACACCACCCACTGGCACAATATTCTAGGATTTTCTTCAACAATGCCATACAACATGCTTTTGGAAGTACAATTTCCTATTTTAATTTGTTCATGATAGAATCTGACATTTGGAACAGGCATCACTTTAGCTATAAGAAGTTTTGAATGTATCCTCACAAAACCCTGACAAATCCTGTAGCAGAAGCAATTTCATCTATGATATAGAGGAAAAACTTCACTTACTACCTCTTGTGTGTGAAACAGGGAGATTCACCCAATCTTGGCTCTCCAATAAATGTTTTAGTGTGACATTTGTGTTAGGTCACATGTCACAGTCGCACCTTAAGATTTTATCATGTGCACACCTAAAGTGCTTATTGAGTACACTACACATGTAATGTATAAATAATGGTTGTATATCATGAACATCTCATGATGAGTAAACATGCATGAAAACTGCAGAAAAATAAACTGCAATTTTATTTTCCCAACGTCCTCTATTCATTTCCCAGAAGAGATTACTGTTCAAGGACATAAATGCATTTCTTTTATAGTATCCATGTTAGAAAAAGACAGTGATCAAAATCAAGGAAAAATTGACAATTCTCTAAAGACAAGGAAAACAGAGGTACAGGTTATGGGTTAGTATCTCGGGCTTTTCTTAGCAAACGAAGATTCAGGAAGAACTCATCCCGCGCTTTCTGCAAGTGCACCGCTGACTGAAGAGACCAATCCAAGATAAACAAGTCCGGTTGCAGAAAGCACAGCAGAGGGTCTCCTTGGGTGATGTTTCTGGGTTATGATTCTTTCTGCATTGTCGTTTCTCTTCAAGACTTGTTCGGCGTGAGTTCTCAAATAAAGCTGCAGCATTGTGGATAGTGCATTTCCATGCCTCACGATGTGAAGCCACAGAGGACCATTGCTGGTGATCAATTTGGCCGAGCCTGAGATGTTGTTTCAGGGAATCCTTGTATCGCTTTTTTGGAGCGCCCCTCTTACGCTGACCTGTGGCGAGTTCAACGTAGAGTACTATTTTGGGGAGGCGATGGTCCTCCATCCTAGAAATGTGCCCTGCCCAGCCTAGCTGTGTTCTCAGTATCATGTCCTCAATGCTGGTGATCCCTGCTTGCTCAAGGACAGCAACATTTGTCATGTAGTCAGTCCAGTGTATATTTAGGATTGTACATATAAAATCACGCACTGATGAAAACACTCGAGGAGTTGTAAGTGTTGGCGATAGGTGACCCATGTTTCAGACCCATAAAGGAGAATAGACAGTACAACGGCTCTATACACACTGATTTTTGTGCTTCGCTTCAGGTGTTTATTGCTCCAGACTCTTTTGTGAAGTCTTCCAAATGCACTATATGCCTTTGCTAATCTATGATCGATCTCTTTGTCAATCTTGGCATCTGAGGAGATGATGCTTCCCAGGTAGGTGAACTGCTGAATGGACTTAAGCACAAATTTATGGGTTAGTAGTGGATCTACAAATCAAGTATGTGTGTGTATGTGTGTGTGTTTTAAAGCAGAGGAAGGATGGCATGGATATTTGAAATTATCTGGCTGATAACTGAGTATCCTTTTAACTCTAGTCTGGGTTTTGCTAGCTGAATTTCATTAACCCAACTGCATATTTTGGTTCTTATTTAGAAAGAGCAGCTTTCATGTACCCAGGCATACCCTTTGTACTGGTGAATATGTCTGTATGCAAGTGGTCTAAATCAATAAGGTGTGGAAAAAAATATGGACAGCTTAGGCAAACATCAGCCATGGTTAGGAAGAATTCTTTAAAACTGTCATACCAATGGTACAGTATGATGGTCAAGAATAACAACTACAAACACAAATAATGCAAAATGCTGGAGAAATTGTAATCAACAAGGTTTATATATCCCTACTTGGTGGCCATTTCCTGCTAGGCTACAGTTCTGGAATATTAATATTTGTGGAAATGGCAAACATTGATAGCAAACTATACATATCATACCAGCGTGGATGCTGTTAACTGTTTGGGAGGAACAAAATACAAGACAGACATTAACAGAATTAATAGTGTTCCCGCTGATGGAAGCTTGCAGGATAATAGCTAAATGTTTTTTAAAAAGCAGAGTTTCTAACATTAAAAAAAAATGATGCATCAGTTCATTACCTAAAGGTAAAACTAAAGTATCTGATTTTTAAAGAAAACATTAAAAATCACAAGGTTTCAGTTAAATACAAATCAGGGACAGACACTATCAAAGCTTTCCTTCAGATTTTGGAAAAGAACTTTAAAATGTTGGGTAAATTCAGTTGTTAGTCCAAAGTACAGTAGAGCCATTGTCTGAAGGGGATTTATTAATATTTATGGCAGTCCTATTGATGAGTCTGCTCTAGCTGGAAGCAGAAACTGCTCTGAAACTGGGTTTCAATCATATAGTTATTATAATCTGGATCTGTTTTGTCCTCCATATTAGGCTACTAGAAGAGGGGCTTTTTGTGTATGTGTGCCCTGCAGGAAGAGGAAGCCACAAGCCATGGTGGAGTTTAGCCAGAGTATAACACACCAGCTTGCCCTGGTGTTAGCCTCTTTCCCTTTCTTAGGTTGGCCAACCCTCTTGTCCCCTGCATGTCAGTGCAGGCTGCAGCTGGTTACTCCAGGTCTGGGTAAATTCTGTATCCTCTTACCTGATTGACAATGTTGCCTACCCTGAATTGTCTGTCCACAGGACACTGGGGCATATTGGCTGAGTGCTGCTGTTAAACAGTTCATACCTAGTGTGGTCAGATTAGGATCATCCCTGAGATTTCTGGGCCAAAACCTGAGATTTGGGATGGCCCCCTGGTGATGTCATTAAGCATTATGCACTAAGTAGAAAATACACTCATTCACAGTTTGTCATTGAAAGATGCACTTACACATGTGCATACATACACATGCAGAACATACTTTTTTGGTTTGAAACTAAGTGTCTTTGCAAATTGATTTATATACTTGATTTATATCTATTAATGTTTGCAAAATGCAGAAAACTGCACAGCCAGCTAGAAGAAGATTGCCATATTTCAGTTCTTCAAATCTGGGTAGACTATTCTGCATAATATGCAAATTAATTTGTATGATATGCAAAGTATGCACTTTAATGGTAGCATTGCTTGTTTGTCTGCTAGATGCTACTATTATGTTTCAGCCTTGGAATTATTTTATATAGCAAGCACCGATATGAAAGAAATACAGTATAGTGTAATGGTTAGAGTGCTGGACTTGGAATAGGGAGACCCCAGTTCAAATACTACTGATCATGAAGCTTACCTGGCACTAGTAAGAGGTAGAGGAGTAAACAGAAAACACATCATTCAGTTCTATCTTTGCCATGATGTCACTGAATAATACATCTAGTCCATTCATTAAACAGAGTAAGGCAGAGTACCAGTATCAGTGAAATGTTCTACTATCACCTTCTTGGAAGGCTTTATTAGGATCAGACCCTGATGGTGCCTAATCCTGCCATTTTCAGTTATTTTTTTGCCACCTTGAAACTCAGCATGTTTTGCTTTTTGGTACTTGCTAACGATGGTTCTTTGCCAACTGTGGAGGGAGGCGGTAATGGTTTCGGCTGGTTTGGGGAAAGATAAGAATGCAGCTACAAAACTGGCCTGGGAAAAGGAAGCTGGCCAATGTAAGGGAAGTCACGTCAGGGTATAATAGTTAGCCAATGGTATTTGAGCCCACCAGATTTTATAGATTGTAATACGCTTTTAGTATAGTGTGCAGCCCTTAAGTTTCAATTCTCAGCAACAACCCTGTATGATATGCTTCTTGGATTTTTGTGCAAATAAAGTTTTCTGATCACTCTAAAACTGTTGGTCACTGGATCTGAGAATACAAGTATATGACTGGCTTGTTATTGCTGCCTGTCCCTCATTCATTGCTTTGTTCTCCCTCAGACTGCGTCAGTGCTTTCCTACTTTGTTTCATCTCCTGCCTAGCACCTTGGAGCCTCCATTGAGCTTCCTTCCTTCTTTCTGCTTCATCCCTCCATTCCTCCCACCAACACTTATCTCACATCATACTGCTGCCAGCCTGCCAGCTTGTTATTTGTTAATGCAGCACAAAGTGGTTAGTGGTACTTTAGCCAGATGGCAGTAGATGGGCAGCCAATCAGCTGTGGTGGTTCTCCTGCCTGATTCAAAAGCCAGGAGCAGAGGGTGAGGAGGTGAGCTGAGATGGGGGGCAGAGAAAGGCCATCTGGTGGCAGAGGAAAGGTGGGACAAGGAAAGAAAGCAGCAATGATAGGGAGAGGTGGCTCTTTTCCTTCCACCTCGGTCAACAAGATTGCTCATGTCACCCCATTTAGTCATCAGTGTGCTTGTAGAAAGCACGGGATTAGTCCTTCCTGAATCTTCGTTTGCGAAGAAAAGCCAGAGAGAGTGTGTTAATAGAGAATAACTACATCATCATCATCATCATCATCATCATCACTATATCAAGAATTCTGCAGCTGGTATGGGAAATAACAATTGTTTTGGAACCTTGTAAAAACTGCTGTTGCTGCAAAGTTCAAAGAAGGTGAAATAACATTATGTAGGATTATCAGTTTCTGTCACTTCCATCTCTGATGGCCAGGCCAAGAAACTTGCCATAGCCTGTATTGTTATCTATTGTTGTGACCTGGCCTCCCTAGCCGCCCTGCTCCCTTTTCTCTGCTTAGCTTTAACCATAGCATCTTTCTTCACAATTCAATCTTTGATGTCTCTGGTCCGTCCTGGCCTCACATTGGGAGGCATGGAAACACACTATCCACAATGCTGCAGCCTTATTTGAAAGCTCACGCTGAACAAGTCTTGAAGAGAAATGACAAAGCAGGAAGAATCACAACCCGAAAACATCACCCAAGGAGACCTTCTGCTGTGCTTTCTGCAACTGGACATGTTTATCTCGGATTGGCCTTTTCAGTCTTCAATGCACTTGCAGAAAGTGTGGGATGAGTCCTTCCTGAATCTTCGTTTGCGAAGAAAAGCCAAAGAGAAAGAGATGTTGTTTAGTGGTATTTTCTTTATTTATCACTTTAGGGCATTTTTATCTAAGTATTGGTGGGGGAAAAAATCACCCAACACTAATTACGTTATTAGATATAATGCAGACATCTCCATAGCCCTTTTTAGAATGTAATAAATAAAAGATTCATACATTGTATTTTGAACTTGCAGTGGAAGAGTCCTTGGAATTGAGGATCAGAAAAAACTTGCGAGATTACTTCTCACAGGCAGAGTTGTATTTGCATGTGACTCTGCTTTCTCATCTTGCCCTGTTACATGAATTCACTGCCTTCTCTTTCCATGCTGCAACTGCTTCCCTGTTGCAAATTGGTGGGAAAATGTGATATTCCGTACTGCTGGGTACTGCATCACAGGGAAACAAATTCCATGGTAGTGAGTAATGTCATTTATTAATAAACACATACACATACTGTGTAGACACACACAGAGAGAATACACACACACACACACACACACACACACAGAGGACATAAATACCTATATTGTCTATGCACACTTGCTAGATGTCTCTCTCTGTGTGTGTGTGATGGATCCCCTCTCCAGGCTGGCCCCACAGTTCCAAATCCTTGGGCTCTTATTACTCATCTTGCCCCCTTGCCCCTCAAGTTACTTGGGCCTCAAGGTGATCCCTATGACCTGTGGCTGTGTTGTTCACCATGGTGAGCCTGACCAGACCCTGTATCAAAATGTAACAGGAACATAGAAACCTAATAAGTTATTTAGTAACTGCAGTGAGATTGATCTTTGTGAGGCAATGGAAATCCAATAAAATTCCAACACATATGGTTTGGGATGAGAAAGTGATGGAAATGGCACTGTTAGACAAATTGACAAATTCAGTAAGAAAAAATCCAGTGGGATTTTTTTTTAAGAAAACATGGGCACCTTTTATAGAATACCTTAAATGAATAAGAGGGGATAGTTGCATTATTGGGTTTAATAACTAAAGATTACGATGATGATGATATGTTTTTTATTTCTTTTTTAGATTGTAGGTAGGAATGTTGATTATTAGTGTGATTATAATTAGATTTCTTTAGGCCACCTTTTCTAGGCCCCTCTCCATATGGAGCAAGCAGTGCTCTCCTTAAAAAAGGCTGCTTGGTCGTTCAGAATGCTGCCGAACAAGACTGTCATCTCCCGGGAGCACCAGCATTGAGGCCATGATATTGAGAACACAGCTGCGCTGGGCAGGGCACGTTTCTAGGATGGAGGACCATCGCCTCCCAAAAATACTACTCTACGGTGAACTCGCCACGGGTCAGCGTAAGAGGGGCGCTCCAAAAAAGCGATACAAAGACTCCCTGAAACAACATCTCAGGCTTGGCCAAATTGATCACCAACAGTGGTCCGCCCTGGCCTCACATCGGGAGGCATGGAGACGCAATATCCACAATGCTGCAGCCTTATTTGAGAACTCACGACGAACAAGTCTTGAAGAGAAACGACAACGCAGAAAGAATCACAACCCAAAAACATCACCCAAGGAGACCTTCTGCTGCGCTTTTTGCAACCGGACTTGTTTATCTCGGATTGGCCTTTTTAGTCATCAGCGCGCTTGCAGAAGGCGCGGGATGAGTCCTTCCTGAATCTTCGTTTGCGAAGAAAAGCCAGAGAGAGAGAGATAATTAGATTAAGTAAGAAGAATGGTAGGCAGATAGAGGTAGAATTAAAGAAAAAAAAAAACAACCAAGGATGTAATTGGAAAGTATGTGGGAAGTCTTTTTATATGGGGGCGGGGGTTATGGGGTGTTAGAAATAGTTTGATGGCAAGATGTTGTTTATTTTTCTTCATTTTTTGTTCCTTTTTTTTCTTTTCTTCTCTTTTCTTAGTTTGTTCTATGTTGTTTGCTAGGCCGTTGATAGGGTTTTTTTGTGTGTGTGTGTTTCGTATTAATATTTTTGTGTTAAATTGTTTAATAAAAACTATTTAAAAAACCCTTATCAGGAACAGTCAGACACAGTTGTAAGAAAGAATAAACAAGCATTAATACACAATTGGACCACACAATCACCCCAGCTTTCCAAAACTCTATTCAGTTCTTCCCCCTGGTTGACTGTCCATCTGTATTACAGCTTTTCCCTATCTCTATGCCATCTTTACCCTATCTCTCTGCATTCCTTTCCCTATCCCAAGGCCATTTTATCTTACTTGGCTGTAAGACCCCTTTAACTTAGTAGGTCATATGTTTGAGCATGTAGTTCTAATGGCCACACCAGGGCTGGGAATCTGGATATTGTTGCACATCAGCTTCCAGTTTTCCTCATCCTTGGCTATGCTGGGTAGGGCTGTTGGGGCTCCCTGAGCTTACTGTGAGCTCCATGCTATCAGACTATCCAAACCCTCTTTTAAGCAACTTTGTTTTGCTCCTGCTTTAGTTAATTTGGTGGTTTAAGATCTGGCACAGTACTACAGTGCATAGCTAAGCATGCTTATTCAAAAGGAAGTACTATTGAGGTTAATAGGGCTTAGTCCTGAACAAGCATGTTTAGGATTGTAGCCTTTAATTTTTTTTTAATTGCTTTGAAAATGGAGAGCTGGTGGATGCTCTCTACCTCCACAACTGCATTTTTTTAAAAAAATATATAGATTCTCCAGACAGAGAATGGAGGGAAAAGGTGATGGACAACCCAGAAGATGGGGGAAGCAGAGGGGCTAAAAATTGTATATTTCACTGCATAAAAATATCACACTGTTATATTATTATGCTTTTCATTAGGGTTTAATTTATTGAATATCTTTTCTATTGTATTAAGTGAGAGAATTGATAGAAGAGTCCCGACACTCTTTGCATCTAAATATACTCTGATTCCACAAATTAATATACATGTGTGTGTATGTATGTGTGGGTGTATATGTATGCATACGTGCATATATATATATATATATATACACACACACACACACACACACACAATTACTCAAAGCACTTCCCAGACTCTAACATCAGCTTTGGCAGTCCCCAATCTGCATCACTTCTATGTTTTCCCCTTATTGGTCCTTCAGCCAAAACAAGGAACACTGTCTCACACAGCTGTTTCAGCACATAGGGATGAAAAGAATACTAATATTTTTTTAAAAAAAATGGTAAAAAAGCACAAAATTCGCACACTGGTTATTTGTGTAGAAAACAGCATTTTCTGTGTAGGAATTAATATTTCTGTGTAGAAATATCATTTTCTGCACAGAAAAGGCTGTTTCCTATGCAGAAAAGGCCATTTTCTGTGCAAAACAACCATGCACAAATTTTGCAAGGACTAAGTCCCAAATTGCAAATAGTCATTGAAAACTTTATGGTTTCCCAAATATTGTCTTGCAGCAGAAAAAAGTGCTCAAATCATCATCATCATCATCATCATCATCATCACTTTGCTTCCTTCAAGAAGAAACTTAGTGAAGAATTATATCTCTATCAGCAAGTGGTTGAGTATGCAGGACCTGAAGACACCAAAACAGCTCCAGTAAAGCTGAAACTGGAGCTTTGGCTATTGTTTCATTCCAGGCTATCCTAATTTGCAGAACCTTCCCATTTTCAACCCTCAAAACCAGGACTTCTATCCTGGCCTCTTGAGTTAAAACAACAACAACACACCCTCTATTTAAAAAACCCACCAACATCTTTTCAGCAGGAGAATTGGATCCTATGGCTGACCTACTCCCAGACCGTGTGCTGTAAAAGCTCCATCTTCTGTACATGTGTCCCCTGTCTCTTCCCCCTCCTCTCCCTTCTCCTGTCCTTTATATCTCTTTCCAGAATGAGTGGGAAGAGAGAAGGAGAGAGGAAGCACAGGGAGGCCTCTGCAATAAACCAGAGTCTTCCCTGAAGTGTGAGCACAATAGTTGCTATACATTTTGCTCTGTATCTCAGCTCCAATAAGAGTTAGAGATGTCTTTTTTTTCAAAAGAAAGCTTGGAATCTGGAGCAGCTAATACTGCAAAGAGATATGGGATACCATGCTTACATTCCTGTTGGCAGGAAAGGAGTCTACAATACCATAGTGTAATATGCATGCTGGGGGCAGGGCTTATTTGCAGTTTTTTCACTTTTGCAGTGGTGCTCTGCCCCTAACCTCAGCGAATATGAAGGGACAACTGTACTTTTAAGTTCCATGGATTTCAATGGGTAAGTTACATGTGGTTCTAATGCTCTCACATTGCTGGATTTTAAAGCAAATGTAACCAACCCTTCTGGACCACAGGTATATTTCATTTTGGTTCTTCTTTTTCAAGGATCTTTAAATAATTAATAATTGGTTTAGTAGGGTGTGACAGTCTCTACAGCATGTTGTCAGTACATTCCTTTTCACCACCTACAATGCATTAACTGAAAGCTAGGAATTTGGCAGTACAATACAAGTTATCTGTGAAGCTGTGGGAAATATGTGCAAATAGAACTTGAAATAAAATGCAGCTGATGCTTCTCAAAATAGTTACAAAGGAAGCATAGCACAACATTTGTTAACAAGCGGAAAGCAGAAGGTACAAGTGGTGCGTTATGAAAACAAAGCTATAAGAATGTTAAATGTTGATTTACAAAAGGCCGTCTTTCATATTCTTCATAGTTTGACTTTGTTGTGTGTCATGGGCTCACAAATAAAAAAAAATGATAATGCCAAGGACATCAAGATGTTGTTTTGTGTGCCTTCAAGTCATTTCCGACTTATGGTGACCCTAAGACGAAGCTATCATAGTGTTTTCTTGACAAGATTTGTTCAGGGAGGTTTGCCAGCGTCATTCTCCGAGAGTGTGACTTGCCCAAGGTCACCCAGTGAATTTCCATAGCTGATTCAAAGCCTGGTCTCCAGAGTTGTAGTCAAATGCTCAAACCACTATGCCACACTGGCTCCATCAAGACATAGTATCTCTTAAAAGATACTCTTAAAGTTCCAGCTAAGAGAAAGATCAAAGGGTGTACAATTCTGTCAAGCTAAGTAGGCCTCGTTCTAGCTGGTACTTGTATGGCAGACTAACTTATATAAGGGCTGAGGCCCAATTCAGACTCCTTAAACCAGACATCCTGTTTCTGTGACAATTATAATCGAACCTATGATATAGATGACTCAATGTGGAGATATTTCAGTAGTACAAATCTGTCCCCTCCAAAATGTTGAGTAATAATAGGACTAAAAGTTCAGCTGCCTGAGGCAGAGCAGCAAATGATGCCCCTCTCCTCAATGTCATGGTACATCATTCTGGAGATCAACCAAGCATCTTTCCCTCTGTCTCTCTGGTAGTAAAAATTCAACAATAACTAACAATAATTAACTAACTAACTAATAACTAACAATTCACTGTGTTTTCATGATATACCAGATCAGTTGCTTCACACTGCTTAATGGTAGGGCCAGCAAACTGGAACTCTAGCTAAAATAAACTGGGAAAAGGGCCCAAATCATCAAAGAATTGCCTGCCCTGACCCCTATGGGGAATGGGGTAGAGATGTTTTGAATTAAAAAAAAATATGGATGGATAAATGTGGAATGCTGTGGGACCAGAGGAGATCAAAGGAGCCACACAAAGCCTATGGCCTTCCTCCCACCCTGACTGAAATTAAATACAATATTCTCTACCGAGCCTCTGCAAATATTTGCATCCAGCCCAGCATTGGTGAAAGTCTTTCATGCAATGGGAATGGGTTGGTGAGTTGGGAGGAAGTAATTTCTTAATCAGCTTTATCTCAGACATTTCAGTAAAATTGTAGAAGTTTCATTTGAAATGATCAGTAGTCTTATTCCACTCATTAGCCTGAATTTTTCCCCATTCATGAGCCTGCCATGATGGCAACAAAGCACTGTTTGGATGAAAACAGGAGAGACAAATACATTCAATAAAGTCATTTTGCCTTGAAATCAAAGGATAGGCATGATAGGCTTGTAATCAGGTTTATAAAGCTGTCTTTTTGTGCAATTATTGTTTTATGTCCCCAGAAGCAGTAATGTATAGTAAGTGGTCCATATTTTCTTACTTGTTACTTAGTGCTTCTAATGATGACAGAGGGGAAAAAATGCTGCAATGAAACATGTTTATTTAAAACCACCAATAGTCTATTTTATATGAAGAATTTGGGTGTTGAAGATGGCCTTAGTTCTTTGTAAGATTAAAGTCACATGTATTTTATTTTGTGTTGTCTGACATCTTTACCTATAGTCCTGTTTATCCTAACAGGCGTTTATCCTCTAGAGGTTTATTTTTTTTACTTCTTTGGCTTTACAACTGTATCATTCTCCAGGAAACCACCAAAGATCAGATGTTGTTGATCATATAATCAGACATGATCCGTATCTTCTTGTTACCTACCCTGATAGCCCCCATCTTGGAATATCTAATAATTGGCTATATCTAATAATTTGGCTTAATGTGGCCATCCACGTGGTTAGCAGGTAAACCAGAGACCCCCTAATACCAAGGCTGGATGCATGTATAATCAAGGGAGGGGCCTTTGGAAATTTCCCCAAACCAAATACTCAGGTCAGAACTTAACACTT
Source organism: Gambelia wislizenii (assembly GCA_030847615.1). Classification (NCBI taxonomy): domain Eukaryota; kingdom Metazoa; phylum Chordata; class Lepidosauria; order Squamata; family Crotaphytidae; genus Gambelia; species Gambelia wislizenii. The sequence goes on along the minus strand of JAUMIR010000002.1, from coordinate 312,735,939 downwards.
GGAGGTGAATCATTCATTAATCTACTCAACAATAGCAGAGAACGTGATGCTTATAAAACGGGTTCTTCCTTCTCTCATCCCCTCCCAACAAAAGACCTTGCTTGCTCCTATTCAATTCCAAATACAGCAACCATTAAAGATCATTAACTCTTCCTGAATCACCCATTTCTGAGAAACATTGTATTCCACTAAAAATCCCATTGCTTCAGGGGAATTTTCAGACGTAAATATCACCCTAAAACACCACCAAAATATCTGCAGTTTGTCTTCTTACATCCATGCTGCCAGTTTGCTGTGAAACCCTCAGAACACATTTCTGAGAACCATCTGCTGTATGAATCTCTGCTCCTCTGAGAGCTATTGTATCACCCAAGAACCCCCGTTACACTATTACTCTATCCAAATACTTCTTACTATCTTCAATAGCCCTGTGTCCGAGATCTTTACTGAACCCTGAGTGTTTGCATGACTGCTATTGACATTAATTTCCAATAAAGACCACTTAATTGTACCTTTTACCTTAGTCTCCTCTGTTACTGCTGCCATACATAGGTTAAAAGACTTGGCCTCTTGTATGCCAAGTTGAGTTAATTAAATTCCCTGAATTAATACTAGGACATTAGAGGGTCCCCACAGCAATTGCAGCAAGCAATTGGGATAACATTCTCATCATCAGTCATAGAATCATAGAATCATAGAGTTGGAAGAGACCTCAAGGGCCATCCAGTCCAACCCCTTGCCATGCAGGAATGCACAATCAAATCATTCCCAAAAGATGGCCATCCAGCCTCTGTTTAAAAACCTCCAAAGAAGGAGACTCCACCACACTACGAGGCGGTGTATTCCACTTCCAAACAGCTCTTACTGTCAGGAAGTTCTTCCTAATGTTTAGATGGAATCTCTTTTTCTGTAGTTTGAACCCATTTCTCTGTGTCTAAGGAGATTTTCAGACAGTGTTTAACAGTGCCTACCACGGGGTGAGGTCCCAGGAGAGGAACGGCGGGATGAGGTCCCGGGAGAGGCAACTTCCATGCTTAAAATATGGCGCGGCTGCTTCCAAAGCTTCACGGATGTGCAATGAAGGATCCTGGAAGAGGGACAGCGGCGTCTGAAAATGACCCCCTGCCGCGCAAGAGCACCGTTCCTCTCCCGGGACCTCATCCTGCAGTAGGCACTGTTAAATGCTATCTAAAAATCTCCCTAGTCTCTGGAGCAGTAAAAAACAAGCTTGCTCCATCCTCAGTATGACACCTCTTCAAATATTTAAACATGGCTGTCATGTCACCTCTCAACCTTCCTTTCTCCAGGCTAAACATACCCAGCTACCTAAGCCGCTCCTCATAGGGCATGGCTTCCAGACCTCCCACCATCCTGGTCGCCCTCCTCTGGACACGTTCCAGCTTCTCAATATCCTTCCTGAATTGTGGTGCCCAGAACTGGTCACAATTATTGGTGGGGGTTATGACCCAAATAGTCATTCCTAGCATCTGCGCTCCAGAAGGGAGGGGGGGAGTCACACAAAGAGAAAAAAAACCACCCAAATGTAGATGATTATGGCTAAGCACAGAAGTTAATGAACTTATTTTGTACACTTCCTCTAACATGCAGACAATAAATCTCAGTCTTGGGATTCAGTCTCTCTAAAGAATTATAGTGCTGTTATTCCACTTTAATAGCTGTAGTTCTATCTTATAGATTCCTGAGACTCTCAGTTTAGAGAGGGGCATTTAGTGTCTCACCAGACTACCTACCTTTTTTCCCCTTTTTGTATTGACCTCTGTGGCATTACTAAGGCTGGTGTCACCCCTCCCCCTGACAGTCTCACCTCATGTGGTTTGGCCTCTCCACACAGCCCCCAGTGCTGCCACTACCCCTCACCCATGTGACCCCTCACCCATGTGACTTTCCTTGACAAAGGAAAGCCAGAAGCAAGAGAAATATGTGCACATCAGATTTTCAGGGGGGAGGAGATTTTCCCCTCCCCCCGTCCTTTTGATAATGGTGAAACTTAATTTGAAATGTGCTCTTCACATCTGTGTTTGTAACACAGAGGTTTGATGGGGATATAAAAAGAACACAAATGTGATTGCTTCTGCAAGTATTTTAACCTGGCAAATCAAATCTCTCCCCCCACCACTCTTTTTTTATGGGTAAATGAGTATTTACCTTGTCATTGCCTGAGTGAGACAGTAAATATAATGTCTGAACAATCTGTGTGTTCCATTCTGCCATTCTGAGTTATGTGATTAATTTTATTATACTTTCTTAATGTATGTTTTCTTTTTAACCTTTGTGCATCTCAAGAAGAGAAGGACCCATTAAACTACACATGTTTTCCTAAGGTTTCACAGTAAAAAACAACTTTTATGTCAAGCCATCTGCTGCACCTATTAAGGGAAAGAAGCTGAAAAGCAACACATAATGGAATCGATAGCTGGTGTTCCTTTTTAGAGTCTTGTAAAGATGTCAGGAAGCCAACAAGCACCATGGGTCTCTTACCTGTTGCACCGTCTTTAAAGGTCCAGTCCTTCCTGTCGACCATGCAATGCTCTTGGCCACTGGTTAAAATCAGAATGGAGTATGCAATCATGATAATCCCAACGTGTCATCGATGATGGACTCTTTCAAGCCACCACATTCCAACTGTCCAAAATAAACCCTGCAAAACAAAACACAACATGCATATTTTATTTTAGGGGAATATAGTGAATCATTTTTTTGCAGAAATGAGAAGGACTGCTTAATCATCTGAGCATAAGAAGGCATAAGGATATCTTGACAATCATCCAGGCTAAAAGACTATAGAGCATATGCTCCACAGGGAGGGTTTTTCTGCAGAATACATTTTGCTACTTGACCATGTTGTTATGGATTTATCAAAAATGAAAATAATTAAAAACTACCATTAAAGCTATCCCTCCACCAGGATTTTTTTTGCAAGAATGGAATTCCTCAGGAGATGTCTCTCTGAAGCAAACCTAACTTTGCTTTTAAGAGCTGTGATCTAAGAAGTGGGTCTCAGCTACAAGCAGGGGTAGATAGTCTACAGCCTTTATAATCCAGCTTTAAAAATGGACATTTCAATTCTTTTAAATTTCAATTCTAATTTGAAATTTAGGAACAAATGTTACTAAGGTGGGTGATATGGGATATTAATCCATTAGAGCATAGAAATTCAGCATCTGCTTTATAATGGTGAAATTTAAAAGCAAATGGCTTTAAATAGATTGAGATTGCCAAAAATGAAGAAATAGATTTGAGGCAAAAGTGGCCATCTTTTAATTTTTTTAAAAAAAGTTATTAACAATATGACATAGTGGCATAATGTATCATTTAAAAAAAAATCAAATGATGAATAGTGTCTCAAAGATTCTCCTGTCTCCTCAACAAATTTTTCTTCAAGCACAGGATTCAGATGTCTCCAGTGTGAGACTAAGGCATCAAACATACTTTGTACAGAACTCCTGTCTCTGTGCAAAATTAGTGCATTTTTCCTTTTGTGAAGCTAAACACGCATACACAACAAGTACAAAAGGATTGGATGGTTGATGACAAAGATACAACCCTACCCATCCAGTACTTTACTGGTCCATGCAACAGAGCAAAGATTATAGTGTTTTTCTATTTTGTACATTTTACAGAAATGCACAAAACCAGTCTTGAAAATATGCAAAATCTCTTCAAGACAGACCCCTCCCCTGCATCTCACCATCCCATGGAGATTGTGAAAGTTTAAAACAAAAACAAAACAAAAAAAAAAACAAACCATAAGGACAAGCTGTGTCAGGATTTACATCCCTATTCTCCTTTCTACACCTCAGGAAAACTTCATTTCCCATCCTCTCCTTTATGGAGCGAAAAATCTTTTTTAGGATCACAAAGATAATCAAAGATAAGGCATCACAGAGGAAGGGCCATGGTTTAATGTTCTGGAGGTCCTGATCTACTCAGGTGTTGCCCAAATTAAGTTTAAGGATACACTGAATTAAAAACCAAGCCAGTGATAATACAAACTACAGATTAATTAATGACAGATGAGAAAAGGATGCTCTAAGATAAGCAGAAGCAAAGAAAGTGTTCTCATGTCCATGCATCCAACTTGTTTCCCCAATGTGCACAGGATGTCACTTTGCTCCTACAGGCCACACTAATTCCCAGATAAAAAACCCACAAATCCCCTTCCTGAAAATAACACAGGGAAAATTAAGGGTTACACATCCCAACAGCACTAACTTTCTAGAAACTAGAGTGATGCATACAGTACCTCTTCCCTAGTACTGGGAGAGGCAAGAGATTTCTGTTCTCAAGTATAGTACTTAGGAATACTAAGGCTGGCATGTGGCCTAACACCAACTACACAGATGTTTTGGTTACACTCTCTTGTTTCTATCTTGTATGGCCTGCTCTAGGGCCACTTTAAGGATTATATAAAGCTCAAGCAGAATGGAATGGTCCTGTGGTACTAGTATACAGAGACATTTCAACAAGCTCAAATGTACAGATACGCTCATGCCTCATGACAGTAATATCTGACAGATTCAAAGCCCATAACTATGCTCCTCGCTAATCTCCTGAAAACACAACACTAGTACATGTTTTCATTTCTCTCAGCTATAGCTCTCTGGGGCCCTTTCTTGCCCTTTATTTTCTTGTATTTTCCTAGGACAGAGGTTACTTTCAGTAGGGGTGCTACTATCCTACTATCACCGCAACCACCTCAGCTTGGAGAAATTACTTTTTTGAACGACAAGTCCCAGAACTCTACTGCTGGCATGGCCATGCTGGCTCTTGAGGTCTGAAAGAGGTAGTCTAAGAAAGGAATGTTTCAAAGCTCACATGCCAGCTACACGTACCAGAGTGGATCCATTCCAGAGCTGTGCCATAGTCCAGATGGGCTGCCAGGCTGACACCACATCTGTTCTGCTGGTCTGTCCCCCTCAGTGCCACCACTGCTGCCTCTGCAGCCTCACACACTGGAAAGGTAGCGATCCTCTCCTTGTTGATCACATGACACGGCACTGCGTTCTGACCTCACCAGCAGTGATGGTGACAGCCAGGCTCTTGCAGAGAGCTGCTTGGCCATCAGGTAAGACAGTGGTGATGGCACCGAGGGGGATGGGCCAGTGGGGCCAATGTGTTGGATATGTAGGTGTGTGGACAGCTGGGTCACTCTGGATCCAGCTTGATCCAGCTGTCCACATATCCAAAACACTGGGGTCACTCCAGAGTTTCCTGGAAACTCAGGAGCAATTTGCAGTTTCTGTAAAGGCAGATTAATAGCTAATAGCAGATTTGCTGCATCTGTTATGTGGACAAATCACACCAGATCCAGGATGAGTATGCATTTTATCCTTATTGTAGACCATCTTCCTAATACTGCTAATATCACACACATACATACGTTTAGAGAGAAAACACCTTTTATTAATCTATTTCCCCCAATGTCTCTTTAAGGTTTTTCCTATACATCATGACAAAGTAAAAGCAATCTTAGCTGCTCTGCACAGTATGGCTCACATTGCTTTCCATACTATAACAAAGTAATAGCCACTTAGAAACTACCCACCATAGAGCTCCCAGGCCTTTGGTCCCTACCTGAAGTCTCTGTTTCCCCCCCTCATTTTACCTGGCTCTTATGTCCAGGGCAGGCATCACCATCAATCTGGGATTGGGGAAGGGGCACTCATATTCAAATAGCCCACCTCCAATCCTTATATCTAGTTCCAGTTATGATTTTGAATGGGGATTAATTTACTGAACTACAATAGCAATAGCATTGATATTTATATATTGCTTATCAGTGCCAAGCAGTCCCTAAGCAGTTTTACAATGTGTTAGCTAATCTCCCCCAACAAGCTGGGTACTCAATTTACTGACCTATGGAAGGATGGAAGGCTGAGTCAATGTTGGAGCCCTCTGGGACCAAACTCATAAGCTTGTGGCTTGCATTACTGGCATTTAACCACTGTGCCACCAGGGCTCCGCTACCTGGAGACTTTGTAAACAGACTTTTTACATTACAGACTTTGTAAACAACAACAACAACAACTGGATATTTCTTGCTGCCTTTGAAAAGCATTTGTATATTTAACTAAATGTGGAATTTTATTATCTCCCTTCTCAAAATCTTCCCTTCTACTTTAAAAGATTTCATTTTTCATAAGAGTTCTGATATATATCTGATTTCATTTAACAAAGGTTTCATGCTACAGAGCATTTCCTCTTGATAGTTTCTGTCAAGTCTGTTTGATGACTTAAATCACAGATCTTTCACCAAGAATGATGTGAGGCATCCCATTCAGATGACCCATGTGCCATCCTTTTCATTACTTGGTTGTGGACAAATCTATCAGTTTCACATTCTCCCAAATGTCATTTTTGTGAATTTTGGTAAATTCTGATCAAACAGAAATGCTTACCCACCCCTGCTATTAATCAAAGTAAATGGTGCATGCATGATAAACCTAAATGTGAATTGAGAATTCTTGACAAATCTCATTCATACAGTAATCAAGGAAGACATTTTAAATTGCTTCATCTCCTTACCTTAAAACCTAAAGGAAATCCTTCTAAAGGAAAACAGATCAACCACCCATTTCATCTTTGCATATTAATGGACATGAGTTCATTTAAAGAAAACTGATGAATATTCCTTCACCTTGAGATTCTTTGCAGGCTATTCCACATAGCAGACCACAGTCTGCTGTTCCTGGGCTGTGCTAGTAACTGCTGTGTTGGTTAACCAACACCTATTGTTGCCAAATAATGCTGATTTAATAGATGACAGAAAAATGACTCACCATGATTGTACTGGACTAAAAGTCCTCCTATCTGGGACATGGGGGAATATAAAATCTGGACTTTTGCTGATTACTCAGTGGCTGAATCATCTACAAGTAGACTGGACAAAACACTGGAGAGCTTTCATTCAGGAGCAGTCTTGAATTCATGAAGGGCTGCCCAAGATTACTTGAGAATCCTTTCCAGCTCTTAATACTCATATGCAGCAGGAGCTGGGGAACAAATCCAAGTACAAATACACCTAAAGTTAAAATTAATTCAATTTCTCCTCTGCTTTGCAGAAAAGGCCAACTTTTCTCAACTTTTTCCTCAAGTCTTTATTTGGCCAGTTTGCAGCCATCATACCATTTGGAAAAGCTGTTGGCGTCCGAGAGCTGTACAAGGCCACTTCCAAAAGTAACATCAGGGGGAGATAGAAGTCTGGGATAGATTAAAACTGGATGATCTACTTTTTAAAAAAATAAATAAATGGCATGCTTGTTTATTTGTCAGTTGGTAAGAAGTCCATTACTTATATAAGCAGCAAAACAAGGTTTTAGCATGAATGGTTCTTAGGTAAAATCAAAGCCAGTAGCAGCTTCTACAGTGATCATTACATTTTAAATCAAGCATACAGAACATGCTAGATGGGGGATGGGGGGAGGTGCTGACTAAACTATGTGTATTTAACACTGGAGTAAAAGTTTACTTTTTTTATTATAATTTATTCTATTTAAGTATCTAAGTTTGCAGCCATCAGCAAATCCAGTGCAATTTCAGGTGTAACAGGAATTTCTGAAATTTCTGTGGAGTTGTTGTAGGTGAAACACATACATACTTTAGCTTGGACATGAGAAAGAACCTCTTTAAAATTCGCTTCATTTGTATCATTTTTATCAAAGTGCGCTGGATCATTCAACATACAGTACCTTTTATTGTTCCTGATGTGAGCGCAAGGCCCCATTTAACAGTACATTCATAATGATGTTGTTAGCTGCCTTGAGTCTCATTGGTGGGAGAAAGGCAGGATAGCAATGAATACAGTTGTCCCTTCATATTTGCTGGGGTTTGGTTCCAGCCCTCACCCCCAGTGGATAACAATACTCAAGTCCCATTATATGCAATGGCATAGCAAAATGGTGTCCCTTATATAAGATGGCAAAATCAAGGTTTGCTTTTTGGATTATTATTTTTTAAAGAATATTTTTTCAAGCTGTGAATATGTAAATCCGTGGATACCAAATGTGTGGATATGGAGGGACAACTGTATAGTAAATAAACAAATAATTTTTGGCCTGTGCAGATTTACCAATAAGATTTCTGGCCTGCCAGGGGCCAAAGACGTTGACAGACTTGCTTTGTAGCCTAGCTAGCTACTGGGACAACTATCTGAATGGCCTAACTTGTGCAAGCATAAGCATTTCCTACTATGCACTATTCAGTAGTGACCACACAAACCCAATGTGCCTAAAGCCAGAATACAAGATAAATGTTAACTAGTGCCTCAGACTCTCAAAATTTATCCACTTTTACCCTTTCTGTGGTTCAAGGGATGCCAGATATTGCAACTGCCTCTTTGGCAATTTATTGCACTCACTGATAAATCACTACATCTTTCTCTGAAAATGGACAGAACTGAAATAGAACAGTTATCTGCAACCTCCAACCTGGTGCTGTCAAGATACAAGATACAGGCCAAGTTCCTAGAATGGGAGATGTATTGTAAAGTTCTGCAATGGCAAAACGATGACATGTCTACCACCATCCCTCCAATCCACCCTTTAACCTGCTACAGTCTCCTCAACATGACCATCGACTGGCAGGGGAGAATACACAGCTGGTGCAGAGAAGTATCTAGCTATGTTCAGAGATAGGCATCCTTCAGACCATCCAAAGGTTCTCCAGACAGCATGGAGGATGATGTAATTGCTGTGCACCCAGCTATACAAGCATAGTTGGATGCTTTTTTGGCCACCCCTTCAGTTTCTAACAACCAGTAAATTGCCATTTAGAGGGATGTGTAGCACCTTAAAAGGTAGATGGGGTGGGGTGGGGATTTGGTTGTTGCTCAGTTAGTAGAGAATTCTAGTCTTCACAAACACCCAAAAAGTGAGTTTTGCATAAGCTGGACTGAACACCTCCATAAGTCACAGACAGGATGCCAGCCATAAGTTTCAGCTACTGTATCTCTCAACCAAAATGATATCACACAAAGTTATTGTGAATAAAAAAGGAGCATAGAATAATGTATGCCACCTTGAGCTCCTTGGAGAAAAGATGGGATAGGAATGTAAATCATGAGCATGAGGATATCAATGATAATGCTGAAAATGATGATGATGATGATGATCTGGATAAACTAGATGTGACAATAATGCAAGTATTAGGTTACTATCCTATTACCAAGCCTGTTTATTTCATTACATTGTAAACAGCACAAAGACTCTATTTTTTCATATTAAGTGTGTGTAACTGTTTTGTTAACACTAATTGCATAGCTTGTAACATTCATCCAAGTTATTCACTTAATGTGCCTCTCATTAAAACAGCTCAGTGGGAAACCCCATAGCTAGGTTAAAAACAACAACAAAAAACAAACAGAATTCCTTAAAGTCAACAAAATCACTGCAAAAAATTTAAGAAACTGTCATCACCAAATCAAACTTGTCTCATGAAGTTCAGTCACAAGTCAAAGATGGAAGCCAAAGACTAGCATTCAGAATCCAGTCAGCCGCAACAGATTTCAATCAAGTGATGGGGCCAGAGATTAATTTCCATTATGCTTTTATATCCAACCAAGCCCTTTCCCTAAGTTTAGGTGGAGAAGGTACCTTCCCTTTCCAGTTCTGATTTGAAAGTTCCAAGGTCACATTTATGAGAAAGATGTGTATCTCAAATGGGCAGCAAATTTGGGAATGTTATATGGACATAAAACTGTCAATTACTTATTTTTTTAAATAAAAAAAAACAAAAACAAAATTCAAAAGCTCCCCCTCCCCACTAGTCAAATCTGTTAGAGGGTTGTCCAAAACCATTGTGTGCATGTGTGGTTTTTTTTCAGAAAAAGTCTTGAAATATGAGAAATCTTGCAGTGATGAAACAATTTTTTCAACATGGTATCTTCTGTCAGGGCACCTTTACTCACTGAGGACAAGAAGATTTGCAACTATTCTTTACACCACTGGGATAATATCATTGCACTTGAAAAAGAAAAGCCATGGTTGGATGCATGTTGTGCTGCTATTAAGCCAATGGTGACTTTAAAGTATGCCAGTGATTCCAAGTGGCACTTTGTTACTTAAACAGACACCCAATGTTTTTGAATGGGGACCATGACATACATTTTGATTGGCATTGTATACATTAACAACAAACAAACCATCAGCTATAATGAAAACAATTAAGCCAATTGCAGATAATGATATACAAGTGATGAACAACAAGTGCTGGGATCTAAATTGCAAATGCTGCACATCCATTGTTGTGAAAAAGTGCCCCAAACATGCTGTGACAGTGCTGAGAAATGTCAAAATATCACTGAAAACAACATAAGGATTTAAGAATATTTGTAAGGGGCAGGAAGGACTCCTTTGTGAAGCTGCCACTCATAATTTCTGCTAAATCCAAATCTGGTATGATAGAAAAGACACTTTTCATGGCCTGCTTACAGTAATGCATTGAGGAAACTGATGTTACAATTCAATTAGACAGTGAGGTTGCCAACCACCACCCACTTACCTACCCTTAATTACATTGATTTAGAATTTGACAAGACCTAATTGCCCATTAGACTGGTGCTCAAGACTTTTGTTGGTTGTCATTCTCATTCATCTAGGGAGCTGAGTTTACCCTCTTTCAGCCTGAGGCCTACAGCTATGTTGAAGAAAGCTACAGTAGTTTGCAAGCAAGCTTTGGATATACTACTACTACTACTAAAATTTATTTATATCCCGCCCCTCTGCGAACAATCGGGGTGGCTTACAACAGTAACATACTCTCTCTCTCTCTCTCTCTGGCTTTTCTTCGCAAATAAAGATTCAGGAAGGACTCATCCCGCGCTTTCTGCAAGCGCGCTGATGACTAAAAAGGCCAATCCGAGATAAACAAGTCCGGTTGCAAAAAGCACAGCAGAAGGTCTCCTTGGGTGATGTTTTTGGGTTGTGATTCTTTCTGCGTTGTCGTTTCTCTTCAAGACTTGTTCGTCGTGAGTTCTCAAATAAGGCTGCAGCATTGTGGATAGTGCGTCTCCATGCCTCCTGATGTGAGGCCAGGGCGGACCACTGTTGGTGATCAATTTGGCCAAGCCTGAGATGTTGTTTCAGGGAGTCTTTGTATCGCTTTTTTGGAGCGCCCCTCTTACGCTGACCCGTGGTGAGTTCACCGTAGAGTAGTATTTTTGGGAGGCGATGGTCCTCCATCCTAGAAATGTGCCCTGCCCAGCGCAGCTGTGTTCCCAATATCATGGCCTCAATGCTGGTGATCCCTGCTTGCTCAAGGACAGCAACATTCGTCACATAGTCAGTCCAGTGTATATTTAGGATTGTGCGTAGACAGCGCTGATGAAAGCGCTCGAGGAGTCGTAGGTGGTGGCGATAGGTGACCCATGTTTCAGATCCATAAAGGAGGATAGACAGTACGATGGCTCTATACACACTGATTTTTGTGCTTTGCCTCAGGTGTTTATTGCTCCAGACTCTTTTGTGAAGTCTTCCAAATGCACTATATGCCTTTGCTAATCTGTGATCGATCTCTTTGTCAATCTTGGCATCTGGGGAGATGATGCTTCCCAGGTAGGTGAACTGCTGAACGGACTTGAGCACTGATTTGCCGACGGCAATGTGGGGATGGTGGTGTTCGTCCTGTGGTGCAGGCTGGTAAAGAACTTCTGTTTTCTTCAGGTTGACTTCTAGCCCAAACAGCTCTGCAGCTGTTGCAAAGCAGGACGTTAGGCGCTGCAGAGCTGCTTCTGTGTGGGCAACAAGGGCAGCATCATCGGCGAAGAGCAGCTCACGGACTAGATAGTTTAGAGTCTTAGTGTGAGCCCTCAGACGGCTTAAGTTAAACAAGCTACCATCAGTACGGTAACGTATATAGATGCCGTCGTCTTCTTCAAGCTCTGCCATAGCCCTTTGGAGCATCGTGCTAAAGAAGATTGTAAATAAAGTTGGTGCAAGAACACAACCTTGCTTCACTCCATTAGTTATTAGAAAGGGCTCTGAAAGAGCATCGCCATATCTGACTTGACCACGCTGGCCCTCGTGTAGCAAGATAATCATTTTAAGGAATTTGGGGGGACATCCTAGTCTTTCCAGGATCTGCCACAGACCTTTTCTACTTACAGTGTCAAAGGCTTTGGTGAGGTTGACAAATGTTACATAGAGACCCTTGTTCTGCTCCCTACATTTTTCTTGCAGTTGCCTAAGGGCAAATACCATGTCTGTAGTGCTCCTATTGGCTCTGAAGCCACATTGGCTTTCAGGGAGAAGTTCTTCTGCAATAGCAGGAACTAACCTGTTCAGGAGTATCCTTGCAAGGATTTTTCCAGCAATAGAGAGCAGTGTTATGCCTCGATAGTTTGAGCAATCGGATTTTGCTCCTTTTTTCTTGTACAGGGTGATGATGACTACATCTCGGAGGTCTGATGGCAGTTCCCCTTTTTCCCAGCAATTCACAAGGAATTCGTGGAATTTTTCGTGGAGTGCATGACCTCCGTGTTTCCAAACTTCAGGTGGGATTCCATCAATCCCAGCTGCCTTGCCGTTTTTCATCTGCTATATGGCCTTAAGGGTCTCTTCCAAAGTGGGAGCTATGTCCAATTCATTTTTCATTGGTTTTTGTATCATATATTGGATAGCTGAGGCTTGGACTACTCGGTTGGCGCTAAAGAGACTTTGAAAATGTTCAGCCCAACGATTTAGGATGGAGGCTTTATCAGTAATTAATGTTTGACCATCTGTACTGTATAAGGAGCTTTGGACCTGATAAGTAGGTCCAAACACTGCTTTAAGAGCTTCATAAAATCCTCTATGATCACCCAGATCTGCACAGCATTGTGTCTTTTCTGCTATATTGATCCACCACTTGTTCTGCATGTCTCGGAGTTTTTGTTGTAGTTTGCTACATGTGAGGCGGAAAGCTGCTTTTCTTACATGACAGGTTGGCTTGGCGAGGTATGCCTGGTGAGCAGCTCTCTTCCTTGCCAACAGCTCCTGGATCTCTTGGTTGTTTTCATCAAACCAGTCTTGATTTTTCTTGTGGGAGAACCCAAGGGATTCTTCTGCAGACTGGAGGATACTGTTTTTGATATGTTGCCAAAGCACTGTAGGAGAAGGATCTGTAGGATGGTCTTCAAGTTTCGTTTGTAGATTTGCCTGGAAGTTGTCTCTCATGGTAGCTTGTTGAAGATTGTTGACTTGGAGTCTCTTCTTTAAGATGCCACCCCTCTTAGGTTTGAACTTCAGATGAAGATTTAGTTTACATCTTATGAGGCGATGATCTGTTTGGCATTCTGCACTGGGCATCACTCGTGTATGACGGACATCACGAATGTCTCTCTGACGGACTAGAACATAGTCAATGAGGTGCCAATGTTTGGATCGGGGATGCATCCAGGTTGTCTTCAAGCTATCTTTCTGCTGAAAGATTGTGTTTGTAATAGTCAGCTGTTGTTCTGCACAGAACTCTAGCAGGAGGCGTCCGTTATCATTGCAATTTCCAACACCATGCTTGCCTAAGACACCTTTCCAGGCTTCGGAGTTCTTTCCTACTCTGGCATTGAAGTCACCAAGGATAATAATTTTATCTTCTACAGGGACTTTTTGTATGAGTTGGCGTAGGTCTGTGTAGAATTTGTCTTTCTCTACAGGGTCGGCTTGCATAGTTGGGGCATATATACTAAAGAGAACAACATGTGGGAGGCGTAAGGAAATAATACGATCAGAGTGTCCTGTTGGCAAGGTTTCGAGTTTGGAGGCAATGGAGTTTTTAATCATAAAGCCTACTCCTGACAGATGTTTTTCGGTTTTGGGTTTGCCAGACCAGTAAAGTGTGTAGCCGGCGCCATGTTCTTTAAGGCTGCCTTCCTCATGGAAGCGAACTTCACTAAGAGCAGCGATGTCAATATTAAGCCGTGATAGTTCAAGGGCTATTAGGGCAGAACGACGCTCAGGCCATCCACTATCTTCAGAGTCTTGCATGGTTCTGATGTTCCAGCATGCAAGTGTCAGTTTATTTACACCTTTGGAGGCCGGTGTGTGCCTTTGTTTCTTTGCCTTGGTTTGACCGCATCAGAAGATTCCCGTTGGCCGCGGCTAGCCAACCAGGTAGTTGGGGATGAGCTTTCTTTAGGCCACCTTTTCTAGGCCCCTCTCCATATGGAGCAAGCAGTGCTCTCCTTAAAAAAGGCTGCTTGGTCGTTCAGAATGCTGCCGAACAAGACTGTCATCTCCCGGGTCAGGCTTGAGCTACCAATGTCCTGAACCGCCTGCATGCAGGGTTGGGGCTGCGGCTTCCAGTGCATCTTTACACCTGCCGGTTTCGTCCCTCGCCAGTCGCTACAGGGCTTTTTTGGAAATGGATTTGTCCTTCGAGCCTGTGCAATGGATTTTTCTGGTGGAGCGCAGCGTGCACAGAACTGGCCTCACCCTTTAAACCAGAGATTCATCTGCCGTGGCCTTGCAAGCATGGACGTGGCAGTGAGGTCCTCGGGCCGTAGGTTTGATTAGAGTTTCCTTCTCTTAGATGGTTGACCTTACAGGGTTGGACGAGCACCATCTGCCCGGGTTTGGGATTGGAGTTTTCCTTCTCCTAGGACGGTTGCCACAAGGCTAGAGAGCCCATCCTGCCCTTTGACGCTCTTTGTCAGACCCTTCGGTTTTGACCTGTCTGGCATGGGAGACCCTACCAGTGGCTATTATGCCACCGCCAGCATAGCTCAAAACATCATTAGGGTACGCAAGCCTCTCTCCCACGACAAGGGGGCGTCAATGGAGAGTAACATAGTACACAGTATAAAACAACTCAAAATCCCTTCCCCCCTTAAAACATTATTAAATCAATACAAATTAAAATCAGCATATAATACAATTTATTAAACACCCTTTCGCACAAGCAGCATCAGTTAGGATCTCCAGAATCAACCTCCAGAGGGGGTTCCTGAGGCCGGGGTTAGCTATTCCGGAAAAGCCTGCCTGAAGAGAACCATCTTGACAGCCTTTCTAAAGCTGTCTAATGATGTCAATAGGCGGATCTCATCCGGCAGGCAGTTCCACAATTTGGGGGTGACAGCCGAGAAAGCCCGTTGGGAGGTGGTCACCAGTCTAGGTCTTTGTGGCTGCAACAAATTCCTCCCAGAGGACCGGAGAGCGCGGGGAGGATTATAAGGGAGAAGGCGGTCCCTGAGATAGCTTGGGCCCAAGCCATTTAGGGCTTTAAAGGTGATAACCAGCACCTTGTACTGGGCCCGGAAGCTGATAGGTAGCCAGTGGAGGGACCTCAGAACCGGAGTAATGTGGTCCCTCCTAGATGTTCCAGAAACTAGCCTGGCTGCCATATTTTGTACCAGCTGTAATTTTTGAACTAAGCACAAGGGTAGCCCCATGTAGAGTACATTACAGAAATCAAGATGTGAGGTTACCAGCACGTGCACAATGGTCTCAAGATCCCTTACTTCCAGAAAAGGGTGCAGCCGGCGTATCAGCCGAAGCTGATAACAAGCGCTCCTGACTGTCGCATTTACCTGATTTGTCATCAGGAGCGACAAGTCAAGGAGCACCCCTAGACTGTGAACACAGTCACTGGAGGAGAGTGTGACCCCATCTAGGACTGCAGATTGCAACCCAATTCTTGGTTTCGGGGCCGCTATTGTGAGCATCTTCGTCTTGTCTGGATTCAGTCTCAATCTGTTTTTCCTCATCCAGCCCATTACTTCCCGAAGACATTCATTGAGAGAAGAGATGCCGTCAGAATTCGAGACCGACGAACGAGATACGGAGAAATAGATCTGAGTGTCATCAGCGTACTGATAACACCCAGCTCCATAACTCCGGATAATCTCACCCAGCGGCTTCATATAGATGTTAAATAACATCGGGTACGGAATAGCACCCTGTGGTACTCCACAGGTAAGCTCCCTTTTACTGGAGCTACTGTCCCCAAGCAGCACTCTCTGGGTCCTGCCTGAGAGGAAGGACCGGAACCACTGCAAAGCAGTGCCCCCCGATGCCTAACTCCCTCAGGCAATCCAGAAGAATGCTGTGATCTATCGTATCAAAAGCCGCTGAGAGGTCTAGGAGCACCAACAGGGTCACACTACCCCTGTTGATGCTCAGACGCAGATCGTCGAAAGAGAGGGCACTGCTATACTTCTCCATCAACCTCAAGGTCAACCAGAAGGTGGTTAGGGAGTGCTTTACCCTCAGCTTAGCAATACTCTTTTCTGGTTGAGGTTATAGTCAAAATAACAGCTTTATCTTACATTCAAAAACAGGTAATCCGGTACTGTCAATCCTGAGATGTAGCAGCCTTCCAGTGTCTCTGGCATAGTGGTAAATCTGTCTTCTTGCTCTAAATGGAGGCAACATTCATTTGGCCATTTGCTCTCTTAGCTCTATTGCCTTATTTCCTTGCATACTGAGAGAAAGGCTATGATGGAAAGAATTTCCACTAGGGATGCTTGAAGAATTTGATCATTGCCACTATCTGATGAAATAGACCTAATTTGCATGTCCTGAACAAATGGGCAGATCACAACTTAGTTATCTGATAGATGTTTCATGTTCCATATATTCTGGCACAGTTTTCAGCTGAAAAAGCATATTAAAACACATTTTCAAAGGTATATTTTCAGAAAAAAATATATTTGAAAATGTACTTTGAGAGTACAGGTAGACCTTCATATCCCTCGGAGATACTTTCTAAGACCCCTTGTGGACACCGGAAACCATGGATAATAGGGAACCCTATTATTTTAATGAGACAAATACTGGAAGTTGACCATAGATTCGCATTGGAGGACCTAGAAATGCCTGGAGATAACCTATTTTTTTGGATGTGGATAAGTGAAACCATGGATACTGAATCCATAGATACAGGGGTTGACCTGTACACATACATAGATACATAGATAACATAATACAACTATGAAAAAGTATTAGCAAAATGTTGTGGCTTCTGCTTTCTTCAGCTGATCAAAATAAAAGTGAGCTGCACCTAAGGTGGCAGTTTAAGAACATCAACAGTGATAGATATTATCATCCAGGCTGAGACCATCTGGTTTTAGAGTCTTAAGTCTGTGGATCCAGGAACCCCCCCCCCACCCCAAGGTACTTGAAAGAGAGGGCACTTCTATTCTAAACAAAGACAAACCAGACAGGGTGTGCTCTTCTGAATTAAAATGCCTAGTCACTGAAATGTGTATGCAGGTCTGTAGTTGTTTTCACCACATTCTGCAAATGACATGCTGTATATCTGCATTAATCACACAAATAAGATTGCAGGACCAGTAAGTGATGCTCTGCTTAATAGAGCAGGTCCTGTCACTCAGTGTGCTCCTAAATGTGACTGTCTTCTTGAGATACATACAAATAATGCAATACTTGGAATCATAAGGATACAATCTAGGACCACTGACTAGTGTTTTCAGGACAGTTTTTATCAGCAATATATGTAGATTGGGCAGCTGGTGGAAAATTATAGCAGGAGGCTTGCTGATGGCTCTAGCAAGACGTTTAGAATTTGCTAAGAATGGACAGCTTTTTCTAATTGCCATATTGTAGTTAGGTGATGTTGGATGGAAATTTAAAACAAACAGAATGTATTATTGGCTGTTGTTTGACTATTATGTACTTTCATGTGTACTCTCAACCGTTCCTTTCTCTTTCTCAGAATTTTCATGCAAATTTATTAATATCACAGATTAGTGTGAAAACAGGATGGTACAGACTGTCTATGCAAAAGTGGCATGGGCTGGAAACTGATGAGCTCATTCATCCCTGAGTTTAAAGATGTCATAATCCAGGATCCAGATAGAGGTTGAGAAAGCCCTCTACAGGTGACAAGCTTAAGGAGCCTGGAAGAGTCTTAAAAAGTTATTCAACCTTTGGTCATTATGTGAAACAGCAATAACTTTAAAAGGTACTCCAGAGAGGCTGTATCACCCACTGCCCACTTCTATCACCAATCTCTGTTCTCATATGCCAGTGACTTAAAATCATAGAATCATAGAATTGCAGAGCTGGAAGAGACCACAAGGGCCATCCAGTCCAACCCCCCTGCCACGCAGGAAATCTTGATCAAAGCATCCCCGACAGATGGCAATCCAGCCTCTGTTTAAAGACCTCCAAGGAAGGAGACCCCACCACGCTCCGAGGGAGTGTGTTCCACTGCCGAACAGCTGTTACTGTCAAAAAGTTCCTCCTCATGTTGAGGTGGAATCTCTGTTCCTGGAGCTTGCATCCATTGCTCCGTGTTCCAATCTCTGGAGCAGCAGAAAATAAGCCTGCTCCATCCTCAGCGTGACATCCCTTCAAATACTTAAAACAGGGCCATCATATAGCCTCTTAACCATCTTTTTTCCAGGCTTGTACTCGTATTACACCTAGGTATAACTTCATTGATACATCACAATCTGAGGTGGAAATGGGTGTACAATAAGACTTATAAGTGTTGTCAATGTGCATGACTCATGGATAAAGTGATATCACTTTAACTGACTTTTCCCAATAAGGGTGTGATTTAAGAAGTATGGCTGTAGGCCTTTGAGCACTGCTAGAGCAACAACTAAGACTACTCTTCCATGGACACTTGCAAGTCATTGTTTGGACTGCAGGTCCCGTCGGACCTAGTTACCATTGTAAAATATAAGGGATCATAGGAGTCCAACAATATTTGGAGGCCCACATCTTCCCTATCTCTGGTGTAATAGACAGAGACATCAAAGATTGAATTGTGAAGAAAGATGCTATGGTTAAAGCTAAGCAGAGAAAAGGGAGCAGGGCGGCTAGGGAGGCCAGGTCACAACAATAGATAACAATACAGGCTATGGCAAGTTTCTTGGCCTGGCCATCAGAGATGGAAGTGACAGAAACTGATAATCCTACATAATGTTATTTCACCTTCTTTGAACTTTGCAGCAACAGCAGTTTTTACAAGGTTCCAAAACAATTGTTATTTCCCATACCAGCTGCAGAATTCTTGATATAGTGATGATGATGATGATGATGATGATGTAGTTATTCTCTATTAACACACTCTCTCTGGCTTTTCTTCGCAAACGAAGATTCAGGAAGGACTAATCCCGTGCTTTCTACAAGCACACTGATGACTAAAAAGGCCAATCCAAGATAAACAAGTCCGGTTGCAGAAAGCACAGCAGAAGGTCTCCTTGGGTGATGTTTTTGGGTTGTGATTCTTTCTGTGTTGTCGTTTCTCTTCAAGACTTGTTTGGTGTGAGTTTTCAAATAAGGCTGCAGCATTGTGGATAGTGCATCTCCATGCCTCCCGATGTGAGGCTAGAGCAGACCACTGTTGGTGATCAATTTGGCCGAGCCCGAGATGTTGTTTCAGGAAGTCTTTGTATCGCTTTTTTGGAGTGCCCCTCTTATGCTGGCCTGTGGCAAGTTCACCGTAGAGTAGTATTTTTGGGAGGCGATGGTCCTCCATCCTAGAAACGTGCCCTGCCCAGCGCAGCTGTGTTCTCAATATCATGGCCTCGATGCTGGTAATCCCTGCTTGCTCAAGGATTAACACACTAACTAAAGGCAAGACCCACTCAGTCTCTAATGGCAAGACCAGTCTGATGTCCCCTGTCTAATAGGTAAAGATATTCCAGACCACTGTGTACCATTGTGCTTGTAGAGTAAATCTCTCAGAGGGATACGGGGGCAAAGTAGGAATGCTTGCAGAATTTGATCTTTGTGAGTTCTGATATGAACTATCTTGATTCATGCTTCCCAGATTCATATGAAAACACTGTTTCCTGTCAGCTTTCACACTTCCTGAATATTGTGTCCATAGTTAGCTGAATTTATTTATCAAACCTCCCAATATGTGTAACATTACGATCAATGTAGAAAAATATGCATGCAAATACCACTTAAATGTCTATTTCAAGGGTGTGCTTTATTTAAAAAAATCACAAACTGGTATGGAAATGGGATGGAACAGAGAGGTATACATGAATACATAGGAATGTGAAAACAACAGAGAAAGATTGGCCCAGCAGAAAGCCTGTTGGGACTAACCTGGAGGCAATATGAAGAAATGAAACTAAATGATCAAAAACAAAAGCAAGATCCCCAACTGTGAAGACTAGTGGTACGTTCGGGAAGCCTCCTTATTCCAGTGGGTGAGGCTGTGGGAAGGGGGCATGTGTTTACAGAGTGAAAGCATAGTCTAATTGACATTTCATATTGGGACCATCCATGGTGGAGGTTCTCCATTGCACTAAAGGCAATGCACAGAAAGGAATGAAGGAAGGAAAGAATAAGATAAATTATGACTTGTATGAAGTAGACAAATTAGCATGTATTTGCTTCCATTAATTTCCCAAATCAATCATTTCAGAGTGATACAGGGAAAAATTTGACTTGCTTTAATATGTGTTAACATAGGAAATGTAGGCTGTCATGTACCATGACAGAACAAGCCACTTTCAAATAATCTAGAGGAAAACCTTGCTTCACAGAGCACAATGGGAAGCTCACCATATCTCAAAGAGTTAGTTGAACTATCTATAAAAACTGAAATTCCCTGAACTCCTCAACTGAAAACAATTAGCGGTGTAATAATGAAGGCATGCACTTCACAATTACTATGGGATAATCACCAGGCTTGTTTTGTGACTGATGAAGAAAGATGCTGAATGGAAATTTAATCACTGATTTCCTATCCTAGAGTGAGATGCCTAACGAGATAACATAATTACAGGCAAATGGATTTATATCTTTAGCTGATGCAAAATCATGATTACCTAAGGAAGGGAGCTGAATTTCATACAGCCAAAAAGCAATGTGGAATATGCTCAATATGCATCAAAGAGGGTTTATTACATGGTGTCTTGGGAAGATATAGAATGGGGAATGGGGAATGACAAGACCCTCCAGATCTTGATGGTCTACATTTTCCAGCTGGCCATAGCCAACAGGAATGTTGGGAGTTGTAGTCCAACAACATCCAGAGAGCCACATGGTTCTTTCCCTGGGACAGGACACCCTGCAAGGAGAAGCTGTTCTATTATGCTAGAAGGGGAGAGAAATTGATTGCATGTGAGGGAGCAGACCTTTTCACACATTACTTGTCTTACTGCACAGATAAGAGGAAGAAGGGACATATTCATGTTCCTGCCTTCCACATTAGCCACACTACCTGATAAAAGTTGCATGATACAAGTAGAACTGGGAATGCACCCTGCTCTCCATTTCAAATATGATTTGTAATGGAGAATAGGTGTATTTGTGTGCGTTCATCAATATATAATGGGGAGTACACATGTGGCTTTATATATTTTAAGACTGCCCTAAGATATCTGTACCAGTGGCAGTAAGGTAGCGAATCCACTTCAGGATAAGCCTGAACTGTTAAAGAGCTCTCCATCGTACTGACGCTATCCCTCAAATAGATTCAATACTTTGGACAGCACTTTTGAAGTTCAGGTTTAATTTCAACCTGAGCTCTACAGTGAATACATGAAATTAAGCTTGGGCTTGTGTTTCTGTTGCAGAATGGACTGAAGTGGCCCAATGACTTTTGCTCACTTTGGGGAAGAGAATGCCAAAATTGTCTCTGAAGCTTTATGTGGTTTCAATTTGTGTGAAGTTTTAATATTGGATTTGGATAAATTTAAAAGTGCTATCCAAGGGGTTTGTCTATACGAGGCTATAAACTTTGGATTGATGCACACTAATGCCAACTCGCAGCAGCTTTCATTTGTTTAAACAATTTTTTGGCAAGATCGCAGGCATGCAAACCTATCTGGAGTCATTGTTCAAACAGGCATGCTTGGGAATCAAAATGGTGGGCAGTAGTGTATTACTCATGTTTTTATTGTCACAAGTTGCTGCTGCTGAACAGTATTTTTTTTAAAAAAAAGCCTATCTAAGGTGTGGAAGTATGATATTCTGCTTAAATAAATAGGGAGGGAAAGTAAAAAAAAAAAACTGTTTCATCGCCTGAGCACACAATCACTACGGCAAAAATACAAGATGGCAGTTTCGGGTGCTTGCCTTGTTAGCAAGCTCCTCCCCCTGCCCATGTCCAACCAATCACCTTTCCACTTCCGCTCTTACCGGGAATGTGCACCAAATGAAATTGGTTGTCCCAGTGAGCGGGAATGCACATTCCCCACAGAGTTTTTTTAAAAATACAGGAAAAGCCACAAAGGCTTTTCCTGCATAGTTTTTGGCATTTTTAGCCCCCCTCTTTCCAAATATGGTGGATTGATGCAGGATCTCATTAAGACAAATCATATTCTCCTTGAATTCTATGAGGATTATTTTCACCGTATAGACAACCCCAAAGTATTGGATCTATTTGGGGGATAGGGATAGTATCAAGGCACGCTTGCTCTCTCTCTCTCTAATATACACATCCTTGCTCTACACACTGTTGGGTTGAGTATATTTACTCACGGAGCAAATGAAAAATACCAACGCTGGTTCAAAGATGCTGTTTCACACAGAGATGGCGCTACCATTAGGAAAATTGGGGACAACACTGGAATCAATCTGGCTGTTCCCTTCTCTTGTCATACAACCTGTCCAGCAGTCTCAAATTTCATCTGCTGCTGTCATCATTCATATGAGAGGATCTTATCCACCCTAGTGCCCATGATGAAGTAGAGATGGGAAGAATATTTGACAATATCTGAAAAATGGTTGAAAAACATGTATCTTAAGCATCAGGAAACCCTGACAAGGATAGCCATGGATAATCTTTTCAATTCAGCACTTATTCTATATAAAATTCACACATGGGTGTTTTGAGCAGAGGACAGCATTTTCCATGCAGACAATAATAATTATGCAGAGAAATATTATTTTCTGTGCAGAAAATGCTCTTAACTGCAAAGTAAATACTCATTTCCGAGGAACCACCTAACCACTTATGAATTTTGCACAAAATCTGAAACTACAGCATTTTCTGTCCAGGAACCACTATTTGTTTGTACAGAAAGAGCCGATTCCTGTGCAGAAAATATTATTTTCTAAAAAAAATAATAAAAAAATACCTGAATTTTTTTGTGCTGAATACATTTCAAATCATGAATAGTCTTCAAAAATTGCCTAGTTTTTGAAGACTTTCAGCCAGAACAAACTTGCAATGAATTGTATCCCTAGGCTGAAGTAAGGTTCAGTTCCAATTTGGAGAGGTTTGGGGTCAAAAAATGGCTACTGCAGAAGGGTCTTTCAGTATGGTGATGGTGGTGATGCACTTTCCCTTCTTCTTGTTAGGGTTTTAAATATTTTTAAATGCTTTTAGTTCAGTATTTGGTTTTAACAGCATAGCTGTTTAATGGTATCAAAATTCTCTTTAATGTTACAATATAAGAAAAGCCAGAGAGAGAGATATACTGTATATACATGTATTAAACTGTATCTTGTTTTAGTGCAAATTAAAAGCTCTCTAGGGTCCTGAACTGGGAGAAAAGTGACTGTAAAATAAATGAGTGGACAAAGGACAGTCCAGTCAAATTCTGTGAAAGAAAATGAGGATGAAATTATCTTGCATTTTGTGTGAGGCAACACAATCTCTCGGTTTAGCCCTGGTTTCACATTCTCCATTTTTCCCAGCTGCAGGAAAGTTCTAGGGCAGCTTTAAAGGGTTTCTTTCTTTCTGTCAAGGACTATTGGAGATCAAAGTTTTTTTTTGTACTGTGTAATTATTTACAATTATACAGGCTGAGAAGATCAGAAGAGAGTGAGCACATATGTGGGGCAATGCAGGCTATAAAACAGCATGAGTTCCCTGAAAGGCAAACCTGCTGACTTGCAACCCCCTGCAATTGTTCTTTGTCAGGTAAAACCTTTTTATAAAACTTTCCCTCCTGGTTAAAAAAAACAAAACAACACACCACCTTCTAGATTCAGCCCCTAGATGTCCTGATGGTTGGTGGCTTCCATGTCAGTGGCACATTGAATCTACTCTGCTTGTAATCCAAATTTAAAAGGGATTACAAGCCTGAACCCCATGCTCAAACTGATCCCCATCCCCAAACTGGGTTCATCACTTTGGATAGCTTTTTTTAAAAAGTCAGATGAAAACCCCAGTGACATAGGAGCCACCAGCTGCCGTGGCCTAAATATGACTTGGTGCATGGCTCAGATGACACTTCCTCCGATCAAGATCAGCCCCATGAGATACATGTATCAGTGGCCATTAAGGACCCATGTATTATTCATCATCAGCTTGCCCAATTTAATGGTTGAGTGTGCATTTGTCTAATAAATTTTACTGCCTGAAGCAGAGCAACAAATGCTATCCTCTTTCCCATCAAGGCTCATCATGCCCCAAAACAAGGTTATTTGCTACCTATGACAGAAAATCTCACAAGCACCATTCCTCACCCCTGGCAGTCAAAATACAGTAATAATCCAAGTGACTTAACAGTTTGTTTCCCTTTCGTGACACAAAATCTAGCTAACGACACAACACGATGGCTATGATCCTGTCAAGTGGGTGTAACTTTCTGGCATAGATGGTGGAGGAGGGCTAAGCAAGACTAAAATGGTCACAGGTGCTTCATTCATAGGCAAGTGGCAACAGAAGACCCCCCACCCGTGTGTGTGTGTGTGTGCGCGCGCGCGCAGGAACCACCATTCATGCAACAAAAAATGATTTTATTGCAGTGTAAAATAGTGGAGAGTTGTGATCTGAATCAGAACTGCAGCAGAGGACAAAAGGATCAAGTTCCTATATGGCTTCCATCAGTGTCCTGATCTGGATCAGGCTTCCTGTGCCTGTTTTGGAGGGTGAGACTATCTTCTGAGTAGACACGCACAGGATAGCACTGTTAGAAAATACAAATGGGACCTGCAAGAAAAAGGTTTTGTTCAGGCACCTCCACTTAGTAAACTTTCAGACCAGGGGAACTGGTAAAGACCTCAGCTTGAAATATTAAAGAGCTGCTGCTAGTTATATTAGCCAGAACTGACAGTTGCATTCAGTAACATATACAGTCGTCCCTCCATATCCACGGATTTGGCATCCATGGATTTGAGTATCCATGGCTTGAAAATATCCTTTAAAAAATAATAATTCAAAAAGCAAACCTTGATTTTGCCATCTTATATAAATGTCCACCATTTTGCCATGCCATTGTATATAATGGGACTTGAGTATTCATGGATTTTGGTATCCACGGGGTGGGGTTTCATGGAACCAAACCCCCGTGAATATGAAGGGACAACTGTACATCTTGAGTTTCTTGGTCATTATGCTGCCTTTTAATGTAACTAGCATCAGCCCTGAGTTTAAGGGGATAGATTCTTGGCTGGTGGGCTTAGAAATCCTCCTATTTACCCAGACAACCTAGTGGTTTTAGGTTAGGATCAGTCTAGTAATAGCTGGTGGCTTCCATGTCTGTGAGGAAATGAAACTACGCCAGGTTTTATTCTGAGCTGTGATATATATATATATATATCTGTAAAGAGCTGTCCAAGGTGCTGAACTATATATATCTCGGGGGGGGGTGGTGGAGTTCAGCACCTTGGATAGCTCTTTTCAGATTCAGACTAATTCAGACTAAAATCCAGAGTGGATTCTTTGCCCTCCCCCCGACTTGGAAGCATCCAAGCATCAGGATCAGCTTGCCGTGACAGCCTTTCATAATTAAATTTAGCTGCCAGTTCCTGATCTGCCACACCTACATTTTCTTTTTAAAAGATAATTTACTGAAATTTATAACTCAGGAGCAATATAAACAGAATGTGTAGCTTAAGAGCTTCCTCTAAAAAAGTAGGAGGAAGGCAAGATATGGCAATAGTGATTATTACTGATATTGAAGGTGAAGGATAGAGATGAAGTACAGTAGAGTGTCGTATAATGGCTTGATTAATTGAGAATTCCTAGAGAACAGAAGTCCCAGCAGATTGGAGGAGGGCAAATGTTGTCCCCATCTTCAAAACAGGAAAGTAAGAGGACTCAAATAATTACTGCCCAGTTAGCCTGACACCAATACCAGGAAAGATTCTAGAGCAGATCATTAAACAGATAGTCTGTAAGCGTTTAGAAAGCAATGCCATAATCACTAAAAGTCAACATGGGTTTTTCATAAACAAGCCATGCCAGACTGATCTTATCACTTTTTTTGATACAGTTATGAGCTTGGTAGATGAAGGGAATGTTGTGGATTTTGCATATCTTGATTTCAGTAAGGCCTTCAACACAGTCTCCCATGATATTCTTGCAAACAAGCTAGTAAAATGTGGGCTAAACAGTGTGACTGAGAGGTGGATTTGTAATTAGCTGACCAGCCAAACCAAATGACTCCTCTTCATCCTACAGAGAAGTGACTATTGGGGCGCCACAGGGTTCTGTCCTCCGCTTAGTGCTATTCAACATCTTTATTAATGAGTTAGATGATGGAATAGAGGGCATGCTTATCATATTGGCAGATGACAGCAAATTAGGAGGGGGTAACTATTATCTCAGAAGAAAGAAACAGAATTCAAAATTACCTTAACAGATTAGAAAGCTGGGCCAAAACTAACAAAGTGGATTTCAACAGGGAGAAATAGATTCCACCTAAACATTAGGAAGAACTTCTTGACTTTAAGAGCTGTTCAACAGTGGAATATACTACCTCTGAGAATGATGGTATCTCCTTCTTTGGAGGTGTTTAAACAGAGGCTGGATGGCCAACTGTCAGGAGTGGTTTAGATTGTGTATTTCTCCATGGCAGGGGTTGGACAGGATGGCCCTTGTGGTCTCTTCCAACTCTATGATTATATAAACAGCTACAGTGATAGACTAGGACTTGGGAATAATCTGCCCAAGCAAACTTGGGCACTCTCTCTCAACCTGATGTGCCTCACAGGGTTGTTGAGAAGATGAAATCATAGAGCTGGAAAAGACCACGAGAGCCATCCACCCCACATTTTATTAGCTTTTTTGCAAGAATATCAGGGGGGACTTTGTTGAAGGTGTTACTGAAATCAAGATATGTTACATCCATATAAGCCCTTCATCTACCAAACTTGTAACTCTATCAAAAAAAGAGATAAGATTAGTCTGATATTACTTGTTTTTGAGAAACCCTTGTTGACTTTACGGATCATGGCATCCCTTTCTAAGTGCTTACAGACAGTTTAGTGATCTGCTCTAAAATCTTTCCTAGTACTGATGTCAAGCATCAGTCCAGGATTTGTCTCAGCATTATTGCCCAACACTTGAGAAGATCCCTTTTTGACCATTTAAAAAACATTTTTTGGAATATCTTTTCCACCCATTGCACTTTGCACTAACCTAGATGAGCATCACTTTCATACACATGTGGTTAAATTTCCTATCTGGGGGTTCACGTATATTTCCTTTAATGCAAGCACTGGAAATGTAGTCAAAATGGCAACTGTGTTTGTGGATTTCCAGACTAGGATATCAAAAAGAGAGGGCATACAAGAGCAATAATTAGCATACAGGAAGTATGTTCACCTTGAGAAAAATAGCCAACTTCCAAGTGAGTCAAGGGAAGAAATCTACTTATATACATTTCTACACCAGCAGTTGATTACAATTTGCTTCAGAAAAATGGATCGAGCCTCATGGATATTAAAATAATGACAAATAAAGAAATATTTAAAATTGCTAACTGCAATCTCATGGGATCTCAGTTTAATATTGCATTATGGCAAATCACTTTCAACATGCAGGCATCAAGCAGGCTAATCCATTCTTCCAGAATCTTTCCATTGTCACAGCCAAGATGTTGTTGCTGCCATAATCTGACTTGGACCTTTGTCTGTGACAGAAATTCTGTTTTAGAGACAGCTGCTCCCATCTTAATGCTTGGCTTCCAAATGTGAAAGCCATGCCAAAGCCGGCCTCACAATGGCACACGAGAGCATGATGTGTGAAACTAAGCACATTGCCTTCTGCAGCTTTTTGTTTAGTTTTGCATGGGAAATATCTTTTGGAAAAAAATCTTTACTATTATAGTTCACCCTGAACAAGGGAGATTTGGTCAACATTCCACTGGAGGAAGTGTTGACTGTCCTGCCTTGATTCAGAGGGTAGCTCTCCAACAAACACCACGTGGTGATTTACCTGTGTAAGAGGGCCCTAATTTTGGGTTTTTGCTTTTGGACATGACTGGTGACTGAACTGGGAGACATCCTTTTTATCTGACTCTGATGGGCACCAATATTGTCTGTTTCACGAAGCTTTCCTTGCACCAAAATGGTGCTCATCACATAGTATGGGCAGAGGACTGCTTTGCAAGGTCTCATGACAACTTCATGGCACCATACATGAACAGATGCTTCCCAGCCCAACATGGTTCAATGATGTCCTTTTGTACCATATCAGTACAAGAGATCTTGCCCATAAGAAGCATAGCCTATCTCACAGCTGAAATCTTCAAAGACTTCAGGAACCTGCCACACCCAGAAAAGAGGACAAGACACAGTCTCTTTGGACTTTATTAGATGCTGCAAAAATCGCATTGTCATCCCATATGCCCAATAACCTGTAAAAGTATCACCAGAATACACCTATTTACTTTCTCCATTGCTTTCAGAAGAAAAATGGTAGCGTTAATATACATTCTTGTTGCAGGTGCTATAGCTTCACCAAGAGCTAATGTGGCTGCTAATGTTTTTCGTTTGCCTCCTTATATTATTGGAAGCCACCTGTTGGGTGAAATGCACCTGAAATGAAATTTAAAAGGGGGAAGGACATACCCTCTGGCACTTGGTTATGAGTACAACTGTTTAGGCAGTCTGTGTTGGCATACAGAAAGATGACTAGTTCTGCCACATGTGCCATTAATATACAGATAAGACAAAATAGCCAAAATTTGTTTCTCCCTTTATATCTTCATAGTCATTGTGCAGTAAGAAGAAAGCAGAATTAACAATTTTTCAATTGCCTGCCCAGACAGATACCCTTCATTCGAAGACAGGTTGCTGTGGAAATTATGTAAAAAACCAAAAGAAATGAAAAGTACATACATTCAGGAGATAAGTAAATAAAGTGATTTCTAAGGCAATAAGGGGGAAAAATACCACTCTGTTATCATTTATGTATCTGCTAAACCTGATAGAAATCCATGCCAATGTTTAGTGTACAGAATTGGTTGCAAATGTAATGACTACCATTAGATTTGTTATAGGGGGAAATCAACATCGGCTCCTACAATTAAAGTCTGGTTAAGACAATAATTAAAAACCACATGCTTGAGCAAGCCTTAATGCAAGAAACTGGAAGCCCAAACCAATTCTGGAACCACCTGGGAACTATTCATTCTACAATATGTGATGCTTAGCAGAACTTCTAATTCTTTCCCACTTTCAGTGGGAGATTCCTAGCCTCAACACATAATACTTTTCAAACTTCTCTTGTCTTGTGGCACAGGGCATGACTGTTCAAGAAACAGAAGTCTAAGCACCCCTCCCCCTACTAGATGAAACTAGTTACATGAGTCCTTGGATTCATCCCATTACCTTCAACTAATCATAATATTTGCTGAACCATGAGCATTTGATCCCGGTGTGCCACACTGGCCTTCTCCTCTTGAACAAGATCATGGAACTGTTGGAGCATACATTAATGTAAGTACTGTTCGAAACTTCATTCTCATTAGTTAACTAATTGTAAGGCTGAACAGAAAAATAATAATATGGATCTTCTCTCTGAGGTTGCCATCAGCTGTAGTGCAACCCTACTCCACAACCACGTGTTTGTGATTACTTCTCAGGAACCTCTATCTATGCTTAGCTTTTAAAATCTGATTGATAGAGAGGGAGACAGACAGACAGTTTAATCTTGAATAGATATGTAAGGAACATAAATTATTTGCTGTGATTTCTGAATCTTCTTTTCTGCCCTGAACCCCCAAATCTCTTTATCATGTCTCACTATCTAAGAGCACCCCATTTTCTCCATCTATCCCCAGCTTCATCAAATTCCCTCATCAAGTTGCCTCCCACTGTTATGACCCTGTCCAGACTGGCTGCAGCCATCAGTTCCCTGGCATTCAAATTAAAATTGAGATTAGCAAGGCAAATGGGAGTGACTGCCTATTGCATGTATTACAGCTCTGAATGTGCTCTCAGCATAAAACGCTGCTCCCCAGTTCTACTGCCTGTGCAGAGCTTTGAATATGAATGCAGTATTTATGAATGAGGTACTATTGCTGGAGGAAGATCAAGGCCCCCTTGTTTAAGATGCCAGCTAAACAGATTTTTAAAAAATGAAAATCAAACATTTATTGCAGCAAAATGTGGTATCCCTGACAGTGATACTAGCATTCTTTAAACATGATGCCATTTTAAACACTAGCACCACAGGGCCTGACTGATGAGGCAACAGCTAGAATAGAAGGCCTTGTACTGTCAGCTGTCAGAATATGACATGGGATGCCTGGCAGAGCAATTAATCATTGTGCTTTTCCGTGAATAGCTCTTTGAGGACAGTCACTAATACACACAAATGTGCACATGCTTACTAACACCACCTACACAGAAAGACTGACACCATTGCTGGCTTGCCAAATTGAGAAGTGACTGAACATGAAGTTAAACACATTTCTCTCCAACTGGAATGTTAAATAAAACAGGGATGGATGGACCAGTCAATTGTAGCTTCCTTCTGTCTCTTATTCCCACTCCCCCTTCCCCATTCAGTTCACTTCAGATTTGGAGAATTTTCTGAATGCGTGATGTTTGATTCTTCTGGAACTTTGAGAAATTATCAAAATACATGTACATGAAAATGCATACATTTTTATATGTTTACCCCCATATTCACATTTCTGCAAGTAGCTTCCTTAATATAATCCAACCCTGCTCCTGGGCAATGTTCATGGGTCTATAGTGAAAGGTTGCATTTGCTGGCCCCAGCATGCAATGGAGGTCAGGAAGGGGAAACATATCACGGTGCATGATGTGGCAGTTTGGGGGTGGAGATGGAGAGTTTTCAAGTCCCAGCCACCCTGAGACTTCACTCTTTCACTGGTCCATCCACCCACCTCTCATGCAGTATAGGCTTTTGCTGGTTGCATTAGGGCTGCATAGGAGTCTCTCCCCTTTTCCATGTTTCCCCCCCTACCCTGCACTGTATGTCAGGAGGCTTGGGATATTGACATAGGATAGCGCCCTTAAGTAGGTAGTCACTTGATAGGTAGTTGGGAAAGAAGATCAAGAATGCAAGTGAGCACCTGAAAGCATCATTTTGATTTCAATAAGGTCTTTGACAAGGTCCCCCATGATAGTCGTGCAAAAAAAGCTAGTAATGTGGCCTAGAAAACGTGACTGTTAGGTGGATTTGTAATTGCTTGATCAACCAAATCCATAGGGTAGACACCAATGGCTCCTCTTCATCCTAGAGAGAAGTGACTAGTGGGGTGCCATAGGGTTCTGTCCTGGGCCCAGTGCTATTCAACATCTTTATCAATGACATGGATGAGGGAATAGAGGGTATGCTTATCAAGTTTGCAGATGAAACCAAATTAGGATGGGTAGCTAATACCAACTAATATCAGTAATTCAAAATGACCTTAACAGATTAGAAAAACTGGGCCAAAACTAACAAAATGAATTTCAATAGGAAGAAATATTGGATACTACACTTGGGCAGTAAAAATGAAAAAATGCATAGATATAGGAGGGGTGATACTTGGCTTGCAAAAGGGATCTAGGGGTCTTAGTGGACCAGAAGCTGAACATGAGTCAGCCGTGTGATGCAGCAGCCAAAAAAGCCAATGCAATTCCAGGCTGCATCAATAGGAGTATATTGTCTATACTGAGGGGAGTAATAGTCTACTCTATTGTGCTTTGCTCAGACCTTGCCTGGAAGACTGTCCAGTTCTGGGCACCACAATTTAAGAAGGATATTGACAAGCTGGAACATGTCCAGAGGAAGGTGACCAAATTGTGGGAGTTCTGAAAGCCATGCTTTATGAGGAGCAGCTTAGGGAGCTAGGTTGAGGAGGGAAGGTTGAGAGGGGACATGATAAACATATTTAAATATTTGATGTGATGTCATATTGAGAATGGAGAAAGCTTGTTTTCTGCTGCTCCAGAGACAAGGACCCAGAGCAATAGATTCAAACTGCAGGAAAAGAGATTCCACCTAAACATTAGGAAGAACTTCCTGATCATAAGAGCTGTTCGGCAGTGGAATGCACTGCCTTCCAAGTGTGGTGGAGTCTCCTTCCTTGGAGGTTTTTAAACAGAGGCTGGATGGCCATCTGTCTGGAGTGCTTGGATTGTGTATTCCTGCATGGCAGGGGGTTGGACTGGATAGCCCTTGAGGTCTCTTCCAACTCTATGATTCTATGATGATGGAAAAGATTTTGCAGCATGGAGGGGTTAAGAAGGCTATGCTTAGGATTCTCTGAGGGCACATCCCTTCTTTAAATCACAGGAGTTTGGGCAACTTGAGCAGTAGCCTAATTTATTTAAGCTGCTCCTGGGGCTTAAGGTGCTTCTCATAGGACTGGCTGAAGAGGAGGTCTAGAGGTGACTTCTACCTTAGCCGGATCCACACTAGGTTGCTCCCCCTTTGCAGTTCTTAAGTCAATTACAATTAAATAGTTAAAATAAAGTGACCATATTAAACTCCAGCTTTGGGTGTGGTCTCATTATTTCCAGAATAGGATTACAATCCATTTTAACACTATTTTCCCTAGCATACACATATTAGTTGGCACCTTCCCCCTAATAAACACAGCCAGTATTCTGTCACCTCTCCTGCCCTGAGCCCCCTGACCCTGATGGAAATGTCATTCCTGCATGCTCTTTTTGCTGGAAGAATGGACTGCCTTCTCTCCGTGATGCTGGTAAAGTAGGTTGTGCATTTGAGTGTTACAATTGTGGCAACAGTGTCTTAATCATGACAAAGTAATGATTGGAGATACAGAACAGTTATGGATGAGCAAACCTAGAAAACTGTTCCGTATTCACGATGGTCATTTAGTCACAATTGGGAAACGACTGTCATGATTGCAACTCCCCTGCCCCCAATCTACTTTAGCTGCATGGGGAGAAGGAAATCCATTCTGCTGGCAATTACAACATGGGTGAATGACGTTTCTATCAAGTTTGAGGGAGGGTCAGGCCAGGAGAGTTTACTTAAGTAGACTTATAGCTGACACAGAAGTATACTGCAGCTGATAGAGAATACTGACCCACATTTTTATATGCATGTTTTGATTAGGGAACTTGAGGGCACAGGAATAATTTGACATAATTTGACTCCATGAGCACAACATCCTTGTGGAGCTCTATACATGTAGACATTCCACTTGCAGAAGCCCTACCAGTCTCATGGAGCTCTATAGAGGCAGAAGCTTTATCCTTACTTCTGACAAATAACAGGAGGTTCTAATGCATACATGATGTGGGAGGCCTTGAAAAAAGTGAAATGTTGTCCTTTGTAGAAGAGAACAGGGAGTCCTTGTGCCTTAATCCAGTCTTGAGAACATTTGACTGGGAGGAAGCTACAGTGATTTTGGCAGAACTTGGTTCCAAGTAGATATGCCCAGTATCACAGCTTAAAGGTCTAATTAAACTCTTAATAGTTTCCAGCAAGCATCCTTTGAAAAGTTGTACTTCGCAGTCATTTTCTATTCTGCCTGTGTTCATAATGATGTGATTTGAAAATGTTCAAAGTTGAAAGCTCTGTTAATCAATGGCTGTATTATCCTACATCTTTGCAAAAGAAGGGGTGGGGGTATGTGGAGAAAGAAGAAAAGAAATTTGAGCTAATTTGCAATACTAATAAGGTTCAATTACTGTGTAATTCAGCACATAACATTTATTTATTTATTAGGTTTTGAGCTTTCAGAATGAGACTAGAGAAGAATTTTTATTATTCTGAGCAAAACCCAGGTGTGCCACTTGGGTGACAGTATTCTCAGGAAGAAAGTGATGAAGGTAAAATGATGAAAGAATGGCAAAGTTCAAAATGGATGCTTTGAAAGAGGAGGAGGGTGTGGGGTTTGAAACAGGCTTCTTGTTTTAAGGAGGGGAAAGCACACATCCCAATGAATTAAGAGAGGTGCTGTTAGATTTCTCATGACAAAGAGGTACAACATATATGTTCTAACAGATGGACCGATGGTTCATGAAAATTAATGCACAGAGAGAGAATAATAATGTATATTAAATGAGACGCCTTTCAGAAGATATAAAAAGAATAGCAGCTGTTACTAGAAGTAATGAAGAAGTGCATAAACAGGGAAAAAATACACAGTAATATATACTGATCAGACAAAAACAGATTAGTAGAACCGTAGAGAGTACTAGAGCCAAATGTTCCCCTTAATATTCTCACCCAGGTTTTCTGCTGATAAACTAATAGCCCTTGAGCAAAAGAAGGGAAACCATAAAGCAATCATTTTAAAGCAGTTGTTAGGAAGGGAAACTGATTCAACTATAGCAACAGCAATGCTGCAAAATGGAGTCTTGGATTTCTGTGAGAGCCTATTACTATTAATTATTATTATTATTATTATTATTACTAATACAAACATCAACAATATTGTGTTACACCCAGTCTGCCAACTGAAGACCTAGTGGACGGGTTTCTCCCTTCTCCTGCAGATCCCTGTACCTCCTACGCAAATCTGCTCCAGAGAGCTGGGGAAGACTCCAGAGCAGGTTTCAGGGAGAAGGAGTTAGGTACAGAGTGTAAATAGGAAGTCGACTCATGTATAGCCAGTAGATTGGTCAGTACACATTGCACTGAGAAAAAGAATGCAAAGAGCTATAAGAATGGGAATGGATTAGCTTAGCCACTTTTTTTTTTCCTAGTGTCAAATACTGTAGTAAAGACCTCTACTGATTTTAAAATACATTTTCATCCAGAAGACCCCCTCTTGCTTGGATAATGCCCAAGTTCATTTCCTTAAAACAGCTGGATGCCACAGTTTAACATACTCCTCTATTAATTTTGACATATGTAAACTCCTCCAATATTTAGTATTTGCCAGTTTCACTGACAGAATAAGAAGAAATTGTGCTCTTTCTTTATCTTTTGAAATTCACCCTTTTACCATTCTGAACATCAATACTTTAGGATTTAAATGAATTTCTTACAACCATGACTATCAATACTTTACAGTTTTCAATAACATTTGTAGCTTTCAATACTTGTTTCCAAGTATTGCAGTCCAACCAATCCAGGGTTAAATCTAACACTGCACCAGTAGACGCCCCTGCTGGTGCAATGGGAGAATACTCTTCCCTTCCTCTAGCCAAAGCCCTTGGTAACCTGGTTGGGATTTCCCAGCCCTATGGAGCAAATTTTGAAGGCTTGGGCTGAGGTCTGCAGTGGGGCAGAATCACCCTCTCCCGGGCCTGCACTGGGAGCATTGACTCCAACCCTGAATTTTACTGGACTAAGCTAAAGCCACATACAATATTTCTGAGCCATTAGACATGAGAATGTGTGCTTTGAAATTTTTTAAAAATATTTTTATTAAACACTTAACTTTTACAATCTAAAAAACACACACAAGGGGAAAACCAATACATAATACAGACATAAAAATAAACACTAACCCTCCACCTAATCTAACCCTCCCCTAATATTCTAACCTATAGAACTAAACTAAATGATTTACACTAAAAAGGGACATTTAGATTCCATCTTATCAGAGAAAAGGTTATATAGTAGAATTTCTTAATATCCCTTGATCAAAGAACCTTAACTAATCCTAATATTATTATAGTTTTATTAGTAAATCATTTAACCTTGTTATATTTTCTGCTACTATAAATACAGTATCTTCTACCACCTGCCCATAATTTCATTCCAAAGTTATCAAATGTAACTATCTCTATATTGCCATTAGCTTCCTTCAGGAATCCAAACTTTTTAAAATTCATCAATAGTTATATCATTTTACAAAGTAGTCAATTTGTCCATTTCAGCCATATCATGAAGTTTCAGCATCCACTCTTCCACTGTTGGAACAGTCTGTTGTTTCCAGTTCTGGGTATAAATTAATCTCACTGCTATAGTCATATATCTTATTACCTTCTGTACTTTTATGTGTATGTGTATATATGTGTGTCTTTTGTCATAAACACCAGAAAACTGATATCTAAAAGGCAGAATGAGTTACATAGATCTTTAGAAATTAAGTAATATATTTTCCATGTCACACTTAAGTGCTTGTATTATTTCAGAGAGGAAATAGAAGGAAAGCCAGTGAACATAAAATGGATTTTAAACAAGCCACCACTTTTATTAAAAGGGTTTCAACCAAATCAGCTTGCCATAAAACCACAGTAAAATTATGCTCCATGTAAACATCCCACTACCTGAATAGTGGGATTATATCCAGATACCAAGCTAAAACTAAACGCAAATTGGCTTTGGCAGAAATATATGAATATTTTAGAAACTGTGGAATTTTCCTACTGTCAAAATTTGACCTCATAGGCTGGTATAAAACAGAGCAATGCAATTAAAGTTCCCTATCACAGGTTTGGGGAGCACTGAACAAAACCATTTCTTTCTGCCAAGGGCTGCATTCCCTGGGAGGTAATCTTTTAGCCCATCCCTTTTTCTCTCTCCTTTTCTCTTTTCCAATTATTAATTATTATTATTCTCATATTTTCTCTAAAACTTGGACTCAACATAGCTTACAAAAATTGTAACAAACACGGATAGTATTGTTAAAAGTGCAGTCAAACTACTCATAGAATTAAAGCCATTTAAAACAATTTCATTAAAAAGACAGGAGATAAAAGTCAGTGAAACAGCACACTGTGACAAGCCTATTCCTAAAAGCCTAAATGCCTATCAGCTTAGAAAAGTTTCCACTTGATGACACAAGAATGGAACCATCCCAGCCTGGGTGCCACCACTGGGAAGGCTCTCCCCCATGTTCCCGCTAGCTGTGCTTGTAATATTGGTGAGATCTTGGAAAACCTGGAACAGCCACTTACAGAGGACTTTTGAAATCAGGCTGAGGGCGGCATGTGATCATGGCTGCATTTCATAACTGGATCTCATGTGGCTCCTGGACAGCACTTTGGGCCCTCCAAATTTAGAGCCACCATGAAGCTCTTTGAAGACATTATGTCACCTAATTTAAGTGAATACATGAGGAGAGAACCATGCTAGTCCCCCTCTTTCTCCTTCACTCTAGACATGAGAATGGCACATACAGAGGAGACTCTCTTCTTTAGATCATCACTATGAGGAGGGTGGGACTAGCATGCACCTTTCCTCTATTGGAAAGCACAACACTTGAAAAAGTCTAATCCCTATCTGAGGTCCATGACTTACCTCTCAGACTGCAAGACTGGTTATGCCGTGTTGACAGCTGATCTTAGTTAAGCCTATTTTCAATTTTTCAAGGTCTCCCTGCTCCCTGTACCTTAAATGTGCCAATCTGTGAAAGATAATAATTCATTCCCATGTCTGCAATGAGGCAGCAGCCACAGCAGACCCTCAGGACAGGCTTGATGTGCTGGGTATTCAGAATCTTGCTTGCACAGGTAGTAGAAGCAATGCACATGAGGTTGTGCTCCAAGAGAACCAGTGAATGGGGAGACCTGTAGGCAGACAATGTAGCTAATCAAAATAAACGGTACATTCAAAATTAGAGATGGAAAGGACATTCAAAAATATTTTAAACACTGCCCAAAGACCCATGGTTCTCAAATGTGAAAAACCTGATAGAAAGGATCCTAGACTGGTGAGAAACCTTGCAGTTCAGAACTTATTCTGTGTAAAATTTGCGCATACATTTTTTGCACAGAAAACAGCATTTTGTTGCTGTTTCCTATACAGAAAATTCTAATTTTGGTGCAAAAATATATGCATGTATAAACTTTGCACAGAATAAATCCTGAACTGCAAATCATCTTAAAATACTGCACAGTTTTCAAATATTTTCTCCAAGTGAAAAGCAAGAAAATCACTAAAATTATATTTTGCTTTGCACAAGAGTGAAACTGTGAAGAATTGCATTCCTGTTCAACACTGGCCCTCCAAAGAATAGCTGCTCTTCCCTAACATCCTTACCAACTCCTTCCTTACCAAACCTACATCTGGCAGCTTTTGAACCTTTTTGTAGAAACAATTATCTTCCCCTTCCAGATGTTAGTGCCAGTTAAAGAAGTAAGGAGCCCTGGTGGCACAGTTGTAAAATGCCAGTACTGCAAGTCACCACGTTGCTAGTTTGATTCTAGTGGACTCCAAGGTTCACTCAGCCTTCCATCCTTTCGTAGGTCAGTAAAATGAGTACCCAGCTTGTGGAGGCAATTAGCTAACACACATTGGAAACTGTTTAATGCAGTGTAGATGTGTAAATAGCTGTTGCTTAAAACAATTTGTAAGCCGCTCTGATAGCCTTGTGGCTGAAGAGTGGGGTATAAATAAATGAATAATTTAAAAAAAGGGTTGGGTCCCCATTCACTTTCTGTGGATTTGTGAAAGGAGGAGAAGGCATTCCATTCCTGCTTGCAAAATTA
This sequence comes from Gambelia wislizenii, assembly GCA_030847615.1. Taxonomy (NCBI): domain Eukaryota; kingdom Metazoa; phylum Chordata; class Lepidosauria; order Squamata; family Crotaphytidae; genus Gambelia; species Gambelia wislizenii. The sequence goes on along the minus strand of JAUMIR010000002.1, from coordinate 312,697,513 downwards.
GACTGTGGATTACTGAAAAATCAGAGGATTAAGTGTAAAGCTTCAGGATCAAATCAAAGCACCTTTCAGCTGACACTCATAAGGCAAGCTTCCTTTCTCCAAACCCACATACAGTTTGTGAGAGAACTAGAATTCTCAGTGGAACTTGGGTAGTCTTGTAATATGTCCAGTGGGACATTCTGAGGATTTGTTTGTATATGGAAGAACTAGTATAGAATATCAAAACCTGACTGACAAGTACTGTGAATTCAGAGAAATGTTGGGTTCTATCAGGGATGGACAACATTCAGGCGAAAAGCTGCAGGGGACTCCAAAGTCCATTTAGTTACTTTCCTTAGCCTCTGACACTAACTCTGAAGTTGGCAGCATAGGCCAAATTTCAGAGCTGCCTACCACAAATATGCAATATTGTACTAAAGCAAGGTACTCCAAGAGTGGGTGTTTTGTTTGTGAGAACAATCATACCTGTCAGAGACTTCTGGGAGAACAGTTCTCTAAAACAAGGTACCTCCTTGCAGATTATCTTTTTAATAATTAAAACATATTTTGTGCAAATTAGAAGAGGTTCCCCTCCTATTTCTGGTTGCCAGGAAGAATTCTGGTGGTGCGTGGCAGCAGTAACACAGAGCACCTCCTGGAGTGGGATTGGAGGGGTGAAAAGTTGTCCCTGCTGACCCAATGAAGTTGTTCCCCATCTTCACATACCTTCCTACACTACACTAATGGTGTGTTGCTTATATGCTGCTGCTGCTTTTTGCATTGCCCCAGTAGTATGAAAATTGTGAGGACCACTTGTGGGACCACATCTATGGCAGCCACAGATGGAAACACAACTGAGTCACACTCACTAGAACAAACGGTTATCCTGGTGGTCATGCACACTGGGAAAATCTGTCATTTTTGCTTTCTCCCAGATTTGAATGTTCTAAACTTCAGATTTTCTCCAATCTATTACGAAATTTGCACATTTTTGCAAATCCTTCATAAACCAATTGAAATGAAATTTATCCCTATTTGTAATAGCCAAATTCAATTGGTACAGTTCCTCCCAGTATGGAACTCTGTTGTGCTTGCTCACCTCTATGTGTTAAAGGTGAAGAGCTTTCATATCTTATTGTTATCTTTCTGTCCTCAACTTTCTCACTCTTCCCTAAATGATTAAAACTGTACTGAATTGGTGGATGTGGATTACACCACTGTTAGCACAGCAAGGCATGGATTTTTTTTTCCATTGCTGTTTAGGCACTTTCTTTCTTTCTCCTTCCTCTTTAATTCTTGATTTCAGTTCTCTCTCTTTCTTATCCTGTTTCTCTCTGCCCCCTTGTCAGCTCCTGGTTAAATGTCCTTCCCTTCTCTCTTATTCTCATTCTCCTCTTCCCCATCTCTCATTCCTCCTTTCTTCCTTCCTAATCATCACAGCTACATTTATCTACATCCTTCTTCTCCATCATTGTTTCTCTCTCAAATCCCCCTTCTACTCCTACCCCATTTCTCCTAGCTACACTCTTCATCTTCTCATCCTCTTCCTGTCTGTCCAACTCTTTCTCTTTAGCCCTCTCTATAGAAGAAAACCTTGAAACCATGATTGGGATATGTTAAGATTTTGTCCTTTTTGAAGTTGTAAGTCCCATTACATTCCATAGGGCTTGCTTCTGAATAGACATGAATAAATAGCATTGCTCTGTGTTTTTAAAACAAAAATATGTACCAGTCTGGAAACGGGAAAAGTTTATTTGACTGGACTACACCCCCTCATGTGTCAAAATCAGAACTTGCAAAATTTTAAAAAATGTAACTTGGAAAATTTGAGTTTTTATGTTCAAAGCACAACTGGGGAAAAATTATTTGGTTGAACAACAATGTCCATTTCTTGTTCAAAATTGTGCTTAGGAAAAGTGTTCAAAACAGAGCTTGAAAAAGTTTGCAGGGGGCTGTTCAGAGCAGAACTGGGAAAATTTAATTCTAGCTAGTGAAATATTTTATCATTTGTTAGACTTTTTTTTAAAAAAATTGAATGATATGGTCATAGCAACTGTGACTAATGCTTAATGTACCATGCTTATTGACACTACCAGGTTTCATCTTCTATGATCTTATTAGGGGCCATGTCTAGATCTCAGGTTTGGCCCCAGAAAACTCAGGGTCTGGGATTTTTCTGACCTGACAATCCAATTTCTCTCACTTCAGGATTGTGTTGGAATACCTGGTTTTTATTTTATTTTCTGAACACAAAGAGATTTGCAAATCGTGGTATAGTCGTACAAAAACTGAAGTGAAATTCTCATCCATCCGTAGTGGCAACATCAAAATTCCATGGTCACTGCATTTGAGCAATCTTATTACAATCTTGCTTTTCCTTGTTCTGAATGTTAAAATCCAAACCCCAAAGAGCTGATGCTCCAGAGACTGGAACACGGAGCTCCAGTTTCTGATGCTCCAGAGACTGGAACACGGAGCAATGGATGCAAGCTCCAGGAACAGAGATTCCACCTCAACATTAGGAGGAACTTTTTGACAGTTAGAGCTGTTCAGCAGTGGAACACACTCCCTCAGAGCATGGTGGGGTCTCCTTCCTTGGAGGTCTTTAAACAGAGGCTGGATTGCCATCTGTCGGGGATGCTTTGATCAAGATTTCCTGCGTGGCAGGGGGTTGGACTTGATGGCGCTCCAACTCTGCAGTTCTATGACTCTATGATTCTATGATTCTATGAAAGAGCAGAATTGAACAAGAAAACTGATATATGCTAACCCTGAAGAAGAAAATAATATTGACATAAGAATCTGATGTCCTTCACTGCTCTCTTTCAAAAAACTAGAACTTTGCTCCTTACAACCTTTCCCTTCAGCTCTGCTCACAATACTCATTAAGTTGCCAAGCAAACATTTTGGGTCAACAAGAGGTTGAGGCATAATCTGAAACCTCTGTGGGTAGATGATGGGAGTTGAAGCAAAGTGCTTTCGGTATTAAATACTACAATGCAATGACCTCTTTTCTTAAATCTTTTGTGACAAATGGAAGAGTGTATATCAATGTTCACAAGAGTGAATCCACCAGCTATAGCTGGAAGCAAGATTCAGGTATGCCAATCTGCATGGAAAAAAATATGGTAAGGGAATGTGAGCTCTATTTGCTTTCATGGCTGCAAGTAGCTTCTAATGTTGGCTTAAGGATTGGAATGTGTAGAACATTTACAACAGTCTAATTAAAATAGATGCCAGAAATCATATTTTATCACTGCCCCCCGCACAAGCCCATTGGCCAATCCAGTTTCCTTTATGACATTTTAATTGGGCCATAACAAATGAAACTAAAAAAAGACATTTCGTTCTCAACAGCTGCACACAAAACATCAGGTTCTTCCAATATTCAAAATGAAAACATGCAGAAGAGAGAACTGGGCCGGAAAAATATAAATGAATCAGAGGCAGGGTGAAGACTTGCCATGAAGAAAAAACACACTCAGTTCAACAGGTTAATCCTGTCACAGAAACAAAATCAGATACAGCCATGTCAGTGTCTGATGACATTAAGGACTGATGACATTAAGCCATGTAAGCTAAATAAATAAATACATGCTGCTTTTTTTTTTGTTGTTTTGCACTCATGCTCAGAAAAGCCAGGAGAGGAACATTTTCTGACTAGTGATTCTGATTACCTCAAAACTTCAGCAGGAAGCCATTGATAAGCCTTAAACTTATACTCTTCAGTCATTATTGATACAGTGCTCTTTTAACTAGATTTTGCTAGACAGAGAGTTGAAAAGCTGCCGGCATTGACCTTCACTCAAACTGCTTGTCAGTTTTCTCACCAAGGGCTTAGTTACACGGTGAAAAAAACCCGTGAAGAATTTGCCAAGATTCCTAATTGTTTACATGCATTGCACCACAAAGTCACCTCTTTCAGAAGGAGGGGGGCACAAAAACCCATTAGTAATGCACAAAAGGATTTTGGGACTTTTCCCGACATTTTTTGAAAAGTAGCGCATTTTCCATAGTCTAAACAACCATTACACTATGTGCTGTGTGAATTACCAGCAATCTTTTGATACATTCACAGCAGAGCTTTGCCATGATTGGTTGAACTCAACAGGGAGGGGTATGGACAAGGAGGGGATGGAGGAAAGATCCATGTTGTTTCCAGCCATGAAAAAGACTGTGAGTGCTAGCCTTGTGTGTGTATGTGTGTCTTTTCTTTTCTCCCTCCCACCTTGCTACTTTCAGTCTCTCTGTGTGTGAATGATCATTGTCTCCTCTCCTGAAATCGCGTCCCTTCCCTTCTCCCTGTCTTGTGCTTATCCACGAAAAAGACTGGAGTGCTAGCCTTGTGTGTGTGTGTGTGTGTGTGTGTGTCTTTCCTTCTCTCCCTCCCACCTTGCTACTTTCAATGTGTGAATGATCGTTGTCTCCCCTCCTGAGATCGCATCCCTTCCCTTCTCCCTGTCTTGTTCTTAGCCACGAAAAAGACTGAGTGCTAGCCTTGTGTGTGTGTGTGTCTTTCCTTCTCTCCCTCCCACCTTGCTACTTTCAGTGTGTGAATGATCATTGTCTCCCCTCCTGAGATCGCGTCCCTTCCCTTCTCCCTGTCTTGTGCTTAGCCATGAAAAAGACTGGAGTGCTAGCCTTGTGTGTGTGTGTCTTTCCTTCTCTCCCTCCCTCCATGCTATCTTGTGCCCAGCTGCTGCGATCTGAAGAATTAAGCAAGCCTTTTCCAGTCTCTCTTGTGTGTGTGTGAATGTTTGTCTCAGGCATTCCTGTGGTAATCAGAGGATGTGCTTGGGAGACCACGCCCCCGTCTCAGTCTGTGTGTGAATATCAAAGCGGACAACAGCTGAAAAATAAACCGATAGACCAATTAAGCATTATATCATCTGAACGATGCAGTACAGCTACGAAACAGTGATAAAGCGCAAATTACCGCAATAAAAACTGTCGTGTAACTGAAGCCCAAGAGAAAGATAAGGAGCCCTTTAGAAAATATATAAAAAGGAAGCACATAAATAACCATGTTAGCAATGGACAGAGTAGTAAAATAGAAATAAAAATCCAAGGTTCTATTTGAATGAGCACTGAACAATTGTACACCTGTTTGAAGATCACCAGACCTTATCAAAATTTGTTGAATCTGCAAAGTTGGGAATTAAATGTCAATCAAAACTCATAATTACAGGTAAAACATGGGGAACATTTCAAGCTCTCAACAATATAAAAGCCTCTAGTTTAATAGAATTGGAAGGGTGAGTAAAATACTTTGTTGTTTTGGAAAACTGAATTTATCTGGAGAACAATATTACAGCCATGATCCTACACATGTTCAGTGTAGCATAAAGATACACTAGCATAAATTTGTCTGGATCTCACAATTGTGCACTTAACTGGGCATTGGGTATCAAGTCCTTTAGCTCACCCATTGAACAATGGTTGACACAACTTTAGAATTTGGAAATGTTACTGAGAGGGGTGCTACAGCTCCCAGAATCCCACAGCAAGCATGGTCTGCAGCTGAGGGAGTCTGGAGGTTGTAATCAAAGACCTAAATCCAACTGTGTTCTAACATAGATGTTATAGCTCCATGTCATCAGTACAACACTGAAGTCTACTTTTTCTTTCTCTCTACCAAATTCCATGGAAGCCATTTTGGTGCTAAACCAGTCAGTGTTGGGTATCAGTAACAGACTAAATTCAGACAAAACAGAGGTGCTCCTGGTCAATCAAAAGGCAGAGAAGGGAATATGGATTTAACCCCACTCTAGATGGAATTATATTCCTGTTGAAGAGAAAGGTTAACAGTTTAAAGGTCTTTCTGGATTTAGTCTTGGGCCTCAATGCTCAGTCCTCCATAGTGGTCAGGAGAGGATTTGCCCAATTAAATTTACTGCAACAACAGTGTTTATTCCTGGAAATGTCAGATCTGGCCTTAATGGCATAAGGCTTAGTTATATCCTATTTGGATTACAGCAATACAGTCTGACCAGAACTGTCATTGAAGAGCATTCAGAAACTCCAGTTGGTCCAAAGAGCTACAGCTAGATTGTTAACTGGGGCTGACTACATGCAATACAGAACTCCCTTGTTCTAACAGCTCAATTGAGTACCATTCTGTTTTCAGGCACAATTCAGACTGCTAGTTATGACCAATTAAGCCTTGGGTTCAGGCTATCTGGACCCTGCCTGGACCCTGAGATCTTCAGTAGAGCCCTTCTCTTTGTCCCTCGATCCTCCCAGGCCTGTCTGGAGGCAATGAGAGAGACACAATTTTCGGTGCTGAAACTCACTTCCTAGAGAGATCAAAATGGGTCCCTCCTGGCTGTTCTTTCATCAGTCAGACTTTGTTTTATTATTCTAATGGGCTTTTAGGAACATAGTATTTTTTAATGAATGGGCTCTAATAAGATGGTGTACTTTTTTAAACCCGCATCTTCTAAAATGTAATTTAAAATGATTTGCAATGTTATGTTACGTGCCTTGACACCCCCACTCCTGGAAGTGAGTCATACACTCAGACAATCTGAGTCATACACTCAGAGTGTGCTCAGACAATCAAGTCACTGGAACACCCATTATTCTGCAAATGGTTATTTTTCACACTTCTCTTACACACAAAGAGAAAGTTGCCTGAAACCCATCCAGTCATTAACAGCAATTAATAAAACCAGAGATTCCCATTGGCAGCCATCGGAGTAGTATTGGGGAATGAGAGATATGGCTGGAACAGAGCGAACAAATGTTGCAAGAGAAGACGGGATCGCTGTTTGAAAGCTATCCCGTCTTCAGTTCCCTCTGTTTCCCAGAATGGCTTGGAAAGCAGACCAACCATTCCACAAAACCTCACTCTGCACCTCTGCAATGCCAGATCGGTGAGGAATAAGACCCATATCATCCAGGATCTTCTCTTCGATGAGGACGCCCACCTGGCTTGCTTCACGGAGACCTGGCTGGGAGAGGATAGTGCTGTCACATGGGCGCAGGCCCTCCCAGTCGGGTACTCTGTTAGCGAGCAGGTGAGGGGAAGTGGGTGGGGGGGCGGAGTGGCTCTACTCCATAAGAACCACCTGACCTTGACCAGGATACCTGCCCGGAACACAGCCCACTTCGAGTGTATATACCTAAGCCTGAAGACCAGGGACAGCTTGGGGATTCTGCTAGTCTACCGGCCACCCCGTTGTTTAGCAGACTCCCTAACTGAACTGACACAGCTGGTCTCAGAGCTGCTGCTGGAGTCCCCCAGACTTTTGGTTTTGGGGGACTTCAACATCCCGCTTAACAGGTGCGGCTTGGGAGTTCATGGAGACCATGACAAACATGGTCCTATCCCAATTGGTCAACGGGCCCACGCATTGTGCGGGTCAAACGCTCAATGCGGTCTTTAGTTCAGATCAGGCATATCTGTGGGTGGAGGTAATCAGTACCTCTGCTTTGTCATGGACGGATAATTTCCTGGTCAAGATGGAACTTAGAGCCTACATCTGCCCCACCGGGGGTGGTGGACTCATTAAAATGGTCCGCCCTCGAAGGCTAATGGAACCTATGGGTTTCCAGAAAGCCTTAGAGGGTTTAATGGTTGGAAATGCCGGTGATCCTGTCAATGCTCTGGTTAATACGTGGAACACCGACCTTATCAGAGCTATCGACACGATTGCTCCCAAGTGTCCTTGCCAACCCGCTTCTAACTGTAGGCCATGGTATACACCTGAGCTTAGGGAAATGAAGCAGTTTGGACAATGACTAGAGCACAGGTGGCGGAAGACTCGACTCTTATCTGACAGAACTCGCCATAGGAACTTTCTTTGGTCCTATCAGGAGGCGATGCGCACAGCGCAAAGATCCTTCTCCTCTGCATGTATTGCGTCTGCAGAGTCCCGTCCAGCAGAGCTGTTTAGGGTGGTGAGGGAGCTGGCGCAGGTGTCCCCTGTGCCAAATCCCCTGCTTAACCCGACGACTGCCTGCTGTGATGCATTTAATAACTTCTTTGCAGATAAAATCTCTCAGATAAGAGCCAACCTAGATGCCACTATTGTAACAGAAACAATGGACGAGGTGTCCAGCGACTCCGCCAATGTAATCATACTGGATCAGCTGCAATCTGTGAGTACCGATGACGTGGACAAGCTCCTTGGTAGTGTGAGGAAAACGACCTGCCCCCTCGACCCTTGCCCATCTTGGCTGGCTGTCCAGTGAGGGGATGCATTGCGGAAGTTCCTTGTGAGCATCATCAATGCATCCTTCAGGGAAGGATATATTCCATCATGTCTAAAGGAGGCAGCTGTTAAGCCTATTTTGAAAAAACCTTCCCTGGACCCCCTGGCTATGAATAATTATAGGCCAGTCTCTATTACCATTTTTGAGCAAGGTGATCGAGAGGGCGGTTGCTCTTCAACTCCAAGCTGTCTTGGATGAAACCGATTACCTAGACCCATTTCAAACTGGCTTTAGGACAGGCTTTGGGGTTGAGACTGCCATGGTTGCTTTGACCGACGATCTGCGTCTGAGCATCAACAGGGGTAGTGTGACCCTGTTGGTGCTCCTAGACCTCTCAGCGGCTTTTGATACGATAGATCACAGCATTCTTCTGGATCACCTGAAGGAGTTAGTCATCGGAGGCACTGCTTTGCAGTGGTTCCGGTCCTTCCTCTCAGGCAGGACCCAGAGAGTGCTGCTTGGGGACAGTAGCTCCAGTAAAAGGGAGCTTACCTGTGGAGTACCACAGGGTGCTATTCTGTCCCCGATGTTATTTAACATCTATATGAAGCCGCTGGGTAAGATTATCCGGAGTTATGGAGCTGGGTGTTATCAGTACACTGATGACACTCAGATCTATTTCTCCGTATCTCGTTCGTCGGTCTCGAATTCTGACGGCATCTCTTCTCTCAATGAATGTCTTCGGGCAGTAATGGGTTGGATGAGGAAAAACAGATTGAGACTGAATCCAGACAAGACGGAGGTGCTCACGGTAGCGGCCCCAAAACCAAGAATTGGGTTGCAATCTGCAGTCCTGGATGGGGTCACACTCTCCTCCAGTGACTGTGTTTACAATCTAGGGGTGTTCCTTGACTCATCGCTCCTGAGGACAAATCAGGTAAATACGACAGTCAGGAGCGCTTGTTATCAGCTTCGGCTGATATGCCAGCTGCACCCTTTTCTGGAAGTAAGGGATCTTGAGACCATTGTGTATGTGCTGGTAACCTCACATCTTGATTTCTGTAATGCACTCTACATGGGGCTACCCTTGTGCTTAGTTCAAAAATTACAGCTGGTACAAAATATGGCAGCCAGGCTAGTTTCTGGAACATCTAGGAGGGACCACATTACTCCGGTTCTGAGGTCCCTCCACTGGCTAGCTATCAGCTTCCGGGCCCAGTACAAGGTGTTGGTTATCACCTTTAAAGCCCTAAATGGCTTGGGCCCAAGCTATCTCAGGGACCGCCTTCTCCCTTATAATCCTCCCCGCGCTCTCCAGTCCTCTGGGAGGAATTTGTTGCAGCCACAAAGACCTAGGCTGGTGACCACCTCCCAATGGGCTTTCTCGGCTGTCACCCCCAAAGTGTGGAACTGCCTGCCGGATGAGATCCACCTATTGACATCATTAGACAGCTTTAAAAAGGCTGTCAAGATGGTTCTCTTCAGGCAGGCTTTTCCGGAATAGCTAACCCCGGCCTCAGGAACCCCCTCTGGAGGTTACTTCTGGACCTCCAAACTGATGCTGCTTGCACAAAAGGGTGTTTAATAAATTGTATTATATACTGATTTTAATTTGTATTAATTTAATGTTTTAAGGGGGGGAGGGATTTTGAGTTGTTTTATACTGTGTACTATTTTATTGTTGTAAGCCGCCCTGATTGCTCGCAGAGGGGCGGGATATAAATAAATTTTATTATTATTATTTATTATTATTGTCTTACCATGGGAAACTCACTCAGGTATTGTTTCCTACTCAAAACAGCCCTTATGGGTAAATATTGAGTATAAATATTACCCCCAAACACAGCCTGACTGTGCTCAGTTTCCCAGAGGTCGTCAATCTGCCAGATAGCTGGGTCACCCCACACACATTGCCATACCTCTTTGCTGCACAAACTCCTCTTTGTCTGACAGGCATATTATAGCCCATCATTCTGAACTCTATTCTTCTATCCCAATACTTCCTAGTTTCTTTGATAGCCTTGTGTGATTGCTTGAAGCTTAAGTGTATGTGTCAGCATTCTGTAATTATGTTTCAATAAAAAACATTTTTATTTTATTTCCTGGCTTGGAATCTTGTCAGTGAGTACTGGTATACATAGGTCCAAAGATCCCATAGTTACCCAGCCTCTTGCAGCCTAATTTGAGTTAATTAAAATTCCCCAATAAAATATTAGAATTTGATTGACACAAGTGGGTTCCCATAAACCCCATGCAAATCGGATAACAGTTATTGACAGAAAATTATATTTTCAGGATAATCTTTGGTCTGTCTTTACCATACACCATGAGTCCAAGTTCTGGGAGGATACACAAACAAATATATATAAAGAGGAAATCATCATCACCATCACCATCATCCCAGCTAGAGTAGACCCACTGATTCAGTGGGATGCATGTCTCTGTTGATGTTATATTCAATAGTTGATTCAATGGGTTTACTCTAGTTGGGACTAGCAATTGGATGTAGGCTTTAAAAAATATTTTTCCCCTCAAGATCTGGACAACCCTAACTCCTATTGTTATTTAAATTTTTAATTGATCACAAATGTCAGTTTAGCATTTTACTGCAATGTGCTTTAGACCAATGCCGCTCAAAGTGATGGTCCACGAACTGGTACCAGTCTACAAGCCACCAAATGCTAGTCTACAGAGGGTTCCCAGGAAAGAAAGAAACAGTTGAACTCAATGGGTACAAATATTGTGCTGGTTCTTGGCATACTCAGTGTGTGTGTGTGTGTGTGTGTGGCTGCTGCCCCCCCCCCATCAGACAGCTCAAGAAGCACTGCTTTAAACAATACAAATCCATGACTTGCATTTACTCAGTGTTAAGACTGGAGATTACATAGGAAACCCCTTTTCTGTATATAGCTATATATAAACAATGCCTCTCCTGAAGGACAATAAAGGAAGACTGTTGGTGACCTACAGATAAAAAAAATCAGTTCCCCCAACCACATAATTGTTTCTGTGAATTTGTCTCAGATATCCAAAGCAATGTTAACTGGTTTAATCTAAAACAAAGCAATGAATACAAAAAACTGAAGTTCTCGCTATGTCGATTTTTTTTGTTCTTTCCAAATTCATCAAAACTTTTATTCAAACTAAAATTTGGTTGACTGAATTCTGTCAAGGAGATAAGAACAGAGGGGGAGCATGTAAGCGGGGACATAATAAAGTGTATGTTGAAGGAGAATCATGGGAGGTATGAAGTTTTGGCCTTCTGTTTCTAATAGAGGCAGAGATGCTAAAAGCAAAATGGAGGGAGACAGGGAGAAAAAGAGCACTGACAGTGGGCCATAGGAGGGGGTTGCAGTGAGAGGACAAGAGAAAAAAATGGAAAACAACCAGAAAATATGCAAATATGGATATGATTTATGAGAAGGTACAGCATGGTTGTGTTCACAGATACTGTATGTCATCCAATTAGAAAGGCACCAGGTTGCTGCTACTATTTTGAGAGGAAGAAGTTATTCCAGTAGACTCCCTATAGCTTCCAAGGCTGTAGATCAAGCCAGTAAGAAAAACAATTGTAGGTACAGAGTAACCATCAAAAACAGTCTAATGCCTAGCTCAAGATGCTTACAAGACAAATTTCAGTAGTATGTTTGTGGAGGAGGTAATGAATGAGAGAAAAACAGGAGGAAAAGGAAAGATAGGGATATAAGACTGGTTAAGATACAGTTTCTAAACTTTCCTCTCACTTGTATGTATTAGAATATATCATTAAGAACATATTAGAACATATTAAGGTTCAGATTGAAGGAACTTCTTGCATTTCCTAAGGAAGAAAACCATATTAGTCAAGTAACACACACATATACTCACATACCGTCAAGCTAAATTGGCCACACAGAATATATATGGTACAGTTAGGCAATGAATTAAGCTTGGCATTGGGTGATCTACTGGAACACATTGATTATCAGATTATCAGACAAATTTTGAATGGGATCCAGGAAATGGTAGCACATTTGTAGCACTTAGCTAGACATATAAGCACTTTCAATGTTTTGCAAAGAGATATTGATTTTTTAGCAGACTAACCAGATTACCCATGAAAGCAGAGGAATCAATCTGAAGGCCATCAGGAATCTTGAAGCTCCTTACTAACTTACAAACACATCCCTTATGAATGGAAGCTGTCATTCTGACGTAAAAGAACTATCAACTAAATACATTTTATATATATATTTATGCTATCTCTTTCTTTAGGTTTATAATACTTTATGTATGAACACTGCCTTCTACATGAAGGTTCTGCACAGAAACTTGTGTATCTAGAAACCAATCAATATGTTTCAGTTGGAACCTCTAGTTGATGTTGGCAATGCTTTTTCCCCTGAGCCACTGCATTGCAAAGGTGCAAATTCAAACACATATCATGTGTTTAACAGTTCCCACTCTGATAGATCAAAGGGGTGTAGTATATTTTGATTCCAGGTGGAGTCTTAACAAAACCCCTCCCCTTGGTCAGATGTGGGCTAAATCAGGGCTTCTCAGGCTATATGATGTGGGGGACAAGCAATTATTGTTTTCCATTGTGCCAGGGATCAGCACTAAATTTGTGTCCATTGGGTACAATTGCTACTTTCTTTTCTAGAAACTTGCCAGGGACTGGAAGGCACTGGCTCAAGAACTGGCACTGGTCCAAGGACCATCACTGAGTGGTATTGGGCTAGGTGAAACTACTGCTAAGTGGATTTGTAGCTAATTGATGCAGTATACCCCCCAAATGCTCACTATTTTCTCCTCATTAACTTGGAGGTAATTGACAAATGAGGTGTCAAAGGGTTATGGATATGCACATCAGATTTTGCGATGACACCAAATTGGGTGGGCTACAGCTAGTTGATAGCTTAGAAGAAAAGAGCAAGGTTCAAAATATGGACATAATTGAGAAATGGGCCCAAATTAGCAAACTGAATTTCAATATATATATATGGATGACAGCTGTGTAAGCAAAGCGTGCTTGCACCCCACTTCTATTGCACCCTACTTCCAAGGCACCCCAATTCTGGAATGTTAGCATTGGCTGTAGGCCTCAGAAACTGGCCAGGCTTGGTTCATTATTGTGGCCTTTTACAAGGGAAAAGACAGGATGGTCTCAGAAAAGGTCATTTCTGGTTTTTCCCTGGAAAGGAAGGCCTGGGGCTAAGAGGCCAAAAGACACATTCCACATAAATGGGAGATTAATGGATGGGAGAAACCCTTTTGTGCTTGCTGATTGTGAAATTTCCTCTCCTCTGCTCCCAACCTAAAAGAAGTTGCTCAAAGCTGTTAAAATCCAATCATTGGACATTAAGAAACACATTTAGCATCTTCCTCACCTTTTGTCAAGACCAGGAAACTCATTGTGCAATCCATGAAGGCTCATGGAATTCATTGTTTAAACCATGAAACAACCAATCCCCTCAGGTGTATCTGGAGGTATAAAAGATTCTCCAAAGCATGCCTCATTGGCGCACATCCAGTAACAGGGAGACACTCTGTTTCTGTGTGCTGCCACATGCAGTTTCCTCCATCCACTCTGCCAGATTGACTACAGGACAGGTAATATTATCCCAGGAAAACCCTCTTGCAACCCTCTATCCCATGTTTTCCTACTGTTTCTTTCTATAGCCTTGAGTGAATGCTTCTTCTGGGTGAATGTGAGTATGTTTGGTGTTATTTTTGAACTCCTTAATAAAAAAACATACTTAGTTTTAAATCTGTATGTATTCCATCCAGACGAGTACTGGTATAATTGGTTTTCAGATTCCCTTGTTACCCCCTCTTTTACGTAGCTAAGTCGAGTTGCTGCTAATTTCCCCAGCATATTAGAAACTCGATATTTTCTTGGAATTTTCCAAGGAACATTTTGCGTAACAGCTGTATAAGTGAAAAATATATAGAGAAGGGGTGGGAATCATGTGGCCTACCAGATTGTTGTTGAACTGCAACTACTAGCAGTACCTTACCTTTAGCTATGCTGGCTAGGGCTGCTGGGATATGCAATCCATGAAGGTCACATGATTCCCACTGCAGATCTAGGGATTTTAGTATAAAGCAAGTAAGACATGAATGGATCGTGGGGATGCAAAGAGCATTGGCAAATCATCAGTGAGAAAGTGTATCTCAACATCTGGCATGAAAGCAGTACATGTAAAAAGTATCTAGGGGTCATAGTAGATCACAAGTTAAACATGATTAAGAGGGTGATGCACCAACCTAAATAAATAAATAAATAAATAAATAAATAAAATTTTGGACTGTATCAACAGGAGTATAATGTCCAGTTCAAGGGAAATAGTAGTCCCACTGTATTCTGCTTTGGTAAGACCTCACTTGGAAGATTGTATCCAGCCATCACTGGAATCAGCCAGAATGATATCGACAAACTGGAGCAAGAAAGGCAACCAAATTGATCAAAAGTTTGGAAACCAAGCCTTATGGAGAATGACTCAGGGATCTGGGTATGTTTAGCTTGGAGAAGAAAAGACTGATAGGCAAAATGACAGCTATCTTTAAATATCTGAAGGGATGTCATGTAGAAGATGGAGCAAGCTTGTTTTCTGTTGCTCCAGAGACTAGAATATGAACCAATAGATTCAAATTACAAGAAAAGAGATTCCACTTAAAAAACATTAAGAGGAACCTTTTTAACTGTAAAAGCTGTTCAACAGTGGAACAGAGTGCTTTGGAGGCTGGTGGACTCTCCATCTTTTAAACAGAGGTTGATGAGCATCTTTCAGGAAAGCTTTAACTGTGTACCTGCATAGCAGGATTTTGGACTACATAGAATCATAGAGTTGGAAGAGACCTCAAGGGCCATCCAGTCCAACCCCCTGCCATGCAAGAATATCACAATTTATGAGATATTCCTGACAGATCAAATCATTCCTGACAGATGGCCATCCAGCCTCTGTTTAAAAACCACCAAAGAAGGAGACTCCACCACACAATGAGGCAGTGCATTCCACTTCCGAACAGCTCTTACTGTCAGAAAGTTCTTCCTAATGTTTAGGTGGTATCTCTTTTCCTGTATTTTGCATATTTTGCTCTGTGTCCTAGTCTCTGGAGCAGCAGAAAGCAAGCTTGCTCCATCCTCAGTATGACATCTCTTCAAATATTTAAACATGGTTATCATGTCCCCTCTCAACCTTCTCTTCTCCAGACTAAACATGCCCAGCTCCCTAAGCCGCTCCTCATAGGGCATGGCCTCCAGACCTCCCACCATCCTTGTCGGCCTCCTCTGGACATGTTCCAACTTCTCAGTATCCTTCCTGAATTGTGCCCAGAACTGGACACAGTATTCCAGACTTCCAGGTGAAGTCTGATGAAAGCAGAATGCCGTGGCACTATTACTTCCCTTGTTCTAGACATTATACTCCTCTTAATGCAGCCTAGAATCACATTGGCTTTTTTAGCTGCTGTATCACACTGCTGACTCATGTTATGCTTGTGGTCCACTAAGACTCCTATCTCCTTTTCGCATGTACTGCCCTCAAGCCATGTGTCATCCCTCCTATATCTGTGCATTTCATTTTTACTGCCCAGGTGTAGTATCCTACATTTCTCCTGATTGAAATTCATTTTGTTAATATTGGCCCAGCTTTCTAATCTGTTGAAGTCATTTTGGATTCTGATCATGTCCTCTGTGGTATTAGCTACCACTCCTAATTTGGTGTCATCTGCAGACTTGATAAGCATACCCTCTATTCCCTCATCCAAGTCATTGATAAAGATGTTGAATAGCACTGGACCCAGGACAGAACCCTGTGCACCCCAATAGTCACTTCTCTCCAGGATAAAGAGGAGCTATTGGTGACTACCCTTTGGGTTCGGTCAGTTAACCAATTACAAATCCACCTAACAGTTGCATTGTCTAGCATGTTACTAACTTCTTTGCAAGAATATCATGGGTGCCATTGAGGTCTCTTCCATCTCTGTGAATCTATCACAAACATCATAATAGCCCATGAAAAAAATGGTCAACTGTAAAAAGGTTTTTCCCATTTGCAGACTTTTGGTAAAAATCGATTTGCACAAAAACATTGCTTTTTCCTACAAAAGATCCTGAGCTTTGCTCACACAGAAAACAGTGCATTTGTCTCACACAAACACAGGCACATACACACAAAGTTATACTGCACAAAATACAGTTGCTTTTTCAAAAAGACTGGGATGCTTTTTGTAAATGATTTGGTTGCAAGGTAGTGCCAATAAATAAATAAATGAAAATGAAAAAACTATGAAGAATACGCAAAAACTTTTATAATCTTACCTAGCAGGGTGAACACTTTTGACTTCCCCCCCTTCTTGTCTGTGAAAATGAAATAAGCATATCTCATTTAATGAAGTGGTTATGTTCCTGGGCTTTACTTTTTTAATGGGAATTTTGGTACCAGAGGTAGAAATAACATGAAAAGAATAGGGATAAGTTCCTATGCTACCAAATAAAAAAAAATAAAAAAATCCCCCAACAATTAAATGTATTTCAGCATACTTGTTATTTAAAACTAACAACATGCACATGTGAAATGAAACAATCAGACCAGGTAAGCATTGTATAAGGAAACAAAACATGTTGAACTTTTGGGAGACTACTTGAAGACTTCTTCCAAAAGGGATGATTTTTCTCTTCTATCCGCTTCCATTTTTCTTATGATTTCCATTTTAATGGCAAAAACTTAGCAATCTACACTTTTTCAACATGCCAGGTTAACTGGTGAGGCAGGCTAATCTGTTTCCTCCTTTTCTTTCTGTTTTGCTCTTCACACATGCTCAGTAAGTGATTCTGGAGGCAGCTGGTTTACCTTACCTGTTGTACCTAAGTGCACATAGCTACAATAGGATCACCTAGAATGGAATCTCACTCTTTCCCAGGCCAAACTTATTGCATGTTTACTGCAACCTAACACTGAAAGCCAGTCTTTCTCTGACCCTCCTTCACCATCCTCCCAACACCAATGTTGCATAAAGCTTCCAGTTAGACAGAAGACAAAAAAAAAAAAAAAAGGCAGGCTGGGCTGGGTTCCCATAAAAAAGGCTTTGTAAAAAAAGAGCTTCTTTGTCACAGATTTTGTTAACTGAGGTATGCCTGTACAAGAAAATGTACATCCCTCTTAAGCAGTGAGATGCAGCAGCTAAAAAACCGTAACCCCATGAACAGAACTAAAGTGTCCAGACCAAATGAAGCTATGACACTACTCTATTCTACTTTACTCAGGCCCCGTCTACACAATGAAAAAAAATCTGTACGGCATTTCAGTCGTTAGAATCTGATCCGCCATGTACACACAATCAAACACTCGAATGGCTGTACAGATTTTTTTTGGAATCCAGCAAATTTACTGAATGCCCAAATGCCAGACTTTATGGGGGAATTCGTGGCCCCCCCCTTCTGAATGCTATGTTTATGTTCGAATGATCATTTGTACAAAGGCTCAATTTTTCGAACGCCATACAGATTTTTTTCATCATGTAGATGGGGCCTTAGACTTCACCTGGAGTGTTGTGTCCATCTGTGGACACCTGATTTTAAAAAGGATATCAACGAACTGGAACAAGTCCATAGGAGGATTGCAAAGATGGTGAAAAGGAAAGAAACCATATCCAATAAGGTAAGACTGAACCATGTGGGTATGTTTAGTCTGGAGAAGAGACAATTAAGAGATGACATGACAACCATCTCCAAATATTAAAAAGGCAGTAACATATATGGTATAACCAATTTCTTTCAATTGTTCTGAAGAGTAGGACCTGAATAAATCAGTTCAAATTTATTAGGGAAAAAAAACCCTAAATGGCAGGAGGAATTTATTGATGGTTTGAGCCATTCAATATAATAACCAATTATCTTGGAAGACAGTAGACACTCTCATTAGAGTTTTTTAAGCAGAGGATGGATGGCCACCTAGCATACATTAGCAGTAGATTTCCTGCCTCAGCAGGAGACTAGACAATTCGTGCATCTACTCCGTAGAAATAATGCAGTTTGACACCACTTTAAATGCTGTAGCTCCATCCTATGGAATCCTGGGATTTGTAGTTTCACAAGGTCTTTTGCCTTCTCTGCCAAAGAATGTTGGTACCTCGCCAAACTAGAAATCCAAGGATTTTGTATGATGGAGCCATGGCTGTTAACACGGTGTCAAACAGCATTATTTCTACAGTGTAGATGCACTCTAAGTGATCTAAGTACTCTTCAAACTCTCACCTTCTGCTATTCCCACAAATAGTATTGGGCAACTGAAGACAGAAAAAACAATGCTGTTTTCTGTGCAAAAATATACAATTTTTTCACAGAATAAATCCTCAACTACAAATCCCCAATTACAAATTTTGCATGTGTTTTTTTGCAAAGGAAACAGCATTTACTGGAATAGCAACAACAACAGTAGCAGCAGCAACAACAACACTAATGTTGTGCTCAGGGCCGGTTTAACCTGTCTGCCAAATCAGCATTGGCAGGGGGCCCCGAGGTCAAGAGGGGGCCCCATGTTGGCCTCCTTAATCTGACGAAGGAGACAGCCAGGAGACAGCCGGGAGGAGCCCTCTCTTATCCTCCTCTTCCAAAAACCTCCTGCTGCTTTTTTTAAAAAAACAAACAAAACAGCCTCTCCAAAACTAAAGAGAAAGAGAAAGAGAAAGAAACAGCAGCCCTCCATGGCAGAAGCTGGAGGGAGAGGCATGTCGGAGACAATGAGTGTGTGTGAGAGAGAGAGAGACAGGGAATTTGAGGGTTGTCTCCCTCAGAAAGGGCTTCTTTCTTTCCTTTCCTTCCTTGCACATAGATTCCCTCCAGCCCATCTTTCCAGCTCCTTTTAACATGTCTTGGGTCCTCTCCCCTCCCTTTCCCCCTTGGTCTTCTTCAGCTTCCTCCCCTTGCTGCCAGCTGAGTTCAGCCTGCAAAAGAAATTTGTGTGTGTTTGCCTATGTGCCTTCAAGTCATTTCTGACTAAGGCCAACCTACCATGGGGTTTTCTAGGGAAGGTTTGTTCAAAGGGGGTCTGCCTTTGACTTCCTTTGAGGCTGAGAGAGTGTGACTTGCCCAAGGTCAGCCAGTGGGTATTCATGGCTGAGTAAGGATTCAAACCCTGGTCTCCACAGTCATAGGGCAATTGTGAAACTTCTACAACACTCTAGCTCTTTTAACAGAAGAATATAAAGAATATAAAGAAAAATTTGGAGTAATATTGCTGGGAACAATGGTTTCATTGTTGTCACTAAAACACCAGTATCGCATTAGTGTTATGTGAGAGGCATTGGCCTAGAGCAGTGGTTCTTAACCTTTTCTTTACCAGGGAGCCCCTTTAAATATCTTTTGTTGCCCCAAGACTTAACTCAAGATTTAAAACCCTAATAATAATAGCTAATAATAATAGCTAACGACAACAGCAATACAATTACACCATCCATTAAACTTTCCCTCAGAGATACTCTTGCTTCTTCCTGCAAGTCTTTGGCTGGAGTGGATTGAATAGCGATGTGCAGGCCAAGCCAGTCAGCCTTTGCCTTGGTTCCTGTCATGTGGCTACTCCACTACAGGGAGGAGGTGGGCCAAGCAGCCTTCAAGCCTTTGTGGACCCCTTGTGAGGACACTGCAGACCCCAAGTTAAGAACCACTGGGCTAGAGAATGCTGGAAAAGGAACAATGCAACCAGACCTTGAGGAGGGTGCTGGCAGGGGGATTCTGGGAGGTGTAATCCAAGAGTAACTTTCCCAGGCTCTGAATGCAGCCTAGAATCATAGAATCATAGGGCTGGAAGGGACCCCAACAGCGATCCCATCAGATCAGCTTCTGCCCTGCAGGAACACACAATCCAAGCATTCCTGACAGATGGCCATCCAGCCTATGTTTTAAAAAACCCAAAGAAGGAGACTCCACCACACTCCAAGGTGACAGTGTATTCCACTTCCAAACAGCTCTTACTGTCAGGAAGTTCTTCCTAATGTTTAGGTGGATTCTCTTTTCCTGTAGTCTGAGTTGATTGTTCCATGTCCTAGTCTCTGGAGCAGCAGAAAACAAGCTTGCTCCATCCTCAGTATGACATCCCTTCGAATACTTAAACATGGCTATCATGTCCCCTCTCAACCTTCTCTTCTCCAGGCTAAACATACCCAGCTCCCTAAGCTGTTCCTCATAGGGCGTAATGGCTTCCAGACCTCGCACCATCCTTCTCAGTATCTTTCTTGAATTGTTGTGCCCAGAATTGGAAACGGTATTCCAGGTGAGGTCTGACCAAAGCAGAATGAAGCGATACTATTACTTCCCTTGATCTAGACACTACTCCTATTAATGCAGCCTAGAATTGCATTGGCATTTTTTGCTGCTGCATTACACTGCTAACTCATGTTTAGCTTGTAGTCTACTCTTTATTTTCTTTGAGGAAATCTACACCATTACATTAATTGCTAATAAACAAAAAATATTATGTTAGTGCCTATAATATAGTTTTTAAACTAAATTATTGGTGCAAATTATGTAATATAGTAGGCCCCTCTTATCCACTGGGGATTGGTTCGGGGGGGGAGCGGTCGTGGATTCTGAAAACCATGAATAATAGTGAACGCCATTGAAAATAATGGGACTTCTGATTTAAAATACCATAGAGTTGCCTTGGAGGGCCTAGAAAACAACTAGGGAGGACACATTTTCTAGGAAGACTCTATGGTAGCTGTGCTGTTTTGTGTCCCATGGATAATGAATCCATGGATACAGGGGTCCTACTATAATCTGAACATCCTGTACGGTGAATAGGTTAGGTTACATTGATCTGAGAAAAACATATGGGGGCCCCAAAGTAAAGCATTGCAGGGGCCCCCAAAATTCCTTAAACCGGCCCTGGTTGTGCTGAATTAGTCTCAAACTGGTCTCAAACTGACACTATTTTCAAAGACATTCTGGAATGATAAGGAAACTGCTAAAATTACTCATGGATTCCTTTGAGAATTAATGAAGAATTACATCCCCATGATTAACTGTTTATCCAAAGAGCCTAAAACAGTAACCCAGTTTGATTCAGTTCAAGAAATAAAAATATACAGTTTTTAAAAGGATCTGTTTTTTGTACAAGCAGTTGGTAGTTACCATGGGGACAGAGCATGAACACAAATGGTGTCATAGCTGGAGAGTTTGGAAGATTGGTTTTCTGCAACAAAATCTCTCTGATAAGATACACAATATAAAAGGGTTAGGTACAAGGTGGTTTAAGAGTTTTCCCCATGATCCAAGATGTTTACACAACTGGCAATCCATGACATAAGAGGCAGAAAATGATACACAAAAGAAGAGTTAACATTTCAGTTGGAATATAGCAGGGACATTTATCCTGTAGTTAAATCTCAGCGGTGTGCCACATCACTAAAGGTAGTTAAATACTCTATGTAGTGGATATAAGTGTTGTGATGTGAGTCCCTCTCTCTCCATACACATAGACACACAGGCACACACCAGTGTTTGTCTCAGCAAACATACAAAGTCTGAAGAGCACTTTATTTGGGGGGAGTCCTGTCCTGATAAGATACATGAGCACAGAGTTATTCACATATGCATCATTCATAATTCATACTGTATTTTCATTTAGAAATACAACATCATCAGTTGTGCCCTCATTGCCAGATACAGAACTGCTCTTAAGAAGAGCAAACATACTATTCCATAGTTATGAAAATGTTCATAATCAAGTGATACTATGTAGTGCTGTGAGCATGTGAACTTTGCACATATTACTCTTTCATTCAATACCTGGATGTAGGAATGGACCAAGATTTTGCTTCCTGAGGCAAAACAGCAAACAGTGTGCCCAATGACCCAACTCAAAGTGCATAGTACCCCAAACCAGCCAAGTTACTGTGGCATGTCAGAGAGAAAATCTCAATAATGTTGCCACAAGTATTACTGGATGTCAAATACAGACTAAAGCTGGTGTACCTTTTAATGTTCAGAGGTTATCCGGAGAATATTCAGCATCAAAACTGACAGGAGAGACTTGGGAGGGACAAAACTTTGTTTCACACCACTATAAATTCTCAATATTGCTAAGCTTTCCTTGTAAGCATAACAGTCTATTCTCAAGACAAATATTCTTTCAGGAAAGCACTTATTCCTTTTCACTTCTCAGTTCCCAGCAGCTACAACTATAGACACAGTAGAGAAGAATCCTATTGTAGAATACAATTATGGTTAAAGCAGGAGGAAACCAAATTATAATTTCAGCTTGTGATCTGTGGGGGTTTCTGTAGCAATAAGGGGCAGGTGCTGAATTAGACCAAAACTCACATTGTTTGCAGGTTTATGCCTTTGCCTCTAGGCCTGGCAGAAGGCATTTAGAGGTTCATCTTGGGCACCAGGGCTTTGATAAATGAATACAATTACTGCATTTTAACTTCTTTCTTGGGGGGGGGGGAGGGCTTAGAATCCCTGACATTACAATTCAGCAAGTCTACAATAAGCAAGTCCCCAGCAAGGGGACAGGTTTAACCTGTAATTTACAGACAACTTAAAACTGTAGCAAGGGGATGCAGTTCTCTGATTGCACTGCTGATGTTACATCCCTGCGGTACAGAGAACACGCTGAGCATACAACTAATAAAGCAACATCTTCAGCCAGCTAATTAGGTTACTCCCAGATGTGTTGGTATTCTCGGTATCTTTCACAGGCTATATTTGCCTTGTTTTTGTCTCCTGGTTCTTCCTTCCCCCTTTTTAATACACGGCACAACATATTACACCCATGTTCTGTCTCCTCTCTTAACCTACATAAGGAGGAACTGTAATCTCCAAAGAAACTCAAGTAACAGTTCATCTTGAGGGACTGAAATATATTGATGTTGTTTGCCAAACACTGGCCCTGTGATGGGGAACCTTTGGATTTAATTCTACCTCTCGGCACTTTGCCTGTTTGGAATTTTGCTTGCTTGTAAATGCCTAATTAGAACCTTTGAATTTTGAATGCAGGGGGTGACAGTTGGGATATACAATCCAGAGGCCATTCTAAGGTTCAAGTTTGAATATACATTTCACTCCTGTACTGAAACCTGTTTTCAAAGGTGTGTGTGTTCCAGGAAGGAGATGTAAGTAACAATGCAACACTCTTGTTAAAGGTTGAGATACTAAATGGAGAAAATGCTGTGCATGTTCAGAACAATGTATGTTCAGGTCTGATGCTTGCTTTCCTCATTAAGCTGGCTCCTATATACTTTTGCAATGTAGCCAGGAAAGAAGTAACAGAAAATAGAATGCAACATCTACCTTGAACATGGAGGTACTATACTGTAATGATGCTTAGTGGGCATATTCAGGACAATATACTACATTTCAAATAGAAATGCCAACTCAAAATGTACAAATGGTTCCAGAGGTACTGGAATCATATTAAACCAATGGAATGTGATATTTCCATTGCTCTTTCCCCTGCTGAATATTTCTGAATTCAAACTGGTGTGCAAATTCATAGAACAGTCCTGTATTGATTTTCCTCGAATGGAGAAGGGTATGTGAGCGCATACAAACTAGCCCTCAACATCCAAAGCCTCATGCTTTAGTAGTTCTCAGTAACAGAAATGTCATACCTTAAAGGCTAGGGAAACTGAAGGAGATATAGGTTTGTATTTATTGCATTAATTTCAAGAGATAATTTTGGGAAGACTTGCTCAAGTATGGCAGTATGAACCAATGCTGTTTGAATATAGTTTAAAGAGAAGAACTAGGAGGGAGGCTGTCTTTGACACAGCTAGAAGGGATGAGAAGTGGAGTAGTAATGGATTCACATTTCCCTGGTTTCTTTCATTTTAAAATAATACCTCTCCAAAATTTGCAAGTGTCTTCATAAATTCAATGGAAAGAATGCTGGGAGAAAATGAAACTGACAAATTTGCCTATTTAGCCAGAAGGCTTAGAGTGCTGAGTTCATTAAAAGTCTGGCTTTCAATCCCCAAGGATTCAGCCATGCTTGTAATGTTGAATGAGGTTGCCACTTCTTTTTTTCTGGTAGGCTTCTAGTCTCTAACACCTACATGGCATAAAGCTACTATATGGTCCTCCCCATACTTGGAAATGCCTGTACATGTTGAATTCAGTTAGTGCAGAGGCAAAATGATTTCATTCCATTTGTTTTTATTAAAAAACTCCAGAATTTGTAAATATCTCCATATTTTTTAAACGAAGGTGGGGGCAGTTTTGTCCATCCCTAAAATGTAAGGAAGGGGTGTGGTTTGCCTCTCCCCTTTCCAGGATAGTTCTTGTCTGGATGCATTGCCTCTTTGGAGCATAGACTGATTTTGCACAACAGGAGTGACTTGTTGTGCCATTGGATGAGGTGTGGTGAAGAGCAACAGTTGATATGGAGGGTAAGTCCATCTATAACAGTGATGGAAATTGTACAACAATCCAGATGTTGCTGAAGTACAACTTCCAGCATTCTTCACAGCAATGGAAATAATATTTGAAAATATTTGAAAGATGGTTGAAAAACTTGTTTCTCAAATGTCTGGAAACTCTGACAAGAAAAATCCTGAACTGATGAGAATCCTTATAGTTTGGGACTTATTCTATGCAAAATTCACACATGGTTGTTTTGCACAGGAAACAGCATGTTCTATGCAGAAAATGCTGCTTTATGCAGAGATAATGCTGTTTTCTGTGTAAAAAAACAATAACCATGTATTTTTTGCTCAGAATAAGTCTTGAACTGCAAACAAACTGTGCAGTTTTCAAAGAGTGCCTCACATTGGGAAGAAAACTGCTTCCTTTGAGAAGAAAAATAGTGAACAATTGAATCCCTACTTCTTCACCATTGGCTATGGGAGCTAGGGCTGCTTGGTATAAATCCAAGATCATCTGGAGATAGCACAATTCTCACCCCTTATATAATGTGGCACATTATATGGGGAAAGGTTATAGGGTTGCATTTTAGTCCACTCATGCACTCTCTCTATCCTAGCCCTGCTTGATAGAGCAGTATAAAACTTACTGCTTTCCACATGGCAGCCTCTCTCACTGTGGTGCCCTCAAGATAGGTTAGAGCTGAAGTCCTGTCATCACCAAATAGCAGGGCTACTGGAAGCACTGGCATATCCAAAACAGGATTCTGCAAAGCCTGCTGTGGAAGGCAAAAAATAATACTGGATCTATAATAGGTGAATCTCCTTTTGAGTTGGCAAGAGGATTTGGGGAACATCTGTACTCTCTTCTGTTTTCCCTCAGGGAAAAATCGGAGAGTCAGCTTCCACATGAAGCACTGCAATCTAATACTTCTGGAAGGCACTAGGCAGAAGAATGCTATCTAGAGTTGGCTCTACTGACAAGAATTGGCCATTGGCCATGATAGCTGAGATGCATTTTTTTTCTGGGCCATCAGATTGGCTCAGAAATCCATAGGATTCCCTGAGGTAAAGCAATGACTTCCTTTCCCCGAGCTCAATGTGTACAGTACTAAATGCCAGCCCAATTATTTTGGCACATGATGTACAAAATTCTCTAAACACCTTCTCCATGCTCTGGATGTGAAAATGCAAGAACAACAGATTAAATAATAAATAGGTTACTGTTCTTTCATGATAACAAAAATTGGCTACCAGGGGCAACCATTTCACCCCGTCTAATGTTGACACAGTTCTACTCATTTGGGTTGAAGTCATGATAGAATCACATAATTGTGGGGGGTCTTGAAGACTTTGTAGTCCAACTTCTATTCAAGATAATAAATCTAGAAGCAGACAGCCATCAGTTAGTCTCTCACCCTGTATTATCTATTTTGACCAGAGGAATGGACTAGAATTTGACTAAATAATCTTAAAATCCCCTCATAATTCCATTCTCTGCTTGGAGCCCGTAGCAACTCCTCAAGGTAATTGGTTCTGAGCACACTCTGTCAGGATTGATTTAAGTGCAAAAGGAAAAATGTTGGAGCAACAGATCACTGACTAGTACAGCTGAAGTGGGGATGATCACAGCTGTGGCTAGTCAGAGGGCCGGCAATCAAACACTCCTATATAGTTGAAGCACAAGATGCATTGTGTGTATGTTAGTTTTTATTCTACTTTATGGATCTGAAACATGGGTCACCTATTGCCACCACTTACGACTCCTTGAACGCTTCCACCAGCGCTGTTTACGCACAATCCTAAATATACACTGGACTGACTATGTGACGAATGTTGCTGTCCTTGAGCAAGCAGGGATCACCAGCATTGAGGCCATGATATTGAGAACACAGCTGCATTGGGCAGGGCACGTTTCTAGGATGGAGGACCATCGCCTCCCAAAAATACTACTCTATGGTGAACTCGCCATGGTTCAGCGTAAGAGGGGCGCTCCAAAAAAGCGATACAAGGACTCCCTGAAACAACATCTCAGGCTTGGCCAAATTGATCACCAACAATGGTCCGCCCTGGCCTCACATTGGGAGGCATGGAAACACACTATCCACAATGCTGCAGCCTTATTTGAGAACTCACGCTGAACAAGTCTTGAAGAGAAACGGCAATGCAGAAATAATCACAACTCGGTAACATCACCCGAGGAAACCTTCTGCTGTGCTTTCTGCAACCAGACTTGTCTATCTTGGATTGGCCTTTTTAGTCATCAGTGCGCTTGCAGAAAACGCAGGATGAGTCCTTCCTGAATCTTCATTTGCGAAGAAAAGCCAGAGAGAGAGAGAGAGAGAGAGAGAGAGAGGTGTTGTAGAGAATGAGGAGTGTTGGTGGATATTGGAGAAATTGCTGTTCAGTTTGTTAATGAGGTTTGTTTATACTGAAACTGAAGCTAAAGACCTCCAGATATCTTTGGATGTACTTTGCTATCTGTAAGTCTTTTTGTGTGTGAAAGTTGGTCAGAGCAGTGAAATGGCTGCTAGCTGAAGCCTTTGTTTTTGTGCCCTTTCTGCTATGCAGTTCTGCCATTTGGCTACTCCTGGGTTAGTTTGTCTCCAGGCTGTGCCAGGTGCCTCTCAATGAGCCTATACTGAGTGGACACAGTCTTCCTGGGGGAACACCATAACTCTGTCCATATGTCTGCCATTAGAATGTAACGAAGAACAGCCCTCAGAGTGAGGAGATGGGAGTAGAGCTTGGGAAAAAAAAACTTCCTTGGAATATTAGAATTTCCCAGTCAGCACCGACCATTGGCCATGCTTATTGGCAAATCTGGGAATTTAAGTTCAAAATGGTAAACTTTCCAAACTTTGATTGAGGGCTTTCATCTATTCAGTACTTTCAGCAAAGTACTTATTCTATTCCTAAACAAAAGGAATCAACGTATGCAGTATAGCTTGGAACATTGGTTCTGGGCTGTGTTGGGGAGAAGAAAGAAGAGTAAAATTCTTGATTCCACACACAAGGACATAGGTTTTAAACATGGCATGGGAGTATATGTTCATTTGATATGAAGATGGCTCAGAGAATCAGTCACTGGTTCATCATTATGAGCCATCATGTGTTTGTTTTGTGAACCGTCTTTGCCTATAAAGATTCACATTTGCAAACTGGAACTTTTGTAGAATCTGGAACATGGAGTACAGATGTGAAAATCAGTCCATTTTATGTTTGTTGCATTTTTCAGTTTTTCGCCAAAAAGCTTACCCTACCCTAGTTCCTTACTGGAATGTAAAACTATTTGTTTTCTTCCTGTATGGACATTTTGGTATAGTTTGCCCTAATTTTTTCTCAATGAGTGCACTTCTGCACCCCTTCCCCACTTACTAAATTCTCTTTGTGTGCATTTCTGAAAATATATGCATTTTTAGTGGTGCATGTTGTGTATAATTTGAAACAGAAAAAAAAAAGAGACTCTGATACTTATGGCTTCTTCCTGATGTCAGGGAACTGAAATAAATGTGCATGCTTCCATTAATAAGCTATTGGACCTGAACTGGATAGATTTTTTTTAAAACCTTCACTTAACACAAAATTATTTTCCATCTCTAGCAGTCAAACATGTCAGAAAGCGAGTGGGATGGGAAAGAGGATGAGAAATTAGAGGGTAAGCAAAAGCTGCAGGAGAAACAGTATCCTCTTGGTAGCGGAAAGGGTTTTGTATTTAATGAAACAGCACAATTCAATACACATTTTACTGACGAGCATCATTAATAAAATACTGCTGCACTGGCCCTTCTGGGAACTTGGGCCTGATAGCAACAGATAATTGCCTTTGAGAGGGACACAAAGGAGCCTTGGAGAGGCAGAAGCTGCTGTGCCATTTCTTCTAAAGGAGGGCGTTGAGGCTATAATTGTAGCTGGAAAAGAGTTAAGGCCATTGTTTACCTATGTCTGCCTCTAACCACCCAAGGATAGATGCTCAGAAAGAATAATATCTTCTGTGTTGTCTATTGACCTAATCCCATCTCCATTAAGGCACCAGGAATACAAGCGGCTGATAGAGATCAGGGCTTTTTGAATTTCATGCAGCTGAATGCTGTGCACAGGCTTGCAAATGCACACTACTGTGTTTCTGGTCACAGACAGATAAAGCCAAATATATTTATTTAAAATCCCCACCCCACCCCACGTTTGTGCTTTCATCGGGAAAGTGAATTCCTAGCAGTATATCTAAAAGTTAATATATAAATGTAGCATTAACACAACCTTCCATATAAAGGAATAAATGGTGTAGGGGTTGTATTGGTCATATTGATATTGTTCTGGGGGTAGTCCTACCTATCAATCCATCATTTCAGTCCTCAGACCTGAATGATCAGAAGAAAAACATGGCACCCCGTACAGTCTGGTATGAAATGAAATCATCAAGATCTCCCCATCCTACTCACCCACCCTCTACTGACAGCAGTCATTATCTCTTCCACATCCAGGATGAGGTGAAGCTGAGGTAAGGATCTCTGCACAGGGATTTTACCAAAATTTTCCTGCTATTATGATGTCCATTATCAGAAAATAATCAACTGACAATATAAGGGGCATATGAATGTAAGCGTCCAGTAAGCCAGCCTCAACAGACATTGCAACATCCTGGCTCTGCTCCAGCACCTGCGCAGCGTCAGCTGACTTAGAAGACAAGGAGAAATATTGCTGGATGTCATCAGTATGCTTATTGCACTGACCCCAAAAATGTCTAAAACCTTCCCCAGCAGCTTCATATAGATGTTGAATAGCATGGGAGATAAAATAGAACCCTGTGGTGTCCCATAGCCAAATGGCCATGGGGATGAACATGACTGCCCTAACACTACTCTCAGAAACTAGCCTTGCAAATATGAGTGGAACCATAATATCACCGTGCCTATTCCCTATTCCTATCTGATGGAGCTGATCCAGAAGGATATCATGATCAACAGTGTCAAAAGCTGCTGAGATATACCAAATCTGCCCAGTACTATTCCCTAGAGTAAAACGAGGGTGAAATGGTCCTGATAATCTGTTTCCTCCAAGAACATCTGAAGCTGCCCAGCCACTGTACAGATAAGCAAACAGGGGAAATTAGTGATAGGGAAGTACTTCTCAAACTGTGGCACAGAGAGATACTTTTCAGGAGAAGGTATACACAACAGCCTCCTTCAAGGTAGCAGGCACCTCTGCCTAAATTTAAAAAGTCATTTATCACCCCCAATCAATTCACTTTTGCTAGACCTTATCTGCCACGAAGGGCAAGGGAATGGACTGATTCAAACCTCTTCAAACCCCATCTTCAGACTACAAGAACAGAAACTGATCCCAAGAAAATTGATCAGATGGCACACTGGACACTTCCTTAGACTCTGGGCTTTATCACACAGGCTTAATAAACCAGAACAGAAATGCAACAGGATCGCCAAAGAGGTTTTTTTTCAGATGATGTTCTCCTCTCCCATTCTGACCCCGTTCTGACCCTGTGTGCTTTCCCTTTTGTTTTATTCATGGGGAAAAGTCATCAATAGATCTCCGGTTCTGTTTCTGTAATGGAATCACAGGTGTGTGAACTGGTGTGCCGTTATGCTGGCATGATGTTAGAACACTTCCAGGTACGATCTGGACATCCAGGTGAGTGACAGCCTTTTCTGTACCCTCCCCATGTTGCTTTTAAAGCTTTAAAAGTGTTTTGGTGCTTGTTTTAATTTTTAGACATCTGCTTGTATTTTTATTTTTTAAATTTCCCCTGGCTGCCTGCCTCTGTAAGGTCCTGGAAGGTAAGTAGAGAACACTTCTGGTGACGATCTGGACTTCCAGGTAAGTGACAGACTTTTTGTACCCTCCCCTGTTTACTTGTTTCTTTTAAAAGCTGTTTAGGTGCTTGATTTAATTTTTTGATGTTTGGTTTTTGTTTTTGCTTTAAATTCCCCATTGCAATGCAGGGCTCCCTGTAAGGTCCTGGGAGGTCCCTGCAAAACACTTCCTGCTTCGATTGGGACAAAGAGGTAAGTGACAGCCTTTTTTGTTCCCTCCCTGGGTTACTTGGTTGTTGTTTTTTAAGCATGTTTATATGCTTGGCATACTTCTTTGAGGTTTGCGGGATTTTTTATTTTTAAATTCCCTACGCAATTTGGTCTCCAGGAAGGGGAGGACATTTTGGTCGTCAGGAAGGGGAGGGCTCTGTGAGAGCTCCATTCACTTCCTGGACTGCCGGAGGAGGGGGGAACAGTTTCTATCCCATGGTTAAGGTAAGTGTGTGAACATTTTTTTTAATTCAGTTACGGGGACGGGAGGAGGTTGGTTGGTTGGGTACTGGAACAGGAATGGGTTTTAAGGGCACGTCTGATAAAGTCCTCTGTGATAATTGTACCATCCAGTTCTAAGTGAATACAAGCAATTTTCTCTTCAAAGTGTCTAGCAAATTTATCAGAAACAGACAACTGGGGCATCCAATCCTGGCTGCTCTAAGCCTGAATCCAATAAGCTCCTTACTATTTGGTGTACCTCTGCTGGATGAAGTGTTGAGGACAGAATAGGGGAAGCATAATAGGATATTTCTTGCTAACTTCACTGCTGCATAGTAGGCGTAACAATGGGTCTTCACCAATCTTTGGTTGCATTTGCTCTGTGACGTATGCAACCTGTACTTTAAACTCTGTTCAACTTACTTAATTGCCATAGATCTTCTGTAAACCATGGTGAATTACAGGCTCCAAAGCACTGGATGAGGAATTTAGGAGTGATTGTATTGATGGTCCTTCCCATTTCATCATTCCTTAGAGAGATCAAGGCCTCAAAGAAATCCCCTGCCCTAGCAGCCAGAAAACCCTAGAGGATTCAGAAATGCTTCAGATTCCATCAGTCTCTTGGGCAGAACATTTTAATTATTCTCCTACTCCTTCCATAGGCGATCTGCTACCAGTAAACCAAACCTCACAAGGAAGTGATCTGATTATGACAACAGGATTGTTGTGCATACATCCAAACCGGATCATGCTCCATACACCCAAAAGCAAAAACCGGGACCAAGCTATGTCCAGCCACATGTCCTGAGCCAATGATATATTGAGGCAGCCCTATGGTTGTTCTGAGTTCCCAAGCAGGCCTCATCAGGATAGGCTCAGTATGAGTGTTGAAGTGCCCCAGAACCATGGTCCTGGGGACTCCAGAAATACCACCAAGACCACCATGGCTAGCAAAGGCAGGGAGGCTGCAGGGCAACAGGGAGGTGGTAGCATCCCTATTCTATCTCTGTGGCTCAGCACAAGTACAAACTTTCAAAATTATTGTTAGGCCAGATGAATTTCACCATGAGGGGGATAGAATCCTTTTGGATTATGGCAACTCCTTCTGCCTAAATACCTAGGTGGAGAAAGCTGTGACAAGTCCACTCCAATAAGCTCATCCACCCAGGTCTAAGAAATGCACACCAGGTAAAAATCTTCATCCACAACCAAGTCATGAATGATGATTGTTTTATTATGGACTGACCTAGCATTCAGTCAGGTAGCACCAGCAGAACAAAGGGTGGGCTGACAGGGCAACGTGGATCTTGAGGGGTGGAAAAGAAAAATGGGATAGATTTCAAATATCTACCTCATCTTTCCCTTACCCAGCATGTTCATCCCCCCAGCATCGTAAGACCATGTGCCTGAAATAACATCAATAGGGATATCCTATCCCTCCCCCTTCCTTGAGATTCACTCATTCACATGTACAACAAAGGAAACATATAGACATAAAATAAGCAGTAGTAAAGTGTGGATGAAGCAAAACAGACAAGGCAATCACAATATTCAGCTGTCTCTTAAGTAATTCTAGTTCATTCACCAATCCCCAACTCTTATCCAGGGAATCTGGAGGTGGACAAAACAGAGTCAATCCACATTCCCACTGTGAGTGGCATTGTTTTTCCAGATCCTCCCTCTCACCCAAGGTCTGTGTCCATGCTCCAACTATGAAGGGGTGGTACCCCTGCCCCTGTGTCATCCCCTTGGGGTTTACTCAGCACTGGCTACCCACTGCCAGTGATTGTGTCTGCTCACCAGCTAGGAAGGTGAAGGTCCTGGTGTTGGAAGAACAGTTCACCCTGATCAGGAATCAGTCCTGCTCTTGCAATAGCTGCTAGCACAGCTATTCTGTGGAACTACACAGTAGTAAAGGCCAGCATAGGTCAGAAGAAACGATTTGACCCAGGCCTTACTGGCCATGTCATTAGAGTTCTCAAACCCCCAATCCCAAATTGTACAATACGGAAGCTAGACTAGATTCCAGTTTAAAGAATGGCAAAGGAATCTTGTTCTGATTGATATAAAGTTGTTCCAGCTTTCAGATACCTCCTGAGCATTTTCATTTAATATTTTTATCACAACAACATGTAATATTTATGCTCTTGCTTCCATTTATTCTCTCGCCACATTTTTCTGAAGGACTTTATTGAGACAGTAAACAACTACCCCAAACGAATAAATCATGTTTGATTTTATTATTGAAAACTGTATAAATGTTAAAAAAAATGCAGGGAAGGGGGATGGCCAAGTTCCCACTTTGCTTGCTAAATATATCAAGCCACGTCTGTTGAAACTAAGACTCAATTCACAGGCAGTAGGAATGTTTCATTACTGAATTAGTGGCACTCAGTGTGCGAAAATCCCTTTGTTCTTTCTGCTTGCCTGACTGACATGAGTCAAATGCCAGATCACTCATTATGTTTGCTAAGCACAATCAAACAGCTCAAGAACTTGGCATTTTGTAAGTAATAAGCTTAACCTTTACCCACACCCATAACCCTTACGTTTGCAAAGTAGATTGTATTATCATCCTTAATGGAACAATAGAAACGCTCAGCAAATAAACTTACTGTCTTCTTCAAAAAAACTATGGAAGGTGAGATACCTGTAATAATAATCACAAGAAGACTAAGGGCCGGTCTACACTGGGGGTAAAAATCTGATTGAAATTCAGACTTCTTTGGCCCGGAGCTGCACCACATGATATTCAGATTACACTGGCCCAGATTTAAACACAACACCTTACGTGGCCAAAGCCCGAATGAGAACCACTCATTGCTGGGCTTGTCTATACAATGAATCATCCAGATTTTTACCCCAGGTACCTCCATGGAATCATTTCCCCACTCCTCTGTGCTACCATTGCTGGCATGCAGTTCACTCCAAAGTGAGAACAAGATGGCCAGCCACTATGATTGCATGGCTGGCTGCTCCTTTTGACCTCAGAGCGAGTGACTCTGCACCAGGGCTCAACCTTCCTGGCCAACATTGGAATGAAGAAGTGATGTCGAGGAGGAGAAAAAATGGCCTGCCGTGCAGTGCTTGTCCTGCCTCCCCATCCCCTGAATCCATAGCAGATGCATAGTTCACACTACAGTTTTTCCTGGAGTTTCAGGCAAACTCTGGAGAAAACTGGGGGTTTGTAAAAATCGGATTAAGGTGATATACCCTGAGTTTGGTGCAGACAGGGCCATACATTGTGTGTCTTACTACAGCAGATTTGAGGGAAAGGCTGCATGTAGTGTGGTCTTATTGGTCCAGATGGGGTTTTTGTGTGTGTGTGTTTTTCCACTATTGTAGACAGGGCTTAAAAGTTACATTTTCACCAAATTGCTTGATGATAACAAAACCAGTAACAGGAAAAGGGGATCATGAGTCATGCAGAATTTACTAAAGTCTAGGGATAGAAACTCCCAAATTTTGATATCCTTGGACCCTTTGGCACAGCACAGTTCTAGTGCTATGGTTCTACTTTAATTGCCATGGCTTTATTGTATGGAGTTCTGGGATCTGCAGTTTGGTGAGACACTAAAGGAGCTTTGTGCTGAAAAATCAAAGTGCCCCTCCCTAAAAGGAAAATCCCAGGATCCCATAGGATGGAACCATGGCAACTGAAGTGGAATCATAGTACTATAATTGTGTAGCATGAAATGGCACCTTGATGTAAAAGGGTGTCATGATATTTGGATAGCTCATGAAGAAAATGCTGAACTACCATGAGACGTTTCACATTTCAGGTTTCTACCCCACAAGACACTATGCAAAAAAACTCCCTTTCAGGTGCAAAAACAAACATTTAGTGCAGAAAGTAGGGCACTGGACAAAATGCACAATTCTTTGTGTAAAAGTATAAAAAAATGCACAAAACCTTTTGCCCCACAAATCATTGTTTGTTTTTTGCAAAGATCCAGGATGAAAAAACATCACAATATTTGCAAAAATGCTACTAATTTCAATAGCTGGGGAAAATTTATTTATTTATTCTTATTTATTTATTTATTTATTTAAACTTATTTATTTAGAAGTTATTTATTCTTGCACATGAGAAAAAGAAAGCAAAGATTAATAATCCTAGTCTTTTCTATGAACTGATGATGTTCTCAGTGAGTTATCAACCAGTTTTTGCTAGCAAACAGTTATTTTCATAACTTTTGAATGGTTTGAGATATTGTAATGAATCTTTGTACAAATGATGTATATCACTGGCAAAAGACTCCTGCTCTTTGAGATCCTGTACAGAGTTTGCAATTGAAACAAGATTTGAACCCAGAGCTTTCTGAGTCTCAGTTTAATGTTTAATTATCATGCTCAGTATAGTTAGCAGCTGTCTAATCATAATCAGCCATGGCATCTCAGAGTAAATTGAAAAATGATAGGAAAATGGAAATGGTGAAGCTTTTCTAGCTTTGCACCTTGAAGCTCCACCTTGAATAGCAACTGTATAGGAACTCTGATGGCCACCCTGATTTCTATAGCATTGTACAACCTTAATGTGAACGCTCAAAGAACTATCAAGCTTATGCACAATGCTAAGGTAAAGCTGTGAATATGTTATAGGAACAGAAAAATTGAAAATAGAATGATCACGCCTAAAATTACAGGTTTGTTTGTCTCCCTTTTTTAAAAAAAGCAAAAGCTGTTTTGCATATTCATGATTTCCAACATCTAAAGCTTGATTTTCTTCAATCCTTTGATGGGACTTTATTTATATTCCCTTCATCAGTCACATATTCATGTAATTAAGCAGGCTTCTTCTGATTTGGAGAGAAGAACCTAGTATTTAGAGTTTACCATGGTAAGATCAATCTGTTTCTCTGCTTTGGTTTCTTGGTAAATATGTACAGATAGCTGCACAACATCAAAGCTGTGACAGCAAGATTATCAACAAGATGCTATTGAGTTTGTTCATATCGCATTGCTAATTCAGATGTTAGGGAGCAGACACAGCAACACAAGTCATCGACTGTTTTCCCCACCCTTTTTGTTTAGAATTAGACCAAGTAACTAGATTGCTCTTCCATTGAAAAAGCACATTATAGGAACTGGATTTTTCTTCCTCTAATTCCAAGGTAACAGCTTAAACATTTTCACCAAAGCTGGGCACAGCTGGGGGAAAGGTGATCCCTTCCTCCCCAAAACCAATTCAGTGGGAGGATTTCATTATTATGAAGTACATAGGCCAGCAGTCAAAATATCTTCCATGATCTCTAAATATCAATTCATGTCTGAGGAAATTTAAATGAAAGCACCACCATTCAATATTCTTATATATTTCTGGGAGAGAGGAGGGGACATCTATATTCAAAATGAAAAAAGTATTGATAATCTTGGGGAAGAGGTTACTATATTAGAGAAAGAAAACCAGCCAATAATAGTCTCAAATTCAATCCTAAACATGGGGTTCACAAGAGGGGATGGCACAGATTACTCATGAACCCACTAGTAAAGCATTCATCTAACATGTCATCATGCCACAGGGCCATGCTGACTAGCTACACCTCCTGGTGCTGCATGCAGTGGCTATGTTTTCCACCATCTGAAGTCAAGCAGGACCCCCCCCCCCGCCTGCCTTTGCATGTAGGAGACACATGTACAGGAATAGAGATTCCATCTAAACCGTAGGAATAACTTCCTGATGGTGAGAGTTGTTTGACAGTGGAATACGCTGCCTTGGAGCATATTGGCAGAGTCTCCTTCTTTAGAGGTTTTTAAATAGAGGCTGGATGGCCATTGGGTGGTTTGATTGTGTATTTCTGCAAGGAGGGGTTGGGCTGGATGGCCCTCTTGGTTTCTTTCAACTCTATGCATTATTCATACATCTCCAAGCCTTAACATGGCTGCCAAATGTAAAGTTAGTGGTGGGGTGATACACATATCCTCTCACATTTTTTCAGCACTATTTCCCCAGAGATGTTGAACAGGAAAGAATATCAGTGGCAGAGGCTCAGGGAGGAAGCTTTTAATTAAAGACACAATTATACTTACAAACTACTATCTGTACACTAGGGGTATGCTGCACTGGACAAGTTGTCACTGTAACTGCATTTTACTGTCAAATAAATGGTCTCAGCTAAGGTCTACAAAACACGGGAATACAACACACACATCTCCCCTTTCCTTGGATCCAGTGATTTGACAATTATTTTGTCTCACTTCTCCATAAAGACTTAGTGACCAAAGCATGTCAATTCTGAGGAAAAGTAAACACCTTTAGTGGTGGGCTGTGATGAAGACCCATTTCAAACCTGCTGAAAAGATGAGTGAGAGCAGAATAGGTGACTGATTTCTGCTTTGTGTTCTCAAATTTATTCACCTTAGCTGAATATGAAATCAATCTTACACATGTCCCCCAATGGGGAGATACAGAAAATTCACTTCAAATGAGATAGCAGCATATGGAAGAGAGAAACGACATATTGATTGTTCCTGTCCCCATCCTTTGTCAAGCATGAAACTGATTCAGGTACCAGAATAGAAAACCAGAATATTAAATATTAAATTTAGAAATGAAGTAGTCCTTTAGAAAAAAGCTCATAGGAAGGAAAGAATTCTGTAATACACTTGCACATATTTTGTCACAAGCAAGTTAACATGAAACTCTAGAATGATTTTAGATATTTCAATCACCGCTAGTTAAAAGAAAAAGCCCTTAATATGGCTAAAAGGCATAATTCCATTTCCTTCATTGGGACTGAAGTATCTAAAGATTGACTCGTGTGTACTTATTTGCACGCCATATGTACAAAGACATCTTTTTGAGCCTTTGCTATTGTGATGGATCCCCTCTCAAACCTGGCCCCACAATTCCAAACCATTGGGCTCCTGTCACTCACCTTATCCCTTCCCCCACCTAGCCTTCAGGATCTCTCCCCAGCTGTGTTACTTGGCTCTTGACGTATGTGCTAATGTGGATTAGCACATTCCTCCCTAATGACTCCTCCAAGGGGGCTCTGCATAAACATTCCTGGGCCTGTCTGCATTTCTTGAGAATTTTCTGAGACAACTTGTTTAGGTCTCTGGTGACCTCTGCATGAACTCTTCTTTGGATTACCTGTTCTACTGGACCTACATGAACTGTCAGTAATGCCAATCTTATGAATTATTGCAAATTAATAAATTATTGTATGGAAGGGTGTGAAAGGGCATATAACACATGGACCCATCCTAAGGAATCCTGGGATTTAAATTTTATGAAGAGGTATTTAGAATTATCAGCCAGAAAGTTCTAATGGCTCACCAAACGCAAAGCTGCATGATTCCAAAGGATGCAGCAATGGCAGTTGAAGTGGAATCACAGTGCTATTATTCAGCAGTGTGAAAGGCCTCCTTTCATTCTCCATAAATTGTAATGTGACTTTCTGTAGTGGGGAGCCTGGTCTACTTGTATATCCCTCCCACTGGCCTGATTTAGAAGCCTGGAGAATAAAAAAATCAGTGTTGCATCTTGAGAAGAACTAACTCAAGTAGAAGAGGTTCCTGCGGGCAGTCAC
Organism: Gambelia wislizenii; assembly: GCA_030847615.1. Taxonomy (NCBI): domain Eukaryota; kingdom Metazoa; phylum Chordata; class Lepidosauria; order Squamata; family Crotaphytidae; genus Gambelia; species Gambelia wislizenii. The sequence continues at coordinate 312,659,232 of JAUMIR010000002.1, read as the reverse complement.
TGTCCAAATCATGGGAGGCAACAGCTGAAAAGAGCTAGCACACTCATCCTCACTCTTCCTAATGACAGTTTAGACTGCTTGAATAAGGTTCATATTTGTTTAAAACAGGAATAGTCAACTGTGGTGGGGGTGGGGTTTATAGGGTTGTATTAGCATCCCATGGGACCTGGATGGGGTGAACCCACCACTGCCTTCAGACTACTAGTCAATTTTAAACTTTTTCCTCTATTTTTTGTTTAAATTAAAAGTACAGGTCACCTACCCGCATAGCCATGAGGGATATGTTCCCAGACTTACCATGGATACATGAAACGGTGTATAATAGTGAACCTATTGAAATGAATGACTTCCGGCCCAACTTCCAGCAGAAGAATACCATAGAATCATGCTGGAGGATCTAAAAAATGCCTAGAGGGTACATATTGTTTTCGAGGTGGATAAGTGAAACCATGGATACCAGTCCCATGGATATGGGGGTTGACCTGTAGACTTTGAATTTTCACTGGCCAGCATTACTTTCCTCCTGATCTTCCTCTTCTTTCTCCCCTTCCTGTCAGCTGCTTTCTCTCTCTTGTTCCCTCCCTCATAATTTTTTTCTCCTTCCTCTCTTTCAGTCATGGAGGGTCAGAATGAGTGAGCAAGTGCTCACTCGTCCACTCATGCATCCTCTCATTCCTGCTATCACCACCACCCCAAAGAAAGAAACACTGTTGTGACAAGCAGCTGCCACTCATGTATAAAGCCAGTGTTTTCTGAACTGGTCCTCTGAGCAGATTTTCAGGGAGTGGAAATGCATAGATAGGGGAACTGCCTGTCTTACAGCACAGGTAATTTCCCCAATAATCACCTTCCAAGTAGCCTGGGCCTGAAGACATAGAAACTGATGAAGCTGGCAGCCTCCCTGTAAGTAAGCCTACCAAAACACAAACAAACAAACAAAAACAGTACTTCCTAAAGTGAACTAGCTTGTCTTCCCACATATACCAGTGGTCCATTTATAACCTAGAAAGAAGAAAAGAAAGTACAAACTCCCACAACTTCTGTAAAGATTCCCTGCCTAATCATCTCTAGGGAATTTTATTCACATGAGGTGACCAGAATGGCCACTATTTGCAAGTCTCTGATCAGCCTGCAGGACAATACTTGCGTATTCTCTAAGCTTTTGGTCTTCCTTGTGTCTAAAGGAAATGCTGACAAAGCTTGCAGGTCACAGACAGCAAATAAATGGCAATGCAATGATCCAAAAAATGAAGGGAATGATAGATTTCATGAAGTGTTTCTTAGATTATTTTGCACTATGAGTGATATGCGGTCAATCGTTTAAGCATAGCAGAAACATGGATCGATACAAGATATATTTATGTGGATATCAAATATTCCAGACAATGAAGGATGGTTGTTGCTGTTCTTTCAAGATCTATGGAAAAATATATATTCAATAGGGCTTATGAAAACAATTCCATTCTTTAATCCTCCCTTCAAACTTAATCATACCCTTTCAACTAGACTCATAACCAAGCCACAATATTCAGCTTCCCATCCTCTAGGATTCTACCAGTAAACAATGTGAGGAAGAGAGACAAAAGTCAATTCTTGTGTGTGGGTGTGTGCACATGTATCCTTCTGTTACAAGAAGGCCATCCAGTTACTGGTGGGTTACGTCATTATATACATTCTTCTTTGTGTTAACTTCCAAGCTCTGCTTTTATTACCACAACGAAGGCCATTTTTATGCATATGCTTCATGCCTAAACCTACTGTATATAAGACATTCCCATTACAGAATTAATATAAAGGTGTGGGTGTTGAAAATCATATTGCACATTGTACAATCTGAGGAGAATGGATCACATAATTTCCCTATGACAACACATTTCATCTTGAGCTGTGGGAGCATGACAAATCCATTCAAGAGAAGAATTAGCTTTCCATGCTCAGCAAAATAAATACCTTCTAATAACCTAGGGCTCATCTACATGGGCCAGGCATATCCTGTCCATGTATCAGATCCATTTCTCCCCCGTTACCTCCAAAAAAAATGGGCCGGAGTCCAGACGGGCATGCCTTTTGTCCCTGCAGCCAGGGCTGCTGCTGAGTCACACTCTCTGATGTCAGAAAGGGGCCCCAAAGCACATGAGCAAGGCCCCCTGCATGTGACCAGCCTTGATTGAATACTGTGGGCCCCCTTCCCGGCTAAGGAAGAGCAAGGCAGCTTGGCAAACAAAGCTTTTCTGAACTTCTTAAGGCTTGTTTTCTGAAGTAGGGTCAGCCAGTACATGACAGTCCAGGCTATTTTGCACTGTGGGCAAGGCTAACGACTTGCACTCCCCCCCCCCACAATCTCTAACTTCAGTGTTTGAAAACAGATGTCTAAAAAAAAAAACAGATTTTTTTTTAAGTTCAAAACTTGAAACTGCTAAATTTATTTTAAATTGCAAGAATTCATAAAACAACAATCTTTGATTCATCTTTTTCAAAACAAAAGAAAATGTTTTAGCAGACAAAGTGCATATTGTCAGTTGCATTTTTACTAGTTTTTTTTTTAAAAAAAACCCTAATCCACAGAAAACTGTGCCCCTCAAAGATCAGTCTAGTAACCCTCTGAGGTTTGCACCCTAGGCAAACCTCAGAGTTGGCCTAATAATTGTACAAGCCCTGCTCATAGAGGAGTCTCTTCCCACTTTCATTCACTGGGGTTTGGAGATTGGTTTCAAAGAAAACAAGGAAGCTCATGGGATTGCCTTCAGATAGACATGTATTGTAAGGTGGAGAAGGGCTGAGGAGCTAAAATCTTAACATCTTTGGTACTCTTACTTGCCATGTTCTGTGGTTTTCTAGACAGTAAGCTAGTTGTAGGGGTTGGGGTGAGGAATTGTTCTCATGATATCTGCTAGGGAGAGGAAAAATTATCTGTTTCACTTTCTCTTGCATATCTGTTTTTTAAAGCTCAAATTCTTTCTGTCCCAAACATGAAGAAATGGCAAATGAAATGAAATTGCTTCCCAAATCCAGGCAGTACAACCATTCCCAACTAGAGAGAGAATCATGTTGTGTCTATCTATCCTTTATGTGGTAAAGATGAAAGTCGCTCTGGGGAAAAAAGAGAGAGGGAGATCACAACTAGGCATGTAGCTCCTCAACTATTTAATCCTTACATGTGGGGACAAATAATGACAGTACAGTAGTTTTCTTCCCACTAGAGGAGAAAACAACAGCAGTAATTCTCCTTATATTCAAACATCTTCAAATGTTTTAGAGGAATTATTCTGTGTAGAAAGTCACATGGCTTAATTTGAAAAAAACCAACCCTGTTTTCTATACAGAAAAAAAAAATCCTGCATAGGAAACAGTGTTTTCTGTGCATAAGGCTATTTTTGTGTTTGCAGGAAACTGGTTTTTGTGTTAAAAATGTGTTTTTCTACACAGAATAAACACATTGGGATATTTTAAATACTTCGGGATGTTTGAAAAGAGGAAGAAAATTATGCAAGATTCTTGCTGACATATTATTCTTCCCAATAGGATTTCCCTGTCTGTTGGGAACCCCATCTTCCAAACTGGGAGCAACACACACACACACACACACACACAAAACTCTGGGGTATGTTGCATCTCCCAGTGTGCTGACTGGCTGCACAGGAAGCACACCCAACCAATCACCACCCACATGCAATTTCCCTCTCCACCTCACAATCCACTCCCGTCACTACACCCCAAGCCTCACAAGGGCCCCTCCTTCTTCTCACTCCCTCAGCCACTCAACAGTCACAGGCTGTGATGGGACCCAGACATTCAACTGGCAGCAGTGGCAGCACACTGCTGCCACTGTGATAAAACCCAGGCAGTCAACTGGTGGCGGTGGCAGCAGGCCACCTGTGATAGGACCCAAGCAGTCAATTGGCAGAGGCTGCATCCATGGCAGCAGCAGGACAACAGAGCAAGCCACCCTCAGCAATTCTGGGAAAAGTGTGGAATGCTGAGAAGTTTTTAAACAGTGTATGTTACACCAGGTACAGCTAGCAATAATGAATATTTTTTCCATCCTAATCACTACCCCAGTTCTGCACTCACAAGGCTGAACACAGAAAGATTCAAAGTAAGACATGGAAGAGTTAAGCATTTACAGTAGTCCCAATGGAGCTTAGATGGATGGATTTGTCACTTTCTCTCACATTTAATTAAAACAACCACAAAAAATAATCTTCTTTCCATTCTGAAGAAATCTGCAAATTTTGACAAATTGTTATTAAAACAAATGAAACAATATCCTTGCCTGTCCCTAGTGACTCTGGACAGATCAAGCACAGAGTTTGTCTATATGGCGAAAAATATTCTTTATAGAATTTAAGGAGAATACCTTTTGTTCCAATGGAATCCCACATCATTTGCCCATATTCGGAAGGAGGGTGGGCAAAAACTCCAAATACTCTGCGGGAAAAGCCTTTGTGGGTTGCCCCACATTTATAAAAAAAAAAACTCAGAAGGAAATGTGCATTCCCATTCATTGGGACAACCAATTTGCCTTGCTGCACATTCCCGATACGAGCAGAAGTGGAAAGTTTATTGGTTGGATGGGCGAAGGGGGCTGAGCCTGCTGACAAGGCAAGTGCCCAGAACCACCTTGTTGGATTTTCGCCATAGCAATTGTGAGCTGAGATGATGAAATGGCCTTCCCCCTCTTCTTCTGTTTATTTAAGAGGAAGGTTGCACTTCTACACCTTGGATATTCTTTTAAGAAAAGATACTGTTTGGCGGTGGCCACTGGTGACAAGAAAACATGATTAATTCACTCACGCCCACCATCTTGATTTGCAGGCATGCCCATTTGAACAACACATGTGTATGGCTTCACATGCCTGTGATCTTGGAAAAAAGTACATGGAGACAAAGGAAAGTTGCTGTGAATTGGTGTTGGTGCACATCAAGCCACATTTTATTGCCTCATGCAGATGAGCCCAGAGACAAGAAAGGATGCAAGTTATACCTAAGGCTGAGAACGGGAATGGAATCCAGATATGTAAAGAAACTCAAAGAGGATTCCCAGACTTTGGCTACTCTGTGCTGACAGAATAAGATCAAACTCACAAGAAATCCTATAACAAGCCTACAGTCAGTATCTTCACTGCCATCATATGATGAGATCTATTTGAAAAACAAGCCCTTTGACTCATGCCAAATGCAGCTAAAGGGGGAAAAAAGTATTCTGTGAAATGTCATTCTAGGCCACCAAATTCTTATAAGCATCCCTTTTTGTGTGTGTCAGACATTACTCTCCTTCCCTCACCTCAGTTTGAACATCCATTAATCCCAACAGGGAGATGTCAGTAGGAGTTGACATATCAAGATTTTATGAAGAGCATAAGTGTATTTGAATTAAAGTTTCATTATGCAATAGTGCAGGAACCAAGCAGCTGATGAAAATTCACAAGAAATAAGTAAATCTATCTATTTATCATCTATCTATCTATGCACAACTGATACAGTTAGCAGAAGCAAAGGTAATCCCATTTCTCACCTCAAAAAGTAAGGTTTATTTACAGAAGGGATCTACAGAAGTGGAGGATGGGATTTTATTGAGGATCCAAAGAGAAGAGTTTGCTGCTATGTGTTTTGCTACATATGTATCATTGAAAGTGAGTTTCACTGAGTTTAGCCAGACACATTTCTTAGTAAAAATGTACAAGACTGTGTGTGTGTCTTCAAGTTACCTGTCGACTTATGGCGGCCTCATGAATTTCATAGGGTTTTCTTAGGAAAGGTATACTCAGACATGGTTTGGCCAGTTTCATCCTCTGAAATAAAGTCTATAGCACATGGTATTCATTGGTGGTCCCCCATCCAACTACTAACCATGGCTGATCCTGCTAAGTTTCCCACATCAGACAGGATCTGGTGCCTTTAGGCTATTTAAGAGATAAACGACCTTGAAAACAGTGATGTTTATTTCTGAGTAAACATGCACAGAATTGTACTGAATAGCTGAGAATACTTATTTGCAAACAAATACCACTGAAAACAATAGGCCTTGCAATAGGATTGCAATCCTAAACTCACTATTTCTTAGGATGTAAGACTTCCTGGAAAAAAAGGTATTTATACTCAGCATATATTAAGCTTTATATCACACAGACTGGTGTGTGAGTTTGTTTCTACAACAATGCCCTTATTATTATCCCCTATGTATATAATTATTCCCTAAGTATATAATATATTATTGCATATGTATTTCTCCTGTGTATATATTGGTAGATACATCCTTGCTGAGAACTAGAAACTTAGGGCTTGTCTATATGGGCAATTTACCCCATCTTGTCCTCATCGTAGAGCCCTACAGTTCTGATGAGGCAGAGATTTGGCTCTGATCTGCCCCTGGGGAAGACCTCATGGCCCATAGGGTAGGTACAGAACTGAGATGGGGGGGAATGGGATAGGGGCCAATAAATCATTGTAAAATAATAGCTGGTTTAATCCGTTCCTGCCAAGAAGGAACGGATCAAGCCTTGAGAGACCACAGGAGCCTGTCCCAGCAGACTGGCTGATTGCTGCAGCTGCCAGTCTGCTTTGCTCTCTCCAAAGCAGGAAGGGGTCCTACAGCATGTGACCAAGGCTGGTCACATGCAGGGGGCCTTGGTCATATGTTGCAGGCTGGCTTCCTTGCCTGTGGTGGCAGTGGCTGCAGCAACTGGCTGGTGTGCCTGTCTGGAATGCAGCCCATTTGGTGATGGTAATGGGGGAGGAATGGGCCTGATCCACAGCCAGGATATCCTGGCTCCTGTAGATGAGCCCTAAGGCTGCCAACACACTGCAGAAATAATCTAGTTTCACACCACTTTAACTGCCATGGCTCAATGCTATGGAATCCTAGAATTTGTAGCCTGTTGTGGCACCAGATTTCTCTGACATGGAAGGCTAAATATCTCACAAAACTACAAATCCCAGCATTCCATAGCACTGAGCCATGGCAGTTAAAGTTGTGTCAAACTGCATTATTTCTGCAGTGTGTCAGCAGCCTTGGCTTTAAGTAATTTATATGCCTTAAAAGGCAACTCCTTAATCAATTGCTGTTGCCACCATATTCTCTTAACACTTTTCCTCACCCAATTCCCCTTGCTTCAGCTGCATTTGGTCATGGGTTGGTGGAATGTGCTTTCCTCACATTGGTCTGGGTTTGTATAAACAAAACACCCACTAATTGCTTAGCTTCTTTGTTCACAATCCTCCCAAGTGGCACTGTCACTTTGGAAAGACCATTATATAAGCATGCAGGATCAAAAATGTATCAGTAGGAGAATTGACACACATCCTTAGATATCCTTAGATGTTGGCACCATTGCAGAAACAAAAGAGACTCCAATAGCAAAGATATGAATAATTGCTTGTTGCATGAATCCTAGTTCTCCTCTGCCCAGGTTAGCAAAGAAAACATTATTAAGACCTATTGTTTCACCCCAGGTTCAAATCTAGATATAACTCCATTTAATTCAAGCCAATAAAATGAAAATGAATCTAACTGCACCTTCAACACAACAAAACACAACACATCCCCTGACATCCATGAGTTTTTCAAGCTTCCTCTCATACCCTCCAACTTTCCCTATTTGGCAGACAAAGTCCCAATTAATTATCTGTAGCCCTACTTTTTCAGCTGCTATTAAAATGTCCCAATTTCTCTCCCACTCTCCTCCTTTGTCATCAGCTTACATTAATTGCTGTAAAATAATTTCAGACTCAGTGGGAAGGCAGAGGAGAGGAGGGGAGTGGAACCCTGCCCTTCCCAGACAGTTCTGGCAAAAGCAAACTGCTGTTCCAAATGCACACTTGCCTGCAATCCACTCATCCTACACTAGTGGGCATCCTGCTGCACTGTTCATGTTGCTGCTCTAGGCTTAGCTCTGGTAAGATAGCAGAAGCCCTCTTTCCTCTAACTCTCACTGACATATGGTTCTGGCACTACAATGCCGATGAACCAGAATGTATGGGTGCTAGGAAACATAGCACATGGTGTAGCCTTTCAACTGCTGCAGTTTTAAAATAATGCATTTACTTATTATATTTATGTGCTGCCTGTACTCAGGTTAGAATAATTGTGCACTGCTTCTACATTTTATTCTTACAACAAATCTTCACAGGCTATAAGAAAGTTACTGGCTTAAGGTCACCCACGGAGTTATGGGTGTCACTGGGACTAGAAACTGGATCTCCCAAGCCCAAACTGACACACTAACCACTACTCTACACTTGCAATAGCAGCATTAGCAGTAGCCTTCCCACATCGTGGGAAAGCTGTGCTTGTGCAAAGTTTTGAAGTGTCGCCACAACCAGCATAGCTCAAAACATCATTAGGGTATGCAAGTCTCTCTCCCACGACAAGGGGCCGTCAATGGAGAGGCCACTGGTAGGGTCTCCTATGCCAGACACGTCAAAACCAAAGGGTCTGACAAAGAGCGTCAAAGGGCAGGATGGGCTCTCTAGCCTAGGCAACCATCCTAGGAGAAGGAAAACTCTAATCTCAAACCTGGGCAGATGGTGCTTGTCCAACCCTGTAAGGTCAACCATCTAAGAGAAGGAAACTCTAATGAAACCTACGACCCGAGGACCTCGCTGCTACCGTCCATGCTTGCAAGGCCACAGCAGATGAACCTTTGGTTTAAAGGGTGAGGCCAGTTCTGTGCACGCTGAGCTCCACCAGAAAAATCCATTGCACAGGCTCGAAGGACAAATCCAACTCTGAAAAAGCCCTGTAGCGATAGGCGAGGGATGACACAGCAGATGTAAAGATGCACTGGAAGCCGCAGACCCAACCCTGCAAGCAGGCGGTTCAGGATTTTGGTCACTTGAGGGTGAGCTGGGAGATGACAGTCTTATTTGACAGCATCCTGAACGACCAAGCAGCCTTTTTAAGGAGAGCTCTGCTTGCTCCATATGGAGAGGAGCCTAGAAAAGGTGGCCTAACGAAAGCTCATCCCCAACTACCTGGTTGGCTAGCCGTGGCCAACGGGCATCTTCTGATGTGGCCAAACTAAGGCAAAGAAATAAAGGCACACACCGGTCTCCAAAGGTGTAAATAAATTGACGCTTGCATGCTGGAACATCAGAACCATGCGAGACTCTGCAGATAGTGGATGCCCTGAGCATCCTTCTGCTCTAATAGCCCATGAATTATCACGACTTAATATTGACATCTCTGCTCTTAGTGAAGTTCGCCTCCATGAGGAAGGCAGCCTTAAAGAACATGGCGCCGGCTACACACTTTACTGGTCTGGCATACCCAAAACCGAAAAACATCTTTCAGGAGTAGGCTTTATGATTAAAAACTCCATTGCCTCCAAACTCAAAACCTTGTCAACAGGACACTCTGATCACATTATTTCCTTACACCTTCCACATGTTGTTCTCTTTAGTATATATGCCCCAACTAAGCAAGCTGACGCAGTAGAGAAAGACAAATTCTACACAGACCTATGCCAACTCATACAAAAAGTCCCTGTAGAAGATAAAATTATTATCTTTGGTGACTTCAATGCCAGAGTAGGAAAGAACTCCGAAGCCTGGAAAGGTGTCTTAGGCAAGCATGGTGTTGGAAATTGCAATGATAAGGGACACCTCTTGCTAGAGTTCTGTGCAGAACAACAGCTGACTATTACAAACACTATCTTTCAGCAGAAAGATAACTTGAAGACAACCTGGATGCATCCCCGATCCAAACCTCATAGACTATGTTCTAATCTGCCAGAGAAACATTCACGATGTCCGTCATACTCAAGTAATGCCCAGTGCAGAATGCCAAACAGATCATCGCCTCATAAGATGTAAACTAAATCTTCATCTTAATCTTAAGTTCAAACCTAAGAGGGGTGGCATCTTAAAGAAGAGACTCCAAGTCAACAATCTTCAACAAGCTACCATGAGAGACAAGTTTGTTTGCAAATCTGCAAACAAAACTTGAAGACCATCCTATAGATCCTTCTCCTACCGTGCTTTGGCAACATATCAAAAACAGTATCCTCCAGTCTGCGGAAGAATCCATCAGGTTCTCCCACAAGAAAAATCAAGACTGGTTTGATGAAAACAACCGATCCAGGAGCTATTGGCAAAGAAGAGAACTGCTCACCAGGCATACCTTGCCCAGCCAACTTGCCATGTAAGAAAAGCAGCTTTCCGCCTCACATGTAGTAAACTTCAACAAAAACTCCGAGACATGCAGAACAAGTGGTGGATCAAGATAACAGAAAAGACAAAACGCTATGCAGATCTGGGTGATCTTAGAGGATTTTATGAAGCACTTAAAGCAGTGTTTGGACCTACTTATCAGGTCCAAAGCTCCTTATACAGTACAGATGGTCAAACATTAATTACTGATAAAGTCACCATCCTGAATCGATGGGATTGACATTTTCAAAGTCTCTTTAGTGCCAACCGAGTAGTTCAAGGCTCAGCTATCCAACATACGATACAAATACTGATGAAAAATGAATTGGACATAGCTCCAACTTTGGAAGAGACCCTTAAGGCCATACAGCAGATGAAAAATGGCAAGGCAGCTGGGATTGATGGAATCGCACCTGAAGTCTGGAAACACAGAGGTCATGTACTCCATGATAAATTCCACGAACTCCTTGTGAATTGCTGGGAAAAAGGGGAATTGCCATCCGATCTCTGAGATGCAGTCATCATCACCCTGTACAAGAAAAAAGGAGCAAAATCTAATTGCTCAAACTATCGAAGCGTAACACTGCTCTCTATTGCTGGAAAAATCCTTGCAAGGATACTCCTGAACAGATTAGTTCTTGGTATTGCAGAAGAACTTTTCCCTGAAAGCCAATGTGGCTTCAGAGACAATAGGAGTACTACTGATATGGTATTTGCCCTTAGACAACTGCAAGAGAAATGTATAGAGCAGAACAAGGGTCTCTATGTAATATTTGTTGACCTCACCAAAGCCTTCAACACTGTGAGTAGAAAAGGTCTGTGGCAGCTCCTGGAAAGACTAGGATGTCCCCCCAAATTCCTTAAAATGATTATCTTGCTACATGAGGGCCAGCACGATTGAGTCAGATATGGCGATGCTCTTTCAGAGCCCTTTCTAATAACTAATGGAGTGAAGCAAGGTTGTTTTCTTGCTCCAAATTTATTTACAGTCTTCTTCAGCGTAATGCTCCAAAGGGCTACAGCAGAGCTCAAAGAAGAAGACGGGATCTATATAAGTTACCGTATTGATGGTAGCTTGTTTAACTTAAGCCGTCTGAGGGCTCGCACTAAGACTCTAAACTATCTAGTTCGCGAGCTGCTCTTTGCTGATGATGCTGCCCTTGTTGTCCACACAGAAGCAACTCTGCAGCACCTAACATCCTGCTTTGCAACAGCAGCAGAGCTGTTTGGGCTGGAAGTCAACCTGATGAAAATAGAAGTTCTTTATGAGCTGCACCACAGGGCAAACACCATCATCCCCACGTTGCTGTCGGCAAATCTGTGCTTAAGTCCGTTCAGCAGTTCACCTACCTGGGAAGCATCATCTCCTCAAATGCCATGGTTGACAAAGAGATTGATCACAGATTAGCAAAGGCATATAGCGCACTTGGAAGACTTTACAAAAAAGTCTGGAGTAATGAACACCTGAGGCGAAACACAAAAATCAATGTGTATAGAGCCATTGTACTGTCTATTCTCCTTTATGGGTCTGAAACATGGGTCACCTATTGCCACCACTTACGACTCCTCAAACACTTTCATCAGTGCTGTATACGCACAATCCTAAATATACACTGGACTGACTATATGACGAATGTTGCTTTCTTTGAGCAAGCAGGGATCACCAGCATTGAGGCCATGATACTGAGAACACAGCTGCACTGGGCAGGGCATGTTTCTAGGATGGAGGACCATCACCTCCCAAAAATAGTACTCTACGGTGAACTTGCCACGGGTCAGCATAAGAGGGGCGCTCCAAAAAAGCGATACAAGGACTCCCTGAAACAACATCTCAGGCTCGGCCAAAATGATCACCAACAATGGTCCACCCTGGCCTTACATCGGGAGGCATGGAGATGCACTATCCACAATACTGCAGCCTTATTTGAGAACTCACGCCGAACAAGTCTTGAAGAGAAACAACAACGCAGAAAGAATCACAACACGGAAACATCACCCAAGGAGATCTTGTGCTGTGCTTTCTGCAACCAGACTTGTTTATCCTGGATTGGCCTTTTTTGTCATCAGTGCACTTGCAGAAAGCGCGGGATGAGTCCTTCCTGAATCTTTGTTTGCGAAGAAAAGCCAGAGAGAGAGTGAAGTATCACCAAAATGATAACTTGTAGAAATCTTATTGTTGATTTACATGATCATTATTGAGTACATAATTAAAACAGTGCATTATTAGGAGTTTCATTGAGTAGTCCATTCAGAACATAATAGATTTTATTGGCCAGACTAGCTAATAAACCCAATGAGAGTGATGGCTGTGAAGAGTGCCAGTTAGTGCAAGGTGATAATGGAAAGAGGTGAAAAATAATTATAATAATTATGTCCTGGATTTGCTTGTTTTGTAAGATGGAAAGAGCAGTTGAGTAGAATTTTTACCAATGTAAAACACTCCAGTGCTAATCATTTCTACTGAATAATGAAGGGGAGATTACAAACTAGCATTATAATGCTGGCATTCATGTGGGATTTTAGTTTATAGGCAATGTAACTTCAAAGCCAATACACACACACACACACACACACACACACAATGAAGAGCTGCATGATACAAGTAAGAGCCAGTGTGGCATACTATTTAGAGTGCTGATTATGCCCAGGAAGTTTTGGTTCAAATCCTTACTCAGATAAGAAACTCACTTCATCCCTTCCTCTCTTTCTCTTAATCTCAATCTCATTCTCTCCCCACTCCCAATCTACCTCACAGGGTTTTATGAAAATAAGGGTAAGCATGTTACCTTAAGCTCCTCAGAGGCAAGGTAGACTATATACAAAACAAGTGAAGAAAAATGTAGAAAGCCAAATAATCAATTAATCCACATAACTACAAGAATACCCAAGCTACAGAATGTAAGTGTGGAAGATTAAATGCCAACTTCAGCAGTTCATTTGTACCCAAACTGTAACCAATACATACCAGTCAAAATGGTGGTCTTTCAGCTTGAAATGAATTCTGCTTTGTTTTTAGAGAGATGGACAGGAAGGGGCCATTTGCTGCTGAGTCTAGGGCCAGTGCCAAAGTTAGCCTTGTCCAGCACCAGCCTACATGTATGTTTAACTGCTGGATTCACTGGTTCCTGTTTCTGCTTCTTTTGTTATTACCGTGTGCATACCTACAGTCACCCTCTGTCCCAGAGACAAGAGTACCAGCCAGTAGTGGGAGTTAGCCAAAGGAGCAACGGTTGTCCACCGCTCACTAATTCATTTGCCCTTTCTCGTATTTTCCTCATTCAGACATGTAATGTTAATGTGTACGTGAGAAATTCATGTGCACAGGGTCAGATTCCCAGCACACAGTTGAAAGAAGGGGATGATCAAATAAGAAAAACAGAGCAATAGATCTAAAATTAAAAGGTTTGGCTACATGGAGGAATCAGTAATGACATCATTAACATGGCCTGGTGCTGGGAATGACTGTACAACTCCCTTGTTCCAACAGTTCTACTGGCAGGCTGGCTTTTTCTAGGCTCAATTCAAAGTGTGGCTTTTAACCTATAAAGCTCTATACAAGTTAGGCCCAGGCTATCTGATAAACTGTATCCCCACCATATGAGCCTAACTGGGCTCTGAGCTTCTCAGGAGAGGCCCTCTATCAGACCCACAACATTCACAGGTATGGATGGTGAGGACATGAGATCAGCCCTTCTCAGAGCCTGCTGCCCATAGGCTCTGGAACTCACTGTATAGGGAGGTAATAGCACCCTCCTTGTTTTCCTTCCATCAGCACACAGAGATTTTTTTTTATCCCAATAAGCTTTTGAGAACCCCCGTATCTTCTGGGGATTGGTTCTGAGGGCCCCCGTGGATACCAAAAACCGTGGATAATAGTGAACACCATTGAAAATAATGGGACGTCTGGTTTAAAATACCACAGAATTGCCTTAGAGGACCTAGAAAATGGCTAGAGAGGACACATTTTCTAGGAAGACTCTATGATAGGTATGCTGTTTTATGTCCCATGGATAATTGAATCAGTGGATAATGAATCCGTGGATATGGGGGGCCTACTGCATTTTTTTTAAGAAGGGGCTTTTCAGAGGGAACTCCGTTGTTTTAATTGTACTGTTTAAACTTTTAATCTGTAAACCACCTTGACCCTCTATTTTGTGAAAAATGTGGGATATAAATAGAGAATGATGATGATGATGACAGAGAGTAGGAAAAAAATCTCCCTAGGAGCCAAAACGACTATTGTACTTTGGCCATATCATGAAAAGACATGACTTACTAGAAAAGACAATAATGCTCAGTAAGGTAGAAGGCAGAAGGAAAAGAGGAAGGCTGCATTCCAGATGGACAGACTCAATCAAGGGAGCCACAGCCCTGAGACTGCAAGACCAGCATAGGGCTGTTGATGATAGGGTGACTTGGAGATCTCTCATTCATAGGGCAGCCATAAGACAAAGCTGACTTGACAGCAGTTAACAAGAAAAATGAAAGATATAATTTATTACAAATAGAAAAAGTCTATACACAAAGAAATAAGATGTCACAGACCTCCCTGAAATACTGGTCTTCATATCAGTACTGATTCATTCTCCTCCAATATTTATTTTTATTTATTTATTTATTTATACCCCGCTCTTCAGCCACAAGGCTATCAGAGCGGCTTACAAATTGTTTTTAAGCAATAGCTATTTACACATCTATACTGCATTAAACAGTTTCCAATGTGTGTTAGCTAATTGCCCCCACAAGCTGGGTCCTCATTTTACCGACCTACGAAAGGATGGAAGGCTGAGTGAACCTTGGAGCCCGCTGGAATCGAACTTGCAACGTGGTGACTTGCAGTACTGGCATTTAACCATTGCGCCACCAGGGCTCCTGGGGTGATCGTATGTTAATTTTTTTTTAAAAAAAATGCATTAAATTATGTGTGGGGAGGGGAGGGGAAGCTTAAGCCAAATTGTAAAATGCCTTTTCTCCAAATAAAACATAGTGTCATTTGGGGGCATTTTCCAATGAAAAATATAGGAGGGTCGTGCTGTCTTCCTAGAATGACAAATGGCTGCAAGCAGGAAACATGATGGCCAGAGCAACAAAGAATAAGGAGGGATGGAACAAGCAAAATGGACAGATACCTCCATCTCTAGTGCATTATAAACACTGAGAAGTTGCTAATCCAAAATCAAATGCAAGGGAAGATAACAGTGGATGGGGAAAGCAGAGTCAGGAGTAAACCAGAGAAGTATATGATTTCATTCAGTGGCATGTTTTGATAAGAACTAAGAGCTTGTACTTCTATCACCAGATATGTTTCTATCAAAACATAAGGCAATCCCATTAATTGTGATGATAGGTATTTTTGGCTGAGTCTGATCATAGCCCAAAAACATCTGGAGGGCACCAGGTTGCCCACCTCTGCACTATAACCAGGAATTAGATGTGTCATCTGTTGGGTGAATTTCTTTATGCATTCCCCTGTTTCTGCTGCAATGGTTGGATATTATCAATGGACAAGGAAAGAAGCTAGACCATCTATTTTGTTGCAATTCATGTGTTTTTAACTGAATGGCCAAGACTATGGAGTCACAACCAATAGTTGTAAATATATCCATTAGCATATGGTGGGTGATAGCAAAAGTGCAAAATGTACCTGCTGTTTGTGTGGGAAGCAGGGAAAGAAGGAAAGAGAACAATCTTATTTTAGGAAGATAATTAATGTTGGAATAAGCAATACCCATTTCCTTAAAGTAACCCTACAAACAAAATCTGTGTTGCTGTCATTTCCAGTTAGAGTTATTTATTTATTTAATACATTTCAAATAATTATATTTGTGTCATAAGACACAATATTATTTGACTCATAAGATCTCAGGGAAGCATACAATGAAATTAGTTTAGCCTATTTAAACAATATAAAACAGTAAAATAACATTTAAACAGATTAACAGCATAATAAAACAAGATGACAGGTTAAAATAAGATGGTTAAAACCAATTAAAACAATTTAAATGGTTTAAACACATATGCTGATATGGGTAATTTCCACTGGAGTTCAAAGGCTTTAATAAAAAAGCATGTTTTTAATGGGTCCAGGAATAACACCATCACTGGTGCCAATCGTCCAGGCCTCAAAGAGGATGATATTCCACAACCAGGATGCCACAGTTAAAGTCAGTCCTCTTCCTTCCACAGCATATTGCCTCCCACAGTGTTCTTTTTTTATTCAAATGTTTTCATACCAGGGGTGTGTATATGTGTGTCTTGTGTTAGAGATATGGTTCTTTAGATTCTTCTTACTCATTTCTCTTGGGGAGAATGGATAATTTAATCAATTTTCTGCCCATTGTGCGCATCTTTTCAAAAACTGAGCAGTTTTCAAAGATATCCTCACAGGGAGGAGGAATTCAGACAGTGGCTGATGGGGGGTAGTGATGGCACTGCTGCCAATTTTTTTCCTAAGATATGAAGTGGTAGTGTTTCTCACTTGGCTGCTCCTTTGCCCCCGATCTTTGCTCAGCTGCAAGCAACTCATCCCAAACACAGGCATGTAGGACAGGGGGCTGCCAAATGATGAAGGTCCTCATGGGTTGTGTTCTGATAGGTGATGCACAATGATCCAGGCATACTTCATGACCTCCTTGGGTTTTCCATCTACTCACCCCAATCCTCAAATTTCCTGCCTTGTAATGCATTTGTGTGCATGTGCTTTCAAGTCACCTGTTGACTTATGGTGACTCTATGATTTCATAGGGTGCTCCTAGGCAAGGAATACTTGGAGGTTGTTTTGCCAGTTCCTTCCTCTGAAATAGAGCCTCCAGCCCCTGGTATTCATTGATGGTATCCTATCCAAGTATTAACCAGAGCTGCCCCTGCTTAGTTTCCATGATCAGATGGACTCTGGTGCCTTAAGGACATATATACTAAATATATACCCAGACTCAACAGAAAATAAGTAAGTGCTAACTTAACCAATCCACATTCATTCAATAGGATTACCCTAGCTGTTTCCAACAATTAGATTTAGGCACCTAAGAGCACCCAGGATGTCTTTGTTTTGATACCTTATACATTTGCATTTATGTTCAGTATGTTCATTGTACTACAAATCTAATCCTCTACATAGTTACTTGAAAAGCATAAACTGTTTATTATACCAAAAATGCCTATGATTTAAGGAGAAAACCTGTATAGATCTTTCCAGATTTTTGCAAATACCTAGTTTAAGCCTGCTAAATTACACTTTAAGGCTCTTCGATCTAATACTCGTCTCATAAACCCTTTGGAAAGCTTGACAATAGGCCTATGTCAGAAAAATGTGCCCAGTCCACAGAGGCTGCAAATCTTCCCAAGGAGCAATCAGATCAAAACAGGGTCTTTCATCCTAGAAATGTGACTGTTAAAATTGCATTAGAAACGAGCAGGGGGGATTGTCATAAGCTCAAAAGGACACGTGGCAGGTGCAGAGTACAGCAAAGGATGAGTGGGTCAATATTATGGAGAGAGAAAAAAACTCAGAAAAATTATCTACAAAATCCAACATTTTTCTGAACAGAATAAAAGTAATAACAGTCACGGTGGATATCCCACTCTAGCTACCCAGAGGAAATAAATATATTTGATATCATGTTGTCATTAAACTGATGACTTGTGTTTTCTTTTGTCAAACTAGTTTGACAGTTGGCAAATTTTACAAGAGGTAAGATTCATGAGCAGCCAAAATATGAAAAGCTTTCACACACACACACATACACAAAAGAGAAAGCACAAAAAAGAATCTTTAAATCTCCTGATGGGAACTTGAATATGATGCTCTGCAAGTACTGACTGAAATAATCTTCTGGGCCTTATCTGATTTTAATTTGATTCATTTCTGGAGGTCCATCAATTGTTCATCTTTGGCCAGAGCTTGAAAAATTTATTTTGAGACTATGGAGATTATCAGACACAGCAAATATAGTGATAATGATGACACGGTACCATGAAAGAGCTTCCCTATCAAACAATGTCATCTCGCATTCTCCAAGCATTCCATTCCTGTGAAAAAGGCATTCTTTTTTATTAACGGGCCAAGCCATCAATTGATCACTGATGGCATTTTTCCCCCGTGGTATTGCCAGTGTCTGAAACCACATCCCATTATGCTCTTGTGAATACAATGTCAATGGGCGGTCCCCTCCAGAACACGCCTGGGTAAGAACGTGAAAACTAGGTATGTGATGCTCTTTTTATGAACCTCCCCATTTTGCTGGTAAATTTTTAAGTGTGTTTCAGTGCCTGTGTGTTCATCTTCTTTGTTAATTTTGGTGTTTTTAGACTTTTAAGTGCACTTGCATCTTCTTGTGAGAACCGCCAAGATCACACACCCCGGTGAACACTGCTAGTGGTCATGCTCCGATAATGCTGGGGCTGCTCTTTCTCATTATTACAGCAAAGTGTGATAAAGTGGGTTATTATGCTGGGACACTTATACTTCTAAATATTATGGGACAAAAACATTTTTAGATGCTCATCTGATAATCTCCTGTAACTTCCAAAATCTCCATGTCAGTATGCCCAGTGGTCAGGCTGACTGTGGAGGGAATTCTAATACTCTAAAAAAAGGAATGTTTGCAAGCTTTGCCCTATGCAACTGGATGAAATGTGGAACCCAAAACCCTGCAGAAATTCTGAGGATGAGCTCTTGTTGCACTCTGATTGAGTGCAACAGGATTGTTGACTGAAGAGCCAGCCTAAAGTCTCATATTCTGTAAGTTCATATGAAACCCACTGGCTCCTTAGACCATGGGACAATTGATGAGTCAACAACTTCAGCACCAGTAGAGTTAGCTATGACCAGACACAGTGGTAAGATCAACCACTCAATATTCTGGTTTACTGCTCTAGTGATGAAGAGAGCAATGGTTTGGTGTCCAGAGCACCTAATCCTTAGTATCACAGATCACTTTTATGGTTTACTGGCATTGTTTTTTTGTTATTATTGTTCTGTCAGCTGTCTTAATTGGTTCCAGTGTCACATATTTTTTTATGGTAGAATAAATACACATGAACAACATGCTAAAATGTGAGCAAGATGTATAAAGAAAAAAAAATGTCAAGGTCTCCTGTACATGTATGCATTTTCTGTATGCATCATTTCCCCCCATTCCCTCCCCCCATTTTTTAAGTTTATCATTAAATGGAGGAAAGAGGGCATCCTATGACTTTCTTTTTGTGGAGTGTCCGGCTTCCTTGGATTCATCTCCCCTTGCAAAATTAGGCTTTGTTTATTTATTGGGCCAGAATTTCAGACTTCATTGGTTTCCCTGTCTTAACTTTTGCCTATCATGATATCCATAATACTCTTTTTGAAAAGCCAGCAATATGCAAATGAAATTAAATAATGTGTTCTTTGACATATCTTTGGGCCATTCCTCCAATAATTAAATTAAACAATTTAGAACAAAAAAATATTATATAACAGCAGCAGAGGAATATGGAAGCCAGTTGGAACTGTGTGGCTGTGATAAACTCATCTAGGGCTTGAATATAACCATTCTGGCTGTCAGCTTAGTCACTCATCTGAAGCACCATAAGAGCCTTCATTTTCTTAAACTATGTCAGCCAAAATGAGTCTTTCTTTTGGCAGCAACAGCAAGAGGATGCGTGTGTATATGTGTGCCTGTAGAGGGGAAAATGAGTTGAAGTGGATACCTGCAATTACATTTCTAGAAAGCTTTTTGTTGGTTGGGCCTAAAGACCTTACTAGGTAAGGAGAGAGAGTGGATGACAGAAATTAGGAATCATAGAATTAGAGCTGGGAGAGATCCCAAGGACCATCTAATCCAGCCCCTGCCATGTAGGACTATACAACTGAAGGACTCCTGAAAAATGCCCCTCCAACATCTCTTTAAAGACCTCCAAACATGGAGAGTCCCTCACCCTCCAAAGCAGTCTATTCCATTCTTGAACTGCTCTTACAGTAAAAAAAAAAACAATTCTTCCTAATGTTTTAGGTCGAGTCTCTTTTCTTGTAATCTGAATCCATTGGTTTGTATTCTAGTCATTGGAGCAGCAGAAAACAAGCTTGTGCCATCTTCTACATGGAGGTCACATACCCTGGTGTACTTAGTTTTTACAACCCAACTAGTGCATATTTTGCAAGACCAGAGCTCAGACCATTGTTGTTGTTGTTTTAAAGCAACATGTTAGCATTATTTGTTACTTATAATGAATACTACATTCTTCTTTATTTAGTGTATGAAGCATTGCTAATTACTCTTTAAAGATTTTCTTAAATTATATTTTTTGCAATGAGTATATTTAGAAGCAAACAAACAAACAAAACAAAACAAAACAAAAAAAACAATGGCCCAAATCCCCCCATATGATCCCCTCCAAAAACATGTTATTACTAACATTACTTGTTACAAATATGTGATGTTAATACGTTAAGTTCTTTGCTCTCATTATCCCCCCAAGTAATGTGTTAACAGGGAGTGTCACTTGACACATTATTTCCCTCAAAAGTAGAGATGGAAAGAATATTCAAAACATTGAAAAAATGATGAAAAATATGTTCCTGTACTGTTGGGATACAGCATTTTCTGCACAGAAAATA
Source organism: Gambelia wislizenii (assembly GCA_030847615.1). NCBI lineage: Eukaryota > Metazoa > Chordata > Lepidosauria > Squamata > Crotaphytidae > Gambelia > Gambelia wislizenii. Next base: position 312,638,492 of record JAUMIR010000002.1, on the reverse strand, counting down.
AAATTTCTTGATAAAATCCTGACAAGGAGAATCCTGGAATGATACAACTGTTGTGCAGAATAAGTCCTAGTTTGTGATAAGAATCTCCACAGTTTAAAGGACTTATTCTGTACAAAATTTGAACATGGTATTTTTAACCCACATGTGGATTTTGTGTAGGATAAGTCCCCAACTACACAATTTTCTGCACCAGAAAAGCATTTTATAGACAGAAAATAAAATTTCTGGGCAGAAATATCACATTCTGCATAGAAAATGCTGCTTTTTTGTGTAAACATACTACATGAAAATTTTGCACAGAATAAATTCCAAACTGGAGTTTCCAAAAACTGCACAGTGGGTAGATAACTGCTAAAATTATTTGTTGTTTCCTTGAAGAATAAAATTAGCAAAGAACTATGTCCCTATATGCAAGTAAAAACTGTCGGTTGTATTCAGACTTAGGACTTGTTTAGACCTGCCAGAACACACTGCTTTACAGCCAGCATATTCTGTCCCTGAAACTGGCCCATTCCCCCTCCCCATTACCAAGACAAAACAGGTCCAAGTCCACATGCACATGCCGGCTGCTTCACCCAAATGCTGGTGGGTAGTGGCAAGTGCCTCTCCCACTGTCACACATCACACTCTTTGAAGTTAGGAAGGAGGACCTCAGCATGTGATCAAGGCTGGTTACATGCAGAGGGCCTTGATCACATGCAGGGGGCCTCCTTCCTGGCTGCAGAGGAAATCCAGCAATAGTAGCAGCATCTGGTAATACAGACTGGCATGTAAGTATGGACCCTATGTTCCTGCACTAGACCCCCTCGGGGTTTCCTCACATAACATGGATTACCCCAGGTATTTTAAAAAAAAACATTTTAAAGGGCTTTATCCCAGCTTTGCCATGGGCATCACGAGGATTGCCTGGAGGCGAAATGGGACAAGAGCCTCCAAGACAGGGGGAAGCTGGTCTAAACAGTCCATCTAGACAAACCCTTAGGAGATTTTCAGACCTGTAAAAATCGTGCTTTGCCGCGCAAGCAGCCTCCCGAGGCTGCTGCGCGGCAAGGGTCAATTTTGGACGACGCCGTTTCTCTCTCGGCGTCGTCCGTGACTGTTGCGGCCAGCACTGGAGGCGGCCGCGCTATTTTTTACTCACGGAAGTTGTCCATGAGTAAAAAATAGCGTGGCCGCCTCCAGTGCTGGCCGCAACAGTCACGGACGCCGCCGAGAGAGAAACGGCGTTGTCCGAAATTGACCCTTGCCGCGCAGCAGCCTCGGGAGGCTGCTTGTGCGGCAAAGCATGATTTTTACAGGTCTGAAAATCTCCTTAGTCACATTTAGAAGAAAGCTACTGAAATAAATTAGCCATGCTAACTTAAGTCCCATTCATTTCACCCTGCTTGTATCTCAGTGTTTTCTGACATTTTGGGAAAAGAAATGGTCACTTACCACAAAACCTTCTCATAAAGAGAAGATTGGCCTCTCCTCCCAAATAAATGATAAATTGATACAAATGGGGTTAAAACAACCTACTAGCCATGTTGACTGGGGGTTTTCTTTTGGAGTTACAGTTCAAAAAAATATTTTCCCTAGCTTTATAATAACCCAGAAACCCACTGTTACCTACTATTACTACTACACTCTCTCTCTGGCTTCTCTTTGCAAACGAAGATTCAGGAAGGACTCATCCCGTGCTTTCTGCAAGCGCGCTGATGACTAAAAAGGCCAATCCGAGATAGACAAGTCCGGTTGCAGAAAGCACAGCAGAAGGTCTCCTTGGGTGATGTTTCCGGGTTGTGACTTTTTCTGCATTGTTGTTTCTCTTCAAGACTTGTTCGGCGTGAGTTCTCAAATAAGGCTGCAGCATTGTGGATAGTGTGTCTCCATGCCTCCCGATGTGAGGCCAGGGCGGACCATTGTTGGTGATCAATTTGGCCGAGCCTGAGATGTTGTTTCAGGGAGTCTTTGTATCACTTTTTTGGAGCGCCCCTCTTACGCTGACCCGTGGCGAGTTCACCGTAGAGTAGTATTTTTGGGAGGCGATGGTCCTCCATCCTAGAAACGTGCCCTGCCCAGTGCAGCTGTGTTCTCAATATCATGGCCTCAATGCTGGTGATCCCTGCTTGCTCAAGGACAGCAACATTCGTCACATAGTCAGTCCAGTGTATATTTAGGATTGTGCGTAGACAGCGCTGATGAAAGCGCTCGAGGAGTCGTAGGTGGTGGCGATAGGTGACCCATGTTTCAGATCCAGAAAGGAGGATAGACAGTACGATGGCTCTATACACACTGATTTTTGTGTTTCGCCTCAGGTGTTTATTACTCCAGACTCTTTTGTTACTACTACTAGTAACATTTGTTTCATAGCAAATAAAAATGGGAGTGAATGAACTCCATTCTGCCCAATTTTTCATTTGTTAGAAAACAAATGCAGATTCCTAATTAATCTATAGTTTATTCATGAAAAAATTTGGAAGGCTGTTTCTCCCTCCATAAGAAGTTGTTGAATCATATGTCTTGGGCCTGTTTGTGGAATGGGGTTTAGCATCTTGCATAGCTGCTTTAAAGTTCAGACTAATATTAGAGCTAGTTCATTGCCCCACTGACATCAGAGCCATCAGTTTTCACTGCTAGTGCCCTCCAAATACTTTGGCCTATGTTTCATCTGGCCAAGCTGGCTGAGTATATGGGAACTGTAGTCCAAAACATCTGGAGATTATGAGGTTTTCTACCCCACATCTGGACTGTACAAAAAGAGTTATAGGTGAAAACAGCCTTTGAAACAATTGGAGGATTTCTCCCCCCCTCTTGCTAAACTTTTGGAAATTTAAAAACCCACGCTGTATGATAGGGTCATTCAGTTTTCACATACATTGGATAGAAATTAATGCTTTCCTGCAAATTACATAGCAGAACCCAAAAGAGCCATATAACGCTGTCCTCCATAAACTTTATCTTCATAAAGCAATCAAGGCAGAGAAATCTTGTGTAAATCAAAATACCAAAAGCAATTTGGAAAGAAAGAATAAAACAAGCATGGACTATATATGCATGTTTACCTTTTCCTCAGAATTCTATTTTCATCTATTTTCATTACTGCCTTTTACGACTGACATTTTAAATGGCAGGAGTACCTCTAAACACCTTCAAAATGAATGGTTAAAAAAACCCAAACAACTCCAGAGTTCTTAACATAAAATATTTCTACCAATCAGCTAGCCATTGGGAGCAGTTTGCCTTAAAAAAAAAAAAAGAGAGAGAGAGAGAGTGTGTGTAAAAAGGAGAAAAACACCTTCACAAAATGTGACTCAATCAATAGCTAATCCCCAATATGATCTGAAAAAAAGAAATTGAAGTTAGTGATGAGAATGTTGGACTGGATTGTGGGAGAACAAGTGCCAAGGAATTGTGACATTCCCTAGGTCGCATTGGGGTGGTCACTCTCTCATGCTTTGTCCTACTTCACAGAGTTGTTGTGCAGATAAAGTGGGGAAAGAAGAGAACCACACCCTCCACCTTGAGCTTACTAAAGGAAAGGTAGATTAGGAATAAATGAATGGTCTTATCAGTGTTTCTTATTCAAAGCATCACATCCAGTCGACAATTTGACAACAACACTGCTTGTTCAACTTGGATTGAGAGAGAATGGGAGGACCCCAGGTTTTAAAATGGGCCCTCAGGATAAGGAAGAATGCTTTGTAGGGCCACAGGACCCTGTAAAGAAGATGGCACAAGGACACGTCGCCAAAATAATATATTCTTTTGGTCTTTGTTAGGCCAGGGAACCATTATGGGTGTACCCTTTTAAGGATGGGACCAAAGGTAATGAGCGCCATGGAGCTGTCACTTCCAGGTAGTCTCATCTTAGTGGTAGCTAGTATAGAAATGGGGAAACCTTTCACTCAACAGGTCTTTTCGACCTCAACTTACACAGTGACTTACCATTGGGCACACTGGGTGGGGCTGATAGGAGCTGAAGTCCAAAACATCAGGAGGGAAAAATGCCTCATTCTGAACTAATAACTAGATCATGGTATGGATTAGCATTATCCCTACCACAGAGATAAAAATCTTCCAAAAAATTGTTCTTGCATATAAAAATGAAGCATTTCCAATTTTTTCTCCCCTCTAAATGCAATTACAACAGTTTTTTGCACACTTTGATGATGATTTTTCCATTTCAGATTTTTGGCAACTATCCCTCCTCGCCCCATGTTTCGGTGTCAGTGTCTTTTATTTAAAACAATGTTGTTATTTTTAATGGCAAAACCTAGCTTAAATCCTTTAATGAGGTTCGACTAGAGTACATCTATTCAATCAGTGGGATTTATGTACATCTTGACTTGCTATTCAACAGCTGATTTAATTGGGTCTACTCTCGCTTGGAATGGCCAACTGGATTCCAGTTGTTGTTGTTGTTGTTGTTGTGTGTGAACAATACAAAACAGTTCTGAAGTATATAAAAATCACATTAAAATAACTACACCTAGGGGCCAATTACATGGCAGAATAAAGTGCGCAAAATTCTGGATTACCACCCTTTCGCACCAGTGCTTCATAGTTTATATGGTATATGGCTAAATTGGAAGATCCGATGAGTTTTCAACTTCTGCAGTTCACACAGACAAAGGTGGGGGGCGTGGCCTCCAGACCATAGGCTGTCTGTCATTAAAGCCAGGAAGGAGGTGTGGAAGGAGCGAGGAGGGGCAGAGAGGGGGAAACGGCTCCAAAGTTACCAGCTCTAGCCAGAGAACAGGAGATAAAGCAACCAAAAAAAAAAGAAAAAAAAGGGAGACCATGGAGGGAGAGGAATAATGACAAAGGAGGCAGCTTCCCTGAAGTCCCCCCTTCCCCTCACCCACTGTGGTGTGCCAGCAGAGCAGACTGTTTTTTTCTCTCTCTCACATACGCACATGCACTCACGCACACACACACAAAAGAACAGGTGAGGGAGCAATCAGCCAGTGGAGCAGATCGCTACACACTCTCTCTGTCTCATACACACACACACACACACACAGAGAGAGAGAGAGAGAGAGAGAGAGAGAGAGAGAGAGAGAGAGAGAGAGAGAGAGAGAGTAATTATGCTTGAAAGCAAGCCGGCTGGCTGGATCTTTTCGGCTGAGGCTCATCTCTTGCAAGTCCACCCCCTCCTTGGTCAATTCAATCAATCACAGCTAAGCTCTGCTGGGGCTGTTTCGGGAAGACTGCTGGTAGTTCCCACTGCCGTAAGCGAAATGGTAGTTCACACAATCGATAATGCGCTAACTTGCGTTACTTTTCAAAAGAGTCGGGGAAAATAGTGAAAGCTGATACTGTGCAGCTTACTTTGTTTTTTTACCCCCCTCCTTCTGAATACTGTGACTTTTATCTGAAATATGTGGGAACTATTAGGACTCTTTGTGAATTCTTAGAGGATTTATTTTGCCGTGTAAATGACCCCCTTGACTTATGTAAGTGGGAGGTATTATTTCCTGCTCAGCAAAAGGGCCAAAATTATTTTGGTCAGCTTTGCTAGTGTCCTATATCAAGCATCCAAACAAACACATAATTTGCCTTTTCCGGTTTCAAAGGAAGGAGATTCCACCCTTCCTTTTTCTGATTTCCATGTCCCTTCCCTAAATTGCCCTATCTAGATTCATGATGAGAATCTAGAAAAGGAGGTGTATAAGTCGGATGTCTGATTTCCTTGCTTGTTCTGAACATACAAAGCAGATATCCCTGAGATGTGTTAACCCTTGCTTCTTATGGAATAGAAGGGGGCATTCTGACATGCATTGGCTTGGGCTTTCGGTTCCCCATATTTTGCAATTTTCTTCACACTTAGTATTTTCTCTTGCTTTACTAAATTATGGATTCCTAGGTTAAATTTCTATTATTTCTAAATTCTGTTTAAGTTCTGGGTTCTAAATACATGTGGTATGGAAGACATGTTTCTTCTTTAAGTGTTGGGAACTGGTTTTTATCCCTTTTAACCCTACAGCCTGCCACAATCTTAATTATTTTTTAATGTATTTGCTAATTAAATTTATATATTGCCCCCCCATGACATTTAAATTCTAAATTTAGAAGAAAAAAGCTTCTTCTTCAAGTGTCAGGATGTGGTTTTGATTTCACCTACCCCTATAGCCCACCGTAATCTTAAGTATTTTTCTTGTATTGATTACTAAAATTGTTGCTGGAGGTGTGTGCTTTCAAGGGGTTTCTGACTTATGGTGATCCTAAGGTGAACCTATCATGTGGTTTTCTTGGGAAAATTTGTTCAGAAGGGGTTTGTCATTGCTGTCCTCTGAGGTGAAGAGTGTGTGACTTGCCCAAAGTCACCCAGTGGGTTTTCATGGCTGAGCAGGGATTTAACCCTGGTCTCCAGAGACGTAGTCCATTGCTCAAACCACTACACCAAGCTGGATTTCCAAACTAACATACAAAAGGAGTCTAACACCAAACACAAACAAACAAATTAAAAATAAAATATTTTAAAAGGTTAAAATACAATTAAGAACAGACTGATAAAGAGAAAAAATACCCCTCTTTAATTCAAACCCATCTAAATGCTAAAGCTCTGACTGAATAAAAGAAGTGTTAGCTAGTTTGCATGTTAGCATGCCCTACTACCCCATCCCTATAATATCTCATAATTGGAAATACTGGACATTTCAAATGGGTCAAGTTGACTGGGGTGATCTAAAAAGAGGTCACGTGGAGGTCACAATGACCTGGGAAGGTGTCTTAGAAATATTTTAACAAGCAAGCCCAAACTAGGATTGTGTGGAAGCCCCCAGTAAACAAAACCATTAAGGGGGTATGTGTTAACTCCTTCTTAGGAACCTCAGCAATGAGTCACCCAACCTAAACAATCAGGTGACCTTTCCAACCCCAATCCCCAAAAAATACCCCTTTGGAACCCCCTCCTATCCTGCATTGTCATGACCCCATCAATTCCAATCTCCCAGCCATCAACAGCAACCAGTTAAGTTTTAGTTTCCTTTGTTTACCCAGTGGGAAACCCGTTCAGGCTTTGTCCTAGCCAGAATACCCCTTCAGGATATAAAGCAGGGTATAAATATTAGTCCCCCAACAAAAGAAAAGTGTGTCACTGTGGACAAGCCCAGCCACTCTCCTTCTCAGCGCACCTCCAGATTAGAACCTCCAGTGCCTCCCTCAGCTTCTATCTGAGTATTTTGCTCTTCAAGACTGGTAACTATTGCCCCATTTTTCTTGAATCTCTCCCTCTATCCAATCTTTCTGCCTTACTCTCTTACTCCTTGACAGCATTCTGTGGTTCTTAGGAATGTGAATTGCATGTGTGTACGCTTTTTGTGTTATTTTAAATAAAAATACTTTATTTCACTTCGACCCGGAGTATACATAGTATACTGGTATACATAGGTGAAAAGGTCCCCACAGTTACCCTCTTCTTGTAGGCATATGGTTTGAGCTAATAATTCCCCCATCTAGAGTTTGTTATAATGAATGGGTTTCGAAGCATCCCCCACCTCTTAGGGTAACAGGCAGAAGGACAAGTGATGAGAGGTGGCCAGCCCAGTCTCGCTTGGAAGCAAATTCTTTAACCTAAGATTATCCATCCATCCATCCATCATGAAGACCTTCTTGTGCCTGGCCCCAAATGTGCCTCTGAAAGGAAAGTCAGAGATAGGCTTCCCGAAAGATCTTAAAACCAGGAAGAATATTCCACAGAACCATACTTTTAGGTTATAAAAACAAGAAATAAATGTGAGATAAGCATGCTGAAAGCTTATTGGAGGAGGAGGGGCTGAATGAAATACAACTTTGTTATTGAAAAAGAATAATATTTTTTCTCTTTCAGTACAGATTCAACCTTGATTGATTTGATAACCAGTCTGAGTGTGGAAACAATAAACGCATTCACGTATGTTAATATGATTCCGCTAAAGGGCAGCTTGAAGGCTTTCAGAACTTTCATCTCTCTCATTTTCAACACATTTATAGTCACATTAATTATAGGTGCATAATAGAAAAATGCTGTTATGAAATACATTTTAAATATATTAATAGAACTTTTCAATTGCATGATTTCTGGTGCTTCTATTTAATTCAGATGAATTTGGTTTAATAAAGGAACCTGACTAACTTCAGCTTCCCAAGTACAGCGACCATTTATCGTATAAACTAAACATACACTTTACACTCACTAATGTGGAACTGTATTCAGGAACCTCATTTGTGCCAAGAGAATTTAATACCATTAAATGGCAAAGCCTAGCAACTTGTTTTTCATCTAAAGGGATGTTGGTGGTATTCTTACAGAAGCCCAAGTGCCAAAAGATGAACTAGCCTTTCTGTTTCACTTTCTCTCACATTATTGTTTTAAAATCTCTCAGATTGTTTTAAAATCAAGATTTTGCCCACTGAATTTAAGAATTGTGGTGATTTCTTATTTCAAAAATGAAATGAATAAAATTCTCACCATGCTGTTCTCACCCAAATCCAGGAAGTACAGTTGTTCCCACAAAGATGCAGGCCATGCTACATCTCTCAAACTCAAAGCTGTCAGAGGCTGCTGACACACTGCAGAAATAATGCAGTCTGACACTGCTTCAACTATCATGGGATTTGTAGTTTGCTGTGGCACCAGCACTCTCTGACAGAGAAGGCTAAATATTTCACAAAATTACAAATTCCAGAATTCAATAGCCTTGAGCCATGGCAGCTAAAGCAGAGTCAAACTGTATTATTTCCAGTGTGTCAGCAGTTAGAAGTGAAGAGTCTGTCAGGAAAAAGAAGTGGTAACCTAATTTGGCCACAGAAATGGCTGAGTACACAGGGGCAGCTATGTTGGGCTATCCAATTCCCTCAGCCTGTTGTGTTTGGTTGTATATGAAATTTGTATTTCATCCTTCTTCCAAGAATCTCTATATAGCATGCAGAAGACCATCCCGTTTTAATCTCACCACAGCTTGACAACCCAGTCAGACTAAAAAGTTGAGTAGGAATGTGAACCCAAATCTTCAATGTCCACGCTTATCAGTTTAGCCACTGAACCATACCTATTATCCTGCATTTGCTGCACTAGCTCTTTTAGTAATGTCAGTGATGCCAGGCCTGAAAGTGAAAAGGGAGGGAAGACTAGGGGAGCAGGAATAGATGAGAAATGTGTTTGCTTCACTTTCGGACAAGTCCTTTCCAAAATGTGCAAATTTCCTCATGAATTTAACAGAAAGAATGTGAGAGGTTGTTTTTAAAAAATTGAATGTGGGAGAAAGTCAAAAGTGACCCGACCAGAGTACTTTGCTCTTAAAGAGGCTGTCTGGGTATAGGCACTAGGGATTCTGCATCACAGAAATTATGCCTCATAAAAAATTTGTGCACTACAGCATCTGAACAGAATGGTTTTAGGAAGAAACAAATGCTTCCTGCAACATAGTGGGATGTAAATTATTTCTTCTGACGATTCTGATTTTATTAGTACTATTTGTTCTGGACAGATATATGTATGTTTAGTACTGGGCAGATTCTGCTGCCTTTTGAAACAGCAGGGATAACCATTTAAATTGTCACTGTCCTTCTGTGCCTCCGATGACACACCTTAAAGACATCCAGAGCGAAGAAAATGTTGAAAGAAGAAGGAATGGAAAATTCATTTGCTTTGCTTCCTGTTATGGAAGATAGGAGCATTTTGACAGGGAGCAGCATCACAGGTAGATGAAGCATTTTTCATGTACCTAACACCAGCTAATCCAGCAACTTGGTGGTATCTCGCCAGAGTCATAATGCTGTCTTTATAGCATCCTTCTGCTGAAAATAAGTGTGAGAAATTCATCATCTTAGCTGAAAGAAACAGGAATAGCTGGTAAATGTGTTTGAAACAGAGCAGGGAGAAATACAGACAGGCCTCACTCCACAGGATGAGAGGTTTTTTATTCATGACAGAAGAAGACGTTTGCTGAAAAGTGGCTTGAGCTGAGGGCATATAGGCGGAATTTGGCTATGGACATAGTAACCGCTTCATATATGCAAACCCAATTCATGTATACCTAGTAGACTGTCTTCCCCTATCCATGCCTAACTGAACTTCATTCCACAGCCAGGAGAATGCCTTGCATGACAAAAAGGGGGTGACATTCGCCTTCTAGAATTCTCTCTTCTACATAGTTCAAAGGGCAGAAACTATACCGAGCTTTAAATACTGCATTAAAAACATGTGTTTTTTCTAGGCCTTCTCTGGTTAGTAATGATGATGACTGCTCTTCCTTCGTACAGTACTATTGGCTATTGGAGTGTTTTAAAATTATTTATTATTTTTAAATGGTTTTAAAGTTGCTTTTTATTTGCTTTATATTTACTACATGTAATGGAAACTGCTCAGAGCTTTCTGATTTGAAGCAGTAGACGAGTAAATAAATTATCAACACATACAGACCTTTTTAAAAAACTCCACAGCTGATCACCTTTGGTTCTTTGCAACAGGTTAGTAAAATGCCTATACTGATTCAAGGTGGGGTGGAAGATAGAAGCACAAAACATCCATGTGAACACTCTACAGTGTAATAAGTTGTGATATTAGTAAACTGAAGACTGCAGAGTGACATGAATTGTTTGGAAATAGTGCCTGTTTGTTACTGGTTATTTTGCATTACCATCATAGACTTTAATTGGCCAGTTGTTGCTGTTGTACAGTATCTGCTGATATGCTATATAATCTTATTTTAACTAGATGTTTGCTAGACAGACTCTGAACTTGCCAAATCCTGGGCTTGTCAGACTCTACCAGAGGTTTCTTTAAATAAATTGCTATCTTCAATTCACTAATACCTCCATTTATTGAAACCTAGTGGGACAGTTTTCCCCCTGCAGCATACAATCTGCATGCACATAATTTACCCAGATTTTGGCACACTCTGAAGACTTCATAACCATTTCATTATAGAAAATACATTATTTAATCATGTTTTTATTTGCTGTATCAAGGGATGGGGCTTTCATGGATCCCCTATTTTCCTCAGTTCCAAGTGCATTCTGTGCCAATTCCATTCTGATAAAGAAATGGATACAGACATAGATAAAGATCTGTAGATATAGACAAATATAGATGTATTATTGCAAACAATCTGTATGTATTTTTGCGTTCACTGTTACAAACAGACTCAACTGACACATTAATGACAGCATGCTCCCATCCACTAAAACATGTTCATGCACCCCTTAGAAATGTACAGTATTGTCCAAACATATGCCTTTCTCTTTCTTGTTAAGGAACAGATTGCATGCCAGGATTTCTAAGTTCAAATTGTGCCTGCAGTGTGCAGTCCACAAGGTGCAGAATCAGGAAAATTCATTTAAAAAGAAAGGCCTTGACAGAGAGAATTTTTCATGCATCCCTAATCCCTTGTGCCTCCCTCCAATAACCTGCATAAGAACCTAGGGAGCCAGCGCTAGGGAAGATAAAACTGGACTGAGTCAAAGAGTGATTTCTCTGATTTCTTTGGCTGCTTCTTCCTGACAGCCCCCATCAAAGGAAGGAGGAAGACATGCTGTTGACAACTCTGGCTGAGCTCCTAACCTGTGTCTCCCACTGTATGTCGCTTTGTTTGATTTTCTGTGCCTTGCTGTGTGCCTAGCCACCCCCTGGAATACAAGAAAGAGGCGAAGAAACCGGGCCAGGTTAGTCAGAGAAACTGCCTCCCTGTTAGGTAGTTGGTATCAGAAGACCCTCAAGAGTTTGATGACACCACAACACCAGTCAAGCCTTGGCAATCAGTAGTTAGCAGTTCAGTCTTCTGAATGAAATCCTGTGAAATGACAGCTTCATTGCTAATTCACAAGACAATGGCCAGTTTGGCCAGTTTGTCTTATGCACCTAGCAACACTGGCTAAGTAAACCTTGTCAAATTATATTGTCAATTTAAATATCTGGTACTGAGAGCTACTACTTTCAACATTGTCCTTTTACCATTAAGAAACAGAGTGGCTAATTTATGCTTTGGGTTATAGGAAGATAAAAAATCAAGTTTTGTCATACAGAATGTAAAGAATAATCACTCTGTAGACTTCACATTGAATGTCTTTTCCTCTCCTCTTGCACCAATTCTTTTCTTTCTCTCTCTCTCTTTCTTTTCTTTTGCCTTCCTGGCAGGAACAGGTTGCTAGAGGCATAAATTTTGATTAATAACACAACACAGCTAAGCATTCTCTTGGAAAAGAATTAGAAAAGTGCATTTCAATGAGAATACTGTACAAGACCAATAACAAAGGAGCCTATAATTACCAATGTTTTCCCTCAGATTTCTTTTTGTGTTCTCCTGTAGACAGGATAATTCTACAGGGAATATTACCCTAAGAAAAATGAATGAACTGACAGATCAACACAGCTCTCTGAACACCTGTGGTCATGATTGTAGCACACTCATACTTCTTCATAAGTCAAACATTTCTAGAGTGTGAAAATATGGGTGTCTCAATTCAAAAATCTACTTCTGTGGAAATTTTGGAATTTGCACTGAATTGCAATTATAATTCTTGCTGAAATCAATGGAGCTTACTTTCAGTTAAAAGGCCTCATGTATTCATGTGCTGCTCAATGTTTTTCCATTAGCTGAAAATGCTGGACTCACAATAGCAAATCTAGGTATACTGTATATGTAAATTAGTTCCCTCACAGCTGTGATGGTGGGGAGCTCCTGAGAATATACAGCCAAGGAACAAAGTGGACAAAGTGGAAGAACTGACACAACAACCAGGCTTGAGGGAAATCCATAGGTCTATGAGAAATAAAAGACTGGGACCTCATTCACCATCACATCAATGAAAACTGGGGCTGCAGATGCTTTCATGTAGAGTTTACTTTTGTCTCTAGGGCTGAAACTATCACTTGGGTGTATAGATTTGGATTTGAAGCCATCAGTTGCTGACCCTAGCTTTAACAGTCATAATGCTATGGTTTATATGTAAGAAATTGTCTCATACCTGGTGAGTCCACTGATACATCGAGCTTAGCACTTCTGGATCAGAAGTGAGCAAAATTTTTGTCCTAATAATTGCACTTTTTTTTTAGCAATGCTTGCCTCGCCCCTGGTCCAAGCCCACCTTCTCACTCCACCGAGCCTGCACACATGTGTAAGTGCATGCGCCAAGCATGAACAGCATTGCTGCTGCCATTGCTTTCTTGTGCTACCACCTTTGCTTGGGCCCCAACAGCACCTGCCCACTGATGGCTAACCTTGAGAGAGAAACAGAGAAAGAGTCTAAGGCTGAATCTACATGATGGTTGTACCCCAGCTCCAATGTGCTGTATGCCTGCCCTGGTTTGACCCTTTATTGCCAGAAATCAGTTTGGAAAGCCACGTGGGACAGCCATTACATAGTCACATCAGCACAAAGGGGAATTTCTAATGTGTGTATCTGTTCACTGTGTCAGTTTATGTCAGTCACACAACCAGCAGCTTGGGGGGGAGAGATTCTCACAACACATGAGCATATTCACATATTCATCAAATAGCCTTCACTTTCCCTTTGTTCTGATTGCCCACCTGCACTTCTATAAAATGAAACTGGTAGAGAAGTGGGAGGTAAAATGTAAAACTGAGAGTTTGTACATACGAATGTCAAATCCAAAAAAAATATATTGAATATATAAAAAATAATAAAGGAGTGACACTGCGTTTTCTGGATGTTGTTACAAACAAGGGAGCTACCCTTTCGCAGGAGGAATGGACAAGTGACTTAGGACAATACCACACAACATTGTTATAGTGCTGTTATTCCATCTTAACTGCTATGGTGTCTCCCGTGTAATCCTGGGATTTGCAGTTTAGGGAGGGGCATTTAACATTCTCAGTCAAAGGAGCCCTGGTGGCGCAATGGTTAAATGCCAGTACTGCAAGTCACCACATTGCAAGTTGCAAGTTTGATTCCAGTGGCTCCAAGGTTCACTCAGCCTTCCATCCTTTCGTAGGTCGGTAAAATGAGTATCCAGCTTGTGGGGGCAATTAGCTAACACACATTGGAAACTGTTTAATGCAGTTAGATGTGTAAATAGCTATTGCATAAAACAATTTGTAAGCCACTCTGATAGCCTTGTGGCTGAAGAGCGGGGTATAAATAACTAAATAAAATTAAAAATAAATAAATAAATAAGGCCTCACTAAACTACAAACCCCAGAATTACACAGGAGGCAGCCATAGCACTTAAAGTGGAATAATAGCACTATAACAGTGTCGTGTGATAATGCCATTAGGTGACCACCTGATTTAGGTGATCACCCCCCATCTTGACCCCACCTTACCCCTGCCCCTGATTCCACCACAATCCAAATTCAAGGGTCAAAACATGCATTTTAAAAACCGTGTTTTTCCCAAAACAGTGGAGTAAACTGGTGGTTTTTTTAAAAAAATCATCTAAAAGCCCTCAGGCATTGAAAAGAACTGTTTTCACATTGGAAGGAGAGGAATAACATAACTCGTGTCCCAACAGGACTGTGATCAAGGTAAGGATGCATTATTTAGCCTGTATGGATTCAGCCTAAGTGAGAAAAAGGCAAATTGCAACAGAAGGGAGTGAAAATAGAGAGGGAGGTGAGGGAGTGGTCCTTAAGTACAGGGCAGCAGACCCCATCCAGCTGGGGGAGAGGAAAAGAGGAGGGGAAGAGAGGGAGAAAGCAAATTGATAGTTGGAGCAGGGAAAAAGAAGGATAATCCTGTTAGACTAGCTGCCACACTAGAAGTGGGAGAGCCTTGAACTGAATCCTCCTGCCTGCTGAAGCTTCTTCATCCCTTAGTTTTTGCTGTGCCTTCTCACACCACATCTGCTAACAGACAAAAACCCACTATTCCCAGCATAAGAGTGCTGCTGCCATGACCATTTTCCCTTTCTCTTGCTTCTACACCTCATTTACTCAGTTTCTGAGCTGCAATAGGAATACCTGGGTGCCAGTTACACGGCAAGTTTTGTCGCGGGGCTTACCGTGACTTCCTGATCCCGTATTTTGTATGATTTTTGTCACTCTTTAGGAAATCCTGGAAGATCCCGACATTGATATTTACATGACAACAGTTTTTATTGGTCCCGCACTCTTATATCCCGTGCTTTTGCTGTTTACACATGTTTAGCTTACCGGGATTTTTTTTTTTAGCTGTCAATCAAGGATGCGATTAGTCGTGTTTTCGCAACCTCAGTGACGTACTTCCTTTAGAGTTCCACGCCACGAGCGATGCTATTGGCTGGCTGGGGTGGGGAGAGAGAGGGGGCAGAGGATTGGTATTCCCCTCGCCTCTTTAAAATGTTAACCCTTTAAACAGAAGGCATTTTGAAAGATCCAGAATGTGAGCTTTTGCTCAGAGGCAGGAACAAGTGTTTTCCTTTTGAAATCAAGGCTGGGGAGGGGAGGCTTGGTATTCCCTTTGCCTCTTTAAAATGTTAACCATTAAAGCAGAGTTTTAGCTGCAGAGTGAAGATTTCAAGCAAGCGACAGACCGGCATTTTGAAAGACACAGATGCTGGCATTTTTTTACTGTGCATTGTAACGGGGGGGGGGGGGAATAAAAGTGTGTTCATTCGCTCAGACACTGGAATATTTTACTGTGCCCGTTCAGACCCAGGGAGGTGATAAAGGCAGGGGATGAATGGGCGACCCTCTGCCCACCACAATCTCTTTGTAACATGCAGTTGAGGAAGAGGTTAAAGCTGAAGGGTTTGCAGTGTAGAAATCCATTTAAAAAGGTGATTGAGTACACACACGCAGGAGCGATTTTAGCAGTTTGCCTCACCTGCTGCCCGATCTCCTGGGTCTTTGCTCACTTCACAAAGGGAGCAAAGATGCAGGAGATCGGGCAGGGAGTGAGGCAAAGCATGTAAAATCACCCCTCTCCTCTGCCTTCACCCCCTTTGGGGAGGAAACGAAGGGGGAGGACAGGGGTAATTTTAGCGGTTTGCTTCACCTGCCGCCCTATCTCCTGGGTCTTCACTCCCTTTGAAAAGGGAGCAAAAATGCAGGAGATTGGCCAGAAGGTGAGGTAAAGCGTGTAAAATCACCCCTCTCCTCCACCTTTTCCCCCTTTGGGGAGGAAGCAAAGATAGAGGACAGGGGCAAGTTTAGTGGTTTGCCTAACCCGCCACGCGATCTCCTGGGTCTTCGCTCCCTTCGCAAAGGGAGCAAAGATGCAGGAGATTGAGTGGAGGGTGAGGCAAACTGCTAAAATCGCCCCTCCCCTTTGGGGAGGAAGCGAAGGTGGAGGACAGAGGTAATTTTAGCAGTTTGCCTAACACGCTGCCTGATCTCCTGGGTCTTTGCTCCCTTCGCAAAGGGAGCAAAGATGCAGGAGATCGGGTGGAGGGTGAGGCAAAGTGTGTGAAATCGCCCCTCTCCTCTGCCTTCACCCCCTTTGAGGAGGAAGCGAAGGTGGAGGACAGGGGCAAATTTAACTGTTTGCCTCACCCACCACCCAATCTCCTGGGTCTTCGCTTTGCAAAGGGAGCGAAGACACAGGAGATTGGGTGGAAGGTGAGGCAGAGCATGTAAAATAACCCCTCTCCTCCACCTTTGCCCCCTTTGGGGAGGAAGTGAACGCAGAGGGCAGGGGCAAGTTTAGTGCTTTGCATCACCTGCCGCCCGATCTCCTGACACTTGTGTCTGTCTAACTTACAGAAATTTGTGCAATATGAAAAACCATAATTGAACATGTATTTAATTTGTACATTTTTTAAACAAATGAGATGGATATTTATTAATGGAAAATCAGAGCCTTATGCTGGCCTCATAACTACTTTGGTTCTAGCTTATTTTGAGCCTAATTCAATGTATATTTATGCTGAAGTAAGCTGCTAGGTTTTCTGATGCTAGATATTATGTGACACCTCCATTATGCTGTATAGATTCCCCATTCCTCATTGATTTACACTCATGATCTTACAGTCATTTGCCTTAGTGCAGAAGTGGAAAAAGTATAGCCCTACAAATGTACTGTAGATCCCAGCATTTCTCAACATAGACTACACTGGTGAGGCCCACTATAAGTTACAATCCTACAAAATTTAGACCTGGATACTACTGGTAGCTTCAACTAGAATACATCAATTGAATCATTAAGTACCAACTCACTGTTCAACAATTGGTTAGACTGCTTTACTCTAGGTGGGACCACCCATAGGATCCAGGCTCTAGAGAGCCACATGATTCCCAACCCTGCCTTAGTGGGTTTTTACTGGAGTAGCAGAAAACCTTGCCTCTTTTGAATTGTGACTCCTTGTTCAATATTCTTGTGCATTATTATTAACAGCATAACAAGTCTCCAAGCAAAATTTAGAAAATCTGGGTTTTAGGGATAGCATGTTGGATTAGGATTTGGAAGGCCAAAGTTCTAGTCTTCACTGAGACATGAGTTCACTGGAGATCTTAGTTCTCTCTCACCCTTACACACCTCACAGGTGGTTGTGGGGATAAAGTGGGGGGAAACCACGCATACCACCATGAGTTTGTTGGTGGAGAAGGCAGAATATAACTGAAACTAATAAAACAAAGAAAATAACAAAATATGGCATTTACTGCCTGAAGCAAGGGGGGAGAATTGTGAACTGAGAGCAGGCATGCTCAGTCCACAAATGAATTCTAGTGCTGTTAGCAGCAGAAACAACTCTGGTGAACAGTGTAGGCTTTGATGATTTAATCAATGACTTTGCAGATGTGAAAGCAATGAAGGCTTATTTCTAAGGCAAAAAAATTACCTGTACTACAGATTTTCTTAAAGCAGCAACAGAAGCAGTGTAAATGTCAAAATGTATCCATCTTTTTCACATATAGGCACCCAGAATATTTATATGTGCTTGTATAGGGTAGAGAGTAAGATTATTGTACTTTGTATTTTATTCTATTATCTAGTCATTTCTTTATTTTTATTCCATGCCACTATTCCTCTATTAGCTCAAACATGCACAAAGTGGGGCAGGAGGTGGGAACATTTTGAAACTGCTCCAGATCTCCAACCTCCTTAATCCTGCCTTGAGCACTGTAATTATGGTGGCAGGAAATTAAACATCTTTTAAGGCATGGATTCCCTGTGTGCCTTGTTTACTTGTGGTATCACACTTCCAGATGTCTCCCAAAGGTATACATTCTGTTTGGAAACATGGAGGGTGCTTATGAGTGGAATCAGACTCCCTGAATCCTAGATGTATGATGCATATCTGGTTGCTTTGTTTTGTTTTCCTCTTACATCATTACATTCAGTGGAAGCTGTGGCTTTGTTATCAGTGGAGTGGGGAATCTCCTCTAAGTATTATCTCCTTGGTCAGCCCCATTAAAGTACAATTGGCCTTTCATGTCCATGGATTCAACCAACCACAGCTTGAAAAAAAAAAAACAGGAAAAAAAATTCAAAAAAGTAAACCTTGCTGTTTGCCATTTTATATAAGGGACACCACATCATTGTATATAATGGAACTTGAGCATCCATGGATTTTGGTCCTGGAACCCTAGGAGATACAAAGGGCCCACTACACAGAATAAAACTGAGAGGAGATTCACTGTCCTACTGACAGTGCAACCACCAGCTTCCACTAGTTATACTAGGTGGGAAAAGTGTATGTGGAGGCGAGGGTCCTGATGGGTTCGGGAGGATACCAATGTTACCTATGACTATATGGGTCCCTATGAATCCACCCAACTTAATTATCTTTTTATTGATTTGATTTATGCCCCACTCTCCAAAATGGGACTAAAAAGCAGATATTTTATAAGAGAACTTATAGCAGACATAGGGCTCATCTACACTGACCAGGATACGCCAGATCCCTGCCAGCGTATCTGTCCTGCAGATCAGGCCTGTTCCTCCCCTATTACCTGGATGAAATGGGCTGGAGTCCAGACAGGCATGCCAGCTAATCCCTGCAGCCACTGCTGCTTGCATCCCACTCTTTGGATCCAGGCAGGAGGCCTGCAGCAAGTGAGCAAGGCCCTGGTCACATGGAGCTGCCCCCTTTTGTGGATCCAGAAGTGTGAGGCAGCTGGCAGCTGCAGTGACTGGCTGGCATGCAAGAATGGGCTCCTGTGTTCACAGGGCCCCCAATCCATTTTATTTTGGCTGGAACACATTTAAACAGGTATTTTCTTAAAATGTTTTTTATCAGGCCCTACACCATCTCCCTGTGTATGAGGACCACCTGGGGCCAAAATGGGATGAAAGTCCTGCATCATCATGACTGCAGGGCTCCAAGACAGAGGCAAGATGGGGCAAATTGCCAGTGTAGACAAGCCCATCGAGCCCATCTAACATTGCACTGCTTAAACCAGTGATTCCCAGTCCTCCAGGTGTTTTGGACTTCAACTCCCAGATGCCATACCACACTTGGCCAATAGTCACAAATTCTGGGAGCTGAAGTCTAAAACATCTGGGGAACTTAGGTTTGGGAACCACTAGCCTAAACAGATATCAAGTTTTTACTGCTTTTATTTCATTTGATCCCAAACTCATCAGCTTTCATTGAGGAGGTAAGCAGGAAAGAGCCCTAAAAGGAAGAGACAGATCTTCTTCAGTGCAACCTTCCAAGAGTAAGACATGCACATAAATACGTCGAAGAAATGTGCAACATTTTAGATAGCAAATCCCCCTCTTTAGAACTGCAGAATTTAGACATGATAGGCACAAAGGTTTCTCAACATGAAAAGAATTTATGATGACATGAATACCAAAATAAATTCTTATTGATCTTTAAAGAGAAAATGGAACAGAAAATACAGGTGGAACTAAGAAAAATGTAGCACAGAAGGTGCAGTAAGAGCCAAAGCATAAATTAAACTAGACAGCTGAGAAAACAATTAGACTACAACCTGTGCATAATACTCCCCCATTGGAATCAATGGGATCAATAAGTGCTTAATAGTTGCTATATCATGCATAGAATGGCCGAATGGTGTCATCTAGGTAGTATATGAGGACAGACATCCAGGTCTCCACTTTGCATGAGTAGGAGAGCTGGCTTACTACACTGTGAATTAGTTAAATGATAGACACTATCATCTAAAGAGTGGCCTAGTATAAGACTTAATATATTCAAAGCTGAAATTTACTTACACAGACTCCTCATGTGACCTGCATAAACTAGGAATGCAATGTTTCTCATCTTTGTGGAGAAAGAATGTTTCAAAACACTGAGATAGGTTGTTGAAAAAATGGTCATTGGCTGAAATTTTCACATTGCAGGGTATAGTGTAAAAAAAAAAATTGGAGCAATATCCAACATTTTCACACAGGAGAAAGTGCCTTTTTTTGGGGGGGGGGTATAGAACACCAAGTTCTACAGAAAATTATTTTTCCACACCAAAAAACAAAACACACAACAACAACAACAACAACACCCAAACAAGATGAAAATTTCAAAGTATTCTCTTCAGAACTTTTTTCTCCTTCAAGAATGCTGAGGGAAATGCCCCCAAACGAGATAGTTCATTTGGTCTTCAGTGGGATTCATTTGCTTGCCAGCTCCTTCTCCAAAATTATTTTGTGTTTCCTGTATTATCCACTTGTGCCATTCACTTTGATTCAGAAAGCAACACCCTTACCACTGTTCAGCTGATTCTTTTCTTAAGGCACTGAAGTGCCAGGTCAGAGAATAGGTTGGTGCTCTGCTCAATGTGGCCTGTTTGCATCACATCCTCTTCTGAGAGGATGATTCATCCAAGTCTGTAGAACACAGCTTTGGCTCAGAGTCAGTGTTACTGGAGGTGTAACAGTTACTGGAGATTGAACAGAGACATTGGGTTAGAGAAAATATAATGCAAATAATCCTGCATTTAAAAGCTGATCCTCTTATAATCCACACCACCAGTTTTACAGACTGGCAATATACTCCTCCTGGGCCAAAGCCATGTCTCTACGGGCTTATTTACACAGCAGGTTTTATTACGATAAATTGCGCTTTAGCGCTTTCCCGCATCAGTGGTGGGTAGTTTACACGGTGTATGTTTACACAGCTATATTTTGTGGCTCTTTCATTTTTTTCCGCTTTGAGATTCACACAGCCAAATGTGGTGGGGGCATGGCCAAGCTTTGGAAAGGAGACAAAGGAATGCCATAGGAATGTCTGCCCTGGCCCTAACTTGTGTGCTGCTGAAGGACGAAGAATGTCACCTTTTGCCTCTCCCCCCCCAGCTCCCTGCCCACAAATTAAACTCCAAAAGGAAGGTTTTTTCTCCTTGCTTAATAGCATTTTCTTGACAAATAAACAGACTGCCAAAAAGAGAAAGGTTTCTCTCTCTCTCTCTCTCTCTCTCTCTCTCACCGTCCCTCCCTCCCCCAATCACAGTGCAGCTCTGCTGCAGCCCTTAGTGAAATGGTTTCTCTCTCTCTCTCTCTCTCTCTCTCCCTCCCTCCCTCCCCCAAGCAGAAGATCACAGCTGACGAGTCGGAGCTTTACAGACTTGCAAAATAGCAGAGAGGAGGAGAAGGAATTCTTTTATGTGGGGAACAGATGTTCCCTGACTGAAAATTGTTGGGAATCCTTTTTGTTTGCAAACTGGCTTGCAAAATAGCAGAGAGGATTTTTCATAAGTTTCCTAATCGCTACTAAATCTCCCTCCCCCACTCCCTCTCTTATAAGCCCACCCCTGCATCATAACAACCAATCACAGTGCAGCTCTGCTACAGCCCTTAGTGGAATGGTTGTTTACACTACCAATAATGCGCTACTTTGCAAATATACCAGCAAAAGTAGCGACATCCCTTGCCACGCTATATTTGGGTGTTTTACCTTCCCCCCTTCTGAATGAGGCAATGCTGTGGTGCGATCCGTGGGAACAATGAGTTATCTTTGCGGTATATTTAGAAGAATATTTGCCTGTGTAAACGAACCCTAGGAGCCACTTTTTCTATCTTCTGTGCAGATCCCAACTAGAAATAGGTGAATTAGGACTTTTTCGGACGACAGTTTACAACGCTAGCAGCCTCGTCCCCGTTGCGAGACTGCAGCGCTGCAGAGCATCCCTTTCGGATGACGCTCTGCCCTGCTGTCCCTCTTGTGGTACTGTTGCGTAACCACGGGGACGCAGCAGCGTTATATTTGGCATTTTTCTACTCACGATCAACTTTCATGAGTAGAAAAATGCCAAATATAACGCTGCTGCGTCCCCGCGGTTACGCAACAGTACCGCAAGAGGGACAGCAGGGCAGAGCGTCATCCGAAAGGGACGCTCTGCAGCGCTGCACCCTCGCAACGGGGACGAGGCTGCTAGCGTTGTAAACTGTCGTCCAAAAAAGTCCTTAGACACAATTGCATTTTTTTTTAACCACCTTTGATATCTCAAATTCCTTCTTCATTTATGAATGAATTTATAAATGCTGGTCATATGCTGGTTCTGTGCAAAATGCTGGTTATCTAAACATAATTCTCACCCATCTAAATCAGCCAATTACTATAGGTACAGCTGTTCTTAGTATGAAGAGGACCATTCAGTTCTGCCTGACATATGGCTGATGAAGATGAAGCACCTCTCAGAAATAGAAAAGAGAAAGGGGAAAGAGGGAGCAACCTGAATTCAGCAAATGAATTCAGCAGAAACAGTCCCCAGAAGTGCCAGCATTTATTCAGGTCCAATGCATTATGGAAAATAACATTTCCTTCCTTGGAGCAATCAGCAACCTGAAAGAGTAAACACCTTTGTTGTCTCAAATTTTGGTTCAGCACCATAAATATGGTTAAATACACATAGTATGTCGATTTCTGGGTGAAAGCCACACAGTGAAGAGAAAGAAGAAGAGAAGGAAGAGAACTCATCTGAAATGTGTCAGGAAGAGAACTCATCTGAAATGTGGTGGTTAAGAAGAGTTATGTGGATACATACTATCAAAAGACAAATAAATGGGGCCTAGAGCAAAGCATGGCATAGTGGTTTGGGTGTTAGACTAGGGCTCTGGAGACTAGAGTTCAAAACCTCACTCAGCCATGGAAACCCAGTGGATAACCTTGGGGAAGTCACACTCTCTCAGCCACAGAGGAACATGAGAGCAAACCTTCTCTGAAGAAATCTTGCTAACAAAACCCCATGATAGTTTTGCCTTATGGTTGCCATAAGCTAGAGTCAGATAGAACTTGAAGGCACACCATAGCCACAACAAGAGCAAATCAAGCCTGAACTTTTACTATGACTAAACTGAAGCTGTTATGTACTTTAGACATAAGATGACATGGCTCGTTAGAAAAAAGGATAACATTTGGTAAAGCAAAACACAACAGAAAAAGAGGAAGAACACAACACAGGTGGAATTATTCAATCAAGGAAGCCACGGGCCTAAGTTTGTAAGACTTGAGCAGGACTGTTGATAACTGGGACTCATAGAGGTCTGTCATTCATAGGATCACCATAAGTTAAAACTGACTTGATGGCAAATAACAAAAACAAAACAAATAGTTTCAAAGCTAGATTTCTAAGAGCTAACCACTCCAAGCCATGGGCCTAGATGGATGGGTGTGTCATTCTCATTTTCTCCCACATTCAGTAAAGAATGCCTTCAAATTCTTTTTATACCATTTGTGAATAAATTGCAGATATTTATGAATTTTCATCAGAAAACAAAATGAAATGAAATTTCCACCCATCCTAGTCCATATCCCCTCCTTTCACATCATGTTCCCTAAGTGGTACAGAGGAAGGCAAGGAAAAATGGAAGCAGATGTTCATGAGCAAGAACAGTGTTTGTCCTCATGTGTCTCTTTTTCTCTATCTGCCTCTCCCTACCCTTCTAAGTCAGTGGTGGGAAGGGGAGAGATACAACATTGAGATGGTGGCAAAAAAGGAGAGGGGTTGTCAGCATCAGAATGTCAGGGTTTTCCCCACCCCCAACATGTCTCCCAATGTAGATTTCAATGAAACCTTCCTGAGAAATGCCAATAGCTGTAAAAAGACTTATCAGCTCCTCTGGAATTCCTCAGATGCAGGCCTAGAAGAATATTATCCTTTACAGAATGCAATACTTTGTTTGAAGACCCCCTCTACTTGAAAGGCCAGTCCAAATAGCATAAGAAGGAAGAATGTGAGGGCCTTGAAGCTATCTATCAGTATTTAGCATGAGAGTCAGCTGGGGAGGCCTCTCCTACTGATACATTATATTTTCAAGTTTAAACATTTCCCAGTCTGCATCTCTCGCTCATTGTCAATCACCCTCTCTATCTCTCTATTAGCACATGCATCTTTTCTGCCGATCTATGTATTTTTTCTTTGGATGTGTGTAAATAGCCATCCTAAGAAGTAGTGAAATTCCTTAGACCATAGGAGAGAGTGCCAAATTTACCAAGTATTTCTGTTTAGGATAGGGGAGGCTTGTAACAGCCAATCAACATGCAGAACCACCCCCTCCTCCAAGGGATTTCATCAGAACTACAGAAACTTTGGGGGCTATATGTCACACTAGTTGTTTCTGCCCCTTTTCAACTCTTTAGTAAATGTAGGAGAGCCAAAATGGATTTGGACTCCATGATGTTGGCTAGGGCTGTGCTTCTTAAGCTATCTGATGGGAGGAACCAGCATTTCCCTCCCCGACCCCAATAGCTTTGGGACTGGTAATAGATTTGTTCCCTAGGCTATGTTTCTTTCTTTCCAGGACATTCTGCAGGGCTTGGCAGCAGATGTCTTATGGACTGGCAGTGGTCCATGGGCCACCAATTTGATCAACACTGGACTAGGGGTCTTTAATCATTTGACCCCCAGCTATGGTTCCAGTCTGGATTACATCTGCAAATGTACCTGATATTTATACTGTCAAAAAGTAATTCCACCAAAAAGAAACAAATAATTCTTTGGCAATATATAAATTTTAGATGCAAGGGAGGGGAGAAAATGTTTAAACCTCTCCTTATCCAATTCAAATGATGTCCTCTCCTAGTGACATGTTTAATGTAATCTTTTGCAATGGCCTGAAGAATTACTATTTTGGTTTAAAATTTCACTTTATATGATTTTATGGCATGTTTAGTAAGTTTATTTTTCTGCTGTTGAGTCATTGATGTGGAAAGCTACTGAATCAAGTTAAAATACAGAATAGGTATTGTGAGCTGAACAAAAATGTCACAGTGGCACAAAGTCTGATGGACTATGCTAAATGTGACATCACTTGAGGGCATGGAAGCTGCAGGGCTAGGATTACTTTAATCATGCCTGTAAAAGGAAACCACATCAAGTCAGTGAATTACATGATTCTTTCCCCTCTGAAGACCATTTTCAATTGCACAGTCTAAAAGTAAATTTAAAAATCTGAAGAACAGAACTGGTCCATGACATGTTGATGCCTAAGGCAAACAAGAAGATGGCATCCCATCAAAGTCCACACACAGAAGCTAACCGGATTGGTTGAAGAAATGCATTTAAATCTTAGGTGTTGCCTAGATGATTAAAAATAAAAAAAAACACCTCCTCATAGAATGCAAGGAGAATAGGAGGGGGACCCCAAACTGCAAAAACTATGTGGGAAAAGCCTTAGTGGCTTTTCCCATATTTTTTTCAAACAATGCGAAGAAATGCACATTAGCACTCATTTGCACAACCAATCCGCTTTGCTACTCATTCTCGGAGAGGGCAGATCTGAAGATTGGATTAGTTGGACATGCACGGGGGGAGGGTCTTGATGGAAAGGTAGCACCCCAAAGTGCCATGTTGGATTTTTGTGTTAGCACCAAGGTGCCCAAATTTTTTTTCAAGCAGAAGGTAGCACTTGCTTAAATGTTGTTGTTTTTTTAAACTGTGAAGTGGTGACAATGTATAACACAGTAATTTGCAGTTGCCATCTTGACTTGAGGGCATGTAAACTTCAAACATGGATAGCTTCTCAGCCTATCGTTTTTGCTGGAGACAAAAAAATGCTGATTGTCTAGAGTAGCCCATAGTGATGGCATAGCTTCCTCTATAACTTTGCAGAATTATGCCCGTTCTGGAGGTTTGGTAAGATTGTGTAGCATATACGACTAAATCCTCCAAAAGAGGGGAAGGCTGGGATGCTGTTATTGTAGCCTCTGGATTTGGTGTCTGAGGCAGTTGCCTCAATCTGCCAAATGGCAGGGCCAGCTCTCCTTGGGAACTAAATGAGAAACATAACATTATTAAAGTGTGTGTGTGTGTGTGTGTTTGTGTATCTTCAAGTCTCCTGTTGATGTATGGTGACCTGATGAATTTCACAGTGTTTTCTTAGGAAAGGAATACTGAGAGGTGGTTTTGCCAGATCCTTCCTCTGCAATATAGGCTACAGCACCTGGTATTTGTTGATGGTATTCCATCCAAGTAGTAACCAGTGTGGACCCTGGTTAACTTCCAAGATCCAAGAGGATCTGGTGCCTTTAGGGTTTTAAAGTAGCACTGGATTAATATTAAAACATTGGTGTCTCTTCTTTTATTTTGCTCTTAAACTCAAAGTTAAATTAGGGCTATATAGTTAATTACAGCATTTGCTGATTACCGCTTTCTGCTTTCACCCTGTGTCTTTTTATTCAAATCCTTGCTTTAAAACACTGACAGCATAAAGGAAAGGGCTCATACATCATAGTTACTATCTCAAATAAAATTCTTTATAGCATGATGGTTGTTCCATGAATATCAACAGATATCCAAGGTTATCATAAAGCATAATTCTTCCATATATCTAAGGAAAATAAGTCTGAGAGTGCACTGAAGTATGTACCAAAAATAATATTTTAAGTGGCCATTTGGAGACCTGCTAAATGAACTATGTTCTGAGACCATTTATAAAGCAATATTTTATTTTATTTTATTTCAATGCTTGGCCTATTAGTTAATAGTATAATTAGCCTACCCATGTGCTGAATGATAGAAATGTCCAAGAAAATTTTCTGTCAACACTTCGAATAGGTGGGTAGCCTCTTTGGCTTGAGGGGCAACACTAGCTGTTCTACAACCCCTTGGGTATTGTACTATCCGCCCCACAATCACTACACCAAAATCCTGCAACAACTGTGTAGTGCAGAAAAAGGTCAGAGTGCTCTCTCATAACATAATATCCTGTGAAATAGTGGGACGAAGTCTCACCCATTCCATAAAAGAGGTTTTATTATTGGGCAGAAATGGACTACTCTATGTCCTATCAATCCATGATGTGTTAAATATGCAAGAGCAACCCTTTCATACTCTAGAGATTGTGGCCATATATTATTCTAATGGGTCTTACTTTAGATTAATCATGCAAGGGATGTCACTATTAGGCTGCAATCCTAAATACTTTTACTAGGCAGATAGCACTGGCCCTGTCTACACAATTAAAAAAAAAAATCTGTTTAGAGGGTAAAAAATCCTAAAAGGCAGCTGTTCATATGCGTACGATCTGCCTACATGATTTTTTACCTCCCCTAAACTCCGTATGAACCCCCTTCTCCAGCTGGCTGGAGTGAGTGATCCAAGCGGCGATTTTAAATCTCCCGCCATTTTTTTAATTTAAAAAGGTGCCTGTTATGCAGACAGTTGGTTTTCCATATTTACAAAACAAAATAAAAAGGAATAAATGTAAAATTCATGGATTTACCAGACTCTTGCTTAGCCAGGAATCCAACATGGTGGCTGCTCCCAATTCCCCTCTTTGCTAGCCCCACCCCCTGTGCTTGGCCAGCCAATCAGATTACACAGCCTGTTCGTATGTGTGCAAATGGGGGTGTACAGACCGTTGACAATACGAACAGCTGTACGGATTTTAGCTCAAAATTCGCTAATCCTCCCGAATGCCGAATCCATGTAGTTTACAGGGGATTCGCTAGGCCCCCTTCCGAAAGACACATATGCATCTGAATGGCCATGTGTACACATGATCGATCTTCCAAGTGCCATACATATTTTTTTTCTGCCTAGACAGCCCCTGAGACACATGTGTTCAAGCGACATCAGAGTGTGGTCAAGATGGCAAAAATTATTAATGAAGTAAACTACACAAGCTAGGAGAGGCTGCAGTAGGTTGCTTTTTCCTGAGCCCACTGGGAGGGGTAAGATTCTGCCCCTTCCTCTTCTTTCCTCTCTGCTGAGTTTAGTGTGAAATACTTCTACACTTTGAACTCAGTATGAAGCAATTAAAGTAGGCTGAGAACAAAGGGGGAAAGTGAGGAGAAGAAGAGAGAAACTGAGCCATTTTAAAAACACTTGAGAAAGTGGGGCAACAGAGAATTAATCCAGACTGTCCATGACTTACCCAAGTTATAAATTGCCGGGGTAATGTACAAAAAAACATGTGAGTGTATACCAGTGGTCTGTCCAGTCCAGCAATCTCTACCTGTAGTGGACAGCCAGATGTCTACAGAAGAACTTCAACTAGAACATGAGTGCAATGGTGCTCTCCTAAGTGAAAGAGCTCTTCATTTGGACTTATTTGTGTGTTTTTCTTAATAAGGAAATGACAGAGCTTAAGATACATTCAAAAGCTTTTTTCTTTCTTTCTTTCTTCCGCTTCTTCTTCTCCTTCTTATTTTCATCTTCTTCTTCTGAATTTTATCTATAACCCGCTTTTTTCCCTAAGGCTGGGACCCAAAGCAGCTCACAGTTTTAAAAACACACAAGTAAAACATACAAAAACTACACATTAAAACAGAGCTAAACCAATAACATCATTAAAACAACATCAAAATATTTAGAAGAATAAAATATACTTAAAAATATTTAAAACTTTTTTTAAAAAGATAAAAAGCTTTTAAAAACAGCTGAGCAAGATCACACAGCACTCTTTCTACCCCCAGCCTGTTCTTTAAAAAAAGCCTGCCAGAATAAAAAGGTTTTGGCCTGCCACCAGAAGAACAGGGAGGGGGGTATTCTGGCCTCCCTGGGGAGGGAGTTCCAGAGTCTGGGGCAGCCACTGAACAGGCCCTCTCTCATGTCCCCACCACTTGTACTTGAGATGGTGGTGGGACTGAGAGAAGGGCCTCTTCTGATGTCATGGCTCAGGCTGGTTTATAGAGGGAGGTACAGTCTGTCAGATAGCCTGGACCTGAGCCATATAGGGCTTTATAGGTCATAACCAGCACTTTGAATTGTGCCGGGAAACAGACTGACAGCCAGTGGAGCTGTTTCAACCAAGGTGTGATATGAACTCTGTAAACTGCACCAGTTAACAGTCTGGCTGAAGCTCTTTGGACCACCTGAAGTTTCCAAACACTATTCAAAGGAAGCCCCATGTAGAGCGCATTACAGTAGTCCAAGTGGGATGTAACTAAGGCATGTATCACTGTGTTTCAAGGAATGGATGCAGTTGGCACACAAGCTTTAAATGTGCAAAAGCACTCCTGGCCACCTCAGAGACCTGGGCCTCTAGGTTCAAGGCTGAGTCTAGGAGTACCCCTAAAGTGGTGGTATTCAGGTCCTATTGAAGTCAACATGTAAAACTGGTCATTTGTAAGTCCCATTGATTTAAGTGGAGCCTTGCTAAATTAATCTGCATCTAATGCACTGCTGACTTCTTAATGGTTTTTTTTTTTTTAAGTTCAAGAAATCCTCTGCCAGTATAATGTCTGTAAAAAGGAGGGGGGAGAACATGTGAATCACCCTTCACATATTAACTACTTGTCCCAATCATATATTAAATATTTATTCTAATAATATATTAACTACTCATCCCTATCACAAATTAACTATTTATCACCTGGATATCCTAATCAAAAGGACACAATGTCAGACCTGTGAGTCATACAGAAAAGCAGTAGGCAGCCTATCTATTGTGGCCACTTTGGGGAAATCACAGTAATGTATGTTATTATTGAGTTAACTCACTCCTCATAGCTGGCATATTATTTGGGGATTATTGAGCAAGAGGATCATTAAAGTAAAATTAAAAAAATAAAAATAAAGAGATTTATAAAAATGGGGAGTGTGTCACCATACCCTAATAATCAGAAACTGGGAATTATGGAGATTACAGGTCCAGAGTCACTGGGTGAGTGCAGAAATTAAAGCAACTAAGTGACTGTGGTTTTGACCTGTTTCTGAAAGAAGCAGTCAAAAACAACAGGAGTGGAAAAATTGTAGGTGCTTGGTACACTTGCAAGTCTGCTGCTGGCATCTAGCAATATGATGTGATTTTTTAAAAAAAGCCCAGAAATGGAAATACAGAGTAGTAGAAATTCAGGTTGCCAACTACATAATCTGTTTGCATTGCATTTTCCCGAACCCAAGTCATTAATTAGCACCATTATTCACAGGATGCTGATTTATAAATTCAACTGAAGTTTCTAAATATGAATAAAGTCTCTTGAGCCTGTAAGGTTCCAGCAGCCCACTATGGGTACCACTTACTAAAAACTGTGCCCCTTTTCCTTGAGACAAATACTGTAGAGCTTTTGCAATACCATAACGATTAAAAACATGAAGAAAGCACACAAGTGTGAAAGTGTGCAAGGCAGCAACCTCCCTTGTACTCAGCAGTGGATGCACCATGTCTCATGGTGCCATCAAACTTGCCATTCTAAGTTGCCTTGCGTCCCCATTTTGGGGAAAAGACAATAAGATTAATACAGATAACAATAACAAGTAGTAGTAGGATGGATAGTAGCAGTAGTAGTGGTGGTGGTATGCCATGGCAGCAGAAAACCACTCTAACTTCTCTTTAAAACAAGCCAGATGGGCAGTGTGCATCTTATTAATAAAATAAATTGCACCTTTTTTGGTGCTGCTGCTACTAGTTTGTGTGTGTGTGTGTGTGTGTGTGCGCGCGCGCGCACATGTGGGAGGGACACATGATCTGGGTGTTGTCCACTCCTGTAATAAGAGTTTAATGCACCATAATAGCTAAAATGTTAAGGTGTGAACCACAATCACCATGGTTCAAACACCAAACTTATTACATAGACATAGGAAGCTGCCATCTCCAGCATTAGTCCCACATTCCCCATTTGCAATATGTAGATAAGATATCCAACATGCTATTGTACGAATTGCTCAGATAGTGGATTTAAAGTAACTTGAGCTAACTTCAATCAGTGCTAACAGTTAAAGGTGCAGATTTAGTTTGGATGAATCCCAAATGCTTAGCCAAACTGGGCTGCTTTAGAGTAATCTCTTATCCCTTTGAGGCAAAACAAGGGGCCCTGAATCAAACTGATTTGCCTTGTGGCTGCCTTGCAGCTTTGGAGTTCCAGAATACTCAAGGTAGGCTCCTGACTGCCTCTTGCTTTAAAATCGAGGTGTTCCCCTGGATGTTCTCCATCGGATGATAGTTGGGAAAGTGGGATGAAGAGGTGTTGGATGTAGGGTTGTTACACTTCTCTAGCATCCAGTTAGAGAGTAAATTCACCAGGGTGCTCATTATTGCCTTCATTCACAGAGGTTTGGGAAGGATGTACATTTGGCCCTCCACATTCACCAGGAATAGGGACAGAGCACACCCACAAAGTAGAAAAAACATAAATATCATAAGCTCCCCCACCAACATGAATACTACAGACTCTCTTCCCACCAACAGCCCTGGCTCATACCTCCCTTCCCCAGTTTGCCACCAGGATCCCCCAGCCTTCTTCTCAAGACCTCCCAGTCAACCCAGCTCTCTGTCCCATTCCTTTTCTTCCTCCTTCTTGAGATTGAGACTGAGGGATTGTGATGGCAAGCTGTCTGGAACAGCTTGATACCGTCCAGCAAAGTATATACAAACAGCAAGTAGCTAGGAAGGTGTCCAGCTTTTAATGTGCACACCGGAATGCAACCACAGTCAAGAAAGTCAAGGGCTTACAGCAGGCAACGTAAGTCCAAACAAGTCTGTGAGTCAGTGGAAAAAAGGCAGCAAAGTAATCAGGAACAGTCTGAGGTCGAGGCATGAATCAAGGCAGCAGAGTAATCAAGAACAGCCTGAAGTCGAGGTATGTGTCAAAGCAGCAAGGATCAAGGCAACAAAGTCAGCAAGAAGCTTTCTCCAGGAAGATCAGTTGATCTCTGACAAAGCTTCCATCGCTTCCCAAACATAGATATAGCAATCAAGGCTTTGTCAGGTGCTTCTTGATGAGCAGGTTTTTCTCATAAAGTCTCAGAGATTTCCTTCAAGCTTCCTTTAGAGCTCAGTGCTGGGTGTATGATGGTGGAGGTAAGTCTGTCTCTTCTTCTTCATCCTTATCTGAATGGGCAGGACTCTCTGCTGGGACTGGTGCCAACCAACTAGGGCAAGGCTCTTCCTCTGCTTGAGTCTCCAGGTTGGCAAGGTTCCCTGCTGCCAGAAGTGTAGATAAACAGGTGTCCATAGGGCTGTTCCCTACCATGTCCTCCTCCTCCTCTGATTCCATACCCTCATCAAACTTATGGGGCATGACACAAGCTGGGAACTGGAGTGAATGGCTGGCGGTTTTGGCAGGACAGGAGATAGTGGGGAGAAGGAAGAACAGAAGGATTGGAGCAGAGAGTGATCAGCCAGGAGGCTCTTGAGAATGAGGCCGAGGGATTGAAGTGGTAAGCTGGGAACCAGAGGGAGTGGCTAATGGGTTTGGCAGGTCAGGATATAGTGGGAAGAAGATGGGACAGAAGGCATGGAGCGAGGAAGTCAAGCTACTTAAGCAGCAGCTACAAATTCACGAATAACCAAAACTAAAAAAC
This sequence comes from Gambelia wislizenii, assembly GCA_030847615.1. Taxonomy (NCBI): domain Eukaryota; kingdom Metazoa; phylum Chordata; class Lepidosauria; order Squamata; family Crotaphytidae; genus Gambelia; species Gambelia wislizenii. The sequence continues at coordinate 312,605,997 of JAUMIR010000002.1, read as the reverse complement.
AAACCTGCAAATGTGGAGGGCTGACTGTCATTGTCAATTAAGCAAGGGACAAAAAGTCTCAAACTTTTCTTTTTAATTTTTTTTTAAACAAACATTTAACCCCATGATCATCTTTCTGAAAATATGCCGGTTATTTACCTTGGTGCCTGTGACATTTTTAACACACACACTCACACATTATTCAAAGAACCACAGAAAGGTAAGCAATCCCTTGCTTTAAAAGCAACCTGTCACCTTCCATAAATCCACTACATCTAAACACTGCAGGTTACCAAAACACTACAGGTTACCAAAAGGGCATCTACAATGCATGCCATTTTCATAGAGACTGGCTACCACCAAACCACAGGGGCATAAATCAAACCCTTTTAATGTCCTCTTCCCAATTTAAAGACTCTTCTTTCACAAAATCCCTTTCAGATCTCCATCTGGAATTTGGCAGGCTTCCTCTTCTTAGAAGATGCACATGACATCCAATTCCAGAAAGAAATAATACTTAGGTGTCCCCACTTTAAAGTATCTAGCATACAAAAGCTACCTGAAATTTGAAAGATGTCATCTACCCAGAAGGGACTACCATGACTGAAAATCTCATCCACTTTTGATAAACAGTAGAAGAGGTATAACCATTTGTTGATACCTCCAGTATAGTCAATGGGGCCATATGAAACATCAGATTTGTTTGATCAGGCTTGGAGTGTGTGTGTGTGTGTGTGTGTGTGTGGTGGGGAGATGATGTTACCCAAAATACTCCTTGGAAAATTCCAAGAAAATATCGAGTTTCTAATATATTGGGGAAATTAGCAGCAACTCGACTTTAGCAATGCAAAAGGGGATAACAAGGGGACCTTGAAAAGCTTTGTCTACCAGTACTAGTCTGGATGGAATACACACACATGTAAAATTAAGTATGTTTTTATTAAAGAGTTCAAAAATAAAACCAGACACACACACATTCATCCAGAAAAAGCATTCACGCAAGGCTATAGAAGAAAGGTGGGAAAAACTTGGGATAGAGAGTAGCAAGAGGATTTGTTGGGGGTGATACAACCTGTCCTGTAGTCAATCTGGCAGAATGGATGGAGGAACATGGGGTGGCCACAAAGAGGGACAAAGTGTCCCCTGGAATGGAACTGTACACCCTGGCTACACAGAGGGGCAGAGTGTCCCCTAGAAATGGAATCTCTGTATACTGAAGCATATTTTTGGGGGTCATACACCTGAGGGGATTGGATGTTTCATGGGTTGAAACAATAGATTTCCTGAGCCTTCATGGATTGCACAATGAGTTTTCTGGTCTTGACAAAAAGTGAGGAAGATGCTAATGTGTTTCTTAATGTCCAGTGATTGGATTTTAAAAGCTTGAGCAACCTGTCTTAAGGTTTGGGGATGGGAAAGGAAGTTTCAAAATCAGCATCCAAAGGTTTCATCCATCCATCCATTATCTCCCTTTCCACTGGGAAATGTGTCCTTTTGACGTTTCCCTAGGGTAAAGCATGGCATTCAGTTGTCTTCTCTGAGACCATTGTGCTTTTTCCTTTGTGGAAGGTCACATTGATGTCCCAAATTAATAATATGCCAGTTTATTAATGCAGAATTTCTGAGGTCTCTAGAAGTGGGGTGTAAGCCATGCTTAACAAGAAGGAGCTTTTCAAGGACATCCCCATGGCTGATCAGTGGCCACAGCCATATGGGTCAGAAGGGCAGAACTTTGCCTAGGTAGCTTTCATCATCTCCTTATATAATGCCCTAAAAAACAGATCCTCTACCGTAACTCCTGCTTATGCTAGTGTGAAGCCCCAGCAGAATTCCTGGTTATGCTAGTGTAAAGCCCCAACAAGCCAGTAATTCAAAATAGTAAGATTGATTCATGTGACTTTACCCCTTAGATGCTAAGATATCATATCTGTGTATCATGCAACTCTTACAGCAGGTTTTTTAAAAAATATATTTGTTTTAGTCTCATGTATATATTAGCACCTATGAGAAAATGTGCAGGGCACAATTCCACCTACCATCCACTTTTCTGGAATATATTGAATTTCTTAACCTCTTTGTGCAATCAATAACATCTGCACAAAAACTAGAAGGTTCTGATGCAGCCCCAGGCACTAATATTATAGGTCTGTTTACTAACACCTATGGCAGTCCTATGAATCCATTTAAGCCTTAAAGGAATGCCACGTAAGCCTCCAATATTATTCTAAGGCTCTGACAGCAGCTACTTGAAAACTCTAGGTTGTAAAAAACAAACAAACAAACACAAATTTTTCAAATTCCTTAAATATTATAGTCTGTCTTAGCCTGCTGCCACACTGCAAAAATAATGCAGTTTGACACCACTTTAATTATCATGGCTCCATCCTATGGAATCTTGGGGCTTGTAGTTTGTTGTGGCACCAGAGCTAAATATCTCACAACACTGCAAATCACAGAATTCCATAACGTTGAGTTATGGCAGCTAAAGCGATGTCAAACTGGACTATTTCTACAGTGTATCAGCAGCCCTAGTTGTGCATTTTGGCCTTTGGACAGTGGAGAACTTTCCAACAGACTGCCCTGTTTCAACACTGTCCGTTGTTACACCATGACTAGATGATGATGATGATGATGATGATTACCCCACCCCTCTGTTAAAAACAATCGGGGTGGCTTACAACAATTAAAATACAATACAGACTAAAATCCCTAAGCCCCATCCCCCACCCTCCCCCATAACAAGATATTAAACTACTATCAAATTAAAATCCACCTAAACTTAAAATCACATAAATAAACATATACATAAATCAACAGCCTGCAAGTCAGGGTAAAGGACTAAAAGAGGCCAGGAGACGCAGCTCCTGAGGCTGGGATCTAATCAGGAAAGGCCTGCCAAAAGAGATATTTAGTGCTTTTTTAAAGCTACTTAAGCTCATCATCTGACAGATCTCATTCGACAGGCCATTCCATAATTTGGGGGTGATTATCAAGAGGCCCTCTGGGAGGTTGCAGACAGCCTAGATTTTTGTGGCTGAAGCGAATTCCTCCCAGAGGACTAGAGTGCGTGTGGAGGATTGTATGGGAGGAGGCAGTTCTGAAGATAAGTTGGACCCAAGCCATTTAGGGCTGTAAAGGTAATAACCAACACCTTATACTGGGCCCGGAAACTGATAGGCAGCCCGTGAAGAGATTTTAATACTGGAGTTTTATGGTCTCTCCGAGATTTTCCTGAGACCATTCTGGCTGCCATATTTTGTACCAACTGAAGTTTCTGGACCAAACAGGAGGGTAGCCCCATGTAGAACGCATTGCAGAAATCTAGATGAGAGGTTACCAGCACGTGCACCATAGTCTTGAGGTCCCTTACTTCCAGGAAAGGGCGCAGCTGGCGTATCAGCCGAAGCTGATAACAGGCGCTCCTGACCGTCGCACTCACCTGACTAGTCATCTGAAGTGATGAATCAAGGATCACCCCCAGACTGCGAACACAGTCCTTAACAGAGAGTGTGACCCCATCCAGGACTGGAAGTTGCAACCCAACTCCTGGTTTCGGGGCTGCTACCATGAGCACCTCTGTTTTGTCCGGATTTAATTTCAATCTGTTTTTCCTCATTCAGCCCATTACTGCTTTAAGACAGTCATTAAGAGGAGAGACGCCACTGGAATTCGAGGTCAACTATTGAGACAAGGAGAAATAGATCTGGGTGTCATCAGTGTACTGATAACACCCAGCCCCATAACTTCGAATAACCTCACCCAGCGGCTTCATATAAATGTTAAACAGCATCGGGGACAGGGTGGCGCCTTGCAGAATGCCACAAGTAAGACCCTTTTTATTGGACCAGCTGTCCCCAAGCAGCGCCCTCTGGACCTGCCCGAGAGGAAGGACTGGAACCACTGGAGCACAGTGCCTCCGATTCCTAACCCACTCAAGTGATGCTATGCGAAGAGGATGCTATGATCTATCGTATCAAAAGCCGCTGAGAGATCTATCTAGTCAGTAGAACCAAAGAAAGTTCCTATGATGAGTCCTGTCGGATAAGAGTCGAGTTTTCCACCAGTTGCACTCTAGTCGTTGTCCAACCTGCTTCATTTTCCTAAGCTCTGATGTATACCATGGCTTACGGTTTGGAGCGGGTTGGAAAGGATGCTTGGGAGCGATTGTGTTGATAGCCTTGGTAAGGTCGGTGTTCCAGGTATTAACCAAAGCTTCGACAGGGTCACCGGCGTTACCAACCATTAAATCCCCCAAGACTTTCTGGTATCCTATTGGTTCCATTAGCCTTTGGGGGTGGACCATTCTAATGGTCGGGAAGAGAGTTCAGTCTTGACCAGGAAATGATTTGTCCATGACAATGCAGTGATTTTAATAACCTCCGTCCATGGATATTCCTGTTCCGTACTGAAGACCACATTGAGGGTATGACCCGCACAATGTGTGAGCCTGATCACCAATTGGGATAGGCCCATGTTTGTCATGGTTTCCATGAACTCCCGAGCCGCACCAGTCAGATTTGTTAAACTGGTCTCAAGTGTAATGTTGAAGTCGCCCAAAACTAAAAGTCTGGGCGACTCCAACAGCAACTCTGAGACCAGCTGTGTCAGCTCAGTTAGGGAGTCTGCTAGACAACGGGGTGGTCAGTATACTAGCAGAATCCCCACACTATCCCTGGTCCTCAGGCTATAAGGTACATGCACTTCAAGTGGACTGTGTTCCGGACAGGTATCCTGGTCAAAGTCAGATTGTTCTTATAAACCAGAGCCACTCTGTCCCCCCTCCCATTTCCCCTCACCTGCTCACTGACAGAATACCTGGCTGGGAGGGCCTGCATCCACGTGACAGTGCTATCCTCTCCCAGCCAGGTTTCTGTGAAGCAAGGCAGGTTGCCATTCTCATCCAAAAGAAGATCATAAATAATGTGGATCTTTTTTTAAACTGACCTAGCATTGCCGAGGAGCAAAGTAAGGTTCCGTGGAATGGTTGGTACGCTCTCCAATCCATTCCGGGAAACAGGGTGAACTGAAGGTGGGTTAGCTAACAAACAGTGATCCCGCCTTCTTTTGTAACATTCTACAGGAAGTTCAACTTTGCTGTTCAAACAACATCTGCATTATAACAGGCCCCAAACCCCAAAGATGGGATGTGTATACACAGGACAACTACAAGCACAAAAGAAGGTTTCCTGAAAGCACCATTTTATATTGCAGAAGGGACTACCCATTATGAAACAGCAAAAATAAACGGCTGATCTCTTCTCAAGTCTGAACCTGCTGCAAAGAAATTTGCACACCATAGGGTTGAGCTTATTTTTTTATTACACTTGTATTCTGTGCTTTCTTAAAGAAGTTCCTTCTAAAGAGTTTTCAAAACTGTAAGTGCAGCTAAATAAGATGAACATAAGATGAAAAGTCAAAATAGTAAAAAAGCAAAAACATCTGACATGGCATTTTTGTGTGTGACCAACATATTTACTACAGTTTAATACAATGCTGCATCAAATTCATTTTTGTAAACAGAAATATTTTGCAGTGTTGCAGGGAGTCTATCTCAAGAGTAAAATTCACAGTTCAAACCCCACTCCAAAAATACTTGTCTATTGTCTATCCACATCATGTTGTGTAATCGTGTAAGCAAAGCCCTCCATATAATATTAAAGGCCAAGCAGACTGTTAAGGTATGAAACTAGCACTGTAAGAGTGTGAAGTCAGGATCTTCAAGTATAGCATACAAATGTTTACTGAATGGGATTGCTAGCTGTTGAGTGGAATAGTTCACTTAACTAGCACCAGAGAGGCTCCTGTAGTTTCAAACTAATATCAACAAATCAAGTAGTAACTGTAGCAAAGGCAAGGCTTGCAGGGTCAACACTCTAATGCTTTGGGGGGCCCTTTTACACTACAGACTTATAACATGATGATTCCACATAAGGATGGAAAGAATATTTTAAAATGTCTGCAAAATAGTCTAAAACTTTGTTTCTTGAGTGTTGGGAAACTGACAAAGAGAATCATGGACTTATAAGAATCTTCATAGTATGATTCTTACCCTGTGCAAAAAATGCACATGTTTTTCACAGGGAAAAAAAAAAACATTTTCTGCAGAAACAGTAATATTTAGAAGTATTTTCTGCACAGAAAATGTTGTTTCCTGCACACACACACACACACACACAATGCTACTTTTTGAGCAAAAAAACAAAAACAAAACCACAACCCACCACATTTGAATTTTTGTGCAGAATAAATCTCCAACTGCAGATAGCCTTTGAAGACTGCACAGTATTTGAAGACTTTCTCATAGAAGGAAGAAAATTGCTAAAACTTCTTGTTGCATTTATCCAGAATAAAATTAGCCAATAATTATGTCCCTATTTCCGTCTTAACTGCCATGGCTTTATTCTGGGGAATCCTGGGTTTTGGTGTTTGGTGAGGCACTAGAGCTCTCTGGCTGAGAATTGTAAATGTCCCTGCCTCAGTTTCAAATTACAGATTCCATAGAATGCTACCATGGCAATTAAAGTGGAATCCTTATAATATAAGATGTAGTGTGAAAAGGGCCCCTAACTGGCAAGGAAGGTGGGCATCACCTCCTGACTCTTCTCAGCTTCCCTGTATCCTCTCTGAACATAGCTGCAATCCTCACATTGTCACTGGTAAGAGAAGAATTTCCTCAACCATCAACTATTGCTGCAAGCTAGCCCAATAGTAACATGAAGTACTGAGGGGCAGCTTGGTCTTGAACACGCCAAGCTTTACCACAGACCTGCTCCTAAAGGAGATAAAACTGCTACAACAGGTTTACTGAAATGGAATAATCATACTGTACGACATTTCAGTAATGAAGATCAGGACACATGTGGCCACACAACATCAGAGTGTGGTCAAGTTGGCAGAAGCTGATAACAAGGAATTGTTAAACTAGGAGAGAATGCAGCAGCTTGTTTTTGCCTGAATCTACAGGGAGGAAGAAGATCCTTCCACTCCTTTCCTTCCCTCTCCTGCTGAGTTAATTGAATCCAAACCATCTTTGGACTTTGAACAGAGGTTTTGTCTATATGGTCAAAATAATCTGAATGGCATGCAAATGTATGGCAATCCGTTCATATAGACATGCACATAAATACATGTCATTTGGAAGGGGGGGCAGCCAAATCCACCGTGTTGTGTCCGTGGCTTCATCCTGATTTTTTTTTTAAAGCACCATATGACATGTGAATGTGTGATCATATGAACACTCACATTTGCACAAATACGAACAGGCAGCATAAAATGATTGGCTGGATGAGCATGGGGGCGGGGCTACACACAGGGTAATCGCATGTGGCCACCATGTTGAATTTTCGGCTAAGCGAGTGTCCTGCAAGGCGATAAAATGGGGAATCATAAACTCTTTTTTCTTTCTTTTCATTTTTTTTTTTTGTAAATACGAACTATCGCTTGTGCACACCATTGGAAACTGTATTTTTTTTTAACAAAAATCGGCAGCGGTAGATTTAAAATCAAGAGTAAATCGTTTGCAGCCGCCATCTTGGCTAGGAGACATGCAGAGTATAGCAGGGCTCTTTTCACTGTGAAGAGAGGTTGCATCATTGTGAATACCTGCTTTTTTGGACGTATTCATATCCCCCCCCCCGTATAGACAAGACCTTAGTTTGGAGCAAGTCAGTTGAGGACAAAGGGGATAAGTAGGAGGAAAGAGAAACTGAGACATATTAAAAGCCACTGAAAAAGTGGGACAGCAGAAGATTAATCTAGACTGTCCCTGCCAAATCTTCACAGCTGAAGGGTACAAATAACACAACTACCTGCATTTTTGGATTCTCCTTGGGAGCTTAGCTTTGGAGGTTGTCATGATACCTGTCTGCACTAAACAATTTTACCATTGAAAAAGAGAATGAGGAATCAAAAGGAGAAAAAGAGCGAGCCACCTACCAGTTTAAAATGAGTCATTCATACTTTCCATGTATCTTGTCTTGTATCTCAGTGTATGTTCATTTTTGGGGCCCTCCTGGTTTTTCTTTAAATAAATGAATAAATAAATAAATTAATAGTTGATTAGAGAAAATATTTTGAATAACTAAATGAACAACTGACTATATTACAATGACACCTCATGTTTTCACTTAAGACTTTTAAATGTGTACAGAGAAATACATGGCTGTCTTCAAAAAGCTGCTGCCAAAACACAAGCGTAGCCTCACATAGTTATATAAATCTCTTTAGAGTACCGCATATGTACCTAATATCAAAAAGTGAAAGAATGACTTTTTGAAATAAAGTAGTTGATGTTGGCATTCATGGCCTCGATAGCATTCCTGGTACTGATGTATTCTCTGGCTGAAGCAATTTCCTTCCATACACAAAACACCAGGGTTTAAACATCAGATATGTATTTCCCCCCTCTCCAAAGTGAATAGTAGTGTACTGTGACATTAACAAGCATTGTTACTTTTCTCAAGGACTACCATCAATGCTGAACACTGGTATGCTGAGGCCAATTAGGCCTTTCCGTTGTCCAGTGTAAACAGAGATTGCATCCCAGAATCCACTTTGCCTTCCCATTAAAGCAAAGCTACAGCCACAGATGGCAAGACCACTTAACGATGGTAGCAAATTTTTATGTGACTTCTTCCTCACACATATTTCAAACGATGCTTGAGGGAGAAGTGGAATTGCAGTTACTGACCTACTAGATTAGTTCATTCTAGCCAGTAGGAAAGGGGGAAATTTCACTTTAGTTCACTATTTGCAAGCATTTTCCAGATTCCAAATTCCACATGGCAAGAACCTTGAGATTAAACAAATGAGTAAATGAATAAGAATGTAAATAAAACTGAAACAGATAAATTCATCCACCCAGGCTTTCAGTATTCAGCTTGGGGGTGATAAGTATGCTGCACCGCATGTCCCTGCTATTCATAACTAGCACAGACAATTCCAATCCATAACATCTGGAGGGCCACATGAGTCCCATCCCTGGCTGAATTTATTAAAAAATGAATTTGAATCAGTCTGAAAATCTTAATTATGGTTAGGTTTATCAGCTCTCCACACACACACCCAGGAGGCTTTCATACCTCACTAATTCTTAGACGTCATGCTGGTATAACATGGTCCTCTCTATACTGAGATTAGCTGTACCTAGTGAATTTGTCCAGTGCAGATGAGTGAAATTTGGTTTACTCCATTTTTGAAGAATTTTCCAAAATCCACAAATCATGTATTTGAGACAGAAAAAAACCCTTGAGTTTTTAAAAAGATGGCTGACAAATCTCCCCTACTAGCCACACTTTTAGTGTTAGTGAGAAAGGAACCTTGGACTATATGTACATGGGGCTCTTCCATTGAACAGAAACTTGGATACCTAGATGTAGAGGCCACAGATGTAGAGACCCCTATCTTACAACTGCCATCCCACTGTCAGAGGCATAGCTAATGGGTGTGCTGGAAGAATGGTGAATAGATAGAAAACTTAAATCAACTTCTTGTATATTTGTTAGATGAAAATGTGTGAGTAAAAATTCTGTTGTCTTCTGCCTGGGAGATGTGCCCACTATGGGTGCATCTACACTGTAGAAATAATGCAGTTTGAAACCACTTCAACTGCCATGGCTCCATCCTACAGACACCTGGGATTTGTAGTTTTGTGAAGCACCAGCACTCATTGGCAGAGAAGGCTAACAGCCTTGTAAAACTACAAATCCCAGGATTCCATAAGGTGGAGCTATAGCACTTAAATTGGTTTCAAACTGCATTATTTCTACAGTGTAGATCAACCCTCAGGGCCGGTTTAACTATACGGCCAAATCCGCATTGGCGGGGGGCCCAGCCACAGCTGGGGGCCCATCCTAACCATCTCCAGCCCAGCCATCTCCTTCCTTTCCTCCCTCTGCCCCCACTGAGCAGGACAAGCTCCTGGGGGAGAGTGCAGGAGGAGAGGCCTGGAGGCGGCGGCGGCAGCAGCGCCCGGGCTCAGGCTAAGCTGCTCCAAGCCCGGGGGTGGGGCCAGGCTGAGCAAGAGCAGGAAGCACTACGCCAGCCGCCAGGCCCAGAGCCTGGAGCTGAGCTGATGCCGCTGCCATCTGGAGCCCGAGGCCGAGCTGTGGGGCCAGTTGGAGAGGTGAGAAACCCTCCTCCGGTCCTAGCAGAGACTGGCCCTTCTGGATGTGCTGGGGGCCACCGCTGTCCCACTGCTGGGCAGGCTGGATGGCCTCGTGGGTCCCTCCTGTTAGGAAGGGGCTGCTCTGTTTCCTCCCCCTCTGGGCCTGCCTGCCATGCTCTCCTGGTGCTCCCCCCGGGAAGGAAGAAGAGGAGGCGGTGCAGACGGGGCGGCCTTGGGGACAGTGGTAGTCAGTGGGAGGCAGCAGTGTAGGAGGAAGGGACAGCGGCTGCCCTCAGTGCTTTGCTGCTGCTGCTGCTGCTGCTGCCGCTGCAGGAGGAAGGAGTACTGGTGGCACATCTGCTGGGAGGTGCCAGGCGGGTGGGCAGGGAGGCGGGCAGCGCTCCGGTCCCAGCTTGGCAGCCTTCTGGCGTGGGAGGAGGCCCTGCGGGAGCTGCACACCTTTCTGGGCTGCTTGGCGAAGGGAGGGGGCAGCGCAGGGGCTGCAGTCTCGGAAATGCACACCCTTGCCTGTTAAGACAGCTGATTGGTCAGACGTGCACAGGGGGAGGAGCCTGGCAATATGGCAGATCACAGAACTGCCATGTCAGATTGCCGCTGTAGCAATCACGCTGTGAGGAGATGAAACAGGCTTTCTTTCCTTTTTTTTTTTTAATTATTATTTAAGTAGAAGATTGTTCTTCTGCACCTTGGACTTGGTTTTTTTTTTTTAACTATATTGTTTGGCGGGGGCAAGTTGGGGAGTACAAAACCATGAGCAATACTCTCGCAGCTGCCATCTTGATTTGCTGGCATGCCTCCATGTGAACAGGAAACACAGAGAGCTTCGCACACCAGTGAGCTTACCAAAAAACCATTGAGACAGATGACGGCTGCTGCGAATTAGTGTTTCTCCCAATTCATATTTTATTCCCTCATCTAGACAAGCCCTTAATGATATTTATTTCTCTTCCTTTAAACATCTGTGGCAAAATTCACAACCTATTCTGAAAATGTCAGAAAAGGGACAACCTTTGCTTTATAACTAACCATTGGAAGCACTGGGGAAGGCATCCATTAAGTTTCAGGCAGAATATCTTCATTATTGTATTGACAATTTTGGATAATTTTTGTTCTGAAGAAAGTAAAACTCATCTGATACTAAGAAATAACTATTTTAAAATTCTTCCCCCTTTTCTTATGTTCTTTGTATCCAGTTACTTGATCCTGAACATATAAATATTTGATATTTATTATGGCAATGAAAAGCATGATTATTTTTATATCAGTACATGTTTTAATAAGATCTACTTGGGTGGGTTTTATAAAGTCTACCAGAATGATTTCCAATCTGCCTCCTTCCTTCCTTCCTTCCTTATTCATTGCTATCAACTCTCATCTACTTGATAGAATATGTTAATATCTCTAAATTATATATTTTTTTTTGCTGAATCCTCACTGGATCTACAAGGTTTGCAACATTATTGTCATGTATTTGCATTCCCAGACCAGTGACCAGCAGTTCCAGAGTTAGACAGGAAACTTTATTGGTAAAGTTTATACAGTAATCCAGAAAGCATATCATACAAGGTTGTTGTTCAGAATGGAAACTCAGAGAACAGACAGTATACTAAAAGCAGTTTGCAATCTATGAAATATGGTGGTCTACAAAGTTATTGGTTACCTATCATCTCCTGATCCTTTCTTCCCAGACAATTGTGCCTCCTCTTTTCCCCAGACAACTTCTGCAGCTGCCTGCCACCTTATCTCCCATTCCATAGTGATCGTACTGTATACTCCCTGCTACAAACCACTTGTTAGCCAGTACAGAGAAATGAAAACATAATTAGCAGCAAGGTTACAGAACCACACAAAAATGACAGGAATAGGCACCTTCAGGGGCTGATCCTGACATCTAGCTTCCCCAAAGACCTTCACCCTCCCTTTCATCCGGGACATGGCTTGTCAGGGTACTTGCAATAAAATGCTCTCACCAGTTGGGGTGCTGCAATATGTTCAGTGTCACCCCATTCCCTCTCTGATTGAGGCAAGTCCTATTTCAGACACTTCAAAATGCTGGTCCCCATCCACCATGATGGGAGACGACCAGGAAAGAGTCCAAAACTGTTTTTTTGTGTAATATTTTGGGAGTGCTTCCAGATTGTCCAGCTTGTGCACTTAGAACAGAAGTTAGAATTATGGCAGTCTCAGGCTAAATGCACACTGCACAAATAATTCAGTTTGAAACTGGATTATTTGCCATGGCTCCTTCCTATTGAATCCTGGGATTTTGTAGTTTTCAAGGTCTTTAGCCTTCTCTGCCAAAGAGTGCTGGTGCCTCACCAAACTACAAATCCCGACATTCCATAGGAAGGACCCGTGGCAAATAATCCAGTTTCAAATTGGATTATTTATGTAGTGTGGATTTGGCCTAAGAACAAATTCAGCTAACATTATATAACTACTGGTTCAAACAAGCATTGATGAGTGAAAACAGGCTTCCAAAAGAACTGTTTAACAAAACAGTTGATTACGAGATGGAATCATCCTGGTTATATAAATTTACAAGGATGTTGTCCAACCATGGCTTCAGTCTGGAGGTCCTCATCAGGACCAACAATAACATTTTTTAAAAGTTAGGTTAAGAATTACTGACATCAAAGCCCAATCTGCTGTTTCTTGAGATGAGAAGGAATTTACTGCTTTTACTGCTCTCCCATTTGAGATGATGGACACAGCATGTGTATATGCAGTGCCCAAGTAATAGAGGACTTGGAACATTGTCTTCTCAAGTGTGTTACCCCAATTACTGAGGTTTGTGGGAATTCCACACGTGTTCACCAAATATCAATATTTTTATTGGGAATTGTAATTAACTCAAATAGTAGCTGTGAAAGGTTGTGTAACTGTGGGATATTTTGATCTATGTATACAGCTACTCACCAATGAGACTCCAAGCCAGGGGATAAAATAACAATGGTTTTATTGAAAAATAATCAGGAGAATGCATGCGTACATACACTCAGGCTTCAAGCACTCACACAAGGCTAGTGAAGAAAGCAGGAAGTATTGGGATAGAGGAATGGCATTCGGGATGATGGACTATATTATACCTGTCCAACAAGCAGAGATTTGTGTAGCAAAAAATACACAAGAGTGCAGCTCTGAGGGTCGTGCAGTGAACCAGTGCAGTTACTACATGGGAGAAAATCAAACAATTTGGTGGGGTTTGGGGGTGATATTTATATTCGATATTCCTCCTGAAGGGGTGAGTTTTAGTGGAATACAATGTCTGCCAGAGTTTCCCAGGATTAAACAATGGATTCTCCAGATGTTTTAACTATCATTAATGGCTGAACCAGTGAACCATCAAAACTGATGGGTCTCAGGCAAACCTCTATTGTTTTAGGACAGGTGAAAGACCAGTTTTGCAGGTGAAGAGTGTCCAGCTACCTTGATGGGATTATTGAATGACTCATTTCTATGCATGACCAGGAGAATTCATCCAGAATAAAATTAGCCAAGAAATCTCAGGGAGCATTCTCTGAGCCCCTTTCTGACTCGCATGAGAAACTGGTCTGTGATGAACAAACACATTCCTTTTGAGTTGTTCTAACCACTGTGTGTTCCAGAAGGTTGCACCCAGTGTCCAAGGTTGCTGACTTAAGGAGAAAATAGTGGGAAAGAGGGGAAACTGTTTAGTTTACTGGATGACATATTTTTATTTTGGCTCAATGTAATCTTAACATAATGAGACATGGCAATGTTTTTATTGTAACTGTGCAGTCATCCCTTCACATTTGTGGGGGTTAGGGGCAGACAACCCCCGCGAATGTGAAAAAAATGAGAATAAGAAATGAGCCTGCCGGCAAGTGGTTTTCCACCCAGTCCCTTCCCAAGGCAGTGAGGAGCTTCCTGTGAAGCCCCTGGCTGCCTTGGGAAGGGAGTGGGGTGTAGCACAAGCACGCCAGCTGGGTCTTAACCCCCCTTCCCAAGGAAGCGAGGAGCTTACTGAGAAGCCCCTGGCAGCCTTGGGAAGGGAGTGGGGTGTAGCGCGAGTGTGCCAGCTGGGTCTTACCACCCGTTCCCAAGACAGCAAGGAGCTTCCTAAGAAGCCCCTGGCTGCCTTGGGAAGGGAGTGGGGTGTTGAGCAGGGGGAGGGTGCAGGCAGCTTTCCGTGAATGATCAAAACCACGAATGTGAAAGTCGCGAATGTGGAGGGGCAACTGTATTGTAGTACTGGATTTCTAATTTGTATTGTTTCATCATTTGTAATGGTTTGAAATACTCAATAGACTAATTCAATAAATGGATCTGTCTATAGCATCCAGTCTCATTGTACTGCCCCTTCATAACAGTGATGAGCATGAAAAGCACTTCAAGAAACTTGAGGTTCAATAACAGATAAGCAAGAATGATGCACAGTTTGTGGAGTAGCACAAAATATGATATTCACCAGGGACAGATGTAAGCACTGATGAATACCTGTCTGAGTTCAGATATAAAGGTGGTAGGGTTTTTTTGTTTTTTGTTTTTTGTTCTTGTGCAAGAAGAACCCCACCAAAAGTACCATAATTATTATTTTTTTACAGCTGCTTATTTTTTTTTATTTTTTTGGACAGGTAGCCTTGCTGTATCAAGATACCTTTTCTCATTATGGTTGATAAAAATTGTAAATATTCTTTGCATCCCTAGGAAATATATTTATATTCACTTTTACACATTCTGTATGTATGTCCTATGGCACTGAAAACAGATTATGGAGCTCAGCTCTCACTCTAATTAATCCTTGCTGACATATTTAAAAAGACTTACTGCTAGGAAAACACAAGTGAGGGGAGAAGAGAGATGTGGGAATTTGGGGTTCAGTACTGCATTTTTGACCCTTCCACCATACTTTAGCACAGAGATGGGAATAGTGTGGTGCTTTGAATATTTTTGAACTGCAGCTCCCAGCATACATCACTGTCAACTATGCTGGTTATGGCTGCTGGGCACTGCAATTCAACAATATCAAGGGGGGAGCTGTATAATTCACATTCCTACTTTAAACATATCTCATGATTGATTCTGATGTAATCATATATTATGCATCGGACAGCATTTTCATTCGTAATATTTTTCAGCTTTACAACATTATTGCATATATATTACCCCAGTCATTCACATTTCCACATTAGTTTCATCTCTTTGTTTATATCAAACCTCTTTTGTCATTGTCAGTAAATGACACACGTGCAGCTAAGTGTTCATGCAGCCCAAAATCTCTACCAAAGAGGCTCAAGAAATATGAATAGGTCAAAAAATAAAACCAACCTGCATCCTGGAGAGTTTAACTGAAGTAAACAATTTATTTACTTATTCATTAGAAACATATACCATGTCTTTTTCTCTTAAAAAAACAAAACAAATATGAACTGGTTAACAGCAGCCATGAGAGAAACAATTTAATATTCTACAGACAGCCCTTAAACTATTCCAGCCCATCTGAGGTCCTTGAAAAATAAATGGATAGCAGGTCAAGATGGCACCATATGCTCCAGTTTGTTAAGGTTAACATTCGGCACCAGCCTTCCAGTTCAGTTCAAATTTCCGGTACTTTTCAAAGGAAGATCCACAGAGCATTATGGGAATACAGCTTTGATGCTGCTAGGGTATATATGATGGCTGACAATATTGCTGCCAGCATTGATGAACTGGTGGTGAAAATGATCATCTGACATAGAGAGCTACTATTTGGGAACCTTAGAAAATATCTTCAGGACTTATGTAACCCATGGCATGCACTTTCCTCATTATGGGGTAGATACCTTTGGTGAGAATCTTGTACAGCTCAGCATAGTGTAGAGGTTCTGCATCTGGAACTATGTTACAGCTGCCAAAACCCTACTGTTACCCAAAATGTTCCTTGGAAATTCCAAGTAAATATAGAGTTTCTAATATGTTGGGGAAATTAGCAGCAACTTGACTTTAGCAATGTGATAGGGGGCAACAAGGGAATCTTGAACCTATGTATACCAGTACTAGCCTGGATGGAATACACACACATGTGAAATTAATTATGTTTTTTATTAAGAGTTCAAAAATTAACACTAAAGACACACACACAGTCACACAAGAAGCATTCACACAAGGCTATAGAAAGCAGTAGGAAAGACTTGGGTAGAGGAATATGAAAAAGGTTTGCTGTGGCTTATATGACCTGTCTGGAGTCCAAAGTTTATTCATCAGTCAGGCAGAGTGGAAGGAGGAATCTGGAATGGCCACACAGGGGGGACAAAGTTTCCCCTGGTTTTGGGTCTGTGAGCACTGAGGGAGATTTTGAGGGTCATATTTATACTCCCAAATATGTCCTAAGGGGAGAGTAAGACTCCTGGGTTGGAACAATAGATTCCATGAGCCTCCATGGATTGCACAATGAGTTTCCTGGTCTTTGAGAATAGGTGGTGAATATACTAATATGTTGCAAACTATCCTTAATGTCTGGTGATTGGATTTAAAAAAGCTTGAGCTGCTTCTTTCTTAAGATTGGGGATTAAGGAGAGGAAATTTCGAGACCAACACACAAAGGATTCATCTACCCATCATCTCCCTTTCAAATGTACAGTGGAGATTGTGTCCTTTTGACCTTTAATACTTCCTTTGCACCTCCAAAATAGCCTTAGACTTCTCTACGGCAAAGTATGGCACTCAGCTGATCTTTCTGAGACCATCCTGCTTTTTCCCTTGTGGAAGGCCACATGATGAACCAGATTATTAATATGTCAATTTATTAATACACCAATTTTAATATATGCCAATTCTGAGGTCTCTGGAGGCAGGGTATTAGCCTTGCTAACACTAGATTTACAATAAATCCGCTGCAGCCCCTGGCAAGGTGATTCCATGTCTGGTTGGAGGGAGCAGGATGGGAGACGTGTCTGCCTATGTCCATGAATCCAGATGTGAAATGATTACATCATCTGCTGAGGTCCACCAGCATCCTCTAGATGTCTCAGCAGATGATGCCTGGCTACAGTGACATGGCCAGATACTTCTCTGACCTCTCCTGCATTCTCCAACCAGTCAGGGAATGGCCATGGCTCTACAGTAAGTCTTGTTGATCTGGAGGAGAAAAAGGAATACCAACTGTGTATTGACCCCCCCCCCCAAAAGACATATGGAGGCATAAGGTTGCCGTGTGCCAATGTATGACTCTAACAGGCTGCCAGTTTTTACGTCCCCTGAATGTTTTAGATAACAGCACCTATAAGCTATAGCCAGCACGGTCAATGTTCATGATGATGAGAGTTTTAGCAAAAAAATTAAAATAAATTTGGATGGTTATTAGGTTGCTTACTGCTTTTAGCTTCCTATTGACTAGCCTCATGTATACCTCCATATTAGTGCTTGCTGGGATTTCCCATTCTCCATGGGATACCACTGACACTACAGTGATATTTATGACCTACTGCAAAACCACTTTCTAGGTGTTGAACAACCTCCACTTACAAGTGTCAAAATGTTTTCAGACATCTGAAGTGTTTTAACTTCTCCAATGTAAATCAATCAAGAATAGTCTTTGTGTGGATATCTGTGTGCATGCAAACATATTCCCATCAGTTAATCTCAGCCATTAACTTTGGGAGAATCACCTAGCATTAGAAAATGACTACATTCCTCCTTGGCATGTAATGTGAAAAAAATGTGGGAGTTTAGGAGCAGGCGCTTTTGTTCAATGGTATGTGAAGGCTGGGTGAAATGCATTGCTATCAACTATTATAATCAGAAATTAGGAACAGTATATTCTATAGCTTATACCAGAAAAATAACCATCAACAGATGAATCTGAAAAATTGGCAGTGAATGAAGGATAGGAGTGAGGGTGGTCTGTGCCAGTTTTAAGGCAGAAAAGGTAGGCATGCTGGCTGGGATTCCAGAAGCTGTAACCCACAAACATAACTTTTGCTAGCTCTGGTGAGAATTATGATGAGTAGTCTTTAGTCTGACAGGTATTGTCTATACTGAAACATATGTCTGAGACTTTCTGGGGTTAAATTTCATTAGTCAGGTTCTCTGTAAGTACAGCATCTTTCAGGAAATGTATTGCGACAGTTCAGGAGGTACACTATACAATTTACCCTAGGATTAGTGTGATCTGCATTTACTTTTTATTGTCCATTAATAATCATGGGACTCATAAGGTTGCTCCAGTCCAGGTGCACTATTCATTGCTCTCTTCCAGCATCCCAGGGGGGAGAGGATGTTGAATGTGAAGGAGTATGGCTGTTAACCTGGAGACAGTGGAGAGTGCAGGGGAAGAGGGGGCAGGGAGTTAGACTTTTAGACTATCTTATTATATCCAGTCATAGATAATGAAATATATACACTCTTTAGGAAGAAACACAGAAAGGTCTGGACACCTTTCTTTTCTTTTCTTTCTTTCATTACATTACATTGCATGTAAGGCAACATGCATTCATTGTTGTTGCTGCTGTGTGCCTTTAAGTAGTTTCCAAGTTATGGAGACCCTAAAGCAAACCTATGATGAGTTTTTTTATATAAGATTTGTTAGAGGGGGGTTGCTTTTGCTTTCATCCAATGTTGAGAGATTATTACTTGCACAAGGTCTCCCAGGATTTCCATGGCCGAGCAGGGATTTGAACACTGATTTCCAGAGTTGTAGTCTAACACTTAAACCTCTACACCATGCTGGTTCTTCTATACATTCATTACATTTCAGCATATGTCTAGTAAGATGTTAAACTTTCATGAGGATAGAACCTTTATCTCATCTGCATCTGTCTAGTAGGCTTCTCTATAGTTAATACATAGAATAACTTTATCATCTTAAACAATATAACTCAGCCATTTATCCATTAAGAAAAAAAATAGCATCTCTTCTGGTGAGGGACTCTGCATCTCTAAATAGGCATCTGTGAATACACAGGCTTCCAAGGGTTAATATCCTTGAGCATTGCTATATCTAGTAGCACTCATTACATAGCTATAAACATATATTACAGGCATCTATTACAATCATAATAAGAAATATATCTAATTCAGCATAGCCTAGTTGTTTCTCTTAGCAGTAGTATCTATTTGCATTAGCATGGGCAGTTTATGAGCTTGGAACAGCACAGCTGTTATCAAGCAACCTTCTTCATTTGTTGCAGACTGCACAAAACAATCTGACATCTGTCTCCTTTTGGCTTACCTTAGAGTCTTACCAGCATCTGCCCAGCCTAACAGCTGTCCTATCTGGTCCAATGAAATAGGAGATGTCTAGGGAACCTCATTTATGTCAGTAATCAGTCCCCTCCCCTGGAGCCAATGTAACATTACTGTTCTTCCCATCAGCTTCTGGGATGTAACATAAACAAACTTTGGTATAGCTAGACTTTGGCTTTTTGCTGCTTTCCATCAGGTTACATTAGCCAGCTGATTGCCACTGCATCACCTGCTATGAGTCAAGTTTGCTCATATCTTTGTTTACAATTGAAAAGGCTTTCTGCCTGGAACTAGCCTGTCACTAGGTTCTCAATAACACATGATGAATGAAGTCTCTCATATGACAGTGGTTCATATATGAAGATGAAAAAGAAGACAATTAGGATTAGGATTATGACAATATCCTGAACAATCATTGCTTGGAAATGATTTTAGGCAGTTACTATCAGTTGTAAATAAGGTCTGCACCAGAAACATCTCCAGTAGTTGGTGGGTGTGTTTTTACACACAAATGGAGAATACTGACGTCATAGGATTCTAGTAAGCAGTGAGTGCTTATGTTTTGTATTTTTGCCTACACTAAACATCATGACTGCAGATTTGGTTTCCTAATTAATTTTCTAACTCCACGAAATCTGCAGTAATGCAAGGAAGGCTTGATATTATATTTTTGGTTCTTCCAGTGAAGAAATCACATCATCTGAACAAACATGTTTCATGAAAAAGAACATATTTAATGCTAAAACATTCCCCTTTTCTTATTTTTTTCTTTTTTGCTATAGTAAGCATTTGAGATTTTCTGTTTTCTTCCACCATGTAAACAGCTGCTCTTGGCCTAAAAGCTTCCCCCCCAGACCTATTTTTAATACGTGACTCTCTTGCTCTTGTCAGATTGTTTATCGAATCCTTACTACACTGTGCTGTGCTTGCCAAATATCTGAAATAATATCTGTACATCAAAGTACCATTCTTAAAAAGAGCTTGTGTGTGTTCATTTTTATTTATGATCTTACTTACTGCTGACCTACTATTGTCCTCAAAACCATCTGAGCTTTTAAAAAGAGATGTGTTGATTTATTAAAAGTGAAGATAGATTTCTTAATAGGTGTTAAAGAATCAATACCTCAAGTGACTAAATGAGTGATATTTTGGGGGAACTGGACTGGTAAACCTCTAAAAATTTGCTTTGCTCTGGAACACAATCTGTGTGCCAGCTATTCAGATGTTAAAAACACACAAAAATTATTTTGTATAGATGATGCATTCCAGTCCAGCAATGGAAGTAAACATGTGGGCCTAGTGTCATGTACTGGCTTCCTCAGACTCAGTAACCAGCAGCTTCAGAGTTATACAGTAAGCTTTATTGCTACAGAAATCTAAAGAGCAAACCATACAAAATTGTTTCTTCAAATGAAAACTATTTACGAAGCAGTAAAATAAAAAGTATTTTCAATCTACAGAATCTGGTGGGCTATGCAGTAATTGGTTATCCATCATCCCCACTCCCCTCTCCCACCAAGAGTGAGCATAACATACTCTTCCCACAGCCCCTGAAGGTGCAAGGCCACTCATCCAGTTTCTAGATACATACCACCCTCCCTTGTCTCCCCATAACACAGAGACTAGTTAAGAAGCACACGAAAAATGCAAACATCAAAAGACAGCTCAGAAACAGAAACACCGCATTATATTGGTCTTTTAGCAGGAGAAGGTCACTTTTTGGACAAATCCTGACATCTAGATTCCCAAAATGTGCAACTGATGAAGGCAAAGATTTATTTGCAAATATCCGCATCAAGATGATCATGAACATATCACTAAGTTAGCTCAATATGTATTTTGGTGTAGATGGAAGTGCTGGTTATGACCTATAAAACCTTTTACAGCTTGGCTCCAGAATATTTATTGCCTTTCCTCTTGAAAGTTTTGGAATGTGTTGTTTATGCATGTTGCCTCAATTTCTATTATCTCTGTAATGGTTCCTTTCCAATCTGGATTTTGCCCTTTGCATTCCATGAAGACAGCTCTTATGAAAATCACAGATAATGTCCTTCAGGCCAAGTCAAAAGGCCTTATTCTCCTTGATCATGCTCTTTTATTAGATTCACTTCATGACCTATGGTTTACTGATTCAGTCCTCAGATGGTTCACATCATATCTCTCAGGTCAATAATTTAATGTGGTAGCTGGAGATCATTCATGCATCTTCTTTCCTCTTTTCTGATGGGATTCCACAGAAGTTATGGGCCCTTTGTTGTTTTTATACACTATCTTTAGGTAATATTATCAGTTCATATGGTTCTGAATATCATCTTTATGCTGATGATACTCAGCTGTATTTCTCCAGTCCAGAATGTTCTTCTGACATCAAACATCATATTACAGCATGTCTTTCAGCTATCTCAGCATGGATGAAAAGACAGAACTACTTATTTTTCATCCAAAACCTTATTTACAACATACATTCTCTATCACAGTTAATAATGTTCCCATCTATCATGTGAAGGAAGCATGTGGTCTTGGCTTTATTTTTGACACTTTGTCTTTGCTCCTCACATTGAGGCTACAGCAAATTTATGTCAATTTTTTTCTTTAAAACACTGCCAAAATCAGACCTTTTCTTTCTGCTTCCTCTTCTAAGACCTTAGTTCATGCCTCGGTCCAGAGACAAGCCCCACTCCATGCTAAATAGCACACCATACAAACAAGATACGTGGAAAAAGTAAGTCACAACTTTATTGGTTACAGCTGTAGGTAGGGTTGGCAAACATATATGTTCAGATCCAAGCATTGACCAATCTACCTGTTGATCGATAAGCCAGATCCCTTGGCCTGCTGCCAAGGGAACCCCCAATGCTACCCAGTGCCTGAGACACACTAGGTGTCCCAGATCCAGGGCCCATGTCAACCACCATCCAAACATTGTGACAAATAGAAAGACAGAACATAATTGACAAGATGCCTGAGCCTTACAATAACAAGCATAAGAATAGACTTAATGGCAGGAGGGTGGGTGGGCAACACTCTGTAATGAAGTGATGAGCACCTGGGAAGGAGTTTTAATACCCCCTCATCAGACCAGGGTGAAGCCTGCAACTGGGTCACTTTGGTTGGATCCTGCCAGCCAATGAATCCAAACCCAAGTTTGAATTGATTGGCTGGCAGTTCCTGCTTCCCCCACTCCCAGGGCCATCGGACTGCAAAAACCCTGTGGATAAGTCATGCAGGGACATTATAGTAACCTTATTTTGACTGGTCTTCCTTTATCTCACCTCAGTTGTCTGGTTTCCATTCAATATTATGCTGGTAAGATTATCTTTTTGGCCCATTGTTTTGATCATGTTACCCTACGTTTGCTATCTCTTCATTGGTTAATCTTCATTGGGTCCTTCTACAATTCAGTACAAGTTTCTTATTTTAACATTCTAACCCGTATGCAACCTAGCTCCTGCTATCTTTCAGCCTTTATTTTCTTTCTTTTTTTTTAACCAATCTACTCAAAGATTGTGTTCTTGGAACTCTAGGCTTCTCACCCATACAAAGGTTTCCTCTTTCTTGGCTCAGCTTTCTCTTTTTTGACTCACTGCTCCATACTCTTGGAATTGCCTACCTGAACATTTGTGGAGTGCTCCTTCCTTTTTTATTTTTAAAACTCAATTTAATCTCAATTTTCCAAAGATTTTGGAATTTTAGTTTAATATTATTTTGTAATCTTGTATATTTTGTTTACATGGGATTTGTCAGTTTGCTTTATATTTTATCATGTATTTGTATTTTTTTTAACAATTGTATAGTTTTATACCATCAGAGTCTCATATTGATGGAACCAATATCCATGGTTTCAGTTATTTGCAGGACACAAAATCCACAGGACACATATTGTAGAGTGGTGCTGGAAAATGCCTAGAGAAGCATCCTCTCTAGGCATCTTCTAGGTCTTCCAAATGCAGCTCTATGGTATGTTTTTACCAGAAGTCCTTTATTTTAAAACGGTTCAGTTATCCACAGTTTTTGGTATCCACAGTAAATCTGGGAACTGAACTCCATGGATAAGGGAGTCCAACTGTATTTTTATTATTCCTTCTTTCCCCCTGTGTGCATGTGTGTGTGCACGTGCAGACACATATATTTAGATTGTATGACTTTGGCAGGTCCCACTGTTTTGTTTGTTTTACTTGTAAAGCACCATGTACATCAATGGTGTTATATATATAAACAGCAACAATATCTGATTAACTATACCTCTCTGTACGAGCTTGCTCAAGCTCTAAGGTATTTGGAGAGACCGTTCTCTCACTCCTGCTCCCAGACTTTGGAATTCCTTCCCTAGGGAAGTTAGAATGGCTCCTTCCTTGCTTTCCTTCTGCTTGCAAGTTAAAACTTTCCCATTCTAACAGGTTTTCAATAATTGTCTCTAATGGGCTTAATTGGCTAATTAATGGACTAATGTTTAATTGCTTTTTCAGATAAGTTCGATATGTTTATTTTACTGATGTTTTTGCACTTTTAAAATATCTTCTGATTTTAATTATCTGTAAACTACCTTAGTCCCTATATTGGAAAAAGGCAGAATATAAATTAATATAAATATAATGCTTATTATTATTATTAGCATTAGTATTATTAGTATTATAATCTCCATGTTGTCTTGCTATTCCAAATTTACTAGCAGAACTGGGAAGGTACAATTTCACTTCCACAGCCCTCCCCATAAGCCCCTAAAATATGTTCTGTAGGGCTGCACTCACCCCATCACAAACCCATCCCACACACACACCACAGCAAAGGGAGAGAAAGAATGTCCAGTCACTCTGAGGTAAAAAGTGCAATGTTAGATTTAGCTCAATATTCTTTAATATTCTGCTGTTATTTTACAGAACTTTTGATCATAACATAACATAGAGGGTGCCTCTCTACACGTCACAGTTATAGCAGCTTGAAAATGTTTTAACTGCCATCGTACCATTCTACAGAATTCTGGAGTATACTGTCTGGTGAGGTACTTAGAATCTTCTGTTAGAGAGCTCTAGAGATATATAATTCTGGAGAGTGGACCATGACAGTTAAAATTGTACCAAACTGTCACAACTCCATCCACTTTTTGAAGTACATCCAAACATAAATCCTGTTTGGATTTAAATACTGTACTGTAATCAAAACATTTCTGATTAATTTGTTTCACATTGGGCTCTTAAACTACCTTCTCTAAAACAGAGTTCCAGTGAACCTGATCAAGGGCTTTTTTGGATGTCTCAAATACAACGCAAGCAGCCTCGTTGTGTTGCAAGGCTGCTGCGCTGCAGGGCGTCCCTTTCGGATGACGCTCTCCCCTGCCTGTACTGTTGCAGTACCGCGGGGACATTTGAGCGTTATATTTCGCCGGTTATTAATCACGATCAACTGTCATGAGTAAAAATCGGTGAAATATAACACTCAAATGTCCCCGCGGTACCACAACAGTACCAGCAGGGGAGAGCGTCATCCGAAAGGGACGCCCTGCAGCACAGCAGCCTCGCAACACGACGAGGCTGCTTGCATTGTATTTGAGACGTCCGAAAAAGTCCTAAGTGTGTCTTAGGCTGAGGTGAATGAGATATTCGGTTACCAGTTGGAGATGACCCATGAAAGCAACTGTATTTCTCCATCCCTAAACCATATTCATTTGCTGCTTTTCTTCTTGGAATTTCCATTTTACCAAAAGGAGAACATAAGTATGCTTGGTTTGTTCAGTACATGTAAGTGCCATCTAAGTGCAGTACATGTAAGTGCCATCTAAGTGCAGTACATGTAAGTGTTCAGTACATGTAAGTGCCATCCAGATGACTTCCCATTTTTTAACTGGATTAAATACAAATTACTGTCTTTGAGCCAAGAAGCAATGCCAGCATGTAACATTATGATAAATCTGCATGCAGCTTCTTTGCAGCACTTGAGGCTTGTTGAAGAATAAAGTCAATGACACAGAGTTTCTGTTCGTGTTACTAGGCCTTCAGACAATGAAAGAAAAAATGAATTCCCCCCCCCCTTGGAAAACTGGGTTACCAAATTCATATCCTTCAAGCTTCTACATTTAAGAAGTTGTGTAACAGTTCCATTTACAATGGTGCCACAATTTACTGAGCAGGCGGGTCAGGTGTGTGTGTGTGTGAGAGACATTGGAGTTAACAGCTCTGAGAAGCAGCTGCAGGTATACCTCAGTTAATGAGGTAGATATGTTCCTGGGCCTTACTTCTTTAACAGAAAATTTGGTACCAGCGGCAGATATAACATGGAAAAAATAGGGATAACAAATGTGATGTGAAAGTAGGGTGACCAACACTTGGCCATGAATTTAAGGGAGACTTAGTTATAACAGATTTTGTGCATTTTTTAGTGGTACGGTTTCGCTCCAGCAAATTTTCTTGGTATAGGATTACATCTTTAATGGCCAGGCCATATTGTTTAATACTTTGATTGGCTTTATATGTTTGTGTATGTATGCCCTATCCAGGGAACTTAAACAGCAACAACAAGGACAACAAAAAAGAACTACTCTAAAAAAATCCCAAGCACTTTAAAGAAAACTGAAAGAACTGTTACAGGCATTTTGTCAAAACAGACACACACAGACATGCATTTACCCCCACACAAATCAAAAACCTTTCTTTATATCCAGAGATGCAAAAGCGCGCGCGCGCGCACACACACACACACACACACATACCATTCCCCCCTTTACTGGGACATGCAAATATACACTTTTTCTCACATGCACAAAGATGCAACAACACACACATACCTTTCTCTCCCACAAACACACACAAACAATTCCCCCGCTCTGACATAAATGCGAACATACACCTAAAGCTGACATAAGTTTTCCAGCTTAGTTTTTGATAATCCTCTCTCTCTCTCTCTCTCTCTCTCACACACACACACACACAGCCTTCACTGGTTCCCTCTGTGCATCCACTTGCTTTCCCTTGACATCTAAATGTCAGAGCTTCCTAAATATACTGGAGAAATAGAAAGTCAATATGGGAACTAGGAGGATCCCCCCAAAATTAGCTTGAATAAGGGAGATCTTGTTGTGAAGAGAGCAAACCAGGGTCACAGAGAACATGAGAGCTGAATTACTAGTATGGAAAACATCTCCTGCAACTGCTTTCCAATTGCTTCCTATTTTATAAAGGCCAAACTAGACATGAAGTTAAATCTGTTACTACATGTAATAAGCGGAGGGTAGAATACTTCAAGTAGCTACAACAGGGGTGGTCAAACAAAATGTGGACCATAGCAAGCAGGTGGAGTTTAATCTTTTCTTTCATATCCTGCAAGTATCCTGATTTGGCAAGGACAGTCCCAATTGATCTGTTGTCACTTTTTTCCACCTGCTCTTCCTCTCCCTTTTCCCCTTTGTCCTCAAGCTTACTCAAATTGCTAGAAACTGAGTTCAAAGCACAAAAATGGTTTGCACTCAGTTAATGGTGGGGGGGGGGGAGAAAAGGAGAGGGCAGAATCTTTCCCTTCTCTGCAGACTTAGGCAACAGCTAAGCTCTCCTAGTCTGTGGGTTCTTTTTCATTAATATATTTTGCCATCTTGACCACAATGTGATGGTGCTTGGCCACATGTGTTCTGGTTTTCATCTGTGAAATGTTGGAGGGTATGTTCTCTCACTTGAGGTTCTGGTAAAAATTGCACCTCCTAGTATCACCAGTGGACATATTCTTCCTAGTAACATTTTAGGGTACTTTTTAAAATGTAGAGATCTTGTTACCCTAAGAGGTGGGGGTGCTTTAGAAACCCACCCATGATAGCAAAATCTCTATTATTATTTGGGTATTATTACCTCAAATGGAAGCCTGCAAGAGGAGGGTAACGTCAGGGATTTTTTTCACCTATGTATACCAGTACTAACTGTAGAGAGTACACCAGTTAAAGTGAAATAAAGTATTTTTATTGGAAATAACACAAAGTGAACTCACACACCC
The DNA here is from genome assembly GCA_030847615.1 of Gambelia wislizenii. Taxonomy (NCBI): domain Eukaryota; kingdom Metazoa; phylum Chordata; class Lepidosauria; order Squamata; family Crotaphytidae; genus Gambelia; species Gambelia wislizenii. Next base: position 312,578,735 of record JAUMIR010000002.1, on the reverse strand, counting down.
AACACAGATGCCTTAGAACCATAAAAGGCTACAGTGGGTAAGACAGAAAGATTGGATAGAGGGAAAGATTTGGAAATATAGGGTGATAGTTACCAGTCTTGAAGAGAAGAGTTCTGTGCATTGAAGATACTCAGACAAGCATCTGAGGGTGGCACATGATGTTCCAATCCAGGGCACACTGAGAAAGAGAGTGGATGGGTTCATCCACTGTGGCACACTTTACTATTGTTGGGGGACTAACACTTATGCCCTGTTTCATATCCGGAAGGGGGTACTCTGGTTATGACTTAGCCTGGATAGCTTTCCCATGGGATAGACAAAGGAAACCGAAACTCAACTGAATGCATTAATGGCTGGAAGATAAAAATTGATGGGTTTACAACAACCTCTCAAGGTTGGACAGGAGGGGTTATAGGAGAGATTTCCATAGGAATAGATTAATGAATGGTCACTCAATTCTTTGATCGAATGACTGATTGCTGAGGTGCCCCAGGCTGAAAGAAAGGATTAGCACAAACCTCCTTAATTATTGTGTTTACTAAAGGGCTCCTGCACAACCCTAATATGGGCTTCCTCGCCAAAATATTTGTAAGACATATCCAGGTCATTGTGACCTCCAACTGACCTTTTTGGTCTGCCCCAGCCAATCTGACCATGAAAAGTATCCAGTATTTCCAATTATGAGATATTGTGGGGAGGGGGTAGTAGGGCATACTAACAATGTGGCAGGGGAAGAGTTAAAATTATCATGTTTGTTGATCTTGCTATGCCCAAACAGGCTTTTTGCACACTAAAAAAAGGCATACAGGTTAATTGTTATGTCTAGTTTGACCCTAAATTTGGTTCACCATTAAGATTACAACCTCAATATATTACATCCTTCCCATCACAAACCTTCCCCATGCACTCGGTTTCTGCAAAGCAACAGACCAACATCTGATAAAGCATTGCCTGTGTATGTGTGTGTTTGTGTGTGTGTATACATCACAGGGATTTTGGAAATAGCTTTTGGATCAGAATAAATGAGTTCCAGTACAAATAAAGAAGAGGAGAAATTGCAGCAAGCGGCTGGAAAGATATTCTCATGACAGCTAGACAGATGTGCTGTGACACCCCATCCTCAACCATTGATGTTGTATGTTTAAAATCTGGCTCAATAATAAAAGTTCTGGCATGGAGCCTGTACACTCAGTGAAATGTGTCTTAAATCCTAGTGCAGACATTGAGGGTGGGGGCGTTAATCTAAAAAAGAAAAGAAGTTTGGAAGCATTCTTTTGAAGCACTGCCAAACTCCAAGCACTTTCTATTCTAATCAATAAGAAAATAGGCATCACTATTTGTATCTTAAATGCCTCAGCACATTATTTCACTTTTTTCTTCAACGTAAAGAACCTTCCCTCCAAAATGCAACTTCCTCCAGTTTGTTCTGTAATTCTAATAGGAGGAGGGCTACTTGGTGTCTCTGCATCTCATTTCTAAACAACTGCATTATTTATATGCAGAGAGACAGCTTTTGCTCCTTTGCTTAGGGATTTCGTTTGAGTGTGTGTGAGAGAGAAAGAAATGCAAAGGCAGCAAAACTTTACTGGTATGTTTCTGACATGGAGAAGTTTGTGAGGCTCAGTGGAGGTCCAAGCCCTTCACTTCACTGAGTTTGCCTCAGGGGAGCCAACAAATGTAGGCTGTTCTCCACTCAAGCAGTGCACATCCACAATTCATATTCACCAATAGTTCAGTGTCTTTGCAGTAAAGAAATCTTAAATACTTTTCCCAAGGATATTTTTCCTCTTTCCTCAAGCACCCCTTAGTTTAGCTGTCTGAGGTATTTCTGGAAACAAAGCCTTCTGCAACTCCCAGCAGGAGTAGGAATCATGCAGCCCTCCACATGCTATTTTACTGCAACTCCCAGCAGCCTTAGCCAGCATACCTTCTAGTGAGGAATGATGGGTGTTGCAGTCCAAGAACATGTGGAAGGCCACATGATTCCTCACCCTGAATTAAGTCTTCTGCTCTTGCCAGAAGCAGAACTTCACGGCTACAAAAAACTAGAATTCAGCCTGTGTGCATTTTAATTGGTGTCAGGTATATGTGAACTATCCAGACTTTCAGCCTCAATTTGGGGTCAAACTACACTATACTAACAGTGCGTACACTGTCCAGCTTCCTATGATTTGTTTATTTATTGAAAAGTAGCTGTTTAGGGGCCCAATCTGGATCCAGACCACAGCACATGAAAAGAGGTAGATAAACTTTTTATTGAGCCAATGTGGAGTAGTGGTTTGAGCATTGGACTATGACTCTGGAGACCAAGGTTCGAAACCCTGCTCAGCCATGGAAACCCACTAGGTGAATTTAGGCAAGTCACACTCTTTCAGCCTCAGAGGGCAGCAAAGGGAAATCCCCTCTGAACAAATCTTGCCAACCCCCCCCCCAAAAAAAATCCCATGATAGGTTCACTTTAGCATCACCATAAGTTGGAAAAAACTTGAAGGCACACAACACCAACAAAATTTTATTCCCTAGCCATAAGCCTCCTGCCACTTAGAACTATCCCTCTTGACCAGGAAGTGTAAGAAGAAGAGGATGATGATAATGATAGACAATTATGCTAGATTAATTTTTTTATTGAGCCAGCATAGAGTAGTGGATTAAGTGTTGGATTACAAATCTGGAGACCACCATTCAAATCCCTGCTCAGCCACGAAAACCCACTGGGTGACTTTGGGCAAGCCACACACTCTCAGCCCTCGGAAAACCTTGTGATAGGTTCACCTTCAGGTCACCATAAGTTGGAAATGACTTGAAGGTACACAACAATGCTAGATTGATCAGTATTTTGACTCATTACAAGACAGCTTAGTGTTTTCCTAACAAATCACATTTCTTTTATCCCAATAGCATATACTATCATTATTGTGCAGGTCAAAACCCCCTCCACATTCTATCATATTACTTGAGTTAGTGGGTATCATGCAGCTACTTATGTTTATTAATTCAAAAATAAGTTTTGTGACTAAACTAGAGTTAGGAAAGAGAAGCATCCTCAACATCTTGGAATATGAAGATCAGTCCCCCCCCCCTTCAGTGGTGACTCCCACACTAACCCTTGCCATGTAGAAGTATGGAAATAGAAAATAGTTTAAAATAGTAAAAACATTTCCATTGGCACCAGTGGGAGATTTTTTTAAAAAACAACTCTGTTGCTGTCTCACAGAAGTTGTTGAATTGCATCTCCTAGCATTCCTTACCACTGGCTATGTTGGATAGGGCTGCTGGGAGCTGCAATCCAACAACTTCTGGAGGCCCACACAATTCCCATCACTGATCTACACTGACCAATAGCTGCTCTGCTGAGTTTTACGATGGGAATGAACTTGGATATTCTGTATCCAAGATGTTAGATCTAGTCATTTCCTATGGCTCTTCCTCTGATGAATTGTATATGCCAAAACAGAACTGCAGCAAGAAATTCTAATGTATAATAAATTACTAGTATTTGATACTAGATTTTGTATAATACACTAAAAATATGTACATTTGTAATATCTATTTTTTAAAAAAAATATTTCATGGGACTTGAGGAAGTAATGATTTGCAGAATTCTTGGAATGGGTATGTCAGCTATAGAACCACATGGAAATAATTTTCCTTCCTCCACCCCCCAGTTCAAGACCCTATAATAACACAGAGCTATTCTTTCCACAGGCTACAAACAATGTAGCAGGATGTGTTACAGTAATGTTTGTTGGGTTGACTATTTATTTTGTTGACTATATACAGTATATATACTGTATTGACTGTATCTATCTATATCTATATCTACCCCCCCCTCTCTCTATATATATATATATATATTTGCTGGGTTGACTATACACACACACACACACACACACACACAGTGAGGTAGTTTTACTAATAAAGCTATATAAATATAAACCATCCTTGAATCAGCCCCTTAGCTACAACTGGTATACGAACATTTCATGCTATCTGTGCAATGTGGGAATAGCTCCAAAAAAATCTGTAGGAAAAAATCATGAGGCTTGGATTAAGATTCAGAAATTTCTAATCCAGCTCTATCCAGGCCCCCTTATGGTTCATGGGCAAGCGTCCACATACATTACAAGTCTTAATCTGGTGTTATTTGGTTTCTAAGGTATTACAATTTGCAAATGAGAAGTTTACATCTCAGTTTCAGGAAAGCTACATTTTAACCCTGGTGTGATAATATTGATTGTTTGTACCTTATGTTGCTTTAGAATACTCATCTGGTTTCATTCAGGTGGAAAGGTCACTTCCTGAGGTGTTTACCACCTCACAAATGACTTCTGTAAATTGTCCCTTAAGCTTCAAATATGCAATGTTTCTTTTTGAATATGCTGGTCAAGTTGATGCTGGCATAGCATTAGTGTAATTGCTGTTCTAAACTCTACTGAGCAATATATGACACATTAATTGAAGTTAATTAAGCACCCAAATATGACCTGAGGAAAAGTTATGATCTTTCTGCTATACCCTTGCTAGTTACCATGATTACAGTAGGAAGATATGAACCAGACTGTGGAACTGTGGAGTTCTTCCCTATTCAAGGCTATCTAATTTCATCAAATACGTAAATGGCTGCTTTATAAGCTTCTCTTTGTTTCCTTCTCACTCCTTATGCTGCACTGCAGAAAATCTGCTACCCTCTTCCCTTGCTCTGAAGCTGCCATTTGACAGCTATCTTAACATTCTTCACTCAGAGTTTGATGCCTTCCTGTCCACACATCCTCCCATCCTCATTAGCGTCAAGTTTCACACCCATGCCTAAGACAGACCTTCCATAACCCTCTCCACCTCTGCTTTCCTCACTCTTGTCTCATTCAGTGTTAACCCCACCAAGGCTGCCAGCCTTGACGTGCCATTTGCCCTGCATATCCCTCAAACATTTCCACAAGCTGAACCAGTAACCTTGCAGGGTCTTCAGATATAATCGGAAGGTTGTAGGTAAATTCAAACTTTGCTGGGAGAATTGCAGGTGTCCATTTTGGTTTGAAAAATCAAGCACAGACAGAGACATGCTTGCTCATACCATCAAAAATGGACTTAGGGAAACCTGACAGCTTAAGGTTTGTTCATGTTCTGAACATTGAATTGGTGTTGTGTGTGTGGGTTTTTGTTTTTGTTTTAGTAACATTTCATTCAAAGCCATGTGATAGAATTCTCACCAATAGTCATAAACAAATAATTCCTTTAACCAAATCTCTCAGTGTGGTGAGATAAATTTTATTCATAAATGATTTCATGTGGACAGGGGTTTCTTTCACAGGACAGTTGAACCAGCACTGATTTTAGTCATTTTCAATATATTTTTGAGCTATATCTCAGGAAAAAAAGATACGCATCCATCCATCCATCCTTCCATCTGTCTGTCTGTTTATTCATTTTCTATTCTGTCTTTCTCCCTAAACATGATCTATAATGGCTCATAGACATTTTAAAAACAGGGTAGTTTTTAAAAAAATAAATAAAAAAAATACAAAACATTTTTTTAAAAAAGAAGTGATAGTTCAGTTAAAAATAATAATAATAATAATAATAATAATAATTTATATTCCGCCTTTTCCCTAGGAATCAAGGTGGAGCACAACATAATTGTAACAATAAAATATTATAAAAATAAAAGCGCAAAGTTAAAAGACAATCCCATATCCCATCTCTCCCTCAATCATAAAAACAACAAAGAACAATAAAATAGAAATTAAACAACAGAATATATTAAAATTACTAATACAGCCTCTCCTAAATTAGATGGGCTTAAATAGAGGTACCAGGAGCTGAACCTGCCAGTCATGCATGTAAACCTATGTACTGGGCAGAAGGGAGAGTAGGACATATTGGGAGATCTCGGGGTAATTTGTAGTAGACTGGCAAGGTCAACCCAATTCATCCAAGGTTACCCAAGGATAACATAGTAGATGAGATCAAATGTCATTAAGAGATACAAGAAAATCATGAAGATTCTATTTCCCCCATTTCCCAGCATGGGTCATCCACCAGGGCAGCCTAGGAAATGTCTGTCCCCAAATAAGGTCAAAAAAGAAATGGAAACTGATTCTATTGCTCAGTATTTTACAAGACCATGTAAGGACAAGAGGCCACCATTTGCTCTAAGACCTTGTCCAAGTAGTTAAGATCAGAAAACAGACAATAAGTATCCCTAGTCATATGATCCAGGCTGATGGGTTTGTTTCATCATTGTCTCCTAACATGCAGCTAGAATTACTCCATGGTTAGGAGATACATTTGTTAGCACTAAGGTTCATGTCTTTGATCCATCCATGTCTTTGCTCCTGCCATAGCAGATTGCAACAGCCAAGAAGGGCAAGAATCCAAAGCACATACAATAGCTATCCATCCTCCAATTAGCTTGTCCATATCTTCAGGTTGCACAAATGAAACCATAGTCATAACAAGACCAGATGGTGGTCTAGCTGAGTCCATCTCTGAGCCTGTCACAACTAAGGCAGTGGCACAGATGCATCCAATTTTATCCACAGAACATAAAGACATATTTGTCACAGTGATAATGAGCCTCCAAGGCAGCTACCATCTGTACCCCAGGGAAGATCTCTTACACCTGAGAACATGCTGTAGACAAAATGGTGGCAAGGGGATTGCATGTGGAGCCAGAGCCACACTTTGACCACTTCTGGCCTAGTATAATGACATTATCGGGAGGGGGGGGGATAGCAGAAAAGAACAAATGGTAAGCTAACCAAAGAAATGGGGGGGGGGACTAGCCTGAAAACTTTCATCCTCGTACTATCTAATTTGCTGTTCTTGTGCATGACAAATGATATTTTCGTAAGTGTCCTGCTTCAGTGATTTACATATGTTCCCCCCCCCCTCTTTCTCCCAAGGTACTAGAGACTCGCTTAAGTAGGAAAGCTTGTGGACTAATTGGCTTGAACCTCAGGGACCACAATTTGAGCTTGGAGTTTGGCAGCTTAACATCAGTGAGCTTTCCAAAGGCTTGTTGCTGAAGCAAATCCCCATGAATTGAAATGAAGCTCAAGGATACTACCAGGGCATCATGGTTTTGATTTGATGTATCAGGGATCTCCAAGAAGGAGAAGGAGGAGGAAGAAGAAAGAAATGGTGGGGGAAAGCTCAGAAAGAGATTGCCTAATGCCTGCAGGATGTATGAACATTGTGTTATCAGTCTCAAAATATTGGAAGACGCTGACTCAATTTTAGAAGGGTCTCTCTCTCTCTCTCTCTCTCTCTCTCCCCCTCCCTCCCTCCTTCCCTCTTCCTCTCCCTCTGTGTGTGTGTGTGTTTAAAGAAGAATTGTCAGTATTTTAATTGAAGGCCTTCGAGACTAGTTAATTATTTAGTCCAACCAGAAGTCTCTACTGTGCCAATAAAATACTGGAAGCATTACTTGAAAGGCAACTCAGCTCCACAGGGTCAGTCTTACTTGGACTGTCCTTGTCAGAAGATTGCCCAGAGTCCTGCCAAAAGTAGATACAAGTACATTGGCAACTTGATATGAAAACTTTTTCGACTATACAAAGCTTGCCTGAGTTAAAAAAAATAAATAAATTGTCAGCTCTTCTGCAAGATGGGAGAACTCAATGGTCTTCCACTATACAGCATTTTAAAAAAACAACAACACCTGTGGTATTCAGTAAACCTGTTATTGAAGAACAAAATCCACAAATTGCCTTATTTCTTTATTGATAACTATTTATTTTCCCATATACAGTTGTCCCTCTGTATCCACAGATTTGGCAACAACAGATACTATCAACCATGGTTTGAAAATATATATATATAAAAAAAAATTCCAAGGAGCAAACCTTGATTTTCCATTTTTATATACGGGGCAACATTTTACTACACCAGTGTATATTATGGGACTTGAGCATCCACGAATTTTGGTATCCCCAGGGGTCATGGAACCAAACACCAGCAGATACCGAGGGCCCACTTTATATTTTTCTAATAACTAGAATAGCATATGGATAAAACAAGGAGAGCAAAGAACAAAAAATAATTATAACGTGTTCTATATAGAAAAATAAGGAGCAAAACTGCAGTAGACAATGGTAGTTATCCTATCATACCCTCCAACTGTCCCGATTTAACAGCCCCACTTTTTCAGCTGCTTTTAAAAATATGCTAGTTTCTCTCTCCTTCTCCCCTTTCCCCCCTTTGTCACTGGCTTACTTTGATTGCTGCAAACAGAGTTCAAAATACAAAAGTAGTTTAACCCTACTCAGTAGTGGAAGAGGACAGGATGGGGGGGTAGAATCTTGCTGTTCCTTGTGGACTCAGCCAAAAGCAAACTGCTACAGCCTCTCCTAGCTTGTCTGTTCCTCTTCATTAATAACTTTTGCCATCTTGACCACGCACTCATGTTGTTTGGCCCCATGTGTCCCAGTTTTCATCTGTGCAATGTTAGAAGGTTTGTCCTATTGACTAGTATAATTACCCCGGCATCGGCCAGAACAGTGGTGTAGGCAGTGGCATGGCAGCAAGGGTAAATTGGCAATGGGTAATATCATGACAGGCAGCAGAGCTGCACAAGCTGTCTGTTGTTAGAGAAAGCTGCTCTGCCAGATCCAAGCTGCTCAGGATTTAGCATGGCAGCCTCCTCTGGAGACAGAGACAACTTTCTCTGCTGCCCTCCAGCTGCTTCTATCAGTCACTCCCCAAGGCATCTTACTCCAATGTAATACAACATTATACCAGGTTAAGCCATCAACAGAATTCCAGTCAATAAAATTAGTGCCTTGCAGGCTGTTGGGAAATGATAGGAAATGCATGTCTTCTAATTTTGTCTGTCTAGGGTTGCCATAATTCTCTGCCACAAAACCAGGACAGAAGTATATAGGAGAAACCCAACTGTCCATATGAATGACTCATCCCATCTCTCAGCACTTCTTGCTGGCTGTGATGGGCTCCCTGCAACTGCGGGGCCCTTAGCCAGCCCTGTCTCACCCCCCCCCCCACTGCTGCTGAGACTGGGGAGGTGGATGAATGGAGGATGGCTCTTTCCTCCAACCCCCATAGAAACCTTCCCACTACCGCTGCTAAGACCAGGGAGGAGGGAGAATGGAGGATGGCTCTCTCCTCCCTCAACTCCCCCTGTGGAAGCCTTAGCTGGGACCAGGGAGGGGGAATGGAGGATGGATCTCTCCTCCCTCAACTGCCCACCTTCGGAAGTATTCCTGCCACCACTGCTGGGAGCGCGGAGGGAGAGGAATGGAAGATGTCTCCCCCCGCCACAGAAGCTTTCCTGCCACCACCAGGACCAGGGAGGGGGAGGAATGGAGGATGGCTCTCTCCTCCCTCAACACACACATAGAAACTTTCCAGTCGCCAATGCTGGGACCAGGGAGGGGGAGGATGGTTCTTTCCTCTTCTTCGGGGGCTTTACATGCCTTCAACGGAGGCAGATGCTGCCTTCAGCAGAGGAAGCTGGAGAAATCCCTGATCTGCTACTTCAAGCAGCCCAGCTGGACAGGACTATTTTCAGTCCCTTCAATCCGGGATTTTTCTGGTTTTCTGCACTGATAGAAAACCTATGCCTGTCTAGTATACAGGCGCATGGCAGCAGCACAAGGCATTTCTGCACACAAATGGTGGCAGTCCAAGAGTAACTCCTGGCAGCTTTGCTCTATGCTCCTGAATAAGGATGTAAATCTTTGCTTAATTCATTTTAGCACGTAAGAATGAAAATGTCACTTGTTTTCTCCCTGCTGGCCAAGATTCTGCAAAATTCTGCACATTTTTAAAAATTTAATATATATATTTCGGGCATTTAGACAAATTTCATGGAGGGGTTTTTGTGGCAAAAACATTTTATTTTGCATAAAAACATTTTCATGCATAAAACACTAAGCTTTGCATTAAAAAACCCAAAGATTTTGCATACAAATCCCTTCACAAAATGTTTACAAAGTTGTGAAATGTGAAAACTCTTTTGGCTGTTGATAATATTGTGAGGGTGTGTCTTGAGAATTGAGATAATTTTTATTATCACGAATGAGAAACAGTATGAATATTATACCTGTCCTTACTACTGAAACACTAGTATGGGTACTGGGTACTGGAAACCTGTCTTCAATACTCTGGTGTCTCCTGTTCCAGATTAATGGCTGTCTCATGAACAGTGAGAAAATGTCATTTCCCTCCCTATGGAAATCTATCTATCACCTCCTTACTAAAAACTCTCTAATCTTCTGCTAAGAAAATCTGATAAGATCTTTTGTGCCTTTGTCTGCATTTTACATTTTAATGCACAAGTGTGTCTCACAGTCAGGAGTCTGTGAAGAGGCTGCTGCTACAAGAGTTTGTGAAGAGGAATATTGATCTACCTTTCCTAAAAGTTCATATACATTTTATCACCAACTCGATATACACTCAACTGACAGCTTTAGTTCTGACAAGTATAGATCCTCACAGTAATACTGACGGGTCTTTTTGCAGCTAAAATAAAAGTGGTTATCCAGTTTTCTTTTAAAGGGGACAAATTAAAAAAAAACTTCAATGAAGAAAATAATTAAGCAATTCCACCATTCAATTCCTGACATAATTTTATTTTATTGTACAGTGAGACAAGGCAACAAAAACTACAGTATAACAAAAGAAGAGAATCTAGGTTGGTTGGGAAAGTCCTCGATACACAAGTCTAGTTTTTAGCACCATAAAAATGCACTTTCTAGAGACTAGCACATTATGGTTTAAGTGAAGCTCTTAATTAGATAGTGTGAGAAAATGACGCATGAAAGGAAGATATAAAAGCCTTCTTAATAGTTCCTGTGCTGATAATGTAGGCCAAAGACAATCAATAGCCACGTCTCATTTACTTTATGTCTTTGAGCACTTAGAGGCAAAATGCTAGCATTTTCTCTATACTATTGGGCAACTCAGCCTTCTAGCAGTAATGAAGAAAAAAACAGATTTACATACGATGATGAAATTTGATGTAAATCTCTGGTCAAGTGACAGGGTCTTATCAATAATTAACAGAGAAATGAACACCTAAGTTGTTGTTTTGGGTTCATTAAAAAAAAAAAACCCAACCTTTGATTATTTATTTTGTCACTAAAAATAACCCCTCAGAATCAATATAAAAGTGGATAAACAGAACTGTCAGATCCCATTGAGTGCAAACTACCAGACAGAAATACTGCTCCTGCCCAGAGCTTGGAAATAACATGTTTCTTTCAACAAGTTACTTTGCTAACTATTTATTTATTTATTTATTTATTTATTGCTGTAGTGATCTGGAATGGTGTTGTTATTTTTTTTTTTTTAGCTTGCAATAGCCAGGGCTATAATTTGCTACTTGTCAGGTGTGGTGTAGTGGTTTTAATGTTGGACTATGACTCTGGAAACCGGGGTTCAAATCCATTTTTAGCCATTGAAAACCTACTGTGTGACCGTGTGCAAGTCTCAGCCTCAGAGGAAGGCAAAGACACAACCCCTCTGAACAAATCTTCCCCCCCAAAAACCGTGATAGGTTCATCTAAGGATCAACATACATCAGAAAATACTTGAAGGCACATAACAATGACCAGATAATGTAATGAGATTTCCACCCATTACTCTTACCTAGGAGGGTTCTGATTACCTGGGAGTGTTCTGATTCAATCTGAGGAATGAGAGCTGGAAGAGAACAGGTCACATGGGTGGCTGCAGCTAGTGGGTAGGAGAGAATTCAGCAACAAGGAGGGAGGGGATATTGGGAAGGACAGGGGAGAGACACATTGAAAACATAAACTCTCCTACAGATTGAGGCCCTGTCTATACGAGGGGGATAAATGGAATACCTTAAAGTAATGGCATTTCACAGCAGTAACAACGTGTCTTAATGGTGTTTTTGGCCTCCATAAGCTTCACATGCCAGATGGCAGCCATGAGTGATTTACTTGGGTGAGTACTTTGCTGCCACCAAACTTTGACCCCCTCCCTCCTGTCTAAGGTACGCTGGAACAATAGAGTGATTTCAATTTTTTCAGTTAAAAGGATGACAAAAAAACCCCCAACACACCTCATTTTATTGCCTTAGTGATCACTCACTAAGGCAAAAACCCAACATGGTGGCAGCGGGTGCTTGCCCTGTTAGCAAGCCCCACCCCCATGCTCACCCAGCCAATCACCTTTGAGCTTCCTCTCAGATGGGAAAGTGATTCAGAGTGAATGCACTTGTCCTAGTGAGCAGAATGCACTATTTAAACAAACTACGGGAAAAGCTGCAAAGGCTTTTCCAGCGCTGTTTTTGCCATGTTGGGTCTGCCTCCTTCTGAATGCTGTGGATTGATATAGGATTCCATTTTGACAGGTTGTATTCCCAGTGTGTTCCCCACAATGTATTCCCCACATTGCCATAGGCAAATCTGTGCTCAAGTCCGTTCAGCAGTTCACCTACCTGGGAAGCATCATCTCCTCAGATGCCAAGATTGACAAAGAGATTGATCACAGATTAGCAAAGGCATATAGTGCATTTGGAAGACGTCACAAAAGAGTCTGGAGTAATAAACACCTGAGGCGAAGCATAAAAATCAGTGTGTATGGAGCCATTGTACTGTCTATTCTCCTTTACGGGTCTGAAACATGGCTCACCTATTGCCATCATTTATGACTCCTCAAACATTTTCATCAGCGCTGTATACATACAATCCTAAATATACACTGGACTGACTATGTGACAAATGTTGCTGTCCTTGAGCAAGCAGGGATCACCAGCATTGAGGGTACAGTATTGAGAACACAGCTGTGCTGGGCATGGCACATTTCTAGGATAGAGGACCATCACCTCCCCAAAATAGTACTCTATGGTGAACTCGCCATGGGTCAGCATTAGAGGGTTGCTCCAAAAAAGCGATACAAGGACTCCCTGAAACAAGATCTCAGGTTTGGCCAAATTGATCACCAACAATGGTCCGCTCTGTCTTCACATCGGGAGGCATGGAGACGCACTATCCACAATGCTGCAGCCTTATTTGAGAACTCACACTAAACAAGTCTTAAAGAGAAAAGACAACGCAAAAAGAATCACAACCCAGAAACATCACCCAAGGAGACCCCGTGCTGTGCTTTCTGCAACTGGACTTTTTTTATCTCGGATTGGCCTTTTCACTCATCAGCGCACTTGCAGAAAGCAAGGGATGAGTCCTTGCTGAATCTTTGTTTGCGAAGAAAAGCCAGAGAGAGATTCCCAGTGAATTCCATAAGGATTATTCTCATCGTTTAGATTAGATTAGCTGATTTTTTAAAAAACAAAAAGCCTGCTTCTTCCGCATAGAAAAATAATATTTATTATGCAGAAATATATATATTTTTGTACAGAAAATGTTGCTTTCTGAACAAAAAGTGCAACTTCTGCACAGAATAAGTCCTGGTCTGCAAATAAATTGCAAAACTGTACCATTTTTGAAGGTTGTTGCAGCAGGGGGTGGGGTGCTCAAATTATTAATTGCTTCTTTTGAGAACAAAATTAGCAAATAATTAAATCCTCAAAATAGATTAATGGTGTTTCATTGCCACATGGTGCATTGATCTGATATGAAAGTTGGCAGAAAAGAATTCTGTTGGATGTGACTATCTTAACAAAAGCAGGCTTTCTTTACCTCAGAAGATGTTATATGAGAAGAAACCCATACATCCTAAAAATTCACACATCCGCAGAGCCTATGGGGCATTTCAGATAAATCAAGTGCTCACAAAACAATACACATATGTTAAAATCAAAACAACTGAAAAAGTATACATGTTTATTCTAGAAATGCAAATCTTTGTGTCTTTAATTCTCACATGTAAGAACAAAGAATTTCAAAAGTTATGTACCTGCTGAATGAGACTGTGTTTCAGGTTTTTTAACAAGAAAATTAGCTTGCAGACAAAAAAAAATGTGTTTGTGGGGAAAAAAACCATGCCCCATAAAGTACAAAAAAGCCACTGTATTATGTGCAAAATGCTTGGTTTTCTCTGCAAAATGATGTTTTTGCAATGAACAAATTTTGGGCAAAAAATCAATAGTCCAGACATCTGGAAAAAAAATCCTAGCATTTCTTTCTCAGGTTTCTCAATGTGTCTTTGCATTCTTTATCACTGAGGATGAGAGTATTTGTGAGAATCCATTACACCCCCACTTTATTCATTCAGGGAAATGTTTACTCTTGGTTGGAAAGGGTAAACAAATGTGCAGATTAAAAGAAAAAAATGCATTAAAATGAATACAAAAAATTCAACAGAAGGGAAAGAACACTAAATTTAGTAACTCAATACAAAAGAAGAATATGAAGATGAGATTTTGAAAACATTATGAACCTGTCTCCACTGCACAAGTACAGCAGTTTGACACCACTTGATCCACCATAGTTCTATCCTACACAATCCTGGTGTTTGTAGTTTGGCACCAGTTCTATCACAGAAAAGGCAAATATCTCACAAAACTACAACTACCAGGGGGTCATTTACACAGCAAAATAAATCCTCAAAGAATGCAACAAGAAGCCTGATCCCACGCATTTTGAAACAACAGCGCCCCTTTTCAGAAGGAGGGGGTGCAAAAACCCCATAAGTTGCACAGTATCAGCTTTCGCTAGTTTTCCAGACTTTTTTGATTAAGTTTGCAAAAATGTGCATAATTTGTCATAGGAACTAACCATCATGTAAACTGGCATCGACCTTTTCGAATTACTGTGAGCAGAGCTGGATCCTGATTGGTTGGAGTGACCATTCTGCTTTATCCGAATAGACTGAGGGGTTGGAGAGAAGAAATTCACCCTTCTTCTGCTTGCAGCCCACTTTGGAAAATCTGCTCTGAGCCCTTCCTGTCTGTTTCAAAGGAAGGCTCTGGAGGTTGGGAAGATGATCGGGACTAGCCCCTGCTTTGCTGGTGTGAGTATGTGTGTGTGCAGGTGAAACAGCCGATCGCATGTTCGTCCTTTTGTTTGTTTGTACTTCCATTCACTTGTCTTTATTCAAGGCTTCGGAGGCAGGGAAAACAATCAGGAATGAGGCTAGCCCCCTGCTTCTGTGGTGTGTGTTTGTGTGTGCATGCGTGAAGGGAAGGGAAGGAGATCGTTCCACCATGCTTTTGCTTGTTCATCCTTTCATTCACTCCTTTCTTTATAGAAGCCTTTCTGGGCTGGGGAAGACAGGGAAGTTGACAGATCGCTCTTTCGATCTCTTGTCTGTCCTTTTCTTTCCTCTCATTATTTATGGTCTCCATGACCCCCTCCTTGCTCCCTCCCCGCCTCCTGCCTGGCTTTAATCATCTGGAGGTGATCCCCCCCACACCTTTGTCTGTGTGAACTAAGGAAAACCAAAAGTGGCTGCATCTTCTGAATATGCCAGGATTCATGTGATTTATGTGCTCCTGATGCGAAAGAATGGTAATCCGGAATCTTGTGAACTTTTTCCTGTTGTGGAACCGGCCCCCAGGATTCCATAGGATAGAACTATGGTGGATCAAGTGGTGTCAAACTGCTGTATTTATGCAGTGGAGACACATCCACAAGGAAAGTGAGAAGGAGAACTTTTCTCATCTGTGGGTTTGGGCGGTCAATACAGTATGATTTGAAGAGAAGACATAATACATGTCTGTTTATTTGTAACCATCATAATTCCACTGGGATAGCAGGTACACTTATCTTGAACAAAAATGCTAGAGTACTTATGACCCTAACAAGTTCACTTAAGGGGAATAGCTTCTGCAAGCCCAACCCTGACTTACTTTTCATCTACTTTAATTTAAAATACTGTCAGAGGGAAAAACCTACCCAAGGCAGCATTCAGAATAAAATCGAATGCAATAACAAACCCAAATAATTAATAAAAACCAATCCAGAAATCACTAATCCAAAAATGCTAAAATACAGGAATACAGGTTGCCTGTTTATGTGAGACTGTACTCAAAGTTTCACTTACCCACTGTTGGGGGGGAAGGTTTCTCTAGGCATCTGGAGGACCATAGAGTCATGTTGAAGTGGTGTCTCTTGGCATCGGGAGGTCCTCCAGCACAACTCTATGGTCAACTTCTGCCTGAGGCTAGCCAAAGAGTCATACCAGATGCCTAGAGAGGCATCCTCTCTAGGCATTTTCTAGGTCCTTCAGCTCGATTCTATGGTATTCTATGGCAGTTTGTTATTGTACATGGTTTCCCTTTTCTGTGGTAAGCCTGGGAACATATCCCCTATGGATAAAGGAGGCGACCTGTAATAGCACCTAAGAATCAGCAACAGTATAACTGAAGAAAAGGAGAAGAAAGCAAATGAGTACTCAAGGTAGTGATGTGGTCTCACAGATGTCACATGGTAATGCACATGGTAAGGCAAAGTCCACTGCAAAAAAAGGTCTCTTTCCTTTACATCCACTAGTTTAACTACTCCCAAAGATTGGCATGTAAGAAAGGGTCTCTGTTTCTCATCTTAAATGGCTGGCTGTGGGGGACAAGGGGGGAGATCGCTTCTCCACCCCTTTGCCCCTGCCATGGGCGGCAGCGAGAAGAGCCCTCGCAGGGGAAGGGACGGAGCAATCTCTCCCCCTCTTCCGCTTTCACCCCTGTGACTGCCACTGCGGCAGGGCCATGGCAGGGGCAAAGAGGGAAGGGATGGGGGGAGTGAATTTGCCCTCCTTCCCAGGATGCCCCCCCAGGAAGGCATTCACTATTATCCATGGAATTCATCATCCGTGGGAGGCCCCGGAACCAATCTACCATGGATATGGAGGTGCTACTGTATAATAAAATATGTACCTCCTGCTTCATGAGCGAGTCAGGATGGACACATATATTTCAACTGTACGTATTGTTGTTAGTTACTGCATTGCCATTTCTGCTAATTTGTATTTGGTGAAACTGGCAAGAGGGAGAAGCATATTCATATTATAAACGCTCCTGTCTTGAATCAGTAGCCTCCTTAGAAACAAACAAGGGAAAGCTTGATTTATTATTTGGTATTTATCATGGCTGGCCCATCCATTAGGCACAATAAGGCGGTGGCCTCAGACAGGAGTTGCTAGGGAATGGCAGCAGAGGCCTGAATCCAATTGTTCTTCTCAAGTAGAGTAAGCAATTGGGACTTGGTGAGGCAACACTTATAAAGGTTCCAAAGATTCAGTGGGTCTGCTATACATGGGACTATCAACTGAGACTAAGGGCAGAACTGGGAAGCACATGGCTCTCCAAATGTTGTTGTATTGCAACTCCCCGGCAGCATAGTCAATGGTGAGGAATGCTTGAAGTTGTGGTTCAACAGCATACGAAGGACCACAAGATTCTGACCTAATTGAGTGTGCTGCCTGACAAAGGATCTGCTTCCCCCACCCCTCCCGCCAAGCTATCCTGTTGCCTTTAGGTCCAGGGAAAGGCACTGCCCTATCCTCAGTGTGAAAGAATGATCCAGCAGCCAATACAACTGGACTCTGTATATGGAACAGGAGGGGTCTCAATCTTATTCTTCACCTCTGGCTGTGAAGTATCTTGGGGCAGTCCTAGTTTATATACAACCATTCTCTTCCATGCACCCTCACTCTCAAAACCTTCGTGGTAGTAAATGAATACTGCTGAGAAGCTAGAAACACCCATCAACAAAAATCTTTAAGCTGCCAGTGCAGCAATGGAACACTTTCTCACTCTCCTATAATGCTATGTAAGTTATGGCATCTCAGCAGGCCACATTGCGACAGAAATGGCACTGCCGCACAGAGGTAATCACTTTCTTGTTGAAATCAAACAAGACATGTTTGTTAAGAACTAACAAATTTTAGGTCTATAATAAACCAATATATAGTTTGGGTATAGCTGTGGTCTCTCTTTTTCTGGTAATCATTCTGCTTTAGGTATTTTCTTTAATAGTGATGGTAGAAGCAGGAAAGCTACCGTACTTCAGGTGGAATAAAATACAGCAGCAGCCAAGGGAGAAATTCAGATAAGCAATTTATAATCTCCTGCATATGCATATAATTTTCTTACATTTGTTCATTACATTTGCATTTCTTTATGGGTGGGCTAGAGAGGAGAAACGTGGAATAGCACTCTTCCTATCACCTTGATGATCATCAAATAAGTCATTAAAATATATGTCTATGCAAAGATCTCTCCATCCTCAATGGATACATGCAAAAACATATTCATCCCATTTTCCACATCATTCTGCATTTTTTAAAAAAACTGTATGGAAATTCACATTTATTTTTACATGGCTTACACTTCTGTATGCATATTTCCCTAATTACTATAATGTACACAGAATTACATATATTCTGGCCTAGGTATGCACTGCAGAATTCAGCAGTGACTGAACATGGATTTAGAAGCTGAGGAACCGGTGACTGAAGTGGAGGGGAACTGGGGAGCACGCCTCACTGTGGAAACAGAGACTCCCAAACTTGAGAATCTTTATCCTGGACCAATTATTTTGACCCTGAGTTTAGCTCCAACACTCAGCAAGCACACCTGCCTGCAAGAGATGCAAAATACACAGAGCTAGTGTGGCAAAACAACCAACTTACCCAGCATGAGCATTTTTAAGGTAAAGGTGTGCTGGGCTCCAAATCAGGCTTGATGGGGGGTCTATCTGATCTCATACATTTTTGGAGCAAGTTTACTCATTAGGAACTTATCTAGGCACTGTAACATCTGGGCTGCCTTGCTTCCCTCAACCTTATCAGCTCTTGCTCCATACCAGAATATGACCAATAAATATTGTTTGTATGAAACATGCATAATATACACTATTTTTGTATATTTTTTTCTGCAGAGGATTGCATAGCACCACCTGAAGTGCAGAATCCAAAAGATAACTGTGTTCAAATTAGGAATTTAAATCTTCACTTGTTTCATCTTCAAACACAAATGAACAAACATTTAAAACATTTATCCTCCCCTGTGAGACAGTGAGACTTTTGGAGGTCAGTTTTGGAGAGCATTTGTACATTAACTTTTGAGTGTCTCTGTATGATGCACATGGCTTAACTACCTTGTTGTTGCATGGACTATTAAAAATACAAATTGGGTGGGTTGTTTGCATCTTTAAAAGAAATCACCCTGTTCTTTGTGCTCACTGTCCGTGTGTGCTTACAAAAGATGCTAGAGGTTTTTTTCACAAATGGCACAAACAATTTTTTAAAAACTGCTGTTCATCTTGTGTTAGATGCAAGAGTGTTTGGGCGGGGGGAGGGCATGTCAGAGAATTCTCACTAGACTCTCTTGGCCTGTTCAGACAGGTTGTCTCTGCTAAGAATGAGATATTGGTGAGATTTCTCCACATCCCTAGTTCCAGTCCACAGATAGTCAAGAACGTGTGAGAGGGGTTGGTCCCTTTAAAATGCAGATCAAACAAGATTCTCTGATATCCCTAATCCAGGTTTCCCAAGGTTAGAGATGTAAAATTTCTGGAAATTTTGATGCCATGGGGGACAAGCATTTTTTTCCTGAAAAAAATTGAAATTTTCAGAGAAATTTGAAAAAAAATGCAACATTAGCACTTTTTACAAATTGAAAGTCACTCTATTACTTTAGGAACATAAAATATGACTATGTACAATTTGATTTGGCATAATTGCTATGTTAAAAATACAGTATTACAAATGGATTTTACTTTTATTTATTCATTTTAATTTGTATTTGTAACAAATGGAGCAACAATCTCCTAAACAGTACGGAACCTTTTTGGTTTTGCTAGTTTATGTGGAGCAGACAAAAACACAATTAAAAAAAAACAAGCAGAAGAAACCATCAACATTAGTAACAAAGAAAATTATTTATATTTCCTCTCCACAGTATCAAATAGACAGAAAGCACCCATTTCCATAAATAGAATGGGGGGGGGAGTGTGTGGAAGGGAGGAGGAGGAGGATAATATTCAATGAATAGGCATTTAATCAGACTCATTATCTGAGCTATAGTTATCAGTATCAGTTTCAGTCACTATTTCTGCTTCGTTATGTTTGTCATCATCACAGTTATCACGGACTTCTGAAAAGCAAAAGGTTTTCCCAGATTGAAACAAGCTTCTCTACCCTTTCACATGTCCGTTTATCTCTTGATTTAGTGTGAGTGTTTCCAAACATAGACCAGATTCTTTCTCATGCTGCAGAAGATGGAGGAATCTGAAGAAGGTGAGAAGAAGAGGAGTCAGAGGTTGTGTTGTGCAAAGACCTTGCTACCAATGTTGCAGGAGGGTTATCTTTGGCAGAATCCCAGACTGCATTCCTGGACCAAATCCCTAAAGTTGTTTTATATTCTGCAACATTTGAAAGTACCTTCCCAACATCAAGTCCTAAGTGTGATGCTTGTTTTGTAATCCCGTCAAATGCAGTAGCAGTGCTATCATCACTTATATTTCCACCTTTGAATCTTGGATCCAACAGATTTGCAACAATATGAATTGGACATTCCTTAATCAATTTTCTTCCTCCCCCCCCCCCGTTTTTCAGAAACTACCCCCACCCAAAGGCTTCAGGAAAAAAAACAGGAAAAACTTTTTTCCCTTGATTTTTTTCTGCTTTTTTCCTAGGGTTTCACATCTCTACCCAAGATGAGGCAAGACACTGTCCATTGCACTTTTGAATACTGGCTTTATCTTGATTGGTACCCCTCATTGTTTATCAGTTTGAAACTGATAAAAGTTACATGACACAACACTTTTGTTTTAAAAAGAATATTTGGAACTTAGATTTCACAGAACAAGATAATTTAATTTATGTGGTTTTTAAATACATCAAACATCTGTACATTATAACAAATGTAGACATTTGTCTTCAATGCCACTGTTCCACCCTTCACCCATCAAAAACATTCAAGAAGAAATTCTGTGGCATTTCTTTCTCAAAGTAATTTTCATGGTGCCTCATTAAGAATGCATTCTTTAATATAAGAGCATTTGTTTCCATGAACTATAATGTTGACTGGATTGTGGATGGAAGCAAACGACTGAACGTAAACCACATATGATTTTCTTAGTACAAGAAACTCCACTGAAGAGATGGTCATACAACATTGACAACTTTTTAAATCAACAGTCCTATAGAGATTTTGCATGGGAAGAATTAGAATTGAAGAGCCACTGTTTATCTAGAAGGAACTGTGCTTCATGCAAATTGAAAAATTGATAGTATTTTGCAGATTACAGTGAGCTATGCCCAGTGTACTTTTGCTAATGCACATGCCATCTATGGAGAGCTGTGTATTCATGCAGATGTCATGCTCTGCTAAACACATTTCTTATGGGGAAATGTGAAATCCATGTAAACAGATGCAAATGCTAGGCAGAATGCTAAGATGTTAATGGTGAAGAAAAAGACAGACAGATGGTTAGATCACTTGTTGACAGCATGTCCCTTGAGCCAGTTTCTTCAAGTGTACTTTGATGGCTTGTGTTGCTTACAAGTTATCTAAGGATGGACTATAACAAAGGGATGAAGCTGTGTGAATGTCTCCACATTTAGGATGAGAATGCTGTCAGCCATGGATGTCATGAGTTTCCCCTCACACTTCATGCACTGACATTTCTAACTGTATTTGTTTATATTTGAATCTGTAGGCTTACTTATATTTGAATGTGTAGGCTGCCCCAAGCAGCCCTCAAAGCAGCTTTGATGAGTCAAGGATTTCAGTATTTCAAACATACAGTATTTATAATGCCAAGGAAAAAAATAGAACAGGAGGGACAGAAGTATAGAACGTAAGATCATTTATATTAGAAGTAACTGTGCTTCACCAATATTCTAGCTAAAATGGAATACTGAAAGGAGAGAGGGTGTACAGTTCATGACACCTCTCTCAGGTTCTTGGTGTGAGTGTTAAACACTGTTTTATATAACTCTAAAAGAAGTTAAAGAATAGGGTGCCATTTCACAATTACAATTTATAACTTTTATGAAAATCAATTTGCAAGATTAATTCAGAGTAGCCCAAGAAGTGCTGACTATAACTATTTGCACTATGACATTTATGCAATGTAGAAATTTTATGTTAGACTAAAATGGTAGCATCCATGTACTAAAGGTGGCAACTGTGGAAACTTAATTCAAGTACAGTATTTTGTTGAATTTATCTCAGGTTTCAAACAGGGTGAGGTGACCTTAAGGCCTTTCCTTACTCTTGTACTGTGTATCTTTGAATCATGATAAAACTTCCCATTTCTCATTAACAATGGAATAACTCCTATGTACAAGTCCACATGTCAGGCCTGAAAGAGAGTAGGCCTACCTTAAGTCTCACAACCTGATCAGGATAAAATGAAGGTACCAATCATATGAACTCGTGGAAGAAGACTATTGCAGGGTTTGTGGTTTTTAAGGTTTGGTGGCATTTGCTCAACCAGCCCAAATTGGGCATGCTTGACATTATGAATACCTCCATAAGGTTCATGCTGGTTGTCAGCTTACCAGATCTTTGAACTGGATCAATAAAGGAAGGAAGAGAAAGCTAAATTCCCTTAAGCACTGAGTTCAGAAAACATTCTCAATATCATTGTCATCTCAGGTTCTATGGATATCAGCAATGAAAATCATTTCCAGCACTTACAACTCTTTCATTCTACATGAATGACATTGGTATCCAGCTGTGTAGTTGTAATGCAGAATGGTAATTTCAGTTGCATGATACTCAGTTGCATGGATGCTTTGAGTCCACTACCTTGCCAAAAATACCTGTAGAGGTGGAGCTGGAACTAATCCCACCATGGAATGCAACCAACTAACTTAAATAACACAACTGTTAATTTCCTGACATTTTGGAGCTTGCATAATCCTAGAAAGAATATGAATTTGAGGAAACCCCCCCTTTCAATAGGCCAATTGTTTTATTTCCAAAAATAGCTTCCTCAAAATTACCTTTTATACCTATTTCAATTAAAAAAAACTGGAGTAAATGTTAAGGCACAAAAACAAAGGAAAGGGAATAGTTGGCCTCTATGAGGATCAAACTATGACCTTAGTGTAATTAGCCCTACAATCTAACCAACTGAATTGAATCAAATCAATTAACCAACAAAATGAAACTGTCCAGATCTGATACCCCACCCCGAGGGACTTATCTGGAATGTTCTGTATTGAAGCTAGGCAATACCAGGTTCCTACTGAATATTTTCCATGACAGACTTTATTACTAATCTTAGCCTAACATTGGTGTAAGATTGTATTTTCCATCAAATCTACAAAGAGCATTACTGCTCCTCCTAATGGCATGAATCACAAAGTAGATGTTCCCCTTGACTTAACATAAATAAAGTTATGCCAAATGGCACAGTACAGATGGGGGGAAAAAAGGTGACAGGATCTATGGGCAAATGTGGAACTGACAAACCCTTTGGAAGTTTAGACTTCTATTGAAACAAACAGTTTCTTACCTGTTCCACCTCGACATTACCATCCTGAAACCTTCATTTCCTATAGTGCTGAGTTTCAAAAACAAAAAACAAACAAAACCCAAGCCATTTTCTCAATATAAACCATACTACCTCCACTGGCTGCATCATCATCATCATCATCATCATTATTATTATTATTATTATTTTGTTAAAATGGCTGAATGAAATACATCCGCCTCACCCTTAAGCTAACAGCACAACTGTGTTACTATAAAAGACATAGAAATAAAATAATTTCAAGATTTTAATAAAAGGTAGAATGAATACAATAAACTGGATACATCTCTCTATTTCTTTTGCCCTGGGGCAGGGGGCAAGGTAGCACTTGAAATGATAAAGAACCTCTTGGTATGATTGCATGTTGATTGTATGAAGCAGACTTTGTAAACAAAAGTTCAACATGTAACACTTTGCAATTTGATTCTATTCAAGTCTCTTCAGAAGTAGAGCTTGGAAAAGTTCCTTCTCTGGACTACAGCCTCCATAGTCCTCCAGCCAGCCTGTGGGGTTGTAATCTGGAAAAGGGACTTTTCCAGCCTCTTAGGGCTTGTCTACACCAGCCAAATACCTCAGCTTACCTTCATTCCAGAGCCCTATAGTCCAAATGATGCAAGGAATTTACACCGATCTGTCCCTGGGCAGTCCAAATGACCACTAGAGCAGATACAGGGCTAGAATGTGGGAAAGCCAGGAAAGGGCCCAATAACCTGTTGCTGGAAAATAACTTGTTTTACCCTAGTTTACCTGGAAAAAACGGATCAGGCCCTGCATGTCTACAGGAGCCTGTCTGGCTTGCTACTCCTTGCTGCCAGTTTCCTGGCTCTTCTGGAAGCCAGGCAGGGGTCCTGTGGTCGAGGCTGGTCACATGCAGGGGGCCTGTGCTCACATGTTGTGGGACCCCTGCCTGGCTTCTGCATTAGTGGCAAAAATGGCAGTGGCTTCAGTGATGGGGCTGGCGTCTTGTTTGGACTCTGGCCTATTTTATGCAGGTAACAGAGCGGGGAGGATGGGCCACCTCCAGGGGCAGGATATGCCAGCAGGGACCTAGCTTATCCTGCCTGGTGTAGACTAGCCCTTAGAAGCAAGTGCTACTGGGTTGAGTGGAGCTCATGCCTGAGTAAGTATTCATGAGAATGAAGCCTTAGAATCAAAACATGTAGTTGTGAACAGTAGGAAATTGGGTAGTATTTGGAATGTAGCAGATTTATTCCATCTACCCCATTTTGAACAGAGACTTTTATTCCTCCCCCTCCCCCCTCCACTTCTGAAATGAAAATAGGGGGCTTGTGGATCAATGTGAATAATTTTTGAACCTTGCCAAATTGTTGATTTTTCTCACTAGAGTAAACACGGTATTCACATGCTGATGGTGGTATGACTGGATCAGATCAATTGACCATGGAGGCTGTGGAAACAAGAAAGAAGAAACCACCTTGAAGTCACTAAATGCTAGAACTCAACTGCCAAACATTTGGCTTCATCATTAGTTCTGATTAAAAACAAAGCCTCTCTCACACACTTTCTACCTCAGATGTCCCAATCTTCAATTAATTGTGCTCAAGTCTTCATCTTATTGAGCAGACCACACCTTTTCCTGCTCTGTCTTTGGAGATTATCAGATGCTCAAAAAAGCCCCAAAGGAGCTTACAAGAATGACGTCACTGTAATGGAAACAGGTCCCAGTATCACACAACATCCTCCTCCTGGCGTGCTTGCTCTGTCCTCTCTCCATGCTGATGCAAAGAAAAAGGTGCCACTTTTCATTAGTGGAAACTCATTGTAGGATGTTTTGTGGTTTTTTCCTGGGCTGTGAGGCCATGTTCTGGAAGAGTTTATTCCTGATGTTTCGCCTGCATCTGTGGCTGGTATCTTCAGAGAATGGTGGGATAGGGGTGTGTGGATTTTATATACTGTGAGTTCATGATGGAGAGGATATGCAAGACTGGGCCAGCCAGAAAAATCAGCAGTAGCAGAACACGTTATAAACCAACCTGGACACAAAATGTTATTTGAAAACACAGAAATTCTGGAGCAGGCCAACAACTATCATGTCAGAATGTACAGAGAAGCTATTGAAATCCACAGACACCTGGACAATTTCAGCAGGAAAGAAGAAACCCTTGAAGTAAACAAAGTTTGCCTACCAGTCCTGAAAAACATCAAAATAATAACTCAAGACATGCAAATGAACTTCACCCAGGGACAGGGGGATTTCCAGCAGACAATGGACCATTAGCCAAAAACACTAATCCTCCTTGCATATCCTCCCACCCTAGGAACTAGCCATTCAAATACACAAATTTACATATCCTCTCCAACAGAGCCTCACAGTATATAACCCCCCCGACCCCTACTCCACCATTCTCTGAAGATGCCAGCCACAGATGCAGGTGAAATGTCAGGAATAAACTCTTCCAGAACACGGCCTCACAACCCGGAAAAAAAACATGAAAAACCTAAAAAAATTGGAAAGCCTCCGACTTCTCATTGTAGGATCTTTAACACTTTGCCACTATCACTCAAATTTTGGTGGAGAACCACACATTTTTTTAATGTACAAATCCAGAGTTTACCCTCATTTGCTATTTAGATTTAAGAGTAAAATACAATTTATCATTACATCAGGGGCAGGACTCATGCAGCCCCGCCAGATGTTGGACTGAAACTTCCTGAATTCTTCAGAAATGACAATTCTGGGCAAGACTGCAATCCAATGATTTATGGAAGGTTGGATGATTCCTATTCCTGCATTACATGGACAAGCCTTGACAGTGATGGCTGCTGTCTCCTGTGTCAGTGAGGTGGTGAATCAGCTTTGGGTTTTAATCCAAACTTTAAATGAGCTATCCAAGGTGCTTAACCTATTCTGGGATTAGGTACTTCCTTTAAAATTCACACTAATGTCCAGAGCAGATTAGCCACCCCACTGATGTGGAACCCACCTTCTGTCCTTGGCCTCATGAACACACCTCCAGTATGGAACTGCAGAGACTCAAAGCTTTCATGCTTATTTTCAATTAAACACAGTTTGTTCTTAAATCAAACCTGGGGGGGGGAAACTCTGACTAAAGGTAGTGATGGAAGCAAAAAAGCTTCTGGTCTCCTCCTTAGGGACACACCAAACAATAAGAGATGAGTGCATGAAACTGATGTTTGTTTAAGTATGTCTCCTCCCCAACCAATGCAACATCCAACAACCCATACGGCATAATTAATGTGTATTCAGTAATCCTTAGCGAAGAGTCAGCATGCTGTAATGATTTGAGTTTTGGACTCAGCCTTTGGGAGACCAAGGTTCAAATCTACACTCAGCCATGGAAATCTACTGGGCGATCAAGTCACACTGTCTCAGTCTCAGAGAAAGCCATATAAGGATATAGATCTCTGTCTATGTCTACATACTGGCAGGGATGAAGAACAATATTTATGACAGTGCTTGGATCCATATTTTAGTCATGTTTTCAGCATGCCAATTGATTTCAATGGGTCTATTCCAAGCAAAGAGAGTCATCATGGTTTGAGTGTTGGACTAGGACTTTAGGGAATCAAGGTTCAAATCCCTACTTGGCTGAGGAGACCAGGATTCAAATCCCTGATCAGCCATGGAAGCCCACTGGGTGACCTTGGGCAAGTCACACTCTTTCAGCCTCAGAGGAAGGCTGAATGACAAACCCCCTCTGACCAAATCTTGCCAATAAAGCTCCATGATAGTTGACTCTCAGGGTTTCCATCCATCAGGAGTGACTTGAAGTCTCACAGTGGCAACAATCCTTATAAGGTTACCTTGCATAAGAACATGTGCCCTGATGGATTAGGACCATAGCCCCTTCTTTATAAGAATCACAGCAACGAGAAGGTGCTAAGTGGATCACCGGAAATGGGCTATTGTTCCACCAGTGTATTGCAATCAACTTTCTAACCATTCCCTCATTCATTCAGTGTTCAAATGCATAACTAAGGTCTGCTGGTACAGTGACTGTAGCTATACTGTTTGTTACAGGTTTCTGTATCCCCATTTTTGAATCAACTTGTGGACTCCATTAACTTTTATGATTACCTGGCTAGTTTGTTTCAGCTCAAAAACTCAAGCAATGTGCTCTTGCTGAGACTTTCAACCCACCTAATGTGGCAAAAGATATTACTTTAGTCCAGAAAGAATTGCTCATGATTCCCTGCTTGGCACTGAGTTTACCAAAAAAATGGAAATACATCAACTTGTGGCGCAGAACTTGAAGTGTGTATATTTATCTCTGTAAGAACTCAGCTTTTTGGACTCCATCTAAATGTGCTAATTCCCAGACAATATAATTCCTTGAAAAGCTGCTGAACCAGCCACTATTTTTAGGATAGAGTTTACTGTACAAACATGTGTCTTCATGCTGAAATAAAGACCACTATATTCAATGGGAATGTATAAGATACTCAAGTCCTTTTGCATAGGATTACAAATTTAGTCTGTAACAATAAAAGAAGATGTGAGCCTGTTGCTCACAGCCACAACTCTAACATACTGAAGTACATTTCACAGATGAAAACTGGAACACATGTGTCCAAGCAACATCAGAGTGTGGTCAAGATAGTAAACATATTACTAACGAGGAAGAATACACAAGGGAAGAGAGGCTGCAGCAGTTTGAATTTGCCTGAGTCTTCTGAAAAGAGCAAGACCCTGCCCTCTCCCTGCCTCTTCCCACCTTGAGTTAATTAAATGCAGACTGCATTTACATGTTGAACCCACTTTACAGCAATGGAAGTAAGCTGAGGACAAAGGGGGAAGTGAGAAGAGGAGAGGGAAACTGGAACATTTTAAAAACAGATGAAAACTGGGATGACAGAGGATTAAGCAGGACTATCCCTGCCAAATCAGGACAGTTAAAGAGTATTCTGGCCACCTGAAAATACCTGAGGAAATCCTAGGTATATATTCCTTGGAGTTCTTTAAAAATGTTTTAATTAATTTAAATAAAATGTGTCTATATGTTTGAAGACTGATGTTCTGTCTTTAGGTGGTTTCCATAAACAGTTAATAGGGGCGTTTTCAGCACAGTCTGAAATCAAAGGATGAATTTGTGGTTGCTGTGTGTCTTCAAGTTGATTCTGACTTATTGCAACCATATAATGGGTTTTCTTGGCAAGATTTGTTCAGAGGAGGCTTGCCTTTGCCTTCCTCTGAGGCTGAGAGAGTGTGACTTGCCTAAGGTCAAGCAGAGGTTCGACCCCTGGTATCCAGAGTTGTAGTCCAATGCAAGCTATACCACACTGTCTCTCAAAGGAGGAATGGTCTTAGACTAATAGGGTTGCTTTCCTCCACTGCTATGAGACAATCTCCTCTAATAGATGTAGAGTGGGCAGACCCATCCAGGTGGCTCCGTGGCAGTGGGTTTGGTTAGGTCCCAGACAGAAGAACAATGTGTCCAACTCACACAGCTCCTGCAATTTTGCCAAAAGGCCTTTGTGTATCAAACTAATGGCTACTCCAAACCATTCGAGCAGATCTCACTAACCATATGAACAGTACTTTCACTAGTACTTCAATAGAGGTGTTTTATTAATGTAGGGATGTGGAAAATGTCTCATTTTCTTTTCTTTTTTTGTCGAGTTTCCCAAAATCCTATCTGTATTTTTTCCCCATCTTCATTTTGTATCGGGCTGTGAGACTTCTGATTTTTATTCTCCCTGCACTGTAACTGGCAAACCTGTTCCATCCATTTTCCCTAATCCACACATTTATTTCATCAAGACTGTTGAGCCCAACAACATTTATTTCTGTCCCTAGAAAGAAATGCCACTTTTAATTCTGACCTCAGAAAAATCAGGCCCTCTAGAGCCTGCAGACCCGTTCTTCTGGAAATAGGTTCCTATTCTTCTTCTGTGTGTGTGTGTGTGTGTGTGTGTTTAAGACACACTCACATACAGAGAGAGAGAAAGAGAAAGAGAGAAAGAGAAAGAGAGAGAGAGAGAATATGCCAACATATAGTACTGTTGGATCTACCCATGACAGATTTTCCTCAGAGATTCAATGTCCCTAAATAGGACAACACAACCACAAATCACAAGATCCCCTTCCACTTCTATAAGGCATAAATTGATCAAATATAATGTAACATTTAAGAGAAAGGTACCATGGAGGATTTGAAGTGCAGAGTGTTAGGTGTGTTCACAACTCAACTTATAGATAAGCTCATTGATCACTACTTATTATATCTTTTGTTTTTTGTGAGGCAATGCAGAAATAGTTAAGAACTAAGCTTGGTGATATATTAGTGACTGTAATAATGTATACAAACTTGTTTTTGTTCTGTAAATTAATATAAATTTGTAATGGCAATATGGCTGCCCAACTGGGATGTCTCATTATTGTTATCTTTCAAAAACATCTTTCGATGTCTCTCATAGTCTTTAGCTTAATATACTTTCATCTAAATATCAGAGCTTGTATTGCCAATGAAGGATAAAAGTACAGCTGGACCCTTTATCCACAGAACTAGTATCAAGGACACAGAACAGAGACACATACCATAGAGTTGCACTGGAAAATGCCCAGAGAGGCATCCTCTCTAGGCATCTTCTAGGATCTTGAAGGCACATCTACAGTATGTTTTACCGAAAGTCCTTTATTTTAATAAGGCTCTTTGTTATCTGCG
The DNA here is from genome assembly GCA_030847615.1 of Gambelia wislizenii. Classification (NCBI taxonomy): domain Eukaryota; kingdom Metazoa; phylum Chordata; class Lepidosauria; order Squamata; family Crotaphytidae; genus Gambelia; species Gambelia wislizenii. The sequence continues at coordinate 312,548,716 of JAUMIR010000002.1, read as the reverse complement.
GTTTCTGGTATCCACGGTAAGTCTGGGAACTGAACCCCGCCCCCAGATACAGGGTTCCAACTATATATAAATTGTCTGTAAAATACCATGAATTTTACCAAGTTTCTTTTGTGCAAAAAGACACAGACTTTCTCATTCCCTGCAAGACCCTAAGTTGTAGTTGAAATCGTGCATATTATTATTATTTATGTCTTATCTCAGTTATGGATACATGAGATCAGGTAACCAACTCTGCTCCCTCTTGTTAAATTAGAGTAAGAGGGAACAGTGTTTATGGTGCCCTAAGCTAGGAAATAATTAGTTAAAATGAAATTGCTACCTCTAATTCATTTAAATTTCCAGCAATGGTTTTAATTTTTGCCATTTTGGCTGTTAAACATCAATAACCATTTTTTTTAAAAATTAACAATTTAAGGGTTTAATTTATAATGTTAATTTTTGAATAACAATTAGCATTCATGTTCATTTAATTCATTAGTGTTAGGGTAATTTTGTGCAGAATGGCCTTTATTTGCTATTTTTAGTATTTTTAATCATCTTTATAACAATTTAAAATGAACACCTTTATAACTCCTGGAATAATAACGGACATTAACAAATGAAATGTATGTGTTCTACTCAATTTTAACTGCCTCAGCTTTAATTAAAAACTCTCCCATCCTTTAATGCTAATGATTCCAAACTCTTCAGATGCAGAATCACACATAAGTCCAAAAGTGAGTTTGAATGGGCAAGGAAAGTCACATGGTTATTTGTGCTCAAATTATGCAAGAGAGGAAGAGGGGCACTCACAAAAAATCCCATTCCGCACCTCCAGAATTAAGGAAATTTTAATCCATATTTTAATCCAGTCCATATTTGGTTATAGCTTCTGAAGCTTTCTGAAAATAAGACCTTTAAAAAGTTGCAAGGTTTGCTTCCCTCCCCCCCCCCTGCTTATAATTCAAGCTTTGGAAATAATACTCACCCATCTCCACCCCCATCTTCTGCCTGACTTCTCTGTATAGTATATAACTTTGAGTACCCCTTACCTCATATTGGATACAGATGGAAGGAGCATTCACAATTTTTCTTGTCATTAATGCAAAATGGCATCTTCACACATAACAAAATACTACATATTGTGCTTTGGTAGGCATAGTGGGACTTCATTTGCACAAAAACACTGCATTTTTCACAAAATACTATGCTTTAATATAAAAATATGTTGTATATCTGTAAAACACAATGATTTTGTATAAAAAGCTACTCCCTTTTTTTGCAAGTTACATATTGTTCTTTGAAGAAATTATTTTTTTTACCCCAAAGACCTGAAACACTGAAAATCATCTATCATTTCAGCATGCATAAGTCATTCCACAATATTGTCAACTGTGTGAACACATGGTGGGCCTGAGGATAGAATGGGCAGGATCTGACCTATAAACTCTTTTGGCAGAGATATCTTTGCAAATAAAAGTGGCTTACATAAAGATTAGAAAGGACTGGTCCTATTTAAAATGCTGCATGGATGATTAATGCATATTACAAATGCTATATACTTCCACTACTAACAACGTAACCTCATACAGTATATTCTAATTAATGGTCCTGAATTGCTGCAGAATTTATTATTCAGCTCCAGACACAGGGCAAAGTGAACCTTATCATTTGACAATAAAATTAGAACTGCACAAAGTTAGACATTATATTTCCCTATAGCGAACACAAGCTTTAAACGTGCATTATTCAACTGAGATGTCGTCTAATGTAAGTTGTATAAGGTTATGGGTTGTTGTCATTTTAATTATCACATAAAGTTTTTTTTTTAAAAAAATTAAAACTTGATATTTTCCTCTGAAAAATAATGATAGCAAGCTTTATTGAACAAATACTCCTAATTAGGAAAGCCACAAGATGGCAGCACAGAATCCCATTCAGTTATTGGCTCCTTTCTTAAATTTTGCTACAATATTGTAGATCTGGGGAGAAAAACAACACTACATTATAGTTTAGGAGATATGAGATCTTAAAATAAAATTAAAATAACTGATTGCACAGGAATAGAGGAAATCTTCAATATTTAATGGATTTTTTTTTTTAAAAAAACAAATGTGTTATACTTGAGAGTTTTTATTAGTTATTAGGCATCTTTATTTCCATTCATTTGAAAGTGAAGATTTAATGACCTAGTTAACATTGGCTGGATAAATTCTGCTATCTGCCCTAAGGTATTTTGGAACAGGATAAAGTACAAAACCTAAATTAAAGCATGAGCGATGGTATTTGGGATAACATTTCTAGACTTGGTCACACAACTCATGATGTTGACAAAGTTCACCAGTACAAGCCTAGTGAGAAGTTCATTCACTCCTCATGACACTTTTGTGTATTAGGAAATACACACCTTTACATGAAACATGCTTCATAATGACTGCCCTGTATTCCCAGCTGATTGTACTGCTTTTGTGTCTATAAGCTTGGAATTCATCAGACAAGAGCTGTTGCCATTGTTGGCAGATGCTGAGAGCTCAGTACCTTTCATCCAGCAGTGTAGTGACAAATTTGGAAGTGCAGCTGCTCACCATGACAGTCTCCACAGCTACATATCCCAAGGCTAGGAGAGTAAGAAAAATGCAGGCCATATTGATCCATCTTCCTCCACTCTCATCATACAGAAAGGAACACACCAGTGCACAGTATTCCAGGAACTCCTCTGCCTGGCTTCAGGAAGAAAGACTATGACCAGAATCTTGTTAGTGATTTAGACTGGTGTAAAAACCTTTGCATTTTTAAGAGGTTTGCAGAAGGGTAGCATCTTAATCATGGTTGCATGAATGACGTAACTATTGCTCACTAGAAGAGCATGAAGCAAAATACCATTATTTGCATGATCAACTGCATAATGATACAGGCCAGTAAAATTCCAGGATAGTGTAACTCTAGTATACCTGTGTTGGTGTAAATGTAGCTAGATAACCACTTAGTAAGTTTTCAGCCATTGTCTCAATCTAGTTCTAGCCATTTAGCACCCATGAAATATGAAGAATGCATCTAAGCTCAGAAAGAACAGGGAAGGTTGAGGCAGGTGGCAGGTAAAAGTGTAATCCCTGATGACACACAACCTGGTACTTTGACCCTATGAGCCTTGGCTCCACAACCAGATTTCTCTTTTTATTCAAAGAGGAACCATCCTCCCTTCTACTAGCTACATTTTGAGCCAATGTTACTTTCCTCGTTACTGATTCTGTAAATAGTTTACCCCTGTACGCGCGTGCATGCATGCGCGGACACGCACACAACACTATTTTGTGGTGGTGTTGGGAGGTTGAGAGAGTATCAAAGTGAGTCATTTATGATAACACTGCATTGTCACCCAGTGCTTTTATAACTGTATTTCAGGTTGGTCTGAGAAGGTAGTACAAACCAAGCCTACAGCGTAGCTCATCTCTCATAGGTTGGAATGCTCTGCTGAATGAAAATAACATACAACACCCTGCAGGGTAGCCCACTGTTACTACTGAAGGATAGTGGTGATACTTCTTAAATTGCCCCTTTTGACCTTCCCTTCCCTTTCAAACCAAATGATCAGTCCTATGCTCTGCTGATTTGAATGGACACAGATTACACATTTCAATGTTCAAAAAATAAAATGAAGAAATAATAATAATAAAAACCCTGAATAAATAAATATTACATAGGAAGAAAAGCCCAAGTGGAAGCCCACTTTTGATGTAACCTCTCCATCCTCACCCCACCCATACTCTTCAGTGGCAGGCTCAGTTAACACCGGCTTTCCAGGATACACCACAAGCATTACACATACAAGCCTATGATGTTGTAGAAGGTGTTAAGAAACAGGACAAACAGGAAAAGAGGAAGAAGAGCATTATATATCAAGGATGTGTACACCTCCAAGGAGCTTTTAGACCATGGAAAACAGGTTGAGAACATTTTGGGTCAAAATTAAAGAGGAGGGGAACAAAAGTGACATCACAAAGGGGGTAGGAGCTACAATAGTGCCCCATGGCAGACTGAAGCCTTGGATGATGCCATCCTAGAACAGAAGACAAAGAATTCAAAAGGTGCAAGATAGTAGTAAATGGGAGAACCACCCTAATATTTGTTAGAAGTCACACTCTTTCCAAGAATGTGAAGTCCCAAATGTTCCATACAAGCCTTGTAGACAATTTCATTGTACAGAAGGTGAATAAGGCAAAAAGGGGATAAATTATTTTAGACCTGTTCTTAATCAACAGGGAAGAAATTATCAACAGATTGGACATAGAGGGAATCTGGGTTGGGAATGACTATGTCCTCCCGGATTTGTTATACATAGGAAATGGAAACCAAAATTAGTTAGGCATGCTGTCTAGAAGAGAGATGTAAAGAAAGCTGATTTCCATTAGCTTAGGGAAATACTGGCTGAGATCCCATGGTCAGAAATGCTCAAGGAAAAGCGTGTTCATTATGTTTCTTAAAGTGAGATATTGAAATTATAATCGTGAACAGTTACAATGAGGAAAAAAAAGTAGGCGTCTAAAGAAATTAGGGTGGGTATATAAAGAACTTTCAGGTAAGCTGAGATTTAAGAGGGCCATGTACAAGACATGGAAGGAAGAGGAGATCACCAAAGAGGAATACATTGCCATTACTTGTAAGTAAACATATTCAGAGGTAGTCCTGTTGTCATGCAGCTAAGGACAACAAAATCCAAAATCTACAAAACAGCTATACCTTTACTGGCTAATCAAAAAGCAGAAAAGACATCATGCAAGCTTTTTAAACATCACTGCCTTCTTCATCAGGCAAGGATGTTAAAAACCATACAGGAGAAGAAAAGTGACAATGAGAGTCACATTCCTACATTTTGTCTCTCAGGCAGTTCTTCTGTTTTCAGTTAAGATGGACTGGAGGGATCTCAATGCAGGCAGAGGCTACTTCCCTTCCTGGCCATGTGGGAAACAGGGGCAAAGGTCAATAGAAGACAGGCAATAAAATTGCAATTCCATTAGCAATTCTTGAGATCTAGGACATCCCTGTCCTGTGCAAAGCTAACTGACCCTTATGGCTTATCTATACAAAGCAATAAAATGAGGATTGGTGCCCAGTAATGGCAATTCACAGCAGCTTCTATTTGTCTCAATGTTTTTTTTTTTTTTTTAATCACAGGCATGTGAACCTATCCACTTTTGGTGTTGCCTGCAAATCAAGGCATGCCTGCGAATCACTTCGGTCCTCTGGGAGGAATCTGTTACAGCCTATGAAAACAAGGCTGTCGGTGACCTCCCAGAGGGCCTTCTCTGCTGCTGCTCCCAGATTATGGAATGGCCTGCCGGACGAGATCCGTCTTATTACCACCTTAGACAGCTTTAAAAAAGCTGTCAAGACGGATCTTTTCCGGCAGGCCTTTCCTGAATAATTATCCCGGCCCAAGACTCAGCTGCCCTTTCTAGGCTATGATTGTATGTTTTAAATTTTTTTCTTTTAATTTATATATATTTTAATTAATCCATGTTTTTAATCCTTTGTAATTTAATATTATTTTAAGGGGTGGGTGGGCTAGGGTATTGTGATTATGGGGTTTTTATATTGTAAGCCGCCCCGATTACGTTGCAGAGGGGCGGGATATAAATAAAATTTTATTATTATATTATTATTATTATCAAGATGGTGCACGCAAGTGAATTATTCTCATTTTTATTTACCTTGAGTTGCCATCACCAAACAGTTTTTTTTTTTAAAAAAAAATCTAAGGTACTATCTTCCACTTTAACAAAGAAGCAAACAAAAAAGAGGCTATTTTCACATTTTAGCACATAATTGCTACAAGAAAAATACAAAATGGCAGTTCCAGGCACTTCCCGCCAGCAAGATCCACCCCCATGCATGTCTGACCAATCATCTTCCAACTTCTGCTTGTATCAGGAAAGCACATCAATTAGCATTGCTTTTCCCAATAAGCAGGAATGCACATTTCACGTGTTGTTTTTTAAAAACTTTAAGGAAAGCCACAAAGGAGTATTTGCAAATATGGCAAAATGATGTGAGATTCCATTGGGATAAAAGGTACTCTCTTTGAATTCTACAAAGAATATTTTCACCATTTAGACAACCCCTTTCTTAGGCAGAAAACACTGAATTTCTCAAGAAGTCTCTGTGTTGTTGCATCTGTAAAAACATTATAGGTGCTGTATAGGTAAAACTTGCCAATTGTAGTTCAAATGGGTTTCACCTTTGTTGGAGATAGAGGCCTGAAAGGGGTATATCTCAGCACATTAGCTCCCTCTTGTTAAACAGGGGAAACTAAGTTTTACCTATACAGTCCACAACACCCAAAGCACTTGTAAAGTTGCCCTGGCCTCTGTGTGTGCATGAACACACCACATACATGCCTTAAAAGCCATATCAGAAGCCAGGTGATCCACTCAGGTGACTTCCTTCTGGAGAACCCTCAAGCTGGATCCCTCTAGACATACTCTCAGGGATTCCTCTAGCCTAGAAATCCCAATACTATGTCTCTCTCACCGCTACCATCTCTTGATTTCAAGAGAACCCCTTTCTAACGGACCAAGAGGAGACTGCTGAGGTACCTAGGGCCTTTCCAGCCCTAGCTGAGATTTTATCAACCTTCCTCCCTTCTTTCCAGAAACAGAGGAGAATATCAATGTAGCATGACTCAAAGCAACAGGCACATGGAAGCTTGGCTTAGATACGAAAAATAATATCTCATTTTATTCAAGCAAGTAAATCACATTTAAAAGGTAATCATTTCATGAAGAAAACACCCTTTTTCTCCAGGTTCATCTTAAAGTTTCAAGGATATAGTACAGTACAGAATTACATCCAGTCAAGGAGAAAAACAAATGAAAATCCCTGACACAATCTAGCTAAAACTCTCCCTACACAAAAGAAAGACTACTTACATTCTGGAAGGCTATAAGGAGTAATCTGGTGTCCAAGAGTTGTTAGGCCATATACTCAACATTAAGCCAGGTCCAGCATAGGTCCCTGAGATCCATATCCTCTCAGAGAGCTCCTTTGTCCATCCTCATGGTCATGATAGGACTGCAGCCATGTGCTGAGAACAAAAGCTTACAAGCTGTTCAAATCGCCATTGCCCAAATCTGATTGGCCAGTTCAGTCTAGTGATGTGATGTCATGATGATGTTATCGCAGGAGATGAGCTCCACCCCTATTTCTCTTTACCCCTTGTTTACCTCTTCCCGATGATCAGATAATTGCTGATTGCAGATAATGGGAAATGTAGTTCTTACCCATGATGGGAGTTGCACCATCCTATAGCAGGAGGATGGAACTCCATCATGACAGCACTAGATTGAGAACCACCACTTTTACTCTCTCTCAGATCTGAATTTTCTAAACTTCATATTTCTTTCATCCCAAACATGAAGAAATTTGCAAGTTTTCTTCAAAAATAAATACAAATAAATTCTCCCTCATTTGCATAACACATATTCAATAGAAGTTTCCTGCATGAAGAAAAACAGGTTACACTTGTCTGCTGCAAAGGTATGAAAATCATGACCTTCTCAGAAAAAAAAAGTGGCAACCCTAATTCAATACCAGATGTATGATAGAGAGGACAGGGATTTAAACAATTTTTTCAGAGTTAAGCACTGGGAGCCCTAAATCTGCAGGGATGAATCTCCATTTGGTGTCTCCCACATTTGTTTATTAAAGTCATTAATCTTTTCATCACAAACATGGGAAGGGGGATTACAGTTTGATAAATTCTTAACAAAAGTCAATTAAAATGTCAATTCTCACCCATTCCTAGTTAGATGATAGTGCCTATAGTGGCCAACGTTCATACCCTCTTATTTCTGTTGTGCCTCAGCTGTGAGATCTGAATACACAGTAAAGAAACTTAACTGGGCTAGGCTCCATCATCATCACATCTTACTTTGAGACTTCTATCCAGCAGCCCCTCACATTAATGTAGTTTAATGTGTCTGTACCGGTTGCATATTCCATACAGAAATATCAGTCACAGTACAAGATATATTTGTCAAAATGAAGAGACATGATGTCATACCAGCAAGCAGAATCTCAAGTGTTAAGAAGCTGACATTTTAACATATTGTGACTTTACTTTTCAGAGTATCTCCAGATTAAACAATTCCTGTAAAGGGGAAAGGCCTCCTAAACCTGATCTTAATGACTACTTTTGCAGCCAGGGGCAAAATTTTACAGCTGAAGAACAAATGAAGTAATATAATGCAAGGTCTAACAGCGTTCTATACAGAATATAGTTCAGTGAAGGTCAAAGATTGAAGGTGAAAATAAAGAGTAAAAATATGATCAAATATAGATGTTGAGCTCAGGGTGGAGTGAAAGATGAATGGAAATGGAACTCTTAAATTTGCCTTGATTTCTTCCCTTTTAATATTTAAAATATTCTAAACAAATCATACCATTTCTGCTAGAAGGGCTGGGTTGCTTGAAAAATAAAATCTAGAGATCTCCGAAGAGGTCAGCAGTCCATTTCTTTCTCTTGTTCCCCAGGAAATGCTCTTGAAAGTTAGGAAATGGCTGGTTGGTGTATATCAATGAGCTCAGTGACTTGAAGGTCTCTCATTTATGGGGTCACCATAAGCTGAAGTTGACCCGATGGCAGTGAACAACAAGAACAAATGACTATATGTATTTAAAGCAAAATTTTATAAAATTGCATATAAATATAGCACAGTGACAGGAGGTTCCAGCAATGGAGAAGTTGGGTAATTAAGACTGTGGACTTTGATCTTTGGACTTAATGGTGGTGGTGGTGGAGGAGGAGTAGCTTTAGATGGTAATGTATACCCTACCTCAACACCACAAGCTACTAAGGCTACAGACAGGAATGTATGGGTCTGTCTGTATGAAGGCCTATAAACATTGCAGCATCTCTCTAGATGAGGGGCAGGTAATCTGATGCCTCCCAAACCTTTTGGATTACCATTCACATCAACTCCAACCAGCAAGACCAATGTCCGGGAATTATGATGACTGTTGCAGGGATACAGATGGCCCTTAGAAGAAAAAGTGTTCCTTTATATGGGACTGACTCTGTCCATCCAGGGTGGCCATTGGCTGTCATCACACTCAGGGCTATAAATGTTTTTTTGTTCAGGCTCAGACTTTATCTGAGCAACAAGAATTTCCGTTGGCTCTCAACTCCTGGTTCTGAGTCCTGGCTTGACTTCCCTAACTTCTGACACCAACTCATTGGCCCTGACATTGTGAAATCAGCAGGTTTCTACGTGCAGGAACTGCCTAGGCTGGCTCCACATCAAAAACAGGAAGAGGCAAGAGATCACCAAGACAAATTTGACCCTACCTTTAGGTAGGGGGAGGGAATTGCAACTGATAACAAAGTTAGCATGCCAGGAAAGAACAGCAAATTATTACTTATTTCATGTGCTGTTGCTGCTGTTATATTTTTAATGTTAGGTATGGGGAGAGATGCTTTTGGATTTTCTTCCTCACATGTCAAAATAGCTTCTTTCATTTTGGATACTATTCACCCAAGGTCCACATGAGATTGATGCAGAGAACATTACATCCCAGTGACACAACTTGATATGGGAAGGGTTTTAATTGCTGCTCTGCCTTAGACTGCAAAATGTTTTGGGGCAACCTTGGGGAAACTTAGTCTCTTTCTTTTCTCCCATAGAAGTAAGTTGCTACCATTCACACCATTAGCAAAAAGTAAAATGTTGTGTTTTCCAAGTCAAAGAAATGTGCTCTGTCCCTGAGAATACCAGGGGCTCCACAACAAATACCACCAACTGACAGGACAAAGGATAAGACATTCACAGGGGATTCTCTTATATAGCTGTTTTGCTCAATTTGCACGTAGAGCAAGGAATTCAATTGCTATAAATATTTGGTTCATTGATTAAAAATATACTCATCCGGCTGTCAGGCTGCAGCCACACTTAGCTGCAAGCAAATGCACACATGCAATCCATTTTATGTGTCTATGCTGGGATGGACTTTTATTACCAAAAAGTAATTATTCTCCACTTCAGGTAAAGAAAGTATGTGGTAAATGCAGTAGAATAATAAAACCAGTGTTTGGGTATTGACGATCCAGTAGAAGTGCTATAAAGTATTAAGCAATAGAAATGTAAAGCACATATAGGAAGGTCATTCTCTTTCTGAGAGTGAGACAAACAACTAATTTTAAAAGACATCCTCCGTCTTGGCTTCTGGCTATGTTTCAAGCAATTTCATTTTCAGGGTAGTAACTCACAAAACGATCAGCTTTATATCTGTGTACTCTAAAGTGTGAAAGGCCAAACCACAGGCTGCTAACTTACAGTTTTTAAAAAAATGCAGACACATCCTTGAAACCTTTTTCGGGCTAGTTGTGAGACTAAAGCATAGTTTAGACTAAGGAGATTATCAGACAGGCCCTTAAAACCCATTCCTGTTCCATTACCCACCCACCCACCCTCCTCCCGTCCCTGAAGCTGAATTTTAAAAAAAAAGTTCACATAAATGTTTTTATTCAGGGGAATTTAAAAATAAAAAATCCCCCAAACCTCAAAGAAGTACACCAAGCACCTAAACACCCTTTTAGAAAAAAACAACAACAAATAACCCGGGGAGGGAACAAAAAAGGCTGTCACTTACCTCTTTGTCCCAATTGAAGCAGGAAGTGTTTTGCAGGGACCTCCCAGGACTTTACAGGGAGCCCTGCATCGCGCAGGGAATTTAAAAAATTTTTAAAAAACGGGGTTAGAACAGGAGAGGAGGACGTTGTTTGAGGAGATTATCAGACGGGCTTAATAAAATGGAACAGAAATGCAACAGGATCGCTAAAGATTTTTTTTTCCAGACGTCATCCTCCTCTCTCATTCTCACCCTGTGTTCTTTCTGTTTTGTTTTATTCATGGGGAAAAGTCATCAATAGATCTCCGGTTCTGTTTCTGTAATGGAATCATGGGTATGTGAACTGGTGTGCCGTTATGTTGGTGCGATGTTAAAACACTTCGAGGTACGATCGTAACATCCAGGTGAGAGACAGCCTTTTCTGTAGCCTCCCCATGTTGCTTTAAAAGCTTTAAAAGTGTTTTGGTGCTTGTTTTAATTTTTACACATCTGCTTGTATTTTTATTTTTAAATTTTCCCCTGGCTGCCTGCCTCTGTAAGGTCCTGGAAGGTAAGTAGAGAACACTTCTGGTGGCAATCTGGACATCCAGGTAAGTGACAGTTTTCTTTGTACCCTCCCCTGTTTACTTGTTTCTTTTAAAGGCTGTTTAGGTGATTGATTTAATTTTTTGATGTCTGGTGTTTTGTTTTGTTTTTAAATTCCCTGTCCGATGCAGGACTCCCTGTAAGGTCCTGGGAGGTCCCTGCAAAACACTTCCTGCTTCAGTTGGGACAAAGAGGTAAGTGACAGCCATTTTTGTTCCCTCCCTGGGTTACTTGGTTTTTTTTAAGGGTGTTTAGGTGCTTGGTACACTTCTTGGAGGTTTGGGGGATTTTTTTATTTTTAAATTCCCCACGTGATTTGGTCTCCAGGAAGGGGAGGGGGCTCAGTGAGAGCTCCATTCCCTTTCTGGACAGCTGGAGGAGAGGGGAGCAGTTTCTGTCCCGAAATTAAGGTTTAAGTGTGTGAACATTTTTTAAATTCAGTTACAGGGACGGGAGGAGGGTGGGTGGTGGGTACTGGAATGGGAATGGGTTTTAAGGGCCCATCTGATAATCTCCTGGGGGAAAAAACTCTCTTTTTTGTATTATTATTTTTATACATTCATTTACATATCAATTATTACATTCCAGCTAATAGACAAGATCATATATTTATAACACACATTAAAGTAGCCTATACCTTTGCTTCCTACTCAAATAGTGTTTGAATCAGGTTTGTACATATTAGGCGACTTTCCTTTTCTGACACTTTAATACGTTACTATACCGGTGATACATTAATGCAGTCTGTGATCTTGTTAATCTCACAAAATCAAAATTTTACATGATTATTCTTCTCTTCTCAATAATTGAACTTATTCTTGTACGGGCTGCATTATTTAACAGAGGGTTAAACCGTAGTGTCTATATCTTGAATTGTCATTATATATTCAAATTATATCCCATATTTTAATCACTCTATTATCTTTAATCTTCAGTCTATTAATCTTTAAGCCATATAGTCATATAGCCCTGCCATTTCCTATCCCAATAATCAATTACAATTTTCCAATAATCTCTGAAGGCCTCTATTGAATGGTATTTGACCCAGCAGGTAAGCTGTTCCATTTGAACTATTTCATACAATTTCATTATCCATTCTTCATAATTTGGAAGTGTCTTTTGCCTCCAATATCTAGCATAGACAATTCTAGCCATGGTGGTCATGTAAAGCATGATGTTCTTGAATTATTGTGGAAATTCTGTATCAAATATGTTTAACAAGTAAAGTTCCAGTTTAAGTTTAAAGTCTTTTTAAAATATGTTTCTTATCTCGTTATGAATTTTAATCCAGAATTCCTTTGCCACTTTACATGTCCACCACATATGGAAGAATGTACCATTCAAATCTCCACATTTCCAACAACTGCTTTTTACCTTCTTATACATTTTTGCTAATCTCACAGGGGTCAAATACCAACAGACTTGCATTTTATAGCAATTCTCTCTTAGTTCATTATTTATTGTGAATTTTATATTTTTCTTCCATAGGCCTCCCAGTCATCCAGTAAGATGTTATCTCCAATATTTCCGGACCATTTCAACATATAATATTTAACCATTTCCGATTCTAAATTTAATTGTAGTACTAATTTATATAACCTTGATATTTTAAGCTCTTTCCCTTCCATAATTATAATATCTAATTCAGTTTTTAAATTTTCAATTCCCATCATTTTCTTGTCCACATTGTACCTTTCAAAAAGTTGTCTGTATTGGAACCAACTGCATTTCTTTTGTTCTTGTTCTAATTCTTCCCTTGTCTTAAGTCTGCTACACCCTTTATCAAATATTAACAAATCTTCATAGGACCACCACTTCCCTAAATGTATCATCTCCGTGCATCTGAAAGCTTTCTAAGGGGATATCCAGAGTGGCAGCTTAAAGTAAATTTTCTTTTTAATCTCTTTCCATGCCTTTAATAACGATTTCCTAATAAAATGGTGACTGAAGCCTTTGTCCATGATTTCCTTCCCATACCATAGGTAACCATGGAAACCAAATCTCATATCTGAACCCTCTAAAATTAAGAGTGTATTATCTTCCAAAAATATCCAGTCATATAACTAAGCCAACACACATGATTGATGGTATAACTTCAGATTTGGTAGGCCCAGACCCCCTCGATCTTTTTCTTCTTGTAAGGTTTTCCATTTTATTCTGGGTTTTTTCTTTTGTCATATAAAGGATGATAAATCTTTATCCCATGTTTTAAAAAGTGTGTTATTAAATAAAATAGGTAGGTTTTGAAAAAGGTACAGCATCTTTGGTAACACCAACATCGTAATTACAGCTATTCTTCCCAAAAGGGATAGATTCAGATAGCTCCATTTCTCTAAGTCATTCTTAATTTCAGTCCATTTCTTTTTATAGTTGTTATCAACCAGGTCCATATTATTTTTTGTTATGTTTATTCCTAAATATCTGATTTTCTTCTCAACCCTGTAGCCTGATATTTCCTCAAGTTCTTGGAGGTTTGGGGAATTTTTTATTTTTAAATTCCCCACGCGATTTGGTCTCCAGGAAGGGGAGGGGGTTCTGTGAGAGCTCCATTCCCTTCCTGGACAGCCGGAGGAGAGGGGAGCAGTTTCTGTCCCGGGATTAAGGTAAGTGTGTGAACATTTTTTTAATTCAGTTACAGGGACGGGAGGAGGGTGGGTGGTGGGTACTGGAACGGGAACGGGTTTTAAGGGCCCGTCTGATAATCTCCTGGGGGGGAAAAAAAAACTCTTTACCGATCCTGTGGCATTTCTGTTCCATTTCATTAAGCCTGTCTGATAATCTCCTAAATGAGCATGAGCCACTGTGAGTCTCAGGCTACAGTCTGATTTTCAGTAAAGACCCTTTAAGCGCCAGTCCAGATGGTGAAATAAATCCTTTTTTTTTAATTTAGTTATTTGTACCCTGCTCTTCAACCACAAGGCTATCAGAGCAGCTTACAAATTGTTTTAAGCAATAGCTATTTACACATCTACACTGCATTAAACCGTTTCCATTGTGTGTTAGCTAATTGCCCCCACAAGTTGGGTACTCATTTTACCGGGTACTCATTTCACTGGATACTCATTTTATCAGAGGGAATCCCATGTGTCCAAATGGGATCCCACAGTGGTCCATTGTTTTTGGAGGCAAGGGGACCCAAATTTGGGGAAACTACACAGGAAAATCCTTTATGGCTTTTCCTGAAAGTTTTTCTTTTTTTTTTTTTTAAACGACAGAAGTGCACACACCTGCCCATTGGGACAACTGATTGCATTGAATCACATTCCTGTGTAAAAACAGAAGCTGGTGGGAGGGGAAGCAGAAAGTGCAGCCACAGGAAGTACGTGACAACAGAGGTGGTCTATCACACATGCACAACGTTGACTGACAGTTTTAAAAAATAGTGTGAAGTGCACGCTTCATCAGGACGATAAACATAGCACAGTAATTTGTCCTATGACTCCATCCTGATTCACATCCCACCATGTTTAGACAAGAACAATATGGGTGGCCTCAGTTTCCTGTGAGTGGTCCAAAAATGTCATTGAGACACTTGGGCTCTGCTGCAGATTTGCAATAATGTGCTTGGATCAGGAGTATAATCTAAGACAGAGAAGGGGAACATGTGGTCCTCCAACTGTTGTAGGACTGCCATTTCTTCATTTTGGCTGTTAGCTTAGTTGGATGGAGCGAACATCTGATGGATCACAAGAAATCCACCCCTGCTTAAGATATCTCCAGTTAAGATTTCTTTTCAAATGTCTGGGGACCCATACAACCAAAGCACCTTGCAACATCAAGTTCTGGTGAGTATGAGGCTCAGGTATATTAAATGTAGACTGAGATGTGAGGACAAAAGGATGGCTCTGTGGGATCAATGTATCCCAAATTCACATTGTCATAGCTTGGGAGAGAAAGAGTGTTTCTTTGAAGAAGCAGCAAGACAATTATATTGCCTCCATACAAGCCACTTTGGGCAAGACTGCTGGATGGGGCTACACTCCCCCTGAAATCTTAAGCTTGCAGCTTGGGTATTCTCCTGGACTCAACTGAACCCGATGCCCAGGTTTGAGCAGTGGCCAGGCATGCATTTGCACAGTTAAAACTAGCATGCCAGCTGTGCCCGTTTCTTGAGAAGACAGATCTGGCTGTGGTGGCACATGCTTTGATTACATCACATTTGGACTACTGTAATGCATTCTATGTGAGGCTGTCTTTGGAAACTGTTTGGAAACCTTAGCGGGTCCAGAATGCTGACTGGGCCAGCTATAGTGAGCACATAACTTCCTTGTTAAAACAGCTTCACTGGCTACCGGTTCTTTTCCGGGCACAATTCAAAGTGCTGGTCATGACCTATAAAGCCCTATTTTACTTGGGTCCAGACTATCTAAAAGACCATACCTCCCCAGAGGAACCTGCCAGAACTTTAAGATAATCAGAGGAATGCTTTTTCTTGGTCCTGCTACCATCAGTCTTGTTTGGTGAGGACATGAGAGCGAGCCTTCTCAGTAGCTGCTCCCACTCTCTGGAACTCCCTTCTGCAGGAGGCTAGGCTGGCCCCTTCCCTGCTTTCCTTTCACCTGCAGGCAAAAACCTTTTTGTATATTCAAGCTTTTAATGTTTAACTGTGTCCATGGAAGCTTTTTGTTGGGCTTTTTTTTTTTTTAGTCTTTTGTATGTTTTGTATTGATTTGTGTGTGTGTGTGTGTGTGTGTGAGCAGCCTTGGGCCGTGCAATGGGAGAAAGGTGACATATAAAACACATATATACATACATACATACTTGTAGAGGTAGTAAACCTGTAGGCTATATAATGTCATACTGTGGAATGATGTTTACATTATTGAACATTCTTTTCATAGTGTAAATAATCAATCAATCAGCAAATGAATTGATCCTTGATATAAAAGTTAAGTTTGCTTGGGTAAAAATTGTAAACACAGGGGATTATTTATTTATTTATTTGCAGGAATGGCCATTTCATGATGTGAGACCACCTCAGATACCACCATTCCAGAACACAAAGAATGGATAATTGTTTTTGTGGATCAGGAGTCTTCAAGAAGATGGCTCTTTAGACTGAAATAACTGGAATGATTTCACACATCTTTCTGAAGGATGTAGCTGGCAAAGAATTAAAAGAACAGTTAAGAGGAAAGGCAGAAGTATGTCACAGTACTCCATGAATTTTTTGCAAGGACAGTTTTTTTTGTGTTGTTGTTTTTTGAGAAGGGAAACTTGGCAAATCATTTTTTTTTTAATTTATCCCAGATTTATCCCAACTTGGATGATTTTAATACAGGTGCAGGATGTATGGGTTGCAGGGAGTAGCTTAGCTAAGTCCTTAATGTTAGAAGAGCAAGGTGATCTTCAAATTCTGTTTGCAGTATGATTATGTTGCTGTCTCCTTCATATTCCTCCGCAGCATCTGGTGAGCATGCACTCTGAATTACAAATTTATCTTGGCTGTAAAATTAGCACAAGTTCAAGAAAGATGGCAATAGTAACAGGGAAACAGTAATAAAGCTAAGTAGATTTATCAGTGCATTTCTTCCTCACTGAGGCCCTCAGTTGAAAAGCATCTTCCTCTGTGACTTGTAATTTAATGCTGTCAACATCTGAGTTTATTCAAAGGAAGGAACTGTGGTGACTAGTGCATGGCAGGGAAGTTTAAGCATGCTGTTCTTTCTTTCTTTCTTTCTTTCTTTCTTTCTTTCTTTCAAAAAGCCTTTTCTCTTCCTCCCTTTCACGTCTTATCAGTTACTTCTGTTGATCCTAAAACTCCTCCAGCCAGGAGTTCAGGGAATGTCTTCATGGGATACCAAATAGGTTCCTACTTGCCAAAACTGATCAAGAACACATATCGGTACCCCTTTCTCCTTATTCAGATAGGCACAAACAACACCTCTGAGCAGATCACTTCAAATTATGAAGTTTTGGGCAGGATGTTGAATGGTTTTGAGGCATAGGTGGTATTCTCACCAATTCAACTTTCTTTCTTTGATTTATATCCTGCCTTTCTCCCAGAATGGGGCCCAAGGTGGCTCACAACACATAAAATACAACATACATTTGAAAACATGACAATTAAAAGTTTAAAAAAAAAATTAAAATCATGACAATTCAAAATTATATAAAACATATAAAAATTAAAAAATAATAAAAACAATAAAATAATACAATAAAAACACACTCCAATAAAACCCTCTGTGCCCTCAGCTATGAATTAAAAGCTTGCTCGGATAAAAATGTGGCAAAAGGAAAGCAGAGGAGGGCAGTCTAGCTCCTGTGGCAGGGCATTCCAAAGGATGGGAGCAGCCACTGAGAAGGCCCTTTCGCGTCCTCACCATATGAGCCTGTGATGATGGAGGGACCAAGAGAAAGCCTTCCCCTGATGATCTTAAAATTCTGACAGGTTCTTATCAGGAGATATAGTCTTTCAAATAGTTTGGACCCAAGCTGTATAGGGCTTTACAGGTCATGAATTGTGCCCAGAAAGGAACCAATAGCCAGTGGAGCTGTTTTATCATGGGAGTTATATATTCTTTTCAACCACCCCTGGTCAGTGTTTTGGCTGCAGCAGTCTGGACCCGCTGAAGTACCCTCTAAACTACCTATCAGTTTTTGAGAAATCTTGGAGAACAGGTGAGGTTCCAGAGGACTGATGAACAAACATTGTCCCTCTCTTCAAAAAGGGCAAAAGAAGGAGGAGGAGGAGGAGATGATGATGGTGGTCCAGGGAACTACAGGCCAGTCAGCCTGGCCAGAATACTAGGAAAAATATTAGTATGGATTATAAAAGAGTCTGTTTGAAAGTATCAGAATAATGGATAATGGGTGAGGACAGTGAGCAACAGCAGGAATAGCAGGAGGCAAGCAAACAAAGGGGGGGATATTCAGCAAGAAAATAACATTTTGGTAATATGTTTAACTTGACTGTGATATTTTCAAAGCAAATACTGAAATTCATCAAAGCTATACATTGAAGAGACTTCATAAATGTACATTATCTGTTTTCCCATTGCATTTGATAGAACTCACCCCTGAAAAAGTTTTCTCACTGGCTGCTACTAGGCTGTGGAATACCCTTCCACAGGAGGCTAGGCTGCCCCCCTCTCTGCTTTCCTTTCCTCAGCAAAGACCTTCAAAGAGGCATGCAATGGGTAATTGGTTGTAGGGAGTCATTTAAAAAAAAAAAACCCACAGGGTATGCATTTTAAAAAACAGGGTAAGCCACTAAAATTTCACATATGAAAACCTGGGCACATACGTCCAAACAATATCAGAATAAGTTCAAGATGACATAAGGGGAGCCCTGGTGGAGCAGTGATTAAAGGCGGGTATTGCAGCCACAACATTGTGAGTTCTATCCAAAGGGCTCCAAGGTTCACTCAGTCTTCCATCCTTTTGTACATTGGTAAAATGAGTACCCAGCTTGTGTCGGCAATTACCTAACGTACATTGTAAACTGCTTAGAGAGTGCCTAGTGCACTATAAAGCAGTGTAGATGTGTAAGTGCTATTGCTAAAAACAATCTGTAAGCTGCTCTGAGAGCCTTTGTGCCTGAAAAGCAGGATATAAATACTCAGATAAATAAAATAAATACATTATTAATGTGAAAAAGCACACAGTCAAGAGTTTGCTTTTTGCATGAGTCAACTGGGAAGGGCAAGATTTTTTCTTGTCATCACCTCTCTCCCTGCTGGGTTAAGAACAAACTACTTTAAAAAACAAAAAACAAAAATAGCAATGCTAGTAGTAGTAGTAATAGTAGTAGTAAAAGTTGTAATTAATCATAGGACTTACAAAGTACTTATAAAGTGTTTATATTCTACTGTTCTTCATGAACCTGGTTTTAAAGGTAAAAGCTGAAAAAGTTCAAGAATATCAAAAATTCTAGAATATTGTGATCATCATAATGCCTGCTTCTGGCAAAGAGCCTAATGCTGGCCTTTGCCAGTTATTTTACTCTGCTGCAGAAATTTGCTGAGATCTTCAATAGGCACAAAGATGTTTGAAGGTCATTTGATGTCTTGAACACTTGATTGATGTATTTACAGAGCAGAGGCCCTTGCCCAATACTCCAAATGGTGAATTAACTTTAGATTTAAGCCTCTTTGTAGATGAAACCAAGAACAGTTGCATCAATTTGGAACAGTCACACATTGCTGAATCAGTTCTTAAAATAAAAGATGTATTTAATGCTCTGAGAAGTCAGATGACAAGAGAATTCTTGATAAAAGTACAACACATTACTGCTTGGTCCAAACAGTGAGTTTCTTGAAGATATGTTATGCCTGATACAGGCTAATTCAGTTTCATTTTTATCCCCTTTCCTTCTTGGATCAGCAGTTTATTATTAGCTTGAAACTAACAAATTACAGGTCAAACTCCATATCCATGGATTCGGTATCCATGGTTTCACTTATTCATGTCTGAAAAAATATGTTCTTGGCATTTCTAGGTCCTTCAATGTGATTATATGGTCAACCTCTGGTGTTTGTCTCATTGAAAATAATAGAGTTCCCTCTTATCCATAGTTTCAGGTATTCGTGGGGGGGGGGTGTTGGAATGTATCCCCTGCAGATATAGGGGCCAACCTGTATAAACAAACAGAGGAACCCACGAACTACCAAAATGCATGAGGGAAGTCAGTGGGGGTACTAGGGGGTTGCAGAAAGGCCAATTAATTGGGGAGAGGGGTGACACCAGCCTTAGTGACAGCACAGAGGGGAGTAACACCAAGGTCAACGCAGCACAACCTAAATGAGGAATAACAAGTTAGTACTGTATGTGTTCTTTTAATATACAGAGGCACAGTTTGAAAATTCATCTTCAGGCCAGTATCTACCTCTTCCATGCTTAAAAATACACCTATCCTTTGCTCTGCAATATCCCTTGGAATAAAGTCAGAAAAAAAGAAGAGGGGGACCTTTATGAAGCAACATTTCTGCTTTCTACATCCTTAAACAGATTTTTTTTTTTTAAAAAAAAGTTCAAGCTTTGATCTAATCCTGGTGAAATCCAATTGTTCAGCTCATTCATAATACCTACTTGCTCTGATTTCTTTCTTTGTCTGATATACAAAAGAGAGGGAGGGGACTCTGTAATTGCAGGGTTAAAGTAAAAAGGAAAGAAAGAGAGAATACCTGTCAGTTACCCAGGTCCAGTTAGAACTCTCTTGTGCTCTCTCTCTCTTTTTTTTTTTCTCTCTCTCTTTGCACACATGCGTGTTAGAAAAGAAATTTGTTCTGCTTGCATTTTAGTGTTAACTCACTTATTTTCGCCCTTTTGGGCCAATGTGCAAACAAAACATCAATGGAAATGTGCACATTACCACACTTTGCAGGAGTCTGCCAATGAAAGAATGCATACCAAAATGTACATGGTAGGAGAAAGTTCCCACAATAATGTGAAGCTGAACCTGTTCCTCTGGATGACAGGTCAGGGACAATGTTGCCCTGCTCCCCCCCCCCCTCACGAGCCTAAGATGAAGCACCATGGATCTGGGAATCTCTTGGGACTTCCTGCTCTTGTTAGAGTTGGCATCCATAGGCCGGGACCTGTGGCATTACCAAGGCCGGTGTCACCCCTCCCTTTGATGGAGTCCCCTGGTGCAGTTCAGCCTAGTGCTACTCCTCTTTGATGCAGCAAGCCCTCCGGGCCTCCTGATATAGCAGTACAGTGTATAGGATCATTCTAATTGCCTCTTGTGGGGCTAGTGTGCATTTTGGGGTGTTCTTGACCACCTTTTTGGTAGCCAGATCAAGTGACTACTTATTCCATCTTGCTACTTGGATGACTCAATTGGCTATTTGTTTATTTCACATCTGGTATAAAGTACAGGTTAGTGGGGGTAGTTTAGGGAATACCAGTAAGTACCTTCAGCCCCTCCCCCCTTTTGGTTAAGGATTGCTGCCATAACCCACCACCAACGTAAGACTGACAGAGGAACTGGGGTGGCACTGCACCTAGAGTCATTGCAATTTTTCTGTTTCTGCATGCTGACCAGTGGAGACTAGGCTAGCAGATGAGGGCCCAATGCAGCTTGCATGTGCTAATGGGCTGCAATAAAAACATCCCAGAAGCTGTTCTGTGCCAGGCTTTGAGCCAAAATGGTGTTGCCTTCATTTTGTGACATCATGTCTCTAATTTTGGCAGACCCACACATAATTGAGCTTGTTGCAGATTTAATTTCAATCAAATGTGGCAGTGTGAATTCAACTTTTAGTCTCAGGTCTAAACTCCAGGGGTAGGGGACAATATTAAAATGCCTTACTGTATATTAGAAAAAATGCTTCAAAATTGCGCATATTAAGCAAAACCACATAAAAAACACATGTATTTGGAGAAATGCACACCAAAATGCCTCTGGATTTTCTCTCAAACTTAAAAAATGAACCCACCCTTAAAGACTGGAACCGAAGAAGGATAAAAAATGAAATGGGCAGATTTGTGTGGAAGCAGACTTCTGTCAACATACTCTAGGTGAGCTGGGGAACTGTGCCAGCAAATGGTAACAAAACCACAAAACCACAAGTTCAGATTCTAAAGCTGGAGGCAGAATCATAGAGTTGGAAGAGACCACAACAGCCATCTAGTCCAACCCCCTGCTATGCAGGAACAAGCAATCAAAGCATTCCCGACAGATGGCCTTCCAGCCTCTGTTTGAAAACTTCCAAAGAAGGAAACTCCACCACACTCCAAGGCAGCACATTCCACTGACAAACAGCTCTTACTGTCAGGAAGTTCTTCCTAATGTTTAGATGGAATCTCTTTTCCTGAAGTTTGAGTCCATTGCTCCATGACCTTGTCTCTTGAGCAGCAGAAAACAAGCTTGCTCTATCCTCAACTTGACATCCCTTCAAATATTTAAACACGGCTATCACATCACCTCTTAACCTTCTCTTCTCTAGGATAAAAATACCCAGTTCCCTAAGCTGCTCCTCATATGGCATAATGACTTCGAGACCTTTAACCATTTTGTTTGCCCTCCTCTGGACACATTCCAGCTTGTCAATGTCTTTCTTGAACTGTGGTGCACAGAACTGGACACAGTCTTCCAGATGAGGTCTAACCAAAGCAGAATACAGTGGCACTATTACTTCCTTTGATCTAGACACTATACAGTTGCCCCTCCACATTCGCGGCTTTAAGATTCACAGTTTTGACTATTTGCGGTTTTGGAAGCGCCCTCCCCGCCATCCAAAAAACTGCTCCTAGGGGGGCTGGAGAGGGTGGGAGGAAGCAGCGACCAGGCTTGCCAAGCCCTGTCACAGCTCCTGGGGGGGCAGGAGAGGGTGGGAGGAAGCAGCGACCAGGCTTGCCAAGCCCTGTCGCTGCTCCTGTGGGGGAGAGGGTGGGAGGAAGCAGCGACCAGGCTTGCCAAGCGCCGTTGCTGCTCCTGGGAGGGTGGGAAAGGTGGGAGGAATCAGTGATGAGGCTTGCCAAGCCACGTCGCTGCTCCTGGAGGGTGCGGGAGAGGGTGGGAGGAAGCAGTGACCAGTGTTGCCAAGCCCCGTTGCTGCTCCTGGGGGGGAGAGGGGGGGAGGAAGCAGCGACAAGGCTTGGCAAGCCCCGTCGGTGCTCCTGGAGGGTAGGGAGGGCGATGGCATGACCTAGTTTTTATGCCCAGATTTTTTACATTTGCAGGGGTCTTATGGCCCTAACCCCAAATGTGGAGGGACAACTGCACTCCTATTGATGCAGCCTAGAATTGCATTGACTTTTTTAGCTGCTGCATCATACTGTTCACTCATGTTTATTTTGTGGTCTACTAAAACTCCTAGATCCCTTTTGCATGTACTGCCCTCAAGCCAGGCATTACCCATCCAATATCTTTGCTTTTCATTTTTACTGCCTAAGTGTAGTATCCTGCATTTCTCCCTGTTGAAATTTATTTTGTTAATTTTGGCCCAGCTTTCTAATCTGTTAAGGCATTTTGAATTCTGTCCTTGGCAGTTTTAGCTACCCTCCTAATTTGGTTTCATCTGCAAACTTGATAAGAATGCCCTCTATTCCCTCATCAAAGTCATTGATAGATTTTGAATATCAATGGGCTGGCACCACGCTGGTCACCTCTCCAGGATGAAGAGGAGTTACCTTTTAGGTTCAGTTGGTCAGCCAATTACAAATCCACCAAATAGTTGCATTGTCAAGCCCACATGTTACTAACATTTTTGTAAGAATATCATGGGGGGGGGGGGCTTGTCAAAGGCCTTACTAAAATCAAGATACTGTGTCCACAGCATTCCCTTCATCTACCAAGTTAGTAACTCTATCAAAAAATAGAGAAAACATTAGTCTGGCATGACTTGTTTTTGAGAAACCCATGTTGACTTTTAGTGATCACAGGATTTCTTTTCAAGTGCTTACAGACTGTCTGTTTAATGATCTGCTCTAGAATCCTTCCTGGTATTGATGTCAGGCTGGCTGGGCAATAATTACTTGGGTGTTCTTTCCCCCCTTTTTGAAGGTGCTCATATGTATTTCCCTTTTAAAAAGCCAGAATCTCATCTGCATGCTATTTATGAAGCAGGAGTAGTCAGTTGCATTTACTCCCTTCTCATCAGCAATCAGCAGATGTTTTGTTTTAAGGGAAGCTTCAGATGTTGTTGTTTTCTGACTAGCAACATAGCTTATGATTTTTATATATTTTCATTGGCTATTAACATTTGAATGGAATCTATACAGAAAATATAATTAGAATAATTTGTGGCACAGTATTAGGCCCCTTTTATAAGTTTGGATATACAGGTATATAAGTATTTACCAGTTCCTCCTGCCTCTGCTGCAATATAAGCTCACTAACAGGCTTCAAGCCATTTTCAAGAAGGTGGAGGATTACAGATGGGGAACAATTGGTTTTCTCCCTTAGATAAGCAGAAACACCACTTCTGCAATAAAACCTTTACATCCAACCCAGTGCACTAGAAAATTAGACACTGAAGGCCAACCCTGCCCATAGGTTTTAATCAAGTTCTATGATCAAAACAAATCAAGCCATGTTTTATTTATTTGTTTGCTTAGGTAAAGTAATATAATACTGTGTTTTACATGCTGAACTCTTGTAAAGTTCATGTTTCCATTCCGTTTCCTCCTCCTCCTCCATCAACATCATGCCTTTCCTCCCCGCCCCCACAAAGTACAATAACACTTTCAGTAAAATTGAAAATAAAATGTACAATTAAAAGAGAAAGCAAGATAAAAGATCAACTCTCATCTTAGGAGATTAAACATTTGCCAAGATGAGGTAAGTCATTCTATGACATTGTCACTAGAAGACTCATAAACAATGTCATAAAAATTTGCCCTACACAGGCTTGACTACAGCTTTGTTAGCTTAACACAAATTGATTTGACTTTAGAAAAAAAGAACCCCCTCATCTGACAGAGAAAGCCCATCTTTTTTACTCTTAAAAACTCTGATCTATGCCATTCTACCATAGTATGTGTTCATTTTTTCTAAAGTTGATTACACCCCATTTTTTCCAAAGTTGAAATTTTCTTATTTTTTTCCATTTTTTTTAAAAAAACCCTACAATGAAATAAAATCATTCTATATTGAATTTAATGTATCATGCAACAATAATTTTAAACCTAAATGACCTGTAGTTAATACAATAACATTTGAAACAGAGAAATAAATACCTTGAAAATAACAATTCCATAATTCTTACTGGGTTTGGGCAGAATTTAGTTTCTTAATACAGTCAGACCCCCATATCCATGCATACACAGAGGAAACAGAGCTCTGTTGCTGGAGAGGTGGGGGGAGTTCTGCTTCCCCTCTTCTGGGCAGCAAAGCAAAGGAACTTCAGCTAATCCTCCCTCCACAGGGCAGCAGTTGAGTGGAGTGTGGGGGCAATAGTGAATGATTTATTTTTGCTTTTACTGTGAAAATAGAGCATTCACCATTACCCGTGGTTTCACATAACTATGGGAAGTCCTGGAATATATTCCCCATGGATACTAGGGTCTAACTATACCTCCTCCTCCCCTCCTCCTCCTCTTCTTATTCTTTTTCTTCTTATAATTTTAATACAGAAATATCATGTATACCAATAAATCCTTCTTATAAAAAACATGCCAACATTAGCCATTAAAACAAACTCCATTAAAAAAAAAATCCACCAGACTTAAATATGGAAAATGTCTTATATCTATTAAGGTCCAAGTGTCATGCCCTGTGAGCCTGATGAGACTATAGAGTCAGAGGAGGAGGAGGACATGGCAGGGCATGGCCCTAGGGACCCTGGCACAGGCTTATCTACACCTGTGCCAGCAGGGAACCCTGCCAACCTAGAGGCTCAAGCAGAGGAAGAAGCTGGTCTGAGTGGGTTGGCATCAGTCTCAGCAGAGAGTCCTGCCCATTCAGATAAGGACGAAGAAGAAGAGAGGGACTCACCTCCACCATCATATACCCAGCAGTGAGCTCAAAAGGAAGCTCAAAGGAAGTCTCTGAGACTTTATGAGAAAAACCTGCTTGTTAAGAAACACCTGGCAAAGCCTTAATTGCTTTATATATGCTGGGAGAGGCAATGGAGGCTTTGTCAGAGATCAACTGATTTTCCTGGTGAGAGCTTCCTGCAGACTTCAGTGTCTGAATACCTTGACTCATACTTAGACCTTGGACTGTCCCTGACTACTCTGCTGCCTGCTCCTGTTGACCCTTAGACTGCCTTGGACCACACTGACTGATTGCCCTAAGCCTCTGACCTGTTGTACTGTGTTACTGGACTAAATCTTTGACTGTATTTGCATTCCTGTGAGCTAATTAACAGTTGGCTCCTTTCCCAGACTAGTGCTATTTATACTTTGCTGGTATCCAGTTGCTTTCTGGACACCAAGTTATATCTAACCTTCATAAAATATAATGGTCTTTTGTTCACCACCCTTTAAATAAGCATGTTCTGATAGCTTAGTCATCTGTGCAATTTTCCAGAGTCTGCACAACCATTCCTTCAGTGTGTTGATAACATTGTTTTTCCAGTTTCTAGCAACCAAAAGCAATATACAGATTCTGAACTATTCCTTTATGTATATAGACCAGGCTGGGCTGTTTAAGTCACACAGCATATGCAAACATGCCTCATTGTTTATCTTATACACAGTCGTTTGAAAAAGAAAGTACACCCTCTTTGACGTCTATGGTTTTATATATCAGGATATAATAACAATCATCTGTTCCTTAACAGGTCTTAAAATTAGGGAAATGCAACCTCAGATGAACAACAACATATGACATATTACACTGTATCATGACTTATTCAACAAAAATAAAACCAAATGGAAAAGCCATGTGTGAAAAATAAGTGTACCCTTACTGTTTCCATAGGAATTAAGATGCAAAGTAGTAGATAGGTGCTGCTAATCAAATGCCCTTGATTAATTGATCATCAGCAACTGTGATCACCTCTATAAAAGCCAAAACAGTTTGCTGATCTGGAGCATTCAGGTGTGTGTTACCACAACGCCAAGGAGGAAGGACATCAGCAATGATCTTAGAGAAGCAATTGTTGCTGCCCATCTATCTGGGAAGGGTTATAAGGCCATTTCCAAACAATTTTAAGTCCATCATTTTTCAGTGAGAAAGATTATTCAAAAGTGGAAAACATTCAAGACAATTGCCAATCTTCTCAGGAGCAAACAGTAAAAACTGAGCATTTTCAAACTTTAAATGCCATGAGGAACAGCACTGTTTGGGCTGCCTGCTGGAACCTTGAAAGGGCTGGAGCTAGCCTAATGTCCTTGGATAGGGAGTTCCTCAGTCAGGGCACTGCTACACTGAAAGCCCTGTTGCATGTACTCACCCACCCAACTTGAAATATTCTTTGTTTTTGAAGAGATGATACTATCACCATTTTCAAGCAGATTAAAAGAATGGCAAACTATATTATTGATTTTATATGTGAAGGGAAGAGACCAAGATTTGCATCAAAATAATTAGAAAAACCCTATGAGAAAGGTGAACCTAGTGCAGTGCAATATCCACCTTTAACATTCAAATATTGTACTAATGCAGTAGCATACTATTATGAAAACACTTAAAGGTTATAGTATAATGGCTCAATATAAAACTAAGAATACCATGATATGTAATTGAGAAAATACATGTCGAGATACATTTGTGTGTGTATATATATAATCCTATAACAAATTTGTATATGGGCTTGTCTAGGTAAGATGATACAATGCTGGTTGTTGTGCATTAATGCAAAATTGCAGCAGTGCTGTTTTGTCTCCATGGCACTTTGGCAAAATGACTGGTATATGAAAATATCTGTGTTTGAAGTTCACACACAACCATGGCTGCAAATCAAGATGGTGGCCAGGAATTAATCACTTGCATTATAATTCTCCACAAGTTGTCGCTGTTGCACAGTACTTTTTTAACTGTAAATCAAAGGTGTGCAAGTGCGACCTTCTGCTTAAAAAAGGTTGTTTGGTCACTGCAGTGCAGCACAAAAGTGCATGATCAGCAACGTGAAACTCCAAAATGGCACTTTCAGCCACTTCATTGTTGGCAAGCCTGCCACCCGTGCATGTCCGACCAATCAGCTTTCTGCAGTTTCCCCCACAGTTTTTGGTCCCTCTCCTTCTGAATATGGCAAATCACTGCAGGATTTCATTGGGACAAAAGGTATTCTCCAAGAATTCTATGAGGAGTTTTTTCACTGTCTAGACAATCCCAATGTTTATATTAAAATAAACACCTATTTATCTATTGTACATATTTTATTTGATTTATATATGTTTTGTCATTTTTCACTATTAAAAATTCTTCTAAGTTAAACCACCTTCCTCTCAGGCCACACCACTTTAGCCCTGAAGGAGTTGATCAACTGGGAAAATGTTCTCTCAGCCTTAAGGAAATAGCTTTTCCTGCTCTAGTACCTGATCTGTCTTTTGTTTATCTTGGCTGGATTAAGGTTAGTTAAAAAAAAAATAGAGCCACAGTGCTTCCCCCAAATAAGAATAAAAGCTTAAAACAATGAAAATGTCTCACCCTCATGCTGGGAGAAGCAGGAGAGACCTTTGATGTAACACCAGAATCAGAACTTGTGATCCATGGGGTCCAGTCCAAACAAAAACAATGAAAGTAAGTACTGTCTGTTAACTAGCAGTGTGAACCAAGAAGTTTCTTCTGAAATATTGCCTCTGGTGTGTGGTGACAGTTCCCAGGTCTGAGGCTCAGGTCTGCCTAATTGTGAATGACTGTAGCCTTCAAAGCAACTGAAAATACAAATGACAGCTAAGCATCAACCTCCCACTCAGAAAGTCACTTAGCATTAACCGCTATCCACCCTTCAAAGAAGTGATTAGTAGCTTACATCACTCTTATGGCTTATAATCAACACTTGCTGTGGCTGAATCTCCCAAGCTTTTAAGATCAAAACTTAAGAAAGAAGTTTTGCTTCAAATTATATTTATTTTATATACCAAAGGATGTAACCTTAAAGGGTCACTGTTCTGTAACCAGGGGCCATCTCCTCAATTTCTAATTTATTTCAGCTTTCAAAATGATCACTAGGCTATTTCTGTTTTGAGGGGAGGAGTGTTTTGTGGATTCCTTGTCATTTGACAGAAAATGAAGACAGAAGCTGTTAGACTTCATAGGAAAAGCATGAAGCGAACAATTATTAAGGAAACTGGACAGGAATCTTCCCCAAAGGCTCACATCATTATCCCATATCTCAGTTTTGTGATATTTCAAGGAGGCCTCAAACACTGGTGTTTGCCCATCATGACATTAGGAGAAGGAGGTGAAGCAGTTGGGAGTGAAGGATCTGTATTACTTAGGGGACATTCATGCAGTTGTAGCTGCAGACTCTCCCACTGCAATAATTCTTTGTACCCTCAACATGCATTTGAATAAAATGGTTGTTTCCCCTCTCCTGTTCATCAGTAATAAGGGAAATATGATAGAGGAAGCACTGTCATTACTTTGAATTGGCTTTGCTTATCAGCTGTGACACTCTCACAATAAAAATCTGATTGGATGTTTGGTGTTTTGATGCTACTACATTCACAACATGAGCCATGATTGGCTGGGACACTGCAGTAAATAACTAGTCCTGGAACATTTTTCTTCTTCTTAATGCCGGCCACCAACAGAGATATTGACCAGTACAAAATAAGTCTTGTCATAAAAATAATTATTCACCAGAGAACATTCAGTAAAGTCAAATTCAACATACACAAGATACCATATATGAGCAAGGGGCATACTGGCTGAATGCACCTGCCTCAATACATAATTGTTCACTCCCTGACAACAGTAACTGGTGGCTTTCATGTCAATGGGGTAGTGAATATGCTCCAAATTTTAGTCTGAACTTTAAAGGAACTCTCCAAGTGCTGACCCTTATCTTTTGGTGCTGAATCCTATTCTTTGGGAATCCTGTCTTTTGGGAAATGTAGCACACTTTTAAGTTACACAAGCTCATTACAAGCTTCATAAAATATTTTAGCCTACTGTTGATAATACCAAGGGCTGCAAGACAGAAAGAGAGAGAAGTGCTGGCAGAAAGAGTGTGTGTGCTTGTTGCAGCAGCTCTGCCCATGACTGGTTTTGTCACTGACACTGTCAACGTGTTGCATCCCCAAACAAAAAGTTGCTCAAATGTTCAGTAGTTGAATCATGGTTATTTACTATGAATCTGTCCAGGACAGAATGATGCATAATGCAAACCTTCAGGTAGGTCTTAAAAGAAAAGCACCTGCAAATCTGGATACAAAACAATCTGATGGTCACCACCCATAATCCAATGTCAAACATTGCAGTGATGTTTTCTTGGCCCAGCATGGAATAGTTTCATGACATTTTTTCAGCAAGCAAAGAACAAGTGATTGTAGAAACATTCAACAAACAGATCTGTAAATATTAGAAACATGGGAATAATTGACAGTGTTAGGATACAATGTCAGAACCATAGATACAAAGGAACTCAAAAGTACAATAGAAAGAACTCTATGTTTTGCTATGGGAAGCACCTGAATTGTGCATATATGACCTGGATGTATATTTCTCATTTTCTTTAGAGTCTGGATTTCATACCCTAATGGGACTGATAATGAAAAACTACTACTTGTATGGACAATTCCTCAGATCCAGCGCACTGGTTGAATGCCAAGGAAGGTAAGTTATTTAAACTGCAAGGAGAAGCTTTTCTTTTCCCCTCCACCCCTAACAGCTTTCTGAAGCCCACCCCGCTATCAGGGCAGTTTAATATTTAGCCATTTCGCTGTGTCTGCAGCTCTTAAAATCCGAAAAGAAAATCACTGCCTGTTTGAATGACTTGAAATTACAGCTTAAAGGTTGGCACAAAAGATTCATGAAAAACTGCTGATGTGTCTGTTTCTCTCCTTCTCCCCTCCCCACATGTACTTTTAGTTTTCAGGAAAAGGGGGGAAAAAACCTATCTGTACTAATCTCTTCCCCAATCTTTTCTCTTTCTCTCTCTTTCTCTCTTTCTCCTAATCTATAACAAGAGATACAGTAGTTTCTTCCACTTCAAGTCCCCTCAACCAGTCCTCATATTAAGCTGTCTCACAATAGCCCCACATAGAGACCATTAGTATTTCCATGTATAGAATGAGAACAGAGCTATAGGTGTTTTCCTGAGATCAGCAGTGAGTTTATAGCTCTCCTCACTGCCCAAGACCCACCCAAGATCCACTGTTGTACTTTTCCTCCTATAAAATATGATAGCACATAACAACACAATCATCCCAAGGCATTTTGCTGCTTGAGGCAGAGCAGCAAATGCTGTGACACATTCCAGTGCTGGGGTGCATAGTACTTTTAGCCCGGCAAGATATTTTGGCACCTGAGAAATCTCACAAGCACCTTTCCTCCTTCCCAACAGTAAAATTTTAATTACACTGTATCAAAAGATTAACGATTTCCTGCCATAAAGTGCACACCCCAAATCTCCCATCTGATGTGATTTTGTAACTCTGCCTAATGGCTGACCAGGCTACTACTGGCTCTCATGATCCACTCAAGTTTTAGTCTGAACTTTAAAGGAGTTATCCAAGGAGATGAAACCTAGCTGCCCCAAAAGGGGATGACAGTGCACCTGTCAGGATCAGGCCAGAAAGCAGCTTTTTTCCTGCCATTAATTCAGTGTGCTGATCTTACTATGTGCTGTTTGGCCCTTTGATGTTTTGCATTCCTTTGAAATGGTAGCAAGTTGATGCACTGAATAGCTGAGGAAGATGGTTTCTGTTGGGACAAATCGTTGGGAGTTGTGACTGCAAAGACTGTGGGAAAAACAATAGATGGAATTAATGCTGGGTGAGAAGGGGGAGGGTAGATATTTGGGTAACCAATGAATGAGTTGCCTGCCAGATTTGGCTGATTGCAAATACTATTTGTTCTGCTGCTTTTCCTTGAGTTTCATGTGAAACAACAATATTGTATATTATTGCTCTTTAGTTTTTTCTGTGACAATACAGCTTACTGTGTAACCTTGAAGCTACTGTCCAATGACTCTAAAGATCTGGTTACATGACAGCACCAGAGGATTCAAAGATGCTCACCCTGTGGGGGAGAACGTGGTACAGGGGGATGATTTCATTTTTGGTGGTATCTTTTGATAGATGCAACTCTTCACAAATTTCCTGTTCAAAGGAAGCAATAAATATTTTTAGCAATTTTCTTTGGCAACAAAGGCTTTTTGCAAGAAAGACTTCAAAGACTGCAATTTTTAAAGATTATTTGCCATTAGTAATTTATTCTGAGCAAAATTTGCATCTGGTTTCTTGTGCAGATTTCTGTTTCCTGCACAGAAGTTACTAGTTTCTGCGCAAAACAACCACATGCAAATTGTGCATATAAGAAGTCCCAAATTACAAAGAGTCTTATAAGTTCAGGATTGTTATTGTCAGGGTTTCTTGATACTCAAGAAACATTTTTTAAAAAACCTATTCTGAATATGCTTCCCATCAGTACTCTAACACTATTCAGATATTAACTCTGCACATGTGATTTGAACTGATTGATGAGATGAGCAAGCACAAGCCAACTGGCCAGACCTAGGGGTGCACAGATTTGTCAAGTCCATTTCCATGGATCTCCTCCTTCTCCCATCTCCAAATCATTCCCTACAGATGTTTTAAAAGTATTTTTTATGGGGAGAAAATATGTTGCTTTAATATATGTTTTACAAATTACACATTAATGGATATATGCAGTGTCTTGAATCTAAAAATTTTAGAAATGCATGAAGTATTATTTCTTCATTTTTCAAATGGATGAATGTTGCAAAACCCATTTTTAAAAATTTCTTTTCATGGAAGGCATCAGAAGCTAGGACATTTTTTCAAATTTCCTTTTAGAAAACACCACCATATAGGAACTTTCTCACAGATCTCTCAGTGCTTCCATCACAACCTTGTCACCCTGTAGACTTTCGTAAATTGGTGGGTTGACCTTTTTTTCAGTGGGGAGCCTTTTCTACCCTAAATCACTGTTGGCTGCTGACACACTGCAGAAATAATGTAGTTTGACACTGCTTTAATGATTATGGCTCCACCTTATAGAATCCTGTGATTTGTAGTTTGTTATGGCACCAGAACTCTCAGATAGAGAAGGCTATATACCTCACAAAACTACAAATCCCAAAATTCCATAGCATTGAGCCATAGCAGTTAAATCAGTGTCAAACTGATTTACTTCTGAAACGTGTCAGCAGCCTGTGAGTCTTAAGTCCTATTCAGAAATTTAAAAAGGGATTAAAATGAAAATGATAACACAGAAGGCAATCTATTCTCATTTCCCCTTAGTGTTGCTCTTTCCATGTGGAGTGCAGTAGTCTGAAAAAGAGAGCCTCCATTACACATATAGTCTCTCCACTTGGTTGGAACATTTTTTTTCCAGGGTTATGGGTCATCCAAATGTAGGAGAGGCTTTCCTTTTCAGATTATTTTTCTCTATGTGAAAAGAGTGATGATGAGGGTTTGGGAGTAGATTGTTCCTTCTGTTCATGTACTAATTTAATCCATATAATGAAACATGTAGCCTAAGGATGAGGACAGGACACTACACTCATGCCTTTCCTGGCTTATAAAAGCAGGCAGAGGGGAGATGGCTGAATGTGTAAAGGGAGCAGTGAATGCCTTCCTGCAGTTCTATCCTGTTTAAAAGAGGCTAGCTATAATAAGAACTTTACGGGGGAGGGGGGCTCCCAGAACCTGATTGTAGGCAAGGTTCTGGAGTGCGTAGTTGCCTCCCAGCTCCAGGAGTTCTTGGATAAAATTGATTATCTAGATAAATTTCAATCTGGCTTCAGGCCTGGCTATGGGACTGAGACATCTTTGGTCAGCTTGTTGGATGATTTACACAGAGAACTAAATAGGGGAGGGAGTGTGTCCCTGTTGGTTCTGTTAGACCTCTCCGTATCTTTCAGTATTAATGACCACAGTATCTTTCTGGGCTGTCTCTCTGGGATGGGACTTGGGAGCACTATTCTACAGTGGTTCCAGTCATTCTTGGAGAGGTGAACTCAGAAGGTGGAGCTGGGGAATTCTTGTTCTATCGTTTGACTGTTGGTCTGTGGGATACCCCAGGGTTCAGTTTTGTCCCCCATGCTGTTTAACAGCTTCATGAAACTTCTGGGAGAGATCCCAGGTGGCACAGTTAAATGCCAGTACTGCAAGTCACCACGTTGCAAATTCGATTCCAGAGGGCTCCAAGGTTCACTCAGCCTTCCATCCTTTTGTAGGATGGATGAGTACTCAGCTTGTGGGGGAATTAGCTAACACACATTGGAGACTGCTTAATGCAGTGTAGCTGTGTAAATTGCTATTGCTTAAAACAAGTTATAAGCCGCTCTGATAGCCTTGTGGCTAAAGAGAAGGGTATAAATAACCAATATAAATAAATATATAAATATAAATCAGAGTTTTGGAGTTCAGTGTCAGCAGTATGCTGATGACACCCAACTCTATCTCTTGTTTCCATCTAACTTCAATAAAGTTGTTCTGAAGCTAAAGCAGTGTCTGTTGTCAGTAATAGACTGGGTGACAGCAAACAAACTGAAGCTTAATGCAGACAGGACAGAGGTTCTCCTAGTCAGCCAGAAGGTATATCAGGGATAGGGATTCAGGCTGTGCTGGATGGGATTAAATTTCCTCTGCAAACTCAGGTTCACAGCTTGGGCAGTGCCCTGGGCTGTGTTTGCATAATTAAAACTAGTATACCAGTTGCACCCATTCCTTGAGACATAGCTCTAGCTATGGTTCATCACATCATGGTTGGGCTACTGTAACATGCTTTATGTGGGACTGCCTTTTGAAACTGTTTAGAAACTACAGAAGGTCCAAAATGCTGTGGCCAGGGTATTGACTGGAGTTGGTTACAGGGAACATATACCCCTTATACCCTGCTGAAACAGCTTCACTGCCTAATGGTCCATTTCCAGACAGAATTCAATGTGCTGGTTATGATCTTTAAAGCTTTATATGGCTTGGATCCACAATATCTGAAAGACTGTATCTCCCTGTATGAACCTGCCTGAGCTTTCTTTCAATCCCACCTCCATTACAGGTAAGTTTGTTTAAGACTTGGGAGACAGCCTTCTCTATGGTTGTCTCCATGTTATACAATCCCTTCTCACAAGAGGTTTGGTTGTCCCCTTCTTTTCCCCCCCATTATCTGGCAAGCAAAAACTTCCCCCTCCACATGTACAATTAATGTGGCAAAAATAACTTTTAAGGGGTGGCATTTTCTATTTTTATCTGTTTTTCTCTTTTAAAATGTTTTTTTAAATTATTCTTTATTAAGATTTTTTTAAAAAAACAACAACAATAAAATATAAAATACATTAAATACACAAAAGACATATTCACAAGACACAAAGAACAGAAAAAACATAACACAAACATTACTCTAATCACTTTAACACATCTTACTATGACATATAACATTCCATACAAAAATGACTTCCTTCCTATCAAGGACATGAATTTATTACTTCTGCCTTTTTAATCTTTTCTTTTTCTATACATAATTCCATATGTCTATATCTCCTTAGTCTACACAGTGCTAAATTGTTTACAGGATCCGTTATACTTCTTTTCTCCTTTTCTAATATCTTCTATTATCTTTATGCTGTATTCAAATTCGACAAGGATTTCTCTCCTCCCTTATGTTTACTTTATTGTTGCACTTTTATATTCGCTCAGTTACTTGATAAACCATATTGCTAAATATTCATACCAATCAGATTTCCAAAAATCAATTAGATTCTTCCACTCTTTCCTAAATTTATTAATTGTTTTATCATTTTTCTATACTTGCACTAGTCCAAGAAATAAGTATATTGCCCCCTGCCATAATTTTATTAAATAATTCCCATAGTGGTATCTTTAGTTGTTCCTCAAATATCTTATAATAGCTAGCAGAGAAGCCATCAGGGCCAGGTGTTTTACCACTCTTCAAAGCTTTAATTGCTTGTTCTACCTCTGTTATTGTGATTTTCTTGTTTAGCTCTTCTTTTTGTTGTGAATTTATTTTACACATATTTGAACCTTCTAGATATTTTCGTATCTTTTCTGTTATTTTGGCATTCAGTTGTTCTTTTTAAAAGAGGCCTATGTAATATTTCTGAAAAGCTGTTATCTTATGTTGATTTGTCACTATTTTATCTTTGTCCTTTATTTTCAATATTTGTTGTTTCTCTTGAGCTTTTCTTAATTTGTATGCCAACCATTTTCCTACTTTATTACTTTGTTCATAGTAGCGTTGTTTCACAAATCTTATCTTCTTCTCGATTTCCTGCACTGTAGCCATTTTTATTTGGTTTTGAAGAATTTTTAATTCATATATTACTTTTTCATTTGCTGGGTCCTCTTTTAATTCTTTTTCTTTTTGATTTAGTGCATCTCATATTTTTTGCAATTTTTCTCTTGTCTTCCTATTATTTTCGCAATTTATTTGCATTAATATTCCTCTAATCACTGTTTTACTTGCATCTCATACATTCTGTAGCAACACTTCTTCTTTCTTTTCTTTAAAATAATTCTTTAGGGCCAATCTTATTCTTTGCTGTACGCTTTCTTCTTGTATTAATGTTTCTTTGAGTCTCCAGTCATAACTCTTCTTCCTTTCTCTTATTCTCAACCTTATCATGTTATGGTCTGAAAATATCCTTGGACATATTTCCATAGATTCTATATATCCAGCCATGTTTTTGGAAATCAAAAACATGTCGATATGTGAAAGAGACTTGTGTCTATCAGAGAAGTATGTATGCTCTCTAGTATCATTATATAGGTATCTCCACACTTCTATCATAGATAGGTTCTCCATAAAGTCAAAAAAGGATGTCGGTAGTTTACCTTGGTTTTCTTTTATTTTTATCTTTTCTTTTATGATCTATTTTTTCTTTTATGATCTATCTTTAAGGGGTTCTAGTACCCCGTTCCAATCCTCGAGGCATATTATGCTATCGAACTCCTTCTCTAGTAATATTTTCAAAATATCTCTGTAGAATTTGTCTCTGTTTTCCGATGATGCATAAACCCCTAATACTAAAGTTTTCTTGTCCATTATTGTTACCATGATTGTTTGATTCACTATTCCAATATATCTTCCTTTTACATCTTTTAATACTTCTTTCGCATTTAAATTCCATTTTACATATAACACAATACCTTTATTTTTCTTTTCAACTGAATTTATAAATTCTTGTCCTAAGTTCATATTTTTTAACAAGCTTTAATGTTTTTCCTTTATGTGAGTTTCTGGAATACATATTACATCTGCCTTAGTTTTTTTTTTTTTTCCAAATGATGAAATATTTGATTTCTTTTATGTGGGGAGTTCATCCCCCTCACATTCCACGATATTAAACTGAGTACCATTTTGTTTGTTCTTATTAATTTTATGAGTTTTTTATTTTAACTGTGTTTGTCCTCTACTCGTCAATTTCCTCTTCCTCTCCTCCTCCTCCTTCTTCTTCTTTCTCACCTTCATCCTCTATTCCTGATTCTCTTCTTTCTTCTTCAATTTCTTCTTCTTCGTCCTCTAATGTTATACCATCTTCTCCTTCCTTATCTCCGACTTCTTCTTTATTACCTCTCATTTTTTCAATTTCCCCCCTTGTTCTTCTTTTTCTTTTATCTTCCTTTAATAGGTGCTGTTTTTCCTGATGCTCTTTGCCGTTTTTTCCTCTTTCTATGGTTTCAATATCTTTAACATGTTTCGTTAAAAAGTCTTTTGCTTTCTTTATTGTGTCTATCTTATATTTTCTTTGGAGATAGGTAAAGGAGATTCCTTCTACCCCTTCCCATCTGTACTTTATCCCTTTTTTTCTGTAATTTAGATGTGATGAATTGGTATTCTTTCCTTCTTTTCAATATTTCAGCTGGAATGTCCTTGTAGATTGTCAGTTCATCATCTTCAATGATCAACTTTCTGTCATAATTTTTTTCCAATATTTGATCCCTTATCTTCCCTCTTGTAAAATACATCACAATATCTCTTGGTATCTTCCTTTTTATAGCTACTTTTGAATTAATTCTAAAGATTTTGTCAACTCCCATCTCCATCCTACCTGTGGGTATTTCTACATAATCTGCTAAATTTGCGATTAATCTTTCATATAGATCCTCCTCCTCTATTTCTGTCAACCCCCTTATTTTTAAGCACTTTTCTCTTAGTCTCATTTGGATTTCCAAATCCCTCTTCTGACCTTGTTCTTGTTCCTTTCCCAAAAACTCTGTTGTTTTTTTTTCTAAATTTTTAGTTTTGACATTCAGACTTTCAACTTCTTTTGCTTAGTTCCACATCCAGAGAGACATCCTCTGTTATCTTGTTTAGCTTTTTACCAAAGTCTTCTAGTTCTTTCTTTATGTCTTTCCTTATATCTCTCATTTCCTGAGCCACTTCCTCTCTGAACGTCCTAAATTCCTGTAGTAATATCTGTTGTATATCTGCTATTTCCGTTGACTGTCTTCTAGTTGTTACTGTATGGATCTGGTTATTTTTTTTAACAGGCATTTTTATAGTATATCTGTATAAATATCTGTATATTTATATATCTGTGTGTGTGTATACACACACACACACACACACACACTATTTCTGTCTTTTCCCCCCAGTTCTTCTATTATCTCTTTTAAGTTACCTTCTTTACTATGTTGTGTTCCCCTACAACCAAGTTCTAGTTAGGAAGAGACCAGGAAGTTTCTTTCATATAAGTTTAATTTGAAATGAACAATTAGTTTTAAGCAATTATAGTTTGTAGGTAATTGTATTATGCTATATAAATTAAAGTAAATTTTCCCAGTTTCATTTACTAATCACCTGTCTCAATTCTTCCAACTCACATCAAATAAGTATGTACCACTATATAGATATTTCTTTTCATTGATATTGATACTTTACCTCTTTTTCCAATTTCCAATTTTAACCCCTTGCTTTCCTCAAGATTTTAATACCAACCACACCTTACTACAACACTCTTACAGTCTTCAACAAACCAGCCCTCCCAGCAATCTCTATACCTCCTGCCCTCAGAGGTGTATTCAGTGGTAATGTTCTGTGTATATTCAATATTCAATACTTACTGACTCTTTCTTCCCTTCATAACACCATTTCTCCATTTCTCTGTCTTCTTTCTACACCACTCTCTCTTAAATTGTTTTCAATTGTAGTGTTCAGTTTGTTCCATTCCAGTATCTCTCTGTCTCACCCTCTTTCTATTCTCAGTTTCAAAAATAACACTCTCTCAGTCTCAGTTATATTCGTCTCCAATTAAGTCTCTTTCTCTTTCTTTCTCTTTCCTTTTTCTTATTTCTCCTCAAGTATTGTCCAATATTAAAAAAATCTTTTCACCCCTCACCTTGTCACCGCTACTATCGCTCCACTTTACTCCGCTCCGTTCAGTTCCTCACCGCTTCTTCCAGGTTTCTTCCTCTACAGTCCGTGTTTGCTTCTCCCAAACACTGCTACTCCCAAGCACCTTTGCGTAGTTCCTGTCACATTTCTCCTCTCACCCTTCTCCGTTCATCGCCTGCAACTCTGCACCAACCTCCTTGTCCTACTCTTCCACACGTTTGTTTAAACTATGTAGCTTTGGTGTAAAAGATCTCCTCCATTCAGTCCTCTAAAGTTGTTGTTGCTTGTTTAATTTATGCTTTTAAAAATTTTTTTTGGTGAAGCTGCTATCTCCCCTCTATACAACCAGGGGAATCCCAGTCAAGGTCGTTGTTCGACTCCACAGCTTCTCAGTGTTTGTGCCTTTCCTCTCCCTTCTTAAGGGAAGGGTGAGGTGGTTAGCACTTGCAGTGGAAATAAACCCAGTTTGAGCCCACTCTGGTTTTTCTTATACAAGAAAAAACTTATCTGGCTTTGGTGGTATATCTTATTAGCCAGCAAAAACCCTTGACCAGTGACCGTAGTTGCTCCTGCTGAGCCACCTACAGCCACCCGCTGCTCCATTGCTGACCTGAAGTCCTTAAAATATTTTTAAACTATGTTTTAATTATGCATTACTTTCTTATAACCTTGTGGGTTTTTTTAAAAAAAACTTAACTGCCATTTAATTGTTTTTAAACGTTTGTACGATATTTTTTTTTGAAGCTGTACCCTGCTTTCTAAATGTCTGCAAGCTACCTTGGATCCTGTATAAAGAGAAAGGCAGGATATTAAATAAATATGGTTTTCCAGGGCTCTAATATGTTGCAGAAACCTCTACAAGGAGAGTGGGCATTTATCCTCTGAAGTGCAAAGTCTGTCAGGAGCAGGCTTTGAAGATAATGTGGAAAAAGTAGGGATGGCATGCTCATTGCTCATCCCAGTTTCCCTCAGGGCCCATCTATACCAGGGAGAAAATGTGAAATTATGCGTACTCATGCAAATTCAAAGCAGGATTGACTTGTTGTAATGATGTTTGGCAAAATCACAGGCATGTGAGGCTACCTGCTTTTGCTGTCCCAACGGACATGCCTGTGGTTCATGATGGTGGCTGCAACTCGCATTTTTATTTTTGTCACTTGCTGCCGCAGAATGGTATTTTTTTTAAAAATGGCATATCTTAGGTGTGAAAGTGCAATAGTGTGATATTCTGCCTAAATAAACATACAAAATAGAAGAAAATGGCTGTTTCATTGTCTCAGCACACTATCGCTAAGGCAAAAATCCAAGATGGCAGTTACAGAGCAATTTTCTTCTTAGCAAGCCCCGCCCCCTGCTTCCATCTGGCCAATCAGCTCTCTACTTCCACTTTTCTGGGCTATGCAAATAAATTCAGTCCCCTGTCCTAATGGTAGATCATGCACATTCCCCATGGAGTTAAAAAAAAAAAACCACCGGGGAAAGCCCCAAAGGGTGTTCCCTCAGGGTTTATGGTGGATTTGGACCCCCTCCTTCTGATTATGGCAGAATTATGTAGAATCTCATTAGGACAGGTAGGATTCTAAGCAAATTCTAAAAGGATTATTTTCACCAATTTTACAGGTCCCAAATGTGCTTCTGATTTTGTCAGGGTGACCTCCAGTTCTTAACAGGGCTTCCACATTTCTTTTCTTTTCTTTTCTTTCTTTCTTTCTTTTGTTTTTTTTTTTTGAAGGAAAGCTTGTATTCTAAGTAAGCAAGTCTTAAATTAGCAAAGTATCATATTCATGAAGACACCTCCCTTCAGGGCTTACTTAGTAGTTACAAAGTTACAAAAAAAGTTTTAAATCATATTCAGCAGAGGCTAGGAAGGAACATCAGCCCTAACAAAACATTCCAAATGTATTCATGATACAGTTGGTAATCTGGTCTTCCTGTGTTCATGGGAAGGTAGGAGTCTGAATTGCCTTGTCCAGCCTACAACCAGCTTCCCTAGACATGGTGAGTTAGGCAGCATCTCTCCTATTCTGCCACAAGTCAGTAAAGTCCCTCTTGTGCCTTATGGAAGAGTGTTTTATAGCCTCTCATTTTTGAAGAGCCTGGAAGCTTTCACACCTCTTTTTTTGTTTGTTTCCAGTTAATTTTTTATTGTTATAGTGTTGTTCAAGCTTACAAGATCAGATATACATCCAACAAATTTATCATTCTTTCAATCTTACAATCATTTTTTCCATATAACCATATAAAAAAAGAAAAACAACAACAACAATGACTTCCTTATTATTAGTATTGTTAGAACGAAAAAAAGAGAAAATTTTTCAATCTTCCTTGACTTCTGATAATCTATCTTTTACCTTCTGTTTCCTGCTGCGCTCTCTGATACTTCTTCTCAATGCACTTTTGTCTGTTCACTCTTTTTATATCTATAATATATATACACATGTATGTACATACATATCTATGTATCTGTATATCTATACCTTTAAACCATTGATATACTTCCTTAAACCATTAAAAAAAAGATGTTCTTTATCATATATCCTGCCCCTCTTTTCCCATTGTCTTATTACTGCCAACCATTTTTCTATAGCCTTCCTTTTTGGTAAATTATGTATCTTGCCTGTCAATATATCAAATTCTAGAATTTCATTTGATTTCTCCAGCCAATCTTCTATTGTCGGTGGTTTGGAGGATTTCCATACCTGAGCTATTGTGAGTCTAGCTGCAGTTATTAAATAGAGAATAATCTTCCAATTTTTTATTTGATCTTCTTTTTTAAGGATATTAGTCATATTTAACAAAAAGAGTTCTGGTTTTGCCTCAAATTGAATCTGTAGTGTGTCTTCTAGGAATTTGTGAATCTTAGCCCAAAATGTTTTTATGACCTTACAAGACCACCACATATGAATCAACGTACCCACATTTTTCTGACACTTCCAGCATCTGTTACTCATCGTATTATTGATTTTATTTAGTCTGCTCGGTGTAAAGTACCACCTGTGTGTTATTTTCATATAGTTCTCTTTTAATTTCTGACAAGTCGTAAATTTATTAGTTTTATATCTTGCTTTTTCCCAAGCTTCAAGGTCTATAGGGTGACCTACATCTATTGCCCATTTGATCATGTAATCTTTAATTGTTTCCATTTCTAATTTCCTTTTCAATAGCAGTTTATATAGCTTACCCAACATCTTTTTCTTTCTCGATCTCAGTATTGTATCTAGTTCATTTTCTTCAATTTCTATATTTTCCAACTTTTCATGTTCTATAAATCTAGATTTTAGTTGATAATAGGTAAACCAATTAATCTTGTATGTTAATTCTAATTCCTCTCCAGATTTCATGACAAGCGTTCCCTCTTCATTTATCTTTGTAATATCCTTATATCTTAACCATTCTGTAGTTGTTTTCCACCTTGTTTGGAAGGCTTCTTGTGATGATGTCCAGGATGGCAATTTGTTATAAAACATTTTTTTTTATTTTTTCCAAACTTGTAGAAGAGCTCTTCTAACAAAATGATTACTGAAATCTTTGTTTATTTTGTCTCTCTCATAACAAAGATAAGCATGCCACCCGAACCTATTATTGTGGCCTTCCAAACTTAATAGATGTTCATTATCTAAGTCAATCCAATCACATATCCATATAAGAACAGCTGAGTAATAATATAATCTAAGATCAAACATGCCCCATCCCCCTCTGATTTTATCATCTACCATATATTTCCACTTGATCCTAGCTTTCTTGTTGTTCCAAATGAAGCTCTTTAAATCCTTCTCCCACTTTGTCCAGTATTTCTCATTTATTATAATTGGGGCATTCTGAAATAAGAACAACATCGTAGGTAAAATTATCATTTTACATGCCACTATTTTTCCTAATATCGATATGTTCATTCTTTTCCATCTTTTCATTTCATTTTTGATTTCTTTCCATGTTTTTATATAGTTATGTTCAAATAAATCAGAGTTTCTTTTCATAATCCAAAGTCCTAAATATCTTACTTTCTTTTCAGTTTTGCACCCTGATTTATCCATTAACGTCTGCTCCTCTTCTTTGTTCATATTTTTCATTAAGAAAGTTGATTTATCCTTGTTAATCTTAAATCCTGATAACTGTCCAAAGTCATTTATAATTTTCAAAGTTTGATCTATACCCTCTATCGGATTTTCTAAAACAATGACTAAATCGTCTGCAAAAGCTTGGAGTTTAAAGTATTTAACTCTAACGTTGACTCCCTGTATATTTCTATTGTTTCTTATGTTCCTATTTAGGACTTCCAATACTATTGTAAATAATAGGGGTGATAAAGGGCACCCTTGTCTGGTGCCTTTATTAACTTCAATCGGTTTTGATCTTTCTCCATTAATGATCAATTGTGCATATTGATTTTGGTATATCTTTTCTACATTCTTAATGAATTTCTCTCCTAAATCCATATTTTCCATTACTTTGAAAAGGAAGTCCCATCGGACATTATCGAAAGCTTTTTCCGCATACAGGAAAAGCATAGCTAATTTTCTTTTATTGTGAACCTCAAAGTACTCTATTATATCTAGAATCAATCTTGTG
Organism: Gambelia wislizenii; assembly: GCA_030847615.1. NCBI lineage: Eukaryota > Metazoa > Chordata > Lepidosauria > Squamata > Crotaphytidae > Gambelia > Gambelia wislizenii. Next base: position 312,505,131 of record JAUMIR010000002.1, on the reverse strand, counting down.
TTGTTCTTAATCTGTCTGTTTGGAATAAAACCATTTTGGTCTTCATATGTTATTTCAGATAATACCTTTTTCAATCTGTCTGCCAAAATCATTGTGAATATCTTATAGTCTGTATTAAGTAAGGAGATGGGTCTATAATTTGCCACCACGCACCTATCCTTGCCTTCTTTTGGAATCAAAACTACATTTGCTAATGTCCACGTTTCTGGTATTCCCTTATCCTCTATTTTTTTAAATGTTTTATGTAGTGGGTTTATTATTTCTTCTTCTAGTTGTTTATAAAAGATCGCTGAAACACCATCAGGTCCTGGTGATTTATTTAATCTTAATTGTCTGATAGCTGTAGATATCTCTGCTATTGTAATAGGTTCATTCAATCTTTGTTTTTGTTCTGTAGTTATCTTCATTATATCCTGTTGTTTTAAGTAGTTTTCCATCAGTTCTTCCCTTTCTCTGCCCTTTGGTTTTTCTGCAAACAGTTGCTTATAGTATTCGTGAAATGTGTCTATTATTTTCCTTTTGATTTGTTAATATTTCATCCTTCTTGTTTATTTTTACAATTAAGCTCTTATCTAATTCCTTTCTCACTTTATATGAAAGCCATTTTCCTGATTTGTTAGACTGTTCAAAGTTTCTCTGTTTGATTTTTTCCCGCTTCCATTCTAAAGTTGCCAAATCTTCCATGTTGATTTGTTTTTGTATGAGTTTAATTTGTCGCATTATATTTTCCCTAAAAGGCTGTTCTCTTAATTCTTTTTCTTTTTCTTCTAATTGTTTAGTAAGGTATTTCATTCTTTCAGATTTTGTTTTTTTGACCTCCACACCTCTCTTGATCAGTAATCCATGAATGACAGCCTTACTCGCATCCAAAACTGTCCTCATTTGGCGTTCCCCATTCATGTTTTCTGTAAAGTAAAATTTTATGTCTTCTTTTAAATATTTAGAAATTTTTCGTCTCTCAACAAACCCTCGTTCAATCTCCAGCAACCTGCTTTTTTATGGACTTCTATCGAGATCTGAATTGGATTATGATCAGAGACAGTATTCATTGATATTTCCATTTTTGTGATGGATGGCATAAGATTTCTAGTTGCAAGTATTAAATCTATTCTGGACATTGTTTTAAATCTGTAGGAGAAGAAGGTAAACCCCTTTTCCTTCCCATATTTAGCTGTCCATATGTCTTCTAAGTTCAAATCTATCGTCATTTCAAAGAAGCTCGTTGGTAATTTTCCTTGAGATTTTAAAATCTTTGTTGTTCTATCATTTTTTGGATCTAGGACTCCATTGAAATCTCCAATAATTATGATGTTTTCTTTATCAAAAGTTTCTATTCTCTATTCAAAAGTATCTATTCTCCTGAAGCTCTTTGAAAAATTTTCCTTGATTAGTGTTAGGAGCATATATACCTACAACAAGTATTTTTTTTTCCTTGCAGGGATAATTCTATTCCTATCATTTGTCCTTCTTTATCTTTAAACCTTTCCTGGGCTAGATATCTATTGCTCACATATAAAGCCACTCCCCTCTTCTTTTTGTTGCTTATTGCAGTGTAGAAAAGGTTTCCCAATTTTGAATTCTTCAAACATCTTATGTATTTTTCTTTAATTCTAGTTTCTTGAATGCAGACTATATCTGATTTTAGTCTTTTTAATTGATGCATTATTTGTTTGCGCTTAAATTCAGAGTTAAGTCCTTTTATATTCCAAGATGTTATTTTAAAAGTCATCTTCTTCTAAAGTTTCTGTAGGGTTTCCTTCTTCTTTGGGTTTTTCTTCTTCATCTCCACTCTGGTTCTCTGATTCTTCCGCTTCTAAGTTGGTTTCTTCTTCCTCTTTCTCGCTCATATCATCTTCTCTTTGTTGCTCTTTATCTTGTTTTTCTATTTCTATTTCGTCCTTTATTTCTTCTGTTTCCACTTCTGTTGCTTTCCCTTTAGGTTGTTTTTTCTTTATCTCCTTCCCGTGTCCCTTTCCATATTTCTTACAAAATTCCTTTGCCTTCTCTATGGAGTTAATTTTATATCTTTTCTGTCTGTACGTGAAGGATATACTTTCTATTTGTTCCCATTTGTAGTTCATACCCATTTTTATTAGTAATTGAGTGATAAATTTATATTCCTCTCTCTTTTTCAAAATGATTGATGGTACATCTTTGAAGATCTTCACTTCATCTCCATTTATTGTCAGTTTGTTCTCATAACTTCGCTGTATAATTAAATCTCTCGTCTTAGTTCTCGTAAAACACAATAACAATATCTCTAGGCAATTGTTTATCCTTTGCTATCATCGAGTTGACTCTAAATAATTTATCATATTCTAATTCCAATTGTCCTTCATCATATCCAATGAACTTTGCCAACGGCGCTGTTATTCTTTCAACTAAGTCTTCATTTATTTTTTCTGAAATTCCTCTAAACTTAACACATTTTCCTTTCCTTGATTCAAGATTTGCCATTCTTCTGTTTCTTGCTTCTATTTCAGATTTTTTGCTATCTCCTCTGTTTTCTCTGATTTTTCTTTCAATATGTTGATTTCCCCTTTCATTTCCTCTATTTCTTTATGGATCTTATCTATTTTTTCCACAACATCTCCATTTCTTTCTTATTGTCCATCTTTATCTCTTTCCTCAATTCTTTAAGTTCTGCCCATATCTCCTGTTTAAAATTTTTCAATTCCATTTTCAAATCTTCAATGATCAAAGAGTGTAATTCTGATATTTTTAAGGTTTTTATTTATCCTCTCCTTGTTACCACCTGTGTTTGTGTTACCGCTTTTCTAGTTCCTGAAGCCATCATTTACTTTATTCTAGACAGTTTATAGGTTCTGTATCTTAATTTTAATTATTAATCAATTTGTTTTGTTGTTTGTTTATTTTATATAAATATAAATATTTTGTCTTCTTAATCTGTCTTTGTTGTGTTTAAAGTCCTTTCTGTTTTTCTGAGCTACAATGAGTTGTTTGCAGGCTTTCTAATATAGTAGTGCACGTACCATATACGTATATACCACCAAGTCACATAGCATTAGTCTAACAGTTTCAGAGAGAAATCCAAATATATTCCCCCATTAATGTATATTCCTGTATATCCATAAATTCTGATACTTATTTCAGAAAGGAAGAAGGCAAAAATTGTTAATGTCAATGAATACTATATAAACTGGTTACAATATTTGGTAAATCTGTTTAAATTTCACAGTTTAACTAACAAGTTCATCAAATTAGCTTTTTAATAAACAGAAAAAAGGGGGGGAAGATGAAAAATTTTTCCCTCTTTCCCCTCCTCCTCCCTTCCTTTCCCACTTTTCCTTTATCCTTTCCTTTCTTTTTTTTAACCAATAAACCAAGATATTGAATTAAATAATATGTTCCCAATCTCAAGCCTCAATCTTCAGTCTCAACCTCCTCAATTCGATCTCGAGTCCTATGTTGTGGATCTCCTGATGTTGGTAGATGTTGACAAATTTCAAATCGCCAACTTATCCACTTAAGGAGTATGCAGTATCTCAAGACAGCTTCAAATCTGTATTGTTTATAATCTGCTTGTTTTGTCTTTATTGTAGCTTAAGTGTTGATAATATTGTAGTCATATTATCCATGGATTATAATGTCTCTAAATGTCCATTTAATTCAGTCCAAAATTAACTAATTTTCCATCTAGATGAGATTTAATTCAACTTTCAGCTTTAATATTTCACAGTCCTTTTTCTTTCAACTTTGGGCCTTTGTGTAAAATCTTATAATAGGCCCCTCCCCACTTTTCCTCAATCCAGTCAATCCACTATCAGTTTATATCAACCACTCCTGTGTTCTTCCTGTACTCTTATATACTTTTCAGCAGGTCGAATCCACTATCCAAAATCCAAAATACTAGCAGTAATATCTTCCATAATATCTTCCACGATATCTACAATATCTTCCCACAATATCTTTAAGAGTCCATATTGTACTAGTAGACTCCTAGTACTAGTATTCCATATAGTTGTTTACGAAATATCAATGACCAATGTAAGATAACAACAAGCAGCAGAATATACTGTCTTAGATTTTATATGCAGTAAATTCTTCTTGATTAGGGGGTCAAACAATCACAGCTGTTTCTTATTTTAGAGTTAAACAGTCCAAACACCTCCATTTTTCCCCTCACCTCTCAGCCACGCTGCAGTTCTCAAATTCGTCAAAGTAAAAAAAACTAAATCATTCCAAACAAACCCTCTTGGGCCCTCTTCCAATCTTCCAATTTCAAAAAGAAAAAGAAAAAGAAAAGCTCTAGTGTTCTTATTGATAAGAGAGCAAACTCCAAAGTTCCAGAAAAAAAGAAAAAAAAAGGAATCTCTTGTCATTCGGTCCCAGCTCCCAACGCACCCCCTTGTGGGCGGCTTCTATACTGGCGCGGGTAGGCTCTTCGCTTCCCGATCCATCCCCCAAGTACTCGGACCTCCATCCTGAACTCGGGGGTTGGACTGAGAAGGGCTTCCACATTTCCAATTACTTTTTTATTCCATAAACTAGTCCCTCGTTTAGTTAAATGGTGGCATGATACTTATGGCCCCCTGCAGTCACTTAGCCCTGTGCCAGATAGTTCTGTTTTAGTTTGGGCAAGTCATATGGTTTGGGGGGAAATGAAGAACAGAAGAGGGAGAATTTCAAAGAATTTAAAAGACATTCCAATTTCAAAGCAGAAATTAAGGATGGAAACAGAAATCCAGTTAACTTTACTGAGTGCATGAGGTGGTCAAAGGATTTACCTTTTTTAAAAAAATGAAAAATTCCACATGTTGCAGACAAAAAAATTAGCTTTGGACTAATTCTTGGAATGCCCATGTGACCACATGGTATCTTAGGAACTTCTACCATGAGTGAAGAGACCAAAGTACTGTGAACAAGGTTTTTCATATGCATAGCCAAATCAGAGGCTCACCCACACTACAGAATTATAGTGTTAATACTCCACTTTAACTGTCAGGGTTCCACCCTATGAAATAATGGGTTTTGTGTTTTGGTGAAGTACTAGAGGAACTTTTTGGATGAGAATGCTAAATGCCTCTCTTTAAACTGCAAATACTAGGATTCCATATGATGGAACCATGGCAGTTAAAGTGGAATAATAGTGCTATAATTCTGTAGCACGACGGGGCCCTAGAGCATTTGTATATTTATATACATATACATATATAAAATGTTACCTGATAGTCATTGTTTTTAGAGGGCTGATTGTTATTTAGAGAATAGCATGTTAGTACTAGCCTGGTACTTTGCACTTGTTTTATTTATTTATTTTTAAGAAATATACTTACAAATACAAAAAAAAAAAAAAAGCCCAAAATCTCTGACATTGACTCCAGAAAACAAACATTTTAGAAGTTAAAAGTAAACATCATTCAACACACTAGAAGACCAAGATTTTAGAAGTAAAAAGTAAGCCTTGCCCATCACATGAAAATAGTACTGATGTTATCACCTCATACATTATTTTGCAACAGGAACACCATTATAACTTCATTACACCCAAAGCAATTTGTATAGCATTCTTACTTGTAATACATTCCTTATAAGCTTGGACTTAAAGTACCACAATCCTCACTCCAATTCCTCTTTCTGTCACTGGGGATGATATTTACACATGATCTCACTAAAATACTAATGGTTCAACAGTTCTGCAAAACACTGCATATAGATTTCCCCCATTTATTTGATGGGGGAAATTATTGTAAGAAAAAAAATGTAGATTACAAAATTCCAAGGAGACACTGACTAAAACAATAATTTTAAAATTATGCTAACTAAATTTGATTTTAATGGAGTCAAGCATTTTTTTCCCCATGGCATTATATTTCTACTATAATACTTTTTTATAGATTTTTTTTTTAAAAAAGCAACACATTTCCTTCTAAAACTTTCAATGTTATTTATAGGTACTAGTTGCCAACAAAAACAAATGCTAATGGCATAATGTTGGAAACCACCAAGGATGTACTAACATGTAACATTGAGCTGTATCTATTTTCCCCCCAACATCCTCACAGTTTTAGTACATTTCTTACAAAGGAATCAAATTCTGACATAATTTCCAGCATGACTTTATAAACAAATATTACCAGCATGGCCTTACCAGCAAGCACACATTTACCTTACAAACAGTGTTATTCTGGGGGAAAGAGCATTTATTGCTTGCTAAAAGAAGTGGACATTGTCATTTCATATACAACTCCCAAGAGTTGATAGCCAAAGAAAAATGAGATCCAAAAGGTTTAAGATGAGAACTGAGAATGTGGCTTTAGCAAAGATCTGATTCCCAAACCAGAGTTAAAAACCCAAAAATTTGAAAACCCAAAAATTCCTAGCCACAATTTGCTAGGAAACAATAAACTAGGTATAGGGATTATGGATAGTGAACTAAAAAGCATGGGAAATTATCTCTAGAGACCTAAATGTAAACAACGCACATACATCTATGCCCATTTGCGATTACAGTGATTAACCCATAAGATCACTGATTTAATAAGTTAACAGACTTTCCAGTTGCTCATAAAAATAACTTGGGAACAAAACCTTTGCCTTGCTGCCTAGGTCCCATGCTGTATCTAATCAAGCACTCTCTGTCCAACAGTGACCACCCACGTACCTTGGAAAGTTCACAAGCCAGACATGAAGGTGAGAACTGCTCTTTATCTGTCCTCCATGACTTTATCCAACCCTTTTGAAAAACCATTCAAACTGCAAGATAGTGCCATATTTCACTGCAGTGACTTTGCAGACTCTGTCTATAGTGTGTTTGCTGTGGTAACATTGTTAAATAATGCAGTTCTGCTATTCAAGAACTGAGAATCCTGCTTCTGGAGAGATGTAGTCTAAGACCTAATCCTTATTAGGGTGGCCCTGTGTCCAACTTTATAAAGGAGTACCTCTACCTGAATAATTGTCACAGGACAGTCCTGAGGGGTGGGAAGCCCACAGCCCTCCAGATGTTTTTGGAATGCAACTCCCACTATTCTCTAAAATTAGCTGTGGTGGGACTTGCAACTCCAACAACATCTGAAAGTCCAAATTATTCCTACCCTTGTTCTGTGTGATGACTTCCCTTATTGGTGGTGTTTAATTCTTTCCTTGTTTTGTTAGTACAGTAAATAGTATTCTGCATGTATGTTCCCACCTACCATCTGAGATTATATAAACTGGGAACAGATTTTACCAGTTCACTTGCTGTTTGTAGAAACTCAGCTCAGGAAACAGGAAGAGCAAGAAGTGAGAAGGAAGGAACCCACCTGAACCAAGGAAGGGTGACAGAACTTGTATAAACTGTATACATTTACATTTCATAAAGAAAATGTGTGAAAGCTTTGCCCTTTTAACTTCAGTAATTTGCCAAAGCATTGCATAAAGAGACATTCTTAGCCTCTCAAAATATTGCTGCCCTTCCTTATCAACACAATTTGCCCATGTCAGACCTTCTTTGTAGCTTTTTATTTATTACACAGTCGCCTGCGGCATTTATTAGGTGATTAAATGGATCATAGCATGGAGACACTGGAGGGTGTTCATGCTTCTTTTATTGCACAATATAGTTATTGTTCAATAATCTACACCATCTTCCAAGGTGATAAAATTACCTTTCAACAATGAGTGTGTTAATATTTAATGTGGAACAAAAGGTCACTTTCTTGGTAATTCACAAGCCCAGAGTACAGAGATACACTGTCAATAATCATGCAGTGGCTATGCTTCTCCATATGGCTGTATGTTGGGTATTCATGGCTTATTTAGTAGAGGTGCCAGTCTTCCAATATCTTGTTTACTTGTGCAGGAAAAGAAGAAGAAAAAAAGAAAGTTTTCTGCACACTCATTAATATACATTTTTCCCCTTACGTTTTCACTGATTTTTCAGATTTCAGGACTTCCTTGTGAATATTCATGAAGGGCTCCTTGCATGACAGTGTAGGGGTATGTGCAAGAATATTAACCCTTTGTAAAATACTCACAGAAAATCTCCAAGTATGAAAACTCTCTTGGTGGTTGATCGAGTGTTAGGACTTTTTCAGACATTGATTTACCACAGAAAAGAGAGATCGGAGGCAGCTGCGCCATCTTTGGCCATTTTTTACTCACAGAAGTTGCACGTGAAGAAAAAATGGCCAAATATGGAGCAGCTGCCTCCGATCTCTTGCGGAACTGAAACAGTTGATTTGGGCAGGGGGATGGCATTGTACGAAACGGGGCCCCTGCCACGCAGCAGCCTCGTGAGTGTTACGAGCCTTCTTCCACAGTAAATCTACGTCTGAAAAAGTCCCCATTTGTCTCGACATATTAAGACCCCCTTTTTTGTTGAGGTTAAGAAAATTTGCCAATCTATATTTTTAAACTCTACTCCATAGAGGCTGTACTGTTGTAGTGTGACAACCAAAACACAATTGTAGTGTGTATTTTTGGCCATAATAGCTGATCATTCTAGGCAGGAAACATTGCAATTCTATACTCTCTCCGAGGAAGCTGTCAGTGTAGTCTCCCTTCTCTTGTATTGTCCCCTTGTCAGGTCATGTACTTCTAGTGGGCTCGTTTCAAAGTCCAGCATCTTCAAGTCTCTACTTGAGTACCTGCTGGGTTTCACCCACCCCTGAATAGGTTCCTACATTCTGGAGGCTCACATACAAATGGCACTTGATCCTTCATATCATTGGATTCCTCTTCTTCTTCTGCCTTCTCCTCTTCCTCCTCCTTTAAAAAAAAACCCTACCTCTCCAAGTTGTGCTTCTGAGTCATTCCCTTTTCCATTTATGTGCCACCACTTAAAGGCTTGAGTTAGGCATCATAGTAAAAAGTCTCAGGCTTACATGTCTCCTCCTTCCTATTCCCTCTCCCTTTGTAAATGTAGCTCTGATTCACCTCCTCTTAGCAATCACCACTGAGCATTTCATCTGAATTAGGTGAACCATTTGTGCAGCCAAATCTTGACCAATTCAATGAAATCAACAGCTGTGGTTTAGGAAGAACTGTGTGAGGGAATCTCAACAAATGATGGGGCAAAGAAAAGAAAGAAGGAGTGAATACACCTGATTATCTTTCAAATACTGACCCTTCTTAGGCTGAATGAGGGAACCCCCGTGGGTGGCAGATACTGGGGTGGCAGCAGCAGCAGCCCAACTCTTCCTCTTGAATTTCCTGGCTATTCCCCTCTATTTGAGAAGAGAGGATGTGTGTTGCATATAGCTTAAAACCAGTACTAAGCCCCTGAAACCGTCCTCAGTTCAGATAGATGCAACAGCTAGGAGTGCTTACTACCAGCTTCAGCTGTTACACCAGCTTCTCTCCTTCCTAGAGGTAGAGGGCCTAAAGATGGCAGTGCTGGTAAACTCAAGGCAGGACTTTTGCAATGCACTGTACATTGGGCTACCTCTGTACTAAGTTCGGAAACTTCAACTGGTTCAGAACATTGCAGCCAGATTAGTAACAGGCAGGAGTGATGATATCACACCAATATTAAAATCACTCCACTGGCTGCCAATTAGTTTCCAGACAAGTTGCAAAGTGTTGGTTAATACCTTACTTGGTTTGGGTCCAGGTTACCTACATTATCACTTTCTCCTGTATAATCCACCTCACACACTTAGGTCCTCTGTGGGACATTTGCTCCAGTCAGCCAAGACTAGGTTGGCAACTGTCACCTAGAAGACTTTTTCTTCAGCTATTCCTAGACTCTAGAACGGCCTGCTGGAAGAGATACAACAGCTGAATATGCAGTCTGAATTCAAAGCAGCATGAAAGACCAGTCTCTTCCAGCAGGCCTATCCAGGTGATTTTAAACTGTGGATTTTAAATTGTGTATTGATTGTTTTCAAATGTCTTGATTTTACTTGTTCTTTTATACTGATATATATTTTATATGTATTTTTAACCAATGTTATGTTTATGTGTTGATTTGTTGTTCCCTGCCTCGATCCATAGGGAGAGATGGGTAAGAAATCATCATCATCATCATCATCATCATCATCATCCTGCTGTCTCAGGTGTGGGTGACATAATTCTACTATGAAGATTCAATTGTCACTCCAGGTCAGATTCAGCACATGGACATAGAAAGGGCTGCCATCTTGTTCCTCACCTTGGGAAGAAGAATGGCGTGGACCAGCCTTGGTAGTAATGGTGAATTATACTTAGGTGTTACTTCCCAACATAGCACAGTGTTGGCTTTCTTGCTTAGCATTCTTTCTCTTCCTTCCCTGTGGCTGTGGTTTGCTAAAAGCATATATTTAAATAGCAGCATCCAGCATCCATTTGCTGGCGCTACATAGTTCACTTTGGAGTCAGTGTTTTCAGCTCTCTAAACCAGAGGGCATAATGGAATCAGCCCAACATTAACAGCTCCCATAGACAGACATGATGGAGTTGAGTCCAAGGAGGATGAAGTAGAAGTGGGGAACTTTTTGACCCTCAAGATGTTTGGGACTACAATTTCTGTGGTCCCTTCCCATTAGCCATGCTGACCTTCTGGGATATGAAGTCCAAAACATCTAGAAAACATAACATTCCCCACCCTTGCTATAGAGTCTACTCAGACAAAATGGCCTTATCTAAAACTGAGCCACTCTATTAGTTGACTCCCCCCCCCATGTTTGTTGTGCCTTGAATCCATTCTGGATTTCACTCCAAATGTTCAGTAACAGTTCAAAGTGCTGAACCCTACTGCCAAAATAAGGTCAGCATTCTGCACACCTCCTTTGAAGTTTAGAGTACAGTCCAGAATAGATTTAGCACCCCACTGACATGAAGGCCAACAGCCCCCAAGAGCCCTGGCAGAAGCAATATCACAGAGAAATAATGTTGATACGGTAGCACCCCTGAATCCATGGGTGATTGGTTCCGCACCCCCCTGCAGATACTGAAATCCACAGATAATAATGAACACCACCACTACTACCTGCTCTTGCAGGAGGGGGAAGGGAGAAGGAGATGAGCTCTCCTCTTCCTTTCCCTTCTCCTGCTGCCGGTGCTGCTGGGGGGGTGGGGTGGCAAAGTGGAGGAAGTGGGAGAGGTGGAGGGCTTTCGCCCAGGCTGAGTCATGCTGCCACTGCTGCGGGGCAATGGTTAAGGGAGAGGAGCCACACTGCCACAACCACCACCACCACTGGAGTCCTCCTGGGGGAAGAGAGGGGAAGGTGAGATACCTCCCTTCCCCCCTGCCATTGCCACCTCCCCTTCCATGACTGGAGATCTCCTGTGGGAAGGGAGGGGGAAGGCAAGATACCTCCCCCTGCCTTTGCCATCACCCCTGCTGCAACCGGAGCTCTCCCAGGAGAAGGAAAGAGGAAGGCGAGATCCATTCCTCTTGCTTCCCCCTCATCACCATCACTGGAGCTCTCCTGGGTGAGATTCCTCCTCCCCCTCCCTTCCCCCCTACCACCATCATTCCTGTTGTAACCAGAGGTCTCCTGTGGAAGGGAGGCGGCAGGCAAGATCCATCCTTCTCCTCCCTTCCTCCCCGCCATCACCATCACCCCCTGGAGCTCTCCCAGGGGAAGGAAGGGGAGAGCTGAGATCCCTTCCCCTCCATTCCCCCCACCATCGCCATTGCCCCACCATGACCAGAGCTCTCCTGGGGGAAGGGATGGGGCAGGTGAGATCCCTCCTCCCCCCTCTCTTCCTTCCTGCCATTGCCAACCATGGATAATTGAATCAGCGGTTGGCAAATCAGTGCATATGGGGGGTGCTACTGTATTTATAAAAAGCTTAATAGCACAGTCCTTTGCAGTCAGTTAAGGGGGAAAAACACTTATTAAAGGACACAGACACAAATGCTTCTCAAAATAACACAGCAAGTCTGGCATCCACAAAAATCAATGCTCCGACTTATAAACATTTCAAGTTTTAACATATACTGTTATGAAGTTAACTATAATACTCTTGGTTTGCAGAGTAAATGCTACATTTGTTTTCCTATTGATTTCGCTTCAAAAAAATGCCTTGAGGTTACTTTGCACAGAACATAATAACACATGTCTATTATTACAATCAAAGTTAACTGTAGCTTACTGATATAAACCCTGGTAACAAGTAGGCTTTGCTTGCTATTGCTGTTCCACTGTGATAGATTTTATCCTGCACCCTTGCTTACATGTGCACCAGTGAGAATTTGATAGTTTTAACATTTCTGTTGAAAAGAGTGCATAGTCACAAGGAGAAACAGGGATGAATTTTAGACTGAAGCAAACAACTCCAAATATATTTCTGAACAGAATTTTCCATGTGACATATTTTCATCCTGCAATATGAGAAATAGCCCTTAAGCAAATTTGAATGAGAAATCATTTCACAGACAAAACTTCAGGAGTTATTCAACACAATTTCTTTATCTCAGAAACAGGGGATCACCTAGCCCTGCCCTCTTAATCATGACTTTCTTGCATGGAAAGGAAATCTGCAATTAAAATAAAATCATAGAATTGTAGAGTTCGTAAGGGGGTCAATAGGCTTCCTCAGTAGACATGTCCAAATTTGACTCAAACAGTATCCAAATCAGTTTTTACAGAGGTTTTTTTTTTTAATTGAAAGCAATGAGACAGTATTTTTTTTTTATTGTAAGTTTTAACATAATACATCATACAATTGGGGAGGAAAGACAGGTCTAACATCCTGGCTTAATCCTCCCTTTCATTTCACTTTTTCTACTACATTGTTTCTCGAAAACAATTTATTCATTAATAAAACATGACTTCCTTTGTAAAAATAACTCAAAGGATTTATCAATCTCTATGTCAGTTTTTATCTTCCTTTCAATTCCCTTAACTGTCATCTATTTTTTATTTTTTATTCGTTTGATTCTATTTATCTCTTCTCATCTTTTTCCAAAGTTGTGTATGTCAACACGTCTGTTTTCCCTTTCCTTCCTTTTTCTTTATTCTTTACTCTTTGTATATCAGTTGCCTACGTATATCTACACATAAATCTTTATCTACCGTATATATCTATATCCACATCTGTATTCCACCTTTTTCTACAGTAGTTAATTTCTGGCATCCATTCTGCTTCTATTTTCTGAGGTTTTTTTATTCAATATATGTGTTAATTTATCATTTTCTCTAATTTCTAATATCTTGTTCAACCAATCTTCTATCTGGAATTCTTCCTTATTTTTCCATTTAGCAGCTATAATTATACGAGCTGCCATGCAGAGGTATAATAATATCCTCTAAAGTTTGTTCTTTCCCCCTCTTGTTAATGTTGATGTAATATTCAAAAGATATAATTTAGGACTAAGATCAAACTCCATACTATTTTTTTTTATTATTATCCTGTGTACTTTCAGCCAAAATTTATGGATAACCGGGCAGGACCACCACATATGTCTTATTGTGCCTATTTCTTTTCCACATTTCCAACAGTCTTTTTCCTTTGATATAAACATTTTGTTTATCCTGGATGGAGATAGATACCACCTATTACTGATTTTGAAATAATTCTCTTTCAGAGCTTGGCATGCAGTGAATTTTTTCATCTTCCTCCATGCATCTTCCCACTCTTCAAATTCAATTGTTTCCCTGATATCTCTCGCCCACTGCATCATTGCTTCTCTTACTGTTTCTGTTTCTAACTGTCTGGATAGGAGAACATTGTAGAATCTTGCTATTTTCTTCTTTTTGTCATCCCAAATTATCTTATCCAGCTCTGTCTCCTCCTCTAAGATGCCGGGTTCTTCTTTACCCTTGCTAAATCTTGTATATATCTGTTGGTAGGAGAACCAACTAAATTCCCACCCCTCTTTTTGCAACCCCTCCTTTGTCTTTATTTCATTTTTCCATCATTTTTCTTTTTACACAACTCCTTGTATGTAATCTATCTGTCTGGTTTACCTAGCTGACCCCATCTTCCAATAAAGGCCTCTACAGGGGATATCCATTTTGGTATTTTCCCAAAATATTGTTTTTGTATCTTCTTCCAATTCTGCAATAAAGCTTTTCTTATGAAATGATTATTAAAATCTTTATGAATTGTTGCCTTGTCAAATCCAAGGTAGGCATGCCAGCCTAACCTTAATTCTGCTCCTTCTAAGATTAACAGCTTTTTATCCGTCAATTTAATCCACTCACTTATCCACGTCAAACTACAAGCTCTGTAGTATAGTTGTAAGTCTGGCAGGTCCCCTCCCCCTCTTTCTGATCTTTCAATTAATGTTTGCCATTTTATCCTTGAAAGCAATGAGACAGTATTTTCAGGAGATTTTCCCACTCTGACTGGAACAATAACAGCATCTTTTCAGCTTCAAACTATGCAGTCCACTGAAGCCAATAGGATGTTCTGAGAGAAGTCAAAGCCCAGGTCAGTCACAAAGCTATTCCCCTAACCAGCCCACTGAATATCTATTCAGAAGTAATATTGGGAATCTATAAAATATAATAAAAGCAAACATACTCAGAAACAAACCTTATCTTGCTTAATTTCCCCTCTCCCTCCCCCCATGACTTTTTGCCGTGGAAATCCACTGGGTGATCTTGGGCAAGTCACACTCTCTCAACCTCAGAGGAAGACAATGGCATCCCTCCCCTTGAACAAATCTTGGCAAAAAAGCCCCATGATAGGTTCAGCATAGGTCTCTATAAACTGGAAACACTTGAAGGTACACAACAGCTGCAGCAGCAGCAACAACAACAACCAAGCCAAGGAGCTCAACAAGTGTAGTCACTGAAGCAGCTGTCCAAAGGAAAAGCACTGCCCACCACTTGAATGCCTGCCTACCTAGATGCTTTTGGAAGAAGGAGGGTACTCTGCCATTCCCTTCTACTGGCAGCACTTAGCCTACACTACAGATGCTAATGAATGAGCTCTGTCTCTGTGCAAACCTTCTTGGCTCACTCTGTGGAACTGAGAGAAGGAGAAGGAACCAAAAGAGAAGAAAAGGAGAAAGGGGTGCTGCTGTGTAATTGAGGCTATAAGAAGGGGGGGGGGGAGAAGTAAGTGGGCTTGAAGGAGTTAAGCAGGCTTGAAGGAGCTCTACAGTCTGCTTCTGTAGAGGCAAAAGGGGTAGGCTGAAAAGACATGATTTCCTAGACAGTGATGAAGGGTTTAGGTAGATTAAAGGGTGAGGGGACCAAGTACCATAGCTAAAACAGAAAGGAAGCTAAAGCTCAGTGCCTCCATTTGGTTCTCTGCCCGCCCTTTAAAAATGCAGGCAACACAGGCACATGGAGGGAAGAAGGAGGGGGTTGGTCCCCCCCTTTTTTTAAAAACTTGCTTAGTGGAGGAACTGATCACAGGAACAGGCACTTCCCACTTTCCATTTAGGACATAAGGTCAGCAACTGCAGCAGAAGGGTAATGGGATGGCTTGGGGGTGTGCTCAAATCCCAGGAAAGTTTCCCAACCATTCTAGACTATTAACAGGTTGTTAATTGCTTTGAGAATGTGGGCAGCCATGCACCTTGTTAGGCAAAGGGAGATGAGAGAAAAAGAAGGAAAGATGTACCTATCCATAATATAAGATGCATAATTAGGTGTCATTTTTAAATTAATAATATTAATTGGCTACTAATCCCCCGCCCCCAATATATCATTGCATGAAAGATGGCTAGTATGGATGGTCAGGATGGCTTCTAGGAAAGGAGATTAAATAGACAACCCATGAAGGAAAAATCTATCAGGAATTGTATGAGCACTACCCAACTATGACAGCTAAATGGAACCTCCATAATCAGAGGCAGTATCTATGGAGATAATAGTTGATAGGGAGGGAAGGGAGCAGTGTCTGACATATGACAGATTAGGCACTAGGTACAGGTGAGAGGCAAAAATGGGTGGAAAATGTTCAACCTGGAGGTTCTTTGCCTAGATGGTACTAAACAGGGACTCTAGGAGAAAGAAACAGCATCATCTGATAAGTGTTAAGTGGTTCACAAGTTTAGGCAGTGAAAGTGAAAGGTAAATATGTACAGTATGACCCGCATACCAAATGGGACTGGTACCCAGGGTTTCACTGACCTTTGTCCAAAAAAGTATCTCTAGGCATTTCTAGGTCCTCCAGCATGATTCTATGGTATTTGTCCATTGGACATTGACCACAGAGTTGTGCTGAAGGACCTAGAAAATGCCTAGAGAGATGTTCTCTCTATGAATCTCTTGGTCCTCCAGTGCATCTCTGTGGTATGCTTGGAGCAGAAGTTGTTCATTTCAATACGGTTGGTTCACTATTATCCGTGGCTTCACATTTCCATGGTAGCTCCAGGAATATATCCCACATGGATATGGGGTCATACTGTAATTCTTCACTAAATTTCTTCTCAATGAAACAACAAATAATGGTCACAATTTTCTTCTTGCTGTAAGTCTTTGAAAGTCTTTGCAATTTGTGACTTATTCTGTGGGGAAAATGCACATGGTATTTTGTGCACTAAACAGCTTCTGTTTTGCACAGGAAACAACATATTCTGACCAGAAAATAATATGACTGGGCAAAAATATTATTTTGCCGTTTTCTGCAAAGAAAACCAAGTGTGACTTTTGTGCAGAAGAAGGCCGAAACTGCAAAGATTCTTGTCAGCCTAGGGTTCTTCTAGTCAGGGTTTGTCAACACTCAAGAAAAATATTTTTCAACCCTTTTGGGGGGAATATTTTCAAATATTCTTCCCAATTCTGGTGAAACACACACTGTATGTCCTTAGACATATATAATGCTTGATCAGAGAATCTTTGATTTTTTTTCAAGAAAGGGGAATAAAGAATTGTCCTAAAATAAAAACTGAAATAGCATTATGTGCACATATATTAAAACTACTAGTGACATACCCAGAGAAACAACCTCAGGACAACCCTGCGGAAGAGAGGACCAAGAACGCAGATGGGAAGCCGGCAGCACCCAAGACGCCATTCAAGCCAAAGGCCAAAGCAGCGGCGCATACCTTGATTTCAGGCCACGCGGCAGGAGTCCAGAGGAACTGGAAGACAGTGGGTCCTCTTCAGATGCTGAGCCGGCGGGAAACAGATCCAGCCCGCCCTAATAAGCACCCAAGGGCAAGCTCATCCTTAAGGGCACCCAAGTGCTGTGGTGAGTGGGGTGAAAGGCCCTTTTTTCCTAAAAGCCAAAATAGGGGTTGCAAATAATGGGGTCCCCCCAAAAGTAATGTTAATGGTAGATTCTGGGTGTACCTAGGTGCTAATTCACCCCTCCTTGATCAGTGAACTTTCAGTGGGCACCATTAAGCTAGACAAGCCGGTGTGGCTATCTCAGATGGACGGAGGGATGATGAAGGGGCGCCCCGCAAGGCGGATGACTGGCCCAGTAGAGATGAAGATGGGAAATCAGGACGAGCTCCAATTTGTGATAGCGCCAGGTTTAGTCCTAGCTGCAGCAGTGGGCTTGAACTGGTTGAAATTTCACAACCCCACTATAGACTGGGTAAAGGAGACTGTGACTTTTACAGACCCCTTGTGTGTGCGGGAACACGGAGTGTGTGAGGCCTCACTGGGGGGGATCCCTCAAAAGGCCAAGCCTCAGAACTTTAAGGCCGCTCTGGTCCAAGGGGAAATGAAAGGGTTACCGATGGAGTATAAACAGTGGCAGTATGTGTTTGAAGAGAAGAAATGTGACATTCTAACCCCCCACAGCCGTTTGACTGTGCAATTGAGATAGTTTCCGAGGCAGAGCTGCCCAAACCTAAGATTTACTCCATGACCCCGGTGGAGATGGACGCCCTCCGGGAGTTCATAGATTAAAAACTTGGCCCGGGGGTTCATCAGACCTATGACCTCCCCCTTGGGGGCCCTGGTGTTGTTCAGATGCACGATTCTTCTCTCTGTCTCTGTATTGATTACAGAGCCTTAAATGCTATCAGTACAACAAATCAGTACCCCCTCCCCTTAATGAGAGATATCCTGGCTCATTTAGCCAAGGGGAAGATTTTCACCAAGGTTGACTTGCGGGAGGCCTATTAAAGAGTGCGAATTAAAGGAGGGGATGAGTGGAAAACTGCTTTCAATTGCCAGCTAGGGGCATTTGAATTTTGTGGAATGTCATTTGGATTAAGTGGGCCCCCCGGTGTCTTCCAGAACTTGATTAATGATGTGCTTAGAGAGTTTGTACAAAGGGATACTGGTGTATTTGGATGATGTGCTTATTTAGTCTGAGGACTACACATCCCACGTTAAGCTGGTGAAGAAAGTGCTTAGTAAACTGGGGGGAGAATCACTTGTATGCCAAAATGTCAAAATGCGAATTCCACCAAAGCCACTTGGATTATTTGGGGTACCACATCTCTAGCAGGGGGATTGAAATGGACCCTGAGAAGGTTAAGGGAGTGCTCACATGGGAGGCTCCCAGGACCAGGAAGCAGCTTCAATGCTTCTTGGGGTTTGCTAACTTTTACTGCTCCTTTATCCCTGACTTTGCTGAGTTTGCCTTGCCCTTGACTGACTTGTTGAAAACCAAGGGTGTGTGTTTGGGAAAAACGAACTGGGAAGGAGAAGGAAGAGAAGCCTTCCCAAAAGATTGTGTGGACTGACCAATGCCAAAGGGCATTTGATAAGCTGAAGAAGCTTTTCACCTCTGAACCCATCCTTAAACACCCCGACCCCTAACAGCCTTTTGTGGTTCAAGTGGATGCCTCTGACGTGGTGATGGGGTGTGTGTTGTTACAGTGGGATGAACAGGGGAATTCAGACCCTGTGCATATCTGTCAAAGACATTCAATGAAACTGAACAAAATTGTCCAGTGTGGGAGAAAGAGGCGGGGGTGATCATATTGGCCTTAGAAACTAGGCACCATCTGCTGGAAGGATCTTCCCAACCTTTTGAGGTTTGGACAGATCACAAGAACATGGAGGCTTTGAAAACCCCACGGTGCTTGAACCCTAAACAAATTAGGTGGGCCAGTTTCTTTTACCAGTTCAACTTCAACCTGAAGTTTCTCCTGGGAAAAAAGAGTTTCTTAGCTGATGCTTCGTCCAGGCTCCCTCAACATGACAGTCAGCGGAAGGAGGTGATAGACACTGTCTTCTCCCCCTCCCATTTGGGATTGGAAGTTCTCACACGCAGTCAAGCGAAATGTCAGGAGACCACTGCCGGCCTCTCTTTGGGCCTGGAATGAGGCTTAGCAGGAGAGCCTGACGGGCCGCCCGCAAAGGGTGTGACCCCCAGTGTGGCGTCGGCCGCATCATCTTTGGAGCCTTCCCCTCTCATTACAGAGGACATTGGGGATGGGTGGCAGGCTCAGATGGCAGCTGCTCTGTCCCATGACCCCTGGTTTCTTTCTCACAAAGGGGAGGTAGTTCTGCGAGGAGGTTTGGCTTGGAAGGGGGAACACATGTATGTCCCTAAGGCTATGAGAACTGTCATCCTAAAACAGTGCCATGATGTAAAGAGGGCAGGTCACTTTGGGTATGTGAAAATGTTATACTTAACACAATGGCAATTCTGGTGGCCCAAAATGTGGAAGGAGGTGGAGGAGTATGTAAAGGGGTGTCATACGTGTGTGGTGGCAAAAAGAGCCGGAGGAAAACCAAAAGGCTTGCTGCTACCATTACCAACTCCACTAAACCCTGGGAGGTCATTAGTATGGACTTCATTGTTGAGTTGCCAGAGAGTAAGAAAAAGACAGTTATTTGGGTGGTGACTGACTTGTTTTCCAAGCAAGTTCACTTTGTGGCCTGCAAGAAACTCCCGACTGCCACCTAGCTGGCTAAGCTATTTGTACAACACATCTATAGGCTACATGGGGTTCCTGACAAGATCATCTCAGATAGGGGAGGTCAATTCACCTCCCAGTTCTGGAAGGCATTTACAAGACTGTTAGGAATTGAGCTGGGGATGAGCAGCTCCCATCATCCACAAAGTGATGGCCAAAGTGAACATATGAACCAGCTTTTGGAACAGTATCTAAAGTGTTATGTCAACTTCCAGCAGTCTGATTGGGTTGACCTATTACCCTTCGCAGAGGTGGCATACAACAACGCCATACATCAAAGCACAGGCTTGTCCCCATTTAAAATTGTTTCAGGACAAGAATTTGACCCTCTGCCTTTGGGAGAGGGGACTTCCAAAGACCCGGTTCCGGTGACTCAGTGGAGCGCGCAAATCAAGGACGCATGGCCGAGAGTTGTGTCAGCCCTGGAATTTGCAAAAGCCCGCTACGAAGAGTACGCTGACAAAAAATGTGACCCTACCCCGTGGTACATGGTGGGGGACTTGGTATATCTTTCCACTAAATTCCTAAAGAGCCCACAGCCCTCAAAAATGTTGGGGCCTAAGTACATTGGACCTTTCCCTAGTGTTAGGGAAATCAACCCTGTGGCTTTTGAACTGTCCTTGCCCAAGTTGTAATGTAATATCCACCCTGCGTTTCATTCTAGTTTGCTCAAACCTGCGTGCCCTCCAGATCAACGTCATTGAGTTCCTGAGATGACGCCCCCCCCCCATCATGGTGGACAACGATCAACACTCTGAAATCTCAGGTGCACAGGTTTTGTTTTTTTATTTTTTTTGCAGTACCTGGTTAAATGGAAGCATTTGCCTACGGGTCATGCAGAATGGGTCAATTTTGAACATATCAACATTCCACGCTTGTTGAGGAAGTTCCATGCTCGCTTCCCTGATAAGCCCGGCTGAAGGGGGGGGGATTTCTGTATTTGGCATGACTTATTTCTCTGGATGTGGGTTTTGTTCTAGGGAGGGGGTTTCTCTTTGCGGGGGCAGTATGTCATGCTCATCCCTGGATTCTTGGTATTAGAGTAGACTCCATGGAAGACCCTGACATGAGTTTGGTTCCTTGCCTATTTTCCCTGCCTGGGCCTCTCTATCTCTTGATGGCAGCCAGCCCACCTTTTGGGTTTGGGAACGCTGTTCCTCAGGCACCTTCAAGGCCACAGCACCTGGAGGTGGCTGCCCTCCTACAGTCTTCCCCACATACCATTCTCATGCTGTAAGGGTTTATCTGGAGGTTGTACTTGGTTGTGTTTAGTTCTGTCTTTACCTATGTTACTGACCCACGTTTCCTTGCTTAATAAAGAAATCTTATGGAGTTAATGTGAGCGTGTGTCTCTGGTACATCACAATATCTTTCTCCATTCCCCTCACACACAAGAAAAGATGTCTGCAGCTATTGGCCACAGTAGGCCTACTGGCTTATTGGCCAAAAAAACTAAGCCATCACTTAAAGTGGTTGAAAGGTGCTGCTGTTGCCACCGCCACCGCCGCTGCCACCTCCTCCCCTAAAGATAGCAAGAAACCCATGGTCACCTCATAATCAGTGGAAAGAAAGGAATGTTCATACATTTCGTGTCTTAAAATACACTCAATTTCCCCCACCCCACTCCCACACTTTTATGAGTGGGGTAATGGCTTGCAAAGTATTTGTATTTGGTGCAGCTTGAATATAAATTGGTTTCATCATCTTTCTTTGTGTTGGATTCCTTTTGGATCTTAATTCCAACTATGCTACTATGCTGACAGACATGTTTTGATTAGGAGGTAACTCGGTCCCTCAACAAGGGGGAAAAATACTGAATAGTTCAGTCCACATACTTCAGTAATGATACACATAGAGACATTGCTATATCCATAAGCTAGACATCTCTTCAGCACTATGAAGTCAGCATCATATGAAAAACCTTCAAAACTAAAAGCAACAACAGCAACAACACATGCCACCAGCAAACTAAAAATAGTGAACAATCTGCATATTACCTTGAGTGCTTCCATCTTTTCCTTAAAGCTTCTGAAGAAAAAGGCAGGAAATGACAGTAAGCCACAGGAAAATTGGAAACTTCTGAGAATTCGAGTCTAAGTCAGTCCTCAATGCAAAGCTACTGATCAAAATGTGTCACAAATCACAGAATTCTGAATGGTTTATAGAACTGTCACTTTTTTAAAAAAAATGAAGGGAAAGAAGAATAACTGTATTCTTATCTTTTTGCCCTCACTTTAGGAATGAAATAAATTCTATTGGACTCATAGGAGTATGCTCACACATTTTTGAGATTTGCTCTGAAAAAAAGCATGCCTTGTCTTGAACATCTGCACTCTTGCAAAGGATGTTTCTGAAGAAAACAATGTGAATATTTTCAAAATGGAACTGTCTTAAATGTACAGAACTGAAAGAAAAACCACACAGATACATATCATGGGGGCAGGGATTGCATGGACTGGGTCAGGATTTCTCAACCCTTTTACCATGAAGGAACCCTTGAAATATTTTTTCAGATATCAGGGAACCTCTGCATATAATTTGTTACCCAGCCTCACCCCCCCTTCAATAATTCATAATTTGGCAATATTAGACCATTCACAAGGTCTCAGGTAGACCAGGCCAGCCATAAATAGGTTCAAGTGAATGCCACCCAAAGACCGAAGAAGTTGTCTTGGAAATTCCCCAGAAGACGCACCCAGGACAAGATTAAGCAAAGCCCCTCTTAGTCAGAGTCAGTAGGGTATAATGTGCTAATCTTCCCTCAATGCACCTGGCAGGCAGTGAGTCGTATTCCAAAAACAAACAGTGACTGGATCTCCTATTATCTGTGAAATGTCTTCCTCACACCTTTTCCTATCCACAATAGAGACGTGGCTATAAACCCATTAACTTGAATGTCTCAGAAATTAGCACAGTTGACAAAGTTGGAGTTTCCATTGTTTAAGCTTGGGAAACTCATCTAAGCATTGTTTCATACTCAAAACACCCTCTTAAGGGTACAATATTGGGTATGAATAATGCCCCAAAATCCTAGCCAAAGCATAGTGCTACAGTTGGACACCAACACTCTGCCAGACTGCTGTCTCACCCTCAGCTCTTAGTCTGAGTCCTTCTTCACTGCATGAACCTTTGCTCTCCAGGTAGGTAATTTTAGCCCATCATCCCCTAAATCTATTCCTTTATCCTAATACTTCATCCTAATTCTTCATTAGCCTTGTGAGATTGCTTGAAGTATGAATGCATGTATGAGTGGGACCATGTTTTTCCCCCCAATTAAAAACATTTTTATTTTATTCTGGCCTGAAGGCTCATCCATTAGTAGTAATATATACATGTGTAAAGATCCTGTCAGTTACCCGACCTTTTGCATCCAAACCTTTGAGCTAATTAAAATCCCCCAATTTAATATCTTAATTTGAGTGTGACAAGTGGGACCTGCAGACCCCCAGAAATTCAGGTAACAGCTCAAAATGGTTCCCGCCCATCATGATTTCACTTGGAATCCATAGCACCCTCTCATTGAATCTTATCATTCTGAGAAACTCTGGCTAAGAAATCCTGGACTATGGACCAAATGTGAACATCAGGAAAAATGTGTGTGTATTTTAATGGAGAGAAAAAAAATACAAAATCTTGCAAACCAATAAAAGATCAGGAGAAAAATACAGGTGAGATTCAGGGGGGAAAAACTTGATAAGTTCAAAACTGAAAGACTTCCACATCTACATATGGCAAACAACACTATTAATATGTGGATTATCATCATAGTTGCACATGTAACAAAATAATTATCCTCAAAAAAGTCTTTTTATTTCAAGGGAACTAACTTTCTGGTAAGTAGAAAGCATTGATTTTTATACCTCAAGACCAACAAGCCAGCTGCTTGATAGATCTGCATTATCTTACAGAGCTCTTCAAAGGTTTATGGCTAGTGTCACATTTTGCATTTTTTAAATCCCACTACACTCAGATTCCACCTCCCACAACTATATTGTTGTTGTTGTGAGCTTTCAAGTTCTTTCTGACATCTGACAACCCTAAGGTGAACTCATCATGGTGTTTTCTTGGCAAAATTTATTCAGGGGGGTTGCCTTTGCCCTCCTCTGAGGCTGAGAGAGTGTGACTTACCCAAGGTCACCCAGTAGGTTTTCATGGTCAATCGAGAATTTGAAGCCTAGTTTCCAGAGTTGCAGTCCAACGCTCATATCACTACACCATGTTGGCTAAATACTTGTGGTCTGAGGAATGTACAGTTGTCCCTCCATATTCACAGATTTGATATCCACGGATTTAAGTATTCATGGCTTTAAAATATTCTTTAAAAAAATCCAAAAAGCAAACCTTGATTTTGCCATCTTACATAAGGGACACCATTTTGCTATGCCATTGCATATAATGGGACTTGAGTATTCACAGATTTTGGTATCCACGGGGGGTCCTGGAACCAAACCCCAGTGAATATGAAGGGACAATGGTATTCTATCAATACACCTGAAGAAATGGATTGAAATCAGTGAAAGCTCATGAGAAAACAAATCAGTTCCTCTTCAAGGTGCCACTAAATCCCTTCCTTGCTCACTTTCTTTTTATGTTGTTACCACCCTGACTCTGACTGACAACAAGGCCGAACAGCCTCAGCCAAGCCCTGCTAGCAGCAACTTCTTTTTAAACAAAGATGGAATTGAACTGTATACAAAGCATGTGTTCCATTGCTGAACTGTAGCTCCTGCCTATAAGTCTGGTGTACTCTTTAAGAGGCTTGCCACACACCAAAGTAAAGTGGCAGTGGAGCCATAAAGTTCCGTCTTTCATGCTGCCTTACTGCATGACGTTGTTTTTCTTCTGCTCTGGTCCCATGAGAGACCAAGGTAAAACCATGTCTTTTGGCTAACTGTAAAAATCTATTAGCAAAAGGACAAGGTTTTACTTCAGTCTCCCATGGAACTGGAATGGCAGAACACCAGAAAAATGACAACGTCATGTAGTAAGGCAGCACAGTAAGAGGAACCTTCCAGTTGCCCTGCCATTTTACTTCAGCATACAATAAGCCTCTAAATAAAAACTTATTGTGGGGATTGGGAGATTTGAGGAGGAGAAAAGAGAAGGAGACAGACAATAGCAGTAATGAATGCTGATGAAGGAGGAAAGCTGGCTTATATTAAGTTGGGGACAGCCTTCATGAAACACTTGTATCAGTAATTGCCACCCTCAAAGACTCTTGATAAATTGGCTGTAAAACTGAAAGGTATAAAGGAAAAAAGCATCCAGTTCTGTTAGTGTTCAATTCACTAGCAAAATAGTCCCATCTCTTCCCAGAAGACCTATGATGTGTATCAAAACTAACCAGAGATTAAACTCAGGGATGGTGGTTCCAGGTGACTGAGATAGTGCTTCCAATCTAAACCCTCATTTTCTATCACTCATAAAATTCTTTCATCATGGACTGAAATGTCTTCTTCTAGATGACGAGGTCAAAGTTCAGTTACCTTGGTAACCCTGTAGAAAATTGTTTCATCTACCGGTATTTGAGTCATCTGACAGAGTGGATTGTGGGGTCTGAGTGGAGATAGTTTTCATTTTTTTATGTTCTCTTTACAGATTTTTCTCTCTCCCTGATACTCTTCTCCATTCGTATGTGTCACACTAAAGCCTGCCTTTAAAAACAACAATACTTCACTGAGGGCATCCCTACAATAATGACTTGAGGGTAAAACATAAGGATGATTTAAATGCAAATGTATCCAAAGTCCTGTGGACACTGTCCTATAAGATGGCAAATAGTCAGGTGGTAGATCAGAAGCTGTGCTTGCAAAAGGTTCCTGGTACAATCCTTGGAAAGCGGTGGGAGAGACTCCTATCTTAAATGCTAAACAGCTACTGCCAGTCCATGTAACCCCAAGGTAGGAAATGTATAACCCTTCAGGCACTTTGGACTACAATTCCCATACTTCTGCATCACTGGGATCCATTTTGGCATTTTAGCATTCTAGATAGGACTGAAGGGAGCTGTAGGTTAAAGGGTCTAGAGAGTCAAAGATTCCACACTTCTCATATAAACAATACTGAGTTAGACAGCCCAATTGTCTCATGCATTCATATAAGTTAGTTTCTTATATTCCTAAGAGTTTATTTACACCATATGGATATAGCAGTTTAGTATCATGTTAAGCTGCCATGGTTCCATACTATAGAATCCTGGGATTGGTAGACCACTGAGGTGCTTGGAAATCTCTAGTAGAGCTCTAGTGTTGCATCTCAGGGAAGAGCATTAGACTTTTCCAGCAGAGAATTTTAAGTACCTCACCAAACTGCATGTCCCAGAATTCTGTAGGACAGAGCCATGACAGTATGGCATCAAACTGTGCAGTGCCCAAAAATAAAATAAAAATAAAAATGTAGCACTCTACAGCATAAATCCATTTGTTTTAGTCCCAGCTAGACTATATTAATTGAATTAACAGGAACATGCTAAGTAAACACTTATGCAGGTTTCAATGATTCAGTGGGTCTGCTCTAGTCAGGATTAACAATTGTATTTAGGCCACTTATTCATTTATGTCATATATGCTTGCTTATATATGTCTACAGCTCAGTCCCCAGGGCATTCAGGCAAGCAAGCAAGAGCTAGAATTAAGCAGTCACAGGTGAACGACTGGGTGAGCAGCAGATTGCTAGTCTGGCAGTGCTGGCAATGTTCTGTAGTGCATACTTAGTTTCACTCTGAAATTAAATGCTGCCAGTACTCTGAGATTTTCAGATGGAATCTACTGAATTTGAGTCACCATACATATTGGGGCCTTGGCATGGATCCCTAGAATACAACTATATGGGGCCCCACAGAGCTGTCATTACAGATTCTAAGAAGGTTTTGTTAGCTGACTCTCAGGGAAAGCTTTGAGAAAGGAAAGAGAATGCAGGGAGTGTGCTTGAATAAAAAACATCAAACCTCAGCCCAGGAATGGTGGGCAGTCAAGAACAAAGCTATTAAAGGTCAGTAACTGATACTATGGAAGTTAATATTCAAGTGTTTTCTTCTTGCAGGAGAATGAATAAATTCTTGCAGTTAAAACAGAAATTTCCAAAAAAAAATTATTTATTTTTTTTTGAGAAAACAAGTATTTCTGTACAGTTCTTACCTGGTATTCACATATTGTGCAGTGTTTGGGAAAGTTATCTGTGAAGAAATATGTGAGATTTTCTGCATGCGAATTATGGAAGTTTATGCAACCTTTCCCTGCCACCACCGCAACTCTTTCCAGGAAGTCCTGTGTTTGGGGTGTTTGTGTGGAAGACTGCTGTTTTCTATGCAAAAAAGTCTTGCACAGAAAACCAGCAGTCCTGCACCACAAAACTCTTTGCTAATTTTTTGTGCAAGACTGCTGCTTTTACAGAAGGTATTTGCTGTGTACAATGTTTCTTGTACAATTTTTTTTGTGGTAGAAGATTTTTGTTGAGAAAGATTGATGTTTTTTTTAATAGAAAGCACAAATCTTGCACACACACACCCCACACGTGGCTGTCAGCAGGCAGTACTTGTTATGCAAACCACCATAATTCTCATGTGAAAAAAAAACCCATGTCTGCACAGAATAATTTCCTCAAATGCTTCACCCAAATCGTAGGTAAAAACTATGAACATTTATCACCACTGAATTGTTTTTTCTCAACTAGGTCTCCGGAGTGTTGGGGAACCCATTTTTCAGCCAGGAAATGAATACTGTGGTAGTAAATAGTCTTCCTCTCTCTCTCTCTCTCTCTCTCTCTCTCTCTCTCTCTCTCTCTCTGGCTTTTCTTCACAAACTAAGATTCAGGAAGGACTCATCTGGTGCTTTCTGCAAGTGCTCTGATGACTGAAAAGGCCAATCTGAGATAAACATTCCGATTTCAGAAAGCATAGCAGAAGGTCCCTTGGGTGATGATTCTGGGTTGTGATTCTTTCTGCGTTGTCGTTTCTCTTCAAGACTTGTTTGGCGTGAGCTCTCATCCCTATATAATTCAGTAGATAGCAGATTCACGTTTGCACTGCAATATTTCTGATCACAGAGTGTGTTTGCTGTTCCCCATATCTAATCAGAAGCACAAGTGCTAGTCTCCTATTTTAAGAATATGGAAGTAGAGTAATTCTTTGAATTATTTTAATACTATAAGACTGTGTTGCTGCAGAATAAAGAAGCAAAGCAAAGCAAAACAAAACAAAAATAGCTTAGGGCATCAGCTTCATAGACTGAAGGTGAGTAAAATGATGGAGAAGGCCCATTTTTATTTCAAAACTGACCATCTAATAACTTAAGGGTACGTCTCAGGATCAGAACAAGCAACAGAAGCAAGCCTTCATCTACAATATAAAAACTGGTGCATAGCCAGTGGCAGAGAAACCAAAGTGCTCCTTTCTGGGACCCTTCTTTCTGCTCACCCTATACCTTCTCCCTTCAGAAATATGAAACAAGCATCTCATCAAATAGTATGCAGTATGTAGCTAATTCTCAAAAGCTTGGGCCCACTGAGAGCTTTGCCTCTCCTCCTCTCCTCTCTCTATCTTTCACACAAACTTCACTAAAAATATTTCATTGTCTCAATATCCTGTTGTCAACACTTCACCCTGTGAAGTCAGGATGTTCATGAACCCCTCTATGACACCATAGCTGTTCCAGGGAGAAGTCAGGGGGTGGTGAGTAATCAGATTGTTTGGATTTGTTGAATTCGTTGTATGCCTCATGACCTTACAACTTTAAGATAAGAAATTGGACATCTTAAGACAGGTGTTAACTTCAAGCATCCCTCATAACTCGCAGTCAGTGGCAGCTGGTGGCTTCCATGCCAATGGGGTAGTGAATCTGATCTGGGAGTATGTCTCAGGATCTTGGATCCGTCCTTTAAAGGACCTAAACCTGGAGTAGATTCATGACCTCACTGACAGGGAAGCCACCAACCAACACTGTTGGTATTGTTGGGTAGAAGCAATGGTGACTGCAGTCCAACATAACCTGAAAGGCAACAAATTGTTCTTCCCATTTGTCATGTACTGGCTTCTTCAGACTCAGTGACCAGCAGTTTCAGAATTAAAAACAGAAAACTTTATTGACACAGTAATCCAAAGAGCTAACCCTACAAGTTTGTTGCTCAGCATGAAATCTAACAAGCAGTAAACTAAACACATTCTATAATCTACAAAATCTGTCAGGCTATATAGTCATTGGCTATCCATTATCCACACACTCAGTTCTCACCAGACTTGAGCTCAGACCACTTTTCTCTTAGCTGAGGCCAGGTGTTGTCTTTATCCAACTGTTACAAACTGAGAGCACATACCCCATTTTTCCAAGTAGACTACATCCTTGTTAGCAAGTACAAAAGAATGGAAACACAATTCGCCACAAAGTAACCCAAACTCAGAACTATTATGGCTAAATATGTCATGATTCAAAACCAGACTTCTAAAAGCCCTGTGCCTAGATGAATGAATATTTCAGTTTTGCTTTTCCCACTCTTTCTTTCTTTCTTTCTTTTTTTTTTTTGGTTTGTTTAAAAATCTGAAGTTCTTTCAATCCCAAGGAAGCTGACAGTTTTTGGGAAACTGATTAAAAATGAACTGGGAAAAATGTTTCCCCATTCCTTGATGTCAAAAGTAAAGAGACTCATCAGAAATCCTAGACAGCTTCTGCCAGTCAGAGCAGACAGTGCTAAGCTAGGGAATCCAAAGACTTGGTTTGGTATGGGGCAACTTTATAGTGTTCAGATATAGGACCTCATAAAGAACATAGAGAGGAGAGTGGTCTGACACAGAATAGGGCAGCTTTCCATGTTCAACTATCCCTTCCAGCACTGTCTCACTCTTGTCCACACAGCCATCAGAGTGATATTCATGCTTGTTCCCCTCCTTGAATCCCTGCTGGGTCCCAGAGCCATTGATTTCAGTATGAAAGAGCCAGTAGTGCTATAAGAAAGAAGTTACAAAGAGCAATGATATCAGGGTCACAGGCAGAAAAGAGGTGAGGCCTTTAGGAAGGTCTCAGAATTGGACGTTCATAGCTTCCAACATTTAGATGCTGGCAGGTATCTCATAATTAGATTTGAGCATCTCAAAAACATTTTTTAAAGAAAATCAAATGTATGCCCTTTCCTCTTTTCATAAACCCTCTCCTTTCTCTCTTCTTTTTGTCCCAACAGACACCTCATGCTGTGCCACTTTGCTTGAGTACCAAGGAGTTTGGCCTCTCCATCACATTGTAAGCAGCATGATTCATGTTTCGTCTGAAAGGAAAGTTCAAAGTCACTCAGCTGCCTAAAAAGCTGAGAGGAGGGCAGCAACCATGGTAGAGAAAAAGCTCAGCAATTTCCATTTGAAGTGAAAACTGGCTGAGAAATGCTGACACCATGTTTTGAAAAGGAAAAGACAGGACTATATTTTTTACCTCTGTGGAACTGTCACATGATAAAGGGACCCAAGTCCCTTCCCTTATTTGGATATATGCTGTTTAGTATTGCCCCAGAATTGTTCTGAGACAAAATGTATTGCATTTGAATATAGGGGAAAGAACCTGAGGTGGAGAATGGAAAGTCAAGTCTCTATGAAGTCCTTGACAAAATGGGAGGAAATGTTCTCTTTAATGCTTCTACTTAGCTTGCTCACAAAAGAGAACTTCACAGAGACTGGATTCCTCTCTGGTCCACACTGGCTGCTCAAATGAACTCGCAGACAGTATAAATGACATTTGGATTAGGAGCACAGTCTGCAGCTGGTGCAAAGTGCGCTTTGAAAAAAACACATTAGATACTGCCTTTATAGCTTGTTCATTCAAAAGGACTGGCAAAAATCCTGACCTTCTGGGCAGGAAAGTCTTCAAAGAAGTGAGATCACTGGAGCATGGAATGAGTGACCACCTTCCTCCTAGCAAGCCTTGCATCACTGTACAATGAGAGCAGAGCAACTGTTTCTAAAGCACTGTGGCTCCTGAGGGAGAGGGAAAGATTGCAAGAAGCTTGGATTACATATGAAGTTCCCAGTCCAGACATCAGTGGTTTTGCAAGGTTCCACATATAATTTGTAAAAAATATTTAAAAAAATCTCATAGAGAGACTACCAACACAAGCAGCACTGCCATCCAAGAATGAAACAAGGGATGTGAGAAAGATTCAGTAGCTGGGAATCAACATACTCAAGCATGTGATCTTATTTTTCCCCAGTATGTAAAACATGTATAAGAATTAGAGTTTGTGGTGACCCAGTTAAGTCCAGAAAAAGCAAGGTCAAGTCCAAGCAAGAATATCAACTCAGCAACTTCATGCTCTGCTCCCCAAACATCTTTTGTTTAAGCATAGTGACCCTGAGGTCAGAGACTTGAGTGTGTTACCATTTATTATGCTTAGCTGCATCTACTCTGTCTCTAATACTCCCATTTCTCCTTCATAAACCAAAGAAGGGTTTCCTATTTCAAAAAAGACTGTTGCCAGTCAGGATGATTATATTTTACCGTTTGAGTGGGATGATATTCTATCAGTGCCTAGCAGATTACAAGAGATCTATGGAAGTGTGTGTGTGTGTGTGTGTGTGTGAGAGAGAGAGAGAGAGAGAGAGAGAGATGCAATGCGAAGGTTTCTTTTTCATTTCATCTTGTGGTATCTCATTACTGATGATAGTGATAATCCCCACCAATGATAATTTCACATTGATTCAAATGTTGCTTCCTATACAGGATGATAACAAAGGAAATTGCAGAAATCCATGTGGACACACAATCAATAAGTATGGCTGAAAGAAGCCACAGAAGAAACTATGAGCAATGTTAACCAGCCAACAGAGAAGAAACACAAAGAAATAACAACTATTAGGAGACATCAGCATTTTGCAATTTCATAGCTACCTTTTGAAAGAAAGAGCTAAAAGGCACCTCAGCAAAGGCTTCTCATTGATGTGACACAGTAGTCTGAAACGTTAATTTTAATAAATCTTATGAGTTAACACGTTTAAATAAAATTTGCATATTCAGATCCAGGGGTGTTTACTACAAGGGTCACCAGTCTGGCCAAGCACTGCTACAGAGCAAGATGCTCTTCCCGCTACCTTCCCACATTCTATTTCAGGGGGAAAGCAATGTATGAGAAGAAATTCTCTTTTACCAAATGAAATGCTCTCAGACTTTGGAATGGAAATGGCTTCTCAAGAGTCTGCAAGTGGAAACTGCATTAAATCCAGGTTGAAAAGAATGGGCTAATTGTCACAATTTTGCTTTACCTGATCAGAGGAGAGTTGGGGGTTGATTAGACAAAACAGTGGCATAACATAAATGTAGTAAAGAAATAAGGATCAAAACAAAAAGAGAAGCAGGTTAATGCTTCCACATTGGAGGGTGGGGGGAGGCTGTGTTTCCACCATATCATTCCTGACATGTTTGTGGCTTGTGGTAGCAAGCAGGAATACAGCGGGCACCATTTCCCTCCCTTCTGTTGGCATCCCCTTCTCATTCCCACAAACCCATGAGGTTTTACTGGCTTGTGGGAAGCATGGGGAAACCAACCAATCTGGTGGCACTAGGTCAACTAGTTGGCAGATCCAAGGGAGGCCAGGCAAAGGCTTCATGCCAGTCTATTTAAGCAAGGCTTCCTTGCTTCCCTCTTCAGTCAGGAGCTTCATCACTCTCCCTTAATATTGATATGCAGTATTGAATGTCTAAAACATGTTCATTTGCTGTAACTGAAATCACAAATTTGAGTTGTGTTAGTATGGACCCAGAATCAGTTTGGTTTAGGAGGGGCCTGATGCCCACTGGACCTTGTGGGAAGCAATCTTGAGGGATCCTGGGGGAGCAGGAAATTGGGCCATGCCAAGCCCATGGGGAAAAGATTTCAAACATCTACCAGGTGGCAGGGGAACTACACAACGGCCTTTGACCATATAGACTCCCATAGCTATCATTCTGGAGTTGCCAAACAGGTGGGTTGTGCTTAATGGTCCACACTCATCTGCAGTTAGGTTGACCATGATGGATCCAAACCCATGCTTGGGCCAAGCCTCTTTCACCATAACAAATAAAACTGTGGCCATTTCTTGCTAACAAATGTGGTTTGGTGTTTCTTTAATAGGAGTCAAATGGAACCTTGCTTGCTGCTGAGTCCCCAATAACAATGAAAAATCTTGTTGCAGCCTAAAAACTAACAGGGATTGAAGTGGTCTGGAGTCCACAGGAATTTATGTCAAATAAAGCAGGTTAGTCTTTCAGGTGGGGATGGTGGTGTTCGTCCTGTGGTGCAGGCTGGTAAAGAACTTCTGTTTTCTTCAGGTTGACTTCTAGCCCAAACAGCTCTGCAGCTGTTGCAAAGCAGGACGTCAAATCAGTGCTCAAGTCCGTTCAGCAGTTCACCTACCTGGGAAGCATCATCTCCTCAGATGCCAAGATTGACAAAGAGATCGATCACAGATTAGCAAAGGCATATAGTGCATTTGGAAGACTCCACAAAAGAGTCTGGAGCAATAAACACCTGAGGCAAAGCACAAAAATCAGTGTGTATAGAGCCATCGTACTGTCTATCCTCCTTTATGGATCTGAAACATGGGTCACCTATCGCCACCACCTACGACTCCTCGAGCGCTTTCATCAGCGCTGTCTACGCACAATCCTAAATATACACTGGACTGACTATGTGACGAATGTTGCTGTCCTTGAACAAGCAGGGATCACCAGCATTGAGGCCATGATATTGAGAACACAGCTGCGCTGGGCAGGGCACGTTTCTAGGATGGAGGACCATCGCCTCCCAAAAATACTACTCTACGGTGAACTCGCCACGGGTCAGCGTGGGAGGGGCGCTCCAAAAAAGCGATACAAGGACTCCCTGAAACAACATCTCAGGCTTGGCCAGATTGATCACCAACGGTGGTCCGCCCTGGCCTCACATCGGGAGGCATGGAGACGCACTATCCACAATGCTGCAGCCTTATTTGAGAACTCACGACGAACAAGTCTTGAAGAGAAACGACAACGCAGAAAGAATCACAACCCAAAAACATCACCCAAGGAGACCTTCTGCTGCACTTTTTGCAACCGGACTTGTTTATCTCGGATTGGCCTTTTTAGTCATCAGCGCGCTTGCAGAAGGCGCGGGATGAGTCCTTCCTGAATCTTCGTTTGCGAAGAAAAGCCAGAGAGTCTTTCAGGTTCTTCTCTCACTTTAGATGAGAGATGGGGAACCTTCGGTCATCCAACTACTTTGGAGGGCATTTTATCACTGGACATGCTGGATAGGGCTGATGGCAGTCATCAGAATGGAAAAGATTCCCCACCCTTCTGTAAAATATATATACACAGACACACACACAGACACACAGACACACAAATACACATATATACACAGACACACATACATACATACAGAACAATGGTAGCCTTAAGTACTCAAACACAATTATCTTAAAAAGTTTATTCCTGTTTTAAAAAATGTAATTTAATAGAAATGTTATCAATCAATGAGTCAGTCCGTCTTTCATGCTTTTTGTTTTTCATATGAAGATATCAAATAATAGAAATAATAATAATAATAATAATAATAATAATAATAATATATGCAATGGCATAGCAAAATGGTGTCCCTTATATAAGATGGCAAAATCAGGGTTTGCTTTCTGGATTATTATTTTTTAAAGAATATTTCCAAGCCATGAATACTTAAATCCATGGATGCCAAATCTGTGGATACGGAGGGACAACTGTAGTAGTGAATCTATTCTAGGTTTTAATCTTACCATTGGATAGATCTTTTGAAATTCAGACTAAATTCAGATTCACTCCCCCACTGATATCTGAGCTACCACCAGCTGCTGCTGCCAAGCAATATGCACCGAAGACCACGTCCTGATGACTGATGAATTCTGATGCTTTATAGAGCACACATTCTACAAATTCTACGTAGAAATTCTGCATGATTCCTTTTGCTTCTAGTGTTCACGTTTTAGTCTATGTTAGGTTTTGGATGAACAAAGGTACCATCATCTATTGGCCTTCTGAGGTTTTAATGAATACAACATGCATTTTGGAAACTTCAGTAGGGCCTCTTCCTGCTAAGCCTGCAATCACAGGGATGCAGGGCTGCTTGTGCTGTCTGCAGTGTCCTGTGGTATCTTAGGCTCTCCTTCCTTCCCAGTGCCCATGTACTAAGATCTGAACAGGGGAAGCATATGTTTGTAGCCTTCCATACAACCTGGAATTCTTTATCATACAGTGAGACCCTCCTAAGGCACATAATATTGGAAGTAGGGCTGGCAATGCAATCATTATTTCTTTAACTATGGGTGTGTAAGACACAGCCAATAGGCCACAAGTACCCTCCAATATTTATGGTACCCCTCTTTCTTCCTTCCCCTCCCCACTGAAAGGGAAGGAACTGCTCCCCCTGCCACTTTGCAGGGTTCTATAGTACAGGGAGGTATATTCTATCACCCTTCTGTGCTATAGAGAAACAGTGCACTTACTATCAACAAAGTTGGGCAGGTACAGTTCCATTGGGTGAGTCCTATTGCACCCCAGCCCTTAATGCAGAAGCAGGTTTAGATTCTGCAGAAGCTTTGCTTAGTGTTAACTGGTTCACCCCCGATGCCACAATCTAGGTGTAATCGAGCATCATCTGCTGGTGCTCTAGGGCCTGCATGTTCAGATGAAGTTATAACTGATGTCCTAACCCTAACCCTAACCCTAACCCTAACCCCCGATGCCACAATCTAGGTGTAATCGAGCATCATCTGCTGGTGCTCTAGGGCCTGCATGTTCAGATGAAGTTATAACTGATGTCCAATATTCAGACACTTTGGGGAGCCGGTTGGCGGCAGGGTCTATCTTTGGGATATTAACTTTGGGGGCATATCCAGGGATTATTGCTCAAGAAAAACGCAGGAGCATACTAGGACTTGCATGCGGATTGGAAAAGTCAATAAATGCTACTGGGAAAATTGTTTGTATGTTACAATCTGAAACAGAAGAATCGAGTCAAATGATAATGCAACAAAGGTTAGCTTTGGATTATTTGTTGGCTGCAAAAGGGGGGATTTTGCAATATGATAGGGAGCTAATGTGTTGTTATATTTTAAAATTTAAATTGATCAATTGAAGATGAAATGGTAAAGTTAAGGAATATGATCCAACATAATGTTCATGAAACGGTGGGGGATTGATTTTTTTTTGGGGGGGATGGCTTAGGGATCTATAGCCTTCTGCTACTTGGATAAAGGAAATACTTTATATCACAGTTATGATCATAGTTATGATTGTTATAATATGCTGTTGTTTTCCTATTCTTTTTTGGGTGTGTCGTAGTAGCGTTATTTCAATTTTGTCTGATACAAAGGAAGATGAAAATTCCTATATGACTATGAATTCCCTATAAATATTCAATTTTAAGCTATTTATTGTTACAAATTGAATCTCTCTTATCTGGAATTCTAAAATATGAAATATTCCAAAATCCAAAATGTCCACATGGCTGGCTGGAATAGTGACATCTTTGCTTTCTGATGGTTCAGCGTACACAAACTTGATTCATGCACAAAATTATTTAAAATACTGTGTATAGAATTGTCTTCAAGCTATGTGTATAAGGTGTACATGAAACATAAATGAATTCTGTGTTTAGATTTGAGTCCCGTCTTTAAGATATTTCATTAGGCACATGCAAGTATCCCAAAATCTGAAATATTCCAAAATCCAAAATACCTCTGGTCCCAAGCATTTTGGATAAAGGAGACACAACCTGTAGTTTATTTAGATTGGTGTGTAAGCTTATGGATGAAATTTTGACTTCAAAATTATATACCAAATGTTTCCCCACTACTACTTTTTTCATGTGGCCAAACCAAAGGTAGGGATTTTCAAAATTCATTCTTCGCAACAAATCAGATCTGTTCACCTCTTTAATTTGACATTGACTTGGCTGTTGATTTTCAAATAATTACAGAAGTAAATTAGTTCAGAGCATTACAGAAGGGGGCCTACATAACCTAAAGGCACCTGATTCTTTATGATCTTGGAAGCTAAGCAGGGTAAGATCTGGTTAGTATTTGAATAGGAGACCACCAAGGAATACCAGGGACTGTAGGTTATATTTCAGAGGAAGGAACTGGCAAAACTACCTCTGAGTATTCCTTGCCTAAGAAAACTCTATGAAACCATGGGGTTGCCATAAATTGACAGGTGACTTGAAGGCACATGCACAAACACATTACAGGAGCCCATATTATGTCTCAATGTAGTTTAATAACATTTTAATCTTGATTTTTGGGTGTTTGGGGCTATATGTGGTTTTATTTGCATTTCTTTTAGTCTATAAGCCACATTGAGTCGTAGGCTGCATCTGCACTGCAGAAATGGTGCAGTTTGATACCTTCTTTAACTGCTATGGCTCATTGCTATGGAATCCTGGGATTTGTAGTTTGTTGTGGCACCAGAGCGCTCTGACAGAGAAGGCTAAATATCTCACAAAACTATAAATCTCAGAATTCCATAGCACTGAGTCATGGCAGTTAAAGCCTCAGGATGCATCTATACCGTAGAAATCATGCACTTTAAGTGCTGTAGCTCCATCCTATGGAATCTTGGAGTTTCTACAAGTTGTTTAGCCTTCTCTGCCAAAGAGTGCTGGTGCTTCACAAAACTACAAATCCCAGGATTCTGTAAGATGGAGCCATGCCAGTTAAACTGGTGTCAAACTGCATTATTTCTACAGTGCAGATGTAGCCCTAGTCTTCCAGAAAAGAAGAGGTGTGAATAAAGTGATTGAGTGAGTGAGTGAATGTAACACCTCAGCTTTCTTGGATAGGAGATTAAAAGGATACCTATTCAACAGATGATATCCCAGTACTTAAGAGGAGATTAAAACAGTAAGCTCTGTTTTACTTTTGAAGATAACCAGAAAGAGTTAAGTTATGTTCTCTTTTCCTCCTTTCAGACACAAATGAGTTTATAACAGAAAACTGTGCTACATTTTTGCTAAGAAGCATTAACAATATCAATTTTTTATCCAACCATATTAATTTTTTTCTTGTCTGCATTTGTTAATAGAGAGACCATTCTTTAACCTTACTTTTGTATGTTAATTGATGCATTGTCCCCCCCCCCTCCTTTTAGGTTTGTTGACCACATCAATAAAATGAATTGAAGATAATGAGTGAAAGGGACTAGCATGTTCTATAGAGCTCAAAATGACCCTAAGCCTGCAGAAATTTTATGCATGATAAACCAGTCCTTAAAATTAGCTTCATTCCATTTACTAAAGATAAAAGGCATATGTAAAAAGGGAACCTAATGTTTTGCTTTTAGCACAACAAAGGTTATAAAGAATACAATGTATCCTAACCTCAGAAGAGAACACATAATGTGGCAATTGCATGGCAGGTTTTATCACCATGGCA
The DNA here is from genome assembly GCA_030847615.1 of Gambelia wislizenii. Lineage (NCBI taxonomy): Eukaryota > Metazoa > Chordata > Lepidosauria > Squamata > Crotaphytidae > Gambelia > Gambelia wislizenii. Next base: position 312,467,080 of record JAUMIR010000002.1, on the reverse strand, counting down.
GCCACAAAATGCACCAACACTATTTCTGAAAACAATCTTAACTCACACTAAGTATTTTTGTTACCAACTGCTATTTTACAAAGCTCTCAGTTTACATCAAATACATACTGCCAGCAATACAGTATATTAGGATGTCAGAGATTTTGCATGAAGTAAGGACTGCTTTCCTTTGTTTATGAACAAGTATTTGTGATTTAGTACAAGCCATATACTTGGAAACAGAGGGCAGGGTAAATGTGGGACATCAATGTTTTGTGGGAAGAAGCTGTTAAATCTAGCCAAACCAATTCTATTTTTTGATTGGTCAGTTTTGCCTGTCTAATTTTGATGTAAACCAGTCATGAAAATAAGAACACATATTTCTGGTCTATGGAAACATTACTTAGTCCTCAGTATTAAACGATCCCTTCTTCCATGGGTTCTTTTCTTAGCTAACTACCCACTTTTCCAATTTGTCCATCTTTGGACTGCTCTTGAACATTTCCTAATGCTTCTAAGTTTCCTTTCCTGTGTGTGCCACAAGCCTATCTTGTGGACCCAAAACTGTCTTGCTGCCCCTCAGTGTGATGGAAGAGATCACCATACTGCCAGTGTTGAAATAATATTCAACTACCCATTTTGCTTCTGTCCATTTTGCTTCTGTAGATGCCATAGGCAGGCATGTCATCTCTTCCTTTGCCTCAGGAAATAAAATGTCCTGGACAGGTCTTGTTCCAGGAGCTACTCATGGAAAGTAGCTTTCCACAGAATTACAGAATCTTAGAGTTGGAACAGGCCACAAGTGCTAGTGAAACCCCCTGCCATGCAGGAATCCATTACTAAACCAAATTTTGTTTAAAGACCTCCAAAGAAGGAGAGTTTCACTGAGGCAGTCTATTCACATTTCAAACAGCAGTTACAGTAAAGAAGTTCTTCCTAATGTTTAGGTGTGATCTCTATTTGTAATTTAAATCTTTGAACATCCTGGTCACCCTCCTCTGGACATGTTCCATCTTGTCAATATCCTTTGTGAACTGTGGTGTCCAGAACTAGACACAGGCCTTGTCTATACGGTCAAAATAATATGAACAGGATGTGAAAGATCGGTGATCCATTCATATGGATGGGCACACAAATTCATGTCGTTTGGAAGGGGAGGTAACAAAATCCATGTGCACTGCGTCCAGAGCTTGGTACAGATTTTTTTAAAAAAAGCTCTGTACAACATGAGAATGTGCGATTGTTTGAACACTTACATTTGCACAAATACGAACAGGGAGTGCAATCTGATTGGCTGGATGAGGATGGGGTGGGGCTAGCAAAGAGGAAAAGCAGCTGCACCTGCCATGTTGGATTTTTGGCTAAGCGAGGGTCTGGTAAGTCAATGAAATGGTGATTTTATACTCTTTAAATTATTTCTGTCTTTGTAAATATGAAGTGTTGCTTGTACTCACCCTGGGAAACTGTTTTTCTTTTTAAAAAAAATTAGTGGCAGCAGATTTAAAATTGCAAGTAAATGACTAACAGCTGCCAGCTGGCTAGGGAGTAATGCGGAGTTTAGGGGGTGGGGTCTTTTGGCCATGTAGGCAGTTCTCATCATTGCGAATGCCTGCCTTTTCGAACGTGTTCATATCCCCCCCTCCTTGAATAGACAAGACCATAATGTTCCAGGTGAAATCTGACCAAAGCAAAAATGGAAATACTAATTTCCTTGATTTGGACACTATAGTCCTGTTTATGTAGATGAGAATTTTATTAGCCTTTTTGGCCACTACCTCACATTGTTGATTCACATTTAGTTTGTGGTAGACTAAGACCCTCAATCCCTTTCATATGTGCTGTTTCAAGCCAGGTGCCAGTCATCCTATGTTTATGCATTTCACTTTTCCTGCATAGATGTAGTACTTTACATTTATCCCTGTTCAAATTCATTTCATTCGTTTTGGCCAAGTTCTCTAATCTGTCAAGGTCATTTTGAATTCTGATCCTGTCCTTTTGCATATTAGCCCCAATTTGGTGTCAGATGCAAATTTGATGAGCATAACTTCTATTCCATCATCTAATATTTATTAAAATGTTAAACAACACTGGATATAGAACAGAACCCCACTAGTCACTTCTCTTCAGGATGAAGAGCAATAATTGGTCAGTACTCCCTGGGTTTGGTCTGTTAACCAATTGCAGATCCACCTAACTGTAACACTGTGTAGCCCTCAGTTCACCAGCTTGACCCCAAAAATATCATGGGGGATCTTGTCAAAAGCCTCATTGAAATCCCAACATACTACATCCACAAGATATACTACTGAAATTAAGATATACAACAGCCACTCCTCAAACTATCTATCAGCATTTTTAGAAGACACAACATTTGTTTGGCATGAATTGATTTTGAATAAACCATGTAGAATCTCATTGTACAATCTCAGTATTCCTTTCTAAGTGTGCACAGACTGACTGTTTAATTATCTGTTCTAGATTTTTTTTTTCTGGTATTGATGTCAAGCTAACTGATTGGTAGTTGCTTGGGTCCTCTTTTTCTCTTTTTTGAAGATGTGGGACAACATTTACCCTACTCCAATTTACTGGGACCTTTCCTTGCCATTTGTTCTATTTTCACCAGGTTGAACACTGTTTTCCTCTGTGGTGAAGACTAAGGCAAAGAAGCTATTGAAAGGTTAGGCCTTCTTTGTCCCCCGTTATCATTTTACCACCTTCACTGTGCTGTGGCCTACCATTTCCTTGTTTTTCCTCTTCTTCCCAAAATAGCTCAGATCCCCCATTTTATTATTTTTGACCTCTCTAGGAGGCCTGAACTCATTGTGAATTCTAGCTTTTCTGATTTACCCCTTAAAATACTGGGTATTTATTTGTATTTCTCTTTGGTGATTTTCCCCTTCCATTTCTTATATATCCAAGTTCTTTACAGAACCACGATGGTTTCTTTAGACACCTCCTACTTTTCTTCCTCACTACAATTGTGCCTTCAATATCTCATCTTTAAGAAATTCTTAGTTATCATGAACTCCCTTTCCTTTTGGCCTTCCTGGTCATGGGATCTTACTCAGTATTTTCTTTAGCTTACTGAAATAACCTTTCTTGAAGTCCAGGGTACATGTCTGACTTTTGTTCGCTTCCCCTTTCCTCTGTATAACAAACTTGAAGAGCACATTGTTACTCCCAACAAGGATCTCACTACTTCCACCTGACTAACAAGGTTATTTTTGTTGATTAGGATCAAATAAAAAAATAGTTCATCTCTTTGTTGGCTCCTCCACCTTCTGTACAATGAAATTATCTGCAAGACTAATGAGGAATTTGTTGGAACTCACTTTCTTGGCAGAGTTTGACTTCCAACAAATATCAGGGTGGTTGAAGTCTCCCATTAGTACTATCTCCCTCCTTTTGAATGTTCTGTTATTTGTTTTAGGAAAGCATCATTTTGCATATAGCTAGGGTTAAAATAGAAAATGCACAACTTCCATTTCATTTCTTGCTATCTGATTTTGAAAAGGGAGAGTCCACTTACTGCCTGTGTGCATTGCTTTTACACAGCTAGCAATCCTTTGTTTTCATGGGAGTTCTAAAACACATATGAGATTCTGGTTTATGCCCTGCCTTCTACATCTACATTAATGGCAATATATAGCAATGTGTACAGAAAGGAAGACTGCAGGAAACTCATTCATCTATTCAAACCATTAGGGAATGATACATATGGAAAAGCTCAGCATCCTTGTACTGATTCTGGAATCCATTCATGCATCTATTAGGGTTGCCAGATTTAAAACTGGAGAAGGATCCTGTACCTTTAATGGTTGTATAGAAGAGGGAATTTCAACATGTGTAGCTTGTCACACAACCAGGCAACAAGCAACACCTTCTGAAATCCCTCTTCCACATAACCATTAAAGGCACAGGAGCCTTCTCACTTTCACTCTAGCAATCCTACCATCAATCCACCTATCCCATTTCTATATTGCCCAAGAGCTATTTCTCTCAGGGTAGGCCACAACACAAAACTGAAAAATAAAATAAAATAAAAATGTCTTTCTGAACTCTAAAGACATTTAAAACTACAATAGAATAAAACCAAAGTAAAAAAACAAAAACAAAACAGCAGTAGTGCTGAGATTTAAAAAGTATAACACCATTACTAAAAATCTAAGAACTAAAATGGCTGGAAAAACAAAGAGATCTTTACTTGGTGGTACCAAAAGGGTACTAGGATGGTGGTACCAGGATGACAGTGGTATCCTGTGAGCAATTTTGGAAATGATATTCCATAGCTGGGATGCCACTATTGAAAAGGTTGTCACCAGTATAGTTGCCTGCTTCACTGCATTTGGTGTTGATGCCAAGAGAAATATCTTGGGAAATGATCTAAAGGTTTGGTTTGATTATAAACTAGGGGAGCTGATCCCTGAGGTAACCTGTCTCTGAGACATGTAAGGCTTTAAAAATTACTAGCAGCACTTTGAACTGGGCCAGGAATAGGACTACAAACCACAGCAGTTCATCAAGCACTGGTAGATAATGAATGGTACAGAAAGATCATACTGTGGGTCCTTGGTATCCACTGGGGTTTGGTTCCAGGTCCCTCAAAAAATACCAAAATCCATGGGTGCTCAAGTCCCATTATTTACAATGGCACAGTAAAATGTTGTCCCTTATATAAAATGGCAAGCAGCAAAGTTTGCTTTTGGGATTAAAAGGACAAAAAAAAAAAAAATCAAGCCATGGATGGTTGAATCCATGGATAAAGAATCCGATGAAGGGCCAACCGTACAAGTGGGATGATTACATGCAAGTACAGGACCTTTAAAATAACTGCAACTTTATCACTGAACTTTTCTCAAACAAGTACATCAACCCCGTGGGTCGTTTACACGGGCAAATATTCCTCTAAATATACTGCTAAGATAGCTCATAGTTCACACAGGTCGAGGCACAGCATCGCCTCATTCAGAAGGGGGGAAGGTGAAACACCCAAATATAGCGTGGCTGTCGCTACTTTTGCTGGTATATTTGCAATGTAGCGCATTATTGGCAGTGTAAACAACCATTCTACTAAGGGCTACAGCAGAGCTTCACTGTGATTGGTTGATGCAGGGGTGATGATGCAGGGGTGGGCTCAAAAGAGAGGGAGGGAGAGACAGTAGCTATTAGAGGAAACTTTAAAAAATCCTCTCTGCTATTTTGCAAGCCAGTTTGCAAACAAAAAGGATTGCCATCAATTTTCAGTCAGGGAGCATTCCTTCTCATCCTCTCTGCTGTTTTGCAAGTATGTAAAAGCTCCTTTCATCAGCAGTGATCCTGTTTATGGGGGAGGGAGAAAAATCATTTCACGAAGGGCTGCAGCAGAGCTGCACTGCTATTTTGACAGTCTGTTTCTCTCTCTCTCTCTCTCTCTCTCTCTCTCTCTCTCTCTCTCTGGCTTTCATCTATTTGGCAGAAAATGCTGTTAAGCAAGGAGGAAAACCTTCCGTTTGATTTGTTGCCAGGGAGCTGGGGGGGGGGAAGAGTGACTGCCTCTAAGCTGTTAAACACACAGACCTTCCATCTGATTTGTGGCCAGGGAGCTGGGGGGGGGAGTGACTGCCTCTAAGCTGTTAAGCACGAAGTTCGGGCCAGGGCAGACATTCCTATGGTGTCCCTTTGTCTCCTCACAATGCTTGGCCATGCCCCCAGCACATTTGGCTGTGTGAAACTCAAAGTGGAAAAAAATTAAAGAGCCACAAAATATAGCTGTGTAAACATATACCGTGTAAACTACCCACCACTGATGCGGGAAAGCTCTAAAGCGCAACTTAATGCAATAAAAACTGCCATGTAAACTAGCCCCAGGTTTCTGTTTAGTTTCAGAAAGACTATAAACAAGCTTCTTATTTAACAGGTCTCTCTGGGAGGCAAGAAACTATGATGTATCTGTTTGATAAGGATGACTGAATCAGATTACTTCTGGTTCATTGCACTTCTGCATGACTATCTCATTTTCTGCATTAATCTGCAGATTAATTTTAATGGCATGAAAATTCACATGTAAATATGTATTTATATACATATTTTACAATGTCTCTTCTCTTAGAATGTATTTTAGAATGGATTTTAATGCATTCCAGAAACTGTGGCAAAATATTTAGGAAGTGTGAACCCTGATGGATAAGACCAAGGGCTCGTCTACACCAGCAGGAAAGTCTGGCTTACTTTCAGGTTTCTCTGGTCTACAGAGACCACAGGGCTTGTCTACAGGATCACAACACACACCAAGGTGAGTTCAAGGGCACTGTCTACACATTCCCTCTTGTCAATTCCTCCTGGTCTTATAAATCACAGTATGCACAGCCACACAGCTATGGCCTTTCCAATTTTTCCCCTCCCCCATGCATATGCCTGTATGTATGCCTTTTCCCATGACTCAGAGGAGTTTTGGACATCCTAATAAGTGGAGGTATACACACCTAATGGGTATGCTGGTATGCACTTCTCCGAACAATTCATTTATTTAGAATATTTATACCCCACTCTTCAGCTGCAAAGGCTCTCAGAGTGGCTTACAAATGGTTAATTTAACAGTCTCCTGTCCTCTGGCTTACAGTCTAAATAAGACATGTCACACAAGGAAAAGGGAATGGCAGTGGGGGTAGGGACTAAATCCAGTAGATACTGCTGGTTCTTCTCTCCTTCCAAGGCCAGAGCAGTGGCAACTGCTGCATAAGCCAAAGGAGAAAAGTAAAGTAAAGAAAAGCATTGCTAAAAAGTAAAATTGAAACAGCAGGAAAGTTCAGTTAATCACCAGGCCCAGTTTGCCTCCTCCCACCCTCTTCCCCCAGCGTGCCCACCAAACATTTTCCCCTGGCCCCACACTGATGTCGCAATGGAGCTCAGTACACAAACACACACACACACACACACACACACACCTGGATTTTCCTCTAGAATCCAGAGTAAATCCCCACTTTTTTGATGTGGATTAAAGCCCTGAAATACTGAAAAGCCCCAGATTTGAACCGTATGTCATCTGGACAGCTTGCCGATACAACGAGGTGAGGTCCTTTTATTTGGCCAGTGTAGACAAGGCCCAAGTTAGTATTTCAGTCTAAGAGCTACAAAACAGATCAGTTGGTATATGAATGTGCAAAGACTGAATATTTCCAAATTTTTTAGATCCTATATGTTGAGGTGGTTACTGCTGATTTTCTTCCCTGTATAGTGCATGGCGTAAGTTTTTCTTTTTGATGTTGATTCTAAATGGATGATTGTAAGAGTGTTTCTACTGTAGCATTACTATTGCTTTTAATGCAAGCTGTCATTGAGGACTTGCTGAGCCATGCAGCAGGTGCAGATTTAAATTTAAATAAAAAATGTCAATGCACCAATGCTTTACCAAAGATACATTTTCTTTTTCCTTTCCAGTTTTCTCTTTTTGCCATCATAATATGTGGTTTTCTTGTATCAAAGCATAGTATGGCAGATGGAAATACCATTGGATGTCTTCTATTAGCCTCTACTCTAAACCAATGGATCATTTTTCCTGCCACCATTTTTGCATCTTTGCTTCCCCTCTACATTAGGCCCTTCTGAAAGTGAAGTATGGCAAATTACAGCTGCACTCTCCCTCTTTACAGTCTCGGTGTGCAACGTGTTCCGATTTTGCATTAAAATAATTACAACCCCATGAAAATTGGTGGCATGCTGGCACTTATTATACATAATTTGGGGCCTTACAATGGGCAAAGGTAATTTTGGTTCTATTTGAGAAATATCTCTAAGCATGTGATAACATTTGACTACTAAATAATTCTCCAGATATTCCATAAAATGTCTTTTTATGGTTAAAAAAAAACAGAGTTAGTGGGCTATATTAATCTGGATGCTTTTGTCATATCCCCAGCGACTACAGAAAAGCCAATTACAGGAAAAACCACTCCACCAATTTAGGTACAATTTGTCACGTTCATTTGTATCTAAAAGGTTTATGTTGTTTTTTGTTGACAAAGGCTAGCCTAGTATTGTAGACAGTACATTTTACATAAAACTCTACACCCACAGTGAGCTTATTTGGTATATGGACAAAAAGCATTCTTGAAATTCAATATTGCCAGTTCCAAATTTATGAGAACACACTACTGAGCCTGAGGTGGAGAAGACTAAGAAATGAACACCATCAGATCTGACGGTAAAGGTGGACAGTAGCAACTAGCTTTTCTTTTCTCACGGTACAGAGGCCCAATCCAGAGGAGATTCTAGAAGGAGTATGGGATTTAATCTTAGCACCCTACTTTTATTCTGATGAACTCCTCTCTTTTACCTAATATTTTTACTGCTGAAAAAATTACCCAATGATTTCAACAAAACACTATTTGGCAATACAAATTGCAGAATTGAGCATCTCTGTCATTTTATTTATATATTTATGTAATTTAGGGCTTGTCTATATGAGGCTTATAAAATGTGGATGGATGAGCACTAATGTAAATTTGTAGCAGCTTTTGTCTCCATGGTTTCCCCCCCCAAGATTGCTGGCATGTGAAGCAATACACATTTGATGTTCAAATGGGCATGCCTGTGAATCAAGATGGTGGGCACAAGTAAACTACTTGCATTTTTATTGTCCCCAGTTGCTGGTGCCAAACAGTATTCTTAAAAAAAGCATATCCAAGGTGCGGAAGTGCATTCTTCTGCTTAAATAAATAGCAAAAAAGAGAAAAAAGGTTGTTTTATTGCCTTAGTGCACAATCGCTATGGTGAAAATCCAACATGATAGTTAGAGGCAGTTGCCTTCCCAACAAGCTCCACCCCCTGTGCACTTCCAACCAATTAGCTTTCCACTTCTGCTCTTATGAGAAATGCACATCAAACAAATTGGTTACCCCAATGAGCTGGAATGCACATTTACACCAGATTTTTTTTTAAATGGGGAAAGCTGCAAAGGCTTTTCCTGCATAGTCTTTGGCATTTTTTGCCCCCCTCCTTCTGAATATGGCAAATTGATATGGCATCCCATTTAGACAAATTGTATTCTCAAATTATGTGAGGAGTATTTTCACCACATAGACAAGCCCTTAGATCCCACCTTTCTTTCAGTGTGGGATCCAAGGAATGCTTTAAAATCAGAATACAATTTTTTTTAAAAAAACACCTTGATGCAAAAGTTAAAACACAATTAAACTAAATTTCTATTTAAAAACCTTAAGTTGAAAACAGCATTAAAACAATGAAGATGGACATAAAACAGGAGATGAAAAGAGAACTGAAAAAACATCAGAGAAGCTATGGATAAAGTAACAGATGAATCCAAGAAATTGAAAGACAAAGTAAACACGATAGAAGGGAAAGTGGATGAAATAGAGAAAATAACAGTTATCTTGGAAGAAAGCAGAGAACAAGAATTGGATGAACTAGCGCTTCAGGAAATGAAATGGAGAGAAAATTGTGTAAAGATAAGAGGTCTAGAAGAGCAACCAGAGGAAAATTTGTACAAATATCTTATACCGAAGTTGGCCAAGTTTATGGGGAAAACCAAATCCCAATTTGATTGGGAAATTGACAAAATATACAGATTATCTTCTAGAATTGCTAAATACAAAAATCTGCCCAGGGACATTGTTATATACTTTGTTCATAAGAAGATCAGGGACCTATTCATACAAAGAAATTTTGAACAAAAATTTGAAGTTGAGGGCAATGATATCCTGATACTTAAGGATATCCTTACCCGGATTCTCAAAAAGAGAAGGAATTATAGAACCTTTACAGAATTGCTGAGACAGAATGGGATCTGTTACAAATGGGAAAAATAGAAGGAGTCTCCTTCAGATTTAAGCAAAGGAAATTCAGATTACCATCATTGCACAAAATAGAAGAATTCATGGAGAATACAAAAAAGATTTAAAATAGGAGAACAAAGATACACAAGAACAAAAACAACAAGCAGAAGCAGCAGGAGGAGCAGACCTAGATGGAGAAGAAAAGAAGAAGAGGAAGAGGTGAAAGAGGAATTTCAGAAAGAAGAAGGTGAACAATCAGAGGATGAATCATCTTCTGGAAAGTAAGAGAATACAGAACATATAAAGTGTAAACATTATTAACAGACAACAAAATGAACTTAAAGATTTTGACTTGGAATATCAAAGGACTAAACTCTCCAGAGAAAAGGAAAAAAATCTTCCACTTGTTGGGAAAGAGGAAATTGGACATAAGCTGTCATCAAGAAACTCACATCAAAGAAGAAGATAAACATCTACTTAAGAATAAGAAATTAGGTAAAGATTACATATCAGCCACAAAGAATAATAAGAAGGGGGTGGTTATTTATGCAACTCATAGAATCCACTCACAAGAACTATATAATGATCCAGAAGGCTGGTTTATGATAATAGAGGCTAACATCCAAAACAAAAAAAACACTAATCCTTGGATTATATGCACCTCTGGAAACAAAAAAAATATATTTTATCAAAAATTAATGGAAAAACTCTTGGACTTTGACCATGATAGATTAATCTTGTGTGGCGACTGGAATGGAGTGATCTCTCCAGCTTTAGACAGGAAATCTACAAAAACAATTAAAAGGAGACAAGGCAAATTACCTAAAACGTTTGAAAACTTAATGGACAATTTCTCTTTGGTGGATGTATGGAGATTTAAGTACAATGAAGCTAAAGATTTCACATTTTATTCTGAGCGACATCACTCTTTCCAGTATTGATTTTTTTCTTAATGTCCCAAAATATCTGTAACTCTATCCATAAGATTGACATACTTCCTAGGACTTGGTCAGATCATAATCCTGTCCTTCTTGAATTAAAGGATAGGGGAAATACAGAATTTACTTGGCAACTGAATGACAGTTTGTTGCAGAAGGAAAAGGTAGTACAAAAAGCCAGACAGGAGATTAAATGGTTTTTTTTTTAAAGAAAAACTTAATACAGGAACTGATACGACTATTGCGTGGGACACATTTAAAGCAGTTATGCATGGTTTTTTCATCCAGCAAAACAGTATCTTAAAAAAGAAGAGAATGGAAAAAAACTGAAAAAAATCCAAAAAAAAAAAAAATCAGATCAAGAGAAATGAAACTACAACAAAATCCATATAATGAACTATGGAATATAGCTATAAATGAGAAATTAACAAATATGCTTAAGGGAAAAAAGGAGGGTTAAATAAGAATGTTTTTGGTGAAAAATGGAGTAAATTGTTAGAATTTGTATTAATAAAGGGGAGAGGAAGCAAACCTGAGTTGGAAACAATGGTATTTTGGAAAGAGGGATGAATGTAAAGGGAAGTCCCTTGGTGGAGGGAATCACTGTTATATGTGTTCGTTAAGTTTTATGTATAAATTGTATGTTGTTTAATTTTAAAATTAATATAAATATTAAAAAAATGATAAAGCACTGACAAGAGAAATAAAAATCTTACAAGAACAATTGGCTGAAAATACAATGGAAGAAATACAAAAGAAATTACAATATTTAAATCAAAGAAGCTTCGAACACTTGAATAAATTGGGCAGATGGCTGGCCTACCAATTAAGGGGAAAAAAAGAGAAACAAATCTTGTTAATAGAGTTAAACAAGGAGACCAAATCTACTCAGACCAATCAAAAATAAAACAGATATTCAAAGATTATTATGCAACATTGTACCAAAAGCAAAATGCAACTTTGGGGAATTTACAAGCTTTCTTAAAAGGCCACCCAATCTTGAAATATTCAATCCAGCAGAAGGAAATACTGAACCAACCCGTAACAGTGGCAGAAATCTTTGAAAATATTCAAAAACTAAAAACAGGGAAAGCACCTGGACCAGATAGGTTTACCCTGAAGTTCTGTAAGGTGATGGGGGACCTAATAGTACAGCCATTTAAAAAGACTTTAGAAGCTGTCGCCTATGGTTCCTATCCTCAAACATGGGAAGAGCCCCACATTACATTAATCCATAAGGAAAACAGGGACCCAAGTGAGCAAAAAAATTACCGGCCAATTTCCTTGCTAAATGTGGATTATAAAATTTTTGTGTCCATATTGGCAGATAGATTAAAAAGAGTATTAAAGGATTGGGTCAGTGAGGACCAAAGAGGCTTCTTACTGGACAGATTTATGAACGATAATATAAGACATGTTTTAAACCTGATTGATTATCATGAAAACCATAAACAAAAAAAGTTAGCTTTGATTTTTCTGGACACTGTAGCCCAAATCAAAACTGGACAAACATTTTCCGATTGGATTAAAGCTATATATTATAAACAATTGGCCAAATTAATAATAAATGGGGAAAAACAGATAATATACAGAATTATAAAGGAACAAGACAAGGTTGTCCTCTTTCCCCATTCCTCTTTCTATTAATAATGGACATGCTGAGTAAAAGAATTAATGAAGATGATGAAATAAAAGGAATTAAAATACAAAAAATATAGATACAAATTAAAAATGTTTGTGGATGATTTAGTTATATCTTTGAGTGAACCTCAAGAAGAAATTTCACCTTTAATAAACATTTAAAAAGAGTTTGAATACCTATCAGGATTGAAAGTCAACAAGGATAAAACAATGATCCTTTCCAAAAACCTTTCCAAAGACGAAGAGAAGAATTTGATGGAAAAATCAGGATTTAAGATTGCAAAAACAGTTAAATACCTTGGAGTTTATATTACAAACAACAACTCGGATCTTTCCAACAATAACTATAAAAAACCTTGGACACAAATCAGGAAAGACCTTAACAATTGGCAAAAAATGACTACAACTTTATTAGGAAAAATTAGTATAATTAAGATAAACATCTTGCCCAGAATGATTTTTTTATTTGAAACGATCCCAATAACTATAGTACAGAAAATCTTTAAAGAATGGTAATAGGATATTTCTAAGTTCATCTGGTCCGGGAAGAAGCCAAGGTGAAGATGAAAATTCTTCAGGATGCAAAAGAAAGAGGAGGATTAAATATTCCTAATTTGAAAATATATCATGAGGCAATCCGACATGGATTAATGAATGGACAACATTAGAGAAAAAAAAACTATTGGCAATCGAGGGAGATGGAATCTGTTATGGCTGGCATGCCTATCTTTTCTACAATGAGGATGCAATAAATAAGGACTTCTATAATCATACCATTAGGAAATTGTTAATTAAATGTTGAAAAAATTCAGAAATAGGCTATTTCATCTAATACCACTGTGGGCTTCACCCCATGAAGCACTGCATAATAAAGAGGGAATCCCCACACAACAAAGGCTAAGATATAGAGATATACTGAGAATTGAAGGAGACTACCACAGACTGAAAACCCAAGATGAAATGACAAAGGATGATACAGCATGCCATTGGTACCTATACATGCAGATGAAAGAGAGATAAAAAATGGACCTTATACTGACAGGAATTATGATTAAAAATTGCAATGGGAAACTATTACAGAATTAGGAAATAAGAACATGATTTCAAGATTTTATAAATTACTTCTAGAATGGGATACAGAAGAAGAAATAATTAAACCTAACATGATAGCCTGGGCAAAAAAATATTGGACATACAATAGAATTTGAAAATTGGGAATATATGTGGACTAAACAAATTAAAAGAACATTAAGTCAAAATTTAAAAGAAAAAGTATACAAAATGTATTTCAGATGGCATTTATCACCTAGCAAACTAGCTCGGATGTATAAAGGAGCACAGAGCTCCTATTGGAAATGTGGAGACAAAAATGGAACTTTTTTCCATATATGGTGGAACTGTAGAGAGTCAAATAAATTTTGGAAAAAAGTCCAACAAACAATAGAAGAAATATTGAACATTAAACTGCAATGGAAACCAGAAGTATTTCTGTTAGGAATGATAGAAAACTTGATAGAGAAAGAACACGGGAAAACAATCTTTTACATGTTAGTAACAGCTAGAATTATTTTAATGAAAATGTGGAAAAATAAAGAGTGTCCTAAAGTGGATCAATGGCTTAAAAATTTTTACGAATCCCTAAATTTGGATAGATTAACGACACTACTAAAAGGTGAAACAACAGAAAAATATAAAGAAGACTGGGCAACTATTGTCAGATATTTAACAAATAGATGAGGCAATATAGTAGCAATACAGTAGCGATCTCCTATACTTAAATGAAGAATAATAGAATAATAATACAATAATGAAACAAAGGCTAACAAGAAGTATTTATTTATCTTTATTAGAGCAAAGAACCTAACCTGTGATAGAATCAAATGTGAAGAATATAGAAACCATGGATTTTAAGGTTAAAACAGATGTTCATTAAAGGAAGGAATATATTTGGAGTAGCCAGAAAGGGAGTCAGTTACAATGTATTTTACATACAATAATTTTGGATAATAGGACAGTAAAGTAAATATAAAATATTATAATTATTCAAGGCAAATAGAACATTGTGTAAGTTAAATATAGAAAATAAGCAATGTAATAATGAAACGATGATATGTAAATGTTTTATTACGCTATTTTTAAAAATAAAAATATATTTTAAAAAAACAAGTTAAAATAGCATTAAGAGATGCTTAAATCATAATAAAATAAGAACACTACACTCTCCATTAAAAGCTGTATCCACTGCAACACACTAAAAACCAAAAGCTTTCTTAAATAACAAGGTCTTCACCAACCAGCAGAAAGGTAGCAGGGAGGGGGCCAGCCGAATCTCCCGGGGAAGGGATTCCATAACTTGGAAGCAGCCATCAAGAAGGTGCTCTCTCTCTCTCTCGCTCACTCTCTCATTCTCACCATACATGCCTGGAATGATGGTAGGATTGAGAGAATGCCTTTCCTTGCATATCTTCAAGCATGGGCGGACTCATACAGGTAGACATGGTCTTTCAGATATTATGGACCCAAGCCATGTAGGGTGTTAAAGGTCATAGCTAGCACTTTGAATGTCCTGGCTATGAACTTTAAATAGGTGCCTCACGCATTTATCCCATGGAGGCCAAAGCCCCCCTTTACCAGGTTTCCCCTTAATGTACAAAAAAGTGAACATAGCTGTTATTTTATGCACTTTTATGTTACTGTCTAATTTTGGCCTCTTTCCTGCCAACTTGCTTATACAGCTGTTAAGCTGTCACCACTGGTTTGGATTTTAAACTGTGCTGGCAGTTGTGGAGCAGCAAGAGATGGTCCAGATGCAGTGTGTAGTTTGGTTGTTTGTTTGGGATTATGTGGATTTATCAGGGATCCCTAATTCTAGAACATAAATAGAACAATCTGGGCTGTGTATCCCAAAGCTACCCTCCTTGTAGCCAGTATTTGATATTTTCACTTCATCTCATCATGTACTTCATTTTTAATACAGCCTATTAAATATGGAACATAAGACTCTCCAGGCAGCATGGAATATTCTAAGAAAGCATTGCTCTCAGTCCCTTAAAAAAGCATCTGCAGAGACTGTTGATGTGAACATTTGGATCCAAGCACAGGCAACTTGGAAACTGATTCCATTTACATCAGTGGCACTGATGTTGGTTTTGAGCATCATGTTTGCTGTTCAGTAGCTTCTGAAAAATGAAACCATGTGTGAATTGTGCTTGCATAAAGTGGCTCTCTACATGATTTGCACATAACAAGAGCCCTGCTGCATTAGATGAAAGGTCCAGCCAAGAACAGGATCCTGATTTCCCACAGTGGTCAAGCAGATGCTTCTGAGAAGACCTTACCTCCAGAGATTAGAATTTTTTAGGCCCTTTGTAAGGGCAGACAGCTGCAGCAACAGAACTCCCCTTTATAAAGCAGGATTAGAAACTTGCTTTCTTTTAAAAGTTTAGAAACTACTTCTTGGAGACTTCAATTTCTTAAAATTCTATCTTGAAATAAACTCAAGCACTGGTTTGCCAGATTCAAAGGGGAAGTCTCAAGGAAAGTTCTCTGCATCTCTGGCTCTCCAGGTTGGCAGACACATCTTTGAGTGAGCAGTGCTGGAGGAGGTGAACATTTGGTTTTATTGTGTGAAGTAGCTTTAACAAAGGGGTGGGATTTGTTGACCTGCAACTTCCAGCAGGCCTAGTCACCAAAGCCAATGGTAAGGAATACTAGGAGTTGCAGTTCAACAACACTATGTCTTCATCTCTTTACAGCCCAGGTTGGGTGGATTCCCACATCTTCTTAGAAAAGGGAGTGTAAATCCTTGACTTTTTCATCTTCATATGTGAGGATAAAAAATTATCATAATTTTCAACCTGCTGCAGCAGTTTCTCTCACAGTTTTCACCCCATATCTGAATGACCCAAAGTACTGTGATATAATTATTCTGCAGAGGGAAATGTGCTTTTTGTGCACAGAAAATAGGACATCCATTTTCTGTGCAGAAAACAGATTATGGCACCAAAAAATTGCACAAAATATTTCCTCTCCAACACTTTCAGACATTTGAACACTGAGAGAAAATTGTGCAAAATTTTATTATTCCTTCTGGCAGGGATTTCTGACAGTTGGTAAACCCAGTTTTCAACCTAGGGATTAATAATGATGAATATTCCTTCCATCTCTACTTATGAGAGCTCAGGCATGAGAAAAAAAGCCTAATGTTTTTGAATAACCAGCCTTACAAATGGCTAACCTTTCATGAAGTAAATAGTTTTACTGAGGATTAGAAATATAAAGTAAAAGTTCGCAATGTGGTGATTGAAAATGAAGCAGTGAAATAACCTAGATACACCTATATTCTTAGATGAGCTGAACCATGGATCCTAACAAGAATTACAAAGGTGATCCAGAATGAGACAGACCACAGTTATTCCAGAGACAAAGGTGTGTAGGTGCCCCTCCAGTTCTCTTTTTATACCAATTCATTAAAGATGAGCTAAACCAATTAGGAAAGTATTATCTTCTTTCAATTTCTGTCCACAGCTGGGAGAGATAAAGCCAGTTGTACCTTTCCTATCCTAACTTTCCCAAAATACAGTCTATGGCCTTGAAGTTTAATTGACCAATGTCTGGCTCCATCCACTGGAGTCCATGACTTGTCCACGTGCAGATTATGGATGCCACACCTTCTCATCAGATGGGTTTGGGTGCAAGCCCATAGCTTTTCTTTCCCCCCTCATTCCTTTCCTTTTTTAAAAAAGAAAAAACTTCCAAGAAATAGAAGTACAGTCATCCCTTCGTATTACAGACAGAGCACCACTGCGAAATTGACAAAAAACGGGAATAACCTTCGGCTCCCCACCAATGAGCTGCAAGTATGGGGTTTTTCCCAGCCTTCAGCTCCCCCCAGGGAACCAGAGGCGAGAGGTGGTGTTCCTTCCTCCCCCCTCCTCCTCCCCCTTGGCAGGGCTGGTTGGGAGGTGCATGTAGCATCCAATGTGATTTCCTCCCCCATCATTCTTCTGCATCCTGCTCAGCTCCCAGGCAGTGGATCCGGCAATGCTCAGCTTGCCTTGCCTTCTTGCCCACCTGCCTTCGCCCCCAGGGCTGCCTGAGGCCACCACTGACGACAGGAGCATCGGGCGCTACAGCTGCGGCATCTCCTCTCCTCTCAGGCCATGGCTGGGCAAGTCCACTCCACTGCTGCATCCAAGGATGCCCCTGCCAGCTCGCTCACTCGCCTCTCTGGGGCTGCAGTGTAGGGGATTTGTCAGAGACTCATCTCAGCAGGAGGTCTGGAGAGGAGAGTGAGGTAGCAGCAGATAGAACCCAGCAGGCCTGGTGGAGGTGCAGCCCAGGATGCCTCCACCAGGCCCGCTGGGATGTAGCTTCCACTGCCTTGCTCACTCACGTCCCCGGACCTCCCGCCGAGACAAACCTCTGGCGGAGCCCCTACACTACAGCCCCAGAGAGGTGAGCGAGCAAGGTGGCAGCAGCTAGATCCTGGTGGGCCCTTCCAGACTCCCAAGGTGGGGGCCAGTGGGCTGCTGAAGTGGCTGGATTGGCCCCGCAGCCAGATCACTTCCACAGCCATTCGGCTGAAGCAGCTCTCAGCTGAAGGATGAGGGCAAGGACTGAGCAAACCCCCTTGCTAGGGGTTTGCTCAGAGCTTGACCTCATTATTTGGCTGAGTGCTGCCTCTGCTGAGTGGCTGCAGGGCCAATCCAGCTGCTTCAGCAGCCCACCCCCCACTTCAGGAGCCTGGAAGTTGAGTCCAAATCACCCCTGCAACCACCCTTCCGCAGCTTCGGCCAAGTGCTGCTTTGGCCAAGTGGCTGTGGGGCCAATCCAGCAGCTTCAGCAGTCCACCCCCACCTCAGGAGCCTGGAGGTTGAGTCCGAATTGCCCCCATAGCCACCGTCCTGCAGCTTTGGCCAAGTGCTGCTTTGGCTGAGTGGCTGTGGGGCCAATCCAGCTGCTTTGGCAAATCCACCACCCACCTCGGGAACCTGGAAGTTGTGTCCGAATCGCCCCCACAGCCACTCTCTGGCAGCTTCAGCCAAGTGCTGCTTCAGCCGACTGGCTGCAGGCCCAATCCAGCCACTTCAGCAGCCCCCACCTCCCACCTTGGGAGCCTGGAAGTTGAGTCTGAATCACACCCACGGCCACCCTCCTGCAGCTTTGGCCGAGTGGCTGCGGGACCTATCCAGAAGCTTCTTTTTTTTTTTTTAGTTATTTATACCCCACTCTTCAGCCACAAGGCTATCAGAGCAGCTTACAAACTGTTTTCAGCAATAGCAATTTATACATCTACACTGCATTAATCAGTTTCCAATGTGTGTTAGCTAATTGCCCTCACAAGCCAGGTACTTTGGCATCCCACCCACCCCCATCTTGGAAGCCTGGAAGTTGACTCCGAATTGCCCCCATGGCTACCCTCCTACAGCTTCAGCCAACCCTCCTACAGCTTCAGCTCCAGCCACTTTGGCAGCCCACCCCCCCACCTTGGTAGGAGTGGATCACCCTGTGACTGGATCACCCCTGCAGCCACTCAGCCAAAGCAGTGGAGAGTGGCCACTTGACAGAGATTTCCCCCATTACCAATTACCTCTGACACTTGACATGCCAACCTGTGACAAAGCTGTGACAAAGATAAATGCATGCTACAAAAGTCTTAACCTATAACTATTTATACACACACACACACACAGTTGTCCCTTCATATTGCTGAGGTTTGGTTCCAGGACCTCCTATGGATACCAAAATCCGTGAATACTCAAGTCCCATTATATGCAATGGCATAGCAAAATGGTGTCCTTTATATAAGATGGCAAAATCAAGGTTTGCTTTTTGGATTATTACTTTTTAAATAATATTTTCAAGCCATGAATATTTAAATCTGTGGATATGGAGGGACAACTCTCTGTGTGTGTGTGTGTGTGTGTGTACTGTGTATGTATGGTGGGTGGGTGAGATTTGGCTCCTGAAGAGCCACTGGCTGAACCAGCATGGGGGCTGGGTTATATAACCGACCGTTGTGCCATAAAGCAACTGCCATAAAATGCCGTAAAGCTGTTGTGAAAGACTGCTGCAAATTGAAAAATTGCTGCAAAAGGCAGAGATGTCTTGCAGCCCTCCAGGCAACCAATCAGGGCAGCGGCCCCAAAACCAGGAGTTGGGTTGCAACCTCCAGTCCTGGATGGGGTCACGCTCTCCGTTAAGGACTGTGTTCGCAGTCTGGGGGTGCTCCTTGATTCATCGCTTCAGATGACGAGTCAGGTGAATGCGACAGTCAGGAGCGCCTGTTATCAGCTTCGGCTGATAAGCCAGATGCGCCATTTCCTGGAAGTAAAGGACCTCGAGACTGTGGTGCACGCGCTGGTAACCTCTCATCTAGATTTCTGCAATGCGCTCTACATGGGGCTGCCCTCATGCTTGGTCCAGAAATTTCAGTTGGTACAAAATATGGCAGCCAGAATGGTCTCGGGAACATCTCGGAGAGACCATATAACTCCAGTGTTAAGATCTCTCCACTGGCTGCCTATCAGTTTCCGGGCCCAGTATAAGGTGTTGGTTATTACCTTTAAAGCAATAAAAGGCTTGGGTCCAACTTATCTCCGGAACCGCCTCCTCCCATACAATCCTCCCCGCGCACTCTGGTCCTCAGGGAGGAATTTGCTTCAGCCACAAAAATCTAGGCTGTCTGCAACCTCCCAGAGGGCCTTTTCGGTAATCGTCCCCAAATTGTGGAATGACCTGCCGAACGAGATCCGTCAGATAACAACCCTGAGTAGCTTTAAAAAAGCACTAAAGACGGATCTCTTTCGGTAGGCCTTTCCTAATTAGATCCCGTCCTCAGGGGATCCTGGCTTCTTTTAGTCCGCTGGACAATTATAGTATTTTATTGTATTTATTGTTTTTAATTGTGATTTTAGATCAGTTGGTTTTAATTTATAATTGTTTAATATTTTTTATGGGGGAGGGTGGGGTGGGGGGTGTTTGGGGATTTTATCTGTATTGTATTTTAATTTTTGTAAGCCGCCCCAATTGTTTTAACAGAGGGGCGGGGTATAAATAAATATTATTATTATTATTATTATTATATGTTCAAAATTGACCCATTCTGCATGACCCATAGGCAAATGCTTCCATTTAACCAGATACTGCAAAAAAAACCTGTGCACCCAAGAGTCCAGCACATCAGAGATTTCAAAGTGTTGATCATTGTCCACCATGATGGGGGGGGCGTCATCTCAGGAACTCGATGACGTTGATCTGGAGGGCACGCAGGTTTGAGCAAACTAGAATGAAACGCAGGGTGGACGTTACAATACAACTTGGGCAAGGACAGCTCAAAAGCCACAGGGTTGATTTACCTAACAATAGGGAAAGGTCCAATGTACTTAGGCCCCAACATTTTTGAGGGCTGCGGGCTCTTTAGGAATTTGGTGGAAAGATATACCAAGTCCCCCACCATGTACCACAGGGTAGGGTCACATTTTTTGTCAGCGTACTCTTTGTAGCGGGCTTTTGCAAATTCCAGGGCTGACACAACTCTCGGCCATGCGTCCTTGATTTGTGCACTCCACTGAGTCACCGGAACTGGGTCTTTGGAAGTCCCCTCTCCCAAAGGCAGAGGGTCAAATTCTTGTCCTGAAACAATTTTAAATGGGGACAAGCCTGTGCTTTGATGTATGGCATTGTTGTATGCCACCTCTGTGAAGGGTAATAGGTCAACCCAATCAGACTGCTGGAAGTTGACATAACACTTTAGATACTGTTCCAAAAGCTGGTTCATATGTTCACTTTGGCCATCACTTTGTGGATGATGGGAGCTGCTCATCCCCAGCTCAATTCCTAACAGTCTTGTAAATGCCTTCCAGAACTGGGAGGTGAATTGACCTCCCCTATCTGAGATGATCTTGTCAGGAATCCCATGTAGCCTATAGATGTGTTGTACAAATAGCTTAGCCAGCTAGGTGGCAGTCGAGAGTTTCTTGCAGGCCACAAAGTGAGCTTGCTTGGAAAACAAGTCAGTCACCACCCAAATAACTGTCTTTTTCTTACTCTCTGGCAACTCAACAATGAAGTCCATACTAATGACCTCCCAGGGTTTAGTGGAGTTGGTAATGGTAGCAGCAAGCTTTTTGGTTTTCCTCCGGCCTTTTTTGCCACCACACACGTATGACACCCCTTTACATACTCCTCCACCTACTTCCACATTTTGGGCCACCAGAATTGCCATTGTGTTAAGTATAACATTTTCATATACCAAAAGTGACCTGCCCTCTTCACATCATGGCACTGTTTTAGGATGACAGTTCTCATAGCCTCAGGGACATACATGTGTTCCCCCTTCCAAGCCAAACCTCCTCGCAGAACTACCTCCCCTTTGTGAGAAAGAAACCAGGGGTCATGGGACAGAGCAGCCACCATCTGAGCCTGCCACCCACCCCCAATGTCCTCTGTGATGAGAGGGGAAGGCTCCAAGGATGATGGGGCCGACGCCATACTGGGGGTCACACCCTTTGCGGGCAGCCCGTCAGGCTCTCCTGCTAAGCCTCATTCCGGGCCCAAAGAGAGGCCGGCAGTGGTCTCCTGACGTTTGGCTTGGCTGCGTGTGAGAACTTCCAATCCCAAATGGGAGGGGGAGAAGACAGTGTCTATCACCTCCTTCCGCTGACTGTCATGTTGAGGGAGCCTGGACAAAGCATCAGCTAAGAAACTCTTTTTTCCCGGGAGAAACTTCAGGTTGAAGTTGAACTGGTAAAAGAAACTGGCCCACCTAATCTGTTTAGGGTACAAGCACCATGGGGTTTTCAAAGCCTCCAAGTTCTAGTGATCTGTCCAAACCTCAAAAGGTTGGGAAGATCCTTCCAGCAGATGGTGCCTAGTTTCTAAGGCCAATTTGATCACCCCCGCCTCTTTCTCCCACACTGGCCAATTTCGTTCAGTTGCACTGAATGTCTTTGACAGATATGCACAGGGTCTGAATTCCCCCCTTCATCCCACTGTAACAAAACACACCCCATCGCCACGTCAGAGGCATCCACTTGAACCACAAAAGGCTGTTAGGGGTCGGGGTGTTTAAGGATGGGTTCAGAGGTGAAAAGCTTCTTCAGCTTATCAAATGCCCTTTGGCATTTGTCAGTCCACACAATCTTTTGGGAAAGCTTCTCTTCCTTCCCCTTCCCAGTTCGTTTCTCCCCCCACACACACCCTTGGTTTTCAACAAGTCAGTCAAGGGCAAGGCAAACTCAGCAAAGTCAGGGATGAAGGAGCAGTAAAAGGTATTGTATTTTAATTTTTGTAAGCCGTCCCGATTGTTTTAACAGAGGGGCGGGGTATAAATACATTTTATTATATTATTATTATTATTATTATTTAAAAAGCTATCAATAAATGTATCTTCTCCTGACTTAAGAAGTGCCACCTCCTCTTTGCCATGCTTACTGCCTCTTCTCTACCCTCTGACTTTTCAAACTCCTCAATGTACTACTTTAACTCTCCCCTCCACTTCCTACCACACTTTCCATCTCTCCTCTGGAAACTTTTAAGATGTTCTGCTCTCAATTCTCAGAGGTCTTTCTGCCAACCTGCTGCATCAGAGAAGTGCTGGTAGCCAGGCAGCTCCTAGTGGTGCTCTTTGAACATTTGCTCTTGCTGCTGTGATCAAAAGAAGTAAGTGCAAAGAGTGGAGAGGTGGGTGGATGGAATTAAAGAAATAAAAGGAGAAAATGATAATAATAGGGGAGGAAAGAAACTTGCAATAGTAGTAGTGAAAAATAAATTAATGCCTTACTGGAGGAAAATAAATTAATAATTTTATTTGTTAATTAATGCATTTCTTTCAACTAATTAGTTGGGTGCTGCTAATTAATTAAAAGACAACCACTGAGAAAGAAGTGTAAGAAATCCAGTGCTTGACTACATCCTTCCATGGCAATAAAAACCTGCTCTGGGATATCTCCCAGCCCTCCAAATTAAATTTTTAGGTTACGTGGATTTCTGTAAGAGGGGGCCCTCTCCTGCTTCAGCTGGTTGAAGTATTAGAGAAAGTAAAGTACAGCACAATAGTGCTGAAAAATAAATCAATATATTACTGAAAAGGGGAAACAATGAACATTAAAAATACAGAACACAAGGAGCTACCTGAGATTAAAGTGGCCCCTAATTCAAGGGCGATTCTCTGATGAGTTAGTTTATCAAATTTGTTTTGTCAGAACTTTTGTTATCATAGAAGATGAAAGTATTGGACCGGGTCCAGTTTAGGGTAAATTAATTTAGTGGTCAACCAGCTCTCAAAAGAAGGAGGCCCAATAAAGTTTCTTGAAGTGGTGTTCCAAAACTCTGGTTCAGATTGTAGTCTGGTATGTCTGCCAGATGACAAGAGAGGGACTAAGTCACTGGTCCTTGCTATACAGGACCAAATTTCCTTCCATACTCAGTGCTAACATGCAACACAGGCTGGGACGTTGAGTTGGCCATCTTTCAGACTATCCAATGATAGGTTCCTCTCCCTATGGTGTCTCAAAAGCCAGTAAACTATAGCCTATAAAAAGGTCGGTTTTATGCCAACGCTGGCTGTGTGAGGTTACCGCTCCCCAAATAGGCACAGTAGAAACAAATAACTACACCACTCAAAACTGCAATGCTATGATTGAATGCTTTGTTTCTTTTGCACCTTATTCAAAACATTGTCTTTCAGTATATGAAAACTTGTTGGGAGGTCAATTATAAACACAGTACACACTACCTCACCTGCCTCTGCTTTTTGGCAAGTTGAAAGACTGAGCATCATTTTATCTTAAGCCAAATGAAAAATTCAAGGAGATTTTCAACATGTAACAGGTTCAGGCTTTTGATTATGAAACTTTCAGCTGGCATGGTATTTCTAGATGAATGGTATGCTTAATCCATCAGAATGGGAGCTTGCAAATAGTTTAAACTTCCAAGCACGCATACTCTCCCTCCGCTATCAACAGATGACACAGAGGAGCTTCTGCTTTACTAGCAACTGCCAAGAGCATTGTAGGGTGCCTGAAATATTGTGTGCCTGGTTCAGAACTGGTGGGAGAGAGAATGGCTTGACAGGTTTTTGATGTGGCAGTGCATAGATGCTCCACCAACAGCACAGGTATGAACGTCTTCATTTTTTTTAATGGCAGACTACATATGCAACACAAATCTGTCATCATGCACATGTACAGAAGTGGGAGAGTAAACTCAGAATTGTAGATTAATAGGCAGAGAACTATATTGTGTTTCCAGAACAAGTCAGCATTTTCTCCCCCAGAGGAATTGAGTATGTTTCTATGAAATATGCCCCAGGCTCAACCCTGGCATTTCTAGATAGGGCTGAGACTCCAGACTGAAGCCATAGACTCTGCAAATTAGCCATGGGTGTAATTCTTCACTAGTTTTGTTCTTGAAGGTAGCCACAAATAATATCATCTATGTTCTTCCCACTGCAAGAAAGTCTTCAAACAGCACACAGTTTTTGAAGGCTATTTGAAATTTGGGCAATATTAGCACATGGTCATTTTGCACAGAAAACATCACTTTCTGTGGGGAAAATATTTCCACACAGAAATATTAATTCCTGCACAGAAGGTGCTGTTTTCTGCACAAATCAACCATGCGTGAATTTTATGCAGAACAAATGCCCAATTATAGCATTTTTTGCACAGAAAACATTTTCTGCACAGGAATTAATACTTCTGCATTGAAATATTATTTTCCATTTAAGAGAATGTTGTTTTCTGTACAAAACAATCATGTGCTCATTTTGCACAGAATAAGTCTTGAACTGCTAAGATTAAGTCCAGGACTCTTCTCATCAGGGTTTCTCAGCACTCAAAAAAAAAAAAAAAAAAAAAGAGAGAGAGAGAGAGAGAGAGAGAGAGAGAGACAGAGAGAAGTTTTTCAACCATTAGATGAATATTTTGGAATATTCTTACCATCTCTAAAATTAGCACATTTTGGTATCAGCACATACCAAGGTTGAGGAATTTTGGGCCCTCCTGAAATTCTCACCAATAGCTCTATTATATCTATTTAATATGGAAAAAGGAATTGTGGGTATTCCAGTCCAAAACATTTGGAGGACAAGCAGCTCCCCACCTTGTAGACAATTCTGAGTTAGGTGGGAAAATGAGTCAGTATTGGGCAGCTTCCTGTGTGGTAGTTTGACATATAAAATACAATAAAGTAGTCCCACAATTAAATGTAGGCATAGAAACAGCAATATATAGCTTCCTTAACCACCCAGCTACCAAGAACAAGTGTTATTTCAATGGACGGTCCCTATTCAATGAAGGATGTAAGCTGTTCAAATTTTACTACCCTTTGCTTCATGAATCTTACGGAGTAAACTCTTTCCTATGCAAGTTCCTTATACAATTTGCTAAATCTTTTAAGTGTCACAACATTGCTGCTTTTGCTATGAGAAAACAATGATTGGGGTTTTTTTGCCTTCGAGTAAGTTCCAACTTATGGTGACCCTTTCATAGGGTAGTGCCAAAATTGATTCTGAGGAAGTTTGCATTGCTTTCTTCTAAGGCTGAGAAAATGTGACTTTCCTAAGGTCACTCAGTGGGTCTGCATGGCTGAGTGGGGCTTTGAACCATGATCTCTCAAAGCCCTAGACCAACACTCAAACCATAACAGCACGCTCATGGCCACAGTGATTACTGTTCGGAATATTGTAATCAAATGAGCGAAGTGGTACATCATGGACTTCGAAGAGTGGACTATACATATGTCCTTCAAAATCTCACCTCTTCTTCTTGATACCCACTGTATCAGCTGTATAACTGGAAAATGGTAGGGCTACCCTTGAAGGGTATCCCTGATCTTTGAAGGGAAACTGAAGTGCCAAAACAAGTGGACACAGAACATCTTAGTCTTAATGAAGCATAGTTGGGTCCTGTTGAGGCCTGGCTGAAGGCGTATTTGCCCAAGCCATCCAAGTCAAGGTGCATAGCACCAAAAGGTAGTCAAATTATTCATGGACCAAAACCCAAATTCACACTGAAAATTCTGGACACAGCTACTTGAGAGTTAAACTCCATCAAACACTGTGGAAATTACATATCACTGAACACGCACAGGACTGGCCATTTCTCAGACTGCTGGCCTTTCTTCTATTCACTCTTCCATGCATGAAACTTTGTTTTATTTCTTCTGAATTCAAGATCATTCAAGCTTTGGGGGGAAATGCAGAGGAAACAGCAACAGGAATAACAGACAACCAGCAATAACCAAAACCTTGATGGAAATAAGTTCTTTTCTACATTCTGGCAGAGCAGAATGACATATTAAATAAGACTTTTCCTCTTCCTGAGGCAGATGGGTCCTATTTTACCCCACAAAGCTCTGGGTCACTGTAGAGGGTAATAGATAGATTTTCTCTTCCTGTGATAAAACCAAAAAGAATCCTTTGATTCATAAATACTGATATCTAAAGAATGAGAACTTGAAGAGGGTTTTTCAGAGGAGGAAATAATTAAAGATCCTATCTCCTAGAGTTTTAGTTCCCTTACAGAGATGCTTTTATTGAATTATTAGCAGCTTCTGGATTATCCTAAACAGTAACCTTTCTGATACAGAACATTTTGAGTGCTGATTTTTAATTATGAATAGCTGCACCACAGAACAGTTCTATTAAAATGGGGAGAAAGTCATCAAAGCCTATTGGCCTTTTGTTGTTTGGGACTTTCATCCAGTCACTTTTCAACAATCCTCTGTAGATTGCTCCTTCTGAGGACACATTCTTACCTATATGGTGCAGTCATAGTGCTGGGGTAGAAAATAACTACTGTACAATTTATAGTCAAGACATTTCAGATCAGACACCCACTTCCTATTGCCATGCCTGCTATTTGCAACAGAAAGAATTGTCCTATTATGATTGAGAATGTAGTAGGGTAAAAGGATTAAACTCCCCACACCCAAGTGTAGTAGCTCTGGTAGCAATAGTATGGGGAATCAGGGGAGCCACACAGGAGGCCTCAAAGGGTTCTATGTGGTCTGAGAATCAAGGGCTGCTCACCTCTGCTCTACACCAAAGGTGGGGAAAGAATGCATCCACTGAACCGCATTTTTGTAGCCTCCAAGTCCTATGTCAGTCCCCTGGAACCTTCCAATTTTTAATTGTTGAGGGGTGTTTTTATTCTCCGTCACCAAAAATGCATGGAAAAGTCATGCATACATGGCAGTTTGGCTTCCTCCATCTTTGGAGCCCTCCCTCCCAAAAATATTGATTTGGGGGCTACAACTATGGGTTTGTCTATATGGGCAATAAAACCAATACTAACTCTGTATTTGTGGCACAGCTGACACATGGCATTTATGAAGATGTGCATTTTCATTGGCATTTCTGCAGGAAACCCCAGATTTGTAAGATTTGCAGTTTTCTCCAGATTTGAGGGGAAAACCCAGATTTTTGGCTGTGTGGTAATAATAATAATAATAATAATAATAATAATAATAATATTTTATTTCTATCCCGCCCCTCTGCAACGCAATCGGGGTGGCTTACAATATAAAAACTCCATAATCACAATACCCTAGCCCACCCACCCCTTAAAATAATATTAAATTATGAAGGATTAAAAACATACAATAATTAAAAATATATATACCACATTAGAAGAAAAAATTAAAACATACAATAGCCTAGGATGGTCCTCTTTCTTGCAAGGCATGTTCAGATGTACTGGTGCAAAGCCAGGGATGGACTTCCAGAGGATGGTATTCTGTTCTGGTACTTTTTAAAAAACTTTTTTTTTAAAAGTGTGCACATATAGTACACTGGGACCATGTATATTTGTTAAGTTGCATACATAAGAGAACAGAAAACAAAACAAAACACTGGAGCAGCCCTGGCCTATGTGGCCAGAAATAGTGCAATGTATAGGACATGTGATCAGTGTAGGCCTACCCTTTCACTCCAACACAACTAACAGTGTGGCAGGATACTCTTATCTACAACTGGAAAAGCCTGGTGAGTGTGGTGTTTATGGGGCCACTGCAAATAGAGGAAATGCTCTCCATCTACTAGGTAGGTGTGGGGTTCCCTGCCCTTGTAGTCAAGCCCTAAGTGAAATAAGGGATAGGATTCTTGTTCCTTTAATGGTTGCGTAGGTGAGGGAATTTCAGCAGATGTTGATTGTCACATAAGCAACACCTCCCCTTGTTCATTGCCACACAAGTAGCACCTGCTGAAATTCCCCCTTCTATATGACTGTTAAAGGGCCAGTAGCGATTTTAGCTGCAAACTGCCTGAAAATGGTGACCAGAAGTGATGTGGTGCCACTTCTGGTGTCCTGCAATGTACCAGGGTAGCCTCTAGAAGGAGACTGCCCAGTTGTGGCCTACACTGTGGTCCTGAACTAGCTTGTTCCCCTTGAACCAGTGATTTAAAAACCAACAACTATGCACATGGCGAACTATGTGACAAGTGTTCCATCTATTTTGTCCCATAGGCTTCTTTAGAATATATTCCAAAGTATATGAATAACCACAAAGAAGACACTAATGTAGTCTTTGTTGGTATTTTTAAATCTCAGGAGTAGGCACAACTCTGTTTGTTGTCGTGTGCCTTCAAGTCATTTCCAATGCTAAGGTGAAACTATCATGCAGTTTTCATGGCAAGACTAGTTCAGAGGGGCTCTCCCTCAGCCTTCCTTTGAGGCTGAGAGAGTGTGACTTGCCACAGGTCACCCAGTGGGTTTCCATGGCCAAGCAGGAACTTGAACTGTGGGCACAAGAATAGTAATCCAATGCTCAAACCACCATGCCACGCTGACCCTCTCTCATATATTTTTTATCAATAGACGTATAGGTGAAGCTATAACTAGAAGCTTACAAACATTGCTTTTTGAGATCACTACTCCCAGGATCCCTTACAGTCATGCCTATGCTGGCTGGGAGAATTCTGGAAGTTGTAGTCAACAAAGTAATGTTTAAATGTGCTCATATAGATATAATGTGTTTGTAAAAGCTACACTGGAAACACTTGGGACAAAATTTCTAATTTAGAAGATGGAGTAAAATACAGATATATATATCTCATGACTCAAGCATTAGAACTAAGAGTTAGTGAAGAAGACAAAAAGAAAAGATTAATCCTTATTCTCGTATCTTGCAAAAGCCTTATTCCTTCAAGATATCCTCAAAACATATAAACCAAATTGACATTTTCTTGATGAACCACCAATGAGTATCACCAAGGCTGAAATGGCATAATTTGGCAGGGCACCATATGTTGTTGGTTTCAGGGTGAATAAGATGGAGCTGTAAATCTAAAGTAGTTAATTTAGCAGATAGAAGATGATTTTGCCATTTACTCCTCTCAACTGGACTACTTGAATTCAAATTCCACCTCCTGTGAATAACATCTGTGGACAGAGATTGCTGAAACTTTATTGTAGAATGAAATAAAATTCTTTTCTATCTTTATTGCTGAATCCCATTTTACCTGTTACTCTTCTTTCTTCTTCTGTCATGCTCAGTCTTCCCTTCTTCATTACATATAACAGACATCCCCTCCTGGATCTTAAAGAATGGTAGATCCAGGGGAGGTGTTTTAACGATGGGCATGGAGATGAGCACAGGGGTTGGTCAGGGCATGGCTATGCCCTGGCTAGGAGGAGACAGGGGCGGGGCTGAGGCAGGGCCGAGACATGTGATGGATTAAGGCAGCGTGGCCGCAAGTTTTTCTGATTTGGTCTGATATCATTCCACGACTCTCTTACCCGGGTGAAGGGGCCCCTAAGCTGTTGGACATTGCCCGCAAGAAGGTGAACAAGGCTGTTTACCGGGCAATGGATGAAGGCCTTGGCCATTTCATCCAGTACCTGGCCATTTCATACAAATGCCCGGAACTTTATAGGGTTGACAGGGTCCACTTATCAGACATGGGGATCCAGCTTTTTCTTGAGGGTATGCGACGAGGGGTGAGGGCTGTATTAGCCTCCTGTGTGGGGGATAGGGGCTAAGTAGACACTTGCCCCTATCTATGGCAGGGAGTGGGAAGACAATGATCTGGCGTTCACCTATGGCAACCTCAAATTGAGTGGAAGGATGGCCCTCACTGAACTGTACCAGCGTCTTAATGGATGGGGTGCAGCAAGGTAGGCTATCCTTAGGGCCAGCATCGGGTTGCGGTCTTTTGCAGAAGCGACATGGCTTAAGGATTTGCTGCCTGGTGCAGGGCCCTCCAGCGGATGGTGCCCAAAGGGAACCCCGGACACTGGGATCCCCATTGGGGCTCAGGTGAGTCACCCAGGGATGCTGGGAGTTAGGTCACCTGTGACCAACTGCCCAGCTAACCCCGCAAGGGATCTCCCCCTTTACATGTTTGCATACCCCAAGAAATATTCAATAAATAGGTAGATATCAATAAAGTGGCCCGTATTTCAACCCAATCTTCTGTGTCTGGTATTGTTATTTCATGCGTCAATCATTAACCATAGCTAGCTGCTTGTCTTGGTAATGTGATCTTTAAAAAAGAAAGTTTTGCTTCATTTTTGTCAATGAAGTGGACTATAGGAAGGTTGTGTGCTGACCATCTGTTACTAGACTATTGCCCTGTCCCTCTCTCTGTTTCTTTTGAAGAAGCCAACTAAATGTCTTAAGAATTTTTTTAAAAAAGTAAGAGGGTAAAGGCATTACAGTTTTTCCTGCACAGTATGGAGTACAGCTGACTCATCCTGTTAAAATGCATAAAGAATAAATTGGATGGAACTAGCTGTTAAGGATCTGATTCATGTACTCATTCATACGTTCCTTCCAGTACTGAATGCTGAAGTCCTTCCTGTTTAACAAAGTTTTAAATCACCACTGAAAAAGCCTCATTTTCTCTTTGTGTTATTTATTTATTAGATTTGTATCTTCCCACTTTTCCTAGAAAATGGAACTAAAAAATACAATGCATTAGAATACAATGCAATTAAGAGGTAAGCTGCCAAAGGTTCACTATAACATTCCTCATTCATGAATATAAAATGAGTAAAAGTGCATAGCAGGAATGAATAAACATAGAAACCCATAGAGTTTCCTTCTCAGCTGCAAACCTCATCCTTCATCAATAAAAATAGTTCTCAACTTTAAGCTGGAATTCTGATATAACTTTTCAAAATCTGTGGGTGTTACTTTTGTGAGACTCTGCAGTCTAAGGAGGAAAAACATGTAGCCCTCTAGATGTTTTCAGACTGCTACTCCCAGAAGCAGTAAACAGCAGGGTCAATGGTAAGGGCTGAGGGGAACTGTAGCTCAACAACATCTAGAGGGCCACATAGTTCCCACCCAGGTACAATCGTTTCCCACTAACCACTTGTCTAGGGTATGTCCACACTGTACCGTTATAGTAGTTGATACTACTTTAGTAGCCATGGTGAATCCTGATGAATCCTCTACTAGAGAGACCTCAGGGGAATGGATTAGAGCTTTCTAGCAGATGAATTCTAAGTACCTGAGCAAACTACCAGCCCCAGAGAACTAATTCAAGGGTAGCTGTGTTGGTCATATAGCAAAATACAGTACAACAAATTCCAAAATCCACAAAACAGAGATGCCATTTTTTCCTTCTCCTGATTTTTAACACCTGTGTCTGGTGAAAAACCCAATGGAGCTTGCATGATGTACAGTATTTCATGCTTATTAGCTGGCCCAATAAAGGTATTACTGTTCTGTGGTTTTTGAAATCTCTTATATTTTGCTGTATGGCCAACATGGCTACCCTTGAATATGTTTTCTGGATTTGATGATACTGAATTTAGCCACAACAGGGGCCATACTCCTAAATACAACAAATTCTTTAAAGAAGAGGGAGCCAAGGGACTGGGACTTAACTCTCTGAGATTTCGGCTTCCAACAAAAGTAAAACTTTCCCCTTAGGACTACTTCCTTGGGGAAACCTTGGCAAATTTTACCTATACAACACCTCCACCCCCCAGATGCAACAGTACGGAGGCTTCTTGAGAAATTCAATGTTCTCTGCCTAAGAAAGGGACAGGTAGCCTCACACAGGACAGAAACAGCCTGAATTTCAAGGGAAGTTACTTTTTCTGTTGGTAATGAAGTTGAAATTTTATTGTCTAGTTTTTATGGCTCTTTGTTTCCAAGTTTCCACATGGTCAAGAAAAGGAGTGACCTCTACCTGCACTGAGATCTCTCCAGACCATCTTAGAAGCTGACAACAGAAGTAACATCTGAGACAAAATGTAGGCCTGTGACTCTAACATCAACACTTTTCTTCTTCTGTATGATTTTTAAACATCTTTGCTTGATGAAGAAGCCAGTGGAGCTTCTCAAGCTCGCATGATGAATTTTGTGATTTTAGTTGGCCCAATAAAGTTATCACTGCTTTGCAGATTTTGGAATTTGTTGTATTTTACTAATCCCATGGTTCCATATGCTGGAACCATGGCAGTTAAGGTGGCATCAACACTTGTAATTGTGTAGTATGGATACATTGTGGTGCTTATTATTTTCCTAGGTGTTCTAGCACAAGACATGATTGGCTGATTAGATTTATCTACTCTGCAAAAAAATTACATTTATTTTCTTCTCTTGTTGTGTTTTATTTCTTTATTCCTGTGATAACAGGCTCTGCCATTGTCTTAGACATCACAGCGGAGAGGTGTGGGCTTACGTACTTCCAGGTAAGTGGCAGGTTAATGATATGAAGGAGTTGATTACATTGACTAGGGAAGCATCACTTAGGAGTGGCAGAAACCACTAGAAACAATGGGAATGACCAGTGTGAGAGAAGTTGAAAGTTTCCAGACAGGTTGAAGTGTGAGGTTATAAGAGCATTTTGCCATGAGATGTCAGGGAGACTTTTGGAATAGATGGAGAGGCAGAAGAGCTTTCTACTTCACCATTCTTAGGGAAGCCTGTTTATAGGCTGGACAAGGACATCCAGGATCCACCTTCCCATGAGCATTCACAGACCCAGAATACCAACTGCAGCATGAGTATAATAGGAATGAATAATGGTTATATTTATTCCTTTCTAACTCCAGCTGAATATGATTTAAGAAGGGGAAAATCTCCGCAAACTTAGAGGTAGTAAAGGGGAAAGTTAAAAACTTCACTGCATTTCCACTAAGTCACTGAAATGTTGGGGTGCTCACTAGTGCAGAATTCTAACAGAATTCAGAAGTCCCCCATGTCTACTCAGGAATAAAAGATGAGCAAAAAAAAAAAAAAAAGCCCTAACAATGGTGTCCACTTCTGGGCACCACAATTCAAGGATATTGACAAGCTGGAATGTGTCCAGAGGAGGGCAACCAAAATGGTGGGAGGTCTGGAAGCCATGCCCTATGAAGAGCAACTTAGGAAGCTTTGTATGTTTAGCCTGGAGAAGAGGTTAAGCCTGGAGAAGAGGTTAAGAGGTGACATGATAGCCATGTTTAAATATTGGAAGGGATGTCATACTGAGGATGGAGCAAGCTTGTTTTCTGCTGTTCCAGAGACTAAGACATGGAGCAATGGACTCAAGCTACAGGAAAAGAAATTCCACCTAAACATTAGGAAGAACTTCCTGACAGTAAGAGCTGTTTGGAAGCAGAATGCACTGCCTTGAAGTGTGGTGGAGTCTCCTTTGTAGGATTCTCATAAACAGAGGCTGGATGGCCATCTGTCAGGAATGCTTTGACTGTGTGTTCCTGCAGGGCAGAATGGGGTTGGACTAGATGGTTGTTGTGGTCTCTTCTAACGCTATGATTCTATGAATTCCAATATGGTTTTTGTTTAGGTTTTTTTTTAACCAGTTTCTTGCACTCTGATCTCACAGTTTCTCTGGAGGATGGCCTAAAATATTTTAAATAGGTGATTAAACAGAGAAATGTCAATTCATTTTGGCCATCATGCTCTGACAAGTAGGAGGTTATTCATATTATATAAATTTCTGCTTTGCAGAGTACAAACTTGCCATTGTTCTGTCTTCTTTCTTTTTAATGCCGAATTCATCAACCACAACAACTAAGAAAAGAGCTCACGCTACACAAATAAGCTTGTTTCTAAATGATGGCACTGTCTAATGTCGGAATGCCTCCAATTCCCTTTTACTTTATAGACCATGCAGTGCTTCATATCCATCCCCATAAATCTTGCAGAAAAGATTTTAACATCCCATTACTATTGTACTTGAGTAAAGTGTATTTAGTGATCCAGAAAGTTTGTCATTGTATACTGGGTACAGTCCCTCTAACTCTTATCTATCTACCTGCTTCTGCTCACAAAAGTGTATTTTGCTGACTGCAGCAATGATTAGTATATTGTCATATTTTATTCCTGCACAATAAATTCTCACTCACTGAAATTAGTTCCTATAATTAAGTGTTTGAACAAAGCTGAAGTGTACTGAAATGGAACTGGATAGCACTGGGATATGAGCAAAAGAAAGAATCCTTGGACAATAAAAAGTAAGCATGGAGTTTTGGGGAAGTAACACTTCCAAATGTGAGACTAAGAAATTAAAACAGTAGCTGTGGTATAGTCTTTTCAGCATTGGGCTACGACTCAGGAAACCAGGGTTCAAATCCCAACTCAGCCATGGAAACCCACTGGCTGACTGTGGGCAAGTCAAACTGATGACACCCAGATATACTTCTCCATGTCTCGGTCATCAGCTTCGACTTCAGATGGCGTCTCTCCTCTCAATGATTGTCTTAAAGTAGTAATGGACTGGATGAGGAAAAACAAATTGAGACTGAATCCAGACAAAACAGAGGTACTAACAGTTACAGGCCCGAAACCAGGTCTGGGAATACAACTTCCAATCCTGGATGGAACTACACTCTCCTCCAAGGATTGTGTTCGCAGTCTGGGGTGCTCCTGGACCCGATGCTCCAGATGACTAATCAGGTTCATGCGACGGTCAGGAGTGCCTGTTATCAACTTAGGCTGATAAGCTAGCTAAGCCCTTTCCTGAAAACTAGGGACCTCGAAACTGTGGTACATGCACTGGTAACCTCCCGTCTGGATTTCTGTAATGCGCTCTACATGGGGCTACCCTTGTGCTTAACTCGGAAACTTCAACTAGTTCAGAACATGGCAGCCAGGTTGATTTCTGGCGTTTCCAGAAGAGAGCATATAACACCTGTGCTAAAAGCTCTCCACTGGCTGCCTATTAGTTTCTGGGCACAGTACAAGATGTTGGTTATGACCTTTAAAGCCTCTGCTACCAGGCAGATGGGTTCTGAAATCTTTGTCAGCATCATAGTTAATGGTTAACAGCTATTCCGGAGCACAGGAAGGGTTTGTTTGTGTTTAGAAGGAGCTGACATTTTAGCTTGGCAGTTCAAGGCTGGGAGGGAGTAAACTTTCCTGTTACCAGCTTGTTTGTAGTGTTCTCATAGCTATGAGGATGGGGGATGGGTCAGGCCCTTTGTTGGCTGTAGTACTACATAATATAGGCATATAATTATTCACTAATTTCATTCTTGAGGAAAGTAACAAGTAATTTTAACAATTTTCTTCTCTCTGCAAGAAAGCCTTTGAAAACTGGGCAATTTTCCTAATGAGAAGATTCTGGCAAGGAGAATACAAGACTGATAAGAGTCTTCCCAGTTCAGGACATATTCTGTACAAGCTCTGCATGTGGTATTTTTTTGCAAAGAAAGCAGTGTTCTCTGCACAGGAAACAGTATTTTCTGCCTGATATATTATCTTTTTCTGTACACAAAACCCCTCATGTAGAAATTCTGTACATGTCCTGAGCTGCCTTCTATAGACTCAACAGGCAACAGCTTCAGGTTTAAGAAACAGGAAGCTTTATTACAGATAGAGTATCTACAGAGTTAACTAGCTCAAGGTTGTTGCTTAGAATGAGGAACAAAAGGAAATACAGAAATATAAAAGCATTTACAAACAGTCACGCCTGGCATGGCTTTCATCCATTGGTCAGTTTAAACCTTTTACAATCCTTTTCTCGCCCATTGCTTCCTCCAGCCCACACACATCTTTGTTATTTTGAATTCTTTACCATTTGGTCTGTTTCCAGCCATGCTAGTTGTTCACACCTTTACCATTACAAACAGGGGAATTCAGAAAGGCAATTCAGCTCTCATGTAGGCAGAGGCAAAGCAATGCTACCTT
Source organism: Gambelia wislizenii (assembly GCA_030847615.1). Lineage (NCBI taxonomy): Eukaryota > Metazoa > Chordata > Lepidosauria > Squamata > Crotaphytidae > Gambelia > Gambelia wislizenii. The sequence goes on along the minus strand of JAUMIR010000002.1, from coordinate 312,430,656 downwards.
GCACATATCAAATGGTGGAGTGAATGGCAAGAATGACCTGCTCCTGACATCACAACTTAAGTACAAAACTTTATCAATTATTGTTATGCCTGTATTTTCCTTCTTGGTGTTTTCTGACATGCCTGAAAAACATTTCTGACCATTTCTCAGAGACTTTCAAGTATCCTTTCCCAATATAATATTGAGAATACATTTTCCAGTCGCTTCAGCATAGGAGCACATGGGGGCATTATCTAACCACAGGGATCATGAGTGTTATCCCTAGGATTCTCCATGCATCCTCAAAAGTAGGACTGCTACCCTCTATCCTCAGGATAGACCCTCAAAATATCGATATTAAAGTGGGGAATTAATATACTTGCTGTGGCTATGCAAAGAGGGGGGCAACAATACCAGGAACTTGTGACCTTTGTATACCGGTAATAGGAAGGAGACAAAACTAGATAGTACAATAACAATATTTATTTGGAAAGCAATAACAACAACAACATACACACACTCATACGGTAAGCAATCAATCAAGACTAATGAATAAAGTGAAAGTGAATTGGTATATATAGATTATATATAGATATACAACAACAGCATTCCCCCCCACAAAAAAGTGTATTATTCTGGCAAAATAGTATTTTAATTTTAATTTTTTGTATTTACAGGCACTTTATAATCTGAGGCCCTCCATTATAGCTCACTTAGGTTGTTCATAAATCTGAGACTATATCAACCACAATGCTGAGAACTTCTGTTCAGTCTTCTGTGAATGAGCTACTTTTGCAGCATGCTCTTTCTTTTCTCACTGCACATGCTCTTTGTAAGCAGGCCAGTAGAAGCAGAAGCCTTTAATTTGATGAGTACATGATAAAGATGGACCATTTTCAAAGAAGGTGCTATGGCTCTGGTAAAAATGGGGAAAAAAGATAAGTCAGGAGGATGACAAAAGCATGGTGGTATGTACAGAATATTGTGTTGTGAGTGAGGCATGAAAGAAAATACAAAGATAAGGTTCATTATTTCAGTAAGTCGCACCATCTAAAATGTGTCACTATTTGTGACAGCAAATTCAAGTGTTCTGACAATCTTCTCAAAAGGAGAAGACAGACTCTGAGAATGGAGTTTGTATCAAACGTAAAAAAAGGGAACTACAGAGGGATCATTAAAATAAGGCTCTTCATGTGGTTGCATAATGGATGTAAAACACACTACTCTATCTCATTTGAAATTTAAATAAATGCAAGGAATGACAAAGAAATGCCAATTACTTTTGTATAATAGCCATCTGCACTGCAGAGTCAAAATGGACATTTGCACTGGCCTTTGCATTCAAGGAGTTCCTTTGATTCATTCAACTTGAATTTGATTACTAAGCTAGGCAAATTAATACAATTTATCATAATTTGTCCAATTTGGGGAGTGTGTAGCATTCCAATAAATGGTTATTTGTGATTACGTGAACTGTCTTTATTACATAAGGTTAAACTTTTTTACTTGGTGCTATGTGGGAGAAGATACAATATATTCAGATTAGAAGGTCTTCCAGAAAATCAGTAGCTGGATACTTAGGAATGCTGCCATTTTCATAAATTTGAAAAGCTTTGTGCATGTCATCAATACACATCAGCTCCCTACAATCAAGGTTTAAATCTTCACAAAACAATATCCTCCATTATCTTAGAAGGTGAGAGGAAATACGGGGCAAACCTAACAATAATATCGATATGCTAATACGGCACATTTTAAATGCTGAAAATGTTTCATATACAACTCAGCCACCTTATCATTTCCTATGTCCTTTAACTGCTATATTTCCACAGCTTAAAGGTGTTTCCTTTTGGATTACAACTCCCAGGGCCTGTCTAAGTGGAGAAAATAATCTTCTTAGAATTTGTTTAGAATCTAACTGTCATACTGGGATCTGGCATAATTCTGCCATATTCAGAAGGAGGGGATCCAAATCCACTATAAACCCTGAGTGAACGGTCCTCGTGGCTTTCCTAAAGTTGTTTAAAAACTGCATGGAGAATGTGCATTAGCGATCATTAGGACAAGTGATTGCATTTATTCACATATGCCAGAAAAAGGACTGGCTGGATGGGAGCAGGGGGCAAGGCTTGCTTAGAAGGAACCAAAATCTGGAATCCTGGAACCAAAATCTTGGCTTTTTGCTTTAGTGAGGGATGTCAGAGTATGATGGGATATGCAATCTGATAAATTCATGCTGTAAAGAGATACAGGGTAAGCAAAGCAACATGTTTCTCTACAAGGGGCTTACTAGTGTAAACAAGGCTGCAGCTGGACTATGTTATGGGAATGTAACCTTGAAGGGAACAGAAGTGTCTGTATCTCCATTTGATATCTGTATGGGAACTGTGTGTTGGGTATGTCTCACTGAGGTAGGATGTTTACTGTATGTGTTTTGAAGCTCCATAACCATTTCTAAGCTGCCTGTTGGACTGTGCAGTGGATGAAGCTGTTAAATCCGGATTCTTGCCACAGAGAGGATTTTCTGTTGATTCTGGATATATTTCACCATGTATCAGTAAACTTTAGTAGTTTTAGATACCACCTGAGTGTCTGTGTGTTTTATTGGAGATCTTAAGTGGAATGCTGCGACAAATGTTTTTTTTTCTGCTTCTTTGCTACAATGTTTGCTGCCTGGATGTCTGAGCATGTACAGAGTGTCCAGTGCACCATAATGCATCAGGTTATGGGGCCAGTCTCCCAGAGGCACTAGCAGATGGCCTGAGATGTCCAGCATTTGCCCAGTCCATTCCAGTGCATCCCAGTCTGTGCCTGTCAAGACTAGATGCTGAGACCTGTGTGCTGGAGACACCTGCAAGCTGCTGAGAGTTGTCTGAAGGTTCCTAGCTGATGAGTTGCCCTGTTGGTGAGAGATCACAGCTGTGAGAGGGGCTTGATAGCTGAGAGTAGCAGTGATGGCATTTGCACCAGGTGGTCTACCTTTTGAGAGCCTGAATAAGAGGAACTATCTCAATTGGAGTTTGAATATGGAGGCTTTTTTGAGATGGGAACAGTGTTGGGAGCCTGTGTTGCATACTGCTCCAGGGCCTACAGCTGCCAAGACAAGAGCTGATGAGAAAGCTCCATCTTCCATCATCCTTGGGCTGGAGAATTCCCATTTGATGTATATTTGTGGTTTGCCTACTGTGAAAGGATGCTGGGATGCCCTGAAGGAAGTGTATGTCCATGAGACTACTGCAGGCTCCAAGATTCTGCTCACTTGGAAGCTGTACAAGGTGAGGCTGAAGCCTGGTGAGGATGTGAGTAGTCATCTTGCCTATATTTGTGATCTATTCGGGAAGCTGCATGAGGCTAGCATGGATTTTGAGGAGTCTGACAAGGTCTACATAATTCTAAGCACTTTAGACTTGTCGTGGGATGCTCTGATTAATAGCATCGAGGTGATTCCTGAGGCAGATTTGAGTGTCAACTCTATCGCCAGAATGCTAATTGAAGAGCAAGAAAAGTGTCGCCAGCCCAAAGAAAACAAATGACTGGCTAAGCTGAGAGTTAAATGCAACAACAATTTCAATCATGCTAAAGTGCCAAATGAAGCCACAGAGGCAGCTTTTTTTCAAAGAAAGCCTGCTGTGTCTGCAGCTCACAAAAATATTTAGCTAAAGACTGTCAGAGCAATAAGTCATGTAAGAAGAAAGAAGGACAGCTGAGCCGAGCATATGAAGTGTTGTCAGCCGTGGTAAGACGAAAAACAGATGCAAGTGAAAATTGTGAGTTTGCTGACTAGATTTTAGATAGCAGGTGCAGCTCTCAACTGACTAACTCTGATGCATACTTTGTAACTTTTACAGAAGCTGGCCCATGCTGGGTGAACCTCACTGACAGGTCAAAAAGGGAATGCTGGGAGGAGGGAGTTTGCTATGTATCGTGTCTTGACAAAAATGTAGATGATGTAAAACATGTCACAAAATTGGATATGAGTTTGCTGTCAGTGAGCAGTCTGGCAAAAGGGGGGCATGAGATCATGTTTACCGGGCAGAAATGTTTTGTTACTAAAGGGGGTAATGTGGTGGCTGAAGGGGTAAAGATCAGCTATACTACATGAAGCCAAAGGCCGAGTTAACACTAGCTGAGGCTGTCATGTCAAATGTTCCAATACATGACAACTGCATTCATTTGATGCATAGACAAATGGGTCATCCAAGATATAAGGTGTTAAGACAAATGCCAGAAATGTGCTATGATGTAAGAGTTCAGAAATGTAATGCTTTTTTGGCCTGTTCTGTTTGCAAAATGAGTAAAAATAAGGTTTGCCAATCCCAAAAACCAGTGACCGGCAGTCACAAATAATTTTTTGAGCAAGTCCATACTGATTTAGCATGTCCTTTTCCACCATCTCTAGGAGAGGCTGGGTATGCTATGATAATAGTGGATGATTATTAAAGGTACGGGTTTTGTTATTTGCTCAAAAACAAATCAGAGGCATTAGAAAATTTCAAACAATGGTGTGCCTATGGGGAAAGGAAACACAGGGTAAAAGTTGCCAGTCTGCAGATGGATTGTGGAGGTGAATTTATGGCTGGAAATTTTTAAGAATGGTTGAGGCTGAGGGGCATTTTCCATAGAAAAAGTGTTCCACTTACCAGTGTCCTCAATGACATAGCTGAGAGGAGATTTGGGGTTCTCCAAACTATGAAAGACAGTCTGATGATAGATGCTGACATTGATCAAAAGTATTGGGGTGAGGCCATGTGGATGGCAAATTATTTGCATAACAGATTTTGGAAAACTGTTGTGCTAAATACCCCATATTTCATGCTGTATGGGCGGAAACCATCAGTGAGGCATCTCAAATTTTTTTGGGGAGCTATGCATGGGTGAACATTCCCAAAAGATCCAGAAGGAAAGGTGATCGTAAGGATGAGAAGCTGAGTTTTCTGGGGAATGAGGTTGGCACTAAGGCATAGAGATTTGCTCTCCCAAATGGCAGGGTGCTAATCTCCAGGAATGCAGAATTTGAAGAACATTGTAACTGGCACCAAGTTCACTCTAACCCTGAAGTGCTTCTGCCTTTGAGTGACGATGCACAAGAGCAGCAGCAGCAAGTAGCTGGGCCAAGTTTGCCTGGAGCTGGTCCTGGTCCCAGTGTAAAGAGTCCTGGTCATAGTCCAAAAAGTCGTGCTGTGCCAGTTAAGCAAGAATGGAGGAGTGCTAAGTCAGAGGACAGTGAGGAAGAGGAAGAGAGTGAAATAACACAATTTTTTACTCCCAGAACATCAAGCAGGGAGACCAAGGGAATTCCACCGCAGAGATTTTCAGTTCAAAATGTTGTAAGAGTGTGCCAGGTCATGTGTGACCCTGAGAGTTTTGATGAAATGTTAAAATTGCCTGAGGAAAAACAAAAATGCAAAGTTGCAATGGAGGATGAAATGTTTTCTATACATACACATGTTTATAATGTGGTAAAATTACCAGAAGGACAGGAACCTATTGGTTTCAGGTGGGTGTTAAAAAGAAACAGCTGCACAATAGTGATGTCAAATATAAAGCAAGGCTTGTAGCTCAAGGGTTCTCACAAGTTAAACTCTGCAATTATGACCAAGTTTTTGCACCAATAGCCAGACCACAAAGTATAAAGATTCCTTTGTCTGTTGCAAGCCTGCACAATTTTAAGGGGGAACCATTTTGATATTGGTACTGTTTATTTAAATGCTGAACTTGAGGAGACCATTTACATGAAGCTGGGACCTGGATATCACAGTGGGGATCCTGACCAGGTATACAAGCTAAAAAAAGGCTGTGTTTGGAAAAAACCCACAAAGGCTCAGTTTAAACGGTATAAAAAAACCGTGAAGAATTCGCTAAGAGTTCTAATTGTTTACATGTTTTGCGACTCTAAATCGCCTCTTTCAGAAGGAGGGGTGGGAAAAAACCCATCTGTAGCGTATTTTAGGACTTCGTACTTTTTCCCGTCTTTTTAAAAAAGAACCGAAAAGTATCGCTTAACCGATGATGTGAACTACCTTTGCCTTTTAAAATCGATTCCTTAAAAAGTACTGGAACTGCAGAGCTTTGCCATGATTGGTTGAACTCACCAGGGAGGGGTTTGGACAAGGAGGGGATGGAGGAAAGATCCATCCACTGTTGTTTCCAGCCACGGAAAAGACTGTGAGAGCTGTGTGTGTGTGTGTGTGTGTTTCCTCCCTCACTCCTTGGTCTCTTCAAGCTTGTCTGCAGCCAGCTGAAGAATTCCTTTCGTCTCTGTGTGAATGTTCTTCATCTCCCCTTCCTCCCTCCTCCCTCTCTCTCCCTGTATGCTCCACCTGTATGCTGATCTATTGACAGATCGTTGTTTTGTGTGTGCATGTTTGAGCACGCTCGCAGTACTGGCATGAGAGAGGGAGAAAAAACAGTCTACTGACATTGGAGAAATGCACAGCAGAGAATTCTTTTCCTACCATCCTCTGTCATTAATCCTTCCCACTTCCTGGTCTCCCTGCTTTTTAGTTGCTTTCTGGTTTTCTCACTGAGATGAAGCTGTGAAAGGTGATACTTTGCTTTGTATACAAATCCCTTCTGAGGAACGCCTGCAAGTAAAGCCCTTTCAGAGGAACTATTCCCCCCAACAAGCCCCTCCTGCTTCAACTGTGTGTGTTTTCAGTGAGTGGCTTTAAGAGGCAGGCAGGCACGCCCCCTGCACCTTTGCCATCTGAACTGAGAAGCGAAAAAATAAACAACACAACTGATCCCCTATAACTCATACAAACTATCCGTCACTGCTGCGAAAAAGCGCTAAACCGCAAATTGCCGCATTAAAAACTGTCGTTTAACTGAGGCCAAAGTGTTTGTTGCTGTTATTTGTGTTTAAATGATATGCTGAAGAGTATTGGTTTTGAAAACAGCATTGCTGACCCATGTTTGCATACAAGGGGAAATAGCCAAAGTTATGAAATACTGATGGCTTTTGTTGATGATCTATGACTGATCACAAAAACTGAAAAACAGGTGAACAAGTTCAAACAAGAACTGGGTTCAAAATTCCAGATCAAAGATCTTGGAAAGATACAGCAGTATCTAGGTGTCAATTTCAAAAGGCTTGAAAATGGTGGTTTCATATGGAGTCAGACCCAGAAAATTGTGAAACTATTGTCAGATTGCAATATGAGTAAATGTAAAAGTGAACCAACACCAATGGTTACAGATATTGTAAATGTAACTGAGATCTGTCAGTTGACAAGCTTGAGTAGCTTTAAAAAATAGCACTAAAGACGGATCTCTTTCGCCAGGCCTTTCCTGATTAGATCCCGGCCTCAGGAGCTCAGTCTCCTGGCTTTTTAAAATTATGTATATATTTGTTTTTAATGTGTTTTTTATGGGGGAGAGTAGGGTTGGGTGGTGTTTTTAGTCTTTATTATAATGTTTTAATTGTTGGAAGCTGCCCCAATTGTTTTTAGCAGAAGGGCGGGGTATAAATAAATATTATTATTATTATTATTATTATTATCTGATGAAAAGCTGTTTGAATATCTAGAGTTGTTTCACTCGGCAATTGGAAGTCTGCTGTGCATTACAAATTGGACATGCCCTGACATAGCATATGCAGTCAATGTGCTATCCAGGAGGCTATCCAAACCAACCCAACATGACTGGCAAGGTCTGAAAAGAATACTGAGGTATTTTAAAGCTACCATGCATTAAGGTGTGCAAATTAGTTCACAAGGTTGTCATGAGCTTCAATGCTATTGTGATAGCGGTTTTGCTCAAGAGAATCCAGACAGAAAATCAATGTCTGGAATGGTAATAACACATGCAGGTACACCAATAAACTGGATGACTAGAAAACAGTCTACAATTGCTTTAAGTTCCACTGAGGCTGAATTCAGTGCACTGTCTGATCTTATTTCAGAGTTAACTTGGATTAATAAAGTGTTCACTGATATGGGTGTTCCAATACATGAGTCTGCATGTATTGGAAGCATGCATTCAGATGGCAACTGCTGATGGGGTCAAATCATGGACCAAACATATTGCTGTGAGGTATCAAAATGGAAAGGAAGTGGTCCAAGCTGGATTGATTACACTGACCTACTGCCCATCAGAAAAGAACATTGCAGATATGTTCACAAATGCATTAAGTCCAACCAAGCATAAATATCTATGTAACAAATTAGGTATGATAACAGATATGTGAAATTGATTTCTTTAAGCGTTAATTTAGAGTGGTGTCAAATTATGATGGGATATGCAGTCTGACAAATTCACGCTGAAAATAGATATAGGGCAAGCAAAGCAACATGTTTGCCTAAAGGGGGCTTATTGGGGTAAACAAGGCTGCAGCTGGCCTATCTTATGGGAATGTAGCCTTGAAGGGAACAGAAGTGTCTCTATCCATACTTGTAATCTCTATGGGATCTCTGTGCATGTCTCACTGAGGCAGGATGTTTACTGTATGTGTTTTGAAGCTCTGTAACCAGTTCTAAGCTGCCTGTTGGACTGTGTAGTGGCTGAAGGTATTAAATCCTGATTCTTGCCACAGAGAGGATTCTCTGTTTATTCTGAATATATTTCACCATGTATTTGTCAGGAGTCAGTGTCTGAACTTCTTAGAACATGGCCAGACAACTGTATACAATTTACTGTTGTTGTGTTTGTAACACTGTACTATGTTTGTATATGTTTTGATGAATATGTGTCCTATGCAGTAGCCTGACCATTTTGGAGGGGACTGTCTGAAGTCAGTGTCTGAACTCCTTAGAAAATGGTCAGACAACTGCCAAGACTGCCAGCCTAGCCAAGGTTTCAAACTTGGAGGCCACAGCTGCACAATCAGGAGATAGGAGGACATTGCATCAGGCTGAAGTGTGGGGTGCACAGTAGAGTGTGGGGTGCAAAGCACAGTGCAATGTGCAAAAGGCTGATGTAAGGCACCCATGTGTTTGGGGGAGCCAAGGCCCTGTGGGACTGTATAAAAGAAGGCTGCACCTAGATCACTTTCTCTCTTGAGGAAATCCAGTGCCTGGCGTAGCAGTTTGTCTGTCTACTTTGTAAATACCTGTACATATTGTAACTGTTTTGAAAGGGGAAATACATGTACAGAAGATTATTCCTCAACACCAGTCTCAGAGGGATGTTTCTCCACAGCAACTATGCTTCCTCAACACCAGATTCTGGTGACAAAGAAAATCAAGCACTGTTACCTCCATGCCGTCGTTAATCTAACTTTCCAAAGGCATCCAACTTCTGAAAACTGCATAGCGGCCCTGTCAGGATCGGTCTGTAAAAGCAATCTTCTGCTGCCAATATTTCTGTCTGCAAGTGTATTGTGTACTTTCATGCTTGACTGTTTGGTGCTTTACATTCTTTCAGAACACTGTTCTCAATGGCCTTGCACCTGAGGAAGGCTGTGGGAATGATAGATGGAGTCCACTCTGAGTGAGAAGTGAGAGTGGGGATGATGGGTAACCAATGGGTAGGTTGACAGCCAGATTTAGCTGATAGTAAATACTTTTTATTTTAATTCCCCCCCCTATATGCTTCATTTAAAGCAGCAGTTTTGTATAGTTCACTCTTTAGACTATTGTAGCAATAAAGCCTTCTGCCATTGGCATCCTATGATCTAAGCAAGGACATGAGATAAAGCCCCTCCCCAGGTCTCTGAAATACAAAATCTGAAAATAGCCTCTCTCTCTCTGTCTCTCTCTCTCTCTTGCTCTGTGTGTTTTCCAGGCTTATTTGGTGGGACAAAGGGATAGGGCCTTCTTCAGTGGCTGCTCTCTGACTTTGGAACTCCCTCCCTAGGGAGGGTAGGATGGCCGCATCTTTGCTCACCTTCTGCCTGAAAGTTTAAATCTTCTTATATTCTATCAGGCTTTTAGGAATTGACTGAGGAGGGCTTTTAAATGGTGTGACTTTTCTTGATTTTTTAAAAAAATATTCTGTCTTCTAATGAATTTTAAATGGTTTTAACTCAGTGTAATTTTTGTTTAAATAATATGGAGACAGAAGTTGTTTAAAAAATATGTACACTGCCTTGAGTCCCATTATTGGGGAAAAGGTGCAATATAAATGGGAAAAATCATAAGGTAATTGTATATGGATTTCACAGCGACTGAGAGCCAGACTGTCCATGAAATGCAATGAGGCAGCCTCTACTGATGATGCAGCACCAGAAGTGAAAATTTCTACTGCTCTCCACCTCTCCAGAGACAGGTAGGCCTCAGATCTCTAGGGAGATTATGAGATGACCATCTAAAACATTTTTGTCCCACTATAGTTTAAAGCATAAGTATCCTGTCACAGTAACATTTCTTATCACATGTTGCTGTCATCACAAGAAAGAAAGCTGCCCCTGAATTATTGCAACATGATGGTAGGGCTGTTTACATCCACGTTTTGGCATGGGTGAGACTTTGGCAGTTCTCATGAGAAGATGCGAGCACACTTAAAAGTCTAAAAACACCTAAATTAACAAACAAAACGAACACACAAGCTCTGAAACACACTTAAAAACTTGCCAGTAAAACAGGGAGGTCCAGAAAAAGAGTGTCCTCTACCTAGTTTTTGCATTCTCACCTGGAAGTGTTCTGGGAGGGACCACCTATTGATGATGTAATCAGCCCAGCAGAATAGGATGTGGTTTCGCACACAAGCAATACCGCAAATAATGCCAGGGGATATCAATTGGTGGCTTCTCCTGCTAATAAAAAAGAACGCCTTTTTCACAACAGCAGAATGTGAGGATGGCAAGTTCATGCAATAGGGGGAGGCCTTTTGCAGTATCCTGTCATTGTTATCACACCATATTTGCCACGTCTGATAATCTCCCAGTTCTGGGACCTTCCCAGAACCATTGATTCTCTGGGAGCTTGCCTGTGCTGATTTATATCTTAGGCTGATTTACATTACAAGATTGTTGTGAGGATTAAGAAGAGAACCAAATGTGTCACCTTTTGCTCCTTGGAGGAAAGGCAGAATATTAGCACATGAACAAAATAAATAAATTTCTATAGTTTCAAAAAGAAGAAATATTATTAACAATTAGTTTCATTCTTGCTAACAATGATTAAAAACATTAATGTACTCAGTGGAAATAAAGAAATAATAAAAGACATGCCGTCTGAAGTACAAAATAAAACATATAACTGTTTGATTATTCAGCCCTCTTTGGAGTTATTGGACTGGGGAAAGGGCACACAAGCTTAATTTGTTAGGTTTCCTGGAGCTGCTAGGATCCATTATACAGGGGCAGGCAGAGACAAGCTTTAAAACCCATTAGAAACACCCCCTTAAACTGAGAATCATGCTCCCCTAAGCAATAGCAGAAAGATGATTTTATTTATGTATAGCTTCTCTCTCTCCTGAACCCTCTTAATGTGCTTAAAGTACATTTGGTGGTGAAGGGTTATCCACAAATAAAGTATCTGAACTATGATCAAGTGTTTGCACCTACTGCCCGGGCCCAAAGTATCAAGATTGTTTTGTCAGTTGCAAGTTTGCCCAGGTTCAAAGTTAATCATTTTGATGTGGAAACTGCCTATCTAAATGCCAGTCTGGATGAGTGCATTTACGTAGAGCAGGCACCTGGATTTCATAGTGGTGGGCCAAGCTATGTGCAGAAACTTAAAAAGGCTCTGTATGGTTTAAAACAGAGTGGCAGTGCTGGTATCTCTGTTTGGATGAACAGCTGAAGAGTGTTGGTTTTGAAAAGAAGCATTACTGATCTATGTTTGTACACAAGAGGTACCAACCAGAGTTATGAAATCTTGATAGCTTTTGTGGATAATCTGTTTTTGATCACAAAAACTGAAAATCAAGTGAAAAAGTTCAGAGAGGAACTGGGGTCAAGACTTAGACTCAAAGATCTTTGTGAAATACAACACTGTCTGGGGGTAGACTTCCAAAGGCTTGAAAATGGTGGTTTCAAAATGAGCCAAACACAGAATATTGAGAAGTTGTTGTCTACCTTTAACATGTCTGATTGCAAAAGTGCTAAGACCCCTATGTGTACAGATTTTGTCAACGTAACTGATGACAGGTTGTTTGAATGTCCTGAACTGTTTCATTCAGTAATTGGGAGTTTGCTGTACATTGCAATATGGACTAGGTCTGATATAGAATTCGCTGTCAATGTTCTGTCCAGGAGGGTGTCAAAGCCAACCCAACATGACTGGCAAGGCCTAAACAGAATACTCAGATATTTGCGTGGCACTCTAAACCATGGTGTGATCATCACTTCACAAGGATGCCATGAATTAAAGTGTTACACTGATGCAGATTTTGCTAGTGAGGTCAATGACAGAAAATCCACCACTGGGATGGTTATCATGTATGTAAACAGTCCTATATCTTGGAAGTCCAGGAAACAAACAACTGTTGCTTTAAGTTCTGCAGAGGCTGAATTCACATCTTTATCTAATCTGATCTGTGAACTTGTTTGTGTGAACACTTGGTTCACCCAAACAAACTACATTCTGGCTGTTTTACTCTGTAGCCAGAGAGAGCTGTTTTTTGCTTTCTACTAAAGAGAAGGCTGCATCATTTCAAGCAGCCAAAATGTAGTTTGTTGTTGTAGTAGTTTTGTAGAACTTTAAATAAAACTGGAAAAGGAACTTTTTTGTCTGTCTCCATGTCTCCATGCATCTACACCCCTAGGTATGCAGAAGGGCATATAATCCTCACACTTCTGCTGTTCTGCTGTTGTTCCCTCTAGGCGTGTACAAAATTCTCAGAGGGGCTGCCTATCCTGACAAACTCTCCTTCAGAAAGCCTAGAGAGGACCCCTGAAGGACCTTTTGTTAATTGACAGAATGAATCACAGTTTGTCTATGTGTGCGTATGACCTTAGTTTTATTACCAATAGAAGCCCTGTGTGTCATAATATCTTCAAATGGATTGGCTGAAGAAAATTTCCCCTTAGACAAAGGAGATTAAGACTTAAAACTGATTTCTCAGCAGAAGAGAATGAAAACAATGCAAGAAACCATTACCCATTTGTCTTGCTTGGAAAGGTGTAGGTCCCCTGACAGCAAAGCAACCTGGCTTTTTTTCTACTACATCAGGAAGAACAACAGACACAGAACATTCTGACTAAGACAGCAGGCTGACAATTCTCTTCCAGTCTTAAAATGCAAGTTGCATCTTAACATGGCTGAACAGTGATTCAGAAAGAGGATCAGCTATCCAGAAAACCATAATCATAACCCCCCTTCCTGATCTTTCCTGTTTAATGGAGCTGTCCACAAGTGCTGGGGTGGTTGTTATTCAAAATGGAGGTGAATTCACACACCTTTCTTATTAATGAACCCAAGCAGTATACAGAGCAGAGCAGCACTTGATTCACTTTGCGAAAAGAAACAGACAGTAGCTAAAGGCATCCTCCTCCAAAGCCCTTGCCATCCCATTTCTCAAATGTATCTTCTGGTTGAAAGAACTTATTTACTCAGCAGTACTTCAGCAGGGAACAAAAGTGCTTCTCCAATAACAGAACTCATTCAGATCATGATTCGTGAAGAGGACTTGCACATCTTCATATTGATCAGTTTTTCCTGATGGACACTAAAAGCCTAAAACACCCCAAAACCTCTCACTAGGAAGAATGGTTCAATGGCAACTTATCTAGGAAAGGAAAGTGACAGTCTAAATAAAAGTAATAGATATTTTTTAAAAAGCAGTCCATCAAGACATGATCCACATGCATAGCCTGAACAGGAAAATAAAATAACTTAGAACAGCCTTTCTCAGTTTGATGCCAGTGGTGTTACCATAAGGGTGGGTGCTTTGAGACCCACCCATGATATCAAACTCTAGATGGAGGAATTATTAGCTCAAACAGTATGCCTGAAAGAGGAGGGTAACTGCAGGGACCATTTTACCTAACTGCAGAGAACTCCAGCTTGAAAAGTGAAACAAAGTATTTTTTATTGGAAATAACATAAAATACACACACACACACACAAAAAAAACATTCCAAAGAACCACATAAGGCTATTGAGGAGTAAGGCAGAAAGGTTGGATAGAGGGATAGATTTAGGAGAGAGGGTGATAGTTACCAGTCTTGATGAGAGGAGTTTTGAAATACTCAGACAGAAGTCTAAGGGTTGCACTAGAAGTTCCAATCTGGGAGCGTACCAAGAAAGAGGTGCCCAGGTTCATACACAGTGACACACCTTTCTATTGTTGGAAGATTAATATTTATACCCTGCTTCATATCCTGAAGGGGTACTTTGGCTAGGACAAAGCCTGGATAGGTTTCCTACTGGGTAAACAAAGGAAACCAAAACTTAACTGATTGTTGTTAATGGCTGGGAGATTGGAATTGATTGGTTTATGACAACCTCACATTGCAGGACAGGAAGGGGTTCCAAGAGGATATTTCCTTGGGAGTGGGACTGGAGAGGTCACTTGATTGTTGGGTGACTCATTGTTGAGGTTCCCAAAAATGAATTAGCACATTCTTCCCTTAATGGCTTTATTTATCAGGGGCTTCTGCACAATCCTAGTGCACCCTTCAAACACTTTTGCCTTTCCTCATCAGGATGTGCTCCTGATCCTTGATTACTCTGGTTGACCTGTCCAGTACTATGACATCCTTTTGAAATGAAGAAACCAAAGGATATGCAGTTACAAATGTGGGCGCATCACTGATTTAAATGAAGGCTTCTTGATACTGATTCTTCTATTCTCTATCTCCCCTCCCCCATGATTCCTAGAATGTCAGTTTAAATTCTACAGATAAAGTCATTGTGCTCATCACTGTGAGCCTATAGGTAAGGATGGAAAAGAAATTTACTCAGTTCACACTCCACTCCAGAAATATCCATTCTGCACTTCTAGAGACTGCTTATATAATAGAGCCCAACTTGTCTTGCTGAGGCTTATAATGTATTTTGCAGGGGGAAAGGTGTGCACTGTCCAACATACATTGAGAAATGTATGTTCAATAGAAAATATGTTAAAATGTGCATTTTACCAAAAGGCAAAATAAATGTATATTTTGAAAATGAACACAAATCCATGCTTAGGTTTTTTTTTAATGTACAAAGGGAAAATGTTGTACAATCTGACATAAGACTGGGATAGTACAGGAATGCCAATGGGATTCTGAGAAAACCAGTCAAGATAAGATTGACAGGTATTCAACTTTTTATGCACAGCCAGCTAAGATCCCAATGTATACATTAATTTGGCATTGCTTTACCAAATGTGCATCACTATATACCTTGGTGGGAGCCCTGGTGGCACAGTGGTTAAATGCTGGGACTGCAGCCACAATGTTATGAGTTGATCCCAAGGGCTCCAAGGTTCACTCAGCCTTCCATCCTTCTGTAGGTCAGTAAAATGAGTACCTGGCTTGTGGGGGCAATTAGCTAACACACATTAGAAACTGCTTAGAGAGTGTCTAGCATGCTATAAAAGTGGTGTAGATGTATAGGTGGTATTGGTTAACAATGTATAAGCCACTCTGAGAGCCTTTTGGCTGAAGAGCAGGGTATATATACTTAAATAAATAAAAAAAATACTTCAGCTGAATTTCTTTGTCCATTCTGATGCCTATTTACTAAGTCTGGAAAAATCTTTTTGCCGTTAGTTGCAATTGCCTGGGTTTGTAACATCCTGAATACCAATGTATCAGTGCTCACCCCTGATTCCACATCACTTAAAAGAAAGACACATACCACCAGACCCCAATCTTTGGAGAGCTCCCTGGCTCTCTTCCCACCCATTTATTTCTCTTCACTTCTTTTTTTGTAACATGTTACCATCTCAGGTGAATCCGGCCTTTCATCACATCACGAGGTTCACTCTATTTTTTAAGAGAAGGCATTTTGTCACACATACACACCGAAACCCAAGTTCACAAATCTGGTAGACCATGTTAATCTACAACAAGAGCTGACAAAGTGCAGCCACAGCCCACTGGTTCCCAAGCCTGTCTTTGATCCAAGAGATCCCTAGATCCCCATCGCCTTTCATGACAACATTTATCTACAATAAAGGGCCACTAGTGATGCCTAAAGCACTGAGAGGACACAATGGGCAATTTCATCCCATTTTCATAAACCCAGTTTGATTCAGGTCTGTGCTAGTATTTTCCCCCAAAACCGGAAGTGACCATTTGATCACTTCTGGCATTTTATAAAAAGTAGTATGTGTGAGCCTAAAAACAGTTGAGGGGAGGCCATAAACAGGGGACAGGAGCCAATTATAGACCTCCAAGTGCTTTGGGAACGATACCAGCAGTTTTGAGGAGTGGATTTTTTCCCCAATGCAAAGGGTTTTAGAGGATGTAAGGGATGAATAGATACAGCAAGGGGTTGAAGAGGAATCTCCTAAAGTTGCCCATATGCATGTTTTTCTAACCTGCATAGGTTGTTAGGGCAGGACTTGTATTTATTGCTTTATTGTTAGCAAATATTCCTGAGAGTTTGTGTTTTTCTCTTACACTTCTTTGGACAATGCTACATTTAATAACAGTTATTTTTCTTTTATAGCTTTCTTAACTCTGATGGATAAGCATGCTGAAGTTTTCTTTAACTTATTCATGCCTTTCCTTATACTGTACACACATCTTGAGTACTTGTTATACAGTTTTTAAATAATCACTGAAATTTTATTGAACACTACAACTTTCTGACACTTTATATAAACTTTCTATTAATCTATTGAAGAATTTTCTGTCTGAAAGTTAACCATATTGGACTTTTTGGTCAAAGCTTTCCACTACACAGATGTTGAAACTGAGTTAATTACACTATTGAATTGTATAATTATTAAACTTTCATATACTGTGCAATGCAGCAATATGAGAAAGAGAGAGAAAGACAAAAGTAGGGAAAAGACAGAAAAGAAAAGGGAACCACTGGGGTTCTTTACGCATGGCATTTGGACAAAATGAGCAACTGCATAGGCCATCTCTTTCCTTCTTCCTGTACTGTACATTGAGTACAACAGCCATACCTCAGCAAGTATATGGCAAAACAAAAATGCCCAATCTTTCATAAGTATTGTCTCCTTTGAGTTACATAAGAGTAGTATTTTAGAAGACAAATGTCACTTACTAGAGCACATGCTCTATTGTATTAAGATAATAAAAAACTTCAGTCATAAATATGATTTCAAGGTTGCTATTCCCTACCTACCTATCTCAGAGTAATGCCAATTGAACCCTGTGGGAGTTACATCTAAGTAGACATGTACGACATTACACCTGGAGGCTCAAACAGACACTACATTGCATTTTTTTTTTTCAGAAGAGGTGCTCCCTGAAGTCACTGGCATCAGTTTTCCCTCACACATCTTGCATTTAGTGCACTCAGTTTTGTAACTGGTCACAGGAAGATAAACACAGGCTTAATCTGCATGTCTGATTGCTCAGACGCATATCTGTGAGGAAATCATACTGTAGAAGGAAAACTAGGTTAATCCTTGGGGATACACATTTCCTTTAACATATAGTTTGAGCTTTAGAAACAAAACCAAGAACATATAAATACACATATTGGAAAATGACATCTTCTATCTCTTAATGCAATCAAATGACGTTTAAGGGGAGGGAACTCAATGTCCCAAACACTTACCCTCTAGAAACAGAATCCATTGATACAAGGAAGAGAGACAAACTCACAGCCTGGGCCTCCTGCTCCAGTTCTCTCTTACTAAAAAGAATTAAGAAAACAAAGTCAATAATGTTGAAAGCTGTCATTCTCACAGCCATTTGCTTACTATAGAAATGTTTATGTTAAATGCACATTTGTTATAACATAGTTATAATCTACCTGTATTTTGAGCTTCTGAATCTTATGATTAGCCATATGCACTTACATCTGGCAAAGTTGCCCAAATCCAATAAAAGATAAATCCAGACGTGATGGGCATCTGCTGAATATTGGGGGTGGGGGGGGGGAGACTGAAATTTGAAAGAAGTATATTGGGGGGGGGTCTTTGTGCAGAACTCGCCTTCTTAAGAGGCTAAGACACCATGCTACAGATTCCCGTGGTTCCCAGTTTATCTGGATGAAGTGCACATACATGAGAGCACCTGAAGTCCTACTACTACTGCAAATGGAGCACTCTGGATCCTCTCCCTACATGTCTCCAACAAGGATGTATATACACATCCATAACATGTTGTCTAATTTAGTGTGTGTGTATGTGCTTTCAAGTCACCTGTTAACATATGGTGACCCCATGAATTTCATAGGGTTTTCTTAGGCAAGAAATACTCAGAGTTGGTTTTCCCAGTTCTTTCCTTGAAGTCTAATTCAGTAGTGGAGATTTTTTACTGGCGTGGCCATTTCACCCCTTTCACATATAAAGACATTTCAGGTGCTCATGTGTTATAGTGATCAGATCAATGGTGGAAGTCTATAACCATATCATTTCACAGGCATGAGGCTTTTTTTTTTAAACGCATGCATTCCTGGCCACAAGTACTATGACGGGTTCACATAGCTGTTACTCACTGCTTCTTTACATGCTATAGCCATTTCAGTGTGTGTGTGTGTGTGGAATACATCCCCTGATTTTGATTGCCATTTGTACCATACTGAAGAGCTAAACAGCAGGATGATAGAGGAGAAAAGTCATTGGCCCATCCCCTGGCTTCTATTTTTTTTTTTTAACAGAAAGACATATCTCATGAGGAATGTGGGCATTTACAAGTACCCAGCTGTTTAATGCAGTTAGATGTTAAATAGCTGTTGCTTAAAACAATTTGTAAGCTGCTCTGATAGCCTTGTGGCTGAAGAGCGGGGTATAAATAAATAAATAAATAAATAAACAAACCATGAAGATAAAAAATGCCATAATGTATGCACAACTTATACTCAGGACAAGAGGCCACTGTCAGGACTTAATAGGGAGAAATAAAATAGCTCCCATTGGAAAGGGAACTTTCCAATCTGTTGAATTAATATGCAGAACATACCATAAGGAAAGCAAAGTTACATTTAGAGGAGGCAGCTGTGAAAATTGGGGGAAAGAACATCAACAATTTAAGATATGCAGATGACATATTAGTTACAGAAAATACCAAAGGCTTGGAACAACCACTGATGAAAGTTAAGGAAGAAAGTGCAAAAGCACAGTTATAGCTGAGCTTTAGGAAGACAAAAATAATGACCACAAATGATTTATACAACTTTAAAATGGGTAACAAAGGGACTGGAATAGTTAAAACTTTCCTATGGCGACGGTAGTCAAGAAGTCAGAATAAAATTGAGGCTGCTGCATATTGCAGATATAATGCAGTTTGACACTGCTTTAACTACCATGGCTCCACCCTATGGAATCCTGGGATATGTAGTTTGTTGTGGCACCAGAGCTCTCTGACAGAGAAGATTTTCACACAGGGCCAAAATGCCCTGTTACTGCCCTGCCACCTCCTCTCCCGTTCCTGCCACGGAAAACATAAACCCTTCACACACTCACCTTAATTCCACAGCAGGAATGGGTTCCCCCTCCCCTTGCTGGCCAGCCATAAATGCAGCCGTCATAAGGCTGCTTTTACAACTGGTCATCTGAAACGTTATCATGTTATTGCATGATAACAGCCGGGAGGTAAATTCAAAAAATAAAACTCCCCCAAACATAAAATCAGTTCACCAAGCACAAAAACACACTTTAAATCACACAATCAAAACAGAGAGGGTAAAATAAAGAGTGCCACTTACCTGGATGTCCAGATCATACCAGGAAGTGCTCAGAATGGACCTCCCCTCCACGGCTGTCATTTCAGAACAGGAATGGGGCTCCTGTTCACACACCCGTGATTGTGTGATAGCGACGAAATGGGAGGTCTATTCATGATGAAAAATCATGATTACATTGTTCCAGAACAGTAACGGTAGCCAGATGGATGCAGGACAGAACGGGGTCAATGTCGTCCGAAAAGGAAAACCTTTCCCGACCCTGTTCTGTTCCTGCCATGGGATATACAGCCCATGTGAAAATCTCCAGAGAAGGCTAAATTGCTCACAAAACTACAAATCCCACAATTCCATAGCATTGAGCCATGACAGTTAAAGCAGTGTCAAACTGCATTATTTCTGCAGTGTGGCAGCAGCCTAAGATTTGGAAAGGCAGCCATGAAAAAAACTAGATAAGATCGTCAGGTATAAAGACACACCATTAAATAATACAGTCAGAATCATCCAGGCAATAACATTTCTGATTTCTGTGATTGGCTTCAAAAGTTGGACATTGAAGAAAGTTGACAGGAAGGAAATCAACACATTTGAAATGTGGTGCTGGAGGAGAATTTTACAGATACCACTGATTGCTAAAAAGGCAAATGGGTCTTAGAACAAATTAAGCCTAAACTATCTCTTAGAAGCAAAGATGACAAAACTGAGGCTGTTGTACTTTGGACATATCATGAGACAATGGAGTCACTCAAAAAGACAATAATGCTTGGTAAAAAAAAGAAGACAGTAGGAAAAGAGGGAGACCATACTACAGCTGGATTGATTCAATCAAGGAAGTTGTAGGAGATTAGCAAACATGCTAAATATGGCATGATAACTATGCCAGGAGATTGCTAAAGAGGTTCCCTTTCAGATGATGTTGTTCCTGTGTCATCATGCTCCTGTTTTGTTGCTGTTCTGCTAGTGCTGCTTTTTATTGATGGGCTAAGCAATGAATGGATCCACCATTCCGTTTCTGTAATGGAATGTCCTGTAAGTGAAAAGGTGCCCCATTATGCTGGCACGATGTCAGCGTCAATGGGAGATCCATGCCAGAACATGTCTGGGTGAGATCAGGACATCAAGGTAAGTAACACACTTTTGTGTACCCTCCCCGGGTTACTTGTAAAGTTTTAAGTGTGTTTAGGCGCATAGTGTAACTTTTTGATGTGTATTTTCCTTTTACAGTTTGAATTTCCTGTTTTCTCGTCTTCTTGTGAGAGCAGCCAGGATTTTAATCCAGGAAGTGAAAAGAGCTCTGTTTGAGCTCCATTCACTCCTGGGCTGCCCTGCCAAGGCAAGGAGCCATGATTAAGGTACGGTAGGTTTGAAAACTTTTTATTTTCTGGTGTTACAGGGACGGGAGAGGGGCAGGAGAAGAGACTGCAAGATGGGAACATTTTGTTGTTGTTCCTGTTTGAAAATCTCTGTAGCCTTCAGTTTGCAAGACTAGAAATGGGTAGGTGATGACAAGGTCTCTCAGAGGCCTCTCATTTACAGGGCTGCCATAAGTTTATGCTACCAACTTCTTTTTCTGTTAGTCTCAAAGATGCAACAAGATTCCTTTGCATACTGATCCAGACTGACACAGCTACTTCTTTGAATTCCAACAACAATGTTGTTATATGATGGTAAATAACAACACCAAAATGTTGCATGGTAGGCGAATGATTACTCTTTGAACAAGGAGAGCTTTGTTCAAATTATCACACATCCAAGAAATGTGACTTTGGGCTAGTCACTTTATCCCCACCTAACCTTCACCCCACCATGTTGTTTTGTGGCTAACATTAGAATGCCCCGTGTATCAAAGAGATAAAGAATATTAATTCCTGGCTTGAAAAACAGACTTCTCAACAGTTTGGGAAAACAGTTAAGAAGAATGCTAAACCAGCAAAAATAAATTAAAATCATTATTTTCTGCAGGTGCTGCAGAGAAAGTCACATGGTTTTTGTAAAAAGTGTTGGAATAGATTGAAGCATTCTTCCCCCCAACACACACACTCTCTTACTAAGAGCAATCCCTGTTTGACTTCTTGTGTATATCGATTTGTCCCCTCTTAGCCTCTGTACTTAGCATGCTTCTGTCTGTCCCACCTACTTTTTCTTGGACAACCATCTTCTTCTTTTCTAAACTGGTGAGTCATGGATGACTCTTCTCTTCTTCACCTCATTAAGTTAAGTTAAATAAAGTTTTTGAGTTATTTTAAACTACAGCTGAATGTCTCCTTTTTGGTCATGCATAGTTAAGGGCAAAGCAATACATTTGAGTCACATTTCTAAACTGATACTCTGTTTGGAGGGAAGTTAAAAAAGGAATTTAACTTTTAGAGTTCCCAACACAGGGCAAATTTAATTCCCCCACAAAAAGAAAAGCCCACCTTATTTTCTGCTCAGAAACAGGGTTCATGTGTTAAAAATGTACATGTTTTTCTTCACAGGAAAATTTCTCTGCAAAACTTTATTATGTTTGAAGACTGGAAGAATATTGGGACAGAATATTCATTTGCTCACTTAACAAAGAGCAAACTACTATATGAAGTAGTCTAGAATATACACCATATATATATACTGAGCTCCTTCTAAGAGGGTTGAATACAAATGCAGTCTTTATTTATAACATTTATATACCCCTCCCTTCTGCAAAAAACCAAAAATCATGCAGAGTTAAACTCATTCCTCATCTATCATTATGCCGTCACACCCACTCTATGGACTTGTTAAGCTGACAGATAGTGACTAGTCCATACTCACTGAAGTTCCTTCAGGGCTGAAGAAGTTGAACCTGGCTCTCCCTGATCATCATCAGAGGTGGAGAAAAAAATGCATTCAGTTCACATTTAATGTAAGTCCCTTATTCTGAAATGTCTAAATGATACACAAACCAAAGTGCAATTAACTTCAGAAATTCACTCTTCTCTGAATGTTGCGATTCAATTATTCAATTTTTATAAAAGATAAACACAAAAAATGTTTAAAATATACACAACAATATTACAAAAAAGAAATGCATTTATGAAAATAATACACACAAATGCAGTAATGTACATTGAGAAATGATCTGGAAAATGTGCATATTAAGACAAATGCACACAAAATATGTACAGTTTTTGTATGACCTTAAAGAAATCCTTTAAGGTCATACAATTCCTCAAATTCCTCAAATGATGAGGAAATAAAATGAACCAAATATAAGATTGAAAAAATGAGAAAAATGAAACATAAACTAAAATCCATAGATTTAACCATGAAAACCCACTGGGTAACCTTGGGCAAGTCACACACACACTTGGCCTTGGATCACCCCATGATAGATCTGCCTTAGGGTTGCTGTAAGTCGGAAACAATTTGAAGGCACACAACAACAAAATCATAATCCAGCACTCTAAACTTTATATCAGAAAACGACTCTTTCATAATGTCTCTCTAGTAAGAAGAAAATTGTATGACTTACTCATGCTTGAAGGTGAGAAAGAAAAATTGTGAATGAGTGTGAAGCAAAAAAAAAAAAAAGCCAAAGAAATCCATGCATTTTAGATTCTGTTGAAAGATCACACATTCAATACTATTGACTTTCCATACTTTACTTCTTGGCATATTTTGAATGCCCACAGTAACCCAGAGGATGGGCTATCTGACAAGAAGCAGATAGGGTGGGGAGTACCTCTGCAGACATCATTATGAAGGGATCCAAAAGTTAAGAGTTAGGCTACTCAGTGATATGCTCTAATACTGACATCTGATAGGAATGGTTTTTATATCCCTGAATGATCCTGGAGAAACAAATGTAACTGTCCATTGTATGAAAAGCTGTTCTATTAAGTCTGGAAGTTAAGTTTGCCGTGTCTCATGCAGATACTGAATGCAATGGTCACCTCCACCCTTCAAACACATTGTTCAAGACTATCAGTGACTTTTTAGGCTTCCTAGTTTGATGAGGTCTCAGGAAATATGCCAAGAGACCCAATATCCCCTTTGTCTACAGAGCCGTCAGAACAAGCTGTTCCAAGGCCTTCAGGAAAAGAATGTCATACCTTCATACCTATGATCCTCCTTCCTAGTTTGTGCAGAAGGGCAAGAGATATAAAGTGCCCTGATAGAAATATCTCTGGGAATCTGGAAAGCATATATAAAGCTTGAAAGATATACAAAAGGCTCCAAACTCAAGTGTTAAGATTATTATTTTTAAAAAACTAATGCATTGGCATTAACTGCTACTTTTGGAAAGAAAAGCTGATTAATGTTACTCATTCCCCATAACTTTGTGAGTGATCAGTTAATAATATTTTACTAAGATATTATTGATTGCTTCTTCTAATAAAAAAAATAGAAAAAAATAAATCTTTCAAAATGATATTTTAAAATCAATGGCATCATGTGATTTCTATATCAGCATGGCCACAATCTAAAGTCTTGTGAAGTTTGGACTAGAAGCTAAAGTGCATTTAACATCCCACTTATATGGAAGCCACCAGCCATTGCTGTTTAAAATGTCTCAGACAAAAGGAGAAAGTGTTACTCATGACTTCAAAACAGATAATGTGTTGATTTGAATGTTATGTATGCCTGTGACTTCAACACCATCACTTTTATTTCTTGATTTTTAACATCTTTTTTTTTTCTGCCTGATGAAGAAGCCAGTAATGCTTTGAAAGCTTGCATCATGTGTTTTGCATTTTGGTTGGCCAATAAAAGTATTGCTTTTTTGTAGATTTTGGATTTTGTTGCTTATATCATGTTACTTCCAAACTCTGTTCTGGCAAAACTCCTGGAAAAACACAGAAGACACCTTGAAGACACATTTTGGCTTTGTGTGAGATGCATTTAATAGAGTGACATGTAAACCATGAAAATGTATGCCAAGTAACACTTATTAACCTGTTACAAAACAGTTTCCCATGTTTGCACCACGGACCGACATGGCTGTCTCCCTGGAAATTGTACCAGCTCCTGGCTTTTGCGTTATTAATTATTCCATAAACAATATAAATTAATGTATATATTTTATAAATAATGTTTTTATAACAATAGTTATCATTGTATAAGCATAATGAGGAGGAGGAGCTGTTGCTGGACTGTGCTCCTGGAACATTGGAAGAGAGATAGGAATCACATGCCTTGGTCAGCATGGATGTAGCCTTGGCAAATTCTGTGGATGGAAGGATTCCTGCCAACTCCCAGAGGAGAATGAGATGTGGGGTGGTTGTATGTGACTCCCTATTAATGTAGCAGAGAGATGTAGCAGCATGTGGACCTAAGAAGAAGTCTTGAGATGTATGCTGTCTTCCAGCAGTGAGTTGCCAAGCCTCATAAAGCACACTGACCATACTCTTTCCTTCTGGTCCATATGATACCACCAGACACAGCCATCAATGCATTGCAAGTGACTGTGAGACTCTGTGCAGGAATCTGGGGGACCTTGGGCCACAGATTATTCCATCATTCCTTCCTGTTGAAGGTCATAGCCATGGAAGAAAGTGAAGAAACTGTAAGAGAATAAGTGGATGAACAGAAGGTATTGTTGGGAAGGAGGTGGCTTCTTGGACCAAGGTTTGCACTTCCATGAAGAAGGACAAGATTATTAGTTTTTAAAAATAACGTTTCAAGACATCAGTCAAGAGTTGGGTTGCTCCTCACAGCAGTCAGTATGAACATGTTTGTTAGGAGTCTCAAGAACTTGACCACGGGTGCTTTAAACTGAATCCTGTGCAGATGACTGTTTCAGAGGACAGGAGAATACAAAGTACTGAAGACAATAGTGTCAGTGCTGTAGGGAAAACTGCGGTGGTTGTACATGAAATTTGCAGACTTGAGGAAGCAAATGCTATCCCCATGCTCAAAAAGGGGGAAAAGAGGAGCTACACAACTGACTAGTCTCCTTGACATCAGTAGCAGGAAAGGTTCTGGAAAAGTTCATTAAACAGTGCATCTGTGACTATTTAGACAAGAATGTTGTGATTACTCACTGTAAGCATAGGTTTCTCAAATGCAAGTCACTGATTTTATCTTCTTATTTTAACAGAGTTATAAGCTCTGTGGATCAAACATATCTCCATTTCAGTAAGGTTTTCTACAAGGTCACTCACGATATTCTCAGAGACAAGCTGGTAAAATGTAGGCTATATGATGCTAATGTTAGGTGGATTTGTAGCTTGATGGACTGAAGCCAAGAGATGCTATTCAATGTTTCCTCATGATCTTGGAGCAAAGTGACAAGTGGGATGCTACTGGGTTCTGTCTTAGGCCTGGGGTGGTTCAACATCTTTATAAATGACTTGGATGAACAAACTAAGGGCATATTCACCAAATGTGCAGATGATGCTAAACTGGGAGAGAGTAGCTAATATCTCAGAATTCAGAAATGAGTTTCAAAGTCACCTTAACAGATGGGAGAACTGGGCCAGAACTAACAAAGTGACTTTCCAAAAGGATAAATGTAGCATACTAGATTTAGGCAAGAAAAATCAAATTCACAAATATAAGAAGGATAACACCTGGTTTTCCATGCTCATTCTTAGTAATCACAGCATTCTTTTCTAAGTGCTAACAGGCTGACTGTTTAAAGTTCATATACCATCACCTGAGTTTCCATTTCAACCTTGATGCTCTTGCCTCAGTGCTATGGGGACAAGGAACCCCATTTTCCTGCCCCACAGGATACAATTTAAAGTTAGGGGGGGATGTAGGGCCTTTAATGGATCACAAGGTAAACATGAATCAACAATGTGATATGGAAGCAAAAAACAAAACAAAACAATCTCAATGCAGTTCTAGGCTGCATCAACACTAATGTCTATATATCATTTCACATCACACAATTATTGTACTGTGATTCTACTTTAACTGCCATGGATTCCTTGGAACTGCAGTTAAGGAAGAGGAATTTAGAAGTCTAAACCAGAAAGCTCTAATGCCTCACCAAACTACAAACCTCGGGATTCCATAGGATGTTGCTGTGGCAGTTCAAGTGGAATCATAGTGCTGTTACTGTGTAGTGTGAAACAACTCCAGCTCAAGGAAAATACTAGTACCACTCTGTTCTGCTCTGGTCAGATCTCACCTGTAATAATGTGTCCAAGTCTGGGCATAACAATTTAAGAAGAATATTTATAAGCTCAAACGTGTCCAGAGAAGGAAGGCCAAGGTGGTAAATGGTATGGAAAGCAAGCCATATGAAGAATGGTAGAGTGATGGAGAAGCTTGTTTTCTGATGCCCTAAAGGGTAGAACTAAAGCAAATGGTTTCATATTGCAAGAAAACAGATTCTGACTGGAAGAACACCCTGATGCTAGCTAAGGACTGTTTGAAGATGCCCAACCACTAGGTGATTATAGACATAGTGGGGCAAACAACAGAGCTTAAAAACTTACTTTTCAAAAGTAATTTGTTCCGCTTAACTCTTTATAGTGTTTAAGATCTCCCTCCATGTCTTGTTCCATGCATGGCAATCATGCAGCCTTCTCTATTGTTGAACTACAACTTCATATTGTTGAAGTGCAACTCCCAGTATTCCTCACCAGTGATATTCTAGCTATGGCCAATGGGAGCTGCAGTCCAACAACATCCGAAGGGCTGCATGATTGCCACCCATGGCCTAAGTCTAATTGAATTAATGAGTGTGGTGGGGTCTTCCTTGGAGGTCTTTAAACAGAGGCTGGATAGCCATCTCTCGGGGATGCTTTGATCGTGATTTCCTGTGTGGCAGGGGATTGGAGTGGATGGCCCTTGTGGTCTCTTCCAGCTCTACAATTCTATGATTCTATGAAAGTGGAAGACACTATACTGGAGAGTAGTGGATTCTCCATCATTGGATGATTTCAAACAGAGGTTGGGTGTCTACCTAACAGGGATGCTTAACTTAAGCTTTCTGCAGTGAAAGCAGATTAGACTAGATCAAATGTGGGGAAAGTGAGGCCCACAGACCATGTGCAGCCTCCCCAGACTGTTTTTGAAGCATTGTGTATAAGTGCAATTGCATGTAGTTGTATTTTTGTGTGTAGAACAGCACAGAACAACACTGGGGAAAGTGCAGCTCAAGGTCCATATTTGGTCTTCAGGCTCTTTTTAGACCCTCAAGAGTCCCAGTATCTTAATTTTTTAGAAATGTTTTTGCCCCCAAATGCTTCCATATGGTGTATGGACGCCAATTCTATCACACCCCTCCTGGGCCAGATGAGACTCTTTTTAAACTGGATTTAAACTGGAAGAACTGGAACTGGAGGGTCAATTTTGATTTCACACCCCCAGCCCTCTGTGATGCCCTAAATGTGAATGAAATTAATTTACTAGAGGAGGAACACTTTTCTACCAAATTACTTTTAAGTTGTATGGCTTATAGGGATATAAGGGAATCTTAGCTGATAGGTTCTTGCTAATAGACTGTATCCATCTATTATTGAAATAGCAGAATGGCAAGATCCACATAAAAACTAGGAAGAATCAGCCCTTTGAAGCATGTCCTATTAATATCAAATATTATTCACAGAGCAACATGTAAAAATTCTCTTTTTCTCCCTCCCTAAAATCAAACTTCAAGCCTATCTGCATTGGCTCATCACTCTGCATATCACTAATAATCATTACAAAGCCTGCACTTTCTTAGATTTTCTACATCTGGTTTTCTCATAATGTAAAATAAATAAGCAAATTAAAAAAAAAAGATTTTCTACATCTTGTATCAAATGCATAGCCACAGTGTCTGCTAGGCATATACTGAAAGACATCACTGTTGGAATACAGTGGGCCTACCTGGATCCACAGCACATCTGAAGTACAGGTGAAATTAGAAGTAAAATAGAACCAGAGTGAAGGTGTGGCTAGTGTTGGGTGACCAAGGTTGAAATCCCCATGGAGGTTATTGGGTGGCTTCAAACCACTCACCATCTTTCAACATAACCTACCATAGAAGGTTGTTGTGCAGATAAAACTTTGTGTATAGGGAGAAGAACAATATGATCACTTTTGTCAGCTTACAGGAAAGACAGGCTGATAAAGAATATTAAATAATATAATTATTAATTAATATCTCTTTCCTCTTAGGTGATAACCTGTATTCAGTTAAATCAAATTATGTTACATCCAAATGATAAAACAACTGCTTTAACTATCCAGAGGGGCTAATAATAATAATAATAATAATAATAACAACAACAATAACAACAACAACAACCACCACATTTATTAATACCCCACCCCTCTGTTAAAACAACCAGGGCGGCTTACAAAAATTAAAATACAATACAGATAAAAATCCCTAAACACCCCCACCCCACCCTCCCCCATAAAAAATATTAAACAAATATAAATTAAAAAGCAACTGATCTAAAATCACATTTAAAAACAATAAATACAATAAATAAAATAAATAGCCAGTGGACTAAAAGCGGCCAGGATCCCCTGAGGCCGGGATCTAATTAGGAAAGGCCTGCCAAAAGAGATCCATCTTTAGTGCTTTTTTAAAGCTACTCAGGCTTGTCATCTGATGGATCTCATTCGGCAGTGATCCGAAGTCTGTCTTGATTAAGATAGCACAAATTTCATTAAAAATGTTGCTGCAGCTGATGGTCCGCCTTGCTCTTCTGAAGCAGGAGGGGGTCCTGCATCATGTGACCAATGCTTGTCATATGCAAGGGGCCTTGGTCACATATTGTGGTCCAGCTTCCACACTTCCAGGAGAGCAAGGGAGATGGCAGTGGCTATGCTGATTGGCCGGAGTGCCTGTCTTGACTTCGGCCTGTTTGGAGACAGTCATGGGAGGAACAGGCCTAATCTACAGTCAGAATATGCCTGTAGAGAGCTGAAATATCCTGGCTCGTGTAGACGAGCTCAAGGACTTTCCATACCTTAGCTCAGTCACTAATCAAAATGGAAGTTATAGTCATGAAATCAGAAACCTAGGACATGGAAAGGCAGCTATGAAGGAACTAAATAAGACTCTCAAGTATTAGGATATATCATTAAATACCAAAGTCAGAATTCACCATGCCAACAAATTTCCAATTTCAACATACATTTATTAAAACTAGACAGTGAAAAATACTAACAAGATAAAAAAAAAAATCAACCAGGGATAAATATTCAAAAATATTTTAAAAATGGTAAAACAAACAAACAAACATGATTTTTAATATTGAGAAATCATGATGACAAGAATCCAAGCCTGATGAGAAACTTTGCCATTTTCTATGCCAAAAAAAAAAATCTAGTCAAAAAAATTTGCTGTGCAGAAAAAGCTGTTTTCTATGCAAAACAAACATGTATGAATTTTGCATAGAGTAAGTCCCAAATTAATAATAGGCTTGAAAAGTTATGTGGTTTTTGAAGATTTTCTCAAAGATGGAAGATAATTTCTAAAATTATCCATTGCTTCTTTCAAAAAGAAAAATAGTGAAGAATTACTTCTCTAGAATACAGTTATCTGAAATGTGCTGCTTTAAGAGAGTTCTACATATACAAGACTGCCAAAAATCACCAATAAATGGGTTCAGGAGCAGATCAAGCCTGAACTCTCCCTAGAAACCAAAATGACAAAATGCCTGAGGGCATTATACTTTTTACATATCATGAGATGACATGACTAAAAAAAAAAAAAAAAAAGACAATAATGCTTCATGAAGTTGGAGGCAGTAGGAAAAGAGGAAGACTATATTACAGTGGATAGACTCAATCAAGGACACGACAGCCCTGAGTTTGCAGGACCTAAGCAGGCAGGGTATCATGAAGGTCTCTAATCTACAGGGTTAACATAAATTGAAACTGACTTGATGGCAAATGATAACAGCAATTAATAATGTTAATAATAATGATACTGATGATGATGACCATCATCATAATCAGAGGGGCACAACAGTGAAGAAGGCAAATATTATTTATTTATTTATTTATTTGTCATTTATATCCCACTCTTCAGCCACAAGGCTATCAGAGCGGCTGACAAATTGTTTTAAGCAATAGCAATTTACACATCTACACTGCATTGAGCAGTTTCCAATGTGTGTTAGCTAATATTTGAAGGGCTGACAAGCTGGATTCATAGTGCTCCTGGCTGGCCAGCTCTGGTGAGTGTGAGGACCACATTTTTGGACACACAGCAGTTGCAGGTGCACCAAGCCCAGAAATGGCTCATTAAAAAAAAATAGAAATCAAAAAGAAAAATGATATGGCCTACTGTTCTATTTTAATTCTTTAGGGGATTTGGAGGCAGTCTCCAGGAGCAAGAAAAGATTTTTTTTGTTAAAATAATTTTGTAAGGGTGGTAGAATTTTTTTATGTGGGTAGGCACTGAAGGCCACAAAAATGGCCTTTGGGGACCACTTCACCTACTCCTGAATTATGGGGAGTGGGTAGGAAGATTTCACGTAATCATTATGAATAACATTAGCAGGAACTTTTCAAGAGTAAAATGGAACCCTCAGAAGGTGGTGGGGTTTCTTTTGTTGGAGGTATTGAAACAGAGGTTAGATGGCCATTTGTCATGTTTTAACTGGTGGCTGAGGTACTGACTGGACTAGATGGCCACTGATGTCTCTTCCAACTGTTATGATTCTCTTTTTCTGTAAGTCTGTGGTTCTCTCTGAGAAAGCATACTTGTGATAACCTCAGTGCATAGTGAAACCTAAGAAGGATAGAGGCTGAAACATTAGATGCACCAAGAAGGCTGAAACTCTAGTGCTTGTGATTTTATACTAAGGTCTCCCTTAAATTTAAAATCAGTAAGTTGGATTTGTTCAGCAATCACAACACTAACTACTGTATTAAAATATCAGCATAAATTAAAATTCCAACATGCTACTTTTATAGTTGCATTACAGATAGATTTCTTTAGGTCACAAGTCATGGCAAAGAAGACTTGGGGCTTGTCTACACCACTGAAAATCCCCCAGTCCCTCCAAAATCTGGTCCAATTGTTCCCTGAATCTGGTGCAATAATGCCATTTGATGTATGGTGCTATCTACACCAGATTCAGGGAATATTCCCTTAATCCAGGAAAACTTGCAGTTTTCTCCAGAGTTTGAAACTCCAGAGAAAACTGTAATGTGAACGATCCATCCACACTAGATTCATGGGGTGGGGAGAACAAATGTTGCCCGAGGAGCCACCATTTCCCCCTCCTTGGCACCAGTTCCTCATTCCAAAGGCAGAAGCCCCAGGGGAAGTTGTTCTCTCTGAAATCAGAATGCCATGGCAGCCCCTTCATCGCAAGGCTGGTCACTCCTTCTGACCTCAGAGAAAGTGACTAGCACTGGGACTTTGCTTTCATGGAGCTCAGAGCAGGTTATTGTGCACTGGAAAAACAAAACCCTGATGCTAGTCATTCTCTCTGAAGTCAGAAAGACTGCCTTGCCTTGCCATCACCAGGATAGCTGCCTGTTCTGACTTCAGAGTGTGAGACTAGCATTGGGGCTTTGGTTTCATGGAGCTCAGAGCAGGTAATTGTGCACTAGAAAAGGAAAGCCATGATGCTAGTTGCTCACTCTGAAATCAGAATGGCCAGCCATCCTACCATCGTGAAGCTAGCCAGCCATTCTGAATTCAGAGAGAGTGTCTAGCATTGGGGCCTTGCTTTTACAGAGGTCAGAGTCAAGCCTGAAGCATGAGCAACAGCTTTGAATGGAAGCCAAGTGTTTTAAAATACAGTTGCCCCTCCACATTTGCGACTTTCACATTCGTGGTTTTGATTATTCGTGGAAAGCTGCCTGCCCCCCTCTGCACACTGTCCCTTTCCAAGGCAGCGAAGGGTTTCTCATGAAGCCCGTCGCTGTCTTGGAAAGGGGGGTGGAAAGCCTCCCTCCCTCCCGCTCTCCATCCCATCCCTTCCCAAGGCAGCGAGGGGAGTGAAAGGGTGGGGATGAGAAAGAGTGGTGACGGGGGCTCCTGAAGCCCCTGTCGCCACTTTGGAAAGGGCAGAAGGGTGAGAGAGGGTGGTGACGGGGGTTCCTAAAGCCCCAGTTGCCACTTTGGAAAGGGCAGGGGTGTGAGAGAGAGTGGCGATGGAGGGGTTGTTGCAGGCAGGCGTGGGGAGAACTATTATTATTCGTGGTTTTTTCACATTCGCAGGGATCTTCCGCCCGTAACCCCCACGAATGTGAAGGGAGGACTGTCCACTAAAAACAAATCTTTCTGCTTCACTGGGGGTAAAAACCTGAATGCAGATTTGGGCTTTGGCAGGTGTGGCACTTAAATCCAGGCCAAAGTAGTCCAAGTTTCATCCAGATTTTTACCCTCTGTGCAGTCAAACCCTTGGTTTAATAAAGACAATACAGCATGTCAACAAACCTACATGGTCACAAATCATTAAAATAATCAACTGAGGAAAAATGTCAAAGCTTTGGAGCTCATGTCGTACTGTGAAGGCTTAGAAAGCCAGCTTTTCAATAAGAATGGTGTTTTCCAGGGACATATACTAGGAAATAAGAGCTGTTGGAACAAAGAAAATTGCAGTAAAACAGACTATATTAACAGTTAAGTGTTAGTATCTTTGTGGTATAGTGTGGTAGGGAGATATTAAGCAGTCTGCACTTGTTTTTTCATTGTTTGTTGTAAAAATGAAAAATAAAGCAGCAATAAATAAATAAATAAATAAATAAATACATGTTGAGGCTTACATTCCTGCACCCACAGAGAATGTTTCCCTTCACAAGTTCCAGTACTAGAAGATACGAAAATCTAAAACCAACAGCGTCTTTCCTTTTTGTTGAGAGAAAACCACAGGGGAGCACAACAGAACATTCTAAAGTTCTTTTTCTCTGTGTGTACTCGTATGTATGTTTTCCTAAAACCTGCATTCCAGCCTCCTATTTCTCAATCTCTCAGGACAATCAGCCGCACAGAACAAAGGAAGAAAGAAGGTAGATTTTGTGATGTTACCAGACATGTTTCTGCTGGGTATTTTGGATAAAGAACTGGATAGTAAATATGGACTCCTGCTTTGACACATGATAACAGCAGCAAGAGCATTGTTTTCGCAAACTTGGAAACGGACTGAAGCACCATTGATAGAAGAATGGATTAACAAGGTTGCTGAGTTGGCCCAAATGGCCAAATTAATGCAGGTTCTAAAGAATCAGCCAATTGAAGACTTTTTGAAAGACTAGAAATCATATATGGACTTTTTGATTAATAAGAAATTTAATGATGTAATAATCTGTGATTATGGATTTTAGGAATTTGTAAGACTATAATAGTAGAATAATATCTTTATTTCCCCCCCTCTGTTTTATTTTTATTTTTCATTATAGTTAGCATTATGGGATCAGAGCCCTACTGTGTTTTAGTTTTTTTTCCTTATCTTTTTTTCTTTTCTTTTCTCTTTCTTTTTTCCATTTCTTTACCTTCTGAATGTACAGTTGTTCCTCTGTATCCACAGATTTGGTATCCACGGTTTTAAGTATCCATGGCTTGAAAATATTTTTAAAAAAATTATAATCCCAAAAGCAAAGCTTGATTTTGCCATTTTATATAAGGGACACCATTTTGCTATGCCGCTGCATCTAATGCAACTTGAATATTCATGGATTTTGGTATCCACAGGGGGTCCTGGAACCAAACCCCAGTGAATATGAAGGAAAACTGTATATTACTTACTTATATTACTTTGTAAATTAGAATGTTAATGTTAAAAATCCATCAATCAATAAATATTTTTTTAAAAAGAACAAAAGAAGAAAGCATATTTTTCCTAGAAAACTATGTCCGTTGTCATTGTAGGTCTTGCAGATGTACAAAGAAGGACCAAAGAGCTCTATCCTATGCACTGCTTTCAGTCTTCAGCTTCACTCTAAAACAAGATGGAAGGAGGTGGGGAATACTGGAAATGATTTTTGCCTACATTCATATACCCAAGCCCACCTGTGTTCTTTCAAAATCTTTTCAAAGACACCGGGACTGTATCCTCATGGACTGAAGCTGGGCATAGTCTCATGAGCTGTGTGTACTCTGGCATCAAAGCCTTTTCCAGATCTGACTAGAAGTGCTGTGATTGGCAGACAACCCAGAGTCTGTGCAGACATCTGCTAGCTTCTGTGAATGCCTTCGGTGGGATCAGTGACAGACCCATGAGCCCCACCAACATCCTTGCACCCCCAGCAGTGGTGGCACTAAGGGGGTGTGGAGGGGCCGAACAGCACCAGGTGGCACCATCAGAGGGAGGGAATGAAGCTGGTTTTAGTAACACCACAGACCCCACCACCACCATTCCAGACCTTTGTGGCAGAATGTGAGCAGTGGCAACTTAATGGAGTTAAATACAGGGAAATGGATGGAAACAAGGAGAGAATATGAAAATACAGTAATGGGTAGAGAGGCTAATCCTTATAACCAAGTCATAAGCAAAATATGGCATGATCTATGATGGCATGATAACATCAGGATGTCAGGCAGAAACTGTGATATTATTCTTAATTAATTAATTAATTTGAATTGAACCCTCACCCCCAGCCATAGATTAACAAAGCCCTGAAAATCTCAAGTACCTCCAAATTTCTTTCATCCAGGTCATAAGCCTTTGAATCAGCTGTGGCTGTTACGACTATCTTTTTAGATTCAGATACTACTACAAATTGCAGTTTTATTTGAAGCTGAGCCTGTCATAGTGTGTTACTTCTGCAATAGAGTGATTAATAATAATAAAAAAAACAATAAAAAACTGTAGATTGTCAGCTGACAAAAACAGCAATTACCAGTAGAATTATATAACATTATGGCCTTCTAAACTCATTAAGTACACAAACAGCCAGCCAGAAACAAGCCATCCTCACCTGAGTGGGTATTTGGCAGCAGCATTCTGCTTTCCATACCACATAGCCACAGTCTTTGCTTTTCAGACACCATCTTGTATGCCTGCTAGACTCATAGATTTGCCTGCAACCATATTATGAATGAAATTCTTTGCTAATTTTCTTCTCAAAGGAAGCAATGGGTAACTTTAGCAATTTTCTTCTCGCTGTGAGAAACTCTTCAAAAACTGCAGTTTTTGAAAACTATTGGCAGTTCAGTACTCTGCACAAAATTTGCATGGTTGTGTGTGTGTGTGTGAAAAACCCAATATTTTCTGCATAGGAAACTGTTTTTTTGTGAAGAAAACATTATTCCTATGCAGAACATACTATTTCCTGTGTAGAAAATGCTGGTTTCTCCACAAACCAACCACATGAGAATTGTGTGTAGAATACGTCCTGTGTGGTGAAGGTTCTTGTCAGTTCAGGAATCTTCTCACAAGTTTTTTTTTTTAAAAAAAAACCTTGGGAAACATGTTATTTTAATATTTTCTGTCAAGGTGATGGAACATGCAATCACTGGAAATTTATACTGTAAAGAGGTGGCATAGTATAATGTGCTACAGTCTGCAGGGGCCAGCAGTGAGCTGGATAAACACAGCTGGCTAGCATATTAAATCTGAGAGACAGCCCTGGGAAATGAAGTGAGAGGAGTGAACTCTTATCTGTATGGGAAAATGTTGTGTAGCCCATGTGTATGTGAAACAAGAACTGTATAACCCATGAATGCACTGTATCTGTATTGTTTAACTAGATGATCCCACTCACTGTCTCTGTACTTGGAGTTTGCCCTTAGACTGTGTACATGTGTTATGTAGTCTGTATGCTAGGAGTTTCAGACACATTGTAAATATTGCTTCAACATTCTATAGTAAAGGAAAGTAGTTTAAGACACAAGGCTGTGTCTGTGTGCTCATATCTTCAGCCTGATTATTGCAACTCTGCTACTAGAACCTTTGCTGCCTGATCCTCTTGATATGCTCAGAGGTACCAGTGTGCTACTGTGACATTTTCAAATATTCTTCCCATCCCCAACCCATCTGGTATTAAGTTTAATGACATGATCTCAACTTAGGTTTGGTTCACCCTTACATTAGCAGACATGAATAGAAGCCACTTCTCTATGGCTAGATCCCACACTATAACATCTGTAAGTATGAGCCAGGTTGGCCAGCAATGCTTAAGCAACAAAAATGAGATTCTTTGACAGAAGGCTTGATAACGGAGGTATGTCTGGAGTGCGAAAGGATCATGCAAGGGCACAAATAAGGAAGAAGGCACAACTGTGTGTTTCTTCTTTGTGTTCATGACTGTATCAGCACAATAAGCAAGTTCTGTTAAATGTGCTTAGAAACCCTCTTTACAATATCGTGCTGAAAAGACAAATGTAGAAAGCAGGGACCACATGCAAGAAGATGGGACTTACTTGCATGCATATGCCTGTTCCATTCCAAACTTTCTAATACAATTCATGTTAAAAGAAAGTTATAAAATGGCAGAGTTTGACTCATTTTTTAAAATTTCTTTATCTCTTGTTTATGTAACCCTTGGCTGATACCATACCCCCCTTGTAAGCCACTGGCTTGTGTGGCAGAAAAGGTTTTTCATCTGTGAACAATATTTCAAAACAGGTTTAGCTAAATATTAGTTGTCCTTCCTGGGCATGGTTTGGACATTCATGACAGAGGACTTTTTCAGACAAGCCTTACTGTGCAAGAAGACTCCAGGAGAGGTACGGCACTGTCGTGTGGCAGGGGGTCCTTTTTGAACACCTCCGTCCCTCTCGTGGCATTGTCCATGACAGTTCCGGGTCTCATCTATAGCAACCACACCACTTTTTACTCATGAAGTTGTCCATGAGTAAAAAATGGCACAATTGCTGTAGATGGGACCTGGAACTGTCACAGACAATGCCTTGAGAGGGACGGCGGTGTTCGAAAAGGACCCCCTGCCATGCAACAGCACCGAACCTCTCCTGCAGTAAGTCTTCTTCTGCAGTAAGGCTTGTCTGAAAAAGTCCTGTATCAATGAAAGTCCTGTGGGTTTCCCATGCTGGGGAAGTGTTCAGGTTGGGAAAAGCCATGGATAGTGACACACATAGTGCAGATGTTTGTAAAAGCCAGGGCAAATGGAGGTGAAGGGACAGGAATGCAGGACACAATAAAGACTAATGAATGACAGGACCTAAATAAGTAGCAGCACAAGAAGGAATGCAAGGAGCTAGTGAAGTAATGGTGAGTAGCAGGACCATCCCTACTTGTGCAGTGAGACAAGTGCCTCAGACAGCTGATACTGGACAGAGTAAGAGTAAGAAAGAACATTATTTCAGGATTTCAGAGGCAGGAAACTGGTTAGAGGATTACTTGGACTCGTAAATGACAAGATCTGCTAAAAGAGGATAGACTGCAGAGAAATTTATTTAATTATTTGTCATCTCCCGGGTCAGGCTTGAGCGACCAATGTCCTGAACCGCCTGCATGCAGGGTTGGGGCTGCGGCTTCCAGTGCATCTTTACACCTGCCGGTTTCGTCCCTCGCCAGTCGCTACAGGGCTTTTTCGGAAATGGATTTGTCCTTCGAGCCTGTGCAATGGATTTTTCTGGTGGAGCGCAGCGTGCACAGAACTGGCCTCACCCTTTAAACCAGAGATTCATCTGCCGTGGCCTTGCAAGCATGGACGTGGCAGTGAGGTCCTCGGGCCGTAGGTTTGATTAGAGTTTCCTTCTCTTAGATGGTTGACCTTACAGGGTTGGACGAGCACCATCTGCCCGGGTTTGGGATTGGAGTTTTCCTTCTCCTAGGACGGTTGCCACAAGGCTAGAGAGCCCATCCTGCCCTTTGACGCTCTTTGTCAGACCCTTCGGTTTTGACCTGTCTGGCATGGGAGACCCTACCAGTGGCTATTATGCCACCGCCAGCATAGCTCAAAACATCATTAGGGTACGCAAGCCTCTCTCCCACGACAAGGGGGCGTCAATGGAGAGGATTTAATTATTTATGACTGTGTTAATTTATTATTAATTATTTTATCTCACCCTATAACGAGATCATAGGGTGGTGTACAACTAAAATAAATATAAATGGATTAATATTATTTAAAGTGAAATAAATAATTTGAATAGACTAAAACAAAGAATCATAGAATCATAGAATTGGAGAGTTGGAAGAGACCACGAGGGCCATCCAGTCTAACCCCCTGTCATGCAGCAAATCATGATCAAAGCATCCCCGACAGATGGCCATCCAGACTCTGTTTGAAGAACATGAAGAACACGTTAAATAGGTTTTAAAAATAAAAATGGTTTAAAATCATATGTATATGTATAAGAATTTTGGAGTAAAACAGGCCCAAAAAGCTTTTGTAAACAGCTAAGTTTTTATTTGGTGCCTAAATGAATCCTGCATTGGTGACAATTGGGCCTTGAGGAGAAGAGCATTTCAACAACTGGGGTGCCACAGGGGATCAGCCCTTTCCCACATCTTCACACAGTGCATCGACTTCACTGGTGGGACACAGAGGTAGATTCCCTCCAGAAGACCTCAATCTTGGGCAAGCAGTCTTGGGAAAGCTCCTTCAAGTATTGATATCTCAAGCTGTTTAGTGCTTTAAATGTCATCATGAGCACCATGAATTAAGATTGGAAATATACTGGCAGCCAGTGCAATTCTTTTAAAACTAGCACTGACCCAATTCACTGCATTCACAAGACTGACTGTACTTACAAGACTAATTGTACTTACTGAAGAAGATTTGACATACATTCCTGTGACTCAACTGATATTTTAAGGAAAGGAATAGTAGAGCTGAGGTGAATATTCTTAAGAAGAGATGAGGTTCTAGGCCTTATTGACAAATAAAACAACACACATGGAGAACTGACTGTACATTCAAATCTCCCTCCAACATAATAGCCACCGATAGGGCCTCCCATGCCAGACAGGTCAAAACCAAAGGGTCTGACAAAGAGCGTCAAAGGGCAGGATGCATTCTCTAGCCTTATGACAACCATCCTAGGAGAAGGAAAACTCTAATCCCAAACCTGGGCAGATGTTGTCCATTCAACCCTGTAAGGTTAACCATCTAAGAGAAGGAAACCCTAATCAAACCTATGATCTGAGGACCTCGTTGCTACCGTCCATGCTTGCAAGGCCACAGCAGATGAACCTTTGGTGTAAAGGGTGAGGCCAGTTCTGTGCACGTTGCAGTCCACCAGAAAAATCCATTGCACAGGCTCAAAGGATAAATCCAATTCCGAATCAGTGCGCTTGCAGAAAGCGTGGGATGACTCCTTCCTGAATCTTTGTTTGTGAAAAAAAAAAACCCAGAGAGATATATATATGAGATTAACAAACAGAATTAACATGAGTGAAGTGTTTCAGCTTCTGCCTTCTTCAGATGCTAAAGATGCTGAGCTGCACCCAAGATGGCAGTTTAAAACACCCTGTTCCCAACATTCTTCAGTGGGTAGTGGTATTATCCTCTTAGCTGAGGCCATGTGATGTTAGAATCTTAAGTCTATGAAACTAGAAATTCTTCATTTTGTCCAAAATGCCTGAAGGAGTTGGCACCTCAATATCAAACAGGAACAAACTGAAGATGCTGTGATGTTTGGAGGTGAAACAGATATTTCAAATATATCCAAATATGAAAATACATTACAAGTAAAGCAACAGTTATTTAATTTCATACTTTGTAGAAAGTAACAGCAGGTGTCATCACAAAACTGATCAAATTTAGTTGCCTGTTCTTAAAGAAAGTACAATCCTGCAAATGCCCACTACACAGTAGATAAACACCTCTTCCTCCTCCGGCAATGCTACTTTCTGGTCAAAAGCTTTTGTTCTACCATTAAAAACCAAAACACAACACAACAAAACAAAACATTACATAACTTTTAGCTGTAGCTGCTAGTGAAGTGAACCAAAATATCCCTTAAACTTCAGATGCTTCATTTGATAAACTCACCCAAAAGCACAGATGAAACTATCTGGGCATAAGAAATGGAAGGGTAAGGCACACTTAACACAATCTCTGTTTGATACTGCCTGTATGAAGTGGAGAGAACCCATTCAGAAATGTTGTGTGACACCTATTCTCCATTATATGTAATTTCTGATTTTACTCAGAATTGACTTATAGTGGAAGAACAGTCTATCCAATAAGTGAATGTCATTGGCAGCCCTTTTTCAAGCGGGCACCAAGCAAATTGGCAACATTTTCTACTCAGAACGATATTTCTAGGATTTCAAGATGCTATGATTGAATTCTAGCACACTTTCAATTTTACTGATAAATGCTTCCAAAATGTCAACTAACGTTAACCTATCCACACTGAAAACTCTTGGAGTGATCATTTTCTCTCTCTTCCAGCACCCACCATGATGAGATACCATTTCTATATAGAGAATGCAATTAAACTATTGAGGGTGTTAGAAAACAGAAGCTATCAGAGACATTGGATTCAGTTTCTTTTTGAGTATTACTATGTGAACTATTCCAAATAAAAAAGTGAAATCCATGAAGGTTCAGGGGCTTTGTGGAATAGCAACTGTTTCATGAAATGTGTGTGCATTTGTTGTTTAATCGCTAAGAATGCAGATGTTTTCCCTCTAGGAAACATGTTTAAAACCATATTGTATTGCCTTGATGGGCAACAAATTTGCTGGGTTCATATTTTAATGTGAAATTTGCTCCTCCAGAGATTAAATATAGAATGGAAGAAACCTTATTGATTAAATCTGTATATTTCCTAGGCTTGCATGGCATTTCAGGAAAACAGATACGTTTACCAAAAAAAAAAAAAAAAAAAAAAGCATATATTTAAAATGTGTGTGAAAATCTTGTGTACATTTGAAAAAATTCACAGAAAAGCACTTTACCCAGTGGAAGCATATGTAGAAAAGAGCATACCTAACCTTTTAACTATATATATATATATATGTGTGTGTGTGTGTGTGTGTGTGTGTATGAAAAACATTTATTTTCGTGGGTGGAACATGCAGGGAAATATTATGAATTTCCATGCAAGAGAAAAGAAAGTTTGCAATCACATAAGCACCCAAACTGAAACAAGCTGGAAAGCAGAGAACCAAACAAGACAAGAGCCAGCATGGTATAGTGGTCTGGTTGTTGGACTACGAATCCCCACTTGGCCATTGAAATCCACTGGGTGACCTTAGCAAAGTCACACTGTCTCATCCTCAGGGGAAGGCAAAGACAAACCCCCTATGAAGAAATCTTGCCAAGAAAAACTCATAATAGGTTCACTTTAGGGTTTACATAGATCAGAAAAGGATTGATGGCACACAATAACAAGAACACCACTAAATTTGACAGATCATTTGAAAACCATATTATTTTGATACTGAAAAAAATTATATCCCCTCTGCCCCTTATCTGCACAAACACGGCTGTTATCAATGTTCCCTAGAACATCACAACAGAAACAACTGAATTCAAC
Source organism: Gambelia wislizenii (assembly GCA_030847615.1). Classification (NCBI taxonomy): domain Eukaryota; kingdom Metazoa; phylum Chordata; class Lepidosauria; order Squamata; family Crotaphytidae; genus Gambelia; species Gambelia wislizenii. The sequence goes on along the minus strand of JAUMIR010000002.1, from coordinate 312,388,764 downwards.
AATACTATCGAAGCAGCACTAACACACTTGTGAAATACATTCCTGCTCAGAAAAAAGTTCTATTGAGTTTGCTGGATTTACTTCCAATGTACTGTGTGTAGGCAGTTGTGGGGATTCTGGAACCTGTTAGATGTCGGTGGACTCCACTTCCCATAGGGCCCAGGCAGCAAGGCCAGTGGTCAGGGATGATGAGAGTTGTTGTCCAATAACATCTGGAGGGTCAGAGATTCCCCATCTCAGTCATAAGTACACAATCAAAATTCCAACAAGACAACAAGGAAGATGAAATAAGGGAAAGGGAAGGATGTGTAAAGCTTCTCAAGGGATTAAATGAACAAAATGCAGTTTCTCAGATTTAAGGTCCATCTACACAAATCTAAAATAAATCTAAATGTTTTTTTCTGGCCTTGGATATCCCCATAAGCCTCACATTCCTGATCGTAGCCACAAATGATTTACTCATGTTAGTTCTTCAACACTGCTGGTTTTTTTTTTTTTTTAAAGTCATCCCAAGGTATGCTGGTGCGATAGAGCAATTCTCCAATTTTATAAGAAAGCAAAACAGAAAATATTGATCCTTTTTATCACCTTAGTGTGTGAGCACTAAGGTGAAAATCCAACATGGCGGCAGTGGGGGCTTGCCCTCCTAGCAAGCCCCGCCCCCGCTCTTGCCTGGCCAATCAGCTTTGTGCTTCCCTTTGAGTTTTTTATTGTTCTATAGTCCAAATGACCAAAAATGTGCACCTGCCTTCGGGAAATCTGTGAAGGCCTCTACCCCATTGTTCATGCTGTTTTTTTTTGGGGGGGGCTCCTTCCGAATAGTGTGGATTGTCATTGGATCCTGTTTAGACAGGTAGGATTCCCAGTCAGTTCCATGAAGAATATTTTCACTGTTTAGATGGGCCCTTAGGCTTAAGGCTCATCTACACAGGCCAGAATACACTGACTCCTTGCTGGCATATTCTGCTTGAGGAACTGACCCATTCTTCCCATGTTCCTGGGATGAAATGGGCAGGAGTCCAGATGAGCATGCTGGACCACCACTGCAGCTAATGCCGCTGCCCTCTATGTCACAGTCTGACGCCAGGAAGCAGGCCTGTAGCACGTGACCAAGGCCCCCTACATGTGACCAGCCTTGGTCACAGGCTGTGACCCCCTTCCTGGCTACAGAAGAGCCAGGCAGAGGGCAGTTGTAGCAATGAGTCAGCATGCCAGAATGGGCTCTTCTGGTCACAAAGGGCCCAGTACATTTTTTTTGCCAGCTGGAACAGATTTTACTGGTATTTTTTTAAAAATGCTGTAATGGGCCCTACCCCATCCTCCCACCATTTTTGCCCTGGGGATCCTAAGGATTGCCTTGGGGCAGAACAGAACAAAACCCCTGTGTCATCAGGACAGCAGGGCTCCAAGATAGGGGCAAGACGGAGTAAACTGTCCATGTAGACAAGCACTTAGGTTGCTGACACACCAAAGGAATAATGCAGTTTGACACCACATTAACTATCATGGCCCAGTGCTATGGAATCCTGGGATTTGTAGTTTTGTGAGATATTTAGCCTTCTGTGTCAGAGTTCTGGTGCCACAACAAATCCCAGAATTCCATAGCACTGAGCCATGGCAGTTAATGCAGTGTCAAACTGCATCATTTCTACAGTGTGTCAGCAGTCTTTGTTACACTTGAGAGCAAGGATCAAGGGATGAAGCCAAAACATGAGTTTTGAGAAGGGTTCTGAATGAGAGGAGAAGCATAAGTGAGCTTATGAACTATGCCGGTTTCAGAGGCATTTACAGCTGCATTACACATCTCACTTTCTTTAGGACAGGGGAGTACCTAGCCCCACAACCCTTTCTCATTGCTTTCTTCATGTGGAAAGTCTGAGGTGGAAATGTTTCTGCTCTGCTCACGTGGACCATTTCAATTCAAGGAAGTTCTTTTTACCTCCATGTTGAGCTTCCATGTGAAGAGCAGCATCTTTTCTTTTGACAAATCTCTTTCCACAGGAGGAAAGATAAAATGGAGGGGGTGGCTCTAGCCACTTCCTCCACATGTGTTGAAGAAAAAGTGAGTACTACGTGTTGAAGGATGAGAAGAAGTATGGCTTGTAGGACAGAGCCAGCACTAGCCAGAGAAATGCTAATGCCTGAAGTGAAGGACAAGACGCTACCCACTATTCTATGTACAGAAACTGAACAAGCTGCCAGTTGAATCTCACTTCTCAGAGGGCAAAAATGAAGCTATTTGTGTTGGGGTAGCACAGGGTGCAGCACTCCACAGCTCTTTTCTTCAGCATAGGATACATTCACAACTTTGCTTGTTGAGTATTAAGGATTCTATATTTTAAAATGTTATAAATATATCATGCAGTATCCTTTTTAATACTATTTTATTTTCATAAAAGAAAGAGCATATGCACTAAAATATACAATAGAGCAGAATCACAAAGAAAAACAAAGAAATCAAACAACAAGAAAAAGAGTAAAGAAATAGTATACTTTTGTAATATAACTTGGTTAAAAATGAAGCATTTTATGTTGTTAAAACAGTAAAATGAATGTTGATTTGCTATGCAAATAAGTATTGCTTCATTTGATAATATTCTTCCATCTTCCCCAAAATCCATTTGTTTTCATTTTTTAAAAAATACCCCCACCTACCCACCATAGCTTCAACATTTCTTGAAGTTTTACATCTCTAGATTTGCTGTAATTCTCTTCCTCAGTCGCTCCGGTCATGTGTTTCCTCTCATATTCATCCAGGTTACTTTTCCTCACATATGCTGAATATTATCCTAAAACAAGAGTGGGGAAAGTACAGCCTATAGGTTTCATGCAGCCATGAAAACCATTTTTTGAGGACAACTCCAAGGGGTCAGCTAGATGGGAGAATTAATTCTGGAAAATATCGCCTTACTTCCCTTTCACTGCAGTGCCCATTTGTGCCCATGATGCATTCAAAATTGGTTGATGGGGAAAAGTAGCAATTTTGCAGTTCACACAGAGCAGCTGGGGAAAAAATGGTGGTCGCGAGTGATATAAACTGGATCACTTGCGGCCACCTCGAGACCACCTGGCTAAAGGATCAACTGCCAGCTGCCAGCCAGCCACTTAAAGCCATCAAACAGGCAGCAAAAAAACCGTGGTGCTCATGCACAGCTGGGAGGGAATCAGTTCGTGGCCTAGAAATTGGCCATGGGTGAGCAGCCGATGTCCCTGATGGAGGGGGGTCAGATAGGGGTGCCTGGTAATCAGGCCACGGATGGTTGGCCGATGGCCCTGAGGGTGGGTATACAAGTGACCTAGTGGCGTCGTGGGGGGTGGGGATTATGGCCAGTGTAGGACACTAGGGGGCCGCCCTGGAGAAGATCCAAAAGGGAGATTCCCGAGTGATCGTGGGGCCCCTCTGTGACACCCACACTTTGGGGGACTTTTCCCTCCCCTGAAAGTCAACAACTTTTTGGCTCCCTGCTTTCAGAAGCAGGGAGCCAAAAGGCTGGTGTAAAGGTGGGCTTTGCAGACTGACGCTTCCATCTTACCACTGGCTTCCCTGGGAGTAAGGCCCAGGGGGTGTGCATAGGGAGATTTACTCCCAAATAAACCCTGGCAGCATGCAGACGTGCTCCTCTGCTCCAGCGGGCACACTTTCAATTTGAATCATCACCTCCAGTTAGGAGAACAGGAGCTGGATTTCTTCCCTGGTTGGACAGACAGACAGCCTGATGTCTCCCTCCATGAGCCCTTGGGCATTTTCAGGTCTGTTGAAAGGCCTCCTGCCGCCCTTAAAAAACACAGCCAGATACAAACCTCAATGTCTATGGAGGGACCCCATATTAGTCGTGTTTCTGTTGAAACGCATCTCGAGTACCTCACTTTCTTTTGTTTTCCTACTTTGGCTCTGCTGCTTGAATGCAACAACAATGGCTGCTCTGGTATTGAAAGCCCTGCCTTGCAAACCCACCCCCACCGAGGTCCGACCAATTAGCTTTCAGTTCTGATGTGTCCCCTTTATAAATTGGTTGTACAGACATCCTATTGTATGCATTTTCATGCAGTTTTTTTAAAAGATTGTGAAAAACAGTGAAAGCTTTTATCACTGACTCTGTGGAATTTTCAGCCCCCCTCCTTCTGAATATTGTAAATGTTGGCCACAGTCCGTGAGGTCCAATGGCATTCTGTTTGAATCCTTAAAGGATTTCTTTCATCATGTAGATGAGACCCTAATTTACTTCCTGGATTTAAAACCCTTAGTGATGAATGATCTTTTCTTGCGAAGGGAGAAGAACCATGAGGCTCCAGCCTCAGGATCCCGTACATTCACATATGAGAGTCAGCTTTTAGGGACTCTTGAACCAAAGTATAGGGAACTTCCTTTTGCTAACTACTTTTCTATTCAAGATCTATTCTCTGCAACAATAAAGGTAAATGTTGCTGTATCTTTATCCTGTTTTATCCTGCATATCCTTATCGTGTTTCTACCACAAACTCATATATTGTATGGGGCTTCACTGCACTCTGCTTAATATAGATACCAATACTTCCCACACAAACTTTCCTGTGTAGTCCCCTTAGCTCTGACAGTTGTCTATGTCTACCCCAGAGGATGCAGGGTGCCATTTTTAAAAAAGTTAAAAGAAACAAAGAAACAGGGATGGAGTACATGGCACAAGTGTGTGGAGTGCCCCTCCAAAGCCCAATGAAGGGTATGTGTACCTCCCAGACACTGGGTTGTTGACTAGACCTGCTCTATTTTTATGTCCATCTCAACCCACCTCTCATAATTTCCAGTGATGTAAAATTCCTCATCACCAACTAAAATGACCCATACTTTGCCATATTAATATGGATGCTATAGATCTGTGGTTCTTAACCTGTGGCCTGGGGAAGTCCTCACTGGGGGTCCATGAAGTCTTGAAGGCTGCTTGGTCCACCTCCTCTCTGCATGGAGTGGCCGTGTGACAGGAGCCAAGGCAAAGGCTGACTGGCTAGCTTGTCCTGCGCAATGGCCATTCAATCCAATCTAGCCACAAATTTATAGCAAGAAGCAGAAGAAGAGTCTAGTCTCCCCTTCCAGTGCCTCTGAGGGAAGGTTTAATGGATGGTGTAATTGTATTATTGCTGATAGACACAGGCATAACACCCACACCCCTCAGGCATAACGCAGGCATCACAGACACAGATAGACGCAGGCATCACAGACACAGGCATAAATCCCACACCCCTCAGGAAAACCAGCCAGCAGTCACAAGGACTCCAAGCCTGCAACAGCCTCTTCTCCCCTCTCCACCGGGCCAGAAGGCTGTAGTGGACCCTGAGGACTTTGGCAGCAGAGCAGCAACAAGAGGGGGCGTGGCCAGGAGTGGCTGGTGTTTTAAGCCACTCCCATACCCCTCAGGAACAACAGCCAGCCAGGAAGACCTAAGCTTGCAATTGGAGACAGCTGAGGCCGGGAATGGAGTAGGTGCGGAAATTGAAGTTGTGCTAGGGAAAGGGAGGTATGGTTGGAACAGAGTGAACAGATGTTACGAAAGAAGGTGGTATTGCTGTTTGTTAGCTACCCCACTTTCAGTTCACCCTGTTTCCTGGAATGGATTGGAGAGCGTACCCACCATTCCACAGAACCTTACTTTGCTCCTCTGCAATGCCAGGTCGGTTAAGAATAAAACTCACATTATTTACGATCTTCTTTTGGATGAGGATGCCGACCTGGCTTCCTTCACAGAAACCTGGCTGGGAGGGGATAGTGCTGTCACGTGGACGCAGGCCCTCCCAGCTGGGTATTCTGTCAGTGAGCAGGTGAGGGGAAGTGGGCGTGGGGGGGCAGAGTCGCTCTGGTTTATAAGAACAATCTCACCTTCACAAGAATACCTGTCTAAAACACAGTCCACTTTGAATGTACGTACTTTAGCCTGAGAACCAGGGATAGTTTGGGGATTCTGCTAGTATACCGACCACCCCGTTGTCTAGCAGACTCCCTAACTGAGCTGACACAGCTGGTCTCAGAGCTGCTGTTGGAGTCACCCAGAATTTTAGTTTTGGGTGACTTCAACATTCCACTCGAGACCAGCTTGACAAGTCTGACTGGTGCAGCTCGGGAGTTCATGGAAACCATGACAAACATGGGCCTATCCCAAATGGTCGTCGGGCCCACACATTGTGTGGGTCATACCCTCGATCCGGTCTTTAGTACGGAGCAGGAATATCTGTGGGCGGAGGTTATAAAAACCACCGCATTGTCATGGACGGATCATTTCCTGGTCAAGACTGAACTAAGAGTCTCTTCCCACCCCACTGAGGGTGGTGGACCCATTAAAATTGTCCACCCTCGAAGGCTAATGGAACCAAGAGGATTCCAGAAAGCCTTGGAGGGTTTAATGGTTGGTAATGCCGGTGACCCTGTCGAAGCTTTGGTTAATACCTGGAACACCGACCCTACCAAGGCTATTGACACGATCACTCCCAAGCATCCTTTCCAACCCACTCCAAACCGTAAGCCATGGTATACAACAGAGCTTAGGAAAATGAAGCGGGTTGGACAACGACTAGAGCGCAACTGGCGGAAAACTCGACTCTTATCCGACAGGACTCATCATAGGAACTTTCTTTGGTCCTATCGAGAGGCAATACGTGCAGCGCAGAGATCCTTCACCTCTGCACGTATTGCGTCTGCAGAGTCCCGTCCAGCAGAGCTGTTTAGGGTGGTAAGGGAGTTGACGCAGATTATTCCTGCACAGAACCCGTTGCTTAACCCAACGACAGCCTGCTGTGACGCGTTTAACAATTTCTTTGCAGATAAAATCTCTCGGATAAGAGCCGACTTACATGCCAGTAATTTGACAGAAACAATTGACGAGGTGTCCAGCAACTCCGTTGATGTAAGTTTACTGGATGAATTTCAATCCATGAGTACCGAGGACGTGGACAAGCTACTTGGTAGGGTGAAGAAGACGACCTGCCCTCTCGATCCTTGCCCTTCATGGCAGGCCATCCGGGGGGGGGGGACTGCCTTGATGGTGTTCCTTAAGGACATCATCAATGCATCTCTCAGAGAAGGGTGTGTTCCATCTTGTTTAAAGGAAGCAGCCGTTAGGCCGCTCCTGAAAAAATCTTCCCTTGACCCCCTGGACATGAACAACTATAGGCCGGTTTCTATTTACCATTCTTGAGCAAAGTGATCGAGAGTGCAGTTGCGCTTCAACTCCAAGTGGTCTTGGATGAAACCGATTATCTAGACCCATTTCAAACTGGCTTTAGGACAAGATTTGGAGTTGAGACTGCCATAGTTGCCTGCATCTAAGCATTGACAGGGGTAGTGTGACCCTGTTGGTGCTTTTGGACCTCTCAGCAGCTTTCGATACGATAGATCATAGCATCCTCTTGATCACCTGAGTGGGTTAGGAATTGGAGGCACTGCGCTCCAGTGGTTCTGATCCTTCCTCTCGGGCAGGTCCCAGAGGGTGCTGCTCGGGGACAGTTGCTCCAGCAGAAAGGAGCTTACTTGTGGCGTTCCACAAGGTGCCATCCTGTCCCTGATGTTGTTTAACATCTATATGAAACCCCTGGGTGAGATTATTCGGAGTTATGGGGCTGGGTGTTATCAGTACACTGATGACACCCAGATCTATTTCTCCTTGTCTCGATCATCGGCCTTGATGGCATCTCTCCTCTTAATGATTGTCTTAAAGCAGTAATGGGCTGGATGAGAAAAAACAGATTGAGATTAAATCCAGACAAAACAGAGGTGCTCACAGTAGCGGCCCCAAAACCAGGAGTTGGATTGCAACCTCCAGTCCTGGACGGGGTCATGCTCTCCGTTAAGGACTGTGTTTGCAGTCTGGGGGTGCTCCTTGATTCATCACTACAGATTAAAAGTCAGGTGAATGCGACGGTCAGGAGCCCCTGTTATCAGCTTCGGCTGATACGCCAGCTGCGCTCTTTCCTGGAAGTAAGGGACCTCAAGACTGTGGTGCACATGCTGGTAAACTCTTGTCTAGATTTCTGCAATGCACTCTACATGGGGCTACCCTCATGCTTGGTCTGGAAACTTCAATTGGTACAAGATATGGCAGCTAGACTGGTCTTGGGAACATCTCACAGAGGCGATATAACTCCAGTATTAAAATCTCTCCACTGGCTGCCTATCAATTTCCGGGCCTAGTATAAGGTGTTGGTTGTTACCTTTGAAGCCCTAAATGGTTTGGGTCCAACTTATCTTTGGAACCGCCTCCTCCCATACAATCCTCCCCGCGCACTCCGGTCCTCTGGGAGGAATTTGCTTCAGCTACAAAAATATAGGCTGTCTGCAACCTCCCAGAGGGCCTTTTCAGTAATCGCCCCCAAATTGTGGAATGGCCTGCCGAACGAGATCCATCAGATGATGAGCCTGAGTGGCTTTAAAAAAGCACTAGGGACGGATCTCTTTCAGCAGGCTTTTCCTAATTAGTTCCCGGCCTCAGGAGCTCCTGACCCTTTTTAGTCTGGTGGTTATTAATTATTTATTATTTTAATGTGATTTTAGATCAGTTGTTTTAATGTATTTTGGTTTAATGTCTTTTTATGGGGGAGGGTGGGGGTGGGTGGTGTTTGGGGATTTTAATCTGTATTGGTATTTTAATTTTTGTAAGCCGCCCCGATTGTTTTTAACAGAGGGGCGTGATAAAAATAAATTATTATTCTTTTTATTATTATCATTATTAGGAGACCAGACACAATAAAGAGCCCATACATATAACTGGGTTGTAAAGGGCCACTTTTATTAAGCTCTGACCTATTTACAGGGCCAGTTTAAGGAATTTGGGGGCCCCTGCAATTGTTTGTTTTGCCCCCCCCCCATGTTTATCCCAGTGTCAGGTAATGCTATATACCAGACCCCCTCCCCATCAGCCACTCTGCATTTTTTTAAAAAATAAATTGCTGCTAAATTATTTTCAAGAGGTAAATAGTACTTCAGAAGAAAGATATGGTCCTCTTTTAGCCAGGTTGCAGGAAGGGTGTGATGTTCCTTCTGCAAACTGCAAACCTTCCCCTTTATAAATAAATCGGCCCCTCTACATCTTAATAATTTTTGAAAGGCAAACACACGCACACACACAAGCAGAATGATGTCTTAGTGCCATTTTGAAACCCAAGGCAGCCCCAGCACCCATAGCCACAAAGGACCCCTATTGTCCTTGTCTTTGGGTTTGCTAGATGAGTAATTTCCCAGGTTTTTATTAATGGCCACACTGCATGTAAGGCCACACGTTGACCAAATTATTAAATATTGCCAATTATTACTATAGATAACCTATACATATGGTGCTGGGGGTGTCAGGGTAGGTAAGAAAACTGAATAACAAATTGACTCATCATTAGATCAAGGGAAGTAATAGTGCCACTGTACAGTTGTCCCTCCAAATTCACGGATTTGGCATTCACAGATGTAAGTATTCATGACTTGAAAATATTCTTAAAAAAATAATAATCCAAAAAGCAAACCTTGAATTTGCCATCTTATATAAGGCACACCAATTTGCTATGCCATTGCATATAATGGGACTTGAGTATTCACAGATTTGGGTATTCATGGCGGGTCCTGGAACCAAACCCCAGTGACTGTGAAGGGACAACTGTATTCTGCTTTGGTCAGACCTCACCTGGAATACTGTGTCCAGTTCTGAGCACCACAATTCAGGACGGATATTGAGAAGCTGGAATGTGTCCAGAGAAGTGTGTGTGACCAGGATGGTGAGAAGTCTAGAAGCCATTAGGCCCTATGTGAAGTGGCTTAGGGAGCTGGGCATGTTTAGTCTGGAGAAGAGAAGGTTGAGAGGGAACATGATAGCCATGCTTAAAAATATTTGAAGGGATGTCATACTGAGGATGGAGCAAGCTTGTTTTCTGCTGCTCCAGAGTCTAGGACACGGAGCAATGGGTTCAAACTACAGGAAAAGAGATTCCACCTAAACATTAGGAGGAACTTCCTGACAGTAAGAGCTGTTCAGAACTGGAATACAGTGCTGCCTGGGAGAGTGGTGGAGTCTCCTTCTTTGGAGATTTTAAAGGAGAGGCAGGATGGCCATCTGTCAGGAATGATTTGATTGTGTCTTCCTGCATGGCAGGGGGTTAGACTGGGTGGCTCTTGAGGTCTCTTCCAACTCTGTGATTTATAGGATGGAAAGGATGAGGAGGACAAAAATTAAGTAACTACAACATGAGTGTTTTGCCACTGTAACAATTACATCTCCATGTGTGCAGAGAGAAAAAAATGTTTCTGATTATCTGAACATATATTAAATGAGAAATATAATCAAAATGCACCGAGTCTGATGCAATGAAAAGGTGCTGCCATGGTAAGAGAAACTGAAACATTTACAGCCTTTACCTAAAGAATATGATGTGTGTGAGTTCTGTGTTCATTTTTCAACTTTGCAAAACAGTCTAGAAGATGTACACTTCATGCTACAATGCTATTTAGTGCAGCTGATTTTGCTTTAGGTATTAGGTTTATGCTAAAACTAAGAATACGTAAGGTAGCTCACGAATCAAACTAGCCACTGTCTAATTAAGCAGAGGAACATACCACTTATGGAGGAATTATATCACCACTACTTCTCAATGAATTTAGCATCCTGAATAAACACCCACAACTCATTTTTATTTTTGGAGTACATGGGCTTACCATAAGTCAAAAGGTAACTTGAAAGCACATGTGCACACACACAAAAATCCCAGTGAGTTTTATCTCCCATCTCTCATTCTATATGTCTCAGAGAAAATGCTCTCTCTCTCTCTTCCTCCTCCCAGCTCATGCAGGGACCATCTCCAAACTACAGTATCAGTATTAGGCAGGCACCTTCTCAGTGCTCCCCCCTCTAACTTAGTACCAAGTCTCTCTCTGCAAGCAACACAATGCTGCAGGGAGAAGTCCAGTAGCAGCCACTGAATCTCCGACTCCAGCAACAAGTTAAAAAGTAAAATAACCACCCCACCATGCATGGAAACCCCCCAAGATCCCCCCGTGGGCCCCTGAGGAGCCAGCCCTAGTAGTCACAGTCACTCACCCCCATGACCAGCTTCTCTCCCCACCCTTCCTCCTTCTCTCCCCGCCCTTCCTCCTTCATAGCAATGGAGGGACTGTCTCCAAATTTCAGTCTCCAAATTACAACTTAGTCAGTACCAAGAGCAAATCCATTCTCTATCTCCACCAGAGGGCCCTCTTGACTTCAGGGCCCCCCACCAATGCTGATTTGGCAGATTGGTTAAACCGGCCCTGCCTATTTAACACCTTTCTGACAGATCTGCAATGGGAGGAGCAACCTACTGTGGGAATAGTTGGAACCAGAAGGTCAATACCAAAACCCTCTCCCCAACCTCCCTTGGATGAAAACACCTGAACCCCAGGGAGAACCCGTAAGATGGGTTGCTCCCCAGCCAGCCCACATTAGGAAGGTCAACCCCAAATTCCCTCCCCCAATTTGCAGACATTAAAGGGAGGGTTAATCCCTCAGGCCAGCCTCAAAGGATCACTTTCCTCAGCCCTCAGTTTGCAGGACCTAAAGGGGCAGTTCCACATCCCCCCTTCACTTCAAAAAGGGGGAGGTGTCAAAGGTGCACACTAAGCTACCAATCTGATCAACAGACGAAGAGGAGTCGGTGGAGGGCAGCCGGGTTTAAATAGCCTCTGGCCCAGTCCCCCACTCTCCAAGTGACAGCACATATGTCTTGGCCACATTAAAGGCCTCCATCCTGCGCTTCAGCAGTTGGGACCATGCTAGGAACCCTATTATTATTATTATTATTATTATTATTACTATAATTATTGTTGTTGTTGTTAAGGTTTTAAATCTTGAGTTAAGTCTTGGGGGTCCACAGCAACAAAAGATATTTAAAGGGGGTCCCTTGTAAAGCAAAGGTTAAGAGCCACTGCTATATATTATCCAATTTCGCCACGTGCCGGGACAAAATTCAGGTTGTCAATCAGAACCTCTCTACAACTGATGCAAGTTTTAATTCATGATTTAATACCAAGCCAGGACATGAAGATTACCGAAGTCAGAAATCAAGCTTTTACTTCACTGTCTATTCATTAGACCGTATCTCTATGCTTTTCTATAAATTACATAGCCAGTTTGGGGGGAAATGCTTCTGGTGTACATGGAGAAACTAAAGGCCAACTTCTGAGGAGCCCCACAGTGGGTTTCCCTGACAGGTTTCTTTGCAGCAGTGGGCATTATGTAATTCCAGGAGATGAGCTGATATTTTAATTTCCTGCAGTGTCAGTCTAAGGCATTGTGAGAATTTTAGATAGCGGCTTTCCAGACACAGCAACCAGACTTTAATTAGAGAGCCCAGGAAAGGCATAAACAATGAACTGCAGCAGACATACAAGACTACTGTTTAGTGATGGCATTTCTGATTGGAAACACATTAGCAGCTGGGATACACTCTACTCTGTGATTCTTAGTATGCCATCCCTAAGGGTGGTAGAATAGGCAGATGAATACTATAACCATATATCTGCAAGACCAACTGCTTCAGTCTGTCCCTCCCAATTGTCACTCCACATGAGAAAGAATTAAGACCTCTAAAAGTTTTGAACTAAAACTCCTACAATCCTTTGTCAAACTTGCCAATGCTGAGAGTGACTTACAGGTGACATAGGCCAAAATTTCAGAGGCCTAATGTTGCCTATTCCTGGCTTAGGCAACCAGCCCCTCTCACATGGTTGTGGTATTCTCACACAGACATGCTGATGGGAATGGTGGGTGGTGCCTCCTACCCAATTTCATATAAAATGCTGTGTGAAATTAACTAAATAGCTACTTGTAAGTCCTGACCTTCCACAGAGGAGTCTGTCTACTGCATCTCTGGAAAATTCAGTGTTTTAGCTTTATCTCTTTCTAGTCAGGCAGGTAATTGGTAGGAGGGCAGAAAATTACCTAGTTGATGAGTTTGGCTACCTGATCTGTATTTGAAAATATCTATGGTGAAATACTTGGCTCTGTAATAGAATTTTTCATAAATGATCATGTAACTGATAATAACTTTCCTGTTCTGCAAAGCTGATAGTGATTAAAGCCACCCCTCTCATTTAAAAACAAGGGGAAGAAAAGATGGGCCACATGACACCCCTGTACCTCACCCTTTGCATCCCCTGAAGCACCCCACCAGTCTCCCCAAATCTGCCTACCTCTCTCAATTTTAAATAAAATGGTTTGGTTTTTGGGTGACATTTCTAGGCAAAAATGTCACTTCCAGTCATAATTTTGGAGGTGTAACGGAAGGAAAAGAAGGTATTTTTAACAGGTTGGGAGTATGGCCCATGATGAATTCTGAGTGGTGGAAAATTGCCCCCTTGACTGCCATGCAGTTGCTCACTCATGTTTTAGAAAGTTCTTCTTTGTTGATAGAAAGTTTCTAATTTTATTGCAAGGCTATGTGTTTTAGCAGGTTTTTTTTTTTAACATTTTATCTGGAACTGTTGTATTCTCTATTTTTGTTCTTTTATCATTAACTGCTTTGAACACTTATTGAATGGGCATGTGTTTCAGAAATATACCACATAAATATATAAATGGAGTTATTTCATTTGCATTCCTTATTAAAATTTTCATTAATTGGTTTACTGTATTATAATTATAATTGGAACTAGTCCCTTCAGTTCTGTTATACCTGTTTCATTTTCATTTGTCACTGCTTTTAACTGCAGCCCCTTACATCATACCAGAAGCCACTTCTGGTACACATTGGGATGTGTGAGGAGGAAGAAATTTGGGAGGGGGCACCCTGTACTAATCCAGCTATCTTTCCTCTTATACAGGGCACTCTGGAGCCAAGCCAAATTAAGGCTGAAATTCTGTATACACCTACAAGAGAGAAATTCAATTAAAGGAGACTTACTTTGGACTATAAATTTGTGCTGTATATCACTATGGTACCTGTATGCCCTTCCATATGTTGTTCCAACTCCCATCAGACCTAACCAGCATAGTCAAGGTGAGTGTTGATGGAAGTTTCAGTCCCACAACATTTGAAGGGCTACATGGTATCCATATACTTCTAAAAGGCAGAGACCTCCAGTTTCTCCTGAGATCTGTCATAATTTCACATACGGTGTTTTAGAAAATCTTAATAAGAATTATTGTGTAAGGTAAGCTAGGATTTTCCCTACACAACAGTTCTAATTGGCAGACATATATTCATAAAGCAGAAGCTACTAAGAGGGTATAGCCAGTGCTGTCTCTTTCTCACTCTCTGGCTTTTCTTCGCAAACAAAGATTCAGGAAGGACTCATCCCGCGCTTTCTGCAGGCGTGCTGATGACTGAAAAGGCCAGTCCGAGATAAACAAGTCCGGTTGCAGAAACCGCCTGCATGCAGGGTTGGGTCTGCGGCTTCCAGTGCTTCTTTACACCTGCCGTTTTGTCCCTTGCCTATCACTTCAGGGCTTTTTTTGGAACTGGATTTGTCCTTCGAGCCTGTGCAATGGTACTGTCATAGAACAAGAAGAAACAATTATTACTGTGAAACATACAGAACTTTAACCCATGGACCAAAAGGTGGAAGAGGCAACAAGGGGGTCAGCTATTTTAGATCTGATCCTAACCAACAGAGACGACCTTGTTAATGGGGTGCAAGTGGTGGGATCCTTAGGTGAGAGTGATCATGTTCTCCTGGAATTTGTTATACAATGGAAAGGAGAAGCCAGGCATAGTCAGACACGCATTCTTGACTTTAGGAGAGCTGATTTCAATAAACTCAGGGAAATACTGGGGATGATCCCATGGTCAAGAATACTAAAAGAGAAGGGACCTCAAGATGGATGGGACTTTCTCAAAAGGGAGATACTGAAGGCACAATTTCAAACAGTACCATTGAGGAAGAAAAATGGGAGGTGTCTCAAGAAACCAGGATGGATGACTAAAGAACTTTCAATGGAGCTAAGTTTTAAACGGAACATGTATAGGAAATGGAAAAGGGGGGAAATCACCAAAGAAGAATTCAAACAGATAGCGAACACGTGTAGGCGTAAAGTCAGAAAAGCTAAAGCGCAGAATGAGCTCAGGCTTGCTAGGGAGGTTAAGAACAATAAAAAGGGTTTTTTTGGGTATGTCCGCAGCAAAAGGAGGAAGAAGGAAATGATAGGGCCGCTACGTGGAGAAGATGGCAAAATGCTAACAGGGGACAGAGAAAAGGCAGAATTACTCAACACCTTCTTTGCCTCAGTGTTTTCAGAAAAGGAAAAGGAGGACCAACCTGAGGAGAATGGAACAGAGGACACAATAGGGGAAATCCAGCTCAAAATAAGTAAAGAGGTAGTACAGGAATACCTTCTTAATCTAAATGAATTTAAATCTCCAGGACCAGATGAACTACATCCAAGAGTATTAAAAGAGCTGGCAAATATAATCTCAGAGCCATTGGCAATAATATTTGAGAACTCCTGGAGAACAGGAGAAGTCCCAGCAGACTGGAGGAGGGCAAACGTTGTTCCCATCTTCAAAAAGGGGAAAAAAGAGGATCCCAACAACTATCGTCCAGTTAGTCTGACATCAATACCAGGTAAGATTCTAGAACAGATAATTAAACAGAGAGTCTATGAACATTTAGAAGGCAATGCCATAATCACAAAAAGTCAGCATGGGTTTCAGAGAAACAAGTCATGCCAGACTAATCTGATCTCTTTTTTTGATAAAGTTACCAGCTTGGTAGATGAAGGGAATGCTGTGGACATTGCATACCTTGATTTCAGTAAGGCCTTTGACAAGGTTCCCCATGACATTCTTGCAAACAAGCTTGTAGAATGTGGGCTAGACAAGTTAACTGTTCAATGGATTTGTAATTGGTTGACCGGCCGAACCCAAAGGGTGCTCAGCAGTGGCTCCTCTTCGTCTTGGAAAGATGTGACCAGTGGGGTGCCACAGGGTTCTGTCCTGGGCCCAGTGCTATTCAACATCTTTATCAATGACTTAGATGAGGGAATTAGGGGCATACTTATCAAATTTGCAGATGACACCAAATTGGGAGGAGTAGCTAATACCCTAGAGGACAGGATCAAAATTCAGAATGACCTGGATAGACTGGAGAGCTGGGCCAAAGCTAACAAAATGAAATTCAATACGGAGAAATGTAAAGTACTGCATTTAGGGCGGAAAAATGAAATGCATAAATATAGGATGGGAGAGACCTGGCTGAATGAGACTACGTGCGAAAGGGATCTAGGAGTCCTAGTAGACCACAAGTTGAACATGAGCCAACAGTGTGATGCGGCAGCTAAAAAGGCCAATGCAATTTTGGGCTGTATCAATAGAAGTATAGTGTCTAGATCAAGGGAAGTAATAGTGCCACTCTATTCTGCCCTGGTCAGACCTCACTTAGAATACTGTGTACAGTTCTGGGCACCACAATTCAGAAAGGATATTGACAAATTGGAGCGTGTCCAGAGAAGGGCAACTAAAATGGTGAAAGGTCTGGAAACCATGCCTTATGAGGAGAGACTTAGGGAGCTGGGTATGTTTAGCCTGGAAAAAAGACGGTTTAGAGGCGATATGATAGCCCTGTTTAAGTATTTGAAGGGATGTCACGCTGAGGATGGAGCAGGCTTGTTTTCTGCTGCTCCAGAGACTGGAACACGGAGCAATGGGTGCAAGCTCCAGGAACAGAGATTCCACCTCAACATGAGGAGGAACTTTTTGACAGTAAGAGCTGTTCGGCAGTGGAACACACTCCCTCGGAGCGTGGTGGGGTCTCCTTCCTTGGAGGTCTTTAAACAGAGGCTGGATGGCCATCTGTCGGGGATGCTTTGATTGTGATTTCCTGCGTGGCAGGGGGGTTGGACTGGATGGCCCTCGTGGTCTCTTCCAACTCTGCAATTCTATGATTCTATGACCAAGTCCTGTATCTAGTGCTGCTACTGGGTCTACAGACCTAACTTCTTAAAACTGAAATGGCAGTGGTACAATCTCCCTGCTTTCTGCAGTTCCTTTCCACATCCTAAAAACTTTTTAAAAATCTGCTCCAGAACCCTGGTATACTCTCCAGAGCAAGCTTTCACCACTGGAGAAGAATGCAGGGAGCAGGGGCTAAAATTCCCTACATTATCAGTAGCATCACAATGTATTTAGGCCAAGAGAATCAGATGCCCCCCCCACCTCATTTGTGTGTTTGTTTGTTGCCAGCTCCATGCACCAATGAGAACCAGTGTGGTGCAATGGTATGCTTGCTGCGTAGGACTTTGGGAGACCAGGGTGCAAATCCCTGCACAGCCACAAAAACAAAAACAAAACAAAACAAAAAAAAAACAACAAACAAAACTACTGAAGAAGACACACACTTTCATCTTAAGAGGAAGGCAATGGCAAATCTCCTCTGATACATCTTGCCAGGAAAAACCTACGATAGGGTTGCCATAAGTCAGACTTATATATTTGAAGGCAGATAACAACAACAGAGAGCCAGTTTGGTGTAGCAATTTGAGCAATGTACCGTACTAAGACTCTGGGATGCCAGGTTTTGAATCCACTCAGCCACAGAAACCCACTGGGTGACCTGGGTCAAATCACATCCTGTCAACCTCAGAGGAAAGCAATGGAAAACTTCCTCTCAAGAATTCTTGCTAAGAAAACCCATGAAAGAGTTGTTTTAAGTCAGAAGGCACATAACCATAACTATCCACAAACACCCATGTTTTACAGCATGCTTTGCTCTTCTTTCTTTCTTTCCCAAGACAGCTGGACCAGTATTGACAATTATGTTGTTCTCTATGTCATGATCACTAAAGACATACATCAGAAAGAACAACACACTTAAAAAAATTGGGGGTGGGCATATTTGTAAAGATCAGCACTTATTGGGAGCTGAAAGTTAATAAGCTCCTTGAAGAAAAAAACCCAATGACTGTAAAACAGCAAGGCGTTGTAAGCAACCCCTGAGTTTTTTTCTTCTTCAAAGGTATTGTTGCTCTCTAGCACCCATCCATATACACACATATCATCATCATCATCATCTCTGGGGGAGTGGTGGTGGTGATGATGATGATTTAATATAACAGATTCATCAAAAGGAGATTTTAAAATGGACATAGAAAAGAATGAGATCAACATCCAGTGCTACAGAATTACTATCCTTAAGCATGCCAAACTGGAAAATATTTCTGATTTTGCAGCCAATATGATCATGGTGCTGAGAAGGTATCACAAGTGTCACTTCCTATTTAATTTCTTTCTGTTTCTTAAAAGCTGAGTTGGTCTTTTTTGGTCCTTGCTGAACATATAGCAGAAATTAAATTGCAGCCATAAAGCACATGACTGTGCCATTTTGACTTCCTTATAAGATCATAAATGTCAACACCAAATAGCCATCTCCCCTCCATATATTTTTGACATATAAATCAGATTTTAGAATGGTTAAAATGGATGATTGACTCTCTCTCTCTCATGCATGTGTGCACTCACACACAATAGCAGGCTTGAACAAACTGATGACTGAAGAACAGAAATCTTCTGTTAATCATTTGGTGTCATTATGTCATTACAAAATTGACTATAATTGCAGTCCTTTGTAATAGGCACTCTGGGCTTAATATGGTCTCAGAAGAGTAGTTAAAGATAGTGTAATCAAAGCACTGGGAACTTTCCTCTCCCCTGAGCTTTTGTAGCATGGAGAGCTTCCAAGGATGGTTTTGGCTGCACTTTGTTTCACTTTCTCCTTGTATTTTGGGAACAGGGCCTTATAAAACCATTGGCATCTAGTAACTCTCATTTCACTGGGGAAGTGCAACCATTCCAGGGTTTAGCCTGAACTTTAAAGGAGCTATGCATGATGCTAAATTCCATTGCCAAAAGAGATTCCACATCTTGGGAATCTCCCTTATATTTCAGACTGAAACCAACAGCAGATTAACCATCCCACAGACTTGGGAGTCACCAGCCACCACAGCATAAAATACTGGCACAGGATAAATAAATGGAAGCTAAGGGACAAAGACTTGGCTTAAAGAGTATACCTGAAAGTACTGAGTGCCGCACGCAATGTCTCATTCTCAGACTGTCTCACCCTGAAACCCTCTCATTTCTTATTATTTAATAGAAACTATTTCTTGAATTCTATTTCACTTTTACTCCATGAATGCAGAGGGCTAGAAACTTGTTCTGTTATTATAGAATGGAATAGGAATAGAAGCTTGATTATACTTTGTGTTCAAGATCGGAGCTTGTGTCAAGTTTATTTGTGGTACTGCAAAATTTTATACTTGAAATACCCTCCAAAAGATATGGAACATTCATATATGTCAATGTTTTGATTTTGAAGTTATAGAGATATATGACATTTGTAAACATTATGTTTTGATTTTTTTATGAGCCTTTTGTGTGAGTGTGGGGTGGTTTTTTTGGTAATAATTATAGAGAGATAGAGATATTGTGGACATAATGAAGGGATTAATTTTCCTTAACAAGCTTTGCGATTTATGGTTGATTAGGCTTGTCATCATGTTTGCTTTCCTAAGAACATCTGTTTGTGAGTGTGTGTGTCACAAGGCTATATTTACTGAACAGCAGCTGTAAGGATCAAGTCTACATTTAAAAGGATTTATTTAGAAATGAATATAATAATATGGCCTGCAAATGAATGGGATAGTTTTAGACTGCTCAAGGGGAAAGCCATATTAGTCTGTTGGAGGAAGAGGTTAATAAAGATGAACACATTGATTACAACATGAGGTTTTGATGGACTGAAGTCTTTCTTCTTATGTGACTGACAAAGTATCCTGCAGATTCAACAAATCTTATGCCACAAAATTCCACAGAAAAGGACTTCCAATTGTAATGAAGCCACAACAACAGAGACTCTGGTAAAGCTGACGGAGGGGACTGTTGTTGAATGTGAAGTCCACTGATCCCCCACCTCCAGCTTCTCAATACTTTTAGAGATTAAAAAAAAAATACCAGTTTTCTATACTTTAGTACTTCTGCCAAGTGAATACATGTGTCCTGAGACAAGCTATGTGATGCACTCTTCAAAAGTAAGAAGGCACAAAATAATTGAGAGGAGAGGAGAAAGAGCGGCCCACCACCTACTCAAGGATGGCTCACAGATGCCTTTGGAATGCACCTCTCATCATTCCTCACCAACTGGATAGTCTGGATAGGCCTGATAGGAGCTATAGGCCAAAAACCTCTGGAGAGCTGTACTCATGGAATTCACCAGCTACTCAAGGACCATCTTGAGAGAAGGTTAGAGCTGCATTGTACATTTTAGTGTTTTATACCATATTTCCCAAGAACTGACTGGATGAAAAAATAGTGAGCAAGTAACCAAAAACAAGAAACAGATGTAAGCAAGCAAGGTATGCACAGAGAGGGCCTAGGAGGAAAAATATGGGGACTTTATAGGTTCAGAATTAGAGTAATGACTCAGTACTGTGAGCACTGTGTTATGTTAAAGGAATGTGTTAAGTTGCCACTGACTTACAAATCTCAAGACAAATTCACACAGACCTGGAAAAATAAAAACTGCAAATGAATCCTACTGTTTCAGGTCACCTATTGCCCAAAGTCAGTAAATCTGTGTATCATCCAGGACTAAAATGAGACCCTCCAAAGCATTAATGAGTAACCAACACCTCACATTTCATGAAGTAGCTAAGGTCACATAGAAAATCCTCTGTAGGCTTAAAACTGCATCAGCATTTCTTTTTAAACCTAGAGTGAATTAGTTTGGGCTTTTGTGGGCATATGGATGAGTACTATGTAACCTCCTCACACTGCCAATCACACCCACATTTCAATAGTCAAATTGTTTTAGAAACACTGTATACCATATACTCCATAAATAAATCAAGCACAATCATCTGCAGGGTCCCAAGATCAGAATTAAATCATCTCGCCTATTAGCTGCATGGTAGTGTTACCCAAATTGTGTATGGTCTACGAGCATCCTACTAGCATCCAAATATTAATAAGGGGAATATTTAATTAGCTCAAAAATGGCAATGAGTGGTCGGGTAATGGGAGGATCTTTTGACCTATATATACCAGTAATTGCCGAGGACACTCCAAACCAGAATATATAATTAGATGGTCTTTACTGTAAATTAATCTTAACAGAATTCAGGCAAACACTCAGGCTTCAAGCAATCAGACAAGGCTATTGAAGATAGTAGGAAGTATTTGGATGGAGGACTAGTGTAAGGGGATGGTGGGTTATACTATACCAATCCTGTAGAGCTGAGATCATGAAATAAACTGGCAGAGGGTAGGTATGGAAGGCAGAATGGTGACACAAACTGATGTGGAGTCAGAAAGCAGGAGATTTGTGCACACTTGGGTGGTGTTTTAAGTTGATATTGACATGTGAAAACCCATTTTGCAACCATCAAGGACTCTGGTATTATTACGTGGATTAGTGGATGACTCATCTCCAAGTGTTAACTCTGATCTGGGTATTACCTGTTTGGGAATTTCCAAAGGTCCTTCCCTAGGTTATACATGACACCCACCTTGGTATCTGTGGGTCCCTGGTTTACCTGCTAACCACGTAGAAGGCCACATCAAGCAAAATTATTAAATATTGCCATTATGTAATATTCCAAGATGAGGGCTGTCAGGATAGGTAACAATACTGTAGTACAACTCAAAAAGAACTGCAGATATACCTCAGTGAATGAAGTAGATATGTTCCTGGGCACTGCTTTAACATTAAATTTGGTACCAGGAGCAGGAATAACATGGAGATAATAGGGATAGGATCCAAGACTACACAAAAAAAGGAAAAAAAGCCAAACAAACAAAAACAGTTCAACATGCTTCAGCAAACTTTGCATCCAAAACTAGCAATATACACATGTGAAATGAAACAATGTCAGGTAAGCCTTGCATAAGCAAACAAAAACATTCTGAATCCTCAAAAGACCACTTGAAAGCTACTTCTGAATCCATCCAGCAATGACCTTTTCTTTCTTTCATTACTCTCCATTTCTTATTATTCCCCCTTTTTGGTGACCAGCCTTATAGATCTATGCTTCTTTAACATAATGGGGTAGTTGGGATGAAGCAATCTGCTTTCCCCTTTTCTCTCTGTTTTGGTGTTCAATGTGCTCTGTAAGGGATTCTGGAGACAACTGCTGTATACCATACCTGTTGTGGGCAGACACACACAACTACAGTAGGAACAGCTAAAGCAAAATCTCATTATTGCCCATTTCAAGCTTTTATTGCATTGTTTACAGCAGACATACTGTAATGACCTGAAAGAAAAAGTCTGCATTTCACCAGCCCTCTTTTACCATCCTCCCAATGCTAATGCTACTATATAGCCAGGTACAGCTCTGGTTTACAGTTGCTTGTCCATGTTTTCGTCATCTATCAGGGCAAGAATGTAGGTCAGAGTGGATGTCATGTGGATCTCCAGATGGTGTCAGCATTGGCTTTATTGGCTAGGGTTGCTGAGACTTGAACTTCAATGACATCTGCAGAGCTGCATGTTTCCAGTCCCTAATGTAGGAGATTGTGGCATTGGCCTGGAGATGGATTTTGACTTTGTCTAAGCAATAATCCTGGCTGAAACAGTACTCCATTATTTAAAAATGCCATTCAGCTTATTGGCATGGCATCTCTCTATTCTAATTGGAAGGCATGATGCTCCCCACTTAACTCTAAGGGTGGGGTCCACATGGAGATTTGGATCACTCTCTCCCTTGCCATCTCTCGGCAGTCATTCTACTTGGATGCAGCTAATTATTTGGAAAATTATACCTTTGGCATTCAGGTCAAGACACAACATAGGGGGTTCTTCAAGTCCTGTGACATGTATTGGGGCTATTGGTGATTTTCCAAACTCTGAAACAGATTCACCTCCAGCATCACAGTCAGGTGCTAAGCACTTCTTCCTCATCATATATCCTGCAATTTGGATTAAAAAACACACAACAACCACACACACCTTTGTACCTGTTTTCTATGTTTTTATTGTGTATGTTTGAATTGTTTTTAATTCCTTTTAATTGTGATTTTAATTGTTTTATCAGCCACCTTGGGTCCTTCCTTGGGAGAAAGGTGGCATAGAAGTGGCACCAAAATAAATAAATAAATAAAATTTGTATATCTCACACTCCTTTGCATATCTAAAAATGCACATGCAGAGAGCAAGCCCATAAGGACATATCCTAGCAAATTCTACCCTGTTTGAATTATCCATGAAGCAAGGCAACATTTATCATGACCTTAAATTCAAAAGCTGCTCAGCAGTTATTCAAATGGATGTATGTCACTTTGCTTTCAAACAGGTACAACTTTGACTGGAGTCAGATATTTGATGTCTTTCAAATGCTCTTAAAACTATACAGGATGCAGAACAGAGGTGAGGAAAGTGGAGCCAATGGGCAGCATGTGTACACAGGCAGCAACGTGGCACCCGGCCCCTTTTCTACAGCCCCCCCTATCCAGCATCCAAAAGTTTCCCCAAACCACTAAGGATTAAAAAAAAATGTTGCTAGGCACAATCTTGAAGTGGTACAATTTAGTGCCTAAATTTAGTGACAAACCACCATAGATGTTAGCATGACCAGGTGCTCACCACCATGGCTTCCCTCTGCTTCTCTAACCTTCTTCTCCCTCAATGGCAGCAGCATCTCTATGAAATGGAAGGAGAAGGAATGAGAGCCAAAAAAACATAGCAAGGACAACAGCTATGATTGCAGGGTCCCACACCCAACATCACACACACACACACACACACACACACCACAAACAATTTTCCCAGTCATCCTTGCCCCACTGCTTTTGCACCCAGGACCCCTTGAGGCAATCATTTCTAAAAAGCATGCTGATGCACACCTCTTTCTTCCTTAGAGTAGTTGCTGTTGCTGTGTTTCTCATCATACTTTCCTCCTCCTTCTGTGGCAGGGAGAATGCAGTGGGTAGTAAAGGCAAATATGAGAAATGCAGCAGAAGAGGGATATCACTCCCACCCTCTACTTTGTCATCAGCTTTTTCTTTTTTTTTCTTTTTTTCTTTTTTTGTGCATGGCTCTCCTTCCTCCTCAGACAGCAATTTTCTATGCATGAATGAATGGTCTCATTCCTATTCATTGTGGCGCATCCCATATTAGAAAAAAAGGGAGGAAAAGCAAAACAGATGGTTATAGGGGGAGTCTGTAGCTCTGTATTTCAAATGTTAGGTTCTAGTTTGCTGTGATTAAAAACAAGAAAAAAAATAGTGCCAGCAGCATGAAGCACTAGGCCAACCCCAAAAGTGGCCCTCTGCCTGGCCACAGTTACCCACTTCTGCTGTAGAGGAAGGGCGTATTGATTTAAATGGTATTTTAAATCACCAAGAAGGCCCATTGAAAGCAGTGATCCAACTCATTCTGTGATTCATGCTTTTCCTGAACAGAGTGCCTAGCCATGCAAGGTTTTAACAATTAAACTGTAGCGGCTTGCAACTCAACAAAAGTGGCTAAATAACAGCTTTATCCTCTCTAACAGCATATCCCAAAGTCTCTTGTCATGTAGCTCAAATGTTTTTTACACAACATTATTACATTTGCTTAGAGGGGAGGGGAATGTGGCAACAGTTAAATGAATTGATGTGCATTTGGCTCTGTATACTCAGGAAGGCTTGCAAGATCACTTCCTTGATGATCAGGGGCACAATCCAGTTCAATTAAGGTTTTCAGGATTGTTGGCTAAGTGCCCAGAATTTTACAAAAGCAAGAACAGAAATTACTGGGAAATGCAGTGATGTTCTATCAGACAGAAAGCAAATGTAATATGTTTGTGTTACATTCAGATTTTATCTTAAATTGTGAATGAAAATGATTCTGAGTTCATAGTAGGATTGTACATGTTTGAAAATGGACTCTTCTGACTTTATCATCCTCCCCAATCCAGTGAAGCCTTTATTTAATGCCTGTAGAGCCTTCCCTTATTATTCCATACCAGGTCATTATGCTAACATCACAACGTCACCTTTTGTGTTGGCCTAATAAAAGTATTACATTAAAAGAGATGCTGGCATCTTAGAGGAGGCTACTTTTCCCTGTTTAAAGAGGAAATACTTAATTTCTTAAAATAAACTAGTGTTTTTAATCCATTGGACACATAAGAAGTAACCTCCTACAAATACCTTCTGCTAAGGTATTTGTCCATTAAGTCTAGTTATGTCTACTGTGATGGGCAATGGTTCTCCATGGTCACCTCCTACCTGATCCTTCTAGGATTAGCTGGAGATCCAGGGATTGGATTTGCAGCTTTCCACACAGAGAGCTTATTCTCTACCACTGATTACTGGTCTGTACCATAGATCTCTCACCATCAAATAGCATCTATATGTACTAAAATAAACAAGCAAACAAAAAATAGCTCATGGCATTTACACGGCATTTATATCAGTAGTGGGACCAGTAGCCTTGAAGTGAAAAGCTGTTGCTCAAGTTGGCGAATAGCTGCAGAACATTCATGCAAGGGAGCTCAACTGGGCTATCTCAGAAAACATCCTGCATCTCATTTAGTCAGATACATGAACAAGGGCAGAATCAGAAGCTTTTGGACTTGACCCCCCATCACTGGCAGTAGCTGCAAGGTGAGGATGTAAACCTTCATTTATTTAATTTGTTCTTGTACACAAGAATGAAGAACTTCAAAAGTTTTCTCACTAGGCAAGATTATGAGAAATTTTGCACATTTCCCCAATGATTTCCCCCCACACAAAGACATTTCAGAATGTTGCTGTGGAAAATTTACACTTGTACAAAAACTTTTTGCATGTATGCAAAAGCCAACCATTGTACAAATAAATTTCTGGGCAGTAAAAACTCCTGAAATCATCATCATCATCATCATCTGACAGCAATTGATCTTTTACCCCCAACCCAAGGTGTACTGAGTACTGAGATATCTTTTCTTGTTAAGGATAAACAAGCCCTGCATCCCTATATAAAGACCATCCAGTGTGAAGGACACAGTAGTGTGGTCCAGTGCAAGTCAGCAGCTCCACTGAATTAACATAGTGACACAAATGACAAGGTATCCATTTCAAAAACAGAGGTGGAAGTAACTATTTGTAGTACCTGGCTAACACACATTGGAAACCATCTGGAGAGTGCCTAGCGTGCTATAAAAGTGGTGTAGATGTGGAGGCACTATTGCTTAACATGTGTAAGCCACTCTGAGAGCCTTCATGGCTGAAGAGCAGGGTATAAATACCTAAAAATAAAATTAAAAAAACCTGTCGTTACTTGTAGTCCATCCCTTTACCAAATAAGGACAGTGTAATGAATTATATTAAGATTGTAACAGAATGTGGAACAACTTAATTCCTTTGGTATACAATTAACATTTTAGTAACTTTTTTGTGAGGAGTCTGTGGCCTAAGAAAATGGTGGTAGAAGAATATTGGATAGTCTCAGTGTTGGGCTTCTGCTGTGCCTTGTGTTGGTACCTTGTGGATATTGAGGCAAGAATGAAGTGGGAAGGACAAGAGTGGGGATTTTGGGGGGGGGGTTTGACATTTTTAATGTAAATTAAAATTCAGGTATTTTTGTATTACAGTAATAAAAGTACTGAAAAGTATCTATAAGGGCAAAAGCTAAATGGGGGCGGCGGCGATGTAACTGCAACAAATTACTTATTTAAACAACAGTAACTTTCTGAGCTCTGTTCAATAACTAAGGAACCTCACAATCTTGTTTCTTCCCCTTCTAGTGCTTTTGTATAGCACAATCTGTGTCCACTATTTATTGTTTATATCACGGAGATATTCTTCAGGATGCCTGAATAATTTATAATTGTTTAAAGAAAGGAAGCTAAATACACAAAAACTGAACAAAATGGTGAACTTGCAGGTCTACATCTTCCTATTCATTCTAAACTCAAAGAAGAAATAGACCTTAAACTGGAGATGCAGGAATGTATGTGTATGTGTGTATATACATATATTGCCCTCCATATCCGCAGGTTTGGTACCCACAGATTCCAGCATCCGCAGATCGTCACCACATATTTAGAATGGTGGTGCCCATACTTAAAATGGTGGTGTCCATTGATTTTTATAGGACTTAACCATCTACACTGTCAGCTATCTGTGGTGTGGTGGCAGTGATTCCAGAACCAATCCCACCTCCCGTATATGGAGAGCCCACTGTATTTCTAATGCTTATGAACTATAAAGTTTTTTTTAATTCACCAAACACCTAGGACTAAATCCAGTGGTTAGTCTCAGCTAGAGTAGATCCACTGAATGAATGCAAGTTTATGTAAGTGTTGCTTTACAAAGTTCCTATGGATTCAATGGGTCTATTTTAGATGGAACTAACAATTGGATTTAGGTTTTTGTTTAGTTCTAGTTTTGTGAACACTGTCTGATTCCTGTGCCTAGCTACTTCACTGCTATCTTCCTCAGATGAGAGGCTAACCCCCCTCACACACACACACCTGAAAGCATACTGTTGCTATTGTGTATGGTGGCTGGTGCTTTCACCACGCAGCCAGGTGGTGGTCTAGGCCAGCCTGCTGTCCAGATAGCAACAGCAATAACATTTATATTTCTATACCATTTACCAGTGCAAAGCACTTCCTAAGCGGTTTACAATGTGTTAGCTAACTGTCCCCAACAAGCTGGGTACTCATTTTACTGACCTACAGAAGGATGGAAGGCTGAGTGAACCTTGGAGCCCTGGAGGATTGAACTCACAACGTTCTGACTGCAGTACCAACATTTAACCACTGCACCACCAGGGCTCCTGGTATGTTAAAGCCTGGCCTTCAATTCTGGAGCCAATCAACTGTGCTGGTTATATATCATCAGCTATGTCAGTTATGGATCCTGATACACACACACACACACATCCTGGGCCATGCCTCAGATTTCTCAAGTGAATTAACAAACTGTATAGTTAAAATACACTCTGGAAACAATCTTAGACCCCATGCTGTTCAACCCCATTCTATGCCAAAGATGAGGACAATTGTATCAGTGAAAACAGTGGTCCCAAAGAAATTTTGAAAATTATGTAACATACCCAGATGATTCCCCACCCCCAAATTCTTTTACACACTGGGTAGTTGTAACAAAAACAAACATGCAGGAACATGAACTGAAAGCTACAGCAAATTATTTCTCCACAAAGGTTTGAATGTTGCCTGGAAATCTAAACTGGAAGAAAGGCAGCTGATTACTCCACAGGTGGCACAGGTGCCTTTGCACAAACAAGATCTGGTTATCTCAGAAGCCCAATGTAACAGAGAAATTCAGATAAGCAGAATTTAGTTAGCATCTCTAGTTTGAAATAGACAATCCCTCACATAGAAATGTTCTATATATTATCTACACATTTAAACAGAACTTTGTTTATTGGAACATCCCATGTGGATCTCTCAGAGCTAAAACAATGGGGTTGTCTATGCTAAGGATAAAATGCATACTCACCCTGGATCCGGTGCAATATGTACACATGATGCACAGAGCAAATCTACTCCTTTTAGCCATTAATCCATCTTAGTAGTCACTGCAAGTTGCTCTAGCATTTCCAGGAAATTCCGGAGTGGCCCCAGTATTTTGGATGTGTGGACAGCTGGAACTGGCTGGATCCAGAGTGACCAGCTATCCACATGTCTACACACCCACCTCATCAGCTCCAATGGGCCATTCCCCTCAGAGCCACCACTGCTGCTGCTACCTCACCCAAGCAGTTCTCTGCGAGAGCCTGGATGTCACCATTGTTGATTGTAAGGTCTGAATAGGCTGCTCGTGTAATCAGTGAGGAGGGGTAGAGTGACCGCCTCCTTGTTTATCACATTGTGTGGCATCTCATTCTTACCTCACCAGCAGTGATGCCAATGGCCAGGCTCTTGCAAAGAGCTACTTGGCTGGCAGGCGAGGCAGCAGCAGCTCCAAGGGGAACGGGCCAGCAGGGCCAATGTGATGTCAGCCCAGTGGCCTATCTGGACTACAGCAGGGCTATGAAAGGGATGTGTACCAGTACATGTAGCCAGCATTGTGTCAATCCAGAGCAGTTTCAGAGCTCCAGACCGGCCCCGGATTATGACACCAATGTAGATGAGCCCAAAGTTAATGGGGGTGGTGGTTACTTTTTGAGAAGTCTAGAAAGATTACTTTTCCAGGTTTTGGGGCACCCAAAGGAGATTAGGAAAACAAGATATTAGCTTTGTAACATTTGTTGAAATTTCTCAGCTACCATCCATTAAATGTCACTTTATAATTGCAAACAGCAGCAACAGCAACAAAAATCACAGGATGGAAATTAAAGATTTAGAGAGGAGAGGCTTAGTCACAGCACAAACTTTATTTCCCCAGTTTGCAATACAATTAATTCCATTCTTGATTGTTTAGACATAACTCAGCTTTGTGAAAAACCTATAAAACTATTAAACCCTTAAGGCAACAGAGCTCTATGGTATAACTAGGGCTGAGGAAAATATTCCCCCATTTCAAATGCTAGGCTTTAGGGTGCAAAAGAAGCATAGATATATTTCCTGAAGATATTTTTGGCAGTGAGAGTATTCATTTGTGTGTGTGTGTGTGTGTGTGTGTGTGTGTGTGTAGGAAACAGGCATGTTTGGTGAGGACACAGGAGAGCCTTCTCAGTAGCTGCTCCCACACTGTGAAATTCCCTGCCATGGGAAGTTAGATTGGGACCTTATCTGGTCTCTTTCTTCTGGCAGGTGAAAACCTTTGAGTGGTAAATGTTGGATGTGGAAGACCTTTTAACTAGGATGTGTTCCTTTTTTATCATTTTAACAGCCTTTCGAATTAGTGTATGATGGTTTTTTTTAAACTTTTGTACTATCCATTGTTTTAATCGTATTTTTTTTAACAAATATTGTGAGTCATCTTGTGTCCCATATTGGGCAAAAGGCTGGATAAAAATTAATTAAACAAATATCCTGTACAGTGTTGGTTCTTCTGTTGGCTGCTGCTTTGGCACCTTCTTTTTCCTGATTTCTGGAGGTACTAAAAAAGGGTTGTGAGATCAGCACTACCCCATGCCCCAAGATCTTGGGACTCAAACCCAAGACCTATGGATGATCTACTGTGATGTCACAGTGTGTAGGCCATGGTGATATTACAAGGTGATGTTATAAAGGGTCATTATGATGCAATTCAGTATCAGCCACAATTGCACAAACACAAAGACAAGATCGAAGAAATGAGGAAAGTCTAACAGGGCCCTTGCCCTGAGGGTCAAAGAATTAGTTACAGGCTTTGAGACATCAGGATGGTCCCTGATATCTGGAAACTACCATGGAAGGCATTTGTCCACTAAACAGGAAGGAAGGCAATGTTCTCCTTCTTCCAAACAATATCCAGAATGGTACAACACCCATATTCGGGCATTCTAACTACTCATACTAAACTTGAATCCTATAAGAGAGAGCAGAAATGGGTGCACTAGCTCAGCCCCTTCCTCCAGAACCATCCCTATTGTCATCAATGAGCTGGAGAGAAAATATTTGCAATGTGTAACCTTATCTGGTTATGTAGTCTCCTCACACAATTTAGAGCTTATCTACACTGACAAAAAATGCAGACAATGTGCAGCTACTTCTAGAGTGGAACCACATTTTTTGACCTTAACCCAACTTTGCTTTGAACTAAGCAAAATTGGGGAAAACACTGGAATTTCCTGCAAATTCTAGTGTGACCTCAGGTTCTTTTGCTACGTGGACAGCTGGATCAGATTCAATTCAGCCTGATCCATTGTCCACATGCAAACACAGCATCACCTCCCTTACCCTGTGCTGAGCAGTGCAGGGAAGGGGATGGATTCCCGATGAAGCCACCACTTCACTGGCCAAGAAGCAATCTATGACAGCCTGGCCAGTAGTGTCACTTCTGCTAAGGCAAGAATGGGGCACCCATGCAAACAACAAGGAGAGCAAACCTCTCCTTGTTGAACACATGTCTGGGAACCCTTATCTGACCTCAGCAGAAGTGATGGTGCTGGCCAGGTTTTTGGAGAGAGCTGCTTGGCCAGCGAGGTGGCAATGGTTCTGAAAACGGAATGGGCAAGTAGGCTGGCCCATGAGGGCAATAATACGCTGTCACATTGGATTTGACCTAGTGCATGTGGCTGCCATTGTGGGCGATCCAGAGCTGCCAACAGATTAAGATGCCAATGTAGACACGCACTACACTTCTCTCCATTAGCATGATTTAGAACCATGGAACATCAACGCTTCAGACATTTTGGGAAGAGAAATAGATATAGTGAGGATAGGGTGCAGCTACCAGCATCTTCCTGTTCTCTTTCACATTATTCTAATCATGTGCAAGATTAGAATTTCCAAATTAGTGTCCTCCAGATTTTGGAACTCCAAAATCTCAGCCAGTATATCCAATATGTCTGGAAAGCAACTAGGCACCAGCAAAGTATAAACAGCACTAGTCTGGGAAGGGAGCCAACTCTTAATTAGCTCACAGGAATGAAAACACAGTCAAAGATCTAGTCCAGTAACACAGTCCAACAGGTCAGAGGCTTGTGACAATCAGTCAGAGTGGTCCAAAGCAGTCTGGGGGTCAACAGGAGCAGGCAGCAGATAAGTCAGGGACAGTCCAAGGGCTAAGCACAAGTCAAGGCAACAGAAGTCTAGATAACTGGAATCCAGGCACTGAAGTCAGCAGGAAGCTTTCACCAGGAAGATCAGTTGATCTCTGACAAAGCCTCCATCACCTCTCCCAGCATATATAAAGCAATTAAGGCTTTGCCAGGAGTTTCTTAACAAGCAGGTTTTTCTCATAAAGTCTCAGAGACTTCCTTTGAGATGCCTTTTGAGCTCACTGCTGTGTGTACAACGGTAGAGGTAAGTCCCTCTCTTCTTTGTCCTTATCTGAATGGGCAGGACTCTCTGCTGGGACTGATGCCAACCCACTCAGGCCAGGCTCTTCCTCTGCTCGGGCCTCTAGGTTGGCAGGGTTCCCTGCTGGCACAGGTGTAGATAAACCTGTGCCAGGGTCCCTAGGGCCATTCCCTGCCATGTCCTCCTCCTCCTCTGACTTTATAGCCTTATCCGGCACATGGGGCATGACACAATAATCAGGGGTGAGGGAACTGCTGTCCAAAACATCTGGAGGCAATTAAATAGACTTAAGGGAACACTCTACCAACCATAGTAATGTGACCAGACAGTACGATGGAAAAACAGCTCAGAAGGCAATGCTGGCTTGTCTTACATTTTTCTCCCTGGTCGGTATCAGCAAAACAAAATGAACTTGATTTCAGAGGTAAGTGCCATTAGCATGACCATAACCTCTTTGCCCTTGATTTAAAGGTAGGGAGTTCTGCAAAAGGCCAAGTAAGCAGCAGGAACCCCAAACAACAAAAAACAGAGCTTTTGCAGTCATCTGAAATGATAACAGTGTGTGTGCTTTTCTGTTTGTTATTCTCTGTTATAACTCTAAAGACTTTTTCAGACGCTGAAAAATAACGCAAGCAGCCTCGTTGCGTTGCGAGGCTGCTGCGCTGCAAAGCGTCAGTTTTGGATGACGCTCGCCCCTGCTGGTACTGTTGCGGTACTGCGGGGAGAGTTGAGCGTCATATTTCGTTGATTTTTAATCACGATCAAGTTTCATGAGTAAAAATCAACGAAATATGACGCTCAACTCTCCCCGCGGTACCGCAACAGTACCGGCAGGGGCGAGCATCATCCAAAACTGACGCTTTGCAGCGCAGCAGCCTCGCAACATGATGAGGTTGCTTGCGTTATTTTTCAGTGTCCGAAAAAGTCCTAAGACTGTGAAGCTTAAGAGTCCCGAAAAATTATGTGGCAACTAGAAGGACCTTGAAAATGTCATCACATGGCTATTTTATTTTTTTAATGGTCTAATAAATTTTAATTCATTAAAATCTGTTTGCAGTCATCAGTTACACACAAGGTGGCAGAAACTAGTCACTAGGTGGCAAAAACCACTCTCCTTGAGTCAAGAATAAGAGCAGGAACTTTGAGGTTTGGCCCAAATGCTTGCAGCTGGCTTTGGGTGAAGCATTAGGGGGCCAAGTATTTAAACCCCTGAACATTCTCACTGATGGGACAGCACAGGTAGTATTTTATGTCTGTAGAACTTCAATGGAGAGAATGAGAATTCCTGCTGCCTGACACCTAGGGAGAGGAAAAGAGTATAGGGGAACAGAAACCTGTGAGGAAAAAAAATCACAAGATGTACACATGCCATATTGCCCAGTTGGCTGGGTTTTAGCTGCCACTTGATTCCAGATTCCATTTAAGATTTAAGATGTATCTGTACTACAGGGTTATATCACTTTCATACCACTGTAATAGCTATGGCAAAGGAAACCAGGGATCTGCTGTTTCATTAAGTACTTAGACGATATTAAGGCACCCTGAAAAGACAGGAACTAAGGATTAAATTAGTTTAATTCTGTAGTGAAGATAACACTCAAAGTATCTAGAGAACAGAGGAGTAGACAGGAGCTTTCCAGAACAGAACTCTTAAGTAGTTTAGAAGCTTTCTGTCCCACTTTAATATCTGATTTTGTAATTTGGGCCATGGAATGGGTGATTCCCCACCTAAAGGAGCACACTTTAGAGCAACACACCCATATATGGAGGCAGGAGCCCAAGGTGCCATATCCTCCCCACAAGTAGGTGGCATAGTTAGGTTAAAATTAAGGAGCATGAAAGGAGTAAGGTGATATTTGTGATGTACCTTCAAGGTGGCTTCCTTGTACTGTATACAGATGGCTTTGATTAGTAGAGAGATCCCAAATTGTGCCCATTGAGAATGAGAAACTGAGGTGTTCAAATCCAATTGACATGCAATTTTGTTGTTATATGCACTAATACAATGTAATGGTGAATTGAGTATAAATAGTGAATATTGATACAGTATAGTAGTGATTCTTGATCCTTAGGTGCATTGTTCTGCTTAGATTTAAATTTACCAAAGCTGCAAAAGAGTCCAGTGCCCACTACTTTTAAAAAGTAGATTTGTAAAGGACAGGATCTGAAATTTCTAAAACAACCAATGGTGTGACCTTTGAACTTAAGGCTCATCTACACGAGCCAGAATATGGCAGCTCCCCACCAGTGTATTCTGGCCCTGAATCAGGCCCATTAGTTCCCTATTACTGGTCTCTGCAGCTGCCGCTTCTTCCACCCACATCATACTCTCCGAAGCCAGTAAGGAGGCCCACAGCACATGAGCAAGGCCCCCTGCATGTTACCAGCCTTGGTCACATGCTGCAGGTCTGCTTCCTGGCTGCAGAGAATGTGACATGGACAGCAGCTGCAGAGATGGCCTGGCATGACAGTATGGCCTTCTGCAGTCTTGCAGGGCCCAATCTGTTTCTTCCATAGTTCCCTAATGGTTTAATGGGCTTTATCCCTTCTCCACCAATATTTGTCCCAGGGGCTGTGAGGACTGCCCCCAGGGGCAAAAGAGGCCAAAACCATGCATCGTTTGGACTGCAGGGTTCTAAGACAGGGCAAGATAGGTTAAATTGCCTGTCTATACAAGACCTTAGATTTTGACATTCCCCTACCATAGGTTTATAGCCCCCCTCAAAATAATAATAATAATAATGAACAAACAACCCCCCGAATTTCTAAAAGTCTCAATATATCAAAAACAAGATAAGCAGTTCCCAGTCTTCAGCTCTACCATGCTGCTTCCCAACTGGAAAAAAAAAAAACTGTTCAGATGATACATGACAATGACTCCATGGGTATGGGTGGAAGTTCTGAAGGACCCAAAGTTTAAGACAGCAACTTGGCTTTAATTATATTATCAGTCTGCTAGAAGTGTAAGGGTGTCTTAATTGAAGGGACTTTACGGATATGGAGACAATGGGCAAAAGTTCTAACCCCCACCCCAATTATACCAATTTTCAATCACCCATTCACCTCATTTACTAAAAAATATAAGTATTTCAGTGTGATGCGGCAGCTAAAAAGGCCAATGCGATTTTGGGCTGTATCAATAGAAGTATAGTATCTAGATCAAGGGAAGTAATAGTACTGCTCTATTCTGCCTTGGTCAGACCTCACCTAGAATACTGTGTCCAGTTCTGGGCACCACAATTCAAAAAGGATATTGACAAATTGGAGCGTGTCCACAGAAGGGCAACTAAAATGGTGAAAGGTCTGGAAACCATGCCTTATGAGGAGAGACATAGGGAGCATGGTGGGGTCTCCTTCCTTGGAGGTCTTTAAACAGAGGCTGGATTGCCATCTGTCGGGGATGCTTTGATCATGATTTCCTGCGTGGCAGGGGGTTGGACTGGATGGCCCTCGTGGTCTCTTCCAACTCTATAATTCTATGATTCTATGATTCTACATGTCAGAGGTGGAGAAATTGTGGCACTTAAATATCTGATTATGAAAGATTCACACTTCAAAAGCATGCAAAATGCTACCTAAAGGCATATTAGTAAGTGGGGAGAATGTATTGAAGAACTGCATGCAGTTTAAAACATGTGCCTCAACATGTGTACATTTGAAGGGGGGAGGCAAAAAGTATGTGGGAGACAGATTCTTTGGTGTTGCTATTTGCTGCCAAGTCAGCTTCCACTTATGGTGGTCCTATGAATGGGAGAACTTCAAAGGCCATGGTCATCAACTGCCCTGCTCAAGTTTCAAAAACTCAGGGTTGTGGCTTCCTTGATTGAATCAACCCACCCGTGATGTGGTCTTTTTCTTCTCCTACATTCTCCAATTTACCAAGCATTATTATCTTTTCTAATGAGTCACATCATCTAATGGTATGTCTGAAGTACAACAACTTCAGCTTAGTCATTTTGGCTTCCAATGAGACTCCAGGCCTGATTTGCTCTAGGGCCCATTTATTTGTCTTTTTGGCAGTCTATGCTATCTGCAGAACTCTAGAACCACACTTCACATGAGTTGATTCTCTTCCTGTCAGCTTTCTTCATTGTCTAGTTTTCACAGTAATACACAGAAATAAAAAATACTATACTATAGATTATTTTAATTTTGGTATTTTTTAATTTTATTTTTTATTTTAATTCTGTATATAACAATACAAACAATAAATCAACAAACAAAGAAGAAGAAAAACCACACCAAAACATTACAAAAAGAACATAGCAACTTTGGTTTTTAATATCTTCACACTCAAGAATCTTAATCTAGTTTCTTCACAGCTGCCTTTCCAAGTCTTAGCCTTTTTAAATAATGACAAGAAGTAACAAGATGAAGGGGCCACTGATCAGACATGGAGACAGGAATGAGAGGAAGTCCGTGAATGAGCACATCCCCAATAGTCATCCAACCAGTTCCACTGTTCTCTCCATTCCAGCCACAGTCATTTCTACCTTTCCCCACATGCAGAAAGCTAAAAATTCTATGTTGTCTTATTTGTTTCTGCTCTATTATTATTTCTACAATTTGCTATTTCTGGTCTTAATACCAAAATAGTAAAGCATTAAATTACATATTTAATATGGGTTTTATTTTTAAAATGTGGAATCTAAGGCCAAGTTTATAGGTCCACCAGCATACTCATACAGAGAGCTAGGAGGACACCAGCTACCAGACTGGGGGCAGCATAGAGCTCTCCCAGTGCACCACTCCCAACCAATCAATGGATGTTTGGGACACAGGTGCACACTCTAGGCAGAAACACTGTGGAAAGACACTGCACAATGTGCCTCTTTGCACAATGTCTATAAGAGTACTCATGCTGGCATAACCCTTGGTTACACCAATGTAAGTAATTAAGAAGATTCGACCCTTAAATTGTGAGCTCTGTGTCCAGTTCTGAATTTAATTACCATGGAGTTCAGCTGTTCAGAGCTCAGGTGTGCAGGGAAGCTCTAGCCAAAGAAAGGCTAAGGAAGGCAGGGAAATTTATCAGGAAAAGGAAGAACAGTAGGTGCTCTTGCCAGTCCTAGGTTAAGAGTCATTAATCACTGGGTTTATCAGGAAACAGAGCCATGAAAAAATCCAGAAGTTGTAAACTATCCAAGAATCCAAAATACAACAGGAACTTCAAATACAGTTGTCCCTCCATTTCCACAGATTTGGTATTCATGGATTTAAGTATTCACAGCTTGAAAATATTCTTTAAAAAATAATAATCCAAAAAGCAAACCTTGATTTTGCCATCTTATCTAAGGGACACTATTTTGCTATGCCATTGCATATAATGGGACTTGAGTATTCACAGATTTTGGTATCCATGGGGGGTCCTGGAACCAAACCCCAGCGAATATGAAGGGACAACTGTACAGTGTAGCCAGCATTCCTGTACAGCCTTATAACACTGAAGGGTCCCAGACCCACACAATTGCCCAAGTGTATTTATTCCCTGCATTCTCAGATAGCCTTCTCCTGAAAAGGTCTTGTCACATCTGAGAGACAGAGTCTGAACCAGATACAACAGCATACACTTTTCTTTGGAGTGGATGGGTCTTCCTCCTTCTCCTCCTCCAATCTTGAACTGGCTTTCCAAACCAAAGAGGGGGCTGGTTCATTTTCAGTTGTCTCCTAGGCTTCACTCCTTTCCTGCCAGCATGATAAATCTGACTTTTCTTCCAATTCAGAGTCCTCAAGGGATGGACATGGCACTGTCCTATCAGCAGACTTTCCATAATGCCCTTGTAATTTTAACAAGTGTACGGCCATCTTTTGGTTCAGGAAGTGTAAGAAGAAACTTCACATGGTACATTATGTATCCATATATCAATACAACAGCTTACTCTTCATTTAACATTCTCAAAAATCTGAGGTTTGATTAGCCAATTAACAGTCTGGAATTTATTTGCTGAATCATTAAGCTGATGAAATATTGCAGAATAATCAAAATATTTCATCAGTTTAATGATTCAGCAAATAAATTCCAGACAGTTAATTGGCTAATCAAAATTCAATTATTTGGTAGCCTTTTGAAGAGCATACCACAGACTTAAAATGTTTTTTTTTAAATAGAGACATCTTTTGTTATTAAATTATCTAACATTCTGAAAAGTTACTGTTCTGCATGTCACCTGCTTTGCACTGTTTTTATAAAAAAATATTTTCAAGGATAGTTGGTAATTGATTTCAGACTTTGTGAGGGCACATTTTTCTTCAAAGTAATTGCCATCCCACTGTTTATGACAAAATGTTTCTCGTTCTCATATTTATTTATGTTCTTTCTTTCTTTTTTTCCTTATTTGCACAGACTGTTTTCTTATAACCTTTAAGAATTGTCACTTTTCAGAAGCTGAGATGTTGGGTTTCTTTGTAATGATAACCACTGTAGACCCATGGCCTTAATTATTAATGTCCAGTTTGAGTGCTGAAAACCACATCTCAGTGTGGGACTTCTGGGAAAGAAAAGTTTATCATTCTGGTATGTTGCAGCAGCTGTTTGTTCTGAAATTGAAGGAGATGGGGGGGTAAATTTTAAGATGAGGAGAAAAGAATACAGTAGTGCACTTGGTGTATTGGCTGCTAACATCCAGGCATGAAACATGCACGTTAAGAGTCCAAGTTCTAACCTAGTACAATATATTGAAACTACTACGGATATGTGGCAGTTCTTTGCTTATTTGGGTCCCAAACATGCTCATATCCACATGAGAGGACCAGAGGGGATGCAGGCAATTGTGGCATTGCAGGGAACTCTTCAGCACAGTAATCCCAAAAGGGTATGATCAGAGCCATAAATGACTGTGTAGAATAGGATTTATATTGATGCTGTGATGAGCCCTGCTTCCTACTTTTATTAAGTTCTTCCTTTCCTGAAAAACAGGCATCCCCCCCCTCACCCACAGGCCCTTTGAGATAGAGGGGAAGAACTTCATAGACATTTCTAACTGGGGAGTGTGAGAAAAGGTATGGGGTTCTGTTTATTTGATTAAATTCACAAAGTACCTTAGGAGCCTTCATTCAGTTCTTTACCTTTAAAACTGCTAAATATTTATACACGAAAAGTCCTCTGAAACCATTGTCTCTCATAGTGTGTTACTGAAAAGATATGAGCTGAAAATCTTCCTGGCTCTGAATTTCAGTGGCTCTATAACCTGTGCAATGTAAATCACTGCAATCCTCTATGTATACATTTCATACTGAAGCCTCACATAGAGAAATTGAGTTAGCACAATGAGGCAGCACTAGTGCTCCTCCCACCCTTACCACCTCCTTCTTTGAAGTGCACTCTATACTATCTCTAACTTCTCCTTCTAGGAGGTTGCCAATTTTCCCCTCTTACCTTTCCCCCCTTCCCTTCACAGTTTGATCTCTCTCTCCTTTTTGCTCAGTACTTAATATGGGATAGCTGAATCTTAAGAAGAATTTGAAAGATGAATTGTGTGTTATCCATAGAGCTGGGTAAGTTTAGCCCAGGGAAGAGAAGGTTAAGAGGGGACATGATAGCCATGTTTAATATCTTGTTGTCTTATCTTAGTTTCTTGTATACAAGTTATGTCTGCTTTTTGTCTTTCAAGAAAGTGTAAGACCTGTCTTCTTTTAAATTCAGAGTTCAAGCCTTTCACGTTCCATGAAATTATTTTAAATGTCATGTTCGCCTAAATCTTCTCTGGCTTCCCCTTCTTCTCCTTCCTCACCTTCTAGTTCTTCTTCTTCTAACTCCTCCCCCCCCCCATTTCTACTGTTGGTGTCACTTCTGTTTCTTCTTCTTCTACTACTTATCTTGTTTCTTCTTCTTTTTCAGCTACTTTTTTATCTCTTCTTCTTTTAAATCTTGTTTCTTCTCTTTTCTCTTCTTTATCCTCTTCCTTATCCTCTTGTTGGACGGGCTCTCTATATTGAGATTTCTTATCGAATCTTCTACAGAATTCTACAGCCTTCTGCACAGAGTCTATGTTGTATCTTCTTTGTTTATACGTGAATGAGATACCTTCTATTTTGTTCCACCTGTAGTTCACTCCATTTCTTGCTAAGAATTGTGTAATCGTTCTATAGTCTTGCCTTTTTTAAAAAAATGGTTACTGGTACATCTTTGTAAATTTTTATTTCCTCATCTCCTATTTTAAATGTATCTCTATAGCTCTGTTGCAATACTCTTTCCTTTATCTTTGTCTTGGTAAATTGAATCACTATATCCCTCGGTAACTTTCTCTCTCTCGCTACCACCGAGTTAATCCTGAATATCTTTTCTGTTTCTTCTTCAAGATATTCTTCAGGGTAGTCTGTAAATTTTGCTAAATCTGGAATTATCCTTTCAAATAGATTTTCATTTAGTTTTTCTGATACACCTCTTAACTTCAAACACTTTCCCCTGTAGCGTAATTCTTGGTTTAACAATAATATTTCATCTCTATTTTGCTTTTCTTGTATTTTCTCAGTTCCCTTTTCAGATTCTTTAGTCTTCTCTTTTAGCACTTCTGTTTCTTTTTTCATACCTTCTAATTCTTTGTTTATCTTATCCAACTTTTTACTCAATATCTCTGTTTCTTTTTTATAATCTTGCTTGATCTCTTTTTTAATATCTTTCAATTCCTTTCTAATTTCTTGTTTAAAATTTTTAAGTTCCGACCTAAGTTCTTCCAGTATTAAGGTATGCACTTCTGGAGGTTTTGGTAACTCCAATGATGGTCTTCTCATTGTTACAGTTTTCCGTGGTTTTCCTTGTACTATAAGCCATTGGATCACACCCTA
This sequence comes from Gambelia wislizenii, assembly GCA_030847615.1. NCBI lineage: Eukaryota > Metazoa > Chordata > Lepidosauria > Squamata > Crotaphytidae > Gambelia > Gambelia wislizenii. The sequence continues at coordinate 312,348,193 of JAUMIR010000002.1, read as the reverse complement.
CCCCCTTTCTTTTGGATGTATTAATTTGTTTTTAATCACGGCTTGAGTTTTACCTTCCTGTTTTTCTATTATTTTTTTCTATTATTCTTTACCTCTACACCTGCTCCTTCCTGCCTCTGCAATACTGTGCTTTCAACACTCTAATCCAGTACTCTTATTCACCCTCTTTTTTCTTTAAGTGTTTCTATCTCTGTTTCTCCTTCCCCCACTTATATCTTCCTTACTTCTCTGGGAAATATGAATGTCCAGTACGTTTAAATATATTAAAGTATATTGCAACTAAAATATATTATTCTACTACAAAATAGTGCCAGGCAATGCAGACCCGTGGTGTATGATTCAAGAAGTTCGTCACTCTCTCTCTCTCTTTCCCCTCCCCTGGTTATCCAAATTCCCTATCATACTTCAGGGTCTATTGAGAGTTAACCTAGACATAACATAACCTGGAATTAGCACCAGACTATAAATATAGTAATATAGATGTAAATATAATAGAATGTCACTTTTAACACCTCCAGCAGATTATGGACCTGTAAATATTTTTTATTTATATATGTATTATACTATATACAATACAATATAGTTATGTATACTATATTATACATATATTATATTATATACAACACTTGCATATATTATATTATATATTAAATTATATATTGGTATATGTTGGTTTCATTAACTAATCAATTAAATATAACAGTTAATTCGCCAGCTATATATAGTAGTCAATCGTAAGGCTTGTCTGTTCTGTTCTTTCTTTTCCCTTTTCCTAAACTTGGACAGATTTTCTACATGGCAAATCCCCAGAAGAAAAAGAGGGGAGTTTCACTATATATAAATCAGAAATATACCACAAAGGAACTCTTTAAAGATGACAATGGAAACTACATAGGAGTGGAAGTGGCCTTACCAAAAACGAAAATGGTGATAGTGGGGGTTTATGCCCCCAATAAAAAACAGAACAAATTTTAAAAGAATTTGCACGAGCAGATGGGAATGAATGTGAGTGGGAAGGTTCTCATTCTGGTAGACTTCAATGGGGTTTTGGACCCTAAATCAGACAGATCAAATGGAAAGAAAAAAGGACTGCAAGGAAAGTTACCAGGCAGATTTTTTGACATAAAGGAAGAATATACATTGAAGTATGGACAAAGAAACATGGGAAAGAAAGAAAAGAAAAAGGCTTTACATTTTATTCAGAAAAATACAAAACCATGTCTAGAATTGACATGTTCTTATTATCCAAGAGCCTTACACCATTGATTCAGAATATGGAGATCCTCCCCAAAAATTACATCTGATCACTCCCCGATTAAGCTGGAGCTAAAAGCAGAAAAGAAGATAACTAGTTGGAGGTTGAATGAACATTAATTGAGGAATGAACAGTTTATGGAAAAATTTAAAAAAGAAATAACCTTATACTTCAAAGAAAATGAAAATGATTGTGCGATGAAAACCATTTGGGATGCGGCAAAAGCGGTCTTTAGAGGCATGGTAATCAAAAGAGGGGCAGAGGTCAAAAAGCAGTATTCTGCCAGATACAATTATCTGATTAAAGAATTGAGAGAGAAAGAAGGAAAATTAAGAGAAGATCCCTTAAATAAAAAATTGAGCAGACAGATTAAGCTTATTCAGATCCAACTAAACTTAGAAACTATGACGACTATAGAAAGACAACTGAATAAAGCCCGCCAGGTAAATTTTGAATACGCTAACAAATCAAGTAGATGGCTAGCATAGAGATTAAGGAAAGATGTGGAAAGAAAAATGATAATGGAAATTAATTATCAAGGAAAGTGTGTAACTAGGCAAGAGGAAATACATGAAGCAATTAGAGAATATTATCAAAACTTATTTAGCCATAAAGGGAGACAGGAAGAAGAACAACAAAGAATGTCAAAATATTTAGATAAGCAAGATTTTCAGAAATTAAAAAGAGAACAGATAGAAAAATTGAATGGGACGATTACTATGGCAGAAATATCTAAGGCTATATGTGATTTGAAAAAGAATAAGCCCCCAGGTCCGGATGGATACACCGCACTGTTTTATAAAAAATTCAAAAATGAATTATCATTACCACTATACAAAACATTCAATGAGATAGAGCAGAATGGGATATCTGACTCATGGAAGAATGCAAACATAACTGTTATCTTGAAAGAAGGGAAGGATAGAAAGGAGATTGGAAGTTACCGACCTATTTCGCTCTTAAATACAGATTATAAAATATACACTATGATACTGGCAAATAGATTAAAAGAAACTATCCCAGCCATTATAAATGAGGACCAAAATGGTTTCATACCGGGTAGAAGAATAAGCGATAACATCAGAATAGTGCTGGATATGTTGGAATATTACGAGGCTCACAATGAAAAACAGTTGGGGATGATGCTGGTTGACGCCGAAAAAGCCTTTGATAACATACACTGGGATTTCTTGATAGAAGTGATGAGAAGAACAGAACTAGGGGGAAATTTTTGTAAAAGGATAGAGAGGATTTACAAGGAACAGTCAGCACAAATTATTGTTAATGGTGAAAGGACGGGAACATTCAAAATACAGAAGGGAACTAGACAGGGTTGCCCAATATCACCTCTCTTGTTTGTCTTGGTACTAGAAGTGTTGAACAGGAATATAAGGAAAAATGGGAATGTACCAGGGACAAGATAAGAGGTTTCACATACAAAGTAAGGGCATTCGCAGATGACATGATTATATTTATGGAGAACCCGAAAGAGCAAATAGGAGAATGTTTAAATTCCATGAAAGAGTTCGGTGAATTCTCCGGATTCAAAGTTAACAAAGAGAAGACAACGATACTAACTAAGAACATGAGTCAGCAGGACGAGAAAGAACTCATAGAGATATCAGGATGTAGAATTAGTAATAAAGCGAAATATCTAGGAATATGGCTGACGAAGCGAAATGCAGAACTATTTGAAAATAATTATAAAACCATCTGGATGGAGATAAAGAAAGAGTTGGAGAGATGGAGCAAACTAGGCTTATCATCACTTGGTAAGATCTCAGCAATAAAAATGACTGTCTTGCCTAGAGTCCTATATCTGTTTCAAAACCTGCCAATTCTGAATAGTGATGAAGTATTTAAAATATGGGATAAGGATATTCAAACATTTTTATGGGGAAAGAAGAAAGCAAGATTTAAAAAGGCCTATCTGACAGACACAATATTAAGAGGGGGATGTGACCTTCCAGATTTAAAGCTTTATTATCAAGCATCGGCACTGATTTGGATAAAGGAATGGGTAAACTTAAGAAATAGGAGATTGCTGAATCTGGAGGGTCATGATGCCAGATTTGGTTGGCATGGTTATTTGTTTTATGACAAAGAAAAAGCTAATAGAGGGTTTACCAACCATTGTGTACGGAAAGGCCTATTGAGAGTATGGGGAGACATCAAAGGAATTTTTTATTTTAAGATTCCATTATGGATATCTATTCAAGAGGCCTTTCTGTCAAGATGGATAAAAACGGATTACTGGTTAAGATATTCAGATGTAGGAAAGAAAGGGGAGGATAACTTGTTAAAAATAGAGGATAAAGAAGTTCTGCAAGAAAGATACAATATAAACTGGTTTGTATATAGGCAGTTAAAAGAAAGGTTTATGGAGGACATGAAGAAAGAGGGGCTGGAGAAGGAGTATAACGATTTAGATAAACTATTATTGGAGGAAAGCAGTAGAAAAGCTATTACTAAACTTTATAAGCTACTACTGACTATATCTACTGAGTGAGAGTATGTCAAAGAATACATGACAAAGTGGGCATTAGATATAGGTGAGGATATATCTATTGAAGAATGGGAAAATGCAAGAAAAAGATCATTTGCATTTAAGGCATCACAAAATATAAGAGAGAACTATATCAAGGTTGCTCTTAGGTGGTACTATATGCCTCATAGACTGAACAAGATGAATCAAAATGTGTTAAGCAATTGTTGGAAATGTGGAAAAAACAAAAGAACATTGATGCGTATGTGGTGGTATTGTGAGAAGATAAGGAGATTTTGGAGGCAGGTCCACATGATAATTAAAGAGATTTTTCAAACTGATTTTGAGTTTACCCCTAAGATATACTTATTAAACATCATTGAAGGGTTGGAGGAGGAGAAAAGAAAGGTCTACTGGAGAATAGTGCTTTATATGATCACTGCAGCCAGACTGGTTATTGCTAGAAAATGGAAGGTTGAAGAACACCCAATGATAAACGAATGGAAAAGAGATTGATAGATATGTTAGAACTAGATATACTTACAAAAAATGTGCGCAATAGGAAAGAAAATGTGTGGACAGAAGAGTGGAAACCAGTTATTAAATACTGGAAAGGCAAGGGCGAACTGCAAAGTAGCTATGATATAGGTCGTTAAGCTGCTCCAGTGAAGTAAAGAGATAAGCCATATTAAGAATAAACAAACATAAAAATGTCAAAGTCATTATAAACTTATAAACTTTTTATGCTGTTAGTCTGATATTTGCCAGAATACAAATAGGAAGTCATAGATAAGCTTTGGGTAGGAAACTTTGCAATTACTATTTCATTTTAACTTTTCATTTTGTTATTCCTTTTGAGAGAGGTGATGTTATAAATGTCATGTATAATTTGGTATAATTTTGAAAATTTATGATGTATACCATTTAAGTTTAAGAAAGTTGGTTGTTAAAGTGAAAGAGGTTTAACTGTAACTACGCTAAATAAATAAATAAAAAGTGTGCCAAAATAAAAAAAATGATAGCCATGTTTAAATATTTGAAGGGATATCATACTGAGGATGGAGCAAGCTGTACACTTGTTTTCTGCTGCTCCAGAGACTAGGACACATAGCAATGGACTCAAACTACAGGAAAAGAGATTCCATCTAAACATTAGGAAGAAATTCTTGACAGTAAGAGCTGTTCGGAAGTGGAATACACTGCCTCGGAGTGTGGTGGAGTCTCCTTCTTTGGAGGTTTTTAAACAGAGGCTGGATGACCATCTGTTGGGAATGCTTTGATTATTTATTCCTGTATGGCAGGGGGCTGGACCGGATGACCCTTGTGGTCTCTTCCAACTCTATGGGCCCATCTACACGGTAAAAAAAAATACATACACCATTCGGAAGATCGCTCTTCCATACACACGGCCGTTCAGATTCATACGTGTCATTCAGAAGGGGGGCTAGCGAATCTCCTGTAAACTACGTGGATTCGGCGTTCGGAAGGAGTAGCGGATCTTGGCATAAAATCCATACAGCCGTATGAATGGCTGATGGTCTGTACGCCCCATTCAGGCAGTGTAATCTGATTGGCTGGCTGAGTAGAGGGGGCAGGGCTAGCAAGGAGGGGAATTGGGAGCGGCTACCATGTTGGATTCCTGGCTAAGCGAGAGTCCGGTAAGTCCGTGAATTTTATATATTTATTTTTATTTTACATTGTAAATAGGGAAAACCCGAATGTCCACAAAGGTTAAATGCCAGTACTGCAAGTCACCACGTTGCAAGTTCGATTCCAGCGGGCTCCAAGGTTCACTCAGCCTTCCATCCTTTTGTAGGTCAGTAAAATGAGTACCCAGCTTGTGGGGGCAACTAGCTAACACACATTGGAAACTGCTTAACGCAATGTAGATGTGTAGATTGCTATTGCTTAAAACACTTTGTAAGCTGCTCTGATAGCCTTGTGGCTGAAGAGTGGGGTATAAATAATAAATAAATAAATAAATAAATAAAATTTTAAAAAGTGGTGGGAGATTTAAAACCGCCGCTTGGCTTGCTCGCTCCAGCCAGCTGGGGAAGGGGGGTTAAATGGAGTTTAGGGGGGGGTAAAAAATCATGTAGGCGGATTGTATGCATATGAACGATTGCCTATTTGTATTTTTTACCCCCAAACATTTTTTTTAAATCATATAGACGGACCTTGTGATTCTATGATCTATGATCCCCCCTGGGGGGTACTGCAGGGCTTTCAGCAGACACATTTTCCTCCTGGCCACAATCACACCATGTTATATTCTTTTTAGCAATATCAGGTTTGCCCTTCAGCACCAGAGCTTGGAAGGCTACTTTTAAGAAGATTTAACAAATTGCTATAGTAAAGTCATCTGTAACTAAGCAGTGACAGGAAGATGAGGCTGGACACAGAAGGCTTCAAGGCAACCCATTCTTTCTGGCTTCAACTTTAACTCAGGCTCATCTACTAGTCCTGGCTGACTTTAGGGACCCTGATTTTTTTTTAAAAAAAACATACTAGCTTGGAAACACAGATTTACCTCTCAAAAGTAGAATATAAGAATATCCACACAAGAGGGATACCTTTATTGGTCAAACAAAAATGCAGAAAATACATCATGCAAGATTCCAAAGCTTCACTGGCTTTTTCATCAGGCAAAGATATTAAAAATCATACAGGAGAAGGAAAGTGATGATGTTAAAGTCATAGGCCTGATGAAGAAGCCAGTGAAACTTCAAAAGCTTGCTTGATGTATTTTCTGCATTTTGGTAGACAAATAAAGGTATTCCTCTTTTGTGGATTTTGAATTTTGTTTTATTTTGCTGCATTTCTATCTCTGAATATGTTTCTTTCAAAAGTATGTGTGTAATTTCAGCACTCAGATTTTCTGTCAAACATTACTGGCGTTACTGAAACCTCGTGGGACGAGTCTCATGATTGGAATGTAGGAATAGAGGGGTATAACCTTTATAGGAGAAACAGGCCAAACAGGAAAGGAGGATGAATAGCATTATATGTCAGGAATATTTACACCAGTGAAGTGATCCATGACATCAATACTGGAAGCCAGGTGGAGAGCATCTGGATAAAAATTAAAGGGGAGGTTAACAACAGGGATGTTATTGTGGGACTCTACTACAGACCCCCAAATCAGATGGAGGAATTGGATGATGCCTTTCTAGAACAGATGAACATACATGCAGAAAGGAGAGATGTAGTATTGATGGGTGACTTCAACTATCCTGATATTTGCTGGCAATCTAACTCAGCCAAAACTACAAGGTCTAGCAAATTCCTTATATGCCTGGAAGACAATTTCATGGTCCAAAAGGTGGAAGAGGCAACAAGGGGGTCAGCTATTTTAGATCTGATCCTAACCAACAGAGACGACCTGGTTAATGGGGTGCAAGTGGTGGGATCCTTAGGTGAGAGTGATCATGTTCTCCTGGAGTTTGTTATACAATGGAAAGGAGAAGCCAGGCATAGTCAGACAAGCATTCTTGACTTTAGGAGAGCTGATTTCAATAAACTCAGGGAAATACTGGGGATGATCCCATGGTCAAGAATACTAAAAGAGAAGGGACCTCAAGACGGATGGGACTTTCTCAAAAGGGAGATACTGAAGGCACAATTTCAAACAGCACCATTGAGGAAGAAAAATGGGAGGTGTCTCAAGAAACCAGGATGGATGACTAAAGAACTTTCAATGGAGCTAAGTTTTAAACGGAACATGTATAGGAAATGGAAAAGGGGGGAAATCACCAAAGAAGAATTCAAACAGATAGCGAACACGTGTAGGAGTAAAGTCAGAAAAGCTAAAGCGCAGAATGAGCTCAGGCTTGCTAGGGAGGTTAAGAACAATAAAAAGGGTTTTTTGGGTATGTCCGCAGCAAAAGGAGGAAGAAGGAAATGATAGGGCCGCTACGTGGAGAAGATGGCAAAATGCTAACAGGGGACAGAGAAAAGGCAGAATTACTCAACACCTTCTTTGCCTCAGTGTTTTCAGAAAAGGAAAAGGAGGACCAACCTGAGGAGAATGGAACAGAGGACACAATAGGGGAAATCCAGCTCAAAATAAGTAAAGAGGTAGTACAGGAATACCTTCTTAATCTAAATGAATTTAAATCTCCAGGACCAGATGAACTACATCCAAGAGTATTAAAAGAGCTGGCAAATATAATCTCAGAGCCATTGGCAATAATCTTTGAGAACTCCTGGAGAACAGGAGAAGTCCCAGCAGACTGGAGGAGGGCAAACGTTGTTCCCATCTTCAAAAAGGGGAAAAAAGAGGATCCCAACAACTATCGTCCAGTTAGTCTGACATCAATACCAGGGAAGATTCTAGAACAGATCATTAAACAGAGAGTCTGTGAACATTTAGAAGGCAATGCCATAATCACAAAAAGTCTGCATGGGTTTCAGAGAAACAAGTCATGCCAGACTAATCTGATCTCTTTTTTTGATAAAGTTACCAGCTTGGTAGATGAAGGGAATGCTGTGGACATTGCATACCTTGATTTCAGTAAGGCCTTTGACAACGTTCCCCATGACATTCTTGCAAACAAGCTTGTAGAATGTGGGCTAGACAAGTTAACTGTTCAATGGATTTGTAATTGGTTGACCGGCCGAACCCAAAGGGTGCTCAGCAGTGGCTCCTCTTCGTCTTGGAAAGATGTGACCAGTGGGGTGCCACAGGGTTCTGTCCTGGGCCCAGTGCTATTCAACATCTTTATCAATGACGTAGATGAGGGAATTAGGGGCATACTTATCAAATTTGCAGATGACACCAAATTGGGAGGAGTAGCTAATACCCTAGAGGTCAGGATCAAAATTCAGAATGACCTGTATAGACTGGAGAGCTGGGCCAAAGCTAACAAAATGAAATTCAATACGGAGAAATGTAAAGTACTGCATTTAGGGCGGAAAAATGAAATGCATAAATATAGGATGGGAGAGACCTGGCTGAATGAGACTACGTGCGAAAGGGATCTAGGAGTCCTAGTAGACCACAAGTTGAACATGAGCCAACAGTGTGATGCGGCAGCTAAAAAGGCCAATGCAATTTTGGGCTGTATCAATAGAAGTATAGTGTCTAGATCAAGGGAAGTAATAGTGCCACTCTATTCTGCCTTGGTCAGACCTCACTTAGAATACTGTGTCCAGTTCTGGGCACCACAATTCAGAAAGGATATTGACAAATTGGAGCGTGTCCAGAGAAGGGCAACTAAAATGGTGAAAGGTCTGGAAACAATGCCTTATGAGAGAGACTTAGGGAGCTGGGTATGTTTAGCCTGGAAAAAAGATGGTTTAGAGGCGATATGATAGCCCTGTTTTAGTATTTGAAGGGATGTCACGCTGAGGATGGAGCAGGCTTGTTTTCTGCTGCTCCAGAGACTGGAACACGGAGCAATGGGTGCAAGCTCCAGGAACAGAGATTCCACCTCAACATGAGGAGGAACTTTTTGACAGTAAGAGCTGTTCGGCAGTGGAACACACTCCCTCGGAGCGTGGTTGGGTCTCCTTCCTTGGAGGTCTTTAAACAGAGGCTGGATGGCCATCTGTCGGGGATGCTTTGATTGTGATTTCCTGCGTGGCAGGGGGGTTGGACTGGATGGCCCTGGTGGTCTCTTCCAACTCTGCAATTCTATGATTCTGTGATTCTATGATTATGCTAGAGGTGGGAAACCTGTGGTCTTCCAGATATGGATGAGTTATTACTCCAATTATGTCTTCCAGAGGCCATGTTTCACCAGGGCTGATACAAACTGGAAATCTAAAAACATCTGGTGAGCCACAGGTCCTCCACTCCTACATTACACAGTATTTCTATTTGTCAGTTGCAACTTACTTTAGTTGACTTCAGCATATCAAGGTGAACTCACAATGTTTATTCTCCTCTCTAAATCAGGTAGCTTCTACAGATTACTATGAAGCTCATCAATGTAGGAGAGAAATAAAGTATGCCTAGGTGCTTCACCTGGCAAACCCAACTTGATGAACTGTGTGCTATTCCACACTACACAATTACAGTGTGATAATTTTACTTTTACTGCCATAGTTCCATCCTATGGAATCCTGAGCTTTGAGGTTTAGGGAGGGGTACTTTGAATTCTCTGCCAAAAAGCTCCAATGCTTCACCAAGCTGCAAATCCCAGGATTACATAGGATGGGACCATGGCAATTAAGTGTAATCATGGTGCTACAGTTATGTCCAGCAGCTGGAGACTAGGATAGCTACACTTCCACAGATTCGGGAGCAAGAGGTTTTCCTGGACAGAACAGAACAAACAGTCTTGGGCAGGGACCACACAGAGGAACTGGCTGGGGAGGGGAGTGTCACTCCACAGACACAGGAGGTAAACAGCTGGAAGAATATCACACACAGAACAAGGAAATCCAGGGATACTTCGAGCAGCTTGCAGCTACAGAATCAATTCGAAGCCCTCTCCCTTATCAAGGACAATGAAGAAGAACAGCATGGATAGACTTCAGGGGACCTTGAGAGTACCACCGCAAGGAACAGCAGCTGTGAAGCCTCGGCAGAGGTGTGTGGTGGTGGTTGGAGACTCCTTGCTGCAGGGTACAGAAGCAGTGGTTTGTGGACCTGACAAGATGTCTCGGGAGGTGTGTTGTCTCCCTGGGGCAAAGATCCGTGATGTGACAGAGAGGCTAACAAGACTCATCAAGCTTACGGATCATTACCCCTTCCTTTTGGTCCATGTGGGAACCAATGATATGCAAGGCACAGCTTTCCAAGGTTCAGAAGAGATTATGAGGCTCTGGTGAGGAAGCTGAAAGAAATGGACGCACAGGTTGTCATCTCGTCTCTCTTGCCAGTTGAAGGACATGGTCCAGGAAGGGAGAGGAAAATAGCCGACATAAACAACTGGCTCCGTAGATGGTGTCACCGAGAACAATTTGGATTCTTGGATCATGGGCTGCGCTTCCATGAGTGGGGACTTCTGGCAAGAGATGGGGTGCATCTTACGACAGTTGGAAGAAACATTTTTGCCAACAGTCTCAAGAATTTGATCAGGAGGGCTTTAAACTGAGTCATATGGGGGAGGGAGACAGTATTCTGGAAGGCAAAAGAGCTGGAGAAAATAGTCAAACTGTCATAGAGGGAACAAACCAAACAACGCAAGGATCCAACAGTGGAAGGCAAAAAACTTGCACAGGCAGCAAGTAAAGGGAACACATGGTCTTAGATGTCTCTACACTAATGCACAGAGCATGGGAAATAAGCAAGATGATCTGGAACTCCTAGCACTACAAAGCAAGTATGATATAATAGGCATTACTGAAACCTGGTGGGATGAGTCTCATGATTGGAATGTAGGAATAGAGGAATATAACCTTTATAAGAGAAACAGGCCAAACAAGAGATGAGGAGGGATAGCATTATATGTCAGGGATATTTACACCAGTGAAAAGATCCCTGACATCAATACTGGAAGCCAGGTGGAGAGCATCTGGATAAAAATTAAAGGGGAGGGAAACAACAGGGATGTTATTGTGGGACTCTACTACAGATCCCCAAGTCAGACGGAGGAATTGGATGATGCCTTTCTAGAACAGATGAACACACATGCAGAAAGGAGAGATGTAGTAGTGATGGGTGACTTCAACTATTCTGATATTTGCTGGCAATCTAACTCAACCAAAACTTCAAGGTCTAGCAAATTCCTTACTTGCCTGGAAGACAATTTCATGGTCCAAAAGGTGGAAGAGGCAACAAGGGGGTCAGCTATTTTAGACCTGATCCTCACCAACAGGGATGATCTGGTTAATGGGGTGCAAGTGGTGGGATCCTTAGGTGAGAGTGATCATGTTCTCCTGGAATTTTTTATAGAATGGAAAGGAGAAGCCAGGCATAATCAGACATGCATTCTCGACTTTAGGAGAGCTGATTTCAATAAACTCAGGGAAATAGTGGGGGTGATCCCATGATCAGGAATACTAAAAGAGAAGAGACCTCAAGATGGATGGGACTTTCTCAAAAGGGAGTTACTGAAGGCACAATTTCAAACAGTACCATTGAGGAAGAAAAATGGGAGGTGTCTCAAGAAACTAGGATGGATGACTAAAGAAATTTCAACAGAGCTAAGTTTTAAATGGAACATGTATAGGAAATGGAAAAAGGGGGAAATCACCAAAGAAGAATTCAAACAGATAGAGAACACATGTAGGAGTATAGTCAGAAAAGCTAAAGTGCAGAATGAGCTCAGGCTTACTAGAGAGGTTAAGAACAATAAAAAGGGTTTTTTGGGGTATGTCCGCAGCAAAAGGAGGAAGAAGGAAATGGTAGGGCCGCTACATGGAGAAGATGGCAAAATGCTAACAGGGGACAGAGAAAAGGCAGAATTACTCAACACCTTCTTTGCCTCAGAGTTTTCAGAAAAGGAAAAGGGGGACCAACCTGAGGATAAAGGAACAGAGGACACAATAGGGGAAATCCAGCTCAGAATAAGCAAAGAGGTAGTACAGGAATACTTTCTTAATCTAAATGAATTTAAATCTCCAGGACCAGATGAACTACATCCAAGAGTATTAAAAGAGCTGGCAAATATAATCTCAGAGCCATTGGCAATAATCTTTGAGAACTCCTGGAGAACAGGAGAAGTCCCAGCAGACTGGAGGAGGGCAAACATTGTCCCCATCTTCAAAAAGGGGAAAAAAAAGATCCCAACAATTATCATCCGGTTAGTCTGACATCAATACCAGGGAAGATTCTAGAGCAGATCATTAAACAGAGAGTCTGTGAACATTTAGAAAGCAATGCCATAATCACAAAAAGTCAACCTGGGTTTCAGAGAAACAAGTCATGCCAGACTAATCTGATCTCTTTTTTTGATAAAATTACCAGCTTGGTAGATGAAGGGAACACTGTGGATATCGCATACCTTGATTTCAGTAAGGACTTTTGACAAGGTTCCCCACGACATTCTTGCAAACAAGCTTGTAAAATGTGGGCTAGACAAGTTAACTGTTCAATGGATTTGTAATTGGTTGACTGGCCGAACCCAAAGGGTGCTCAGCAATGGCTCCTCTTCATCTTGGAAAGATGCGACCAGTGGGGTGCCACAGGGTTCTGTCCTGGGCCCAATGGTATTCAACATCTTTATCAATGACTTAGATGAGGGAATTAGGGGCATACTTATCAAATTTGTAGATGACACCAAATTAGGAGGAGTAGCTAATACCCTGGAGGACAGGATCAAAATTCAAAATGAGCTGGATAAACTAGAGAGCTGGGCCAAAGCTAACAAAATGAAATTCAATACAGAGAAATGTAAGGTACTGCACTTAGGGCGAAAAAATGAAATGCATAGATATAGGATGGGGGAGACCTGGCTGAATGAGACTATGTGCGAAAGGGATCTAGGAGTCCTAGTAGACCACAAGTTGAACATGAGTCAACAGTGTGATGCAGCAGCTAAAAAGGCCAATGCGATTTTGGGCTGCATCAATAGAAGTATAGTGTCCAGATCAAGGGAAGTGATAGTGCCGCTCTATTCTGCCTTGGTCAGACCTCACCTAGAATACTGTGTCCAGTTCTGGGCACCACAATTCAAAAAGGATATTGACAAACTGGAGCGTGTCCACAGAAGGGCGACTAAAATGGTGAAAGGTCTGGAAACCATGCCTTATGAGGAGAGACATAGGGAGCTGGGTATGTTTAGCCTGGAAAAAAGACGGTTAAGAGGCGATATGATAGCCCTGTTTAAGTATTTGAAGGGGTGTCACGTTGAGGATGGAGCAAGCTTGTTTTCTGCTGCTCCAGAGACTGGAACACGGAGCAATGGATGCAAGCTCCAGGAACAGAGATTCCACCTCAACATTAGGAGGAACTTTTTGACAGTAAGAGCTGTTCAGCAGTGGAACACACTCCCTCGGAGCATGGTGGGGTCTCCTTCCTTGGAGGTCTTTAAACAGAAGCTGGATGGGCATCTGTCGGGGATGCTTTGACCATGATTTCCTGCATGGCATGGGGTTGGACTGGATGGCCCTCGTGGTCTCTTCCAACTCTGCAATTCTATGATTCTATGATTCTATGTAGTACAAAGGAACCCATATATTTGAGGTCAAAGTACAGATAGGATTGCAGCATGTGCTGGTGCAAAGCTTGGACAGATCTCTACTCCTATCTGTATACAAATTGTTTATGCATCATTGATTCCACTAAAGCTCTCCTTCCTGACCTGTGATTAGCAAGTTTCTTACCTTTCAAATCTAGAGAGTGAACAGTCAATTACCACAGACAAGCTGCACCTAGGAGCCATTTTCTACTGTCTTGGGCATTTTAAATTTCTTTCTCTCAGCTGCATCCAACCTATTAACAGCAAAGAACTAAGGATACAAAATATGACCCTCAGACTCGGACGTGCCATGGTAAATATATTAAACATGTGTGAAGTTACAAAACCCTGTAAACAAATGTGTTGAAATGTATTATCCTAAAAATAAAGAAGAGCAAAAAAGCAACTTCTTCCTGCAGTTCATTGTCTACCAAGAAATAAAAATAACACTCTGAGATGCTAAAAGCTGTTAGCTGCAGTCCACCTGAACTTATTGCACAAGAGTCAGCAGATTTCAGTCTTTTACAAAGTGCATCCAAACCAAACTGAAGACACAAAACCAGGAGTTCATTTTCAAGTCCTTGGTGGTCATTCCAGTGAAGCGTAAAGGCAGCCTGCATTGCTCAAGCCAACCAAATACTGTACTGGGGTCTTAATCAATAGTGTGTGATTTTACATTATACTATTTCCCTTTAGAAAACAAATCTAGACCTATATTCCTTCCATGAGCATGAAAGTTAAAATATCACAAAAGTATGAATATATGGTGTGTGACACACAGAGATGGCTTGCAGTTTACCAGGATTGCTGTTTGACCAAAGGTCAATTCACACAAGACATAAAGACATAACTGAATTATAAGAACTGACCAAAAATGCCACTATTATCTAGCAATTCTCAAGTGTCTAGAACAGTCTCCCCCATTCTGCTCTCCATCAGAAGTGTTGGATTAGATGGGAAATGCATATTTGGACACACCAGGTTTGGGAAAGGTGGCCAAAAATATGTTAGCAATGCATTCCTGTACACTACTCAGAGGTATTTCCCACTGAGTTCAAGAAAATTTATTCCTGGGACAAAAGTGAATATAGAGCTGCATGGTTCAGCACTGCACATACTAATGTAAACATATTAGGACTCATTATCTAAGATTCTCTAGGTGACATGACCAAGACTACAAACCTAATGAACTACACAGTTGTAGAGATCCCCTGAAAGAGTTACTGTGGTTGCAGTTACTCTTCTGAGTTCTTCACTTGCAAGAATTGCTGTTATGTATGGCCACAATCCAACACAAGAGTTATTGTGTTCTGATTCATTTAGCAATGTATACTTTACTTTATAGAAGCCATAGCATACTCTGTCTCTTCTGGGAAACAACAACAACAAATGGTGGTTACTACTTGAGCTTCCCATTCCTTCTGCCATGGATTCAATGAATGGGATTTTTTTTTCTAATCCTGGAGATAAGTACACATATTCACTGTTTCAGAGAAGCACTCCAAATATAGATGTAAATCCTTGGAGTAAAGCATGAGAGGACTACTGCACAACTATCCAATGTATACTGAATAGGAAAGCACATGTAATAAGTAGATGGCCAGTCATAAAATGGCAATAAATGCAACACAACACAATATAATACACACTCCTTAGAGGTATGGGTGCATGATGGTAGACAATATTCTTGTTCTAAATTGTTTCAAACTTATTAATTCAAATTCTAGCATCACTGAACTTAAATAGTTTGCAATACTCAGTGATGCTAGAATATGAATTACACATATATAATAATTTCAGAAAGTCCTTCCTGCTCTTGCAAAAAAAATCTAAAAGACAGTAAATTGTCAACAGGGAGAAATGTAGGCTATTACACTTGGGCAGTAAAAATGAAATGTACAGATACAGGATGGGTGACACCTGGCTTGATATTAGTACATGCAAAAGGGATCTAGGAGTCTTAGTGGACCACAAGCTGAACATGAGTCAGCAGTGTGATGCAGCAACTAAAAAAGCCAATGCAATTCTAGGCTGCATTAATAGGAGTATAGTGTCTAGGTTAAGGGAAGTAATAATGCCACTCTATTCTGCTTTGGTCATACCTCACCCGGAATACTGTGTCCAGTTCTGGGCACCACAATTCAGGAAGGATATCAAGAAGCTGGAACGTGTCCAGAGGAGGGCTACCAGGTTGCTGGGAGGTCTGGAAGCCATGCCCTATGAGGAGCAGCTTAGGGAGCTGGGCATGTTTAGTCTGGAGAAGAGAAGTCTTGGTTTCTGCTGCTCCAGAGCAATGGGTTCAAACTACAGGAAAATAGATTCCACCTAAACATTAGGAAGAACTTCCTGATAGTAAGAGGTGTTTGGAAGTGGAATACACTGCCTCGTACTGTGATGGAGACTCCTTCTTTGGAGGTTTTTAAACTGAGGCTGGATGGCCATCTGTTGGGAATGATTTGATTGTGTATTCCTGCATGGCAGGGGTTGGACTGGATGGCCCTCTGAAGAACGGTCTGCCAGCTGGTGATAGATGATACAGATGACATGCCACCTCAATTCTTTGTATGCCGAAGAGACAAACACCATGCCCAGATGCATTTAAATTCCAAACACTGACCTGCCTCCTCACTAATGAGGCCCAGCTGGGCTGAAGCTCTGGCTATACATATGGCAGGAGATCTTCCTTCAAGCCAGTGCTACAACTGCTTATCTTGAGTTGTTGCACTCCTTCTGGATTCTTGCTTGCCTTGACTTTGAATGGATTTCTGGACTGCTGCTTTAACCCTTTGCTGACCACAGACTTGGACTAAGGACATGATTCTACTGAATTCTGGACTGGCTTTTGACTTTCCTGGCATCTGGTATGGACAACTGGCAATCAAACTCTGACTGGCTTTTGACTACTCTTGTATACAGTATGGACTATTGGTAACTGACTTCTGGACTGGTTCTTGACTTCTGTTTCTATTGTGTACAATTGACAACAGGTTAGAACTGTGCCCCTTACCCTGTTGTTCATGCATTCCTCCCCTGTTGCTCCTCAGGCACTTGCCACTGTGAGTTCAGGACAACTGGATTTACTTCATCTCTTCCAGAAAAATCTGGAGCAATCCGTGCTGAGAACGGGCAGCTGTCCTCACATATATCCTGTTGTATCACCCACCTCTACTGCTGCTGCTGGCACACATCACATCCTCTGAGCTCACAAGGAGCCCTCCAGCATATGGTCAATGCTGAACACTTCTGGATTTCTCTGAGGATGCCAGCCACAGATGCAGGCGAAATGTCAGAAAGAAACTATTCCAGAACACGGCCTCACAGCCTGGAAAAAAACCCCAAGGAAAATCGCTGGACACCTCGTTTCTGGCCTCAGGGAATGTGGTGCATGCCAGCAGTGGCACTGGCACCATGTGATACAGCAGGACACATGTGAGGAAAGAGTGCTTGGTGCACAGTGCTCTGGTAATGGGGGAATCCGGGGCAGCTCCAGGGCCAGAATACTCCAGGCTGCCCCTGGGTTATATTGCAGGTGTAGATGAGCCCTGAGACATCCTCTCTCTCTCTCTCTCTCTCTCTCTCTCTCTCTCTCTCTCTCTCTCTCTCTGGCTTTTCTTTGCAAACAAAGATTCAGGAAGGACTCATCCCGCACTTTCTGCCAATCCAAGATAAACAAGTATGGTTGCAGAAAGCACAGCAGAGGGTCTCCTTGGGTGATGTTTCTGGGTTGTGATTCTTTCTGCATTGTCGTTTCTATTCAAGACTTGTTCGGCCTGAGTTCTCAAATAAAGCTGCAGCATTGTGGATAGTGCGTCTCCATGCCTTCCGATGTGAGGCCAGGGCAGACCATTGTTGGTGATCAATTTGGCCAAGACTGAGATGTTGTTTCAGGGAATCCTTGTATCACTTTTTTGGAGTGCCCCTCTTATGCCCATGGCGAGTTCACCGTAGAGTACTGTTTTTGGTAGGAGATGGCCCTCCATCCTAGAAACATGCCCTGCCCAGTGCAGCTGTGTTCTCAATATCATGGCCTCAATGCTGGTGATCCCTGCTTGCTCAAGGACAGCAACATTTGTCACATAGTCAGTCCAGTGTATATTTAGGATTGTGCGTATACAGCACTGATGAAAACATTTGAGGAATTGTAATTGTAATTGTAATGGTGATAGATGACCCATGTTTCAAACCCATAAAGGAGAATAGACAGTACAATGGCTGTATACACACTGATTTTTGTGCTTCACCTCGGGTGTTTGTTACTCCAGACTTTTTTGTAAAATCTTCCAAATGCACTATATGCCTTTGCTAATCTGTGATCGATCTCTTTGTCAGTCTTCGCATCTGAGGAGATGATGCTTCCCAGGTAGGTGAACTGCTGAACGGACTTAAGCACAGATTTGCCGATGGCAATGGGGGATGGTGGGGTTCATCCTGTGGTGCAGGCTGCTAGAGAACTTCCATTTTCTTCAGGTTGACTTCCAGCCGAAACAGATCTGCAGCTGTTGCAAAGCAGGATGTTACGCGCTGCAGAGCTGCTTCTGTGTGGGCAACAAGGGCAGAAGCAGTGAAGAGCAGCTCACGGACTAGATGGTATAGAGTCTTAGTGCGAGCCCTCAGATGGCTTCAGTTAAACAAGCTACTATCAATACGGTAACGTATATAGATGCCATCTTATTCTTCGAGCTCTGCCATAGCCCTTTGGAGCATCATGCTGAAGAAGATCATAAATAAAGTTGGAGCAAGAACACAACCTTACTTCACTCCATTAGTTATTAGAAAGGGCTCTGAAAGAGCATCGCCATATCTGACTTGACCGTGCTGGACCTCATGTAGCAAGATAATCATTTTAAGGAATATGGGGGGACATCCTAGTCTTTCCAGGATCTGCCACAGACCTTTTCTACTCACAGTGTCGAAGGCTTTGGTGAGGTCGACAAATGTTACATAGAGTCCATTGTTCTGCTCTCTACATTTCTCTTGCAGTTGTCTAAGGGCAAATACCATATCTGTAGTACTCCTATTGGCTCTGAAGCCACATTGGCTTTCAGGAAGAAGTTCTTCTGCAATGGCAGGAACTAATCTGTTCAGGAGTATCCTTGCAAGGATTTTTTCAGCAATAGAGAGCAGTGTTATACCTCAATAGTTTGAGCAATCAGATTTTTTCTTGTACAAGGTAATGATGACTGCATCTCGGAGATCTGATGGCAGTTCCCCTTTTCCCCAGGAATTCACAAGGAGTTTGTGGAATTTAACATGGAGTACATGACCTCTGTGTTTCCAAACTTCAGGTGGGATTCCATCAATCCCAGCTGAAAAACAGCAAGGCAGCTGAGACATCATAGCTGGGGGGGGGGACACACCTTTCATTGTAACAAACTTTACCTTTGATAGAGGTGGTATTTGCAGATGGACATCAATCAGTGATCACTATATGAAGACAAAGAAAAGATGTCTCTTTGAAATATCTAATCAGGGCTTTGAAGGTAGGCTTCAACACTTCAGATTCAGTATGGAAATCTGCAGGTAGCTGGGGAGATTATTTTGAAATGTAGAAAGTGTGTTCCAAATAAACTGTACCTGTCAGAATTCTGACAGGTATATTCTAAGCTAATTGTAGCTTCTAACCTGTTTTCAAAGGCAGTCCTATATGCAAGAGATTGCAGTAGCCCAACTATCACTGCATAACTAGCCATTGAGGCAACCTCTGACATTTTTCTGCCTGTGCCAGAGCAATAAATGATGCCCTCATCCAGGTCAAGGTGCAATGCATTCATCCACGCACCCCAAATCCCCACCACCAGCCCATACAACTGAGGCAGAAGATCCCACAACTACTTCTGTCATCCCTGGCAGTAAAAGCACATTGACACTAAATTAAATTCCTGCTCTTTCATGACACTCAACATTTTATTCTACTGAATTGTTAATTCTTTTAACTGTGGTCAGAAAATTTGCTAGGAATGGTCACTGCCAGCCAACCAGTTTTCCCTGAGGCAGGGCACTCCTACCAACCACAGAAGCTGCAAGTAGTAACCTCTGGATCTTTTTACAGCCCCTTGTTAGGTGGTTTACACCATGCTTAGAATCACCACACAGAAAGAAAACTTATTTGCTGGCTCAGTAGATTTCTTCCTCACCCACTGATCTGGAAACAACAGCAAGTGCCAGAGGCTACAAAAGGACATATTTGTTCAGTGGTCAGTTCATGTCTCTATGATCGATCTATCTATCTATCTATCTATCTATCTATCTATCTGAGGTCTTGCAGTACTGTAAATGCCCAACAAGACTGGCTTCAGACATACATAATATAACAGAAATATACTGTATTCTTAACCATTAAGTCACAGTTACTGGCTGTGTAATGTATTCTGGTAATTCCCCTTCCTCCTGCTCTTGACACTGATGGTGAGGAAATGCTCTCCTATGATACAGCCAATTGATTTAGGCAATTTACCTTCCTTATGTACCCATCGCCCACTTCTAAAAATCCATCTTGCATGCACAACTGGTCCAAAAAGAAGAGAACAGAAAAGAACAAAAGCACAGGAAATAACTGTAGAGGACTGAAATATAAAATCCATAAAGTCTACAACTACAAAAGTATTCAGATTTTCTCCTTTTTTCAAAGGTACAGGTAAGTTCAATTTTTCATCCACTATGGCCTACTTCACCTTCAGCAGCTGAAGACATAATGTTTGACAAGGTTAAGGACACTCAACTTTTCAGTGCAGAGTGGAAGTGATGATGCCTGTGCTCTGATTCTGAATTAGTTTCCCCTCAAAGGAAACCATACTTGAGAAAGGTCCAGCTCCTCATGAAATATAAGCTATAGCAGAGCTTATAAAGTTCAGAGAGAGAGAGAATGCAAGTACTCAACCTGAAATAATGGATCTAGCCTTTTGGACTAGCTGTGTGAAAGAAAACTAGTCATTCACATCTTCATATCACAGGCGTGTATGAGCCACCAGCTTAAGAGCAATCCCAAAGTACATTGAAATGTGGGATGGGGCTCCCATCCTGTGGGTGGGACACACCATTTTGTGTTGTGAGAGAAGGAAAAAAATGTAACTTCAGCTTTTTATAAAAGTTGCTTCAGGTAGATAGGTGCAGGCCAACATGAGGGGAAAATAATGGCCGAAAAATGTTGAAATACCCAGAAATTTATGAATTTATCAAAGTTTCAGTCACCTGAATACTAATATGACAGCTAAAATATTATTTAATGTATATAGGTTTTTAAAAACAGGGCCAAATCCCACTTTAGTCCTACCTGGAATAAATTCATTGAAATTGTTGGGACTTAGTTATAAACTATAACTCTTGTTCAGTTCAGTGAGTCTGCTTCTACTAGGAATGATTAACATTAGATATCCCCTCAAATAAAATATAACCATAGAGAGTCAGGGTGGTGTAATGGTTTGAGCGTTGGGCTATGACTCTGCAGACCAGAGTTTGAATCCCCACATGGCCACTAGGTGACCTGGCGCAAGTCACACTCTCACAGTCTCAGAGAAAGACAAAGGCAACCCCATTTGAACAAACTCTGCCAAGAAAACTGTGATAGGTTTGTCTTAGAGTGATCATAATGACTTGAAGGCACACAACAACAGCAAATATTGTAAGGTGCCTTGGCAAAATCAGGGTGTTGAAAGACATACAGTATATTAAATTAAGAAATACTATTAACAAGTTAGTATTAAGTACTAGGAATATTGTTTTTTTTTTCGTACTAGAGGTTTGATCTGTTACATCCAATTTTTGGACATGTGATGGATACATATAGATAGAGCCAGCATGGTGTAGTAGTTTGGATGTTGAACTAGGACTCTGGAGACCACGGTTCAAATCCCCACTTGGCCATGGAAACTCATTACTGACCTTGGACCTTGGACCTTGGATTCTCTCAGGCTTAGAGGAAGGCAAAGGGAAAGCCCCTCTGAACAAATCTTGCCAAGGAAAACCCATCATAGGTTCACCTTAGGGTTGCCATAAATCAGAAACGACTTGAAGGCACACAACAACAACAACAATTTCCTTCAGGATTTTTTCCCTATTAAATATCAACATATGGATATTGCATAATCATTAAATGGGCTTATCTTAATTCATAGAAATAGACACTACACATAAGTATATATGATATCAAATATACAAAAACACAACATACAAAATAACAACAACAACAAAAAAAAACCCCAAACCATCAGTACCACTACCATCACCACCAATTGGCTACTCTACTACTATGCTCCATGTAAGCTGGGGAGGGCAAAGTGCAATTTTCAGGCTACATGCAGCCCCTCATTGTCCCCCAGGTGTCTCCCCCCCTCAGATGCCTCTCCTCTAGGGGGCATAGGGGCATCTCTGTCATGTTTTTGTCCCCTCCCTCAGCCAACAGGGAAAGCCTTTTTTTTTTTAAACAGGAAGTGAATGGGAAATGACTTCTGGTCACTTCCTATTGTTAAAAAGATTTAGCCTGGGGCTAAAATGGGCCAAGAAGGTTCTAAAGACATGGTAAAAACATGTTCCCCACATCCCCTAGAGGACATTTGGGGGCATTTTTATTTTTATTTTTGGCAGGAGGGATATGGTGGGGAGTGCATCCTTCCAAGGTCTGGATGGCTAATGCAGCCCCCTAGCCTTCCACAGTTACCCATTCCTGATGTAAACAATCAGATTAATTTCTGAACTTTGCATCCATTAAGCTCACATTGCATGGGAAATTTTATAGCAAGATGTCTAGGACGATATCCATTAAACTCACACTGCATGGGAAATTTTATAGCAAGATGTCTAGGACAACAATGGAATCCTTTGCATAAGGGAGTCCACCTTTCTCTATAAACTGCTTAAGTTTCAGAAGCAAGCAAATCTGTTCTTACTTTGCCTAGCATGTGATACTGACTAAATAAATTACCTTGGTACTGAATCATGAGTCTTCTGCTGCTGTTGTTATTTTTAAGGATTTTAAAATGAGCCTTTCTTCCATATACTGAAACGTGCCTGGACAGTGTTTCCCCCCACTTCTGAAGACAGCAAGCTCCTATGGATGGGTGGGTGGGTGTAGGAGAGGTTGAATAACACACAGAGAGATCCCCCTCCCAATTGAGAGAAATGACCAAAATGCTAAGGAGGACAGACTGAGTGAAGCACTGGTGCTCTACCACCTTTGTGGCTTGAGATGGATGCTTCACTCTGCTTAATGATAGGGCCTGCCCTGTGGTGAAGTGGTTTGAGTAAAAAAGAGAAGTAGGGATCTTGATTTCCCTCCTTCCTTGACCAGAAGGGTCAAGGAGCCAATCAAGGGAGGGGGGAGCCAACTGGTGAGGGGGGGAGCCAACCAATGAAAAAGTGTTTCAGTGGGAG
Organism: Gambelia wislizenii; assembly: GCA_030847615.1. Classification (NCBI taxonomy): domain Eukaryota; kingdom Metazoa; phylum Chordata; class Lepidosauria; order Squamata; family Crotaphytidae; genus Gambelia; species Gambelia wislizenii. The sequence continues at coordinate 312,325,017 of JAUMIR010000002.1, read as the reverse complement.
AGAAAACCGAGGTAATTTCATACTTGCCTACTTAGAACTTCTAGCAGTTCCTTTTTCTGGAAATCTCTTTTCAGCCAGCTCCATAGAAACAAATTACTAAGAAAAACTTCAGGCTTTCTCATGTTCAATTATCAACTCTCGGTGGAGTAGCCATGATTTCCTAGCCAAGTAACTAGTCCCTGGCTTCTCCAGAGGTAAGTTCAAAATATCATTCCATTAAAATTACAGTCATCATCATCGTTGTCATCATCCTCCCACCTTTTCCCCAGTCTGGGACTCAAGGTGGCATAAATGGGTTAAAAACAGATACAGTAATAAAAAAAAATACATCCATACAGAGTTCAAAATAAGATTAAACTATCAATACACTAAAAACAGACCATTAAAAAGAAAAAACAACCAAATATGAACAACATATCATATGAAAGGTGCTTTCTCCATGAGCAGTCAGCCCTCAAAGGCCTGCAAAGATGAAAGGGTCTTCACCAGCCTAGGAACAAGATAAGCAAGGAAGGTGCCATTCTAACCTCTGTAGGAAGGGAGTTGCAGAGCTTGGGAGCAGCCACCAAGAAGGCCCTCTCCTGTGTTCGAAACAGTACTTGGAATTGTGCCTGTAAGCAGACCAGCAGCCAGTGTAGCTGTTGCAACAAGGGACTTGCGCACTCCCCGTAGCCTACCCCAGTTAATCTGGCTACCTATAAACAAACATCTACACATTGTTTCCATCTCAGTAAAGCAAAATGCCTTGAACTGTAAACTGTTGTTTAGCTTGAAAATGGTAGCAAAAAAAGTGCATTTTCTTTTTCTTCTTTGCATTAAATGACCCCAGCGTATTTCATAGTATATACATAATAAGGTTAATGGCCAATGGCCTTAAGGCACTGATTCAGTGAAGCATTCAAACCTGAACTGGAATTAAGCACATGCTCATGCAAGATTGAAGTATTTCTGCATTATAGAGAAGGTGCAGGACAACTTTTTGGAAGTGAGCAGCATAACCCTCAAGCTGTTTACCTCACTTTAATGGATGAACTGTTGCTGATAAGGGACCTTTGTGTGTGAAATTAGCACATGTGTTCAAGGTCAGGAGTGATTTTTGTCTCTCAGATTCCTCTCTGGCTTGGCAGTGTGTCCCAGAACTTCTTCTCCATCATGAAACACATTACAGCTATCAGAGATGTCAGGTTCTGATAGGCATCATGAGACCACTTCTCTGTATTTGGCTGTCCACATGGACACATCTGATATGATTGACTGTGGCACTGAGGCATTCTCCAAGCAAAAATTAATTGCCTCGGTTTCAGCCTATTATGGGATAGCTGAATGTGACTGCTCCACTGGGCCACTAACAGATGCATATACTTTATTATGCAATTCTAGTTATAGGTAGCTGTCCTTCCTACTTGCTATTTTGAAGTGTTCTGAATAGGTTAAAATGAATTGCTATACCCCATAGAATAAACATAGGCAGCAGTTATATAACATTTCATATACATTATCTGAGTAATCCTTGAAACAGCACTGTAACTTAGACTTTCTTGGCTCTCCCTTTATTTCACATTGTGTTGCAGAGAGACTGAAAGGTTGTGGCTTCCCCAAGGCTACAAAGTTCACAAAAGGAGTAAGATTTGACCTGGAGCCTGGCTGATCTACAAATTAGGCCTTATCTACACTAGCGATAAAATCTGAATCCTTCCCCCAAATCTTGCCAAATAGTGCCACACAACATGTGGCATTATCCCTGAATCTGAGGCGATAGTGCCACAGGATGTACAGACCTATCCAAGCCAGAATTGGGGTATACCAGCTAAAACCCGGTTTTGGAAGACTTTCAGTTTGCCTTGGGGTTTTTCCAGAGGGAGCAAAGATGCCCCGTTTAACTCTGCAGCCCCGATGCCTTCTACTGGGCTCCCTTGCAAAGGGAGCCCAGAAGGAGGCATCAGGGCTGTGGAGTTAAACCCCTAGATTCACTCCCTCTTCCTTGAAGGTGGGGAGAGGGGGTGAATCCTGGGGTTTGGCTCCACAGCCCCGTGTCCTCCTTCTGGGCTCCCTTCGGAAGGGAGCCCAGAAGGAGGCATCGGGGCTGTGGAGCCAAATGGGGCATGTTCGCCCCTTCTCCCCACCTTCAATGAAGGTGGGGAGAGGGGGTGAATCTAGGGGTTTGCTGCGACCGTCCCCGCTCCCCCCGCCTTGGTCCCCTTTGGAAGAGCCAAGACGGAGGGAAGGGGGCTGCTGAGGCAAACTGGGCATTTTCACCCCTTTCCTCCACCTTTGAGTCAAGTTTGACTAGAAGGTTGAAGAGAGGGGCGAATGTTGCAGCTGGCTAGCTGGCTGGGAGAGCCCTGCCAGCTGATCCTGTTGGCTTTCCAACTCACGAGGAGATCCTTGTGAGTCGGGAAACAAAGAGGATCAGCTGGCAAGGCTCCCCCAGCCAATCAGCCAGCCAGCCAAATATTTGGCTGAAAATTGGGGGGGGGGTCTTATACGCCCAGTCATCTTATACGCTGGAATATACAGTAGTTTCTTTTAAAAAGCCTTCAACTTCACACTTTCAGTTTTCTCTGGAATTTCCTGGAAACTCTGGAGAAAACTAGTGTGGACAAAGGATCCACACTGGATGTGGAGGGTGGGGAGGAACGACAAGCAGTGCCTGCCAGGTGCCGCCATTGCCCCCTCCTTTGCACCACCGCCACTGCCTCTGTCTTTCCAGCACATAGTCACTCATTCACTATGCACTGGGAAGGAAGAGGAGGGGGGAAATGGTGGTACAGGTTGTTCTATGCCAGGTACAGGTTGTCCTGTACCAGGCAGAGTTGCTTGCTCTGATGATAAGATCATCCATATGCTTGGGGTCTGACTTCCTGGCTTATGGCTACTCATTATGAGGTCAGAGGGAGTGAGTGTGCCAGGTGGAGTTGCTCCCTCTGACCCTCAGAATGATCAACCATATGCTGCAGCTGGGTCTGCGTTGTCAAAGAGTGTGCATGAAGCTTTTTGGGTAACTGGCTAGGCAGCAGCAGCAGACCTAGAGCAGGGGGTAAAAAATCCGGTGTGGAGAGTTGGACTTTTGGGGTAGGTGTAGTGCTTAAAACTGGAACAGAATGGTCTTAATATCATGTGTGGGCAGCTCTGGCACAGCTCTGGGTAAAAGAAGTCTGATTTTCAATAGGATACCCCCCACCGTAGTCAAGCCTTTAGGAGGGCCGGTTTAACCTGTCTGCCAAATCAGCATTGGCGGAGGGCCTCAAGGTCAAGAGAGGGCCCCAAGGTCAAGAGAGGGCCCCGTGCTAGCCTCCTTAATCTGACGAAGGAGACAGCCAGGAGACAGCCAGTAGGAGCCCCCTCCTCCTCCAAAAACCTGCTGGCTTTTTTTAAAAAAACAGCTGTCTCCCAAACTAAAGAGAAAGCGAAAGAAACAGCAGCCCTCCGTGGAGAAGCTGGAGGGAGTTTGCTGCTACCACGGAGATGGTGAGTGTGTGTTTATGAGAGAGACAGGGAATTTGAGCGTTGTCTCGGAAAGGGCTTCTTTCTTCCCTTCCCTTCCCTTCCCTTCCCTTCCCTTCCCTTCCCTTCCCTTGCCAACTGAGTTCAGCCTGCATTTGTGCATGTTTGCCTATGTGCCTTCAAGTCATTTCTGATTAAGGCAAACCTACCATGGGGTTTTCTAGGCAAGGTTTGTTCAAAGGGTGTGTTCCTTTGCCTTCCTTTGAGCTGAGAGATTGTGACTTGCCCAAGGTCAGCCAGTGGGGTATTCATGGCTGAGTAAGGATTCAAACCCTGGTCTCCATAGTCATAGTGCAATGCTGAAACTTTTACAACACTCTTAGCTCTTTTAACAGAAGAATACTATATAAAGAATATAAATTAAAATTTGGAGTAATATTACTGGGAACAATGGTTTTATTGTTGTCACTAAAACACCAGTATCCCATTAGTGTTATGTGAGAGGCATTGGCCTAGAGCAGTGGATCTTAACCTTTTCTTTACCAGGGACCCCCTTTAAATATCTTTTGTTGCGCCAAGACTTAACTCAAGATTTAAAACCCTAATAATAATAGCTAACAACAACAACAATACAATTACACCATCCATTAAACTTTCCCTCAGAGACACTCTTACTTCTTCCTGCAAGTTTGTGGCTGGAGTGGATTGAATGGCAATGTGCAGGCCAAGCCAGCCAGCCTTTGCCTTGGTTCCTGTCACGTGGCTACTCCACTACAGTGAGAAGGGGGGCCAAGCAGCCCTCAAGCCTTTGTGGACCCCCTGTGAGGACATTGCGGACCCCAAGTTAAGAACCACTGGGCTAGAGAATGCTGGAAAAGGAACAATGCAACCAGATCTTGAGAAGGGTGCTGGCAGGTGGATTCTGGGAGGTGCAATCCAAGAGTAACTTTCCCAGGCTCTGAATGCAGCCTAGAATCATAGGGCTGGAAGGGACCCCAACAGCCATCCCATCCGATTAGCTTCTGCCCTGCAGGAACACACAATCCAAGCATTCCTGACAAATGCCCATCCAGCCTCTCCTTAAAAGCCTCCAAAGAAGGTGAGTGCACCACACTCCAAGGCATTGCATTCCACTTCTGAACAGCTCTTACTGTCAGGAACTTCTTCCTAATGTTTAGGTAGAATCTCTTTTCCTGTAGTTTGAGTCCATTGCTCCGTGTCCTAGTCTCTGGAGCAGCAGAAAACAAGCTTGCTCCTTCCTCAGTATGACACCCCTTCAAATATTTAAACATGGCTATCATGTCCCCTCCTAACTTTCTCTTCTCTGGGCTAAACATGCCCAGCTCCCTAAGCAGTTCCTCATAGGGCATAATGTGGAGACCTCCCAACATAATGACTTCCAGACCTCCCAACATCCTTCTCGGTATCTTTCTTGAATTGTTGTGCCCAGAACTGGAAACAATATTCCAGGTGAGGTCTGACCAAATCAGAATGGAGTGATACTATTACTTCCCTTAATCTAGACACTATTAATGCAGCCTAGAATCGCATTAGCATTTTTTGCTGCTGCATCACACTGCTAACTCATGTTTAGCTTGTAGTCCACTCTTTCTTTTCTTTGAGGAAATCTACATCGTTACATTAATTGTTAATAAACTAAAAATATTATGTTAGTGCCTATAATATAGTTTTTAAACTAAATTATTGGTGTCAAATTATGTAATACAATAGGCCCCTCTTATCCACTGGGGATTGGTTCAGGGTGTGTGTGTGGATTCTGAAAACCATGAACAATAGTGAACACCATTGAAAATAATGGGACTTCTGGTTTAAAGTACCATAGAGTTGCCTTGGAGGGCCTAGAAAACTGCTAGGGAGGACACATTTACTAGGAAGACTCTATGGTAGCTGTGCTGTTTTGTGTCCCATGGATAATGAATCCATGGATACGGGGGTCCTACTGTGATCTGAACATCCTGTACGGTGAATAGGTTAGGTTACATTGACCTGAGATAAACATATGGGGGCCCCAAAATAAAGCATTGCAGGGGGCCCCAAAATTCCTTAAACCGGCCCTGGCCCTTAGTCTCTTTCTGAGGATGTGCAAGGGAACCTTTGGGCATCCATCATAAATCCAGTGAACATATGAGGTCTGTCTATTAAATAATGAGACTGTGTTTCTACCTTTCAGACAAATCATGGAGAACTGACTGTGAATGCTTGAGTGGTGACCTTTAACATGTCTGAACCTGCATGACAAACATCAACACTCTCAGCCATTCAATTAATTGGCAGTTGTATTTAAAGCAGCTGTGTTGTCTGTGGCTAAGATTAGAAGTTTAGCAATGTGATATTCTGCATCAACCTGAGATGGACCCAAACTTTTTTTAAAAAAATCCTCACTTCTGATGAAACCTGGATCTTGCAGTACAATCCCGAGACAAAACAACAGTCAATGCACTGGAAAACGGCATCATCTCCAAGAATGAAAAAAGCACATCAAAGCAAGTTCACATTCAAAGCCATGCTCATTTTTATTTTTAACATCAAGGGTGTAATTTTGGCAGAATGGGTTCCAGAAGGCAGAACAGTAAACCAGCATTATTATAAGGACGTTTTGACAAAGCTGAGAGAAAGAAAAGAAAAAAGGCCAGAACTACAGAAAAAAAATCATTCTTCATCAAGACAATGTGCCTGCTCACACAGCATTTTCTGTGAAGCAGTGTTTGGCCAATAAACACATTACTTACACTTGAACATCCTGCATATTTGCCAGATTTGGGACCATGCAACTGTTTTCTTTTCCCTAAAGTGAAATCAGTGCTTAAAGGAACATGTTTTGAGTCAACTGATGCAGTATGAAGAAAACGGCAGAAGTGTTTATACATCTGACAGAAACTGATCTGTTCCACGCCTTCAACTAGTGGAAAACAAGACTACATTGCTGTGTAAGTGGGAACGGGGAGTATATTGAAGGGGACAAGCATTTGAATAGTAATACATATTAATAAATATGGGTTATTATATCAGTCTTATTATTTAATAGACAGACTTCAAGAGTTCTACAATATCAGTCCAAGAACAATCTAGTTTAGCATTCTGCCTCATGTAGAAGCCAGCCATATGACCATAGAATTTATTTGATTTAGACAAGAGTACAGAAAAAGTTTCACACACACACACACACACACACACACACACACCTCTCTCCTAGGGTCCCACAGCCAATGTCCAGTCTTGCTAGAGAATTCAGGGAGTTGTAGTTCCAAAGAAGTAATTTTTCCAAGCTCTGGATTTTTATCCCAATTTCCTCCCCAAACTGGGGTCAAGACAGCTCATAACATAGAATCATAGAATCATAGAATTGTAGAGTTGGAAGAGACCACAAGGGCCATCCAGTCCAACCCCTTGCCATGCAGGAATACACAATCAGAGCATCCCTGACAGGGGGCCATGATTAAGGTTTATTTTAAAAGGATCACCAAAAAAACAACAACATTAAAACATAATTAATCAAATTATAATACCAAAGCACATTTGAATTAAGAGGAATTAAAAACACAGGAATAAGGAAAGCACATTCCTCAGTCAGCAGCCAAAAGCTTGCTGCTGGTTTTGCCTAATGGTAGAAAGATAAAAGGAAGCAGGGTAGCCTAGCCTTGCTGGGAAGGGCTGTATCTCTGGGAAGCCAACAAACAGGAAGTGAGGGCAATACATCTTGACTGCTGTTGTTCCCAGCAGAATCATTTAGCACAGTGATTCTCAAAATTTAGTCTTCCACATGTTGGGGACTTCAGCTCCCAGAATTCTTACACATTGGCCATAATAGCTGACACTTCTGAGAGCTAATGTCCAAAACCTATGAAGGACCATAGTTTGAAGATAACTGATTTAGAGGCATTATGCCTCTGAGCCTGTAGACAAAGTTTCAAATACAGTTGTTAGGCCCAAATAGAGTAGAACCATTGAATCAATGGAATTTACCTACGGTTGGCTCTTTATGCAACAATTGATTCAGTATGTCTACTCTGGTTTGGCACTATCCAGTTGGATATAGGCAAATATATAATAGTCTCTTCAACTAATAGCCATTGGTACATATGAAAAACCTGGCATCTGTGATAGCCCTGGTCTATTTCCCTTTAAAAGCCATTTTAGGTAGCAGCTTCCACAACATTTTGTAGCAGAAAATGTCATTTGGCTATTTGTGCAAGGTGCGAAGTACTTGAAAAGCTTGATTCTTCCACTCATCAGCTTCACTGAATAGCCCCAGGTTCTTATGATATTAAAGGGATTAAAAAACCACAACTTTCTGTTTCTATCCTTTCTCCATGGAATGCATAATTTTATTAATCTTCGTCTTGTCTTAACTTCTTTCCTCCCCCACAAACATAGGACAATTGTGTACTGATGGAAAGGTTGCAATTTTCTACTCTTTTCCCATCTGGACTCCATCCCCTTCTTTTTTGAAGACTGGGGGTATCCATGGTAATCCAAGTGCAGCCACACCACAGTATGTAATACAGCCTTGTGATATTACTAATTATTTTCTGTCATCTTTTAATGGTCTGTATCAAGGAATTTGCCTTCACACATCTGCCATAGCTTGGTTTCACATTTCATCCTCCACTGTGACCCAAGATCAGTTTCAGACTTCCTGGAGCTTCTTGAAGAACTAAAGCTGCTGGCTAGAGGAGAAAGACACCAACCATTACATCAAACCAACAAGCTACATTGCTTAAGCTACGTGGTCTGAGAAATCAGATGATAATTGGAAGCCAATCTATTACAACATCTGCTATAAAGCTTCTATAGAGGCTGCTTTCCCTCTGTGTGAGACATTTAGACAAACAATAAGGACCTTCTTTTACTACCAGACTTATTCTCTGCCTCCTTTGGCTCAGAACTCCCTGCCTCTCTCTCTCTCTCTCTCTCTCTCTCAATCTCTCTCTCTCTCTCTCTCTCTCTCTCTCTGTGTGTGTGTGTGTGTGTGAGAGAGAGAGAGAGAGAGAGAAATGAGAGGCAGTGTGGTATAGTGGTTTGTATGTTGGACTAGGATCCTGAAGACCAGGATTTGAATCCCCACTCAGCTATGGAAACCCATGATCTTGGGCAAGTCACACTCTCAGCCTCAGAGGAAGGCAAAACCCCCTCTCAACAGATCTTGTCAAGAAAATCCCATGATAGGTTCATCTTATGGTCACCATAAGTCAGGAACAACTTATGGTGACCTTATCGGGCACACAGCAATGTGTGCAATATATAAGTACTGAACAGCGCCATAAATAAGTAGAGCCTGCAAGTAAGAAGGATACACTCAAACATAATGTTGATTGTGTTTTTTGTTTGTTTGTTTTTTTGTCTTGTGGGTTTTGTCTGGGCTGTGAGACCGTGTTCTAGAAGAGTTTATTTCTGACGTTTTGCCTGCAACTGTGGCTTGGATCTTCAGAGCATGGTGGCAGTGTGGGTATGTGGGGTTTATATACCGTGAGCACCTGTTGAAGAGGATTAGCATGTAAATTTGTGTATTCATTTGTTGGATGTTAAGTTCTTAGTGTGGGAGGATATGCCAGGGGGATTAGTGTCTATTTAGCTCATTGTCCATTGTCTGCTGGGAAGCCCCCTGTCCCTGGGGGAAGTTCATTTGCATGTGTTGAGTTTTGATTTTGGTGTTTTTCAGGATTATAAAATTATAATCCTGGTTATAAAATTAATGAAATGGTTGACAACAGGGATTGATAGAAATAAAGAACCAGATGTTCCATCTTCTACCTTCTTCAATGATTTCAGCTGGAATGAAAGTGATAAACAGAATCTAAGGACAATTTTAGAATTCCCAGGATCTGAGAAATGAATTAAAAGGCTGGTGCTGGAAGCAAGAGGGTTTGTTGTTGTTTGTGTGTTTTCGGGTTATTTCGGATTTATGGGAACTCTAAGGAATACCTGGGAAGTTTTGTTGGCAAGATTTATTCTGAGGAGGCTTACCATAGTTTTCCTCTGAGGGTGAGAGAGTGTGACTTGCCTAATATCACTTCCATGACTTGAGCAGGGATTTGAACCCTGGTCTACCAGAGTCCTAGTGTGACATTTAAATCACTACACCACACTGGCTCTTCCAAGAGGGCTATTATCCTTTAAATTAATGGCATAAGGTATTGGATTTGATCACCAACAGTGGTCCGCCCTGGCCTCACATCGGGAGGCATGGAGACGCACTATCCACAATGCTGCAGCCTTATTTGAGAACTCACGCCAAACAAGTCTTGAAGAGAAACGACAACGCAGAAAGAATCACAACCCAAAAACATCACCCAAGGAGACCTTCTGCTGTGCTTTCTGCAACCGGACTTGTTTATCTCAGATTGGCCTTTTTAGTCATCAGCGCGCTTGCAGAACGCGCGGGATGAGTCCTTCCTGAATCTTCGTTTGTGAAGAAAAGCCAGAAAAATAAGGTATTACGGTACTGGGCCTATAATCCAAACATTGTCTTCTCTTTTTTCCAATCATTCTTGGATCACAGGGTTTCTCTTTTGGAAATATTGCCATGTGAGAAAAGCTGTCTTCCCACAAAATTCAAATATCTTTCCACATATTATTCTATCTTTTTTTGGTAATGATTACTGACTGCCAGTGTGAGGGTGCATCTACACTGTAGAAATAATGCAGTTCGACACAACTTTAACTGTCATGGCTACATCCTACAGAATCCTGGCATTTGTAGTTTGGTGAAGTGTCAGCACTCTTTGGCAGAGAAGGCTAAAGACTTTGTAAAACTCCCAGACATAGGATGGCGCTATAGCACTCAAAGTGGTGTCAAACTACATTAGATGTAGATGCACCTTGAGTGTTGTTTTTTTCAGTGTTAATACTTCAAGCCATAAGGCATTCAGAAGGGTTTGCCAGTGCCTTCTTCTGTGCAGTATTAACAAGAGTTAAAAAAGTGCAACTGCCATTCTGTAATGAATATCCTCTGCCAGTGTCACCAGGCATTACTGCTGCTTCCCAATAACAGCACTACCCTTCAAGGGTATTTCGACTCACCTCACGACTGGAACTATAAGTTCGGTTCAGGTAATGTGGGTGTTACTCTGTGAAGATGAAGGATGTACCTTAGTATACAACCAGGACAAAATAAAGCAAAGATGGAAGCAATACTCTTAAGAACTATACAGAAGAGATGAAAGGATGACAGATTTCATCAAAGATGAACTTTTCAAAGAGGATCCTACAATTTTAGAAAGTGAAGGAGAGGCTTCCTTCAAAGCATTTGAAAAAAAAATAGTCACCAGAACAAGGAACATACTAGTAGAACCATTTCATGAAACAGTGACAGAATTCTTCCACTTTCTATCATTTTTTTCATCAAATATGGATAACAAACTATGGCTTACAGACAGTAAACACTCAATATACAATCCAATTCCAAAGAAAAGAGGCAGCAGGGGTTATACTGGCTATCATGTCGTGTCTTAATTTCCCATACAAGCAAGGTGATCCTCAAAATTTTACAATGAAGACTCCTACAATATATGGAGTGAGAAATGCCAGTGTTCAAACCAGATTCAAAAAAGGAAGAAGCACTAGAGATCATATAGCAAACATAGTTTTTTCAGAAGAACATCAGCCTGTACTTTATATATTATAGAAAAGCATTTGACTGTACAGATGATGAAAAAATATGGAAAAGAAATGAGTGTCACAACATTTCACTGTCCTGATGGATAACCTATACCCTGCACTAGAGGTTACTGTTAAAATGGGAAATAGAAAAACGTAATGTTTTCCAATTGGAAAGGGAATCAGGCAAACATTGGTATAGTTGTATGCTTCATGTATCTAGATAGTATGGTCTTGTATGGATACTATATATTCTCATATACATCCCTGTTTATGCTTCTTGTTAGCCTACATACTTTTCTTTAGGCATATAGTGTAGTGGAATCGGGTGTTTTTCCGTTTGCAATATAGAACATGCATCATGACTTCATGCTTTATCATTGCTAAAGGCATTGCCAGTATTTTTGTTTTTCTTATTACATTTATAGTCTATAGAAACTGGTATGCCCATTGTTGAAGTTTATTCTACTGAAGAAGACCATCAAAATGATTTCACAATTTCCTGGGAGTAGTCTTCATATCTTTGGTAATTTTATTCAGCCTTCCTTACAACTGTATTTATGTGGAAGAGTTTATTATCTTTTCAAAAAGGAGGGGTGGGAAAGTTTGGAGGAACTGACAAGATTTTTGTTGAAGGGAACTGAGCAAAAAACATTTAAAGCAGAAATCTGCTGAAGGAGGTTGAACAAAGAGGATCTGAAGTGGGAATTCAAGCAAGAGGGGATGGAGCAAGGGGTGGGAGTGTTTGGAGGGACTGACAAGATCACTACTGGGAACTGAGGGAGAACTGGCAGTGAGCAGTAAAGCAGGAACCACAGCAAGAGGGTGGAGGGAGGGGTGGGAGGGGGTGGGAGCATCTTGGTTGCTGTGGCAAGCAGAGAATTGTTTACGCCAAGATGCAGCAAACAATGCAGCCTATTTCAAGGGTCTCTCAGTTTTTGCAGGGAGGGATCCTGAGGCTGGGGGAGGGTGGCACTTCTGGGTTGGGCAGGCCAAACTCCCCCCCCCCATTTACTCTGAATGGGTTTTATATTTGAACTCATTTAGAGGACTGTCTGCTAATTTTTATAGATAGTATTTACAGGCTAATTTTCAAATAGTCCCGTTAGTGTTTTGCATATTTCTGTGATTTGATACCGTTATGTGCAGACACCATGTTTTAGATAAATATTCAATATTACATAAAGAATTGCATACATTGTTTTGCATAATTTCTTGTCTTTCTTTTTGGTTTTTGTTGGTTATTTATAGGTATCTTATGGAAAGCAGGTTTAGACGTGGATGAAGGAGATGTGAAAATTGGAAAAGGAAGCATCAATAACTTAATATGTGCAGGTGACACCATATTACTAGCAGAAAATAGCAAAGACATGGAATGACTAAGTCTTGTCATTCATATGACAAAAGTTAGAGAAGAAAGTTCAAAAGCAATGTTACACTAAATATTAAGAAAACAAAAACCAATGGCCACTGTTTACTTCTGTAACTTTAAAGTGAGTAATGAAGACAATGAAGTAGTTAAAGTTTTTCTGTACCTTGGCTCAGTCATCAATCAAAATGGAGACTGTAGACAACAAATCAAAAGAAAAGTAAGATTTGGAAGGGCAGCTATGAAGGAACTAGATAAGATCATCAAATGTAAAGATATATTGGCAAACACAAATGTCACAGTCATCCATGACATGGTACTTCCAGTTTCTATGTATGGATGTGAAAGCTAGACAATGGAAAAAAAAAAAAAACACCTGGTGCTGAAGGAGTGTTATGGATACCACAACTGCCAAAAAGACTAATAAATAGGTCCTAGAGCAAATCAAGCCTGAAATGATTTGAAGCCAAAATGACTATTCTGAGGCTGGCTACCATACTTCGGACAGATTATGATAAAGCATGACTTATTGAAAAAATAGTAATGCTAGGGGAAATGGAAGGCAGTACAAAAAGAGAAAGACCATATTGCAGATGATGGATTCAATAAAAGATCCACAGTCTAGAGTTTGCAAGACCTAAGCAGGACTGTTAACAACAAATCTCTTGGCGGTCAAGTCGACACTGACTTGACAGCACGTAACAACAACCACACAAGATGCAATATGCAGTATATCAGGAAAGACAACCACTGATCTTCACACAAGATTCAGAAACCATCAATAGACCTCAGTCCTCAACAAAAAGATAGGACAACCTCTTCCAAGGCATTTTAAAACTTCTTATTCTTTGTTCATATGAATACTGGCTGTTATTCATTATTTCATTCAATCCATATCAGTAGAAGATTTGCCTGGAGTTGCCTGGTTAGATACCCATGGTATTGCTTAATATTTCAAAGGAAGAAAAGGTTAAATCGTAGGTCCTACAACCCTTAAAATTTATTTTACACAGAACTCCATCAGAAATGCACCAAAACTAGCAATGTTCAGAAAAAAGCCGTAGTTTGCAGATCTGTCCTGAATGTGAAAAAACATGTTTTGAACTTGTGAAAAATAATAGATGATGAATACCTAGAGTGTTACTATCCACAATGCTTCAGCTTTATTTGAGAACTCACGCTGAACAAGTCTTGAAGAGAAACGACAACCAGAAAGAATCACAACCCGGAAACATCACCCAAGGAGACCTTCTGCTGTGCTTTCTGGAACCGGACTTGTTTATCTCGGATTGGCCCTTTTAGTCATCAACGTGCTTGCAGAAAGCGCGGGATGAGTCCTTCCTGAATCTTTGCGAAGAAAAGCCAGAGAGAGAGAGAGATTGCATGAAGGAAGGAAAACAGCTTTATAGCATAAAAGTAGGATGTCCTACCTTGCCTTATTATACAATATTATATTATATTTTGGGATATTCATCTATTCTCCTATTCTGGTCCTGTGGGAGATGGCAGTAAAGGCAGGGTGTTGTTTTTTTTTTGGCTAACAATTTTTTCCAGTTAGTAAAAGGAGTGTTTACCACCATCTCCCATGGGACCAGAAAGGGAGAGCAGCTGAAACACGCTGATGTCATGTGATAAGGCAAGGTGGGTGCCACAATTATTGGGGTATACTGCTGTTTTCTTCCCTCATGCGATAAGCCCCATAGATAATAGATCAAAGTCAGTTCCTAAATTTGAATTCTAATGGGGAAAAAAACAAAAAAATCTGAAGTGTTTTTTCCCCCCAGAAGGTATTTAAAAACTTGACAAAGTGGGTCCGAATCTTACTATGATCTTTGTCTCACCCCTGTTAGATAACACACAACATTGGGTAACAATGCGATAAACCATCTGGATTTGTATAGCGTAACAGACTGATAAATACTTGTAGGATTCTCAAAACTATGGAATAATTTTTGTTCAAGGGAAATGCAAGCCCCACTGTGATTCACTCTACTGTAGCACTTGAGGCAGATCTTCCCAACATGGTATGGACAGGTTCCTTGCAAAGGCAAGCTCTCCACCAACCATTCCATGATAATATCTCATGTGTATCAATCCAGCCTCATCACCTACCAGTCAATGTGACAGAGGAGGCCACTAAATCTCAATCTTGGGAGTGCTGTGTACTGCATACCCTTCTGGAATTAATATTTTCTAACTGCATTTGAGATGTTTTCCTAATCTGCAAGATTGTCTGGGGTAAGTGCCAGTTATAAAAGCAGAACTGTCTTCTCAGTAAATATACAATCTCACCACATAGAATGTAGGACTCTTCCTAAGTTGTATGATGGGTCCATGTGGTTTTGCTCATATATGGTGTCGGGAAAGCTGCCAAGTCATATAGCTGATAAGACAGCCTGGCTCGGTAACAACTCGGTTGCAAGCACAGCACCTTGTGTTGTCAATAGCAGTCCTAGAGAGTCAGGAGGTCAGAGAGCAAAGAATGAAGGGGCAGTCCGAAGTCAAAAGGATTCTGGCAGGTGGGTCAACAAAGACAGTCCAGGGTCAAGATAATCCGAGGTTTCAAGAAAGCAAAGTTCCAAGAACCAGGAGAGTCAAAGGCAGAGGCTTCCTCCAGGGAACGCAGATAGTCTGAGACAAGGAATCCAGTGTCTCCCCCAGCTGCTTATATTGACCTAGCTCCCACTCACAGCTGCTGGGTGATTAATGAGCATCTTTCTTTTAGTCTCCAGGAGCAATGCAGCCACTCCCTTTTTACTCTTCTTTGGCTAAAGGTAGGTACCTGCTCTTCTACCTATTGCTGTTGCTCAATTAAGTTTCCCAGGCTTGGACCCTGTGCTGGGGGAAGGCTAGGCTGCTGATACCTGGGTTCTTCAGGGCTAGACTCAGACTCAGCCAGCTTTTCTGCAACTAGCTCAGCCTCCTTGCCTTCTGAGTCCTCAGAGTGCTGGCTGACCATGACATCATTCACCCCCCATTATCCTCCCTCTCACATGGAGGACGACGAGGCCGGTCTGGGAAGCAGTGGTGAAATGCCCAAACCAGGTAGGGAGCATGCACATCAGAGGCATCTTCCCAGGAGCGGTCCTCTGGCCCGTAGCCAATTCAGTCAACCAGATACTGAAGATGGCCCCAACAGCAACAAGAGTCCAGGATCTGGGTCAACTCAAACTCCTGTTCACCATCCACCAAAACTGGATCAGGCGGAGGTGCGGGACCAGTGTCGGGATGAACCCCTGAAGCCAGAAGCAGTAGGGAACAATGGAAGACTGGGTGCATCCGCCATGTCCATGGAAGCTGGTGCCAAAAAGCCATGGGATTCACCTGGGCCACGATCTTATAAGGCCCCACAAATTGAGCATCCAACTTCCAACACGGCCGCTAGAGCGGGAGATGGCACGTGGCCAGCCAGACTGAATCCCCCACCTGCAAAGGAGGACCTCCCTGCCGACGTCAATCTGCGCCCTGCTTATACGCCTCCTTGGCCACCTCGAGCTGTTCCTGTAGCAAGGACAGGGCAGCCTGGAGTTCCTGGAGCCACTGGTCTACCGCAGGGTTCCTGGAGCCACTGGTCTAACCACCAAGACAGGGGCCACAGCTGGAAATCCCCACGGATGGTAGCCACCGGTGACAAAGAAAGGCGTCTGCTGGGTTGAGGCATGCACGGAGTTGTAGGTGAACTAGGTGAAAGGCAGCAGGTCGACCCAGTTCTCTTGGCGGTAACTGGAGTAACAGAGGAGGTACTGCTCCAATGTCCCATTCATGCATTCTGACTGGCCATTGGACTCAGGATGGTGTGCCAAGGACAGGTGAGGCGCGATGTCCAGGAGCCACGGCAGACTAGTCCAGAACCGGGCAGTAAACTGGGCTCCCCAATCACAGACTACTTCCTCAGGAAGGCCATGGAGCTGGAAAATGTGCTATACAATCATCCAGGCCATCTCCTTCACTGTGGGGAGGCCAGCACAAGGCAAGAATGAGCCATCTTGGAGAACAGGTCCACCACCACCCAAATGGTGGTACACCCAGCAGAAGAGTGCAGGTCCATAATGAAGTCCATCAAGATGAGCTTCCAGGGCCCCGAAGGCATTGGCAAAGGCAGCAGTAAGCCTGCAGGCCGCCCCAGATGATCCTTAGCATGGCGACACACAGGGCAAGTGTCCACGTACTGGGCCACCTCCACACGGACCCAAGGCCACCAAAACTCCAGGGTGAGGAGGTGCAGGGTCTTGCAAAACCCAAAGTGTCCCACCGGCTTAGTATCCTGGCACAACTGCAGGACCATCTCCCAACTTGGGCCTGCTGGTACATAAAGGCAGCCCCGGTGGTAAAGCAGGCCATCTTGAAACTCAAAAGGAGAGGCTTCCCCCTCCGCCGAATGCTGGGCCACGAACGGGTCCCGGCTCTGGAGGTCATGAATCTGGTCCAGCAGTGTAGCATCCCTTGGAGTGGCAGCAAAATTCTCTGGGCACAGAATGGTGGACTGAATCTGCCCCTCTGGTTCTGTGGCATACTCTGGCTTCCGGGAGAGAGCGTCGGCCTGCCGATTCTGGGCCTGAGGAACGTACCGGAGCTGGAAACTGAAGTGTCCAAAAAACAGGGACCACCGATTCTGCCTCTGGGACAACTTCCGGGCCGTCTGGAGATGCCCAAATTTCCTGTGGTCGGTGTGGACCAGGACCGGATGAGCCACCCCCTCCAACAAATGTCGCCATGTGTTGAAGGCTAACTTAATTGCCAACAGCTCCTTCTCCCAGATCATGTAGTTGCGTTCAGGAGAAGACAGTTGTCAGGAATAAAAGGCACAAGGCAGCAGGTGTCCCTTGGCCCCCATGGGCTGAAGCAGCACAGCCCCAATCGCCACATCCGAGGCATCTGCCTCCACCACAGAAGGCGCCCATGGATCAGGGTGCTGCAGAATTGGGGCCGACGTGAATCTCTCCTTTAGGACCTCAAACGACTTCTGCACTGCAGTTGTCCATTGAAAGCGGGCCTTCCCCTGCAGCAGTTGGGAAGGAGGGCTCACCAGGGCTGCATAATCTGCGATGAATTTCCTGTAGAAGTTTGCAAAACCCAGGAACCGCTGAACATCCTTCAGACAGTGATGAGTTTGCTATGATAACACCTCCACCTTGGAGTTGTCCATGGCCATCCCCTGAGCAGAAACTCGGTAGCCCAGGAAATCCACCTCCCGGAGGTCGAAGGCGCACTTTTCCAACTTGGTGCACAGTCGGTGCTCCCAAAGGCACTGAAGGATGACACGAACGTGGGTGTCATGGGCAGCCTGGCTGGGGGAATAAATCAAAAAGTCATCCAGGTAGATGATCACAAAGCGATCTAGATAGCCCTGGAAGACATCATTGATGAAGTGCTGGAATACGGCTGGGGCATTACATAGGCCAAAGGGCATGACGGTGTACTCATAATGTCCATACTTCATTTGAAAGGCTGTCTTCCACTCGTCCCCAGCCCTGATCCTCACGAAGTTGTAGGCCCTTCTGAGGTCCAACTTAGTGAAGACCTTGCCATGGCGCAGCCGCTCCAACAGTTCCGGGATCAGCGGCAAGGGATACTGGTTCCTGATGGTGATCCGGTTAAGGGCATGGTAGTCATTGCAAAGACGTAACTCCCCATACTTTTTCTGCACAAACAACACAGGGGTGCCTGCAGGAGACTTAGAAGGGCGGACAAACCCCTTCTTGAGGGTTCTTCTCCAAGAAATCCCTCACAGCTACCAGCTCAGGCTCTGAGAGGGAGTAGAGGTGTCCCACCGGGATCGGGGCCCCAGGTATTAAGTTAATTGCACAGTCATAAGGTCTGTGCGGCAGGAGCCGATCTGCCTTCTTCTTGTCGAAGACATTGGCGAAATCCCGGTATTTCTCTGGCAGTGTCACCGAGCACTCCTTGGCATCTGTTGCCACTGTCGCCGGGATCCGCTCCAGCCAACAGTGCTCCTGGCAAAACTCGGAGGTGAACAGAACTTCCCGCCGGGCCCATGAAATGTGCGGATCATGCTTGGAGAGACAGGGCATCCCCAGGACCAAAAGGAAGTAAGGCACCTCGGCCAGCAGGAACTGGATCTCCTCGATGTGGCCCTGGATCTCCAAGTGGAGCAAAGGGGTCTGGTGAGTTACAGGACTGGACTGCAGGAGCCACCCATCAATAGACTCTACAGCTCTAGGCTTGGCTAGGGCCTCCAGTGGTATCTGATGACTGGTGGCAAACCCCAAGTCCATGAAATTGTTGGAGGCTCCCAAGTCTATCATGGCTCCAAGGGGAACAAGCTCCAGGGAAGGCAGTCTAAGGTTAACTGCCACCAACAATGGGTCTTTGCTGCAGGTCATGCTGGGGGAAGCAAGTTCTGGAGACACTCCCAGGTGGTGAACCCGCTCTACACCTGGGACTGCCCGTTTCCTGGCAGCGGTGCTCGGTGTCCCTTGGCTGGACAATTTCTGGAAAAATGCCCTGAGAGACCACAGTACAGGCAGAGCCCCTCTCTCCTCCTACGTTCCTTATCAGCCACGGTGAGCTGCGTCTGAGCTTTTCCCAGCTGCATTGGTTCTTCTGCAGGCCTGGGAGGGGCAGCCATAGGGGAAGCTGCCGTGTCTGGGGTGCAACCACTGGAGGAGAGGGCAGGTTGGAATACCTGGCCTGCCTGCAAGCTGGGAGGCGGCAGTCTATGCATGTTGCTTATCAAGGCAGCTAAGGTGTCTGGAGGCTCTGAGCAGGCCAGCTCATCCAAAATGGGGTCTGCCAACCCCCAGCGAAACTGGGCCTGCAAGGCACTCTGGTTCCAGGTCAAGTCCTGGGCTAGGAGATAGAAGGCGGTGGCATATTCAGCCACGGAGCCTTTGCCTTGCTGGAGGGTCTTAATCCAGTGCTCAGCAGTTTCAGTTTTAACAGGATCTCCCCAGGTAGCTCTCATTTCTTGCAGGAAGGCCTGCAAGCCATTGAGGACCAGACTGTCCTCGTTCAGGTAGGGAGTAGCCCATTTACTTGTAGGACCAGCTAACAGACTGATAATGAAAGCCACTTTGTGAGTGTCCGTGGGGAAATCAGCCCCTCTGATTTTGAAATGCAGCTTGCAGCTTGCTATAAAACTGTCCAATAGTGCTCTATCACCAGAAAACTTCTCAGGCAGGGCGATGATAGATTTCCCCCAGGGCTGGGGTGGGGGTTGATTCTGTAGTGCAGCCAAGTCTTGGGTTAATTGTGCCAGCTGGGCTGCTAATTGCTGGTTTTGAGATAACAGCTCCTGGATCACAGTAGACTCAGCCATCTTATCAACTTAATTGGGTCTCAGGCTATTCTGTCGGGAAAGCTGCCAAGTCAAATAGCTGATAAGACAGCCTGGCTCGGCAACAACTCAGTTCCAAAACCAGTAGCTTGTGTTGTCAATAGCAGTCCAGAGAGTCAGGAGTCCAGAGAGAGTGAAGAACAATGAGGCAGTCCGAGGTCAAAAGGATTCCGGCATATGGGTCAACGAAGACAGTCCAGGATCAAGATAATCCGAGGTTTCAAGAAGGCAAGGTTCCAAGAGCCAGGAGAGTCAAAGGCAGAGGCTTCCTCCAGGGAAAGCAGATAGTCTGAGACAAGGAATCCAGCGTCTCCCCCAGCTGCTTATATTGGCCTAGCTCCCACTCACAGCTGCTGGGTGATTAATGAGCATCTTTCTCTTAATCTCCGGGAGCGACACAGCCCCTCTCTTTCTGCTCTTCTTTGGC
This sequence comes from Gambelia wislizenii, assembly GCA_030847615.1. NCBI lineage: Eukaryota > Metazoa > Chordata > Lepidosauria > Squamata > Crotaphytidae > Gambelia > Gambelia wislizenii. Next base: position 312,304,863 of record JAUMIR010000002.1, on the reverse strand, counting down.
TAAAGGTAGGTACGTGCTCTTCTACCTATTACTGTTGCTCAACTATGTCTCCCAGGCTTGGACCCTGTGCTGGGGGAAGGCTAGGCTGCTGAGACCTGGGTTCTTCAGGGCAAGACTCAGACTCAGCCAGCTTTTCTGCAACTGGCTCAGCCTCCTCGCCTTCTGAGTCCTCAGAGTCCTGGCTGACCATGACATATGGATTGACAGTGATCTTCTCATTTTCTTTTGATTCTTTGAAACTAAGGAAAAAATAATACAGTCAGTCCTCTGTATCCATGGATTCTGCATCTACAGATTAAACCAACCATAGTTTAAACAAATTAAAAATTCCAAAAAGCAAGCCTTAATTTTGCCATTTTTTATAATGGACACCATTTTATTATCCAGTATATCTAATGTGACTTGAGCATCTATGGATTTTGGTATCCAGAGGAGGTCCTGGAACCAAACAGCAGTGTATCCTAAGGGACAATATTACTGCTAAGTAAACCATTCATGAAAAGGGGGGGGGAGGGGAGGAATTAAGCAGCATCATTTAGACAGATTTATGTTACCAGGAGCTTTTCTCCATGCAAACAGACTAACATGGCTATCTCCCTGAAAACCATCCATAGTATTACTGCTTTGTTTTGAATACATTTACATGGTCCTTTTCTTTCTGAAGTATTCATACTTTTATATATCTCAGAAAAAACACAGCAATATGAGCTGAATCCAAGTATGGTTCTTGGCTCTTTTAGATATGCCCTTGGCAATACTCTTTGTTGGTGATATTATACACTCTCCTACCGTGTGCCAAATATCCTCCCCACATCTAATATATTAGAAACTCTTCCAGAACCTTCCATATTACTTGCCAGGATGCTCTCTTATTTCCAAACAGCCTCCGGTCCAATAAAGAACCCTGCCAACCATCACAAGGACATCACTGGTAGCCTAGCTAAGCCACTTGTCAAGCAATACTATGACTTGCTATCACCTTCGCATAAGGAGATGCCAACCTTGCCATTCACAGTTCCAGGCATCCCACCCCCCTCCATGTAGCCCTGGTAACCTACCAAATGTTTTATTTTAGAGTATGAAGGATATGAAGAGGGGTTTTGTTAGTTTCTCAGTGTTGTGTGTTTGTGTGTGTGTGTGTTGTTGGTTTTATTTTATTTTAGTAGGTATTTGTGATATGTGATTTCAAAGTTTGGATTTTAAGTGTGCATTTATTGATGGCTTCCTGTGAGGAGGACTGGGATGGGTAATCAAATTAAGAAATGAATAAACTAGCTTTTTCTCCCATTTCTTTCTCCAAATTCTCCTCCCTTTCCTTTCTTTCTTTTCAACAGTAACAGACATTACAAAAAAGGAAGGTAATAAAAAAAGCAGGAAGGAAACACTGGGTATGCAAATTCTTCTGAAACCAACTCCATTAGGAAAGTAGCTACCATAGTAGTAAGATTGTGTTATTCCATGTTCTGTCAATAAACTTGTAGCTGGTTCATATACGAACCGTGAAATACACTTGGCATTAAATATAGAGAAAACTTGCTCTCCAAGCACATCAGGTCACTAATGGGTCCACAAAAACAGCACGGGCCATCTGAAGCCTATGCATGAGAGGCTGGGTAGACAATACAAATTAGAGAATTAAGTGTGAAATGAAGTCCCCACCAAATCTGTTATTAATGAATTATATAAATCATTTTAATGGGCACCACTAGAACTAATCTATTATAACTGGTGAATTCGTATTCTATACATGCATGCAGTTTGAGTCTATTCCATATGCAGAAAAGCAGCCCTGCTGGACCAGACCAAAGGTGCATCTACACGGTAGAAATAATGCAGTTTGACACAACTTTAACTGCCATGGCTTCATCATACAGAATCCTGGGGTTTGTGAGGCACCAGCACTCTTTGGCAGAGAAGGATAAAGACCTTGTAAAACTACAAATCCCAGGATTCCATAGGATGGAGCTACAGCACTTAAAGTGGCGTCAAACTGCATTATTTCTACAGTATAGATGCACCCTAAGGGCCAGTTTAGTCCAGCATTCTGTTCACACAGTAGCCCACAAAAAGGACATGGGTAGAAGTTAATCATTTCATTCTGAGTTGCATGTCTTGATCACACTAGGGTGTAACAAACAGCCCAGGTAACAAACACAATATGTTTAATGATTTTTTATATGCATGGTGGTGCTGGTAGGAGGATAATGTAATTGTTTTGACATTTGGTGTTGATGCAGTTGAGATATCAGAATAACACTATACCATATAGGAAGATTGAAGCACACACCTCTCATAGCACATGAATTTTCCGTATTTTATATAGACTCCCTTGGAAACTAGGAAATAGGTACTGAACTGAACAATCATCCAGTACAATGGTCAGGAAAAGTATTCAATACTTATTGTGGAAACACACTGAATGCCTCAGTTCAATGCATGTCCTGCAGCAACAGTAGAAAGGAAACAAGATGCTGGGTTGTAAGTGCAAGAGATGTACTTAATAGAAAAAGAAGTAACATCGTATGTTCCACAGACCCCAAGGAAGGCATTGTACTAGCATACAGTATTACAGAACAAAGAACCTTGACAGTGTATCATGACACTTGTGTCTAACCATTACACTGGCTACATTTGGACAATCATATCTCAGCTTAATAAACCAAGAAATTAATGATCATTTTGCCCACAGATGCAGCCCAGTCACACTTTTTCTACGTATGAGCTGTGGCTCATCAATAAACCAGAAGCCTAAAATCAATCAGCCAATCAATCAAGCCTCTAATTTTATCTGAATTGGAACACTGTGGCTACAAGTTTCAAAACATGCCTGGGCAAGATTGTGTGTGTGTATATGCCTTCAATTCACCTGTTGACTTATGGTAACCTCATGAATTTAATACAATTTCCTTAGGCAAGGAATACTCAGAGATGTTTTGCCAGTTCCTTCCTCTAAAATGTAGCCTACAGGACCTGATATTAATTGGTGGTTTCCTATCCAAGTGTCAACTAGGGCTGACCCTGCTTAGCTTCCAAGATCAGATTAAACCATCTTTAAACCATGGATGACTATTCCTGTTTATTCCAAAATGGGTAAATTCAGTCTTCTGAGACAAAAGGGGAAACTACAGTTATTGCAGTCTTTCTGATTTGTATTTGCATACTATGAAGGAAGAAGTAAACAGTTCTCACATACAGAAAGAAAATACATCTTCATTTCTCAATTTTCTAAAGTGAGATATGATTACCCAGATTGCACCATTGTTAGATGCTTAATAAATGCGACCCCCAGAGAGATTAGTGATGAACAGAGCCCTCCAGAGACAGCTTACTCATCTTATCGGATCTCCTTCTGCTTCCTTCTCAAATCTTGGATGTTATGCCTGCACAAGGAGAACCAAATAGGATTACAAACCCCCATCTAGGTAAAACCCAGGAGACATTTTATAAATGTGCGAAATCACCCTTCAGAATCCTTTTGGCTTTCTGTGAAATTTCTTGGATGTTTCATTTTAAGTAGGAAAGCCTGCAAGATTGTCTGGAAATTTTGATTCAGGTGATATTCAGTGACAACTTTAGAACAGACTGTCACTGTACGACAATTCTGCACAGAAGTTTATCAAGACACACAGTGTATTTATAGTACTACAGTTAGAGCAGTTTGACACCATCTTAGCTGCCATGGCTCCACCCTATGTAATCCTGGGATTTGTAGTTATAATTCTCTGCTAGAGAAAGCTCCAGTCCTCTGAACAAGAGCTCTCTAGCAAAGAATTCTGAATACCTTGCCAAGGTCATTGTTATTAACTGCCTTTGAGTTGATTTCAATTCATGGCAACCCCATGAATGAGTCATTTCCAAGACTCCTGTCTGTATGTGTTTCTTCCAGTGGTCTCCTGTCCTGACTAAAGGTTACACGTCAGGACTATCAAATGTGTTGGTACTTCCATTTCTTTTAGAGAAATCCATAGTTCCTCATGATCTATACAGTTCCACAATGGCCATTGTTAAAGCTCAACTTGTCACCTCATCACCATTCTCACAAGTATTGTATTTCTATTACCATTCACACACAAACCTGCTTACGCATGGAAATAAACAGTGGCAATACTAATGATGGTGCCACCTCTTCCTCAGACAGTGTCACCTGGTGTGGTTTGGCCTCTCTGCATCCTCCTAGTGCAGCAAGTGGGAATAAATGTCTGTCCATAGGCACTTCCCTCATCCATATGTTGTAGCTTATGCTACCAACTTTTTTCTCTCAGTCTCAAAAGTGCTACACTATTTCTTTGTATAAGATCCAGACTAACATGGCTATGTCTTTGAATTTTCCCCAAGCAAGGCCCTGTACAATCTTCCATTAACATCTTCACAGATAGAATAGGAACACTCAAAAAATCTGAAGACCAGCAGTCTTCAGCCCATCAGAAGTCCTTCTGTTCTCCTAGCAGGGCTGGTCCCAAGCATTTTACTGCTAGCCAGATTCAGCACAACATATCTCCCCCACCTGACCCCATCAAGGTGTGTAGTCCAGTTATTTGGGTACTGGAATTAGCAAATCTCACAAGTATTTCTCCCAATCCCCAGCAGTAAAATGCAGTCATGATAAAATATATCCAATGAACCCTTAGTCTTACATGAGTCTTGTAGCAAAGTGGCTGATAGCTTAAACCTAGGTCTATTCAGAACATAGTCCAATTCGATCCAGTGGAGCAGAATTCAAGGTGTATAGAACTGGTGCACTACAGTAGTTAAGTGTGTTGGATGAGGACCACAGAGATCCAGGTTCAAGTGCCCAGTAAGCAAACTTGGGCTGGTGACACTCTCTATGGGTCTGACCTGCAGTTGTTTGAAAGTAAAGTGAGGAGGAGAAAAAAAAAAGTGCATTGCTTTGATCTCACTGCAGGAAAGGCAGGATATAAATTGAACTCATACAAACATAAAATTATGTGTGTATAAGATTCCAGTCTAAGAAACTGGGTTATTAACCAGAGGTCAGGTTCACACTTCTGTCATAATCTTATTAAAGATAAATGGCATTAAGAAAGACACCTTTTCTCAACCCCAGCCTGAAATATTGGCATCGTAATAGTGATCTCATGGGTTTGTTGTACTATTTATTAAGATAATGTATGTTAAGTGGTCTGAACACTCCAAAAATACTATACAGTATAAACATTAAATACTACCATTATGATTTTTAACAATAACAATGAACTCACAAGGAAGTTTTAAGTGTGCAACAGTTCTTTGGGCCTCTGGTCTGTAACTGCAGTTACAATATCCATTATATCATCTATTCTGAGCAGGAGGGATCATGTTCAGCATTCCAGCCAGTTCAGCTGTTAGTAAAGAGGAACAGCAATGTTCTGCTAGTGTATTGTGTCCTATGCATTGAATTGGCATCACTCTGACACCTTGGCTTGAGAAACCATTTTGGTTCCAGAAGAAGCAGCATGAAAAGCTGCCAGGAATGTTGATAAGGCTCTGGATGACAACAGAAGGACAGGAGCCAGTGTGTATGTGATTTCTCCATTGTGTACAAGATTTCTCCATTGATCAGAGGAAAAGGATTTGCTTCAAGTAACTACTGAAACATGAAAGCTTGCCTGGTTGTCATGCTAACACCCAGCCAACAAACCCACAAGTGTATTTCTGAACTGGTTGATCCAGACCCTTGGGAGGAATCTGGCCTTATTCTGAAGTGTCTCCACGTCACAAAGAGGTCAGCCTGAATGATTCTAAAGATTACTTTTCTTTTGGATACCGCTCAGTGTTGCCATGTATAGCCAGCTACAGTTATGTGAAAAAGAAAGTCTGTACACCTTAGGTTTTCCTTGGTTTTTTTCCGGCTGGTGAGGCCATGTTCTGGAAGAGTTTATTTCTGATGTTTCACCTGCATCTGTGGCTGGCATCTTCAGAGAAAGGTTGGGTAGGAGTGTGTGTGTGTGTGTGTGCGTGTGTGTATGGGGGGGTTATATAATGTGAGCCCCTGTTGGAGAGGATATGTAAATTTGTGTATTTGAATGGCTACTTTCTGGGTGGAGATATGCAAGGAGGATTAGTATCTGTTTGGCTAATGGTCCATTGTCTTCCTTGATTCATGTTTGCCCACTGCATTTAGTAGTCCCTGTGTAAACTTGTCCACAGGTGCATGGTATGCGGTAAACTCCTGCGGCTGTGAGAGGGTCTCTTTTGTCCTTCACTAAGTCTAGCATTTCTTGAATCAAGAATCACAAATCAAGAAACATGAGAGACACTGCAGACTGGACCAGCCAGAAAAATCAGCAGTAGCAGAACATGTTATAAACCAACATGGACACTAATGTTATTTTAAAACACTGAAATTCTGGACCAGGCCAACAACTATAATGTCAGAATGCACAGAGAAGCTATTGAAATCCACAAACACCTGGACAACTTCAACAGGAAAGAAGAAACCCTAAAAGTAAACAAAATCTGGCTACCAGTCCTGAAAAATACTAAAATCAAAACTCAGCACATGCAAATGAACTCCACCCAGGGACAGGGGGATTTCCAGCAAACAATGGACCATTAGCCAAACAGACACTAAGCCTCCTTGCATATCTCCACCCAGAAATTAGCCATTCAAATACACAAATTTACATATCATCTCCAAATGGGGCTCACAGTATATAACCCCCCACACTCCTACCCAACCATTCTCTGAAGATGCCAGCCACAGATGCAGGTGAAACGTCAGAAATAAACTCTTCTAGAACACAGCCTCACATCCTGGAAGAAACCCATGGAAAACCTATGGATGCTGGCCGTGAAAGCCTTCGACTTCACTCTGTACACCCTCTTTGAATTCTATTGTTTTACATGTCAGGACATATTAACAACCATCTGTTCCTTAGCAGGGCTTAAAATTAGGTAAATACAATGTCAGATGAACAACACATGACATACTACACTGTGTTATGATTTATTCAACAAAAATAATGCCAAAATGGAGAAGCCATGTGTGAAAAACTAAAACCACCACACAAATTGTTGTGTAGTCGGAGGGGGCAGAATAGACTGATTATTCAGAGGTGCATGTGCAGGCTTGCTGTCAAGTGCCTGGAAATGCTAGCAATCAAAGGAGCAAACCAGCCCGCGAAGGCAAGATGAAGCCAGAGCAGCAGGAGCAGCCCTCCTCTTCTTTCTCCCAATGGCTGGCCTTGTGGCTCTTCCTATACATTTGGATCACAGCTGGAGTTGGAGGGCCACTGCCACTGGGATGGGTGAAGGGCATGCGGCTCTTTCCTCCTCTTCCTTGCTGTGGCTGCCCTTTGCACAGCCAGATTTTGCTGCCACCGCCACCAACAAGATGGGTGAAGAGTGGACAGCTCTCTCTCCTCCTCTTCCTCATTGTGGGAACCCTCCACGTTGTCTCCAGGCACTACCAGGTCCTTTCACCTTCTTTGTCCCCCCCATAAAACAACACAGCCACCATCTTGATTTGTGGCCATGTGAAATCACCTCAGAGAGCTTCGCATACTATAGTATTTCCCCAAATAAAGTAGAGACAAAACAAAGCTGCTGTAAGTTCCCTATAATGCACAGGTATCTGCATTATTTTTTCTCATATAGATGACCCCATGCGGATTCCTCCTTCCCATTTCTCAGCAGACTGGGACTCAATGGTTTTGGATCCAGTTCTGTTGAAACCCACCACCTGGATTTGCTATAATATTAGAAATGCAATGTTAGTGTTCTGCTAATGATGTTGTAAAGATAACTACTATAAAGTATGTCAAGTGCGATCAGCTTTCCCTAAGATGATACTATCCAGATGTTCTGGACTTCAACTCACATGATCCCTCACCACTGGTCACATTGGTTGAGGGTGATGGGAGTTATAGCCCAATACCACCTGACAGAACTAGGGTGAGGAAAGCCAGATTGGGGAAAGCCAAGTGTTATGAACACTCACAAGCATGACATAAATACCATGCCATAAAATGTCTACATGGGGAATATCACCATTGTTTGTGGATTATTCCATGAGACAGATGATAAAGCAATCATTCTTTGAAACGACATATAGTACATGCTACATTTTTTTGGGAACTATCTATATTAAACTATCATTAATGTCAACTGTTGACATTCCAAAACTCCTTCAGAAACTCACAGTGTTCAACAATTATTGCAAAAGCTTAAGTGTAATTAATTCCCTGATTGTTTACGCATAGGCCATATTGCTAGCCAGAGAAATGCCCCAAAAAGATTGATGAAAACAAATAAAATAAATGGGGCTGTAATATGGGAGGATAAACTAAGCATGAACTGCCAAAACTAACAGACTGTTGCTCATCTTATTGAGCTATGACAGTAAACATTTATCAAATGAAAGGAAAATCATATGCCAACAAGCAAAATGAACTCTTCCTTTAATACTCAAGTATGAATGTTCCAGGTACTAGTTTTTAATTAATTCGAGGTAACAATGGAAGGCAGATATATCAATAGAAAACCTGTTCTGGCTACTTTTTTCAACATCCAGAATTTGTCTGGATCAATAATCTTATGCATAAACAGATGAACAGATAATAAACCTCACTTGGAAACTGCATAATATAACTATCCAGGAAGCCAGCACTAATGGTGGTCCTTCAATACAAAGAGAAGCAGTAAATCAGAATCCTCACTAAATTAGCCAGCTTTGTTCCTGATCTCTCTGCCAAGCAAAGGAGTATTTTATTCACAAACAGGAAATCTCAAGAGGCATTTGGTGGAATATTATCTTCAATCGCTAGACCAAGATATACGAACTTTTGTTACTATTATTGGGGGAGAGAACTATTACCATTAGAAGATGGAGGGTTATCATTAGAAGATAAGTGAGAAGTTGCCTCCTTGTTTACCATATTACATTTACAGGTGCTGTTATGAATAAGCAGTGTTTCATATGTGAAAGGAAGAGAACTTTAAAAAGAGTGCAGGGATGAATGAATTTTCTGAAGCTTAGGGTCTTACTGCACTCAAAAGAAAAGTGGCACGGGAGCAGGAACATTCCAACTTCTGTGCTGCCTTACTGCATGACATCAACATTCTTTGTTCAGGGAGGGAGGGAGGTAAAACTGTATATTTGCTAACCAGAAAAACCTGTTAGCAAAAAGACATGGTTTTACCTCAACCCCCCACGGGAATGGAATGAAAGAACACCAGAAGGACGATGTCATGCAGTAAGGCAGCATAGAAGAGGGAACATTCCTGCTATGTTGTTGCTTTTCTTTGAAGTGTGACAAGGCCCTAACTGTTTCATTTTGAAATCTGTCATTTCAGCTGGAGAATCTTCTTGAACAAGGCTATCAGTCATAAGTAACTCACCCTCACTTTCTTTTTCAAGAGCTTTACTCAAAAGCCCTATTCAGTATCTAGAATGAATGGGGTTAGCTGAACGCATGAGTAGACATTGTGCTGGTTCCACCCCCTCACCTGTCACTGCCTCTTCAGTCCAACCTTGCCATGCTGAGCAGCAAAGTCTAAAATGGAGTTCTTGTGTTTATATGAAAGGAAGCAAAACTTTACATTGGAGTCCCCAACTGTGTGAGTGTTTAATGTATGTATCAAGAAAACTTGAGAACCTAGTTTCAAATCTTGCATCTCAGCATGGCAAGGTCTGAGGTGATGAGAGTGTTGCAGGAGTTACAAGGCCAATATGCCTCATGCCCTGCACATGCATTCAGATAATACAACACTTACCAGACTGAACATCTAAACAGGGCTACAATGCTATTTCATGTTGCAAGTGGACATTTTTAAGGCCCCAAGGAGTGATTCTGTCCCTGTGCCAAGTCACAGGAACAATGTGAGAGAGAAAGAGGGCAAGGATTAAAATCACTTGTATTGTGAGACTATAGTGTGCTAAACCATTTTTTCATCTATAATGTAGACCATATGAGTTATTTGCTAGCTGTTTTCAGACTTTCTGAAGACAATCAATGAGAAGTCATGACTTCTGTCTTAAACATTTACTCAGCTCCAGCATTATGTCTTGGCTAAAATCACCAAATATACAGTATGTATATCCTCCTGCAATATCAATGCAAAATAAGCTGAACTGATCAGAGCCTTGCAAATTTCAGTCTCATTTGGCAAATTTGACCACCTTTGGAACCCCTAGCTATAGCTAGATATTTAGAAGAAAACTCACTGAAACTAATAGGGCTTATGTCTGAAATATCTGGGGAGCTAACTGAGCTATCTGGCTGGGAATTCTAAATACACCTCCCTAAACTACAAATCCCAGAATACAACCGGCTGTTGTTGTGGCAGTAAAGCAAGCTCACAGTGTTGTAATTGCATAGTGTGAAAGGGCCCTAGACATGGCTCCTTGAAAAAACTTTCTGTATATACCCCATAATGTTCTTGTCTACACTGTGCCTTTCCACAGAGGCATGACTCCAGTATGGTGGAATGGTGGCTCAAAACTCAGTTTTAATGGTGGCCTCACGATGGGAGCTTGGCAGATTTGGAATCAATGAGATTATTGAACAGTTCCTGAGGTTATTGTTAAAACTGAGGCTGGGGTCCTTGCTCTGGAGTACTGGAGCCACTGCCCACTCCTGCTTCCACACACAGTCTAAAATCTGCATTTGCCAAAACATTCCTCCACTATAGAGTCAATGCTAAAAGAAAGGGATGAACTCTCATTCACCTATATCACTCCTTTGTTGCCATCCCCTGTAACAGTCATGGCGAACCTATGATACGTGTGTCAGCACTGACACACATAGCCATTTGGGCTGACACGTGGCTATAGGCCTCCTCCCCCCGCCCGGAACCTCACCACCCTCTCTAAAGTGGCGATCGGTCGCCAATTTAGGGAGGGTGGGAGGGTGGAGGAAAGTGGCAGGAGGGGCTACAAAGCCCCGATCACCACTTTAGGGAGGCGGGGGGTGGAGCCTCTCCCCCACCTGGCCACCCCCCCCAAGGCCTGCTGTGCTTCCCCAGAGCCCCCTCAGGAAGGCCGGAGAAGGCGGCAGGTGGAAGTCTGCCTGGCCTCTCTCTGGCCTTCCCGAGGGGGCTCCAGGGCTTTGAAACCCCAGAGCCGCCTCAGGAAGGCCAGAGTAGGTGGTGGGAGGGAGTCTGCCCAACCTTTCCCCAGCCTTCCTGAGGGGGCTCCTGGGCTTTGAAACCCCGGAGCCCCCTCAGGAATGCCAGAGAAGGCGATGGGAGGGCGGGAGGGAGTCTGGCTGGCCTCTCCCCAGGCTTCCCGAAGGGGCTCTGCAGATTGAGAGCCCCATATAGCCTCTTCGGGAAGTTTGGGAGGGGTAGAGGGAGCACGGCATAGAGGCTTTTAAGCCACCCCCAACCTCCCAAAGCCGCAACAAGGCTTAGAAAGCTCAATAGTGGCTTTGGGAAGGGGGGACTAAAAAGTGCCTTTCCCACAAACTTCTCGCTCTCCCGGGGCTTGGCTTTCCCCCCACCCCAATGGAGCCAAGCCCCAGGAGAGCAGGGAATTGAGCGCCTGGCTTGCTCAGCAAGCACTCCATTTAAATCAGCTCCTCTCCCTTGAGTGGGAGGGAGAGAAGCTGATTTAAATGGGGTGCTTGCTGAGCAAACCACGAATAATCAAAACTGCGAGAGTGAAAGCTGCAAATGTGATGGGGCAATTGTATACATTTATGATATTTAAACAATAAATATCGTGAAATAATGTTTTTTCCTCAAAGTGACACACCACCCGAGTTATGCTCAGTTTTTTGGCAAAGTTTGACATACCAAGCTCAAAAGGTTGCCCATCACTGCCCTATAACAAAGCAGCAGGAATAGTTTTTTTTATTTTGGGTGCCAACTCCATACCATTCTCACATCCCTCCCACTTTATTTGGAGCCATCACAGATCTGGGCTGCTTGATTGAACTGATGTTGGGCCCAAATGTTTATCTGCCCAGGTGAACTGGGCAGAAAGCTTTTTTTATTCTTCAACTGAATATAAAAACATTTAATTTGCTGGAGAAGAGAGGGAAAGGGGGCAGGAGTCATGCAGTTGGTATGCTTTTCTGTTATAAGACAGTCATTCCCATTTTTAAAATAACAGCTTATCAAATAACACTGGCACAGTACTGCTGAACATGCATGTCATATATATATATATATATATATATATATATATATCATATGAAACAAACATACTCCAAGGTGGTATTACAATATAGTTGACCCTATCAAGCACTTTCTTATTTCTACAGACACATACAGAAGAGATGTACAATGCAGCTTCATTATACCACAGAACTAAAGGCTTTGGGAATGCTTTGGACCCGCAGATGATTATATGCATATTTATATTTGTTATTGTGTGCCTTCACAATCATTTCCAACTTATGGGGACCCTAAGGTGAACCTATCACAGGGTTTTCTGAGGCTAAGTGTGTATGACTTGCCCAAAGTCACCCAGTAGGTTTTCATGGCCAAGCAGGGATTTGAACTCTGGTCTTTAGAGTCATAGTCCAACACTCAAACCACTATGCCATGCTGGCTCCTGCATATTTACATAGGGGGAAATAAATCATGGTGTGTTCAAATGGCACTTTTTCCCAGGACAGGATCACAGCCTTACAGTACAATCCTCTGTGTTCAGTCAGAAATCCCAGTGTTTCATAAGGCTTACTAACATTTAGGTATATACAGGACAGCAGTCTTGACATTCAGGTCAATCACAAATTTTCTGCAACAACTTATTGCAGGACTGTGTTTCCTTACTGTCCCCCCTGCACCCCCACCCTACTCTCTCTGCTTCCTCAAATCCAAATGAAAACTTCTTTGTTGGGCTTGTTCAATGTCATGTGCACTCACATCCTTCTGAAGGTTTCATTAAAAGGAACTTCCATTTCTGGAGGCTGATTTAGTGGAAATCTTTCTATACATATTACTCATCAAAAGATTTTATAATTTTATGATGATGATGATGATGATGATGATGATGATTTTGTATCCATCCTTATTTGTGATTAGGATTTTATTAGCATCAGATTATGTCCTGCCACTTGCTTGAAATGCTGACAGAATTGGAACAAACTCTTAATTTTATTTTCTTAGCTTTCTCCTTTCTCAATATAGCATTCTTATTGAGTGACCATGTCCTTGTGCAGGGCACAGTAGTAATTGGAACAACCATCTCTCTGAATAGGTGTTATGTTCTGTTAAACAAGCTGGTTGGGTGTCCATTCCTGAGAGAAGCATGAAAGCCCTTGTTAGCTTGACAGAGAAAGGTGATAAATAGGCAGGTCACCAATGGTTAACAATTTACAGGTTCAGATTTCTGATCTAAATGAAGGATGAAGACGCACACACACCCCTGATGCTGTAGTGCTGACAGTGCAACCCAAGTGCCTTGACACTAATCAGATGTGAAAGGCTGGTTAACGGGCAATGGCACAAGGCTCTCAAAGCTGTGCAGCCGATGCCTGTGAGACCTCAGGTCTCTCATTCGCACAGCCTCAGAACCTGGATGGGCTCTGAAGAACTAATAGAGGCAATTCTGACATAATTTGTTTTTCACCCTGCACAGTGCTATGATAAGAGACAAAAGTCTTTGTAGTTTTGACAGGGAGAGAGATAGCTTGTTGAGAGAAGAATTTCATTTATGTTATTATGAAGAATTTACCAAAAATGTGTAAATTTATTCATAATCAGGATGGAAAGACCTTGAGATTTCAAAAATCCTAAAGTGGGAGAAAGGAAAACATTGTTACATTTGCCCAGTCCTAATCACAAGTACAGTTGCCATGTCTCAGAGCGATTCCTGAACTCTCAGGGCTGGTTTACATGGCATGTTTTATTGCGTTAAGTTGTGCTTTAGCAATTTCCCTCATCAGTGGTGGGTAGTTTACACGGTATATGTTTACACAGCTATATTTTGTGGCTCTTTGATTTTTTCCGCTTTGAGGTTCACACAGCCAAATGTGCTGGGGGCATGACCAAGCATTGTGAGGAGACAAAGGGATGCCATAGGAATGTCTGCCCTGGCCTGAACTCTGTTGCTTAACAGCTTAGAGGCAGTCACTCTTCCTGCCCCCAGCTCCCTGGCCACAAATCAAACAGAAGATTTTCCTCCTTGCTTAACAGCATTTTCTGCCAAATAGAGGAAAGCCAGAGAGAGAGAGAGAGAGAGAGAGAGAGAGAGAGAGAGACTGTCAAAATAGCAGTGCAGCTCTGCTGCAGCCCTTCGTGAAATGGTTTCTCTCCCTCCCCCATGCACAGGATCACTGCTGACAAACGGAGCTTTTACATACTTTCAAAACAGCAGAGAGGATGAGAAGGAATGCTCCCTGACTGAAAATTGATGGGAATCCTTTTTGTTTGCAAACTGGCTTGCAAAATAGCAGAGAGGATTTTTTAAAGTTTCCTCTAATCGCTACTGTCTCTCCCTCCCTCCCTCCCCCTCTTTTAAGCCCAGCCCTGCATCATCACCCCTGGATCAACCAATCACAGTGAAGCTCTGCTGTAGCCCTTAGTGGAATAGTTGTTTACACTGCCAATAATGCGCTACATTGCAAATATACCGGCAAAAGTAGCGACATCCCTTGCTACGCTATATTTGGGTGTTTTACCTTCCCCCTTCTGAATGAGGTGATGCTGTGCTGCGATCCGTGGGAACTATGAGCTATCTTAGCAGTATATTTAGAGGAATATTTGCCCATGTAAATGACCCCTCAGGGAACTGTTGTACTCTCCTGGATCTCTAGGAGGCAAGAAAAATCTCAGTGTGAGCAGTACTAGAGGAGAAGGAGGAACTCTCTCACCACAAGACAGCAAGAGGGGGAAAGTGTTCATGTTTTCTCATTCTTTCTGAGAGGCCAAACCAAGTCACCAACTCAGGATTTACATGCCTATTGTATATTTAGCATGGCTTTTAAATACAATTTTTGCTTTTATTAGCCTATATGCTTTAGTGTTGCGGGCTGCAAATAGGTCTGGTTCTAACTAGTGCTGGTTCTATCTTCTTACTAAACTTTTAAAATGTACTACTGTTTGTATATTGTAAAAGTATATGATGGATGTCATCTTGGGAAGGCATCTTGGAAATTTACCTTAGAACATGATTGGAACTGTGCATTGGGGAATGACTTTCAACACATGCCCCACCATCACCACAGTGGTGTGTCTGGGTGCATCAGAAGTGACTTCAGACATTACATCACTTCCAGTTCCCAGTTTCATTGAATTCACCAAAAATGAGAATTGGGGTGTGTGGTGGTAAAGCTGAAACACTGCATGTTTCCATATGTGTGTGTGGGGGGGTGGCATTTAGGGCTAAAAAAATGAATTGAGGGGAAGATTTTGGAGGACTTCTACAGAGCTTAGAGGTCCTGAAGTAGTGTTGGGGTAGCATGTGACCCTTATGCCACATTTTCCCCACCCCTGTCCTCAAAATATGATACAGTCATCTCTCTGTATCCACAGATTCTGCATCCACAGATTCAATCAACCACAGTTTGAACATATTCAGGAAAAAAAATGAAAAAGCACACCTTCTTGTTTGTCGTTTTATATAAGGGACAACATTTTTACTGTGTCGTTGTATATAATGGGACCTGAGCATCCACGATTATAATATAGTCCTGGAACAAAACTCCAGTGGATACAAAGGGCTCTCTGTATTACATTTAAATAAAATTAAATAATCACGTTAACAACAAAAGAGCAGCAATAGGAAAATGACCCTTAATTCAACACCGGGGAAAGAGCCTTTAGGAAATATTAAGGTTTCACGGCATTAATCTATATACTCCTGCTTTCTAGTGTTTTGCTTTTTTGTTGTTGTTTTAGTTTCTCTCAGTAAGACCTTTAAAATCAAATCTGTCACAACTGTGATTTCAGAATGTATTTTATCCTCCACAGACTGAGCAATTCTTCTGACACTTCAATGAGCCTTGAGGTGTGTGATACTTAGGTTCCACTAATACATATGCATATTTCAGAAATTCACCATGACATGTTGTTGTGGCCTATCAAATGAAATATGGGAAAGTCAGTACCACAATCTGCTGCAAACCTTTATTCCTTTTTATTATTATTCTTCCATTGAAGGTGCAGAGAAGAAATACATTTACTGAAAGATTCTTGCAGAAAATATGGATGACACTTTATGATGTAGACATTTTCCCCCCATCAAAGTGTCCTTGGAAATGCTCACTTGCTTCTCAGAACACAAAATATAAGCATATCACTAACATAAGGAAGCAGCATTAAGGGTTGGCTTATCAGCATTATGTGACTCTACTAACATCTGACAAAACAGATCCACCAGCTATCCCAATATCTATCCATCTATCTGGCTAACTAGACTATATCAATCTAGCATTCAAGCGCTATGGTCCCATTTCTCTTACATGGAACTTTAAGCTCTGAAGATCTGAAGAGACATACAAATCAAAACCATTAATTGAACTGGTAAGTACAATGAACAGAGCCAACATTGTATAGTGGTCTGAGTGTTGGACACTAGGAAACCGGATTCGAATTCCCTCTCAGCCTTGGAAACACATGAGGCAATCTTAGGCAAGTCAGACCCCCTTAGCCCAAGAGGAAGGCAATGACAAACCTCTTCTGAATAAATAATGGAAATAAAACTCTACAATAGGTTGCCATACATCGAGGTCAAATTTAAGGCACATTGGAAGAAATCTATAATGAAACTGAATACAAAAATGAATACTGCCAATTAAAATCCAGCTTTCCACCATCAATAATGTTGAACAGACTTATCATAGAATCATAGAATCATAGAATTGCAGAGTTGGAAGAGACCACGAGGGCCATCCAGTCCAACCCCCCTGCCACGCAGGAAATCCCGATCAAAGCATCCCCGACAGATGGCCATCCAGCCTCTGTTTAAAGACCTCCAAGGAAGGCGACCCCACCACGCTCCAAGGGAGTGTGTTCCACTGCCGAACAGCTCTTACTGTCAAAAAGTTCCTCCTCATGTTGAGATGGAATCTCTGTTCCTGGAGCTTGCACCCATTGCTCCGTGTTCCAGTCTCTGGAGCAGCAGAAAACAAGCCTGCTCCATCCTCAGCATGACATCCCTTCAAATACTTAAACAGGGCTATCATATCGCCTCTTAACCGTCTTTTTTCCAGGCTAAACATACCCAGCTCCCTAAGTCTCTCCTCATAAGGCATCATTTCCAGACCTTTCACCATTTTAGTTGCCCTTCTCTGGACACGCTCCAATTTGTCAATATCCTTTCTGAATTGTGGTGCCCAGAAGACTTGATGAAGAAAGAGTTGCAAATAGTTTGGATCATAAAGGAGAAGATCCTTAATGGCTCACTTTGAATAAAGACTGAAAGCATGTCTCCCCATTCCAGGGCCAGCAACAAATGGGACCCCACAACTAGCACGTGGGGCCCTAGAACTCAGGGTGTACAATATTTTGCCCAGCCAAGGTATTTTGGAACCTGAGGCAGAAATTTTCTGCCTGCTCTTCCTTCTTGCCAGTAAAAATGCAAGAATAATAAATATATTACAAGCTTATTTGCTCCTTTTTAAATGAAACTAAAGTAGGGTCGGCCCTCCACATTTGCAAGTTTAACTTTTTACAGATTTGATTTTTTTGGCTGGGTTATTTGCTGCTGCCTCTGCTGCTGCCTTATGCCATTTTAAACAGGGACTGCAAACCTTGCAAGAGACTGTGAACATACAGTGAGGGTTGTACATCCCTATTAGAAATGGTGTAGGGCAGCAGTGGAGATGGTAGCAAGCCCGACCAGCTGCCTGCTTCTGCCTTGCTAAGGAGTCCCACCACCTCAAAGGCATCCACGGTGGGTTGAATCTGTGGATTGTACTTTGTGTGTGTGTGTTAAATATGGTTTGGAGGGCCTAGAGATATTCACAGTTTTTCCATATTCATGGGGGCCCTGTGATTCTAAGTCCAGTGAATGTGGAGAGCCGGCTGCATTTCTGCTTGAGGTAGCTGCCTCATTTTGTCCAATCTGAGCTGGCCTTTCTCCAAGTTCATCTCAAGAGCTGGGCAGCCCAAAGAAAGGATGCAAATCACATGCAAGGACAAAGAATTTCAAAAGTTTTTTTCTTGCTGTGTAAGATTACAAGAGGCTTTGTGCATTTCTATATCCAAGGGTGAGTTCACTCTCTCACAAATAAGATGCCAACATACAGGAATTGGAAGGAAACAGCCACAACTTTATTGATTACAACTATAACAGGGTCGGCCTTGGCATGGGTTCAGATCCAGGCATCAACCAACCTATGTGTGGATCAATGAGCCCCATACTTCTGGCCCACTGCCGGACCAAGGGATGACAGGATCTGGGAGCACCCAGGTATAACCCAATATGATCTGCCTCCCACCAGGGGTGCCAGAAAGGCCCTGCCCTGACATGGGCACTGCCACTTCCATCCACACCCCCAAGTCCCATAAGGGGACTCCCCATATGTTACCAATGCACAGGACTTATGCTGACCGCCCATCCCAAAGTTGTGACAAAAGGAATACAACAGAACACAAACACATAGTTGCTTTTCCCCAGAGACAGAGAGGGTGGGCCAACACTTCCAGAGGAACTGTCATGCAAGTGGAGAGCAACCCCAAGAAATACCTGGCTCTTTGACCAGAGTGAAAACTTAATGTTTTCAACTCCGGTCAGATACCTCAGTTTGATTTCATTGGATGATGCTTCCTGCTCTCTCTCAGATGGCTGGTGAGGCCACAGAACCCTCTGGAAAGAAAACACCAGTGAAGTGTCACAGAAGGGGTTGCCAGCAATCGGTCCTGCCCTGGACTGCCAAGCCAGTGCACAGTAACTTGCATGCAATTATTTGCAATGGTTTTCCTCCATTTTGGATCATTTTTATCTTGTTTGCTAAAAAAAAAAGGCATTCTGAAAAAATACTCACATCTTTTTGTACAGAAAACTACTGCATGCACAAAATAACAGTTTTCTGTCCAAAAACTTATTTTCATTTTCCATCACCAAATGAAGGTGTCTTTGTGAAACTGTTTCTAAATGTTCTCTCTCTCTCTCTTTCTTTCTCTCTATCTTGTAACAGGTGATCATTTTCTTGATGGAATGTCTTGGAGTGTTGAGAGATACTCTTTCTTGCTGAGGACGAGGAAACTGGTGAGTATTCTTTATGTCTGTAGTTCACACAGGTGAAAAAGAAGGAACAAATAAATACCCATGCCTCTTCTCCTCCTTACAAGTCGTATGGAGACCCTGGATACAGCAAAACAAGACTGCCGAAAATGTTTTTGTGGAGGAAAAGGAAAAAAATGGCATCCTTCTCATACACTAACCCGCATGTGTGTAAGTGAACTAGATTGACATTTATATCTTATTTCAATAAGCACAGTTTCCACTATACTCAAGGGCAGGGTGAAGTGAAGGGGGACAGAGGGGATGGTGCAATACACACTTCTCCATGTATCCTGAGTCCCTGCTGCCACCTGATAAGGTTGTCTCATTCTGCCTAATGGAAGGTCCATCCCAGCAGGAAATATAGTGTGTGAATTGTCTTAACATTGCTATATGACAGCCAGCTGACTTAAATGAGCAACTCTAGAAGCAAAGCCCAAGTGTCTTGTTCATTCACCTTTGCCTGAATGGCTGCATTAAACTTGAATTGAAAACAACACTACAGCTTCCAATCCAAAAATTTTTAGATAACCCAAAAGGCTAATGAGGCGTCCTCTGGCCATATAATACTGATAGCTCTGCATGGCTTTCTTACTTGGAGCAGCTCTTCTCTGAGTTCCTTCTCTGTTGGCCTTGCTATTTGCTTCTCAATCCACTCAGCTATCTGCTTGTCTTCTCCTTTGCTTAGTTGGTCATTTATGGAACCCTTGATGGATGGCTCCACCTGAAGACCATTGGCTCTGCTTTTCCTACCATGCAATGTCTATCCTTACCTCCTTCACATATACCCACAGGTAGTCTATTAAATGATAAAACTGAAGCATATAAAACCATAGTACAGTATTTGCTGGGGATTGGTTCTAGGGGGCCCCGTGGATACCAAAAACCGTGGATAATAGTGAACACCATTGAAAATAATGGGCCTTCCAGTTTAAAATACCACAGAGTTGCCTTAGAGGACCTAGAAAATGGCTAGAGAGGACACATTTTCTAGGAAGACTCTATGGTAGGTGTGCTGTTTTGTGTCCCATGGATAATTTATCAGTGGACACAGGGGTCCTATTGTAACACTAAATAATGTCCACTGAGACTCAAGAGCTATATTATTATAGAACTAAGTTCACAGCATGAATATCAACCATTAATTAATAACATTTGTGAGAGAGTCTGATCCACAGCTCAGGAAGATACACTCAAGAGATTCTCACCAACATGAACTCCTGGATGCAGCAACAATGTAGTACAAGCCAAAAAGCACTATATTTTTCTGCTCAGCTTTTTTCCATTCCACTTTTTAAATAGAAAAAATGATCCTCAAATTAGGACTAACAACTTGCCTGAGTGATGTGCAGCCCTTTTTTATAACAACAAAAAGAAATGTCAATAACCTTGTTCTTCTCAGAAGAGGGCAATGTTTAAAATAGCAGTAATCCTTACACATGGTGAACTGCAGCAATATTATTGATTATTCCAGTAGAGATGTCTTTTTCTTTTTCTTTTTCTTTTCTTTTCTTTTTTTTCTTTTTCTTTTTCTTTCTTTCTTTCTTTCTTTTTTTTTTTTTTTGCAAAACTAGCATAGGAGATTTTATTTTCTGAATGTAGAATTAAAACTTGCCAAGTAAGCCAGTTTGAGGAAATTCTACCATCACAGTGCCCTTTCGAACACCCATTAAATACAGAGCCTCTTATAATAATTTGCCATTTGGACTCCCCTGAAAATGATTGATAAGATAATATCTGGAAGTGATGCATCACAAGCATCATGCTACCATGAATGAATACAAAAGGCAGTGGGAAGCACATTCTTCACGTCAAACAACCTAAACAGACTTTTTGACCAACAAGATTGACTGAGTAGTTATCCATAATAATTCTGTTTTCTATAGAAATACTATTAGATAATCACTTTCTTGTGAAACACTAGACAGGACAGGGTGGGCACAGAGAAAGATTTTTTTAAAAAAAATCCAGCCTAATAATCCTAGCAACAAAGGATGGTGACTAGGGTTGTCAGTTCAGGATCATCCAAGAGCTTGAGGTTTCCTGGCCAATACCTGAGACCTAGGGAGAGCTCCTGATGATGTCATTAAACATTATGTATTAAGTGCTGACTACAGAGCTAGTATGGCATAGTGGTTTGAGCACTGGGCTACAACTCTGGAGACTAGGGTTAGCATCCCCAGTTGGCCATGAAAATCCACTGGGTGTCCTTGGGCAAGTCACACAGTCTCAGCCTCAGAAAACCCTGTGATAGGTTTGGTACTTTTTTCCTTGGGACTTTCTGGTGAGATGTTTAAAGATATTAACTTTAAGGTGCTACATTATAAGATATTAGCAGCGAGGCTGTTGTATGCCTAGAACGGGAAGAACACTTTGTTGCCAACAAAGGAAGAATGGATGTTAAAAGTTTTCCAAATGGCTGAAATAGATAAACTCTCTATGCTGATTAAAGAGAAATCTCCATCTTCTGCACTGCCTTACCACATGACGTCATCGTCCTTTCATTCCAAACCCATGGTGGTGTGACGCACATGCACACCACCCAAATTTATGTCAGTGTTCAACCTGGCCGCTTCGTCACTTACGCTGCCACCAAATAGATATCTGTGGAGACCGCAGTTCCACAGTTGCCATCTGTATGTCACACTTCCCCTTTATCCCTTCCTTGGACTGGGGTTTGACTTAATCTGGATAGTACTTGTATTAGTGTGTGTTTAATTACAGGGTTAGAATGCCAAATAAATACTATTAAGGGGAATGATCCATGAGGAGTCTGGATTGGATAAACAAAATATAAATATTGATTTATTGCATAAACAGTGTAACAGCAACACTTGGAACTTTGTCTCCAACTTGGTTAACTTCAAACTGGCCACTAGTCCCACGCTTTGGTGACCATATAATTTCAGAAACTGCCACTCAATAACAAGTGGTTTAAGCTCTTTTCCCCCTCTCAATCTGTATTCCAATCAGCCTCTGTTTCTCTCAACAATATTTCCACTGCACATACAGTCCCTCAGCTCCACTCACAATCATACACACATTCCAATGCTCTCTTCATCACACCACATCTTCAACTCTCTCGCTCAACTATCATGCACTTCTTTTCACTCCAGGACACCCCTCCCATACCAGTTTCCTTCCACAGGATTGGTTCCTTCATGCTCTCTTTCCATTCACTCATCAACGTTCAATCAGCTGCTCATCACATGCTCTCCACAGGAGGACCAAGGTAAAACTGTGTCTTTTTGCTAACCAGAAAAACCCGTTAGCAAAAAGACATGGGTTTACCTCAATCCCCCATGGGTCCTGAACAAAAGCATGTCAGAAGAATGCCGACATCATGTGGTAAAGGCTGTGCAGAAGATGGAACGTTCCTGGTGTGTTACCACTTTTCCGTTGCATGCAGTTAGGCCCTTGTGGGCAGCAAGTCCCTTTGAAAGTGAAAGATGGTTTAGAAATATGTTTGTTTGTTTGTTTGTTTGTTTTTAAAGCTCTCCTGTGTTTTACAGCACTTGTCCAAAACATATTTGCATTAAAATGTTAACAATCCCTACTGAAATTTATGAATGTCCAAAAAAGTAAGTGACATTCTAAAGTGACTGCCAGCTTTCATGTGTACAGTACACCTCTAAGAAATCAGGGACATCTTTACAGGAAATTACACATTGCTGGCACTCATATTTGAATTTCAACTTCCACCAAAATATGGGCATTCACTGCAATATATATATAGACAAATGTTTTCTTGAGCATCCAGAGATTAATGAATGAATTCACTGCAGCTCTTCTCTAAAGAGTTCCTGAGCTCCACTGATGAATATTTGGATTGTACTGGTTGTGTGTTCTCATGGGTCTCTACAATTGAGTTAATTCTACTTATCTGTAAATAAACTCTAAGTTGATTGAGTATGGTCATTTAGAATATATTATGTTCTCAAAAAATCCATATAAATCTACTATTTGTGATTCCATTTTTCTTCATCCCTTGAACTCTTCCCTTTAGAATTCATGGATTTTATTTTCCTCTTTTTTTTCTTTTTTCTTTTTTTGAAAAGGGGCTAATGATATACTAGTTGTTAAATAAAGATGGGCTGAGCATGCAAAATGACAAAGACAGAATGCTACTGCATTTCTTAAAGTATATTAAAGAGCTTAGCAAGCAAATGGCAGGATTTATGTTTGTGCATATGGTTTTGCAAGCAATAAATTGTTTAATCTCTCATTTCATATATTTGCTGTTTGCCATTTCCTATAATTTCTAATTAATTATATTTAGCTATTCAACAACCATACCTTTTTGTAAACTGGATTATCTTGAGTTCTAAGTGCTATCTTTATAGTGGAAATGCAGGATATAACTTATCTTAATAAGTTAACCTTCATAAAGAAAGACATGCCATAAAGACTCATGTATAAGTCGAAAAAAATATGCCCCCAAAATGACAGCCAAAACCTGGGTTGACTTATACACAGGTCAATATAGTAATCCTGATCAGAAAAATGGTGGTGGCATTTCTGGGATTTCTTTGCCACAGTGAAAAGAGTTGAGGGGGTTCTAAAAGAAGTGCTGATCCCCTCACTCTCCCTGCTATAGGGAAATCCCCAAAAGCTCCTGCTGTGAGATAGAGTGGGAATTCAGTTTTTCTTTTACAGGAGGCTCTGCCCAGACAACATAGGCAAGAGCTTAGTCCACCCAGGCAGAGCCTCCTGTAAAAGTAGTGTCGCCCCCCTCCTCACTTTCCCTGCCTCAGCAGGTGTGCTTTTAAGGGGTTTCCCTGCTGAAACAGGGAGAGTGGGGTGGGTGGTTTAGCGCTTCTTTTACAGAAGCCTCTCCCCAGGTAGATTATGGCAAGTCATACCAAAACATACATTGCAAAAAGCCTTCATGAATCCAAGTGACGGAGTCACGCAGCCCAACAAATCTTATTGCTGTTGTAGAAAGCAGCTGCTCCCAACTTTTTCCCCCCCGTTTTCCAGAAAAGGAACATTGTGGTGGTGGCAAACAGCTGCCTGAAACTCTTTGTTTTTCAGAGTGGTGGGGTGAAAACAGAAAGGCAAGAAACAGCCCACCTGCCTGCTTCTCTCAGCCACTATGTCTCTGAAGCAGTCACTTCAGCCACCACCACCAGCAGCACCATCACTGTCTCTTCCTCATCTGCCTCAACAGTAGCCAGTTCCTCCAGTCTTTTTGAATGCCTGGGTGGGGAAATGGCAATTGCGGCAGCCAGGTGCAGCTGGTCCCAAGTTGGCACTGGTGAAGTTGCCTCTCCACGGAATGGATCCGAAGAGCCACGTGCAGAGCCCCAGAGTTTTACCCTCCACTTATTCATGGATCATATCAAATTCTATAATTTAGGCACCCAAACCTGTCCTCCACTTATAAATGAGGCCAACTTATACACAAGTATATACAGTAAATTCCAATCTATCAGATATTTGGGCTGCACAAGGACTGCAGTTTTGGGCCTCTCTATTTAGGGTACAAATAACCTCTGTTGAAACAGCTTCACTGGGTACCAGTCCATTTTTGGGCAGAAAGCAAAACTTTAAAGCTCTATGTGACTTTCAGCCACACTAACTGAAACATCATATCACCCTGTATTATGACCCTGTCCAAGTTTTAAGAGCTTCAGTGAAAGTTATTCTCTCAGTCCCACCACCATCACAGGTATGCTTGGTGAGGACATGGGAAAGAGCTCTCTTGGTGGCAGCTCCTAGGCTGTGGAATTCCCTCCCAGTGGTGGTTCAGTTGGCCCTTTCCTTCAGGCAGAGACCTTTATATTTAAGCAGGACTTTGGCTTATCATTCATATGGCACACAGGCCTTTTAATGGGGGTGGTGGTGGTTTTAATTGTTTTTTATATAGTTTAAAGTTTCTAACCAACCAGTTGTTTAATTGATTTTAACTTTTGTACAAATAATGTTGTTAGCTGTACCCTGTTTTGTAATTATTTCTAAGCCACCTTGGATCCTGTATAAGGAGAAATGAGGGGCATAAATTAAATTAAATTAAAGTAAAGTAAAGTAAAGTAAACATAAATAAATTGACTCATATATTCTACTATGACTGGGGCTAACATTTTGAAGCTACTACACGTTTTGCCAAGATTACTACCTTAGAGACCTTAGAGATGCCAAAGATTGACCCTGGAACTATAAGCATGCTGATCATGTGCTCTACCACTGAGCAATACACTCCCCTAGGATTTGTCCTCTGCCTTCTCCTTTAGGAACCCAAAATTGCCTTTAGTTGTGAGTGGCATCTCCTCCTCTTGTAAGAGAGTTCTTCAGTCCATATCACACTCCATGGGACATGAACAAACCTGGCTTAGAAGCAGAATATAAGGATATGGAGGCTACTGTACAATGACCAGGGAGTACTTTCCTAATCTCGTCTAAAGAATTACAGTCTCTCTCTCTCTCTCTCTCTCTCTCTCTCTCTCTCTCTCTCTCTCTGGCTTTTCTTTGCAAACAAAGATTCAGGAAGGACTCATCCCATGCTTTCTGCAAGCGCGCTGATGACTAAAAAGGCCAGTCCAAGATAAACAAGTCCAGTTGCAGAAAGCACAGCAGAAGGTCTCCTTGGGTGATGTTTCTGGGTTGTGATTCTTTCTGCGTTGTCATTTCTCTTCAAGACTTGTTTGTTGTGAGTTCTCAAATAAGGCTGCAGCACTGTGGATAGTGCGTCTCCATGCCTCCTGATGTGAGGCCAGGGCAGACCATTGTTGGTGATCAATTTGGCCGAGCCTGAGATGTTGTTTCAGGGAGTCCTAGTACTGACAAGACAATGCTGATAAGCCTCTACGATGCTGATATGTAGTTTTCTTTTACAGGTCTTCTCCTACACACCTAATAATGTGTGCTATTAACACTGTGCAAACAGTAGTTTAATCTGAATATTGCTAAAGGAAATCATTACATTTGCTCCTTGTTTACACTGCACTTAACGTGAAGAATATGCTTGAAATAGTCTCATGGTGTTTTGCAATTTGTATCTAATGGGTGGTTCACAGACAATTCTCAGAAAGGCAAGATGATTTAAATTTTCAGAAAACAGTGATGATACAATCAAGTATCACATTTAAGCCAAAGAGGTATTAGTTCCACTCAAGAACAAAAATGTCTAACAATGTCCAGAATAATAATTTTAATGCACAGGGCACAAAACACCGCAGATACTAAAACAAACACACAGAAAGGAATAAATAGTAATGTATGGGAACTGCTGGCTTAGCAAGGATAACCAATGAGGTGTTGAAATAGGTTCAGTGTTTTGTTTTTTCTCTCAATGTGATTTGTAAAGCTATTAACCACTCACAGTGATCATGAATTTATTATACTCACAGGCAACATTCTCAAGTCATTTGTTTTTTGATGCATTCAGATAAAAATAAGGAATCTGGGCACTAATCTGGAAAAATCACAAGACACTTCTATAGTTGAGAGTTTAACTCAGATAGCTGAGAAAGTACAAGCAATTACAGGGTTCAAAAATGGCATCCTGGGCCAATTTGAAACAGCTGTAGTCCAACATTATAAAAACTCATGAATTCACAGTGGTCCACTTTAATACAAACACAGAAGCATTGGGTAGCAAACCATCAAGTTCCCATTACAGTATACTAAACAATAAAAATGATGCCGTTAAAGACCATGCCAAATATATATACATGAATGGAGGCCTTTCCAGTCATCTTTGTGGAAGCAATATTAATGCACTTCTGAAACTCTGGAGCAAATTGTTCATGGCTTGTCTCAAGAACTTGCAATTTGCAGAAAACAACACAAGATCACAACCAGATGGAAATAGTAACTTCCAGCATTTATCTATCCAGACTTCCAAGTGCCCAGATAGTCTAGAATCTCTTAAAAAACAATGAACAATTTATTAGCAACTGCTGACCTAAGGCCATAAAAATAAATATGAACCAGACATCCTTCAAAACATCAAGGACACATTTTCTATAAAGCAAAGATGTCAAAATGATCAGAAACAACATTTCAGAGATACAGTCCAATCTTCATATGACATTCATTTGATGTTTAGCTACAATCTCCATCTTCCCTCCATTGCCGTGTTATATTGGGATGTTGGGAACTTTGAGGGATCCTGTATGGAAAGCTCTGAGACACCATTTCCCAAACTCAGGTCCCCAGACAGTGCTGGACAACAGCCCCTTTCAACCACAAGTGGACAATGGTCAGGAATATTGGGAATTGTGTTACAACTGTGTGTGTGTGTGCGCGCGTGCACGTGTTCATGCATGCATGTGCCTTTAAGTTGCCTGTCGACTTGCAGTGGCCCTATGAATTTCATAGGGTTTTGTTAGGTAAGGAATATTCAGATATGGTTTTGGCAATTATATATATGGGTCCTAAAGGGAAACTTTGCCCTAAAATACACAAACACTCCTCACAAACAAATCATTCTATTTTAAATGCCAATATAAACTCTCTTTTTTTCAACAGTTGAATACAAATACATTTTAAATTGTCTCAGCCGAGGCACAATCTATGAGGGAATCTCCCCTTTGTGAGATCCACAGACATGAATGGGAGCTGTAAGGCCAGAGCTGTTGTTAGCAGGTTGCCCCCTGTCCTTTTTTTTTTTTTTTTAAATCCTTCAGTTTCCCTGGGAGCCTTAAGAGTCTAAATGCTTACGATCTGCTCAGGGAATATCAAAATGTGCAAGGCTTGGCTCTTTGAAAACTGAAACAAGTGCTGCACTTCTCTAACCTCCTGACATGACAGAGGAAATCAGGCTTTTGTACTTTGCAAGTCTCACACCAGTTTATATCAGGACCAGGCTACAGCATGTTGCGTGGCCTATGGTGTTCTACAAACCGCATGATGAAACTCTCATCTCTTGGAGGCAACACTAATTAAGTTAACAGCAAGAAGCTTGTACCACTGCACAACCTCCCAGGAGCACTGAATAGCCACAAGCAATGTCCTGGCATAACTTTAACCAATGATTATAATTAAAGCGCAACCAGCTACTGTCTTCCTTCCCCCCCCCCACTCACCACCCCTCCTTGCTGATGAACTTGAGAAACATTCCTCTGCTAGACTATGCTTACATCCATCTGAGCTTCTCATAAACAACAGCTCATTCTTTTAAACAATAGCTCATGGCTTTTAAGATGCTATGTTGTTTCTTTTCCTGTTCTCACCTTCTCTATCATGCTAGTACCTTCTGATGGTGCAAATCTCCATCATACAGTAGCTGGTTGGCCAGTCTCCACCCAACTATAATGGCAACGCAAGCAATTTGCAGAATTGCTCATAGGAGTATAGACAATGTGTGTTGAACCACAATACCTGTATGTAAAACTGAGGGAGGAGTGGTCCATGACATCATTTCATGAGATGCTTGTGAATCTCTTTCTTAGGTTCTATGAGGTAAATTATACATGAACACTAGAAAGACAATCATAATTCAAGTACATTTTTTTTAAAAAAATCTACAACAATACAACAAATTATATACTACATTGAACCAATATCCAGCGCCCTAAAGTTATATGTACCAAGTGAGGTGCCAGTGCAGGACTGGATGATAAAAGTTTGTCCCTGACAATTGCAGTTCCTGTATTCTCCACCTCTCCCTCTCTTTCTGAAATGAAGCACAGCCCCTTCTTTCGGGTTTCCCTACCTGCTGGGCCAAACTAATAAATCACAGGGGTTACATTCGCACAAGAATTCGTACCATGCTTTTTAGCAGTGTTCACTTGCACAAGAGGATGCATAAGTCAAGGCCATGTATGCATGTACTGTATCTATATAACCCTCTTTTCTCACAAATGGGATTCAGGAAAAAAGTTACCCTCCTGTCATTCAGCACTCTAATGTAAGCTGACATATTTGCAAACCAGTGGGACAGAAGGTAAACTACAGTTGTCCCTCCACATTCACGGATTTGGCATTCATGGTTTTAAGTATTCACAGCTTGAAAATATTATTTAAAAAATAATAATCCAAAAAGCAAACCTTGATTTTGCCATCTTATATAAGGGACCCCATTCTGCTATGCCATTGCATATAATGGATTTGGGTATTCACGGGGGTGGTGGTCCTGGAACCAAACCCCAGTGAATGTGAAGGGACAACTGTATATCCAGTGACCAGCATGGTATAAATCTCAATTTCATTACATTTCTCTGAATCCCTTCTGCATTCTCTTCACATCTTTGTTTTGTGCAAGACTGTGATTTTTTTCCGTTTTTCATTGCCAGCAAAGTTGTGTGTATTCATCCCTCCTAACATTTTGTGCACTGTGCAAGACTCACACCAGTCTATATCAGGAGCAGGTTACAGCATGATGTGTGGCCTATGGTGTTCAACACATTTTATGCATATTTTTCTCAGTGCAAGTATTTTCGTTTGCGTGTCCCCATTGACTAAAATGTATTTGTATACATTTTTAAAAGGTACACATTTTCAATTGTGTCCACCTATATACACATAACTCAAGGAGGAAAAAAGGAAATAAAGAATCTGCTGTTTGTTGTTTTTTCCAAAACATGGGAAATTAACGAGATGTACCCAGTATTACTCTTGATCCAATTTGTGATTTTTAAATTACTTAATGCAATTTTCTTTTCCATCTGTACCAATGAAAAGGAACAAAGTCACACCATTTTAAATGAAATCAAGCCATCATTTGATTGATGTACAATGAGGTTCTTTGGGTTTGTGAGAGCCAGACTAACAAAGTATAAAAAAAGTTATTCCAGTAGCAGAAGTCACTTTCCGCATATAGAAGTCCACCTTGGGCCTCAGCTCTATGATTATAGCATGATTTATGTTTTACTTCCTAAAACAAGAGAAATTTGAATTCATCCATCTACTTGTGAGCTTCCTCTTTAAAAACAAAAAAAAAAAACAAAAAAAAACTTTCTGGGCATGGGTAGCCTTAGGCATGTGTAGCATGGCTAAGAAAAGGGACATGCTTGTGAGCTGAAGCATAGTGAACTTGAGCATTAATCCAGCAAGGAATCAAACCCACAGGGAGTGGAGAAGATGAGTCAGAATGAGAAGGAAGAAAGTGCTTTAAGCTCCTCCAGAAGATGACCTCTGAGAAGCCCATACTCTTAGAAAAGAGAATTGTATCATATCCCAGACGTTTTTTTTCTCCCACACCATTTTTATTTGGAATTAGAAAAGTCCACAGACACCACATGACCTACAGAGTTTGCCTATTTCCTTTGTCAAACTTATGTGCCCATCTATATGGGAAAAAAAATACGTACGGTGTTCATAAGATTGATCATCCATACACACAGCCATTTGGATGCATATGTGTCATTCGGAAGGGGAGCTAGCAAATCCCCCATAAACTCCATGGATTCGGCGTTCGGAAGGATTAGCAAATCTCGACCTAAAATCTGTACAGCCATTCGTATTGCCCTCCCTGACCACATGAGCTTTTTTTTTTTCTTTTTTCTTTTTGCCCAACTTTAGTTCTGTCCCAGTGAAGTTGCTTCCAATTCACAGTTAATGTCAGGGGCTATTTGCAGGCTCAGAGGGAATACAGTCTTAACAAGCTTTTAATCATAGGTAGTCCTGACAATAACACTGAAGGAATGATTCACTAGTGGAACTCCCTTGCAGTTTATGATTGAGCCTTCCACAGTGGAGCCCATCTGCATACACTTGAGATGAGGGGGGGGGAAGATGAAATCTGGAATTTTCAAGGGAAGCTATCCCCAAGTTTAGCAGTTTGGATTATGTTAGGGCTGGCTGAGAATTTTGTTCTTGATAAGAATGGTCCCAAAATGGAAAATGTCTTCATTAATTCAGTTGAAGGAACATGAGATTTTTTTTTTTAAAAAAAATCAACACTAGAAAATCAAAACTGATAGATGCATCTATCCCTAAAGTATGTATACGTGCAATAGAAGAAATTACATTGTTTTTTGTTATGGTGTTGCTGAGAACAAGATGAAAAGTTCTTCAAACAATCATAACATGTAACTTAAAAAAAAATAATATAACTTCCAATTTAGACTATGCAACCCTTCCACTTAGTAATTAATAAAGTTAAACCTTTTTTAAAAATGATAACAATGGCAACAAATATCTGATGGCAGCCCACTTGATATGTCTGATGGTTGGTTATTAATACCTATAATTCATCAAGTGGGACAGTGTAGTGGATTACCTCCTGATCTATCTTAATTTGCAACCTGTCATAAAAACCTTTTCAGTAGGAAACCAACCAAAAAGTGACCACTACCCTATTAAATTTGTCAAATAGCTGGCATTGGAGTGATCTTGAAATAAAAAAGCATATTGTGAAGTCACAGGTTTTCATGGCCGGCATCCATAGATTTTCCTTGGGGTTTTTTTCTGGGCTGTGAGATTGTGTTCTGGAAGAATTTCTTTCTGATGTTTTGCCTGTATCTGTGGCTGGCATCTTCAGAGAATGGTAGGGTAGGAGTGTGTGTGGGGGCTTATATACTGTGAACAACAGTTGGAGAGGATATGTAAATTTGTGTATTTGAATGGCTAGTTTCTGGGTGGAGAGATGCAAGGAGGATTAGTGTCTGTTTAGCTAATGGTTGGTTGAAGGCCCATTATCTGCTGGAAACCCCCCTGTCCCTGGGTGGAATTCCTTTGTAAGTGTTGAGTTTTGATTCTATTGCTTTTTCAAAACTGGAAGCCAGATTTTGTTTACTTTTAGGGTTTCTTCTTCCCTGTTGAAGTTGTCCAGGTGTTTGTGAATTTCAATAGCTTCTCTTTGCATTCTGACATGATAGTTGTTGGCCTGGTCCAGAATTTCAGTGTTTTTAAATAACATTTTGTGTCCAAGTTGGTTTATAACATGTTCTACTACTGTTGATTTTTCTGGCTGGCCCAGGGATTCACAGTATATAAACCCCACACACACTCCTACCCAACCATTCTCTGAAGATGCCAGCCACAGATGCAGGTGAAACATCAGAAATAAACTCTTCCATAACTTGCAGCACGGCCCGGAAAACACCCCAAGGAAAATCTATAAAAAGCATATTCATTGGAGACGGTTACAGCACGCAATAGATGACTTCAATGGTTCGGATCTTTGAGTATTGAGATTACTGATCTGTTGTATGGTCCCATTTTGTTTGGCTTTAGGAATAAAATCTTGGGGAGAAATCTGGAGGTTATGGAGGGTTATCAACAAATTTCAGATCTCTTAAAACGTCATCTAATCCAGTCAGATCCTTCCAAAATCCTCAAATCACAGAATACAATTTGGATTGAAATTGAATGCAGAAATACAAAAAAGGAATTAACCAAGCTCATTAGAAGTATTAAAAGAGTTAGTCTGAAAATTCCTATAAGAGCCTGATTTAAAAAATGATCTCAATATAAGGTCTTGTCGAAGAGAAAGAAAACTGCATTTGGGAGACAAAGATGGATGGATTGAGGGCTTGACCATCTGGCAAAAGGATGAAGTAAAATTCTAGGATATAATTCATTCATGTCTAAGGGTCTCCAAGCTCCACCTAGACTCTCAAATCTCAGTTTGTAAATGGCAACAATTTTTGAAGGTATTTCTCATGGTCCTGAGCCCCCTGTGGAAGGATCAATCAGTACAGATCTCCCTTACTGGCCCCCACTGTCATCTCTAGAGATTGACTGTCTACTCAAAAATCTGACAAGAGGAAAAGCTCCAGGGAAAGACATATTCCCACCTTAATTATTTGAATGTAATTCTTCCTGATGGGCCTTTATACTGGTCAAGTTGTTTTCATATATCAGTCAGACAGGAATTTCCCATACTAGATGGTGGCCCTTATTGTTCCTTTGTATAAAAGTAGTGAGAGATCTGACCCTAAAAACGATAGATGAATAAATCTTCTGGATATAGTATCTGGCAGATTACTCCTGAATAACTCCCAAGCTGGGCAAAGGAAAATGGCATCATATCACAAGGACAGACTGGATTTTGGCATGGTAGGGGCGCAACTGTCCAATATTGTAGTCATCCAGCTTGATGAAACCAAAAGGATGCCTGTAAGAAGCCGTTGTGGATTTTACTTCATCATTTGAGCTAATAAACAGGTAGCACCTTTGGGAAAAATTGTCACACACTAACATAGACAGATACCTGTCCTTGTGGTAGAAACTCTAATCTTACAATGATTTAAGAGTGTGGGTAGGTCTAACAGGTACTCTTTTTGGCAAAGTTAACACCAGAAGAGGTGTCAGACAAGGTTGCCTATTGACCCCTTTCTGCTTAATACTATGTGAATAATGTAGTCCTTGATTTGACTTCTGCAGTTTGTTTTCCATATTTTCTTAGAAATCGGTTGCCCGGACTCACCTGGGCGATCAGCTTTGAGGGCTGGGGAGCCCCCTGACTCCCTCAGTGCATGGGGCAGGCATGGGCACTGCCATGCCTGCCGAGTATCCTCTTCCCCAGACTGCCAGGCTGGACGGGGAAGAGGATCAGGGCCAGCCAATCAGAAAGAGGCTGCTCTTATCCGATTGGCTGTTGCACATAGCCATCAGCCAATCAGAAGCCTGGGTCTTCTTAGGCTTCTGACTGGCTGAGGGGTGTGGCCAGACTTCTTTCTGGTCTGGCAGCCTGGGATATATTCCCGGCTTTCCTGCCAGACCAGGTAGCTGGCTCATAGAAGCCAAAGAGGATGGAGTTCCCGGGAGCACCAAGATGAAGCCTCCGGCGGCAGGTGGAGAAGAAGTGCCCAGAAGATCACCGAGGATCATGGAGGCAGCGAGTGGCAAGCAGCGGAAACAGCAAGCGTCAGAGGCAAGGGGAGGTGGAGGCGAGGAGCGGCGGAGCCAGGCAATGGGTAGCCCGAGGCGGACGGCAGGCCTTGACCAAGGAGCGTTTGAAGATTGTGAGCGGAGGGCCTCTGGGAGGGCTAGTGGGGAGCAGCTAGCCCAGCAACTGGCACCTGCAGGGTGGTCGACAGAGGCGACTCACTGGGGGTCAAGGGCATTTGTGACAGCAGGGCCAGAGGCAGCCTGGGAGGGCAGAACAGCCAGCCTATGGGGTGGCTAAGCACATGGCCTGCAGCAGGCAGGCAATGGGGCAGACAGGCCCAAGGCCAGGGGGCTGGGAAGTTCCTGAGCAGAGGGAACAGCCTGACTTTGGCAGGCAAGCCCCGGGGAGCAGACAAGCCAAGGAAGGTGGAGGCGTATAAGCCAAAGCAGGTGCTAGCGGCCCTTACTATGCAGGCAAGCCCTAGGAAGGGGTAAGGGGGTTCCCAATCAGGGGAACCACCTGGTAAGGGGGCATTCAACCCCCGGGGGGGTGGACAAGCCAAGGCAGGCGCCAGCAGCCCCTCTGGGCACATGAGCACTAGGTAAAGGGCAAGAGGGGTTCCTAAGTGGGGAAACCACCTAGTAAATGGGCGCTCAAGCCTGGGGTGGACAAGCCAAGGCAAGGGCGGACAGGCTAAGCAGGAGGCGGCACAGGACCCGAGCATCATCATAAGTACTGGGCAACTGCAGGCTTAGCCGATGGGACAGCTTAAGCTGATAAGGGTGTACAAGTCAGAAGGGTCGGATAAGGGTGGACAAGCCAGGCTAAGGGCGGACAAGCCAGGTGAAATCACCACCTGGCTACCTGAAACTAACACTGAAATCACTACCAACCCCGTGGAACGCTCCTTTTTCAACTGGTTGGCCGGATACACCATCTTTATGGGTGTTGTGGAGATGGCATACCGAGATAGGGGATGACACCTGGCCATCCACTTGGGCAATGAGCTGAAAACCAGGACCCTTGCTGGCGAGGCGGCGGCCGTTGAGTACGACACTGCCTTCCACAAAAGGGCCTCTCACAATGCCTGGGCTAGATGGGACATCATCAATGACAAGCTTTGGCTGGTTGTTGTGGATTCTCACATAAAAGGGAAAGCAGAGGTGGCCAAGTCACCCTGCAAAAGGGACCCCATCGCTTGGTTTGCTGGGAGTACAATGTAGGCAAGTGTTTCCAGACCCGCTGTAAGTTCGAGCACAACTGTGAGAACTGCTACGGATCCCACCCCAGAACTAGCTGCCCCCGTGCTGGCATGTCTTCCTGTCCTTTCGATCAGGACTCCCTGCTTCCTCCAGCATTAAGAAGGAAGCAGGGTCTGGAAACAGCTCTGGTCAAGGGACTAGCAAGAATTAGGGAAGGGCAGAGGGCATGCCATTTGGCCTTCACGCCCGTCAAACTATGGGCCATGCTTCCCCTCTTGGCCTTCTACCCCAATAGGCGGGCGGCCACATATCTAAGGGAGGGGTTTTCTCAGGGTTTTAGGATCCCTGCTTCAAGCACCAGATAGGTGTATGAATCTGGAAACGTCAGCCACTGACGTGCCTGAGGTTGTAGTGGCCAAAATCGCAAAAGAATGTGCAGCAGGGAGGGTATTGGGCCCCTTCCCAGTCCCCCCCCCATGGACAACCTCAGGGTCTCGCCACTTGGAGTGGTGCCAAAGAAGGCACCGTGTGAGTATAGGCTCATCCACCACCTGTCCTACCCAAAAGGGGCATTGGTCAATGATGCTATACCACCTGAGCTTTGTTCAGTCTGGTATGTGTCATTTTATCAAGCAATCAAACTGGTCAGGGCATGTGGCCCCGGCTCCCTTATGGCGAAATGCGACATTCAGTCAGCATTCCGGTTACTTCCAGTTCATCCGGAAGACCACTGCCTATTGGGTTTCAAGTTTCAGGGGCAGTGGTACTATGACACGGCCCTTCCCATGGGGTGCTCTGTTAGCTGTTTCACCTTCGAGGCCTTCAGCACCTTCCTTGAGTGGGCCTTGCAGCATAGGACCAGTTCCGCCTTTGTCACTCACTACCTGGATGATTTCCTTATGATGGGGGCAGGAGGTGGGTCGGATTGTGGGTTTCTTCTTCATTCCTTCCAGGAGCTGGCTCGGGAGCTGAGAGTACCCTTGGCACCTAACAAAATGGTGGGGCCTTCCAGCAGCATGGTCTATTTAGGTATCACGCTGGACTCTGTAGCAGAGGTTTCGCGCCTCCCGGAAGACAAACTGGAAGGGTTAAAAGAGAAGTTATGGCACCTCATTGCAAAAGACAAGGCCACCTTGAAGGAGGTGCAGTCAATGCTAGGCCATCTCAACTTTGCATGCAGAGTGGTGGCCCCCAGTAGGGCTTTTTGCAGCAGGCTGGCCAGGATCACGATGGGTGTCTGGTCCCCACATCACCACATTTGTATCACGAGGGGAGTGAAAGAGGACTTAGGGGTGTGGTTCCGGTTTCTGGATGGGTATAACGGGGTTACTTTCTGGCAGGGGGAGGCCGCATTAGGGTCTGGGTTGCAAGTCCAGTTGGATGCAGCGGGTGGTTTTGGGCTTGGGGTGTACTATAATGGGCATTGGTGCATGCAACTTTGGCTTCCTGATTGGAGGGACTCTGATGTTATTCGTGACCTAATGTTCCTTGAGTTCTTTCCCATATTAGTGGCAGTCTATCTATGGAGAGACGAGTTCTGGAACAAACGAGTCTGTCTTTGGTGCGACAATCAGGCAGTGGTCCAGATTATTAACAAACAGTCTTCTAAGTTTGACAGGGTCATGCGATTCGTCAGGGAATTTGTGCAGTTAGGCGCAGCATCAGGTCCCTCTAGTAAGCAGGTGATAGCTGCAAGTTTGGCAGAAGTCAAGCTGGGGTGGCAGGTGGCTCTACTTTGGTGGTGCTGAGCATGGGATCGGATCCAAACTTGAAGGTGCAAGGGTCTCCGGTAAGTCATGTG
Source organism: Gambelia wislizenii (assembly GCA_030847615.1). Classification (NCBI taxonomy): domain Eukaryota; kingdom Metazoa; phylum Chordata; class Lepidosauria; order Squamata; family Crotaphytidae; genus Gambelia; species Gambelia wislizenii. The sequence continues at coordinate 312,268,021 of JAUMIR010000002.1, read as the reverse complement.
CCAGGTCATGTTAAGGTCAAGTTCAAGTTCATGACCACAGAGACCCTGGGGGAGGGGTTCAGCATGTGCTAACTTCAGGGGGCATCACCTCCTTGCCCCCCTTCTGGGTGGTTTTGGATCACATGATCTGTTGGCAGGCGGGCTAACAGTATGTCATCAATCAAGCAGGTGGGTTTGTCGATGTCCGGTCATATAACGTCGATGTCCAGTCATATAACCCATGCTCAGGCACCAACCAGTGTGGCTATCACCCAAAGAAAGTTGTGACCATTATCGCCAATACCTTGTATTCATCTTTTATTCATCCTATCGAATATATCTTTCTGCATGAAATTGTGTTTGTGTTTTGTGCTTATGGGGCAGTAGGGTGTGGAAAAGGGGGACCTGTCTCACCTCAGCACACAAACAGAAAGATCCTAATGTTATATTCTGACAAAACGGTCCCCTTATTTACCACTCAGAATTAAGGACTTTTAACCAAACTAGGCAGGGTTTCCAGTCAGGAGAATTTAGTTATTAACTATTCAGAAACAAAGGTAATTATTTTCTCTAAGAGCAAGCACTTTCATAAATGACAAGTAGGTGGTCATTGATTGAGTGATTCCACCATTTTAAATATCTGGGTGAACATTTTTTTAAATGGAAACTGGAAACCATTTAGAGACAGCAAAACATCTAGCCTGGAGGACAGCAAAAGCAATACTAATCTTCGGAAGAGTCAACGGAAGTTCACTGGTAGGCCCCATTTTTAAAAAATCTATTTTGTCAAAGCTTTATTACAACAGGGTCTCCAATGATATTTTGATTAGCAAACTGATTAAATATGAAATATGTGGAAGGATCCATAAGTGGTTGGTAAACTGTTCTAAAAATTCTCATAATTAAAGCTGTCTTCAAAGGAAGGAAATCTTGAGTGGAATGTCTCGGGGTTCTATCCTAGGGCCATTACTCCTCAATATTTTTATTAATGACTTGGATCAGCGTTTCTCAACTGGGGTTCTGCAGAACCCTAGGATTTTGCGAGACATCGCCAGGGATTCCATAAGAAAATCAGCCCCTCCCCCACCTATTGTTGACCTCCTGCCATTTCTGTCTCTCCTCTTTCTCCTCTCTCCTCCTCCTCCTCCTCGCAGTTCCCTCTGAGGAAGGTGAGGTTTCTCCTCCTCCCAGCCCCATTGGCATCAACTGGCACTTTGGGGTTGGGATAGGGGAGCTGAGGCCAGGCAGGTGGGCTGCTGAGGGAGGGCGAGTTCAGCGGCAAAGGCAAGAGCCCCTTTTGGAGCAGTCCAGCTATGGATGGGCATGAGAGTGAGGCAGGTGGACAAGAGATGCCGGGGAAGGAGGAGAGAGGTGGCAAATGTGACACCAACACGGCTTGAGGCAGCCCGGGCCTGGCTTTGCCTCACTTGTTTCTGGGAGCTGGTAAGCCAATGAGGGCCCAGACTCCAGCCCTCGCCACCTCAGGAGCCACCAGGAGGCACCCATGCTGACCCCCAGCTCTAGACAAGGCGGGAGGAGGAGAGGACCCCCATGCAACAGCTCCAGGAGAGATTCTGGAGGTGAGATACAAACATTGCCTCACTCTTGAAAGAGAGGGGAAAGAGGCAGCAGCGGGCGGGTGGGTGGAAGAGAATCACATATGCAAGTTGAGGATGGGAGCCTTCCTTGCCACCCGTCACCACATCTCAGCACAGAGGAAGAGGCAAAGGAGGAGGAGGAGGAAGGACGGCTCACGCCTTCCTCCTCAGGGGGCAGCCAAGCCAGGGGGTGATGCTGGCAGGGACTGTGGTGGCAGAGTTGCAGGTAGCAACTGCCACTACCCCCTCTCTCACTCCCTTGTCCGCTTGTCTCACAACCTCAAAAGGGAGGGGCAGCCGCTCATGCAAGCACACAGGTTGTGGGTGGGGTTATAGCCATCTCTAGCACATGCACGGTGCTTCAACTTCCTTTTGCGCCTCCCCCTACAAATCTTCTGACTGGCAGAGAAGGAAGGAAGGTGTGGCAGAGAGAGAGAGAGAGAGAGAGAGAAGGTGCCAGAGAAAGAAGAAAGACTGAAAACGGAAAAAGGAAGACTGGCTGGTACAGAGTGAGGGAAGGAAGGAAGGAAGGAGCGAAGGAAGGGGTAGCAGAGAGAGAGAGATGGTGCCAGAGAAAGAAAAAAGACTGAAAAGGGAAAAGGAAGGCTGGCTGTTATAGAAGAAGGGAAGGGAAGGGAAGGGAAGGGTGCCCCCTTTTTCTTGTTTAGCACGTACTTCCCACCCTTATCTCCTACTCCCACTCCAAGTTCCCAGCATGCCCCTGATACTTTTAGGGGTAAGGGTCTCTGTACCAGAGGGATAGCAGTGCAAAACAAGGTGCTCCCTAAGGACCCAGGTATTAATATGAATAAGGGGATGGGGTTATGTAATATATAAACCAGGGTTTCTCAACCCTAGGGTTCCACAAGAGGTTGCTAGGAGGTTCCTCAAAATATTGTGATGGGGGGGGGGATTTAGGCAGGTGTTCCCTGAGACCTGAAAATGGTTTCAAGGGTGCTGCCAGGGGAAAAAGGTTGAGAAAGGCTGACTTGGATGATGGGGTGAAGGTAATCCTTATCAAGTTTGCAGATGATACAAATCTTGGAGGAGTACATAACACATTGGAAGATAGCAATAGAATTAAAAAAAGACCTTTATAAACTAGAAAATTGGACAGTAATTAATAAAATGAAACGCCAGAGTCAAATACAAAATTCTACATTTAGGGCACAAAAAAACTAAATGCTGGGGGGAAACATGGCTCAGCAGTACTATATGTGAAAAAGACCTTGGGATTATTGTTGATCATAAGTTGAACATGACCCAGCAGCGTGATGCTTCAGTAAAGAAGGCAAATAATATTTTAGACTGTATTAATAAAAGCACAGTTTCCAAGTTGAGGGAGGACTTAAGTCCCCCTATGTTTTGCACTGGTCAAGCCTCATCTGTAGTGCTGTGTTCAGTTCCAGGCATCTCATTTTAAGAAGGGTATAGACAAGTTGAAACAAGCTCAGAGAAGGGCAACGAGGATGATAAGAGGTATGGAGAATAAAACATATGAGGAAAGGTTGAAGGAATTGTTATCCTAAGAGGTGGGGGTGCTTTCAAGTTCCACCTGTGATGCCAAAATGTCTGTTATTATTGCGGGGAGGGGGATTATTGGCTCAGATGGAAACCTGCAAGAGGAGGGTAATTTCTGATTTAGTATTGTCAACATTGGTTGAGATGACAGTGGTTCTCCAGAGTTTCAGATCTTACCAACACTACTTGTAGAAATCAGGAACAAAATTTGGGGCCTTCTACAACAATGTTATTCAACCTGGTGCCCCCATATGTACTAGCTCTCAATACTCCTAATCTCTGATTATTGGTAAGAAGAGCTGTACTCCAAAATATCCTCAGGACACCAATTTGGGGAAATTTGAACATACAAAGGCAGTGCTCTATCAGTAAGCTAGTCTGTAATTCATTTTGATAGTGTGTGATGCACAAGTTTAGTGGTTACACAGTACATGCCATTGGTTACTCAAATTCATCCATAGCATGAGGGGAATAGTTTAACTTTTATTTATCTTTACAAAATGTAATTATCTTTGAAAGAAACCTTCCAAAGAGAAACAGAGGCTTATACTTCCTCTGGGGTTAAAACTTTGTCTATAATAAGTAATACCTTTTATTAGATTGACTCATATTATGCTTTCTGAAAATTAATTACCACTTTAACTGACTCAATGTATAGTAATTATACATTCTTCCTTTTGTTTCCTGAAACAGCACATTTGGAAAAAATAATTACAACAATAGTTTTAATTCAAAGGGGGCTAATTATATGGCAATGTGGGGGAGTAAAGGGAAAATGATGCCATTTTCTAGTTAACTGAAGCATTTAAAGATTTGCTGTCCTGTTCTTCAAGTCTAATTAAACCTTTCTTGTTAAAATGCCCAATGAAAACTACAAATTATCCATGCAATAACTGAGAGCCTGCTTAGGTTTCAGTGTCCAAAAATCCAATCCACACTCTTTCGAGGAAGCTTTCCAAGATTTTAAGACAAGGGCCTGAATCTAATTGTTAGTTCCAGGGCAAGTAGGCCCATTGAGCCAATGGGAATTTGGCAAGTCAATTCTTATGTAAGTTCCATTGATTCAACAGATGTACTCAAGTTTAAATTAACAATTGGATTTAGGCTAGGGTTGGAATCAATGTGGATGTCCATCTGTTGGAATGCAACTCCCAGCATTGTATACCAATAGCTATGCTGGTTTGGGCTACTGGGACTTGCAGTCCAATAACATCTGGAGGGCTGTACAGATGCCACCCTGGATATAAGATTTTGGCTATTTATCCATATGATCCATGTCAGATCCCAAGTCTTTCTACATATTATAGAAGGCAAGAGGAATGACATAGCTACAACTACTAAAAAGCAGTTGCTCATTATGACAGTCACCTTAGCTATGCCCCCAAGTACAGTCAAAAAATTCAGGTAGTTGCATAATTTGCCCAGTTTCGGTTAGCTAACGTTAACAATGTCACCCAATTATTTCTGACGTTAGCCAACTGAAATTACTCCCAATATTAAAGCATCTTATCTCAGATCCTAGTACATTATAATAGATAACACATATTGCCAATTTATATAAACTCAAAGTGAATCCATTAAAGATTTTATGAGAGAGGTTATGAAACAAATGGCACAGTAAAACAGATCACAAATAGCAGCTACTGCTGATCTTGACTTGACAATGTAACAAGGCAAAATGTGCATCATTATCCCTTTATTTACAAGATTTGCATATCATTTTTCAAATCCGGAGAGTATTTGCAAAGTGACTTGTAATCACAAATTATACACAACTCATAAAATAAAGCACTGAATTACCAAAATTACAATTAACACCCCCCCACACATAGCTAAGAACAGCATAATCACAGCATAACACCCATCAGAGGGGATTTTATGGACTTGACACACTGATACCTTGTTCTGCTAGTTGACAAAGATATTTTTCATATGACAAGAAGTTTCAAATAACTATTTCAGTGTGTATGTATCTGGCATAGCTAAGCCCTTTCGATAAACCCAATTAAATAATGGCAGTAAGCAATCACAATCACATGCAAGAAGAATATGCAGTAGCACCAATGAAAAAGGAGACACAAACATCAAGGGCCATGAGTAGTAGCACAGTGTTCAATCATTTGGCGGCCACTATCTCAGTAATCCTTAAGCAGCCATGTAAGTCTATATTGGAGATAGGAGGCTATGAGAATGACGGTTTGCCTAAAATCAACCAATAAATTAATGCCTGAGGGGCACCATTTGAACAATGAGCTTCCTGGCACACAGCTAATACTTTTATCCATTATAGTTTAGCAGCTTCATTGTAATTTTTATTGTTTTCGCTTATCTGTTTTCAACTACATTTATTATGGCCAGGCTCTGCCACTTACAGTACAGCTTCAGCAGAACTGGGAGGACTGCAGAACTCCTTCTCTTCCTGCTGCACTCCCTGAACCATAAACATCTGATCTGAAGAGCTAGGAGACCCTAAAGGACTGGTTTTAGTGTAATGCGGAAGGATGCGGGGGACTGGTGGGATGTTGGCTTTAGGCATATACGTTTCTAAAGTTATATAAATCCCACTCCTAATTTTCATTCTGGATGACTGATTTTATGGATTCGACACACACATCCACAGAGAGTGACATTTTAAACCACATCAAGCTTTCATTTTATGAAGTGAAATGAGTTTCATATTTTGACATAACTTATAACTTCAAGGTGGAACCAGATATCTATATGGGTCAATTTAATACTCTTTAAAAATATAACATATTATCAAATCTTATTAAAACCAGTCATGAACAGCTATATTTTTTGGCTATATATCAAAGCCAAAACAAACACTATAGGTAGTTCTATTCTCACTCAAATCTGTGTTAACACTGCCCTCAAGACACTCTTACAAATGTCATTACCATAAACTAAATCCTTCTCACCACTGGCCCTACTATAAATAGACAAAATAGGAAAGAGCCAAACAGCTCCAGCCCACTCGACAATGTATACCATAGTTTTAATTTTCCCCCATTCTAGAGCATTTGGCTCATATAACTTTGCATATAAATCCTGGGACAGGAGGACTGCCACAATGTCCCTTTGGTTTACAGTGGTTTACCTTTGTCCGGAGGCTATTCATGTGAGATTCTGTTGATACAGAGGCTAGGACCTACTTACTGCAACTATATCATGTGGAAAGTCAAAGGCAACAGACACAGGATCTTGGTAGGATTCAAGGAAGGAAAACAGCAATGCAGTGCAAAACAAAGGAAACCAAAGCAATGTCACAGCCTCATGGGGACCTTGGAGGTCAATCCTCCACAGGCAAATGTCAGCTTCATTTCTCAGTTTTTCATTTTAAAGATGTATAAAAATAAGGAGAAATACATAAACTGTATTCTACCGTTTCTAGTAGAAGTTAATGCTGTTCATGCCTTCCAGTGTTCCTCTGACCTGTGTGGAACAGGTGCTGTGATAAATTACAAACACCAGGCACATTAAAACAAATTAGCATTTTATTAGTACATAATTCAACCCCACATCTTGGCCACCTGCATTTGCATTTAGGGTACCTGTACTATACTGTTTGACTCCCCCTTCCCAGCCACACACATCCCTTACCACAAAATTTTTGAGTATAGACCACAACCCAAGAAAACACAAACAAGTGTGAGGCATAAGGATGTATTCCAATAAGACCTGTTGACCAACCTATTAGCAGACTGTTTGCTTCCTTTTAGAGACTCTGCGGGGAGAAAGTCCCTCCCCTCCAAAAAGCTTGAGCCTTCCCTTTGGGATAGATCAGAGAAGACAGCCTATTCCTGACAGAGATTGTGCTGAGTTTTAACATGGAAATGAATGAAAATATTGTTTGGATCCCTGACACAAGAAGCTGTGTAGTAGCACTATGTGCTGGCACAGTGATATGCGGGATCAAAATCCAGCTAGCCAAAAGAGACTGGAAATTTACTTCCAATTTGTGTTTCCTGCATTTTGGGTTAATTTTCAGGAGGAAAGTGGATGGGACTGTCGGGTGTGCAGAAAAGGAAACCACCATATTTGGGGGTGTTTGTGGCATTTAATAACACTTGGCAGTGTTCCTCTACTTGGGACAAATGGGAAGTCCAGAGACTTTGGAAAGCCATAAAAAGATCTTGGAGGCGGCATGTGATGCACCAGCCACTCCTGTTGTAAACGTCTTGCCAAAGAACAGCTATAATATTTCACACATAATACTAAAAAGACCACTGTGTGACAAATAACTCCTCTAATACATGCATTTTTTTTTGCATCCCAGACAAAACGGAGCCATTTAACTTAACTCCTAATTTAACTAAGGATGCCCAGGTGGTAAAAAGCTGTTCTGTATATTCATGGGCCTTTTCCTCCCCACTGCACTTGCTAATTATATGCATGAAACAATATTTGCCACTTCATTCACAAACATGGCATAAATGCTCCCAAACCTGCTAGAAGATATTTGGGATCAAAAAAATGGAAGAAAACCCTTATTTTTATTTTATTTTTTGAGTTTGGGGGATAACCAGGGGGGCAAAAAAAAAAACAAAAAAAAAAACTGTGGGGAACATAGGCTTTGCTCATCCCTGCTTTGAGCTTCCCTGGAAACAGCTCTGGATATTTCCCCACCTGTCCAAAACAGGATTTTACCTTGGGCTGAAGTACAAAAGAGGACCTCACTTTCCTCCTGCATTTTATGGATTCCAGTCTACCACCAGTGGAGCTCCAGCACGGGGCTCTTCCCATATGTATTACAAACGTGTTTGCAAGCATAAGCATACAGTTTTATGAAACAAAGAATTCACACTCACCATAGTTCTCTGCTCTTCATATAGTAGTAGGCATATTTGTATGTCTAAATGTTTGTGTGATAGGTTTACGCACATTTTCTCAATGTTCTATTGTATCTCATTTCAGTGAAGTTTCACAGGGGGAATTCTAAAAATACTACAAAGTTTGTGGAGCAGGGAGGATTCCTGCATTTGAAAATATAATCAAGTAATGCAGAGATAAATAAATACAATTGGGATTTGGTCCAGACTATATGAAAAAACAATTAAAAAAAAACCCTGCATCTCCCAATATGAGCCTGCCTAAGTTTTGAGAATTTAGGAGAAGGTATTATCTCAGTCTCACTACCCTTTTAGGAATGTTTTGTGAGGACACAAGAGAGGGCCTTCATGGTGGCTACTCCCAGGCTGTGGAATTCGTATCATAGGAGCCTAGGCTGGTCCCCTCTGCTCTCTTGGCAGTGGGTGAAAATGTTTATATTCAGATAGCTGTTGGCCATTATTGGCTGTGATTAAGAGTTTTTTAAGTGTGTGTGTATGTAGCATTCTATTCTTCACCTTTCCTCGATATTTTTTACATGTTTTAAATTCAGTATTTATTTAATTGCTGTTTAATTTTTCTCTTACTTTATGAATGATTGGTTTTGGCTGAATTTTGTTTTAAGTTTAAGATGGAGGATAAATATAATGAAATGACAGCATACTTGAAGAGAGGATATTTTATTCTACTAGCAACCCAACTGATTAGATTTATGACATAGCATAACGAAGTAGGGGAGTGACATGAGCATGCTTTATCCCACTGATGATCCCTTGCTCCCTCTTATGAATCCAGTGAGCTGGGCTGGCATTCAAAATTTCCCTGTTATGGTCCATACTGTCTCCAACCTATTTCTTCCATAGTCATCTGTCTGGAGGAGGAGAGAAGACTGGTAGCTGCTTTTACCATGCCACTCTCCCCCTGCCATTCTATAGATCTGACTTGACACTTCTTCTTCAGGTGTTGGAGTAGAGTACTGGTTCTGTGAGGTGTGTGTTTATGTTTTCCCCTTGCTCATTTGCTGCTTACAATGAAGACTGATAGCAGCTTTGGGATCTGCTCCCATCTCACTATGGTCTCAGATAATACTATGGTTTTCTGTGATTATCTAGACTGCCTGCCTTCCATCTAACAACAATACCAAGTAGGGGAAATTGAGGTGTGGGAGAGAGAATAAATTTTGCTACCTAATGTGTACCATTAAACAGATAAATTAACAAGATAGACAAAGAAACAATTAAACCAGATTATTAAGTAAAACAAAAAAGAAAGTAAAAGACTTAATGAAGCCAACCTAAATGACAAGCAACAACAGGGCACCTCTCCCCACAGCTCTTTCGTATTCTGTTACTGACACAGAATGAAGAGACACCAGAAAGAGGTAACTGATTGTTATTTCTTCAAAGATCTCACACAATCTTAAAATTCCATATATACTGCAGCTACAGAATGCTGGTGAGATTCTTGCCCTAAACTGCACAATAGTGTTTAATGAGCAACACCTAACACCCCTCATTCTTCTCTGTATCATACAATCTTGACATTTTCCTTATATAATCATGATGAAAACATGGTATCTGGCTTTTTGCCACTTTTTTAAAATGCCCAAATCTTTGGATCAATCTACAGTGTTTAGAGTGTGATGTCCCATGCCAAAACTGAAGGTCCATCCATCCCAAACCACAGCTCATAAAACTTGGTCCACATCAGCCGAATTTATTGGACCAACTGCACACTCCTAATCATATACATTAACATGCATCTTATTGCACAGTCTGGGAAATAAAGAGTACAGGCAATGTTCTTTCAAGGAAAAGTAGCAATTTTCAGGAGGAATTATTAGGAACCAACATAAAAATATATAGAAAAACAGGGGTTTCTCACTTACCCATTTGCATCCTCAGAAATGGCAGTTATTACACTAAATATTATGAAAATTTGATGCAGCACTAGAATGCACACAGTGGAAAACTATCTTTGTGTCACACAATGTGAACTGGCCCTAAAGTAGTTGAAGGGTTGTTGTTGTTGTTGTTGTTGTTGTTGTTGTTGCTGTTTTTAAGCACAGCAGTGGGTGGCATCATTATATATATGTATAGATATTTAACATTTGTAAAGTGATTAAAAATAAGAGAATCATTATTGTGCCAACATCTTTTAAAAGGGAAGGGTAGACAAGAGCATAAAAGGAAGACATGGCCATTTTCCCTCAGATTGGTTGGATCTAGGTTTTGATTAGAGTTTCCTAATCAAACCTACGACCCGAGGACCTCGCTGCTACATCCATGCTTGCAAGGCCACGGCAGATAAACCTTTCGTTTAAAGGGTGAGGCCAGTTCTGTGCACGCTGCAGTCCACCAGAAAAATCCATTGCACAGGCTCGAAGGACAAATCCAGTTCCAAAAAAGCCCTGTAGTGATAGGTGAGGGACGAAACGGCAGGTGTAAAGATGCACTGGAAGCCACAGACCCAACCCTGCATGCTGGCAGTTCAGGACATTGGTCGCTCGAGGTTGACCCGAGAGGTGACAGTCTTGTTCGGCAGCATCCTGAACGACAAAGCAGCCTTTTTTAAGGAGAGCACTGCTTGCTCCATATGGAGAGGGGCCTAGAAAAGGTGGCCTAACGAAAGCTCATCCCCAACTACCTGGTTGGCTAGCCGCGGCCAACGGGCATCTTCTGATGCGGTCAAACCAAGGCAAACAAAGAAAGTCACACACTGGCCTCCAAAGGTGTAAATAAACTGACACTTGCATGCTGGAACATCAGAACCATGCAAGACTCTGAAGATAGTGGACGGCCTGAGCATTGTTCTGCCCTAATAGCCCATGAACTATCACAACTTAACATTGACATCGCTGCTCTTAGTGAAGTTCAATTCCATGAGGCAGCCTTAAAGAACATGGCGCCGACTACACGCTTTACTGGTCTGGCAAACCCAAACCGAAAAACATCTTTCAGGGGTAGGCTTTATGATTAAAAACTCCATTGCCTCCAAACTTGAAACCTTGCCAACAGGACACGCTGATCGCATTATTTCCTTACGCCTCCCACATGTTTAGTATATATGCCCCAACTATGCAAGCCGACCCTGTAGAGAAAGACAAATTCTACACAGATCTATGCCAACTCATACAAAAAGTCCCTGTAGAAGATAAAATTATTATCCTTGGTGACTTCAATGCCAGAGTAGGAAAGAACTCCGAAGCCTGGAAAGGTGTCTTATGCAAGCATGGTGTTGGAAATTGCAATGATAATGGATGCCTCCTGCTAGAGTTCTGTGCAGAACAACAGCTGACTATTACAAACACAATCTTTCAGCAGAAAGATAGCTTGAAGACAACCTGGATGCATCCCCGATCCAAACATTGGCAACTAATTGACTATGTTCTAGTCTGTCAGAGAGACATTTGTGATGTCCGTCACACCCGAATGATGCCCAGTGCAGAATGCCAAACAGATCATTGCCTCATCAGATGTAAACTAAATCTTCATCTTAAGTTCAAACCTAAGAGGGGTGGCATCTTAAAGAAGAGACTCCAAGTCAACAATCTTCAACAAGCTACCATGAGAGGCAACTTCCAGGCAAATCTACAAACGAAACTTGAACACCATCCTACAGATCCTTCTCCTGCAGTGCTTTGGCAACATATCAAAAACAGTATCCTCCAGTCTGCAGAAGAATCCCTTGGGTTATCCCACAAGAAAAACCAAGACTGGTTTGATGAAAACAACCAAGAGATCCAGGAGCTGTTCGCAAAGATGAGAACTGCTCATCAGGCACACCTTGCCCAGCCAACCTGCCATGTAAGAAAAGCAGCTTTCCACCTCACATGTAGTAAACTACAACAAAAACTTCGAGACATGCAGAACAAGTGGTGGATTAATATAGCAGAAAAGACACAATGCTGTGCAGATCTGGATGATCATAGAGGATTTTATGAAGCTCTTAAAACAGTGTTTGGACCTACTTATCAGGTCCAAAGCTCCTTATACAGTACAGATGGTCAAACATTAATTACTGATAAAGCCTCCATCCTGAATCGATGGGCTGAACATTTTCAAAGTCTCTTTAGCGCCAACCGAATAGTCCAAGGCTCAGCTATCCAACATATGATACAAAAACCGATGAAAAATGAATTGGACATAGCTCCCATTTTGGAAGAGACCCTTAAGGCCATACAGCAGATGAAAAACAGCAAGGCAACTGGGATTGATGGAATCCCACCTGAAGTTTGGAAACACGGAGGTCATGCACTCCATGAAAAATTCCACGAATTCCTTGTGAATTGCTGGGAAAAAGGGGAACTGCCATCAGACCTCCGAGATGCAGTCATTATCACACTGTACAAGAAAAAAGGAGCAAAATCGGATTGCTCAAACTATCGAGGCATAACACTGCTCTCTATTGCTGGAAAAATCCTTGCAAGGATACTCCTGAACAGACTAGTTCCTGCTATTGCAGAAGAACTTCTCCCTGAAAGCCAATGTGGCTTCAGAGCCAATAGGAGTATTACAGACATGGTATTTGCCCTTAGAGAACTGCAAGAAAAATGTAGGGAGCAGAACAAGGGTCTCTATGTAACATTTGTCGACCTCACCAAAGCCTTCGACACTGTGAGTAGAAAAAGTCTGTGGCAGATCCTGGAAAGTCTAGGATGTCCCCCCAAATTCCTTAAAATGATTATCTTGCTACACGAGGGCCAGCGTGGTCAAGTCAGATATGGCGATGCTCTTTCAGAGCCCTTTCTAATAACTAATGGAGTGAAGCAAGGTTGTGTTCTTGCACCAACTTTATTTACAATCTTCTTTAGCATGATGCTCCAAAGGGCTATGGCTGAGCTTGAAGAAGATGACAGCATCTATATACGTTACGTTACTGATGGTAGCTTGTTTAACTTAAGCCGTCTGAGGGCTCGCGCTAAGACTCTAAACTATCTAGTCCGTGAGCTGCTCTTCGCTGATAATGCTGCCCTTGTTGCCCACACAGAAGCAGCTCTGCAGCGCCTAACATCCTGCTTTGCAACAGCTGCAGAGCTGTTTGGGCTAGAAGTCAACCTGAAGAAAACAGAAGTTCTTTACCAGCCTGCACCACAGGACAAACAACACCATCCCCACATTGCTGTCGGCAAATCTGTGCTCAAGTCCGTTCAGCAGTTCACCTACCTGGGAAGCATCATTTCCTCAGATGCCAAGATTGACAAAGAGATCGATCACAGATTAGCAAAGGCATATACTGCATTTGGAAGACTTCACAAAAGAGCATGGAGCAATAAACACCTGAGGCAAAGCACAAAAATCAGTGTGTATAGAGCCATTGTACTGTCAATCCTCCTTTATGGATCTGAAACATGGGTCACCTATCGCCACCACCTACGACTCTTCGAGCGCTTTCATCAGCGATGTCTACACACAATCTTAAATATACAGTTGTCCCTCCACATTCACGGCGGTTAGGTTCTTGAGACTGTGGAATGCGAATGTGGAAAAACCACGAATAACAGATGCTGTTCCCGCAGTCCCACCCCTGAGGGAGGGAGGCAGCGGGAGGGTGTCTGGCCAGCCTGGATGGCCTCTCCGTGGCCTTTCTGAGGGGACTCCAGGCCTCAGAAGCCCTGGAGCCCACTGAGAAAGGCCGGGGAAGGCAGCGTGTGGGTGGGGAGGAGGCTGCGCTGCCTCTCCCCAGTCCTTCTCACCGGGCTCCAGGGCTCCAAAGCCCTGGACCCCCCTGAGAATGGCTGGGAAAGCGTGTGGGTGGGGAGGAGGGCGCGCTGCCTCTCCCCGGCCTTTCTCAGTGGGCGCCGGGGCTTTGGAGCCCTGGAGCCTGCTCAGAAAGGCCGGGGAAGGCAGCGTGTGGGTGGGGAGGAGGCTGCGCTGCCTCTCCCTGGCCTTTCTCACCGGGCTCCGGGGCTCCAAAGCCCGGGACCCCGCTGAGAAAGGCCGGGGAAGGCAGCGTGTGGGCGGGGAGGAGGCTGCGCTGCCTCTCCCCAGCCTTCCGAAGTGGGCGCTGGGTCTTTGGAGCCTGGCGCCTGCTTTGAAAGGCCGGGGACAGCAGCAGGCGAGCTTGCTGGCAGGGAGGAGGCTGTGCTGCCTCTCTCTGTCCTTTCTCACCCCCCCCGCCCTTCCCAGAGTGGCCACGGGGGCTTCTGAAGCCCCCGCCGTCACTCTCCTCCACCCCCCGCCCTTCCCAGAGTGGCCGCGGGAGCTTCTGGAACCCCCGCCGTCACTCTCCTCCACCCCCGCCCTTCCCAGAGTGGCTGTGGGGGCTTCTGAAGCCCCCGCCGTCACTCTCCCTCACCCCCCGCCCTTCCCAGAGTGGCAGCGGGGGCTTCTGAAGCCCCCACAGTCACTGTCCCTCACCCCCCCGCCCTTCCCAGAGTGGCCGCGGGGGCTTCTGAAGCCCCCGCCATCACTCTCCTCCACCCCCCACCCTTCCCAAAGTGGTGTAGGGGGTCCCTCGCTGCCTTGGGAAGGGACGGGGTGGAATGAGGGAGGCTTCCAACCCCCCTTTCCCAAGGCAGCGAAGGGATTCCTGAGAACACCTTCGCTGCCCTGGGAAGGGACGGAGTGGAGAGGGTGGGGCAGGCGGCTTTCCGTGAATAATCAAAACCGCGAATGTGAAAGCCATGAATGTGGAGGGGCAACTGTACACTGGACTGACTATGTGACGAATGTTGCTGTCCTTGAGCAAGCAGGGATCACCAGCATTGAGGCCATGATATTGAGAACGCAGCTGCGCTGGGCAGGGCACGTTTCTAGGATGGAGGACCATCACCTCCCAAAAATACTACTCTACGGTGAACTCGCCATGGGTCAGAGTAAGAGGGGCGCTCAAAAAAAGCGATACAAAGACTCCCTGAGACAACATCTCGGGCTCGGCCAAATTGATCACCAACAGTGGTTCGCCCTGGCCTCACATCGGGAGGCAAGGAGACACACTATCCACAATGCTGCAGCCTTATTTGAGAACTCACGCCGAAAAAGTCTTGAAGAGAAACGACAACGCAGAAAGAATCACAACCCAAAAACATCACCCAAGGAGACCTTCTGCTGTGCTTTCTGCAACTGGACTTGTTTATCTTGGATTGGCCTTTGTAGTCATCAGCGCGCTTGCAGAAAGCATGGGATGAGTCCTTCCTGTATCTTCATTTGCAAAGAAAAGCCAGAGGGGGGGTTGGATCTAAGAATAATAAAACACAACATATGGGGGAAAGATGTTCTTTTTAAATTTACTCTTCTAGCAATCACATCAACAAGGAAACACACACACACAGTGAGAGAGAGAGAGAGAGAGTTTGGTATTCAGAATTGGCAGAGACAAATGATGCCTAGGTTTGACAGCCTGAATTTGCTATGCAAGACTTCCTTCTTTTGAAGATTAAGACACTTATCATTCAGTTATCGTTTCCTCTGCCTGCAAATAGCTCCAGGCTTGATTCATTGGAAATGTATGCACTATTTATACAGGATTTGCACAGAGATGAAAAATCATTTTTATTAAGGTACATTGTATTCCTTGATGGCTTGTTTCTCCTGCCCCTTTCCCACTGTGGCCATGTTCATTCTGGAAATGTGCTCAGCTGTACATAGATTAAAAGCAGGGAGGGGACTACAGCCCCATTAATGCTTGGTTTTTTTAAAAAAAAAGTGCTGCTGCACTCAAGTTCTCTGTGCCACAGTAGAATAGATTGTCTCTAGGCACACAGCATCAATCAGCTAAATGCACTCTTCAGAACAGGAAATCCCTATCAAGATATGAAGACTATTGATGTCTCCATCTTTTAAGGTGAATTAAAGTAGAAACATGTGCACATTCACACATACATACAGAGGAAAAAATTTGGAACATTCATAATGCACTGCATAAATGCTCATGTGCACCCCACCCTCATAGTCCTTATGTATGTGCCTGTCAATTTATGGCAACCTGTGAATTTCATAGGGTTTTTATAGGCAAGGAATACTCTGATGTGGTTTTGCCAGTTCCTTCCTCAAAATATAGTCTATAGTCCGCGGTATTTGTTGGTGGTCTCCAATCCAAGTGCTAACAAGGAATGACCCTGATTAGCTTCTAAGATCAAAACACATTCAAATATGGCATTTGCAAGGAAGCACTCTTAAAAACTTTCAGAGAAGCCTATCTTTTGGAAAGGGTGATTTAGGAATTTATCTCTGGGCCTTGTTCAAATAATGTTGCCTTCTCACTATACTAAAATGGCCTCTTTTCAAGATCTCCACATTATGACCACAGATATGCCTGATCCCAAAGCTATCCAACTTTCTTTCCATCCATTCTGTAGTTCAGGGATGTAGAATATGTGACCCTCCAAATGTGGCTGAACTACCCCTCCCATGATCCCTCACCACTGGCTATTGGTGAGGTCTAATGGAAGTTCCAGCCTCACAACATCTGGAGAACCATACTTTAGCAAGACCTGCTATAAGCAACAACTAACTTCTTTCTTTTGCATGTGTGTTTGATAGTAAATAACACTTTTAGAGTTTTTCCCCCTCCCCCGAAGCATGAGGGCTCTTTCAAGTTCACAGCCTGCAGACTGTTCTATACAATGCATTGTAGCAAAACTGGATTTGCCACCAAAGCCACATACTGAGCAGGGAACTGAAATCCATCATGGTAGATGTTCCTGTATCATACCCCCCAACATTTCCTGACAAAAACTGGGAACATATAATTAAAAACATCAGAGTTCTGTCAAGATGGCAAAAGTTACTAACGAGGAAGGACACACAAACTAGAAGAGGAGATAGGTTGCTTCTGCCTGAGCCTACTGGGAATGATGAGATTCTGTGCTTTACTTTCCTCTCCCTCCTGCTGAATTAACAGAGTGCAAACTACTTTTACAATTTGAATTCAGTTTGCTGTGTTGGGGCCTGAGGAATGAAAATTGCTTCCTGAAACCTCAGAGCTTTCCCACCCCTGAAATAGGTCTTTATCGTATGTCTGAACAAAGACACACTCAGTCAGAGCTTCTACAGGCAGACAACTGATTTCAAAGCTATCTCAGTAAGAACTGAGGAGGATCTGGCACATATCCAGCTCTATGTAACTGTTACCCTAAATGCTCAGGAGTCTTAAGGACACTCAAAATATCAACATTAATTTGGGGAATTAATATACTTTGCTTGGCTATGCGAAAGGGAGCAACAGATAGCAGAATCTTTTAACTTATGTTTACTGGTACTGGGGAGATGTTAAGCTAGATAGTACAATGATTGATCTTTATTTGAGAAAAACAATAAAATAATATTTGCATATACATTCAGGCTTCAAGCATTCACACAACACTAATGAATAAAATAGGAAATATTGGGATCGAGGAATAGTGAAAGGAGTTGTTTGTGGGAGATATGCCACATGTCCTGTAGAGATGAGGTCGCAAAAGAAACCAGCAGAGTTGGGGTCCCAATCAGAAATGGCTAAATAGTCTTTATGTGGTGTCTAGAAGCAGAGGAACTGTGTGTGCTTGAGTGAGGTTTCAGACGGGTTTTTATAGTCAATAACTGCCTTCTGGGAAGGAATTTAGAGTGGAAGTTGCACAAAGTGAGACAAAGGCACCCTGGATACGTTAATGGCATTTTAATGTGTGGATATTTTGTGAATGGAGGAAGCAACTTCTTTTCTTTAGGGGAAGGACAAAGTTATGAAGACAGTTTACAGGTTCAAGTATCCCAATTTTAGCTGATAGGATTCACCAGGTGTTAGGCCTTCAGTTGCCTTGCAAATTAACATTTCTTTGGATTTTGGGAGGTCCCTTCTTAAGTGCATACCTGACTGAGCAATGTTTGTCCTTGGGATTTCTAGTTAGGGAATGTCTCAGGTTTTAATGGCCACACTGCTTGGAAGGCCACATAGAATCATGGAAGAGACCATCTGACCTAATTATTAAATATTGCCAATTATATTATAGATATGGGATAGGGTGTGTCAGGGTAGGTAACATAACCACTACAATGTTTTAACAGGTGCTGAATTGCCACTTCTAATTGTTTCTTTTCCAGCACAATTACTGGTGCAGCCTGTCCCTCAGCAGGGAGTATCATTCAACGAGATATGCAGTGATCATGTTATGCTGGAATCCTGCACAGAGTTTGGAAAAATTTGGTCTACAAGTCCCAGATGTGAAACAGCATGTGCATTGGTCATGTGACTGTATCATTCTGGCAGCTTTAGAGCCCTCCCCCAACAAAAAAGTAACTTTCCCAAGTGGTACCCTTGCGACAGTATGGAGGAAGTCTTTTTTCTTTCCTCTTTTTTTAAAGGTTTTGGATTAGATAGCACAGGATGAGGTGGACACAGCATAGTCTAATGCAATATAGGAGGGCTTTATATTTGAATACCTTCCAGTGTGAGGATTTAAAAAATGTTTTTTCATGCCTTTGATAATTTGAAACTGTTCTGAAAGTAGAGATAGACAAATCTTTCAGGAGTTTGCACACTACCTTATTATAGCACTATTATTCCACCTTAACTGCTTTGGCTGCCTCCTGTGCAATCCTGGGATTTGCAGTTAAGGGAGGGGCACTTAGCACTCTCAACCAGGGAGCACTTAGGCCTCACTAAACTACAAACTCCAGAATTCCACAGGAGCCATAGCCATTAAATTTGAGTAACAGTGCTATAACAGTGTAGTGTGACAGTTTTTCTCAGTTTTTCTTTTGAAATAACCCATTTCCATCCTTTTTTAAAAATGAAAAATGAGTATATTTTAGTAAGTTCTTATTTTTTAAAGAAATGAATAAATCCTCATGGTACAGTTATCCAGCATGGAAAGGTCCATGTTAAAGATGAGGAACTGCCAGAACAAAGAAAGCTGGCAACCTTGGTTCAGACCAGCCAACATGGCTGTCTACCTTAAATCCCAGTCTCCAAATTCTTTCCTTCAATGGGCAAATATTTTTTTTTCCTTTTCTCCCAGTTTTAAACATTTAAAATCTCCAGTTCTTTTCCATTTAGGATGATGTTTGTGAATTTTGGTGAATTCACTTTTTTCACAAAAAGAAAAGAAAAAACAAAATTCCTACCAACCCCTACCTAAAATCCCTACATCAAATGGAAGCTACAAATATAAAAGGAGAATAGTACAAATGACTGTGTATATGGGTCAAGTATACATATTCTAAATAAATTATTAAATGAATGTACTGCTCTGAGTTCCCTTGGGTGGAAAGACAGAATATAAGTGTGGCAAATACAGGGACTATTTCCAACTACAAACTACAGTACTTCTCTAAGGGATACAGACTAGATTAAAAAAAATCAGTGGGAATGGGAGGAAGAGTCAAGAGGATAGCAGAAACCTTTAAACAATGGGAGCAATGCCAGGTCTGTCTTACAAAATGGGGGTTTCTGTGTGAGGTTTCAATTGTACCATCCTTGAATGTATACAGGCACAGACACCTCAAATGGTATTAACCACAAAGGGCAGTCAGTTAAGATTGTCCCCCTAACTCAAGTGTGGACAAAATGCAGCCTTCCTTGTGATGTGAGACTACAACTCCCTTCACCCTTACTATTGGTTGTGCTGGGTAGAGCTTCAGAGAGGTACAGTCCAATAGTATCTAGGAAGCTAGACTTTGCCCATCCCTCCCCTAATGCTTAAGAGCTAGAGCATGAAGACTATTCAGCCGCCGAAGAGGGATGGCTCAAGTCCCAGGGAGATCTAGTTCTCTGTGCTACCACTGTTCCTTGAAAGCTCAGCAACTGTGAATCTTAGCTCTAAGAAGGAAGCAATAGACATAATTTCAATCCCCCCTCTCAACACACACTATTTCAGTTAGCACCACTAGCACCATTGATGGTAGGGACTTCCAAGAACTTTGTACTATATTTCTATTGTTACCCTAAGAGGTGAGGGGTGCTTTACAGTCCCACCAGTGATGCCAAAATCTCCTTTAATATTTGGATGAATTATAAGGTCAAAAGGAGGCCTGCAAGAGGAGGGTAACTTTGGGGATATTTTCACCTATGTATACCAGTACTAACTGCAGAGAGAAGTCCAGTTAAAGTGAAATAAAGTATTTTATTGGAATAACATACCCAACACACGACAAGGCTATAGCAGAGTAAGCCAGAAAGGTTGGATAGAGGTAGGTAGGTATGGGAATATAGGGTGATAGTTTCCTGTCTTGAAAAGGAGAGTTCCATGAAACAATGATACTCAGACAGGCATATGAGGGTGGCACAGGAGGTTCTGATCCAGGGCATGCCAAGAAAGAGAGTGGCCGGGTTCGTCCACTGTGGCACATTTTACTATTGTGAAGAGTTTAATATTTATACCTTATTCCATGCCTCAGAGAAGAGAATTTGGTAGTAACAAATCTTGAATGACTCTCCCATGGAACATACAAAGGAAAATGAAACTCAACTGATTGATTTAATTGCTGGGAGATAGAAATTTGTGGGTTTGCTACCACATCATAAGGTTGGATAGGAGAGGGTATAGGAGAGATTACTGTAAGGTATAGATTAAGGAATGGTCACTTAATTGCTTCATTAAATCATTGCTGAAATGCCCAAGGTTGGAAGAAAAGATTAGCACATATCCCTCTAATGACTGAGTTGTTAGCATAAACCCATTATGCGGGCTTCCTGCTCAGTCATAATATGGGTTTCTCGCCATTATATTTCCAGACATGTCTCAGCTCACTGTGATCTCCAACTGACCTCTGATCTGCCTCAGCCAACCTAACCCTGAAAATATTTCCAGTTATGAGATACTGTGGGGAGGGGGTAGTGTAGGGTATATTAACACTATTTAAGTAAGAAGGATGTTCCAGGTCTAAGGACAATTAAATCATCGGTATGGGACTCTTTTTCCAAGGGGTCATGGGAGTATTTTTCCCCATGAGGTCAATATGAAACTTTCAAAGAGTTGTTTTTTTTAAAGACCATTTATGAGGATAAACTAAAGATGAGAAGATCTATATATGTCACCTTGAGTTCATTAGAAGAAAGACAGGCTATAAACCTCATTAATAAAATAATTAATTAAATACAGTAGCACTTTATCAAGATAGATTTTTGAGTTACCACAGACTTCTTAGTTCCTTTTAAGAAAATGTAACTTTCTCTCCCTCCTTCTCTCCTTCTTGTATGCCACTATGAAGTTCTGTTTTTATGCTGATTAGTAAAGTGTGGATATTTTACAAAGTAATAATTAAATTACCACCACATTTTAAAATTACCCTGTAAATAAATATTAGTAAACAATATAAATTAATCAGGCCAGAGGAAACAGGAACTGAGGTTAACTAGTGCAAGGCAAAAACCCCAAAAGAGAGGCAATTAGTTGTTACCTTTGATTTTCTCAAGCACAGTGCCCATCAGTAGCCATTCCACTTGAATATATAAGAGGACAAAGGATGGGACTAAGACTGCATCCATTGGCCCAAATGTCATGAGGCCTTTGTCCTCCAATAACAAGTCCATCTTCAGCCATTCCATTTGACTTCATCAGCCAGAAGAGCAAAACAACCAGATGTCCCTGTGTGGACCTTCCTGGGCCTAATTGTCACATCACTTCTCGCATTCCTCTACATAGTTGAAGGAAGTGGTGCAGATCTAAATTTATGTGATTTTACTTTCCTTGGGGACTTCCAAAGTTAGAATGAGTGATAAAAACATCTAACATGACAGCTCTATTTTGCATTTTCTCTGAGACTTCAGCTGGCATACCACATGCATACTGGCAAAACAAATCCAGCAATCTCTATTGGGATAAATATAAATAGACATCCAAGATTAATATCTTGAAGAAAAGCTTTCCTTTATTTTCATTCTTAATTTCCTGAATTATCCCCCCCCCAAGTTCTTCCTACCGATTGCCTTTTCAAATGTTCTAATTATTCCTTGCTTTTAACATCTTTAATTATATTGGCATGCTAGTAGATCATTGCTGGTGTGATATTTGAAAGTGCTTAATAAACAATTTTTTTTTAAAAAAAAGCAAGAGTTGATATGAAGGTGGATATGCAAATCAACAATGATTCACATTCATGAACTAATCTTCACCATTGTGAGTGATGCAATGACAGCATCTGTTCTGCATATCAGAATCCAAGTGAGAATTGGAAATAATTTATGAACTTGGTTGCTAAGCTTCTCTTGCATCAAGAAAGCCAAATCATTGTTGAGCTTTGTCATAGTTTGCTTCCCTCTGGGTGTTGGACAAATGAAACCCTACTGCATTTAGAGCCTTTCCCCACCATACTCTGAATGACTCTTCTTATTAAGGCTATGTACCAACCCACTATTTGGTTCAAAACTAGTCCAGTTATTTGGGAATAGCCCAATTTCCTTTTAAAGGCACAGCAGCAGCCTTGGCTTGGAACTGGGAGCTGGGTAGTGAGTGCTTTGCCCCCCCTCCTCCCTTGGAACACCTGGTCTTCAGAGAGCCTTTAAAGCCGGCTCTAGCCCGACCATCGGCAACAGCAGCAGCCTTGCCTTGGAACTGGGAGCTGGGTAGTGAGTGCTTTGCCCCCCCCTCCTCCCTTGGAACACCTGGTCTTCAGAGAGCCTTTAAAGCCGGCTCTAGCCCGACCATCGGCAACAGCAGCAGCCTTGCCTTGGAACTGGGAGCTGGGTAGTGAGTGCTTTGCCCCCCTCTCCTCCCTCGAAACATCTGGCCTTCAGACAGCCTTTAAAGCCGGCTCCAGTTCAACTATTCGCAATAGCAGCAGCCAGCCAGAAGTGAGCAGAGAGTTGGGCTTGGACTTTTTCCATCTAGCCACCCAGCTCTCCTGCCACCTGAAAACACCATGGGAGCCAGGCGGAGATTGCCAGGTTTGGGCAGAGTACCTAGCCCACCCAAGAAACCCCCTCTTCACCAGTGGCGAGAGCTGGGCTGGGACTCTTCCACTAAGTCTCTTTTAATTAAAGATCAAAGCCTAGCACTAGCGGCAAAAGCAACAGAGGCTGGGAAAGTGGGCGGTGCCCTTTCAGCACACCCGAGACATCACTTCCTGGCTTGCCAGCAACCACAGCAACGCTGTTTGTGGACTCCTGGCGCAAACATCTAAGGTGGCGATTGAGGACAAACTGTTATACTGGACCTGATGTTGATGTGGGTTGACATAAGACTTGTATTATCAAGCCATTCAGTCTCTTATCACCTGACTGCTATAGTAATTGGATTATGGTACTGGAGTTGGTTTATCCCCCAAATACCCCTTTTTTCCAGTGGCTTTAAGTTTTACTGTTTCCCTTGAGGCCGGGAATGAGGTGGTGGTGGCTATAGGAGTTGTGCAGGGGATTGGGAGGTACGGCTGGAACAGAGCGAACAAATGTTACAAAAGAAGACGGGATCGCTGTTTAAAAGCTATCCCGCCTTCAGTTTCCTCTGTTTTCCAGGATGGCTTAGAGAGCAGACCAACCATTCCACAGAACCTCACTCTGCTCCTATGCAATGCCAGGTTGGTCAAGAACAAGACCCATATCATCCATGATCTCCTCATGGATGAGGATGCCGACCTGGCTTGCTTTACAAAGACCTGGCTGGGAGAGGAGAGCGCAGTTACCTGGGTGCAGGCCCTCAACAGCTGGGTACTCTGTCAGTGAGCAGGTGAGGGGAAGTGGGTGGGGAGCTGGTTCATAAGAACAACCTGATCTTGACCGGGATACCTGTCCAGAATACAGTCCACTTCAAGTGTATGTACCTTAGCCTGAGGACCAGGGATAGTTTGGGGATTCTGCTAGTCTACTGACCACCCTGTTGTCTAGCAGACTCCATGACCGAGCTGACATAGCTGGTCTTGGAGCTGTTGTTGGAGTCTCCCAGACTTTTAGTTTTGGGAGACTTCAACATTCCGCTCAAGACCAGTCTAACAGGCACGGCTTGGGAGTTCATGGAGACCATGAAAAACATGGGCCTATCCCAATTGGTCATTGGGGCCACACATTGTGCAGGTCATACACTCGATGCGGTCTTCAGTATGGAACAGGAATATCTGTGGGCGGAGGTTGTAAGTACCTCCGCATTGTCATGGTCGGATCATTTCCTGGTCAAGACAGAACTTAGAGTCTGTATCCACCCCACTAGGGGTGGTGGATCCATTAGACTGGTCCTCCCTCTAAGACTAATGGAGCCAACTGGATTCCAGAAAGCCTTAGAGGGGTTAATGGTTGGGAATGTCGGTGACCCTGTCAATGCTCTGACATGATCGCTCCGAAGCTATTGACATGATCACTCCGAAGCGTCCTTACCAATCCACTTCAAACCGTAAGCCATGGTACACAGCAGAGCTTAGGAGAATGAAGCGGTTTGGACAACGACTAGAGCGCATGTGGTGGAAAACTCGACTCTTATCTGACAGAACTCGCCATAGGAACTTTCTTTGGTCCTATCGGGTGCAATACGTGCAGCGCAGAGATCTTTCTCCTCTGCACATATTGCGTCTGCAGATTCTCGTCCAGCCTCCTCCCCTATAATCCTCCCCGCGCACTCCGGTCCTCTGGGAGGAATTTGCTGCAGCCTCAAAAGTCAAGGCTTTCGGCTACCTCCCAGAGGGCTTTTTCTGTTGTCACCCCCAGACTATGGAACGGCCTGCCGGATGGGATCCATCAATTGACATCTTTGGACAGCTTCAAAAAGGCTGTCAAGATGGATCTCTTCTGGCAGGCCTTTCCAGAATAGATTATCCCGGCCTCGGGAAACCCCCCTCCTTCAGGAGAGTCCCCACAGCCTCCTTTGTTAACGGAACTGATTATCACTGGGGATCTACTGTTATTGTTAAATGTATGTATGTTTTTTTATTACGTGTTTTAATTGTTGTTTTAATTTGTAATTTGATTTAATAACTTTTTAAAGGGGGAAGGGAGTATACTGTTTTACTTTGTATAGTGTTTTAATGTTGTTAATCGTCAATATACCAATGGGTGGTATATAAATAAATTATTATTATTATTAATAATAATAATAATTTTATTATTATTATTTATTAAGAACTTTTAAAGCATTTCATTTCAACTTGGAATTTGGCATAATTTGGTGCACATCCCTAGCTGGTAACAGAAAGTGTGATGATTGGATCCAGGTATTAATTTTCTCAGATGGTGGGGCTTTGTCATCCCTGGAATACTTTGATGGAGGGTTCCCATTGGTGGAATGGAAGAGGAGATGAATATTCCTTCCCACTTGAGTCAAGTTGACTCATGAAAATGTCCTTTAGAAAACTGGGGTAGTCTTAATCCATGGAGGAACCCCACTGGTGGAATGGAAGAGGATATTGATTTTCCTTCTCATCAGAGTCAAGCTCACCCCTGAAAATCTCCTCTAGTGAGTTGGGATAGACTCCAGGTGAATGTGGAAGGCACTTATGGGAACTGCAAAAGAAAGGCAAATTGATTACCCCTCCCCCCATTTTCTACCAGCTTAGAGACCTTAACTTCTATCCAGAAGGTGCTTTTGTTAGCAGAGTCAAGATCCAACTCAATAACTTTCAGATATGCGGAATGGATTTCAAGATTACTCTTTGTCTGCTTAAGTATTCAGTGTGTTGAATGCAAATGTTCTCTTTGGGACTAATGCACTTGCATGGCTCTGTGATGCCCAAAGTTACCTAGACTTATCTCCTTTCAACAGCCTACTTACAGGACATATAGTTTAAAGAAATGGGCTACAACAAGTGAAAAGTAATGACCATTTGTGATAATAAAAGGAGAGGAGTATATGAAAGAAAAAGCAGTGGAAGAATTACTGAGAATGATGGAGTAAAGACAATCAGAAAGAGAATGGAAACATGTGGTTGGATCCATTTCTCTTTTTCCTCCCTGGGCAAAAAAATCTTGAGTTTAATGCATTGTGATACAAACTGTCAAGAAAAAGAAATCTAAAAATATATAAAGTTTTATCAACATGACACTTTTCTTCCCATATATAAAAGACTGCATGTGCATTAGTAGGAGGTTAGCCTCTAATAGGGAGCCAAAACAAGGACCAAAATTTTTACACAATATGTTCACACCACCACTCAGAATGCTATTATTACAGATATTACTGACAGTGACATATTATGAATCATTGTGTCAACACAAATTTGAATTTCAGTCTAAAAATATTGCTTTAAAAACCCAAATAAATCATTAAAGCCAATAAATCATATTACCATGTGGGGTGGGTGAGAACTTCAACAGTGAGAGGATGAATCATATAAAAACATCTTTATTTACAGTGTAGGCAGGCCACAAAGACCTCCAAATGGAGCTCAGGAGACTAGACAGAAATGGCTGAAATTTATTGTTAGGCCCATCTAGTGCAAACTAACTGAATCAATGGGATGTACGTAAGTGTTGACTCACTAATCAACATTTAGTGGGTGTATTCTAGATGGGAATAACAAAAGGATTTAGGCCAAAAAATGGGGTCTGGGGAAACAGTATGGTACTACTGTCACAGGGACTGGATAGTTTTGCATGTGTGTATGTGTGTGTGTGTATGTATATTGCTTGGTTATGTTTCCTTTCCCAGTGTGCTGAACAACCAATCCCCTCACTCACTCCTCTCACTCCCTCAACCAATCACCACCCACATGCACATTCCCTCTCCACCTCACAATCCCACTCCTGCCACTCAATCTGCATCTACACCCCAAGCCTCACAAGGGCCCCTCCCTCCTCTCACTCCCTCAGCCACTCACCACCCACATGCACATTCCCTCTACCGCACAATCCACTCCTGCCACTCAATCTGCATCTACATACCCAGCTTCACAAGGGCACCTCCCTCCTCTCACTCCCTCTGCCACTCACCACCCACATGTAAAATAATGCAATAGTGTGTAGCTGAACTATGTGAACCTTTCAAATCTACTATAAGAGCATATTTTACACAGGGTATAGCTAGTTGCAATATAATTTACACTATCATGCATTTAAGGAGAAATCTAACACACACATACAACATGCACACATACTATGAATCTGATGTGGTAATTGCCCAGAAAGCAACTAGGTACCAGCAAAGTATAAACAGCACTAGTCTGGGAAGGGAGCCAACTGTTAATTAGCTCACAGGAATGAAAACACAATCCTAAAGGTCAGGGGCTTACGGCAACCAGGCAGCATGGTCCAAACAGTCTGAGGGTCAACAGGAGCAGGCAGTAGAGTAGTCAGGGACAGTCCAAGGTCTAAGCACGAGTCAAGGTAACAGGAACAGGAGTCAAGATATCCAGGCACCGAAATCTGCAGGAAGCTTTCACCAGGAAGATCAACTGACAAAGCCTCCATTGTCTCTCCCAGCATATATAAAGCAATTAAGGCTTTGTCAGGTGTTTCTTAACGAGCAGATTTGTCTCATAAAGTCTCAGAGACGTCCTTCGAGCTTCCATTTGAGCTCACTGCTGGGTATATGATGGCGGAGGTAAGCCCCTCTCTTCTTCTTTGTCCTTATCTGAATGGGCATGACTCTCTGCCAGGACTGATGCCAACCTACTCAGACCAGGCTCTTCCTCTGCTCAAGCCTCTAGGTTGGCAGGGTTCCCTGCTGGCACAGATATAGATAAACCTGTGCCAGGGTCCCTAGGACTGTTCCCTGCCATGTCCTCCTCCTCTTCTGACTCTATAGCCTCATCAGGCTCATGGGGCATGACAGAACCAAGAGACTTCATTGAAAATATCCACCGGGTGCAGCAAAAGGAGCAAATCCCATGCTTGAGATTATTAATAAAAGCCAGCTCCTTCTCCTTGGCCTGCAGGAAGAGACTGGTCTTTACATTCTGTCTGAATAATGACTGGTCTTTACATTCTGTCTGAATAAAGTTGGTCTTCCATAGCCATGGATTCTCCATCCACAGATTCAACCATCCACGGCTTTAAAATATATTTTTTTAAAAATCCAAGAAGCAAACCTTGGTTTTGCCATTTTATATAAGGGACACCATTTTACAATGTCATTGTATATAATGTGGACTTGAGCATCCATGGGTTTTAAAATCCATGGGAGGTCCTGGAACTAAACCCCAGTAAAGAATAAGGGACCACTATATGTTATACATGAATAATAAACCAGAAGACAAAATAAGCCTGCCATTGTATCATGTTTATTTGAAATCAATAGGACCATTTTCACACATATTCTGATGGGTAGGGGTGGCATCTAGGTGTCAAAGGGCACAACTGTAGCTGCCACAGAATCTACCCTGTGTTTCTGAGATTGATATGCTGCCCTCGTGTAGCTTGGAGGATGCCACTCTGTCATCAGTCTTTTTAAAAAATAATATTTTTAATATGTCCAAACTTTACGTACATATGCATTAACTCAAATTGTTTTCTTTCATTTTTTACATTAAGAAAACACAATAACAACATAACCGACAAAACATCCCTAACTCATCTAAATCCTGATTTCCTGTGTGGCGGGGGTTGGACTGGACGGCCCTTGTGGTCTCTTCCAACTCTACAATTCTATGATTCTCATGATTCTTCCATACATTCCACATTCAGTTCCCCACCCCCATCTTCTTCTCTCTTCCACTTTTAACCTGTAATGTACTTTCCATTAAGTACTCATTACTTACATTCAACTTGACTTCTTGATGTCCTAACTTTTCTCAAAAAAAATTCCCCATTATACAACAAATATTAAAACATGCTTAATTGGAACAGATTAAATTAATCAAGTTTTTACTTATTATCATATAAGAATATGTCCTATTTCCCCAGATTTCACCTAAGAATTCTTTCAGTCTCTTCCATTCATCTTCAGAAGTGTCTAAACTATTCTCCTTGATAATTTGCATTAATTTATCTAAGTAAATAATTTCTATCAATTGTACTGATCACTCCTCTTTTGTGGGAGAGCTTTCCATTTTCCAATACCAAGCATAGCATATCCTGGCAGCTAATATCATGTAAAATAGGATTTTTATATGTTCTTTACTTATATCATAGTCAAATAGGCATATTAAATACATTTCTGGTGACATTTGCAAATGTATATTTAAGATCTTTTCTATATTTATGTGGATCATGGACCAGAATGTATGAGCCTATTTGCAGGACCACTACATGTGATTAAAAAATGCCACCCTCCAGTTTGCATTTCCAACATGTATTATTGATATTTTTATATATTCTGGCAAGTTTGTCTGGTGTTAAATACCGTCTATATATCATCTTCCAACAGTTTTCTTTTAAGTCCTGGCACACAGTTACAGTTGTTCCTCCGTATCCACGGATTTGGTATCCACGGATTTAAGTATTCACAGCTTGAAAATATTCTTTAAAAAATAATCCAAAAAGTGAACCTTGATTTTGCCATCTTATATAAAGGACACCATTTTGCTATGCCACTGCATATAATGGGACTTGAGTTTTCATGGATTTTGGTATTCACGGGAGGGTGTGTGTGTCCTGGAACCAAACTCCACCGAATATGAAGGGACAACTCTATATTCATAGTTTTATTCCATAGTTCTTCCCATTTTTCTAATAAAATTGGATGGTTTACATTTTGGGCCCATTTAATGATAGAGTCTTTAGTTAGCTCATCTTCACAATCCCATTCCAATAATACTTTATAGATTTTTGAAAGATATCTGGAATCTTCTGATAGTAGAATATTTTCAAGTTCTGATTTTAGTTGATACATGCGGTATTTTCTTAAATCTGATCTTATTTTTTCTCTTAATTGCAAATATAACCGCCAGTGACATTCTATCTCATCTATTTTTAACTCTTCTTGTGTCTTAATTTGTGGTTGCTTATTTTTCCATGTTCTTAAGTTCTCATATTTCATCCATATTATACTGGGGATTCATTCCCCTCTTTAAAAGGCCTCATGCAGGGAGATCCACCCTGGAGTTCTTTGTACAAACCTTGCTTTATATTGTTTACAAATCTTGAGCAAAGAATGCCTAATGTAATGTTCATTAATTTCATTATAAACCATTTCCTTATTAAACCATAGGTAGGTGTGCCAACCGAATCTCAATCAATCACCTTCTATTGCAACCAGTTCTTCATTCCGTAGAATAATCCATTGTTTTAATCACCCCCAACTCACATGAAAATAAAGTTTGAAATTTGGTAGCCCCAAACCTACTTTTTCTTTTCTATCCTGTAGATGTTTCAATTTAATTTGCGGTTTTCTTCCTGCCCAGATAAATTTCCCAATTTCTTTTTGCCAATTATAAAGTAGAGTATCATTACTTAAAACTGGAATTGTCTGGAATAGAAATAAGATTCTTGGTAAGATGTTCATTTTGATAATAGCT
The DNA here is from genome assembly GCA_030847615.1 of Gambelia wislizenii. Classification (NCBI taxonomy): domain Eukaryota; kingdom Metazoa; phylum Chordata; class Lepidosauria; order Squamata; family Crotaphytidae; genus Gambelia; species Gambelia wislizenii. The sequence continues at coordinate 312,237,864 of JAUMIR010000002.1, read as the reverse complement.
ATCAATCCTAATAGTGATAATTTCATTTTAGACCATTTTAACTAATTCTGTTTTACTTCTTTCCATATTTTTTTCATAATTATTTTTGGTTAATTCATTGTTATTTTTGGTGACTATAAGTCCAAGATATTTTGTTTTGTTTTCCCATCGATATCCTGATGTTAATAATATTGATTGCTTTTCATCCTTCATTAGATTAAATGCGAGCATTGAAGTCTTATCATTGTTGATTTTGAGCTGTCTGTCATCAGTCTTGAAGTAAAAGTCAAATGCCACTGTGGTCAGTTCTTGTACATGACAAGACATATATTGTTACCTGCCCTTGCACCCACCCTCAACAATTACTCATAAACTGGCAGCAATTCATTAATTGGCATCAATTCATAGATTTGGCATTAAATGACAGTTTAAGTGGGCCCTGGTTCACCAGGGCCTCCATAGGAAGGTTCAGGTAGAGGTCACCCAGAGAGTTAATGTAAGTTGTCTTGGAAAATTCCCAAAATTCAGACATGCCCAGGACTGGCTAGGTGAAGCCCTCTTAGACAAGCTTTTAGGGAGGAATGTGCTAATCCACCCTTGATGCACCTGGGCATGAGCCATACTCCAACATAAACAAGAGATCAGAACACCCATTACTCTGCAAAGGTCTTCCTTCATACTTTTCCTATACAACGTCGCCTCAAACCCATCAGTATTAATATTCCAGCCATTAAGAGCAATTAACGAAGGTGGAGATTCCATTGTCTAAGCTCTGGGAAACTCACTCAAATGTTATCTTCCACTCAAACACCCCTTGAGGGTTCAATACTGGCTATAAATATTACACCAAAACACAACCAAAGCGTGCACAACTCCATACAACTCGTTACTCTGTCAGTCTACTGTGTGACCCTCAGCTTCAAGCCTGTATATTATTTTGCTGCATGAACGTCTGCTCTTCAGAGAGGTTATTACAGCCCACCATCCCCTGCATCTATTCCTCTATCCGAATACTTCCTCCTAATTTTTCACTAGCCTTGTGTGATAGCTTGTGAGAGTGAATGCATGTGTGAATGCTTTCATGATTATTTTCAAATAAAAGCTATTTTCAATTCATTGTGGCGTATAGTCTTCTCAGTACTGGTAAACACAGGTACAAAGATCCTGCCAGTTACCCGATCACTCTCAGCCAGATCTTTTAGCTAACTAAAATTCCCTAATATAATATCATAATTCAAAGGTCATGAGTGGGTCTCATAGATCCCCCCCCTGTAATCTGGGGAACACTTTCCCTTGCCACTTGTTTTTCCCCTAAGACAGAAAAAAAATCAATGTATTGGATGAATGAAATATACTGTTATTTCTTTTTCAAAAATCTAACAAATTTACAGGGGATGAAGTCTACATGTGTTTCCCCCTTTCTGTGATCCTCCATCCTATGCCATCCCATGTTTTGTTCTGTTGTCTAGAACTGCTACACCCTGTTATGGTGTAGCACATCAAAGTAACTATACATGATGCTTCTTGTTTCCCTTATAGATGTATACAAATAAATTAAAAAATTCTTAACTAAAATGGACATTCCACAAAAGGAGGAAAACCAGACATACATCACAAGATCAAACAAACGAGAGTGTCAACCCCCCACCCCCCACCCCAAACACACAAAGAACCCATGTTTGGATGCTACCTCAGACAAGCTTATCATTAAAGAATAGTGCATTATGAAGTATCTCATTATGACTGCTACATTGTGAAGTATCATATGGTTGAGCCGAACTTTTTTTTTATTTTTTTTAATTTTTTTATTTATTTAGTTATTTATACCCCGCTCTTCAGCCACAAGGTTATCAGAGCGGCTTACAAATTGTTTTAAGCAATAGCTATTTACACATCTAACTGCATTAAACAGCTTCCAATGTGTGTTAGCTAATTGCTGTGTATATCTGCAATGTTCTAGAAATTTACATTTGGGGAGGGCGTGCATGTTAAGATCCTGTACTTTGACCCACTTTTCTTTTCTTCTGCCCTTGGAGGGAAAGTGAGCTATTTGAGGCAAGAGAAGATGTTTCCAGGAGACAAGAGCAAGACAGCTGGAAGGAAGTGGGCTGAGAAAACAGCTGAATCGGCAGTTCTAGATAGACTAGCAGTTTTTTGGACAGAGAGAAAAACAGCTGCAAGGTGATTCCATGATATCTAAGTAAAGGAGGCTGACAGGTTTAAGCTGAGAGCAGCCAGTAGCTAGCAGCAGGATGCCTGCTGTTAGAACAGGCACCAAGCCATCCTAAATCTGCAGCACATTTCTCACGGAGACCGGCTTGGTGCCTGAGCAGAAAAATGCAAACCCAAATCCAACAGGAGGCACTTTCAGAGGCAACCAGTTCTGAAAGAGCTGGAAGGAACTGTTTATATGACTCCAAAGAGCAAAGCTTGAAGAGGGAGGAGGGGATACTGAGTTGTTTCCTTTAGGCCCATAGTTTTGAGAGGAAAAGACTGACAAGGTTGTAGGAGAGGCTCTTGGCTGAGAAATCAAATATTTATAAGATGTGTATTCAGCAAGAGAACATGAATGCTTTTAATTTTTTTTAAAAAATGTTAACATGAAGCTGCTACTGCTGCATATTTTCATCCTCTCATGAGAGGACAGATTCTAATGTCAGCTCTACAGGATACCTTTCTCGTGACTAAAGACTTCCACTGACCAAATATAGGCAATTTACAATGCAATCCTAAGCATTTGCTGTTCACTGAGAGGTAAGGTAACCTGAGTTTAATGGGGCTTATTCCCAAGACAGTATGCTCAAGAATTACATCTTAAAGCCCTTTTCACTGACCCTGGAGCCCAAGCCACCAAGTCTTGTGGTTTAACATTTGCACGTTCATTCTGTTCATATTCATGAACAGTTTAGAAATAAAAACAAATAAATAAGCATGCTTCATAAGATGTTTGTCTTACAGACAATAAAACACATGTCAGACACTGTGAGACTCAGCCCATGAGTTCAAAAAATTTCATTATTTCTTCAAGGAGAATCCACGATCAGGGCCTATCTACACAAGGGGGAAAAATCCAAAGTACCTCATAGTATTGGCATCTCACAGCAGCAGCAGCAGCAGCAACATGTCTAAACATTTTTCTGGCCTCAGAAGCTCCCATAAGCCTTGCATTCCTGATGGCGGCCGCAAGTGAATTACTCACAGTAGTTCTTCACTGCCGCCATTTTTTTGTTTTGTTTTTAAAGTCATCCAAAGGTGTGCTGGTGCGATAGAGTGATTTTCCAACTTTATAGGACAGCCAAAGATAAAATATTCATCCCGTTTTATTGGCTTAAAGAGTGAACACTAAGGTGAAAATCCAACATGGCAGCAGTGGGCACTTGCCCTGCTAGCAAGCTCCACCCCTGCTCTCGCCCAGCCAATTTGTGCTTCCCTTCATTTTTTGTGTGTGTTTCGATAGTCCAAACAAGCAAGAATGTGACCTCCTCTCTGTTTTTGAAAAAATATGGGAAAATTTGGGCACCCCTCCTTCCAAATAGTGTGGATTGGTGCTGGATCCCATTCAGATAGGATTCCCAGCGAATTCCATGAGGGGCATTTTCACTGTGTAAATGGGACCCAGGGATTTGAAAACCTGTCCTTTTCATTTTCACCACTTTGATCAGAATCCCATCGGTATTCTTGTCCTATCTTAGTTCTATTTCACACTGTTCACACACACACACAGCACAGATATTCATGTATGACATGCAGTTCTCCCATGTACATATTTTAATGCATTTCCCCCAATGACTAAAGCATGTTCATGCACTTTTTTCAAATGCATGCATTTTTTAGTTGTGAATATTTTCCAGGACCTATAACTCTGTACACATTTTTATTCACTAAAATTTATGAATTTCTAAGGAAAGATGCATTTCATCTCACTTCTGGTGACCAAAAATGCAAATTGGATATTTTCCTAGGAAAATGTGAATCCGTTCATCCGAAGAGAACTGAATGCAATTATCTCTGATGCCCACCACTGGCACCAATAGGCATTGCTATATCTGTCCTCTTTCATAGTTTCGTTTCTCTGGTGATGCACCCATGCAAGGGTGAGATATATTGCAAGCAACAGAAAGGGTATGCTTTCCCCTATGGCATTAATAACCCCAAAAAAGATATGAAGAAGACAACAGACAGATCAGAGTTGGGGATTATCTACCTCATCCTTCTTTTCAGTCAGGGCCACCTAGATGCCTTATGGGAAGCTCATTAGTGCCTACAAACCATCCCACTCATGTTCCCCAAGAACTGATAGCCAATGACATACTTCCTCTGGTATTGTAGAGAATACCCATCCATCTGTCATGAGTGGCAGCTATCTATAGATGTATCCCCCATGGATTTAACCAATCCCTTTTTAAAGTTATCCAAGATTGTGGCCACCACTGCATCCTGGGAAAAGAACTATTTCCTTTTTCTGTCCAGATCCTTCCACACCATTTTCCCACCCTTCAGTGTCAACATAGCATTTTGCTCAATGAAGATAACATGATTATCAGGTGTACAAATAGGTGTTAACCTAAAAGATTTTAATGCTGTTACTCAAAATGGAAAAAGCGAATCAGTGTGGTCTAGTGGTTTGAGTATTTAACTGTGACTCTGGAGATCAGGGTTCAAATCCCTGCTCAGCCATGGAAACCCACTGGGTGACCTTGGGCAAGTCACACACTCTCAGCCTCAAAAGACAGCAAAGGCAAACCCTTTCAGAACAAATCTTGCCCTCCCCAAAAAAAGATAGGCTCACCTTGGGGTCGCCACAAGTCAGAAATTACTTGAAGGCACACAACAACAACATAAAATGGAAATGATGAATATCTATTGATGCCTCTACTTGCTCTAATGCCATATAGATTTCTAAAATTCATATGCCTTCTCCTATGATCTGCATTAAACACCTTGTTAACAGAAGGAAGCACCTTCAATACAGCAAGATGTTCAACTCCCTTGTCACTCCCTATTAAAACGTTTGGTGAAATGTGTTGGGAAATTCATTTGTATTAACATACGTATTCTTCTTCAGCTCGTAACAGGAGGTTCACTTTGCTTTGCAGCTGTTATTGTTGCTTTTGAGGTACTGCCCCCTCCCTTCTTTTATCTGTTTCCCCCTGTAAAAGTACAGGTTACCCCCCCCCCATATCCATAGGGGATACATTCCCAGAACTATCATTTATAAATGAAACCAGGGATAATAGCAGACCCTATTAAAATAAAGGACTTTTGGTACAAACATACCATAGAGTTGCATTGGAGGACCTAGTGATTCCTAGAGAGGATACTTCTCTAGGCATTTTCCAGCATGACTCTATGATATGTGTCCCTATTTTTTCAGCCATGGATAACTGTAACCATGTTTTGGAGACATGGGGGTGGCAACCTGTAAAATCATTATCGACCATAATTACCACCACCATCATCCCTACACAATATGGACAATTTACACAACTTCCCTGGCTTCACTACATACTGTATCATGGGACAACAAGACCTAATGATGTTTTCATTATTTTCTCAGATGGTTCAGCATCTTAAATGATTAGGTAAGATCAGGTTTATGCATTTGTTAGACAACACAATTTTTGAAGAATGAGCACCCTGGACACGTTTTTTACTTGCTGCAAAGACTTGCAAGTTAATAAGGCTGCCACCCACTTTCTCCATACATGAACTATCTTGTGTCTTCATTCCTGGTGGTGAGGAAAAGGCAAAAGTTACCCCAGGATGACTTTCCCACTTCAGATACAATGGTGTGAATCGATGCAGAGATGATCAAATTTAAAGAGGCAACTTATTCCAATGCTTCTTTTTTGCAATGAATTTCTGAATATTAGGAATGAAATTTCAGAGATTAAACACTCAGCATTAAAACATATGATTTCCTTTTAAGAGGAAGAGAATTCTAATTGCTGTTGATCTTTGTGAGGTATAGTGGCAATTGTAAATATTTAATCTGGGATACTGGATATTTAGGTTAAACAATAACCTTTGCACAGAACTACCCACCTAAATTTCTATTTCTCTGAATAGTTTTCTTCACTGGCTCCCTAACAGTGATAACACAATGATCTATCTCTGCTGCTTCTGAGAATAATCAATCTTGTATGTACTGTGCTAAAAAGACACAAATGAGTCCTTAAAAGGCCCTCCCTCCATGCCAACTGCCACTGCCCTGTTCTCAGAAGGAGAGAAGAAGAGGAAGTTTCTGCTAGACTTAATTCCCTTCCCCACTGTCATCCCCTTTCCTTGTGTATCATGCCTTTAGATTACCAGCCTGAGGGCAGGAAACCATTCTTTTTTGTTCTTTTTTCTTGTAAAGCACCATGTACAGTGATCGTGATATATAAATAAATAGATGATTATGATGATTGCAATGGTAATAATACTTCTTAACAGTTCTGAGATGACAAGCTACCTAGTGAAGTGTCTCTTGTGCAGGAGCACAGAGGGCATCCTTGATGGTTGTCTGTCAGCACCTTTTGTTCTAAAATCACTGACCAATTCTGGGCATTGGTCCAGCTTTGCCAATTGCTCTCATAAGTGTGACTATACTTTGCACATTTTGTCCTCAGATTTCAAAAAGGAAATACATTCATTTGCTGAAAGGCTACTAATGGGATCCTCTCCATTGACGCCCCCTTGTCGTGGGAGAGAGGCTTGCGTACCCTAATGATGTTTTGAGCTATGCTGGCGGTGGCATAATAGCCACTGGTAGGGTCTCCCATGCCTTGCAAGGATACTCCTGAACAGGTTAGTTCCTGCTATTGCAGAAGAACTTCTCCCTGAAAGCCAATGTGGCTTCAGAGCCAATAGGAGTACTACAGACATGGTATTTGCCCTTAGGCAACTGCAAGAAAAATGTAGGGAGCAGAACAAGGGTCTCTATGTAACATTTGTCGACCTCACCAAAGCCTTTGACACTGTAAGTAGAAAAGGTCTGTGGCAGATCCTGGAAAGACTAGGATGCCCCCCCAAATTCCTTAAAATGATTATCTTGCTACACGAGGGACAGCGTGGTCAAGTCAGATATGGCGATGCTCTTTCAGAGCCCTTTCTAATAACTAATGGAGTGAAGCAAGGTTGTGTTCTTGCACCAACTTTATTTACAATCTTCTTTAGCATGATGCTCCAAAGGGCTATGGCAGAGCTTGAAGAAGACGACGGCATCTATATACGCTACCGTACTGATGGTAGCTTGTTTAACTTAAGCCGTCTGAGGGCTCACACTAAGACTCTAAACTATCTAGTCCGTGAGCTGCTCTTCGCCGATGATGCTGCCCTTGTTGCCCACACAGAAGGAGCTCTGCAGCGCCTAACATCCTGCTTTGCAACAGCTGCAGAGCTGTTTGGGCTAGAAGTCAACCTGAAGAAAACAGAAGTTCTTTACCAGCCTGCACCACAGGACGAACACCACCATCCCCACATTGCCGTCGGCAAATCTGTGCTCAAGTCCGTTCAGCAGTTCACCTACCTGGGAAGCATCATCTCCTCAGATGCCAAGATTGACAAAGAGATCGATCACAGATTAGCAAAGGCATATAGTGCATTTGGAAGACTTCACAAAAGAGTCTGGAGCAATAAACACCTGAGGCAAAGCACAAAAATCAGTGTGTATAGAGCCATCGTACTGTCTATCCTCCTTTATGGATCTGAAACATGGGTCACCTATCGCCACCACCTACGACTCCTCGAGCGCTTTCATCAGCGCTGTCTACGCACAATCCTAAATATACACTGGACTGACTATGTGACGAATGTTGCTGTCCTTGAGCAAGCAGGGATCACCAGCATTGAGGCCATGATATTGAGAACACAGCTGCGCTGGGCAGGGCACGTTTCTAGGATGGAGGACCATCGCCTCCCAAAAATACTACTCTACGGTGAACTCGCCACGGGTCAGCGTAAGAGGGGCGCTCCAAAAAAGCGATACAAAGACTCCCTGAAACAACATCTCAGGCTTGGCCAAATTGATCACCAACAGTGGTCCGCCCTGGCCTCACATCGGGAGGCATGGAGACGCACTATCCACAATGCTACAGCCTTATTTGAGAACTCACGACGAACAAGTCTTGAAGAGAAACGACAACGCAGAAAGAATCACAACCCAAAAACATCACCCAAGGAGACCTTCTGCTGTGCTTTTTGCAACCGGACTTGTTTATCTCGGATTGGCCTTTTTAGTCATCAGCGCGCTTGCAGAAAGCGCGGGATGAGTCCTTCCTGAATCTTCGTTTGCGAAGAAAAGCCAGAGAGAGACTAATGGGATGCTAAACTTTGTTGATCAGATGTTCTACAGGAAGATAGCTATAGGAGGTCTCTACTGTTGAAATACCTTTTTAGTGAGCTGGTGACCTCTTTTTCAATAGCACATTATAACACTTGCACTCAATGGCCAGGTTTCAGTGAGATTGTTCTGATGACAAAACAGAAGAACATGCAAGAGGTGAACCGTGTCTCTCTTGTAGCATCCCTCCACACTCAAAATGTTTTTGGGAGGGCTGGGAAACATTCTGGAACATGTTTTTGGGATGTGTATAGATAGGGCTATAGTGACTAGACCTGACAATGTCTATGGGAGGGTTTCAACAACTTTGTTTTGTCAGTATGGAAGCCCCATCAGAATGAAGGACAGACAATGAACAGGACAGGGAAAGTTGATTATTGGCCTCTTTTGTTTCTGCATGTATTGACATAAGGATCCATTCTGCCATTTTCAATTGTGACTTTTCAAATAAATGAATAAAAAAATGAACACTGCATTTTAAAACATATTAATTGCTTATATTAATATACATTTCATCACCAAATACATGTTTGGATATGTGGGGCGAAAGGAAGGTTTGTCTCATGTATTGTGCTGGGTAACTAAGTTCTTATCTGTATGTGAGCCCAAGAGCAATCAAGTCCATTCATAGTGGAATTCGCAAAGATTATATTCTACAACGCTGATGAAAGCGTTCGAGGCGTCGTAGGTGGTGGTGATAGGTGACCCATGTTTCAGATCCATAAAGGACAATAGACAGTACAAGGGCTCTATACACACTGATTTTTGTGCTTTGCCTCAGGTGTTTATTGCTCCAGACTCTTTTGTGAAGTCTTCCAAATGCACTATATGCACAATCCTAAATATACACTGGACTGACTATGTGACAAATGTTGCTGTCCTTGAGCAAGCAGGGATCACCAGCATTGAGGCCATGATATTGAGAACACAGCGGCGCTGGGCAGGGCACATTTCTAGGATGGAGGGCCATCGCCTCCCAAAAATACTACTCTACGGTGAACTTGCCACGGGTCAGCATAAGAGGGGTGCTCCAAAAAAGCGATACAAAGACTCCCTGAAACAACATCTCAGGCTTGGCCAAATTGATCACCAAGAGTTGTCCGCCCTGGCCTCACATCAGGAGGCAGGGAGATGCACTATCCACAATGCTGCAGCCTTATTTGAGAACTCACGGCAAACAAGTCTTGAAGAGAAACGACAATGCAGAAAGAATCACAACCCAAAAATATCACCCAAGGAGACCTTCTGCTGTGCTTTCTGCAACTGGACTTGTTTATCTCAGATTGGCCTTTTTAGTCATCAGTGCGCTTGCAGAAAGTGCGGGATGAGTCCTTCCTGAATCTTCATTTGAGAAGAAAAGCCAGAGACATATTCTACAAGCATACTTAGTAGATCAGAAGATACAGAGATGGGGTGATGGGGATGCAGAAGATGTATTAGCAAAGGAATTAAGATTTTGGGCAACTTGGCAGGGCTGTACCTCATTCCTTCAGTATCTCAGTTCATCTGCAGCTATCACTAAGAACAGTTCCTAACAATGATCTAGGGGAAAATATTTCCAGAACCTAGAGAACATTGTTTGGTTAGGGCCACCAAGCTACCAATGGAATAATGCTAATGCGCAGCCATAATCTCGTATCATATTATTTTACAATAAAAATCTGACTAGGACAACTCGAAATAATCTATATAGCAACCTGAGGTCTATGCAAGTGTGGACAACTTTGGCGGGTTTGAAGGCAATTCCCCCTGGAATCCATTGCAAACTTTACCAAACCTTTCTGATGAAACCAGACATGACCAAAACTCCAATTCCAGGTTTGTTTGCTTGTTTTTTTAAGATTTTCAAGAACTTGAATCTCCTTTTTTGATGTGTGTGCGCATGTGTGTGTTGGAAATGCTTCACGGGTACAAAAAGGAGAGTGGGCTTCATTAGGGAAGAATGTATTTTTTAATTTAAAAATGGTTAAAAAAATGTTTCTCAAGTGTTGAGAAGCCCTGACAACAAGAATCCTGCTGTGATGAGTCTCTTCACAGAACAGGGATTATTCTATGCAAAAATCTCAAGTGTTTAGTTTGTACAGAAAACAGCATTACCTGCAGAAGAAATAGCATTTTGTGCCAAACCCAGCATTTTCTGCACAAAAATATTTATGTGAAGCAATATTATTTTCTGTGCAGAAAATGCTGCTTTCTGTTCCAAAACTACATCATCCAGCAGCGCCGGAAGCCGCGGCCAGAAGTCCTGCCCCTACCCCATTCTGGCTAATTGGAGCGGTGGAAGACTGCTCTTATTGGCGATCATTTTGCACCCTCTTCCCAGCCTGCAGAACAGTCCGGGAAGAAGGATGTCCCCCATGCCAGCCGCCGAGCAGCTGCGGGGCTGCCCCTTTGGAGTGCGGCACCGGACGGGCCGCGAACGGCCCACCGGACAGGTCCGGTAAGCCCCCTTTCTTTTCCAAAATTCAATGTGTGAATTTTGCACAGTGTAAGTATCGATTTGTGAGTAGTCTTTGAAAATTGCACAGTTTTTGAAGACCTCCTCACAGTGTGAAGGAAATAGTTATATCTTCCTTTGCAAATAAAATTAGTGAAGAATTACATTCATAACCTTCATGCCACCCATGAATTTCATGTTGCCCTCATCTAGGCTTCTTCTACAGTACAGAATTATAGCACTATGACTCCACTTTAAGTGCCATGGCAAATTCTATGGAATCCTGGGATGTAGAAAACCCTAAAGGCACCAGATCCTATCTAATCATGGAAGGTAACCAGGGTCAGATCCTGTAGTAATTGGATGGGAGACCACCAATGAATACCAGGTGCTGTCGTAGGCTATATTTTGGTGGAAGGAACTTACAAAACCACCTCTGAGTATTCCTTCCCTAAGAAAACCCTATGACATTCATGGGATTACCGTAAATTGACAGGTGACTTGAAGGCACATACACACTTGTAGAGGTCTCAGACAGAGGATTCTGGTGCCTCACCAAACTACTAATTCTAGGATGTCCCAGGGTGCAGTCATCGCAGTTAAAGTGGAATCACAGAGGTATAATTCTATAGGGCAGGAATGGGCAATGTGTGGCCCGTGAGCTGCAGGTGGCCTCCAGGGCTGTTTTTGTGGTCCTCACAGCCCCCATTCATCATTTTTTTAAAAAAAAAATAAAAAATGAACTCTAGAAGGGTTTGGAAGCATTTTTGAAATGATTTCAACATCCACCACCATTTTAGGCCCAGGAAAGGCCTTCTTTGAACATGAACATGAACATCTGTCGGGGATGCTTTGATCAAGATTTCCTGCGTGGCAGGGGGGTTGGACTGGATGGCCCTCGTGGTCTCTTCCAACTCTGCAATTCTATGATTCTATGATAATACTTCTCCTTTCTATTGTTTAAAAGGTCTATCCTAGGCCTAAAATGGCTCAGGAGGGGTTAATCACATGCTAAAAATGCTCTGTACACCCCCTAGAGGATTTAGGGGGATATGGGTACTTGTTTTAGTTTTTGGCAGTGGGGGGATACAGTGGGAGGTTTGAACATTCAAGATCTCATGGGGAAGCTAATGCGAGCCCCTAGCTTCCCACAATTGTCCACCCCTGTTGCAGTGTGTAGCCAAGTACTCCAAATATTTTGTTTCTTTTATTGTTGAGTATTTTCCAGATACAATAAATGTAAGTATTTAAAGAAAAAATAAAAAGGAAAGAAAGATAGAAGGAAAACAAGTGAAGTATAGAAAAAGAAAACCTAGAAAAAGAAAATTACTTCCAAATTTCTTTTCTGTGGTTATAGATACATATAAAATAATCATACCCCTCACTCTAAAATTACATCATGCATTTCTTCAAATAACCAAATCCTACCAATTCATATAACCCAGCACCATCAAATCATTTTCTTTTTTCTGCAAAAACTCAATCAGGGATTTCCAGTCCTTTTAAAATGCCACTAATGATTTTTCTCTACGGTGAACTCGCCACGGGTCAGCGTAAGAGGGGTGTTGCAAAAAAAGCGATACAAGGACTCCCTGAAGCAACATCGTAGGCTCAGCCAAATTGACCACCAACAATGGTCTGCCCTGGCCTCACATCAGGAGGCATGGAGACACACTATCCACAATGCTGCAGCCTTATTTGAGAACTCACGCTGAACAAGTCTTGAAGAGAAACGACAATGCAGAAAGAATCACAACCCAGAAACATCACCCAAGGAGACCTTCTGCTGTGCTTTCTGCAACGGGACTTGTTTATCTTGGATTGGCCTTTTTAGTCATCAGCGCGCTTGCAGAAAGCGCAGGATGAGTCCTTCCTGAATCTTCGTTTGCGATTAAAAGCCAGAGAGAGAGAGAGAGAGAGAGAGAGAGAGAATGATTTTTCTCTAATAAAAGCAGATCATTTGTCCACTTCTGCTAATTCATTCAATTTTAACAACCATTTCTCAATTGTCAGTAGTACTGAATTTTGCATCTTTCTGCAGGAGAGTATGTACTTTGTTACGTGAATCTCTCATGGGAGTGGGAATTCCAGTCAAGATCTTTGGTTTCAATGGAAAATTAGAAGTGACTGAAATGGCATACGAGAGGCTCACGTAAGTGCAGGACCTTATTGCCCTATTTATACAGTTGGAGCAGAGAAAGGACACTTAAGATTGTGTTCCAAAACCAATAGATGAAACTTTATTGAAAAACAATACCATTCATACACACCACACATTCAATTAGAAATCAAACAAGACTTTCAGAGGAACTTAGAAAGGAAAAGACTAGGTGGGGGAAAATACTACACCTGATCTAGCAGCTTGTGTTCCTGGAGAAGCAGTGTTACTCTTGAGAAGCAGCAAGAAAAACAGGGAAGAGGAAGCTTGGGAATGGGAAGGTTAAGGTTAAGGGACGCGGGGGAGGAATACCTGAAGCTGGCTGAAAGCTGCTTCAAGGTCCTGCAAGTTAAATGAGGAAGCATTGTGGATCCAATTTGAAAATGGGACTGAACTTTCAGATTCCAGGGGTTTTTATAGGAAAATACTCCTTTGATGCAGCTTTCAGAACAAAGGAAATATTTGGTTTCAAATAGTTTTCAAGTGTTTACAGAGGAATTCTAGATAGTTAGGATTTGGAAGATTTGAGTGAATTTGGTTATCTGTGAGATTTTCAGGCAGAGCCTCTTTGGTCTCAGGATACAAGAGTGTCAGCTTCATCTGCATAGCAATGGAGTTCCCTCTGTATGCTTGACTTTCATAAGATACATGTCTCTCCTGGCAACATGGAGGAAGACTGGGTTTCCACATCAGAGAGGATTCAGAAAATTCACCCAGGTGTGAATTTTATGGAAGAGATATACTGGGGGACCTTCCTAAGCATATCCCGTGTCCTTGGCTTGACTCCAACTATGTCATAGGTCCATGACTAGCTCACTGAGTGCATTTGTATTTCCTGGTTGCTCTGGGATGGCCCTTAAGATCAGATTAGTCAAATTTGATATAAAAGCACTGTTCACAGTGAACCAAAGTTGTAAACCAAAGTGAAGGATTATGGTCTTTGCAGTGTGGGCTCGGGGGTTGCTGGGAGTGCTCCGTTACAACTTGAATCCTAAAATTTTAGCCATTTCATATGTCCACCACATATGATAAAATGTCTCTTCATGTTGTTTACATTTCCAACAAATATTTGAAACACTCTTATACATTCTACAGTTTTTTCTGGTGTCACATAGCAATATCATTCTTCAAAAAAATCTCTTTAATATCAAAATCTAATGTAAATTTCAATTGCTTAGACCAAATCCTTTCCCATTGTTCCATCTGCATATTATACCTGAAAATCTTAGCCCATTTTATAATGCAATCTTTCACTTATTCTTCTTCCATATCAAATCTTAACGAAAGCTTTATACATCTTACCAATCATATGTTCATCATCTGCATACAATTGTAGTTCAAACATTTGTTTTGTTCAAAACAACAATTCTTTTTATCCATCTTAAATCTTTCAAACAATTGAAAGTAAATGTACAATTGAAAAATATGTCCCTCTTCAAGTAGTTGCTCATTTGATTTAATTTACATTCTCTTTGACAAATATCCAAGAGGTTTTGATAGATTAGCAACCTTTCTTTTCCTGTTATTTTTCTTCTAAAATGAGCTTCTTTTGCTGAAACTAATAAAGATATCTTCAGGCATAATCTGCGTTTGTACTTGTTCCGAATTCTCAATAAGGGAATCTCACAAAATGATTATTAAAATCTACATTCACTTTATCATACCATGATTATTAAAATCTACATTCACTTTATCATACCATAAATATCCATGTCACCCAAACCTCAGGTTACGCCCCTTCAAGTTTGAATAACCTTTTATTTCTCAATACTATCCATTCTTTCAACCAAACAAAACAGCAGGAAGCAAAATACAATTTCAAATCAGGTAAACCGAAACCTCCTCTTGACTTTGCATCTTGTGACACTTTGTATTTAACACCTGTTTTACCCTTGCCATATGAACTTAGATAGAGCCTTCTGCCAGAGCTTAGATGGTATGTCTGATATCAAAACTGGTAAAATCTGGAATAAAAACAACATCACGAAAACTTTCGTGTTTATCATAATGAATCACTCCCTACAATGACTAATTTAGATTCTCTCACCTTTGCAAATCCTTCTGAACTTCATTCCATGTCTTAATGTAGTTATTTGGGAACATACAATTCATGTTTGTCATGGTAATACCTAGGTGTTTAACCTTCTTTTCAATTTTTAAAACCAGTTTTATTCATCAATTTTATTTTATCCTCCTTTTTTTGTATTTTTAATCAACATCATTATCTTTTGCTTATTAACCTTAAAATCTGCTAATTCAGCAGATTCTTTAAATATTTCCATTAACAGACCTATACATTCCAAAGGATATTTCAACACTATCAGCAAATCTTCCATAAATGCCCTTAATTATACATTACTTTTTTTTTTTTGCTCTTTATGTCCCTAATTCTCTCACTTTGTCTTATGTCTCTGCTCAGAACTTCAAGAACCAAGATAAACCAAAATGGAGAAAATGAGCATCCTTGTTTTGTTCACCTTTGAATCTCACAGGCCTTTGTTAACTCTCCATCAACCATTTTTGTGCCTTCCATGAAGTATAAATCATGCTTACTCATTTAATAAACTCATCACTCGCAGAACTCTGAATACGAAAGTCCAATTCAAATTATCAAAAGCTTTTTCTGCATTTAGAAAAATCAATGCAGTCTGTTTCTCATTATGTCATTCTAAGTATTCCAAAATATCTAAAACATGTCTAATGTTATCTTTTAGATGTCTTTTAGGTAAAAATACACATTGGTCCTCATGAATAAAGTCCTGAAGAATAATTTTCAGTCTTTTAGCTAAAACCATTGTAAATAACTTGCAATCAAGAATTATATTGGTCTGTAATTTTTTGTCAATGTCAGATCTTCATCTCTTGTGGTATTAATGTTATTTTTTTTCCTTTTCAGCAATCAGGAATCAGTCCATTCTGAAGAATATAACTCATTGTCTGTTGTAAAGACAGTAAAAGTTCATCTTCAAAACATTTATAATAGGAAGCCAACAGGCCATCCAGCCCAGGTACTCCAAATGTCTGAGTGAGAAATCACTCAAATGAATAACACATCCATCACTCAGCTGCACATATAGATACATCTCATATTAGAATTAACTAAAATCCTGCTACTTCAGTGAGGCATAAACTGAAATATTATGTTATTTACTCAGAAATAAACCCCTATGTAAGCTGAAGTATATTTAGGATAACAGATTTTTCAACATTTTCATTCAAATATCATCTAACAATTACATGGATCCAAAAGGGTGATGGAAAAGTGTCCCCCCCCTCTGTTTCTCATTTTTTTCCTCCCTGACCTTATTTGCATCTTTCTTTGAAGTCACCACAAAACTTCATATGTATTTGTGTGCAATTCTCTCCATATATTTGCCTAATGTAGTTGCATATTAACACTTTTATAGAATATACATATTTCCATAACATACACAGTTTTCATTTTTATAACTTGTTTGTGTATGTTACTTTCACTAATATATCCATTTTTTAAACTTTTCCACAAGAATATATCTACCTTTTTCACACTTTTCCCTGACACCCACATTTGTGTACATATCCTTGATTACGGAACTATAAAAGTATACAAAGAAATGTGAATATCCAAGAATATTTTTAATACTCCCAAAATGGTCAAAAACATGTTTGTCCAGAGACCTGAGGAGGGCAATGTTGGGCAGCCAAAAACATCTGCTGTTTAGAACCTATTCTGTGTGAAATTCAAATGTGGTATTTTTGTCCAGAAAACAGCAAAATAGGAAACATTTTTTGTGTGTGATTCCTTAATAATAATAATAATAATAAAATTTATTTATACCCTGCCCCTCTGTTAAAACAATCGGGGCGGCTTACAAAAATTAAAATACAATACAGATAAAATCCCCAAACACCCCCCACCCCACCCTCCCCCATAAAAAAATATTTAACAATTATAAATTAAAACCAACTGATCAAAAAATAACAATTAAAAAAATAAATACAATAAAATACTATAAATGGCCAGTGGACTAAAAGAAGCCAGGATCCCCTGAGGCCGGGATCTAATTAGGAAAGGCCTGCCGAAAGAGATCCGTCTTTAGTGCTTTTTTAAAGCTACTCAGGGTTGTTATCTGACGGATCTCGTTGTGATCCGTCACAATGTTTCTCCTTGTGCAGAAAAGGGGAAAATTTTGAGCATAAAGAAACCATGTGCAACAGCATGTTCTGTACAGAAAATAGCAGTTTCTATGCAGGAAATAATATTCCTGTGCAGAAAATGCTGTTTCCTGTGGAAAATAATGGGTTCCTTTGCAAAGAATACTGCATACAAATTTTGCACGGAATAAACCCTGAACTGCAAATAGTCATTAAAATACTTTCTCACAGTAGAACGAAAATTGCTAGAATTACTTGTTGTTTCCTTTGAAAAGCAAATTTGTTGAGAATTGCATCCGGATATCAAAGTACAACTGCATTTTGGTTCATATGTCATTTTAAGAAGTACAGTCGGTCCTCCATATCCACAAATTCTACATCCACGGATTCCAACACCCATGGCTTGAAAATATTGCCATCCCCCATACACACAAGAATTGCAAAAAGCAAACCTTGCTGTTTGCCATTTTATATAAAGAATGCCAATTTATTGCACAATTATATATAATAGGACTTGATCATCCACAGATTTTGGTACCCATGGGGAGTTCTGGAACTAAATGCCAGTGGATACCAAAGGCCCACTGTATGAATTTGGCAAGTTAATATTGAAATAGAGCCCTAACACAATTCAAACCTATTCCACACTATGTGCAAATTAAGAACACTGTTCTGAAAGTAATAGTAATAGAAATAATTTTCTGCTTTAATTGTAAATTACTATTCAGTTGATTTAGGTTACACTTGAACTTGAGAATATGTTACTTTTTGTTGTACGAAGTACTATATATGCAAAATAAGCAAAATATATTTTCAAATATAACAACTGCTTATACAAGGAACTCCAGTGGTGAAGTTTAATAAAATTAAGGAGATAGCAATGGTACAACACACAGCTCTTAATTCACAGTTTCTTTTTTAGGCACCAGCAGACAACTTGTATTGTCTTGCTGCTGTTTTAGCTACATGTTTTGTTGCTTGTTAAGCATTTTTCTGCTTTTGCACAGCAAGCTACATGCTTTTTTGTCTACTCTCATAAATTACTAGCCACAAGAGCTTCATTTCTCAGGGAACAAAAGAATAGGCTTTGTGTACCCATTCCTAACAGAGCACTGCACGTACTTCATTAAAGATGAGAGCTGCTATTTCAAAAGGCATGGTTTACACTAGTAAAAGAAAGCTACTATTTAAATAATAGTGTTGCCTTCAGAAAAATTATATCAGCAAAAATATTGCTTTCCTTGTTCAAAAGAAACTTCCTGTCATTTGCGTGATAAACTATTTATAACATAAAGCGTGCTCTCGATATATATTTTAACCTTCTGGGCCAGGTGTGGGACTTGCACAGCCCCTCAGTTGCTGTCAAACTGCAACTCTCACTATTGGCTATGTTGGCTAATGACTTGTCTATATGGGGGGGGTATATGAACATATCCGAAAAAGCAGGCATTTGCAACTATGCAACCTGTCTTCACAATCAAAACAGCCCCCCTAAACTCCGCATGACCCCCCTAGCCAAGATGGCAGTCAAGAGTGATTTACTCGCAATTTACTCACGATTTTAAATCTGCTGCCAATTTTTTTAAAGAAAGGTTCCCATGGTGAGCACAAGCAATAGTTCACATTTACAAAAAGAAAGAAAGAAAGAAAGAAAGAAAGAAAGAAAGAAAGAAAAGTATAAGATGGCCATTTTATCAACTTTCTGGACCCTTGCTTAGCTGAAAATCCAACATGGTGGCCACAGGTGCTTTCCCTGTTTGCTAGCCCTGCTCCCCATACTCATCCAGCTAATTTAGTTCCTACCTTTCACCAGAAATATCAAATGTGTAGACTATCCTGTTATTAAAGACTCAGGGCAGAAGCTAATATTTCCACATGCTCCTCTTCTCTGCCCACTGCTGAATTAACTGAATGTAAACTACATTTGTACATTAAACTCCCTTTGAGCTGCAGAAAAAGGGGGGTGGAAGGAGGAGACAGAAACTGGGACATTTTGAGAGAGTGTGAAATTGTGGGATGACAGAGGATTAATTGAGACTGTCTCTGCCAAATGAGGACAATTGGTGGGTATGTAATAAAGCACTCAGACAACTCAGACCTGTCTCAACTTTCTTAATTATATATCGTCCATCTCATTTGTGGTCAGAGACAATTCAGATATCAGAAGAAAATTGCCATTACTGAAGTGCTAGCAAAATCTATCCTAACATATCCTTCAGTTATCTATTGAGTTTTACTCTGAAAGGAATGTGGGTTTTTGTTCCAGTGACTATTCTGGGAAGAATCCTCAAGAATTTAATTTGTACCTAGTGTTTAGTTCCCTGAGTTAACACTGAGCCTCCATGGGACAGGTGGAGAATCAGCAAATTCTCATGGAGATTACTAATTACAACTGACAGTACATTTCACACTTCCTGCTGGCATAACAACCACAAAGAGGATGCAGAGACAGTGTGGAATTGAATTGTATACTACACTGCAGATAATTTTTAATTTTTTTTTTAAAGTTGGATACTTTCCAGAGATTAATAGTGGAGCACTCCATGGATTCAGTTCACAGATATTACCTCTTGTATTCAGAATTTTAAAGAGACATTCAGAGAAAGCAGTACAGTTGATTGGGCAGTAGACATTCAGCATAGGAGTTCCAAGTTCAACTCCGTTCTCAGCCTGGCCATGAAACTCATTGGGTAAGCTAGCTTTGGGCAAATCACTCACTATAACTTACTTCATGGGCTAATTTTGAAAATAAATGAGAGGAACATTACAGCACTATGCATGCTGAAGTGTACTGCAAAATTAGTGAAAAATTAAATTGCTGGCAATTTAATTCAAATACAAGAACCTTGAAGGTGCTTGCAGCATAACCTTCAGGGCAGTATATGCTGAACTCCTGAAATGTAATGCATATATCTGCTCAACTGTGCTTTTATCTAAGGCTGCAGTAACAGACTACAAGGCAAGAAAAGGGCACACACCACTAAAAGCATTAAAGCAATCCTACTGTAAATTTTGGGGGAGCAAGTCTCAGTTATTTTACTGGTTCTTGCACCTAGCCCTTTATAGCAATAGCAATAGCAATAGTACTTCCAGTCCTATACCACTTATCAGTGCCAAAGCACTCCCTAAGTGGTTTATAACACGTTAGCTAATTGTCCCCAACAAGCTGGGTACTCATTTTACCAATCTATGGAAGGCGGAGTGAAGCTTGGAGCCCTCTAGGATCGAACTTGCAATACTGTGGCTTCAGTACTGGCATTTAACCACTGTGCCACCAGGGCTCCTTTTAAAGTAATGATATCATCAAGCAATTTATTTATTGTGTTTTACATCAATGTTCTGTCTTTTTCTTTCTTGGCTGAAACCCTAGGTGGTCTAAAGAAAACATAAAGCACCATGAAATAACTTAATAAATGCACTAGAGTGTAGCAACATACACAAATAGCTCCACATATAGCATATGTACACACACACACACATGAAATCAGAAGTAAATAATTGAACCATCAGTTACCAGGATTTTAGGTTTATCACATAACCCTGGTAATGTGGCCCTGCTTACAGAGACACCTCCATAAATAGGGCAAACACCAAAGAAGACATATCCTACAAAGAATTCTTTAGAACACAGAACTTTGGATGGCCCATTGTTTCAGACCAAGTTACAGGTCTGACTGAAATGTTCAGGCTCTGATACTGATGCAAAAGCAACAGGAGAAAACAAGTGGGTCTTTCCACAAATATCTTACTGACAATGTTAAATGTGTGATTTTTCTACCAGATGTGGAAAAGCAGGATCAATTTTCAGATACCGAATGTCGATTTGAATAATTAATCTAGTGCTTTCAGATTAAATAGACTTTAGGAGGGAAAGAAAAAGGCTCACTCATCAATACCAACTCTGTACCACCATCAGATACACCTGGAATGGAGAAGGCATTTAGTTATCAAACCTATCAGCTGACACCTAAGGAAACCAATTAATATCATTTGAAGATAAGCATGGCCCCCTCTTCTCCTACATAAAATCTGAATAGAATGCCCCCTGAGCTTGAACAATCAAGATGCAAGATTTACACATTCCCACATTCCCTCTTTTTGGCCAATAATTTTGATATGTTCAGATCCCAACAGAATTGTTCTCAGATCTTGGCTCTGTACAGACATTTGATCAAGATGCATTTTAACCAACAATCCAATTTATATTCAAATATCTCTATACAAGAGCCAATGTAGCATAGTGGTTTGGATGTTGGACTAGGACTCTGGAGACCTGGGGGTCAGTTCCATGACAGGAAAAAGTTCGCAAGATTCCGGATAAACGTTCTTTCGCATCAGGAGCGCATAAATCACATGACTTCTGGCATATTCGGAAGATGTAGCCAGATGTAGCCACTTTCGGTTTTCCTTAGTTCACACAG
This sequence comes from Gambelia wislizenii, assembly GCA_030847615.1. NCBI lineage: Eukaryota > Metazoa > Chordata > Lepidosauria > Squamata > Crotaphytidae > Gambelia > Gambelia wislizenii. The sequence continues at coordinate 312,216,412 of JAUMIR010000002.1, read as the reverse complement.
GTAAAGGTGGGGGGGGATTGCCTCCAGATGATTAAAGCCAGGCAGGAGGCAGGGAGGGAGCAAGGAGGGGGTCATGGAGACCATAAATAATGAGAGGAAAGAAAAGGACAAACAAACAAGACATCGAAAGAACGATCTGTCAACCCCCCTGTCATCCCCAGCCCCGAAAGGCTTCTATAAAGAAAGGAGTGAATGAAAGCACGAAGAAGCAAAAGCATGGTGGAGCGATCTCCTTCTCTTCCCTTCACGTATGCACACACAAACACACACCACAGAAGCCAGGGGCTAGCCTCATTCCTGATTGTTTTCCCTGCCTCCGAAGCCTTGAATAAAGGTAAGTGAATGGAAGGACAAACCAACAAAAGGACGAACATGCGATCGGCTGTTTCCCCGCACACATGAATGTACACACACACACACACCAGTGAAGCAGGGGCTTGTCCCAATCATCTTCCCAACCCCCAAAGCCTTCCTTTGAAACAGACAGGAAGGGCTCAGAGCAGATTTTCCAAAGTGGGCTGCAAGCAGAAGGAGGGTGAATTTCTTCTCTCCAACCCCTCAGTCTATTCGGATAAAGCAGAATTGTCACTCCAACCAATCAGGATTCAGCTCTGCTCACAGTAATTCGAAAAGGTTGATGCCAGTTTACATGATGGTTAGTTCCCATGACAAATTATGCACATTTTTGTGAACTTAATCAAAAAAGTCTGGAAAACTAGCGAAAGCTGATACTGCGCAACTTATGGGTTTTTTGCACCCCCTCCTGAAAAGGGCGCTGTTGCTTCGAAATGCATGGGAACTATCAGGCTTCTTGTCACATTCTTTGAGGATTTATTTTGCCATGTAAATGGCCCCCAGGGTTCAAATCCTCACATAGCCATGGAAACCCACTGGCTGACCTTGGGCATGTAACACTCTCTCAGCCTCAGAGCAAGACAACAGCAGCGCCCCCCAAAAAACATACCTTGCCAGAAAAAAAAAACCACATGATAGGTTCACCTTAGGTGAGAAACGAGTTGAAAGCACACAACAACAACAACAAGAACAACAACAAACCATGTGAAAGAGTAAAAGGAGGAAGGGAAGATCATTATTAATAGGACCAATGGCTCACATAATTACATAGAACTGGCAACAGGCCTTCCATCAGCTGTAGATTGCCCCTATTTAACTGGCAGCTGTGATATTACCAAGGCCCTGCTCTTTTCAAGAGGCTTCTTGAGTACAAAGTGCCAATTACATAGGCTGAACTCTTCCGGATCTGTCAGGTATTCTAGAGAGTTTCACAATTTTATTACGCACTTTTCTCCTCAAATGCCCTTAGATATAGGGAAAAGCCATCTAATCTATGTGTCTCAAAGGTGTATATGTGCATTGGGAAATTGTGGGTAAAATGGATTGATGAGGCAAAGCACTTCATTTGGAGACATGGAACACTGTAGAAAGCTTTCCAGCTATAGTCCTTAGCTCCAGTGCATTAAAAACGTCAAGAGAGATGTGCCCAGAAATGGAGTAATCCCTCATAGCTTTTAGAGTACTCATGGAAGCATTGGAGTTTGATTTAGCACTCACAGCAAGAGTTTTAATTATGCCAAGTAGCTCACAAGCACAGGTATGCCACTGATGATCTAAGAGATGAAAAGACAAGCTAGATCTCACATTATCTTCTAACCAGCCAAAAATAAAGCCAGAAATACAAATATAAATCCATTTTCTCTTTCTACTCAATCTGCTACACAGGCTTTCCAGTTCCACACACTTCAAATATTTGGTTGATTAAGGTCAGTGCTTGAGCTCAGCAAGTGCCCACATAAGCAAGTGTTCCTCAGAACATTTAGAACTATGTGAGATTGCCACACCTAAACAGAGATCCTACAAATATGGAGTGTGACATTTTTTTCTGTCACATTTTAAAATCATTGTTGGCTACATCTGAAACAAAAACCATTTACATTATGCCCAGAGTACATTCCTAGGATGTACTGTGTAAAGCAAATTTGGACAGTGATTAAATCCTAATTAGACATTTTTCCATCCTGGAACTGGATCAATAGAAAAATGTTTTCGAAAAACAGGAATGACTTGCGATCCACTGAAAGGTAAGTGCCATCCTTCAAACACTTTCGTTAAGCCATCTTTGTGTCCATAATGAAAAGCATTGCAGATCACACCATATTAAACATGCATCTTGTTGAGGATGGTGCAAAAAGGCACAGCTCCATGATACCTAGGCCCACAAGCAGATGAAAGGCTATCCCTCCCTCCCAACTGCCACTACCCTGGCCTCAGAGGGAGAGACAGGCACCACAGCTAGGCCCAGAAACAGATAAAAAAATAGGCAGTATCTGCTGGACTTAATCCCCTCCCTGACAGCCATTTCCCTTTCCTTGTGTGTCCTGTCTTATTTAGACTGCAAACTCCAGAGCAGGGAACTGTCAAATTAACAATCTGTCAGCCACTCTGAGAGCCTTGTGCCTGAAGAGTGGGGTATAAATAAAATTAAAAAATCAAATCAAATCAAAAACAACAAAGATTTTTGGGCTCCTGAGACATTAAAAAACAATAACCAAAATTATTCTCTAACTCAAAAAAAAAAAAAGAAGAAAGGCACTTGATAAATGTGAGCATGATTTGAGTAGCTTGGTTAATTTGTCATCCTTTCAGGATAAGGTTTAAACATTTATGGAGCTGATGGGGAATAGATAATAAATAGCCTCCATATACATAACATACCTATTTAAGCTTTCCCCCTTATTTTTTTTAAAAAAAGGTATCTCTGAAGTGCAGCTTCAGAATCCACCCTTAAGCTGCCACTGAAAAATGAAAGCCTTGAACAAAAAACAGGCTGTTAGATAGCAGAGCTTTATTTTCATCCCTAAATTCCTTGTAAGATGAGACATTTATCACATGTTTACATCAAGGCACTACAAGTTCTGAAAATAAAGCCTCTGCCCCAAGTGAAGGGAATGAAAGTGCTAAGCAACAAACAAAAAAAGAACCTCATGAATTTCTATGGACTGGCATCTGAGACAACTTTGTTCTCAATTGTTTATATCATTTCAGAAGCATGTAAATGATTGTTTGCACAAGCAGATGACTGCAGGTAAAATTGTTGAAAAGATTTAAAACTCTTTTAAGTTTTGGTCCTACTCAATGAACATGGCTTATGTGAGTATAGTATTGTTATCTTTTTGTACTACTTTTAGCATTGGTTCAAAGTTTTCCAAAGACACAGTAGCCAAAGTCTTTGTGAGCTTACCATCTAGCAAAGTGATTTCGGTCCCCTTCATTCAAGCTGAGACGTGTGTCACAAGAGTCACATAAAGCACAATTCTGTGTTTGGAAATGTTATCCTCCAGAATTTCCTGTTAGGAAACAAATACATCTTATTAATTCATACACAGCAGAAGTAACACACATGCGCGCACACACACACAATTATAATCTGAGAGAATAATATCACAATCTAAAAACTAAAAGGTGCAGCCATAAAAGATGCATCAGTACTCTCCAATAACTGCAGACTCCTTGGAGCAAGGGCTTGTTCTCTTATACTCATTTATATATACACACACACACAATTTCTAATGTTTGGGAATTCTGGAACAAGGCATCAAAAGATTAACAAAGTAGAACAAGATATCATAGAAGAAGGCAACTCCTAAAATATTCTGCTACCAGGTCTTTCAATACATTTGGATAATCTAATTATCTAAAACACTAATTCCCAAACTTTGGCTTTCCAGGTGTTTTTTACTTCATCTCCCAGAAGCCTTAGCCACCTTGGCCAACCATCAACAATTCTGGGACGTGAAGTCCTCAACATCTGGGGGACCAAAGTTTGGGAAACACTGACTAAAATTTCTCAGAGTCCCCCCCACCGAAGATAATAGATAATCTTTTATCAAGAGAAAAATGTATTTCTGTTCACATGACTGGTCTGCTCAGAAGATTGTAACGTCTGTGTAACAAACTCATGCAAGTCACCCTTTCAGGAACCAGAAAAAACATGAAATAGGGGGTAAAAACTTGCATAAGTTTGAAGTTCTGATATTACATTGATCATGCAAGTGGAACATGCGAATGTGTCCATGCTCCTGCAGAAATGTGTTGCTGTACTATGATAGAGAAGTGCACTAGATTGGTAGTTTTTTTAAAATATATTTTTATTAATTTTATAATCATACATTATAATATCCAATCAATACTTATTTAGTATAACACATAAAATTACCATAAACATCACAATTTTTCTATTAACTAATTTCAAAAGTTAACTTAAATTCTTTACTATAATTCTTTTCATGAATATTACTTCCCCTACCCCCCCACACCTCAGTGCTCCCCTTCACCGGAGCCATTATCCCTTACCTAATCTTTCCAGAATCTCATTTCTTCTCGTGGAGGTAACCTCCCATCTTTTGTCTGTAATACTTTTTTAACAAATACTTTCCAAATTTTATCAAAATCACTTTCTTTCCAACTTCCTCTTCTTACTTTAATTCTACATGTTAACTTATCATTTATTGCCATTTTCCAAACTTCCTTATACCACTCCTCCACTTGTACATTTATTTGCATTTTCCAATGTCTTGCTATAATTAATCTTACTGCCTTTAATAAATTTGTTATTAAATCCTTTTCTGCTTGGTTCCCATTCTCTCCATTATAAATTGACATCAATGCTATGCTCAGTTTCCTTTCTATATTTCTATTCAGAATATTCTCTATTTCTATAAAAACCATTTCCCAAAACTGCTGTACAAATTTACAATTCCACCACATATGCATATATGTACCTATTTCTTGACAACCTCTCCAACAATATTTAGAATTATTCTTGTCTATATTATGCAGTCTTGGTGGTGTGAAGTACCATCTCCATATTATTTTATAGTAATTTTCTTTTATCCGTATCAACATATTTTTTAGATGTCTTTGTTTCCAAATCTTATCCCATTCATGATCTCCAATTTTTTGTTTCAAATCTTCCTCCCATATTCTCCTTAAATATTCCCTTTTATCTTTTTTATCTTTATTTTTTATCAATATTTTATATAATTCACTTGTAATACCTTTCAAACTTTCATTATCATCCCTCTTTTCACCTTTTTTCACCAAATTTTCACATTTTGTAAATTCTCTTGTTTCTTTAGTTTAATGATTGGTAGTTTAACGATGCTCCAGAAGTGGCAAAGGGCAGTGTCATCTACTGCACTTAAGGGTGGCAGGTGAACTGAGGGAGTGAAGAGCAGGTTATGTGGCACACTCTGCCTCCCTTACAACTTTTGTCCCATTGTCTCCTCCTAGCATCTGCTGCTAAAAGAATTTCCTCATTGGTAGAGCTGGCCCTGTGTCAACACAATGTGTCTCACAAGTTTCTCACAAGGATAAGCATTGAAGACTGCCACAGAAAGATTTTTAGTGTAGATTATATTTACATTGTAGGAATGCAGAGAATATAAATAGCATTTCATATTCTTGGCAAGGGAGGCTGACTTAGTATGAGATCAGCCCCCCTGAGAGTTCTCACTGTTAGCGAGAGAATGAAACAAGAATGCTTTGTTTTTCATTAAAGCCTCCATATTTTATACAAAAATGTTCCTGCATGAAATTATTGTGCCCCCCATGAATCAACACACACCACCCATGTGTGCGTGCAGATGCGAGAACAGAGTGACTGGCTGATTGATGAGAAAGTTGATGGATGAAAAGGTCTGCTGAAGAAGATTGCAGTTTTTCATAATGAACTATTGCACATCTTCTAGTTTTGTGCAATCTCACAATTTGTTCTAAACTTGTTTTCTTGCTGAAAAGGGGCAATAAATATCTCACTTTCTCAAAGGCAATGAGAAAATAGAAAATCCCATCCTCACATGTGAAAATGAGACAAGCAAGCATTACTCTCTCTAGCTGTTAGGAAAATTGGAAAACTACCCATAAAAACTTCAAGATAACCATGTACAGTGGGCCCTCTGTATCCACAGGTTCAACATTCACAGATTTGAGCATTCAAAGATGATCACAGCATACCTAGTATGGTAGTTACCATACCTAAAATGGCAATGCTGCAGCCTTAAAGTGGCAATGCCCATACCTCAAATGGTGCTGCATATTAGTTTCTGGGCACAGTACAAGGTGTTGGTTATGACCTTTAAAGCCCTTCATGGCTTGGGTCCAACTTATCTCCAGGACCGCCTCCTTCCGCACAACCCTCCCCTCGCACTTCAGTCTTCTGGGAGGAATCTTTTACAACCTATGAAAACAATGCTGTCGGTGACCTCCTCAAGGGCCTTCTCTGCTGCCTCTTCCAGATTATGGAATGGCCTGCCAGATGAGATCCGTCTTATTATCACCTTAGACAGCTTTAAAAAAGCTGTCAAGATGGATCTTTTCCGGAAGGCTTTTCCTGAATAACTATCCCGGTCGAAGACTCAGCTGTCCTTTCCCTCTGAGCTGCAATTGGATTTTTTTTTAATTATTGTATGTTTTAATATTTTTTTCTAATTTAATATATTTTAATTATTGTATGTTTTTAATCTTTTATAATTTAATATTATTTTAAGGAGTGGGTGGGCTAGGATATTGTAATTATGGAGTTTTTATGTTGTAAGCCACCCCAATTGCATTGCAGAAAGGCAGGATAGAAATAATTTATTATTATTATTATTATTATTACCTAAAATGGTACTTGAAATGGCCACTCCCATTGATTAATATAGGGCTCTACCATGTGTGGTTTTTGCTATCCAGAGGGGATTTCAGAACCAAATCCCATGGATATGGAGGGCCTGCAGGGGAAAAAAAAGATAAATAAATAAAATCCCTGGAGAAAAGATGAAATAAAATAATTATTATGATTTACATAGACAAATCAGGTTCTCTAGATTTTCCTTGTTTTTTTTCCAGGCTGTGAGGCTGTGTTCTGGAACAGTTTCTTTCTGACGTTTCGCCTGCATCTGTGGCTGGCATCTTCGGAGAATGGACGGGTAGGAATGTGTGTGGGATTTATATATTGTGAACCCCTGTTGGGGAGGATATGTAAATTTGTGTAATTGAATGGTGAGAGTCTAGGTATAGAAATGCAAGAATGATTAGTGTCTGTTTGGCTAATGGTTGGTTGATGGGCCATTATCTGCTAGAAATCCTCCTGTCCCTGGGTGGAATTCCTTTGTAAGTGTGGAGTTTTGATGCTATTGCTTTTTCAAAATTGGAAGCCAGATTTTGTTTACTTTTAGGGTTCTTCTTTCCTGTTGAAGTTGTCCAGGTGTTTGTGGATTTCAATAGCTTCTCTGTGCATTCTGACATGATAGTTGTTGGCCTGGTCCACAATTTCTGTTTTTTTAAAAGAACATTTTGTGTCCAGGTTGGTTTATAATGTGTTCTGCTACTGCTGATTTTTCTGGATAGACCAGTCTGCAGTGTCTCTCATGTTCCTTGATTTGTGTTTGCACACTGCATTTAGTGGTCCCTATGTAAACTTGTCCGCAGCTGCATGGTATGCAGTAAACTCCTGCAGCTGTGAGAGGGTCTCTTTTATCCTTCGCTGAGCATAGCATTTCTTGGATTTTCTTGGTTGGTCTGTATATTGTTTGGAGGTTGTGTTTCCTCATCAGTTTCCCTATTCTGTCTGTGACTCCTTTGATGTATGGTAAAAATACCTTCCCTTTGGGTGGCTGTTTTTCTTCTTCATTCCTGTGGGTTTTTTTTCTGGGTCTGGCTGTTCTTGTGATGTCTGATCTGGAGTAACCATTAGCCTGTAGGGCCCAGTTTAGGTGCCTGAGTTCATCCTCGAGGTAGTGGGGTTCGCAGATCCTTTTTGCACAGTCTACCAATGTTTTTATTGTGCTTCTTTTTTGTCCTGGGTGATGACTGGAGTTCTTGTGTAGGTACCTGTCCATGTGTGTGGGTTTTCTGTATACCTTGTGGCCTAACCGTTGGTTGGGTTTGTGGATGACTAGGACATCCAAGAATGGCAGTGTTCCTTCCTTTTCTTTTTCCATCATAAATTGGATATTTGGGTGGATGCTGTTCAGGTGGTTCAGGAATGAGACCGAATCTTCTTCTCCGTGGTTCCAAATGGCGAAAATATCAATATACAGACCAACCAAGAAAATTGGGTGCCAAATAATACAAAAATTAGGCATTTTTCTGCAAAGTGCATCTCCCTTCTCTTGTACTTGCATCTCTTTCATCATATTCTTCTCTTTAAAATGTAATACAGTTGTCCATCCATATCCATGGATTTGGTGTCCACAGATTTAAGTATTCATGGCTTGAAAATATCCTTAAAAAAATAATTCAAAAAGCAAACATTGATTTTGCCTTCTTATATAAGGGGCACCATTTTGCTATGTAATTGCATATAATGGGACTTGAGTATTCACGGATTTTGTATCCATGGGGGGGTCCTGGAACCAAACCCCAGCGAATATGAAGGGACAAATGTACAAAAATTTCCACAGGCACATATGTAATTGTCCCCACACATTTCAAGGGCAGAGGATATTTCCCTCCTGGTGACAGTTTCTGTTGAGATAGGGGAATATGGAATCATGAAGATGCTCTACCCCCAGAATGGGAAAAATCTAGTGCCCAGATTCCATGGTAGATTTTGCCAACATTTCTATATACTAGGGACATAAATCCTCAATTATTTTATCCTCACCTATGAGAAGAAATTATTAAAGTAGTTTTCTTCCTGCTGTGGGAGAAAATAAATATTTCCCTGTAATATTCTCTCTATTTTCAAACATCCCAAAGTACTGAGGAGGAATTATTCTGTAGATAAGAACACTATTATTTTGTGTATGAAAAACAAAATCAAGAACAACCGTTTTCTGCACAGAAAACAGATTTTCTCATGTTCTCATGTTCTATGCAGAAAACACCTTTGCTGTGCAAAAAAATATATATGTCTTTTTCTGTGTAGGGTATTTCCTTTGCAATACTTTGAGATATTAGATACCAAGAAAAAACTGCAGAATTCTTGATGGTCTATTATTCTTTTTGACAAGGTTTCCCAAATGTCAGGAAAGCCACTTTTTGACTTAATGAATAATTATGAATACTCCTTCCATCCCTGCTAAATACAATAGGTTCCTTTCTTTCCCCAGAACTGTTGAATCTGACCAGAGATGTGCAAGAATTTTGTTCATCTTGTTTGGATAGGAACATACTGCAATTCACAATTTTCCTCATTAATAAAATGGAAAGGACTTAATTATTTAAAAGTAAAGGAAAAGTAAAACTGATATATTGTATGCCTAGTAAAAATTGAACAAGGGCTTTTAAAATAATAAATTCAACAAAAAGGCACCAGTCTTATAATTTTCACATAATATGGTGCTTTTCAGCTAGTTCCATCTTATTCAGTTTTTGTTAGCTTGCTTCTACTTCTGAGTAAATTTTTCCCCACATCAGAACATTCCCTTTTTACTGCCACTAACATGCAAATTTCGTAACTGGATTTCACAGCGTTCTCCCACCTCCATCCCATTAATTAAGGTATCATTAATTAGAATCATGTCTCTGAATGCATTGACCATAGCTATAGTCAACAATCATTCATTTTGAGAATCTTTCATCCTAGTGTGTATTCTATAGGGATGGGGGAGACCTTGGAATATAGAAATTGTACTAACTATAATTGCCATCCATTAGCTTCTCTGTTTCAGCGACCTAAAGCTTTTGTATCTGACTGCACAGCTCCTCATTAAGCATCTCTCTCTCTTCAGTATATGCAAATAGAAGACAATTTCACTCCCTCATAAGCCAGTTAATTTATAGGAGGAATAATAAATATAGTCATCACAGAAGAGCACATATATTAGTGGTCTTCATTGGTATGTATCTACAGATAATTAAAAAAACTAAAAATCAAGGCAACCCCCCCCGACCCCTGAAGTAGAAGAGTCAGTAAAATTACTAAAAGGGTGACAATACCCAACTGAAAAGTATGCAAATGCTAAAAATAAAATATTATAATAATAGTAAATAATAAAAACTCAAGGCCAGACGCGTTTCGACAACAGTCTTCCTCAGTGGCCTTCTAGTGGGGTATTTTTACCCTTTCAGAAATTCAATTTTATTGGATTCTCTGTTCCAGGGTTTAGTTATCCTTTTATTTCTTCATATTGTTGCTTTTTTATAATTGGAAGTGGGATTGGTTTATCCTGGTTATTTTTTGGCAGAACCCTTCAGTTTGGTTTTTTGATCATATGTCTTGGGTGTTCTGGCTGTAGGGGCTTTTGTTGGTTTGCTTCATTGGTATGTGACTGTAAGCTTGTTTTGCTTTGTCCTTGTTCAATTAATTACCAGTGGCCACTTTGCCAACTGTGCCCGTGCTGAATATAGCTTGCCTCCTAACATAATGTTGTCAGTGGGTTTATTTCAGGGATGTGTAGAACCTCCTGAGAAACCTTGCTAGTGTTAGCAAAGCTATATTTTCACCCTTGAAATGCCTCACATTCATACCAAGCACAATCATCCTTGATCTAGGACTTTATCCTGGATAAGCATGATGACCTGGCCTGTATTACAGAGACCTGGCAGGATGAAGTGGAGGGGGGGTGTTAACCAGTGCTGCAGACTCAAGTAGGCCTTGAGTCAGACTCAAGTCATTTCAATGACTTGACTTGGACTTGACTCTTCCATAAATCAAGCACTGACTCAACTCGACTTAAGACTTGTATATTTTTAGCTACTGACTTGCTAGCCTTGGAGGAGGAGGAGACTTCTAAAGTATTTTCTAGCAGCAGGCAACACTCACCCCAAGAGCCTGGGAAGCACTTCTTTGAAGGGAACACAGCAACAGGCTTGAGGTGGAAGGATCCTCTAAAGCTTGCTTTTTTTCTAAGCAGCAGGCAAGGTCTGCTTGGCAGCCTTGCAGGAAGTGTTTCTCACAGGCTGCCAAGCAGACCCCAACCCCTGCCTCAAGCCCAAACTCTAGTTTAGTTTTCCCCTTTTGCTCTCATATCCCTCCTGCTTCTTCCTCAACCCAAATGAAGTTAGTGTCTCTGCAACCAGCATGCAACCTTGCATACTTCTTCTTGCCCTTTCTTTTGTCTCACCGTTTTGAATAATTTTTGACCAATCTTTAACATTCCATTTTTGGAGAAAGGGCTGGAGCATGTGCTAGCCTCCCAGCTCCAGGGGTTTCTGGATGAGGCAGATTATCTAGATTAATTTCAATCTGGCTTCAACCCTAGTTATGAAATGGAGACAGCTTTGGTCACCTTGGTGGATGACTTACACAGGGAACCGGATAGGGACAGTGTGTCCCTGTTGGTTCTGCTGGACCTCCCAGCAGCTTTCGATATAATTGGCCATGGTATCCTTTTGGGCTGACTCTGGAATGGGACTTGGGGGCATTGTTATGCAGTGGTTTTGGTGTTTCCCGGAGGGGTGAACTCAGAAGGTAATGCTTGGGGACTCCTGTTCAAATGCCATGGCTGTTGACCTATGGGGTCCCTCAGGTTCTGTTTTGTCCTTCGTGCTGTTTACCATTTACATGAAACTGCTGAGGGGGTCATCTGGAGATTTGGAGTTTGGTATCACCAATATGCTGATGACACCCAACTCTATCTCTCCATTCCATCTGATTCCAAGGAAGCTTTCTCAGTACTGAACCAATGCCTGTTGTCAGTAATGGACTGGATGAGGGCAAACAAATTGAAATTTAATCTAGACAACACATAGGTACGCCTGGTCAGTCAAAAGGCAAATCAGGGAAAGGGACTCCAACTCTTTGGATGGGGTTACATTCCCCCTAAAATCTCAGACTCATATCTTGGGTGTTCTCCTGGACTCAACTCTGAGCCTGGAGGCCCACATTTCAACAATGGCCAGGAGTTCATTTGCACAGCTAAAATTACCATGCCAGCTGTGCCTATTCTTTGAGATGTCAGATCTGGCTACGTTGACACATACCTTGATTACATCCCGTTTGACCTACTGTAATGTACTCTAAGTGGGACTGCTTTTGGAAACTGTTCAGAAAATTTAGGGGGTCCAAAATGCTGTGGCCAGAATGCTGACTAAGGCCAGTTATAGTGAGCATATAACTTTACTGCCTACTGGTTCATTTCCAGGCATAATTCAAAGTGCAGGTCATGACCTATAAAGTCCTATACAGTTTAGGCCCAGATTATCTGAAAGACTATATCTTCCCATATGAACCTGTCAGAGTTTTAAGATCTACAGAGGAAGTCCTTCTCTTAGTCCCACCACCATCACAGGCTTGCTTGGGGGGCCCCTCGAAAGACAGCCTTCTTGGTAGCCTTCTCAGTTCCTTTCTTAATCCATCATTTTCCCATATACTACTTTACATTTCCTATTAGGTTAATCAATTTTAGAGGGGAAGTCTGAGGGAGGGAATCAGATGTTTAAAATGTTATATACAAGGCTAATCTCCTTTAAACATAAAACCTAGGGCTGGAATACTCTGAAGGCACAAGATCCTGGCCTGGTTGGTACTTGTTTGAGGACTGCAAGGGAATACCAGTGTTTTTAGGCAAAGGGTGTCAGTGCCAAACTGCCTCTGGCTATTTCCTGCCTAAGAAAACCTAATGACATTCATGGTTCACCAGGTGATACGTAAACAGGTGACTTGAAGGCACGTCTGCACACAAGCACACATATACACATGAAACATGATCATCCAGTCTCCAGTGGCACAACTTTGTAATTTCTTTAAGCACATTTACATCTCATTTCCCTAAACTGATTCACACCATCATCACCTTTTCTTTGATCAAAGTTTCCTGTTAGCCAGGTGAGAAAACAAGTTTACCATGCATGACATTGTGTACAGCTGGTAGCCTCATTTCCAGTTTCTATCCCTGACTGAGCCCAAATTTGATTCATTTTTTTCCAGTTTCCTAGACTGCTGCATATTGATTACAACTCATGGCACGAAGACAAACTTTAAGAGAATGCTCCTGATCAGTTAGGACCCCAATAACATTTGTAGTATTTCAGTGGTGGGGAGCAGGAAAGAAAAATTGAGATTGGCTAGCAGCCAAATGATATTCAGGGACGTCCTCACTCAGGCGAAAATGGATTTGCCTTCTCCCCACTGGAAAAATAGAAAACCAGGGTCAGATTTAGGTCTGCTTCTTTCCCAGATGAAACTGGAGATCTGACCATGGTGCTGAAATTCACTGTATAATATCAATTTATAGAAAGCCCAGTTCAACTGAGCACATACAGGCTCAAAGTATTATGTGCATGTATATGGGAAAGGGAAGGGAGAGAGAAGAGAACAGACGGCATCTATTCTGTGGGAAAACAGGTCACGTTTCTCCTAGAAGTGCTCTAAGTTTCCAATGAACAAATAGCCTCAGCCATGCCACTCAATTAACTCTTTTTGCTTGTTATGAGGTCAGTAGAATGCATGAACATTAGTAGTTTAGGACACATTTCCCAGTTCATTTGACTTGATTTATATTTCTGTAACATCTGTTGACTGCTCCTGAGAATGCTTCATGTAGGAATAAGTCTAATTTACTTCAGTAAAACTTGTTTCAATGGCACTAGAGTCAATGTAGTCTGTTAGAGAAAAAATGCCTCTAGATAACTTAATGCACATTTAAAACCAAAGTTTCATCATTGGTCTGTTGAATTCATTACTATGAGTAATTAAAAACCTGAAAAGCAATACACGCAAAATATCCAGATAGTTTTTTGATCTGGAAAGATTTTTTGCCTGTCAGATGATCAAACACACCTTCTTTACCAGACCAGACATTTTCAAACTGTTTGCCTTCACAGCTGATTCTCAAATTAGCTTGTCCACCTAGATACTAACTTTCTACCACACATACCATTATCCACTGCAAAACATTCCCTATGGTGTGGACAAGATTCCTATGCACCCACAATTTACATGGAACACTAAAAAGACATTTGGGATCTCACCACCATTTAACAGGAAGGGGAACACATCTCTACAACATACCTCTGGAGCTTCATATTGCAACATTATTTCATTATTCTCTAGCAGGATCAGATTTATTCTAAAGTTAATGGGCTTTAATTACCTATTCAATCCTGCCCTAAACACTGCATTACAACAGGGTAGTGCACAGTAGTATATTGTTGCTTGGATTATCCATTTTCCCTTTAAAAGCTGTTGTAAGAGTTGCACCCAAACTCAGAGGAAACGAGGAAGCCTGGAGGCACAGCAGATGATATCTTGTCTCTGCTAATCAAAAAGATGTTGCATTGACCCTGTATGCCCAGGTTCCACTAAACCAGTGCATGAGCAAGCCGTTTACGTGGGAAGCCTGACTTTCTCTGTGACGAATCTATGATAAGCAAACAGAGACTGAAAGCCACTGATGCAGACTGCAGCAAGCTAGAACAGGGAACAGAACACTAACCTCTACCAAGTCACACTTCCATTGTTGTGTTGTCAGTATCAGAACACAGGGCTACAGAGAGCTGACTAAGAAAAAAGCCTCTTACATATTTACCTGCTGCTAAGCATATTTTAAAAGTCCTTCTTACACATCTGGAATGTGTCAAATGAATTCTGATGCTATATGAATTGTAATTCCCTCAGATGCCAGGAACAGGGGTTCTCTGAAATTCAGATATTACAATGCTGGCATATCATTAAATAGGTTAGACAGGCTTGTTGATCTCCCCAAAGTATAAAACTCTTCAGACCCAGCTGCCTGAAAGCCAATTAGCAAAGATGTTGTTCTTTGTGTTCTGGGAACGAAGGCTATGATCTGAAAAGCAGTCATATAAATATTAATATATCCTACTAGCTGTTCTGACATTTCACCCGTCTGAAACAATAGTCCTGACATCTTATGCAACGGAAGTCCTTTTAAGTCCCAAGTTCAGTTGATAGATTAGGTACAGGTCATAAACTGAGTTGACAAGGAAAATCTATTAGCATTCTTAACTTTGAAACATACTTAAATGTAGAAAGAAATCTAGACAAGTTTGGAATGGAGCTTGCCCACATTATAATTTGCAAAATAGTACAACACATGCATATAATCAAAGGACTAACTTAGGGTAGGCTTTATGAATCTAAACATTTCTGGCCTACAACTCATATCAGCCCTAACCAGCATAGTCAGTGAGGAAGGAGTGTGGAAGTTGTAGTTCAAATATATCTGGAGGTCCACAGTTGTCCATCCCTGGGCTAAATCCAATGTTAGGGGGGCCCCTTTCTCTTTCTATCAGTTTTCCCTAATAGACATACACTTTTTGCAAACACTTTCCTTGTGGCATGTATGTTCTTGGACAACATGACTGAGATTCTGTATCACAATGGCTGACACAGGATCAGCTGGGCATCCCCTTCCACTCCCAGTGAAATGGATCTTTCCCATCTCAGAGCACACCCCACTGCTAAATGATGATTAGAAGAGGGTGGAAGTGCCTAAGCAGTATCTTGCCAAGTTTCTAAAGTTAAAAAAAAAGAAGAAACATTGTCCTTCCAGATCTCCAGAAGGCACACTAGATGTACTCTTATGTACACTGAAGATCTGGGAGTAAGATGTCTGTTCTTTTCTCCATGTACACAGATCAGCAGTACATGTCATAGACCTTTGGCAATTACTAATAGTTTGTAAAACTTATGCCCTGTTTTATTCTGGCATGAAATGTTGAACAACAATTTCTTATTGGAAGAATGCCAAAGATTTCCTGGCACCTAAGGGACAGGTGTGGTTCTCAAGAAATTGCTAAACTGCAACTACCATCAGTCCTAGCTAAGACAGCCAATTGTGAAAAATCATGGGATGTGCAGTCTTGCAACGTCTGAAGGGCCACAGGTTGCCCATAATTGCTACTCTAGAGGAAAGTGGAAGATAATATATTCTTTTTTTTTACTTTTTATTTTCTACCTATACTTCTATCAAGGGGAACAGAAAAAAACTTTCCTCACAAAGAAAGTAGTTCAAAAATCAGGACAGCCATGCTACTTTGTATTATCCACTTCCATTTTGTCTCATCACCCTACAGTCACTTCTGCAGTAATTTCAGTCAATAAGGAAAGCTTTTCAGTGTGCCTATAGAGTGTTACTTCAGCCTGGTAGCATCCTGTAATAAGGATGCTTTTAGTGCAGGCTTCAAAGAATTTTACCACTCCCACTGCCAGCAGCAATTGGCCACTTTCCTGAAATTGGCCTATAGGAAGAAAAGAATGAAAGGAACTTGGGAGTGGGGGAAATCATACAGGAAGAATAATGAGGGGAGGTCCTTAATCATTCATGGCTGCCATAGTCTTTTCACAGAGACACAATATCCAAATTTCTACGATGTGGTACTTAATAATAAAATACATTTGAGGGAATACAATCTTTTGCTATAACCTTCTGTCTATTTAAGACTTATTTACCTGTAGTTAAGTATTTTCACTGTAAAACATTTAGTCTTGACCAAGATCATCCCTAACATTAGGTAAAATGAGACCACTGTCTTCAGACAGGTTTGGGGTGTCCCCAAAAGGAGAGCAAACTATTTAATATTTCATTTCCAAAATCCATAATGGGCCAGCCAAAAAAGACACAAAATATTTTCAAGTTCTCAAGATCTCTAGAGACCTCTTTGTCAGGCAGCATGTTGCAAAAAACCAGGCAGGGAGGATAGAAAAGTGGAGGGAGAGGTTCACTCAGGTTATCTTACACCATCATACAGCATTAAAAAACTCTGCCCCCTGCCACAACCCTCTACTTGTTCTACCCCCTGCCAACCCTCCTCTGTTTGTTCTTACCCCTTCCACCCCCTCTATTTGTTCTACCCCCTTCCACCCTCCCTCTACTTGTTCTGCCCCCTGCCACCCCTCCTCCATTTGTTCTGCCCCCTGCCACCCCTCCTGTTTGTTCTTCCCCCCTGCCACCCCTCCTCCATTTGTTCTGCCCCCTGCCACCCCTCCTGTTTGTTCTTCCCCCCTGCCACCCCTCCTCCATTTGTTCTGCCTTCTGCCATGCCTCCTCCATTTGTTCTGCCCCCTGCCACCCCTCCTGTTTGTTCTTCCCCCCTGCCATCCCTCCTCCGTTTGTTCTGCCTTCTGCCACGCCTCCTCCATTTGTTCTGCCCCCTGCCACCCCTCCTCTGTTTGTTCCGCCCCCTGCCACCCCCCTCTACTTGTTCTGCCCCCTGCCACCCCTCCTCCATTTGTTCTGCCCCCTGCCACCCCCCTCTGTTTGTTCTGCCACCTCCACTCATTCTGCCCCTTGGCCCCCACCCCCTGCAAGAAAGCACACACCACATCCACCCCCATGGTATTCACTCTCCCTCTCTGGTGGCCATGTTTGGAATCTACATGGTCCCACCCCCAGTGTGCTGATTGGCTGCCCAACAGATCTGTGATTGGTTGGTCCAGTCCCTAAGCAGCCAATCAGCACACTGGAAATGGCAACATACCCAGAAGAATTATATATATAGATGATTCTACTTTCAGTGCTGTTGTTGCATCCCATGGAATCCTGGGATCCGCAGTTTGGAGAGGGGTGTATAATATTCTCAGCTGGAAA
This sequence comes from Gambelia wislizenii, assembly GCA_030847615.1. Taxonomy (NCBI): domain Eukaryota; kingdom Metazoa; phylum Chordata; class Lepidosauria; order Squamata; family Crotaphytidae; genus Gambelia; species Gambelia wislizenii. The sequence goes on along the minus strand of JAUMIR010000002.1, from coordinate 312,198,911 downwards.
GATCTAGTGCCTCACCATACTATTGACCCCAGGATTCCATAGGTTGCAACCACAGCAGTTAATGTGGACTCATAGCACTAAGAGCCCTATGTAGTGTGAAAGAGCCCTTTATTGAGACAATTAATAGGAGTCAGGCTATAGATTTTTAATAATAATTTAAAATATGTTTAAAGAGGGAATATGCATGCAGTTTGATTTCACATGTGTGTACCTTAAATCATTCTAAAAACACATGTAACTCCCCTCCCCCCATATCTGCAGGGGATATATTCCTGGACTTATCATTTATAAGTGAAAACATGAATAATAGCAAACCCTATTAAAATAAAGGACTTCTGGTACAAACATACAATAGAGTTGCATTTGAGGACCTAGGAATTCCTAGAGAGGACACCTTCCTAGGCATCTTCCATCAGCACTCTGTAGTATGCGTCCCTAGTTTTTCAGCAGTGGATAACTGAAACCACTGATATTGATTCTGCAGATACGGGGGAGCTGTATCAGAAAGCAATAACATTCGGTTAGAGAAACTCCAAGGTTTTATTACATTAGAACATCAGTTACTTATCCTCCCTATATAAAACATGGGTTGGGATCTTACAACTACTTAAGGTGTTGTTCAACTGCAGTACCAAGCATTCCTCACCAGTAACTATTCTGTTTAAGGCTACTGGGACTTGAAGTACAATAACATCTGGCAGGACACACCACTCCCACCCCTGAAATCAAACAATACAGAAGTAAGATGATAATGATGATGACTGGTGATATTAGTGATGGTGCTGAGGTTCCTAATTAGCTGGATCAGTATACTTAATTGTCCAACTTGTAATGTTTGACCATATTGACCACACTGAGCATCATCTTCCCCAGAATAAATTTTCCTTTCTCAGAATATTAAATTATACTCGTATGTGAATAAGTGGACCCAGTTCAAGCCCCCTCCATCCAGCTTTCCTACAGCAGATTAGTGGTTAGAGAATTGGGCAAGGACTCAGGAAATCCAGTTCTTCTTCGTGGTCTCTGTGAATCCACACATAAAGGGTTAATCCTGCGCCTGCGCAGTAGCATTCGGAAGTCGTTAGAGTCAATTAGCCATTAGATTGAGTTTTGGCGGTAATCCCGCCCACCATCCCCTCCAGGCTATATAGGCCCTCCTCGAGCCCGCCATTTTAGTTCCTTTTTTTCCGCCGCGTTAACAGCACAAGGAACGTTGTTGGAGTCTTAGCCTTCGGACTTGGATTCTACCCCCCCCCTTGGTCTTGCTTTCCCTCTTCTCTTCTCACCGTATAGGATTCCCTTCAACTCCACAGACGGATCTTCCTAAGGACGACCCTGAATTTACCGTCGGACCTCGAAACCGTGAGTGAACACATTGTGCATAATGGCGTCGACGGGCTTTTTCAAAGCATGCTTGACTTGCGGGGCTAAGATGCCCAAGTTGGACGGGCATTCCAACTGCCTGATGTGTCTGCGAGAAAGACACGATGTCCGATCCTGCCGCCACTGCAGTGCCTTCACCCCTCAGGCGAGGCGGAACAGGGAGAAGAGGCTGAAGTCCCAACTTTATGAGCATGTGCTCTCGGCCTCGGCCACGACTACGGCTCCAAGGCCCTCGACGTCCAGCTCAGCGCAACAACATAAGCAACCCGCTAAGGACCCCTCCAAACCGAAATCCCGGGACCGGGGGAAAGAGGTGGCCAAGAGCTCTTCCTCGAGATCGAGGAAGTCCGACTCCGAGGCTGCGGACGGTACCGTCCCGAGAGATCTCGGTACCGCTACACTACAGAAAGAGAGGCCTAAGACAGTGAGACTTACCTCCCCAAAGGCCGTCCTACAGGAGGAACCGCCAAAGAAGAAAAAGAGACGGTCCGATGACTCCCTCTCGAGTGGGACTCAAAAAGGCCGGACACTGATACCGGACCGCTCTCCGGGTCACAAGTCCCCGGTAGACTCTCCCATCAGAGTTAGCCCCTCCAAGCTTCGGTCACCGCCGAGGGATACATCCCCGATGTCAGTAGGGGATAACAGAGAACGAGAGCTGTCGGAAGGTGAACTCCAAGAACCGGAGCTGAAGATCGTCGAGGTATCGACGAGCTCGATAGAAAGAGAGGGACGACACCGATCCCGCTCGAGATCAGTCACCTCGATATCGCATTGGTCCCGCTCACCCCAGACGATCCCGTCGAGGTCGGCCTCCCGCTCACGGTCCCGCTCACCGCAGCTCACCAAACCAACCCCCGCGAAGGTCTCCGCGTCGGTCCCGCTCCCGCTCCCGGGACCGCCACTACTCTACGGAAAGATCTCCGCAGGGATCACATATCCCCCGTCGGTCCCGCTCCCCAAAGGGGTCACCGCGTCGGTCCCGTACCCCACGACGAACCCACTCACCATGCCGGAGCCGTAAGTCCCGCTCCCCGAGACGCCGACACCGGTCCCGTTCACCGAGACGCCCACGATCCCGATCTGCGTCATTGGCCTCGTACATCTCCGAAGTGGGAACATCGGATGAAGAGTGGCTGTGGGAGCGGTACGACCGTAGGTATTACGAACGCCCTCACAGGTACCACCGGTACCACCTGTTCGGGCACTACTGGGACCCCTACTATGAGGACGTCTTTGACCCCTCGCCACGCTACAGGGCTCGAAGACACAGAGACCGCCCACGGTCCCTAACACGCACCCCAGAAAAGGAGCGCCTACCCATCACTAGACCACCAACGGAATCTACACCCAAGTCAGGTACCGGCACAGCCCCAGGTGACCTGGGCAAGAATAAGGAACCGGCCCCATCGAGATCGCCGTCGAGGTCGCCTTCCCAGGAGAGACCACTCCCACACAGCCCCCCACCTAGAGGCTCACCATCTGGAGCGACAGTGCCCCCCAGACGCCCGACACCACCGAGAAGGCCGGTCTCAAGAACCCCTTCGGCCCACTCTTCAGACTCGGACTCGAGATCCTCTTCGCCATCACCGAGACCGTCCCCGGTTCCGGGAGGAGCGCGACCGGACCTGCCGTCGCCTTCGGACGATATGAAGGCTTTTGCCGACTTTATGCACCGACTAGCAGGCACCTTGGGGATCAAAACCACACAACCAGAAAAGGAGGTGGACGATCCCATATTTGAAGACCTGCAACAAAGGGCACCGTCCCTTCCCTCCTTATCCATCTCACCATACCTACTCCAGGTACTGAAGTCGTCCTGGGCTACACCATCTTCCACACCGCCCACATCCAAACGACTGGACCATCTATACCGAGTCTGTACAGACTCCGCACCATGGCTATCAATCCACCCAAAACCCAACTCGGTGGTAGTTGAGTCAGCTCAGATGAAGACATCTCAGAGACTACACTCCACCCCGTCAGACAAGGAGGGCAAGAAGCTGGACGCCATAGGCCGTAAATTCTACTCCTCCGCCTGCCTCCTCACTAAGATGACTTCATACGCGGCCTGCATGGGAGCTTACCAGAAGTTCCTATGGGACGCCTTGTCGGTCCACATCTCGAAGTTGTCTGAGCAGGACAAACGAATTGTCAACTCCTTCAGGGAGGAAGGTTTGGCGCTAGCGGGATACCAGCGACAAGTGGCAAAGCACATTGCATAATGCACAGGCAAGATTGTAGCCAACTCAATTGTGGTCCGCCGCCATGCATGGTTGCGATCATCTGGGCTGTCACATACCGCCCACTCTATCATTGAGGACCTTCCCTTCGACGAGCTGGGTCTATTCCACGCAGACACAGACTCGAAGCTGGAGCATGCGGAGAAGATGAGGTCGACAGCCAAGAAATTCGGCCTACCCAGCAGCCACCACCCGACAAGACCTCGCCTGCCCTTTCGCAGGACGGGATCTACCTACCGCAAAAGATACAGCCCGCCACCCTCCAGACCACGACAGTCCTCCTCATACCAGCCACACAGGAGATTCCAATCATTCAAGCCCAAGCCGCAATTCCCCAAATGGAAACAGGAGTCTTCCAAACAACGCGCTTGACTTCGAAGAGCCACTACCACCACCAGACACCAACGCTGCCTCCCCACCCCATACTACACCCTCTCCCGCAGACCGCCTCTCAGAGGCACTCCATTCATGGCAACTCATTACCTCAGACCGTTGGGTCCTGAACATTATAAGAAGAGGATACTACATAGACTTCGAAGAGCTTCCACCCCCGAACCCACGCAGAGGAACCCCACTGTCTCCACTCATCGTGGAAGAGCTCAACACTCTCCTACGAAAAGAAGCCATCGAACGAGTTCCCCGCTCACGCACGGGAGGCCTATTCCTCTCCAGATACTTCATCATAGAAAAGAAGGACGGAGGCGGCCGCCCCATCCTAGACCTGCGAGATTTGAACTCATTCATCCGCCCACAGAAATTCCGTATGGTTACGCTTCCATCTATACTACCTTTCCTGAGGTCAGGAGACTGGTTTGCCACCTTGGATCTGAAGGACGCTTACTTTCACATCCCAATCGCGCCCTCACACAGGAGATTCCTCGCCTTTGCGGTCGGCGGCGCGGCCTTCCAGTTCAAGGTCTTACCGTTTGGCCTTTGTACAGCTCCAAGAGTATTCACGAAGTGCATGGCAGTGGTAGTGGCTTGGCTCAGACAGAGAGGCGTAGTGGTGTTCCCATACTTAGACGACTGGCTTTTTACGGCCCATTCGGCCGAAAAACTGGACAGAGACATCAAGATGACCATCAACTGGCTCAAGCGACTGGGTCTAATGATAAACTACGAGAAATCACATCTGCGCCCCTCGCGGCACGTCTGGTTTATAGGGGCCTCCCTAGACTCCAGAGTAGGGAGAGCGTTCCTACCGGACGACCGGTTCCACACACTTCGAGCAGCAGTACTGAAGTGTGCAAACCGACGGAGGTCCACAATGAGAGAGGTACAGCAGACCTTGGGCTACATGGCCTCTACTACAGCAGTCACACCCTTCGCGCGACTACACATGAGACCCCTTCAGAGTTGGTTCATCGCAAGGTTCAGACCGTATGTTCACGGGCCACACAAACGATTAACCGTCCCCCGACCACTCAGGAAATCCCTCCTCTGGTGGACGAACCCACGGATGGTCCAACGGGGCCTGCCTTTCAAACAGCTAAACCCCACAAGAACCATCACGACGGATGCGTCCCTGTCCGGTTGGGGGGCGCACGCCGAAGGACTGTCTGTCCGGGGACATTGGTCACGGGAGGAGAGGACACTACACAAAAACGCCCTGGAACTCCTAGCAGTGTTCAAAGCCGTGAGGGCATTCGAACCCTCCCTGACCGGACAAGTGGTCCAAGTGGCATCAGACAATACCACAACGGTCTTCTACATAAACAAGCAAGGAGGAACGCACTCACCGACGCTCCTACGACTCACCCTGGAACTCTGGGACTGGTGCGTGAGACGAGACATCACACTACTAGCCATACATGTCCCGGGCAGGATCAACGACCTGGCGGATGCGCTCAGCAGATCAACCACCAGCAACCACGAATGGGCTATGGACAGACAGACGCTCGCCTCCCTCTTCTCGCAATGGGGCACCCCAACAGTCGACCTCTTTGCCTCCAAGAACAATGCAGTGCTCCCGCTGTTCTGCTCGAGGGGCCGTCGGTCACGGGACAGCCTGGGGGACGCGTTCCTATGGCAGTGGAAGGGCCCCCTGCTCTACGCCTTCCCCCCCTTTCCTCTCATCCCCAGAGTGATTTCAAAACTACACCAGGACAGTGCCAGGTGCATCCTAATAACCCCATGGTGGCCCCGACAACACTGGTTTGCCCCCCTCCTCAGGATGGCACGAGGACGGTACCACCACCTCCCACGGAAGCCGAACCTGCTGTCAATGGCAGACGGCCAGATCCTCCACCCGGACCTCGACCTGATCAACCCAACAGCATGGCTGATAACGCCGTGAACCCTCTTTCAGAAGCAGCAAGGGACATCATCAGAGCGGCGCATTGGCCTTCAACGGTGAGGGCCTACGACTACAAGCGGAAAAGGTTTTGCTCCTTCCTAGAGGAGAAAAGGATTCCACTACACTTAGCGGACTCCTCTAACTTGATGGACTTTCTAGCCTCCTTCTCAGACAAGAACTTCGCAGTCTCTTCAATCAGGAGCTATGTAGCAGCGGTATCTTGGCACTTCCAACGCCTAGGTAAACCATCCTGCTTTAGAGACCCTAAGGTAAAAGCCTTCATCAAGGGCTACACTAACCTGCATCCCCCAACACTGGGGCCTACCCCCGCTTGGAGTCTGGTGATAGTATTAGCGGCCTTATCTAAGGCCCCCTTTGAGCCAATAACTACATGCGATCTCCGCCTCCTCTGCATGAAGACGGCTTTCCTGGTGGCTATCACATCGGCAAGACGAGCCAGCGAGCTGTGCGCGTTGAGGGTAGACCCCCCCTACACACGCTTTCACTCTGACAAGGTGGTCTTGCGGCCGGACATTGCCTTCCTGCCTAAAGTAGTATCCTCCTTTCACCTCAACCAGGACATAATACTCCCTGCCTTCCCTAGCCAACCGTCGGATGACGGCCAACAGTCACTCCAATACCTGGACGTCAGAAGGGCGTTAACTGTCTACACTGACAGAACCGTGCAGATGCGGAGGTGCAACAGACTCTTCATCTGCTATGCAGGCCCAAGGAAGGGCAAGGCGGTATCTTCACAACGATTCTCTAAGTGGGTAGCAGCGACGATCAAGCTAGCATACCAAATGGCGAATAGACGGCTACCGGAAGGCATCCGTAGCCACTCAACCAGAGCTACCTCCACTTCTACGGCATTTCTACAAGGGATCCCAATCCAGGACATCTGCAGGGCAGCCACATGGGCAACACCCCTGACTTTTGTCAAAGTTTACAAAATAGATTCTACCTCGAGAGAGGACGCGGCCTTGGGACGAGCAGTCCTCATGTCCTGCATTGCACAACTGACTTGACTGAGTCCATAGGCAGTGGACATCACAGCGCAACTACCTCTGCTATGTAAATAAATGACCCTAAAGGGTCCCTTTTGGCCTTATCTTGACTAGCGTGTGGTGTCTCTTCATTTGCTTCTGCCTTGGGTTTTAGACAGGACACACCCTCCTCCTGAGTATTAGCTTGCTAATCTACCCTTTATGTGTGGATTCACAGAGACCACGAAGAAGAAGGACAGGTTGCTTACCTGTAACTGTAGTTCTTTGAGTGGTCATCTGTGAATTCACACAATCCCACCCATCCTTCCCTCGGTGTCCTGGTTACCTCCTCAAAAAAAAAAAAAAAAAAAAAAAGGGGGGGGGGCTGCAACTGCGGCTATTCGGAACTAAAATGGCGGGCTCGAGGAGGGCCTATATAGCCTGGAGGGGATGGTGGGCGGGATTACCGCCAAAACTCAATCTAATGGCTAATTGACTCTAATGACTTCCGAATGCTACTGCGCAGGCGCAGGATTAACCCTTTATGTGTGAATTCACAGATGACCACTCGAAGAACTACAGTTACAGGTAAGCAACCTGTCCGTCCCAGTCCCCACTGAGCCATGACACTCCTTGGGTGATCTTGGGCCAATCACCCTCTCTCAGCCTGACCACATTTTCAGGATCATTCAGAGGACAGACTGGGGAGGATGACTGCTAGGTATTCTGCCTTGAGCTCATTGATAAAAAGCAAGATATAAAAGCAATTAGAGAAATACAGTACATGCATAAGTACATACTGTACATACATATATATGTACAATTACAGGATGGGAAGGGGCCTTCACACGTTTATTTATGGGCCCTTTCATGCTACAGAATGATAGCACGATGATTACACTTCCACTGCCATGCCAAAAACCTGTGGAATCCTGAAGTTTGCACCTTGGGGAGGGGTATTTGGAATTCTCAGCTAGAGAGATCCATAGCCTCAGCACACTACCAATCCCAGGTTTCCATGGGATGTTGCCATGACAGTTAAAGTGGAAACATTTTGCTACAATTGTGCAGTGTGAAAGGGCCCTATAGAGAGAGGCAAACCCCAAGACCTATTCACTTATCACTGACTTAACTTTCATATACTGCCTTCCAATACTCTATGCCAAGGGGAAGGAACACATTGTTCTCCATATGTTATTAGCCTAACATTCCAAATAATCCCAGCCATCATACACAACAGCTAGGACTTGCAGTCCAACCACTTCTGGGGGATCAGTTTTCTCAACCAAACAAATGTTTGAACCTCTTTTTTTTTAGCCTAGTTGCTGATTTCAAAGGGGGAGGGGAATCTGAACCCTGCACAAACTCCTTCCTCTGAATTCTGCAGTCAGTGCTGCTGCTTGATTTCCATAATTTGTTAGAATATATTACAATTCCACTTTTCTGACACAGGTCCACGCCTCTGTGCTCATAATTTTAGCAAAGCATCCAACATCCATATTTATATACTGTTGCTTGCCTAGCTAGAAATGCTAACAAGGATATCATTTTTCAGTCTTTTTCATACTAGGTGTCAGTATGAATTTCCATTATCAGTGGCAATAAATTCCCCATATGCAATTTCTAAGATAAAACTGTCTCTATTGATGGGTATAATTTCTGACTTGACTTCTTTTAGCCTTTTACATCTACCTGCTTCATCAAGTAAATCTTTATCCCAGGCATCACTAAAGTGTCAAAAATAAGAAAAGAGAAATATTCTTTAATTCCTAGTATAGATATTGTATTCCACATGTATCGAATAACACTGACTCCAGTAGTAACCTACCATGCTTCAGTTTTCATTTTTAAATCCTCAGCAAGTGATTCTTCTGATAAGTCTAATTCCTTCAAACAGAGGGGTTGTCTAGATAGTGAAATAACTTGTCATAGAATTTGAGTAGAATATCTTTAGTCCCAATGAGATCCCAGGGTGACTCACCTTATTGAGAAGGTGGGGGCCCCAAAAATCCCCCCAAATTGTGGCTTTTCCCAACATTTTTAAAATAATCTGAGAGAATTCACATTACCTCTCATTCGGACATCCAATTTGCATTGCTGCACATTCTCAGTGAGGGTGGAAGTGGAAAGCTGATTGGTCAGACATGTGCAGCAGAGGTGGGCTTGCTGGCAATGAAGTGGCTGGAAGCCCCATTTTGGAGTTTCCAAGTATTGACTGTGCACGTTTTTAGCTGTGCTGAGGTGACAAAACAGCTTGTTTAAGTGGAAGGTCACACTTGTGCACCTTTGATTCACAGTTAAAAAAATTACTGTGCAGTGGCAACAACTTGTGGAGAATAGTAACATGAGTAATTCACTCTCAGCCACCATCTCAATTCACAGGCATGGCTGCACGTACACTTCAAACACAGATAACTTCGCATACCAGGAATTTTGCCAAAGGACCATGGAGACAAATGAACGCTGCTGCAAATTTGCATTAATGCGCAGCAATCCACATTATATCTTTTCATCTAGACAAGCCCAGGATCTCCAAAAAAAATCAAGAATTCCCACAATTCTTACAACAGGAGCCCTATTCAAGCATTACTGATTGTTACATTATGAGCCCTATTCAGGCATTACTGGAGCAAAGTGGCAACATGGATATAGCAGGAATAGGGTGTCTGTTTCCATTCCTATTTCTTCCTATCTCTCACATGGTGAGGGGTTACTTCAGTAGTAGGAGCTTGTTCTATCCATGAAGACACTCTGTAAAATTTAGAATCCTGATCTTCCAGGATCCTATATTGCATGGGGAGCATACATGGATACAAAAGGCTCCTTCCAACCAAAGTTAACCCTTGTTGCATGAGGGTCCAAGGGGAATCGTGCAACTTAGGGGAGAAGCTACACACAGAAGGCTTGGAAAAGTTAACTTCTTGTAGCTGAAAAAAGCAGCTGAAAAAGGGGATTGTTGAAGGATTAACCAGGACTGTCTCTACCAAACTAGAACAGTTGGAGGGTATGTGTTTGTATTATAAGCCACTTTGGAAAGAACGAATAGCAACTGAGGAATTGATTTACTTCAGTTTACTTCAGTGAATCAATTAAGAAGGAAAAAAGTACAGTCGTCCCTTCACATTCGCGGGGGTTAGGTTCCACGGACCCCCGTGAATGTGAAAAAACTGCGAATATTGATTCCCCCTCCCCCGCCAAAGAGACCACGGGGCCGCGCAAGGCTCCGTGGAGGCCTCCGCGGCCCTCCCCCTCCCTCCCAGGGCCTTCACGGTGCTTCTGGAGGGTCTCCGAAGGCCCCGTGGAGGCCTCCCCGGCCCTCCCTGCTCCCTCCCAGGACCTTCACGGGGCCTCCGGAGGCCCCGTGTCATGGTTGTGGGAGGGCGGGGGGGGGGGGCTCCCAAAACCGCAAATAATCAAAACCGCGAATGCCGAGTTTGCGAATGTGGAGGGGCAACTGTACCTTGAAATACACATATTGCTCATTTTGTCTTCAGTTCAGACTGCTACAGCCTTTCATAGAAGGCATGCTTCCAATGAAGGCTCAAAAGAGTCTTTTCACCAGTTACATAGCACTTTTTCAGATGCCCTAAAACCCGTCAGAGGAGGGCGGGAGAGGTACATGGCTATTGCGCAGCAGGGGGTCAGTTTCAGAAGCCGCCATCCCTCTCCCATCGTTGTCTGTGTTACTTCTGTGTTCGATCTATTGCAAACATGCCATTTTTTACTCACTGAAGTTTTTCTTGAGTAAAAAGTGGCATGTTTGCAATAGATCGAACACGGAAGTAATACAGACAACGATGGGAGAGGGACAGCGTCATCCAAACTGACCCCCTGCTGCGCGATAGCCGCGTATCTCTCCCACCCTCCCCTGACGGGTTTTAGGCTGTCTGAAAGAGTCCATAGTATCAGCATAGCTACACTGGTGTTATTGAATCACATCATTCCACAACCTCTCACTCAGTGAACAGTAAGGCCATGCATGCTGCATAACAATTGAACCAACTCCCCCTTGTTGCTAAGGGAAATACTTAACTTTTGTTATACGCTCCAACATTTCACAGATGACGATTGGGACACCTGTGGCCAAGTGTGGTCAGAGTGGAAGAAGCTATTACTGAGGGAGAACAAACAAGCTAGGAGAGGCTGCAATGGTTTGCTTTTACTGGAGCCTACTGGGAAGGGCAAGATTCTGCTCTTACTTTTCCTCCCCCTTTTGCTGAGTCAACAGAGTGCAAACTACTTTCACACTTTGAACTCAGTTTGCAACAAATTAGGTAATCTAAAGGCAAAAGGGTAAAGGAGAGAAAAGCTGGGATATTTTAAAGCAGCTGAAAAAGTAGGAAGAGAGAGGATTAATTGGGACTATCCCTGACATATCAGGACCATTGGAGGGTATAGCTCGTGCAAGCTCCAAGAAAACACGACGGTTGCATACTGACATTGATGCCAGAAAGCCACAAGAGGTCTAAGACTGAATTGTACATGAATTTTAGAAATATAGCAACTCTCATTATGGCACAAAACAATAAAATAAATCTATATACACAGCTTACCTGTTTGGTGAGGAAACATGCTGAAATAACCCTGATTCTTCTGGCATCCATGCCTGTCTTAGTCTTCTCTCTCCCATACTCTGGCAGTTTAGCCTCATAGGGAAAAGCAAAGATCCCTTCTACCCAAGCATTTTTTTCTCCATTATCTCCTCCGGCATTTTACAATGAGATAAACAATCTGTGTCAACTTGCTCAGCAATAGCTTCCAAGAAACAAAGAAGACCACTTGGAGATTAGGTGCTACTTGTTAACAGAATGAGCTGCTTTTTATTTACAGTCATCCCTTCACATTCGCGGCTTTGACTTTTACGGTTTTAGGTATTCGCAGTTTGTCCTCACTCTCCTTCCCCTCCCCAGGAACTGCAGCAATGAAGGTGCTGCAAGAGCAGCAGCAGCAGCCTTGGTTGCCTCTTCCAATTGGAGGCATTGGCAGTGCTGCTGTGGTCCCGACGGGGAGGAGGAGGAAGAGGAGGAACAAGAAGAGGCAGTGGAGGTGGGGAAAGGGAGGTCTGGGAGGCCAGGGAACTCCAGCTGCCTAGGAAGTGATGCCTCCTCTGGCCTGGCACGGGGGGGGGTGAGGCAGAACCTCAAAAATTGCCCCTCTCCTGGGCCTTCACTCCCTTTGCGGGGGGAAGTGAAGGCCCAGGAGAGCAGTGATTTTAGGGGTTTTCCTCACCCACCGCCGTTCTCCTGGGCCTTTGCTTCCCTTTGCAAAGGGAGCAAAGACTCAGGAGATCAGCAAGGGGTGAGGAGAAGCCTCTAAAATCACCCCTCTCCTGGGTCTTCGCTCCCTTTGAGGGGGGAGCAAAGGCCCAGGAGAGTGGCGATGTTAGGGGTTTGCCTCACCTACCACCGCTCTCCTTGGCCTTTGCTTCCCTTCACAAAGGGAGCAAAGAACCAGGAGAGTTGCAGGGGGTGAGGCAAAGCCTCTAAAATTGCCTCTCTCCTGGGCCTTCACTCCCTTTTGGTGGGGGGGAAATGTAGGCCCGGGAGAGCAATGATTTTTATTCATATTTTTATCACATTCATGGTGGTCTTGTGGCCCTAACCCCCATGAATGTGAAGGGATGACTGTACTTGTGGTAGGAGAGTAAATGATGGTGCTTTCTCCTTGCTGAACAAAGTGAGTTCAGGGAGGGAGCAAGTTATTCCAACAGTGTAAACTCTAAGGAGATTTTCAGATGATCCTTGCCGTGCAAGGATCGCCCGGGACAGTTTTGTTGCAGCAGCGCGGCAGGGGGTCGATTTTGGATGACAACGGCACTGCTGCGAGATCGTTGTTCCCTCTCGTGCTAAGGCTTGGAGCCTGCCGCACTATATTTGCCAATATTTTATTCACGGACAACCTCCATGACGATCTCGCAGCAGCGACGGCGTCATCCAGATCGACCCCCTGCCGTGCTGCTGCGACGAAACTGTCCCGGGTAATCCTTGCGCGGCAAGGATCATCAGAAAATCTCCTAAGGCAACTCACAGCATAATTATTGGTGTCCAGGAATTCCTTTATTATACCACATCCATCTTCACATCTCTGCCAGGTGAGTTTGGGGGGTTCTGACAGGAATATTTTCAGGGGGGCTCAGAAATCAGCAATGAATATGATTATGATCCTGTTAGCCAACCTAATCATATTGGTGTGGGTAGCAATAGTGTTGCAGCAACAGTGGTAAGATGGTCACAGTGCCATGGAAAGAATAGTCATCTGTGTTACGGAGAAAGCAGCCCTGCTAACTCCTGAAATGCTTATGAGCTGAAAGGGCAGCTTTCTCTTGCAAGGTTTGTCTTCTGTCCACCATCAGTTCTGCACTTTGCTCCATTCCAGCCTATGTTCGTTGAAAGGTCTTCACAATGTTATGGTTGGGACAGGGAATCACCTAGTGTGACCACATATATAGGGCATGTGGAATTACCACATTCACCAGATGGACTCACAAACTATGTTTTATCATTACATAAACAAGCCTTGGGCCCATCAGTTCCTTCTGCCCTTCTCTCTGGCACAGCCTTGAAGAAATTGGAAGTTCAGTGTCCAAACCTGCACAAATGGTGGGGCAGCTATAAACCATGTTTTATAATAAATGTAGGTGGAAGTTTTTTGTGTGTTGGGCCACATTCCATCAGGGTTAACTACTTGGAAACTTATACAGGTGCAGGATGGAACTAAAGCTAGGGCAGCAACCACATTTAGTTGAGCCCAATATGTTCTCTCTCTCTCTCCTGATTTTTTTCCCCAGACACCTCTTTCTCTCCTGGCTCTGTCACCATTAAGTAAACTCCTGAAGAACAAATGTGTCACTCTTCCAAAGGCCTAAAATGATGGCATGCAGAGAACTTTTAAAATTAAGCCAAGGGCAACTTGTAACCCTTGGGTTCAGGTTGCCTATCCCTGCAATAAACCATAGTTTAGATTACTTGCAGTTTATCTCTGGGGATGCAAACCTAAACCATAATTAATTGCAAAAGATAGGGAAATATTTTCCCCTTCACAGCTTTACTGGGAAAAGATGTGGAGGATGTAAACATGAGTATAAGGCCTAAGCATGCAGCCTTGGCGCAATAAACCAGAACTATCTTTTTTGTCTAAATGCAGCCACAGTATGAAATGTACCTTCCCTTCATGACTGTGACACTGAAAATTAGCAGACAGAACAGGTATGGGAGATATACGTAGGCTATAGTACGTAGTTCCACACTTGATAGATGTAAGCTAGACAGCAAGCCTGATCAGGAAATAGACTAGCCAATTTAAGAGAACAGCTGAGCACATGGGTAGAGGCTGAGGTATTCAATCCAAATTCATCATAGGACTGAATAGACTCCCAGCATGTCAATTAGTTTCACTGTTTTTATCTTTGCATACCTGTCATCTATTTTAAAAAATGTTGTCTCCTGTAGATTCCTGTATTCCATTTAAAAGGCAATGCATTAAACTCCTCCCTTCACAAATGTGTGTGTACTCCAGCAGACGTAAATCAATAATTCCATTTGCTGTTACTAAACAAAATAGTATGCCAAAGATATCCATTAGAGACAATCTGTGGGAGCAGGGAGATAATTTTGGAATTTATGCTTAAGGCAATCTAATGAATTCAAAATGTAAACCATGCCCCACCACTACCTCCAATAAAGATGAAAAATATGGTCAGGGTCTTTACTATGCATTTTAAAAAAGAGTTTTAAATGTATGCCAGCTATAGATATCACCAACGTGATATGTGCTTTCATTTTCTTCAAATCATATTTGCTTTTCTTACAAGGGCATAATGAGTAGGATTATTTTAATCTGACATTTTACCAAAACAAGTAAATACATATTTAAATATGCAGAAGACATGTACTGGAGATTTAATATCAAAATTCACTAAGGGGAATTTTGCAGAGGAAATTCTGTTTTCACGTCCAGCTATCCTCACAGCTTGAAAAACTTCTTTTTTTTGGGGGGGGGGGAGATGCAGCTCCCATAATCCCCCAGCCGGCATTGGGAATGAAGAAGAGGTGACTTCATGGTTTGTTCCAAAGGCCTCATAGCATCATGGTTGGAGAATGAGTGTTAGACTGCACAAACCTTGATATAAACAACTATGCCATTCTTCTTTTTAACATGTAGAGGACATACATTCCATATAGAAATTGTGGAGCCTGCAAACAATGTCTGCCTCCTTGAGGGTCCAATACTACCCTTGAAACTGCCACAGACATCCCAGTACCCCATTTTCTGCCCCCCACCCCCAATTTTTGAGCAAAACCATTCTCATTCAGGGGATGTGAACACTAAATAATGTGTTTTATTTTGGGTTGGGGGCCCTGAAACAGCAAAACAAAACAAAGAGGACCACAACCTTCCTTCAATGTGCCTGGGAGTGGCACAACATCACTTCTGGTTTCCCAAAATGGTGCTTGTGGTGACACAGTGCAGCCACATCCAGAGGAGCCCAAAATACCATGGGTGTGGCTCAGCACAAGGTCTACAGCATGGCCTTCTCTGGCATATATTAATGGAATTTCTGTTTGACAAGTGAATCCTTTACCTGGTTTATCTAGAGCAGACAGAGAAACTTTTCACCCTAGGGACCCCGAGTGTTGTGGGGGCCACATTCCAGCTATAGCCAGGGCTAAGGGTGAAGAACATGCCCAGAGCAAACTGGGAAGAGCCAGGATGTAATGCTTTGCCATCTGTACATATTCTCATCAAGTAGCTCTATTCAGGGGTTGTCTTCTCGGGAGAAAACACAGCACAACAGCTGCTGTGGTGGCAAAGGACAGCTCAGTTCCATACAGCAACTCTCCAGGCTGCAAACTATAACTCGGTTCCATGCAAAAGCTTTCTGGCCTTTAAATAGTCTCTTATTTTGGATCAGAGGTAACAACAAAAGAAGCTTTTGGGCTGACAGGGAATCCCTGCAGGCCTCATCCAGTCCACTGTCTCTAGGTTCAGCATTCTTAATTTCAGGGATCTATACCTTGCCTTTTATCAGGCTCCAGAGGACTTCCAAGAATGTCAGTCATGACAAATCAATGCAAAGCAACAACATCAAATATGCTACTGTACAAAATAGTGATGGATAAAACATTTGGCAAGAACAACTGCATGAAAAATGTCATAAAAGCAACTCACAGAGGATGTAAAATCTGGGAAAACAACAAAAAACAAAACTCTTAGCATGATACTTGAAGTACGGCAGGGTAATGCCTCAGGACAGAAACATGAATGCCCAAGAGAAGAAGAGAACAAGGGAACAGTGGAAAGGAGAGGGCATGCACCCACCCATTTGCCCTCCATCCTTCCTTCATATCTTTAAGAATGTGCCAAAACAATGTCCCAACTAAAATAATGATAACCTTTACTTTTTGCAAGCTAGTATGGTATAGTGGTTTGAGTGTTGGACCAAGTCTCTGAGAGACCAGGGTTTGAATCCCTGCTCAGTCATGGAAGCCCACTGGGTGACCTTGGGCAGTCTCTCAGCCTCAACAGAAAGCAATGGCAAACCTCTCTGAACAAATCTTTCCAAGAAAATTCCCTGTGATAGGTTCGGCTTTGAGTTGCCATTAAGTCAGAAATTATTTGAAGCCATACAGCAACTGTGGGTCCAAGGGTGAGTTCGCTCCTCAAAAAAGGACAATATATCAGGAACTGGAGAAAGAATGGCCACACCTTTATTGGTTACAGCTGTTGCGAGGATGGCCTTGGCATGGATCTGGATCCAGGCATTGACCAACCTGACTGTTAATCGATGAGCCCATCCCTCCGGCCCGGTCCCAAACCATGGGGTGACGGGAGTTAGGTCCACCTGGGGAGAGCCGCATGTGATCCCCCTGCCACTCTGGGTGCCAGAAATGGTAATGCAATTTGCGTCCACACCCCCGAGTCCTATAAGGGGACTTCCATACATTATCAATGCCTGACAGACACTGGTGAATACTGCCCTGGATCCAGGGCTCATTCTGACCGACCCTCCCCAAAGTTGTGACAAAAGACAACCCATAACAAGATACAACACATGCATCTACAACTTGGATACAACACATACACACAAAACCAAATCATACAAAAAAGATCTACTTCCCTGACAATAAAAAAGTGAGGGTGGGTGGGTTGATGCTGAGAAAGGAACTGAAGAGCAGGCAAGAAACAGCTGAATTTATACCCTGGCACCCGATCTGAGTGAGCCACATTTTACTCAGGCCGGATCCCTCAGCCAGTGCATTCAAACCAGGTTTGGACTAATTGGCTGACAATTTCTGCCTTCTCCCAGAGGGCCAACTGGGCATTCACTGCCCTCTGGGAAGAAGACATTGGAGTTCCATGATGGAGGAGATGCTGGCATGCTGCTTCCACCCCAGACTGCAAAACATGTGCATGGTAAGTCGCACAAACTAATAACAAATAGTAAATTTAGCAATGCTTTCTAATGATTCTATAAGATACATATTTTAACTAGGATAAAATTAAGATGCCTAGCCAGTCTCTTTCAAAAGTGTCTGTCATATTACCAAAGCATCTCCGCAAGCCTGATTATTAGATTACCAATTGGATTAGAACATCAACTGAAGTGCTAAAAAATTCCCAAACAGGCAAAACAATCCTATGGCCAATTGCCATTAAATGGGGGATTTATTAGGGTACAAATCTTCACTTCTTTGGCTCTGAATATTTTTCAAATAGAATATTTATCAAAAGTTTTCTTCCCACTGGACAAGATTATGAGAGTTTTTGCACATTTTTGCTCCCCTTCCACAATTCAGGCAATTTGTGTTTGTGGGGGGGGGGGGGGTTGGGCAGGGGAGGAATGTGCAAAACACCCTGGCTTTGTGCAGAAACAATGCTTTTGTTCAGAAAATAATGTAATTCATGCAGAAAAGTGCCACACTGAGGGGAAAATACCAACCTGTCCATTTCTTCAGCTCCACCTCTTCCCCTCTTTAAGTCAGATTCTGTTGAAAGTTACAATCATGGGATAGCATCTTAACTAAAAGCATGTGAGCAGAGGGATTTAGTTGCAACACTACCCTGCTCTAGCTGGAATAAATCAACGGCAAGACTGCTGTGTTAGCCATTAGAAAAATGTTCAGATCTTTCCAACTCAGAGTCCCAGAGGGAGATGGCCTGTGGCCTGCACTGCTAAAGGTAAATGTAAAGAATCAATTTAGCAATATGCCCCCTGCAGCTTCCCCTCTACCCCCATATAACCAATTTAAACATAATTCTTATTTGACAATATAGGATGATGGTCTTTCATTTTCCTTCAGTTTTATACTGTTACCATAGAAAACCTGGAAGGCTTATATTGGAACTATCATCTTGGTAGAAAGATTTTTTAAAAAAAGTGAACACTTTTATTTGGATGTCCAGAGCAAAATAGCTACTTTTTCACACAGTCCTATTCGAAATAGCCAAGTTCAAAAAATGAATCAAAAGTAGCCCGTGACAAAATGTTATACAGTAATTCATCCTCACTTAGGAGACTTCTCAGAGTTCCAGTCAAGCAGAGAAGCACAGTTCCAGGATACCCAAAAAGGACTGAAACCCCTGCGGCCCTGTCAAAATTTGGCAGTGTAATGGCAGCAAAACACCTTTATAGTACAGTTGTCCCTTCATATTCACTGGGGTTTGGTTCCAGGATCCCCCATGGATACCAAAATCCATGAATACTCAAGTCCCATTATATGCAATGACAGAGCAAAATGGTGTCCCGTATATAAGATGGCAAAATCAAGGTTTGCTTTTTGGATTATTATTTTTTTAAGAATACTTTCAAGCCATGAATACTTAAATCTGTGTATACCAAATCCGTGGATAGGGAGGAATAACTGTATACACTCATATTTAAAAGAAGCCACACTTCAAGGTAGAGATGGGGAAAAACTTTCTTCCAGATGCTTTGGCCTATGATGTTCATTGTTGCTGTTGAGCACCATCAAGTTTTTTCCAAAATACGATGACCGTAAAGAGAACCCTATCACGGAGTTTTCTTGGCAAGATTTGTTCAGAGGGGGCTTACCTTTGCCTTCCTCTGATGTTGACACCAGGGATTTGAACCCGGGTCTCCAGAGTCATAGTCCAATGTTCACAACAGTACATCATGTTGGCTCTCACAGGATGTTCAAACCCACCCTGAATGGTCAGTGTCAGAGCTGTAGTCTAAAACATATGGAGGGTCAAAGGTCCACTCCCCTACTTTTATGTTAAATCAAATAAGAAGTGGTGATGGTGTACCACTATCAATCTTGCATGCTCAGACACCTCCAGATCTCTGAGGATGTACAAAGGGGTTACCAGTTCCACAATACACCTCAGAATCTCAGATCTGACATAAATGAATCCACATCCTTTGGGTGGTCACAAAGTCACTGTTCCATTTCAGCTGTCTCAACATGGGCTGCACTCAACACTTTTAGAATCCTTTCCCTGAATCCTTAATGTACTAAACACAAAACCTTCTCTCTACTGCAAATAAACTCATCCACTTTCTGGAGGACGTTGGGGGTGTGGTGGGGGGATATAAAGTAAATGGATAAAATTGGCAAAAATAATGATGTAGGGAATTCATTGATGCAAGAACATATGATACAGCACAAAACTTGCACTGGAAATACAGCAATAATATGAGGACAACCTATTACCTCGTTATACCAAAAAAAAAAAAAAAGGTACAGTAGATGAATGTTTGCAGCAGTTCCTTGGCGGCCCTCCTACAACTGAATCCTCCAGGTAAGATTGCACAAGACTCTTTATAATAACTTCCTCTTTTTGCTTGTTCATAAAACCCCCTCAGACATTAATCTTGTTAGGCTGCAATTTGCCAGGCTCACTGCATACCTTCCAGAGGCATCACCTCTGGAGAGAAACTAGTCTTGTCTTCCCACTACTCTGCCTATAGAAGTGAACTGTATACCTACAAGAATGATTGAACCAACACTTAAGGCAGGATCCAATGTTGGATGTCTGTGAAATTGTGAAATTGAGAGGGTGCAATCCCTGTCTGAAGCCCCTATACAACCCCAAACCCAGCTCTGGAGGACCGGGAAACTTTCTGGAACTCATTTCTGAAACGTATAGATCACTGAAACAGGGAAGGTGGCAGAAGACATCAAAGTGTCACCAGCAGAAGATTTGGAGACTTATTGTATGAGAGAAGGGAAACGGAAGTAAACCCAGTGAGTAGTGCATCCTGCTTGCCTTATTGCATGATCTCAATATGCATCAGCTGTTCTTCCATTCTGGTCCCATAGGTGATGGTGGTAAAGATGAGTGAGTCTTTTTGCTAACTGGAAAAATCTGTTAGCAAAAAGACTCATCTTTACTACCATCTCCCATGGGACTGAAAGAGGAGGATAGCTGTAGCATGCTGACATTGTGTAATAAGGCAAAGCATGACACACTACTCTCAGGCTTTTATTCCGCTTCCCTTCTCTTGTACAAATAAGCCCCTTAGGCTTCTGACTGTAGCTCTTTCCACATTTATTTGGAAGTAAATCACACTGAACTCAGTGGGACTACTTTTGAGCAGATATAGGCTTACACTATTGAGTGGGTAGCTTTGCACATGAAACTCATGGGTCTAGTAAAATTGTCTTGCAAAGCAAATAGGAAATGTTGGTCCTGTTCAGCTCCAACTGGCCTTCTGGCACCTTGTCCTTATTGTCATTAAGGAAACTGCAACAAAATACATCATTTCAGATTTCAATGGGACAGGAAGGTAACTTTCCCAGCAAGGTCCAATAGACTTCCCTTGAGCATATAGATGATTAAATGACAGAATTAACTGTAGATTTTCCTTTGGTTTTGGGGGGGTTGTGAGGCCGTGTTCTGGAATAGTTTCTTTCTGATGTTTCGCCTGCATCTGTGGCTGGCATGTTCAGAGAATGGTTGGGTAGGTGTGTGTGTAGAGTGTATATGCTGTGAACCCCTGTTGCGGAGGATATGTAAATTTGTGTAATTGAATGGTTAGTTTCTGGGTATAGAAATGCAAGGCTCATTAGTGCCTGTTTGGCTAATGGTTGGTTGATGGGCCATTATCTACTGGGAATCCCCCTGTCCCTGGGTGGAATTCCTTTGTAAGTGTTGAGTTTTGATTCTATTGTATTTCAAAACTGGGAGCCAGATTTTGTTTACTTTTAAAGTTTCTTCTTTCCTGTTGAAGTTGTCCAGGTGTTTATGGATTTCAATAGCTTCTCTTTGCATTCTGACATGATAGTTGTTGGCCTGGTCTAGAATATCTGTGTTTTCAAATAGCACATTGAAGAGCAGAAACAAAAAATTGACGAATTCCACAAACACCAAGAGAAACCCCAGCTGGACTCAGCACAGACTATTATCAACCTAACAGAGCGGCAACTGTCAAAAGAAGAAACATCCATCCTGTCCAAAGGAGGCAATTTTGCAGTTACCACCACCAGAATCCCAGTTGAAGACATCATCGCCCATGTTGAATCTGCCCTCTACCATCTCCCGGAGGAAGAAGCAGAAAGGATAAGAAGAGAAACAGCTAGGATCCCAAGGAAGCAAAACCACCACCCAGTTCTCTCTCTGGTTTTTCTTCGCAAATGAAGATTCAGGAAGGACTCATCCCACGCTTTCTGCAAGTGCGCTGATGACTGAAAAGGCCAATCTGAAATGAACAAGTCCAGTTGCAGAAAGCACAGCAGAGGGTCTCCTTGGGTGATGTTTCCGGGTTGTGATTCTTTCTGTGTTGTCCTTTCTCTTCAAGACTTGTTTGGTGTGAGTTCTCAAATAAGGCTGCAGTATTGTGGACAGTGCGTCTCCATGCCTCCCGATGTGAGGCCAGGACAGACATAAGCATAAAAGAAAGAAAAATCATCAAGGATCTCAATGCAGACCCAGAAATCATTATTTTCCCAGCAGACAAAGGCAATGCCACATTAATCATTGAAACAGAAAAATACAGACAAAAAATAAGGGAACTCTTGGACTCTACAACATATAGAAAACTCAAGCAAGACCCAACCAATAAATTTACCAGAAAAACAAATGCCTTGATCAAGAACTCATCAATTCAGCCAATCATACACCAGAATCTATGCAGATCAGAGGCTCTCCCACCAAGTCTATATGGACTTCCCAAGATCCACAAGGATTCCATTCCCATAGTGAGTGCCATTGGATCCCCACATATAACTTGGCCAAGTTTCTAGCCACACAATTACAAACCCACATAGGACAAACCCCTCACTACATCAAAGACTCAGCTCACTTCATGGGGAAAAAATCAACAACATCGAACTGAAACCTGGAGATCAGTTTTGATGTTGTCTCCTTGTTCACCAAAGTCCCCATAATGGACACCATAGCACTCATACAACAAATATTTCCTGAGGACATTGCAGCCTTGTTCAAACACTGCCTCACCACAAGCTACTTCCAGTGGGAAAACCAATTCTATGAACAGACAGATGGAGTGGCCATGGGCAGCCCCCTGAACCTAGTGATAGCAAACTTTTACACGGAACATTTTGAAAAGCAAGCCCTGGAAACAGAACCAAAAAAGCCCACAACATGGTTCTGATATGTGGATGACACTTTCACCATTTGGAACCACGGACAAGAAGATTTGGTCTCATTCCTGGACCACCTGAACAGCATCCACCCAAATATCCAATTAATTATGGAAAAAGAAAAGGAAGGAACACTGCCATTCTTGAATGTCCTAGTTATCTGCAAACCAAACCAATGGTTAGACCACAAGGTATATGGAAACCCCACACACAGAGACAGGTACCTACACAAGAACTCCAATCATCACCCAGGACAAAAAAAGAAGCACAATAAAAACATTGGTAGACTGTGCAAAAAGGATCTGTGAACCCACTACCTGGAGGACGAACTCAGGCACCTAAACTGGGCCCTACAGGCTAATGGTTACTCCAGATCAGACATCACAAGACCAGCCAGACCCAGAAAAACCACAGGAATGAAGAAGAAAAACAGCCACCCAAAGGGAAGGTATTTTTACCATACATCAAAGGAGTCACAGACAGAATAGTGAAACTGATGTGGAAATACAACCCCCAAACAATCTATAGACTAACCAGAAAAATCCAAGAAATGCTATGCTCAGCGAAGGACAAAAGAGACCCTCTCACAGCTGCAGGAGTTTACCGCATACCATGCAGCTGTGGACAAGTTTACATATGGACCACTAAACGCAGTGTGCAAACACGAATCAAGGAACATGAGAGACACTGCAGACTAGGCCAGCCAGAAAAATCAGCAGTAGCAGAGCATGTGATAAACCAACCTGGACACAAAATGCTATTTGAAAACAGAGAAATTCTAGACCAGGCCAACAACTTTCATGTCAGAATGCACAGAGAAGCTATTGAAATCCACAAACAGCTGGACAACTTCAACAGGAAAGAAGAAACCCTAAAAGTAAACAAAATCTGGCTTCCAATTTTGAAAAACAATAACATCAAAACTCAACACTTACAAAGGAATTCCACCCAGGGACAGGAGGATTTCCAGCAGATAATGGGCCATCAACCAACCATTAGCCAAACAGACACTAACGAGCCTTGCATTTCTATACCCAGACACTAACCATTCAATTACACACATTTACATATCCTCCCCAACAGGGGTTCACAATATATAAATCCGACACACATTCCTACCCGTCCATTCTCCGAAGATGCCAGCCACAGATGCAGGCAAAATATCAGAAAGAAACTGTTCCAGAACACAGCCTCACAGCCCCAAAAAAACCGAAGGAAAATCTGTGGATGCCAGCTGTGACAGCCTTCAACTTCACACAGAATTATCTACTGTATTTAAAAAGAAACACTGTATTTAAAGAACACTTGTGGTTTATTCTATAATACAAAAATAAAAATAAATTTAGCAACATTTCAGAGAAGACAGTACAAACTTGGCTTTGAAATGATTTACCATTTAGTAATTTGCATTATTACTATAAATGTGGAAGGTGGGGAACCAGGGTTATTAAAAACATATTTTCACTGCATATCTTGAATGCCACACTTATCTACTAATACTATAACCTAAAAAATTAAATGGGGAATGAATTCTTGAAGAATTGATATAGAAGAATATCAGCTCAGTTCTCCCCACTTTTTTCCAAATCAAAATACAGTAGGTCCTCAGTATCCATGGGGTTTGTATCCACGGATTCAAGCATTCATGGATCATCTGCTACATACCTAAAATGGCAGTGCCCATAACTAAAATGGCAGTGCCCAATGACTAATATGGGATTGAATCGCTATCCATGGGAGGTTCCCCACTGTAATGTGTAACATTTAAAAAATTCATTACATGATATTTATACTGCTGAGTAATACAGGCACGGGTGAGCCAAGAAATCCCTTTGCTATTATGAACCCATCTAAATTTACATTTCCTAAGTGCTACATGAACCACACAATTCTATTTTAGTTTTCACACTTGTCCAAACTGTACAGTGCAGTTTTGCAATTTAGAAATGCATACATTCAGGGAAATTGTATTCAGAAAGTCACATACTATGGCAAATTGTTTTCAATATATGCAATGGGAAAATACATAGAAAACTGTGTACAAATTTTGGTGTACAGTACATGAAAACTTGCACATTGAACAAGAGGAGGAATGTTCATGCAGACTTTTAAATATATATATATATATATATATATATATATATAAATTGTAAACTGTTGAGGAAACATGATTTAATTAACTTATACTTAACAAGAGGTCCCTTGGCATACTTTAGAGCCACCTTACTTACCAATCACACGTAAGTATTGATTTGATTTGATTTGATTTGATTGTGTATTCCTGCATGGCAGGGGGTTGGGCTGGATGGCCCTGGAGGTCTCTTCCAACTCTGTGATTCTATGAAATACTTTTTAAAAAAAGTATAGAAAGCAAAAGAGAGAGGTTGTTGGTGGTGGAAGATTCAGTCCAGTCCCAATGACAATAGAATGCTATATTCCAGAATTGTTTCTTAAGTGCCTTTAAGGAAAGGAATAGAGTTCATTTTCAACTTGCTGATGATTCATTTAAATATGCCCTTTAAGGGTCATTTGACACATTTCATAGAGCTAAATTAAGTTCTGCTATCATAACAGGGAGCAGCATCCCATCAAGCTTCCTTACAAATGCACTAATATAAACATGTAGAGGTGGACAAAGTCCAGAAGTCTGGAGTCTGCATTCATCATCCTGGAATTTAGAAGGAATACACCCACTGTTGATGCCCTGTCCCAATGCCTTCAATTATTTGGATGTCTGGTGGCCAATGGCACTATTTATGTTCATTCTCCACCAATCCCATCAAGTTAGCAGGGAGCCCAAAGATAAGGTAAAATGATGGGCCTTCAAATGATGCCAAAAATAGCCCAAATGGTCAATGGTGCTCCCTAGAGGGTGTGATTAGTCATTTAGGGGGGTCACACCATTTTGGAATGTGTGGAAAAGCTGGGAAATAAGGAATCCACAGTGACCTGCAGACTTTACTTTGTCTAGTGATGTAAGATATACAAACATGTTCCTTGCATTAACACTTCATCATTTTTAGATGTACAGCTAAGATGCTTTGGGTGTACATCTAAAAATGTAATGTGTGAATTGGCACTTAGATGACACCTTCCACATTTTGACTTTGCTCAGATCTGCCATGAAAAATAAATGCTAGAATCATATTTACTCCCCCATAAACAAATATGAAGGTGTGCCTTTACAAAAGGCATGCGTGGTTCCTGTGGTTTGACTCAACAGTCTAGCACAAAGTTATCAGCAAGGAGATGGCACAAGACAAACTGGAGCCAATCATGCTCACTCTAGGAACTCCACTGTATTCACTTTTTCCCAGTTCAGGGAAAAGGCAGGAGTCAAAAGGGTTCTACCTGGATCTCTTCTCTAAAGCCCTGTTAAATACTTTCTAACCATTGCGCTTTTACAGAGGAATTGCTCCTGGGATAGGTGTGAATTTGAATTCATTCCTGATAAGAATAATCCAGAATTCCCAATTTTTTTTATATTCAAGATGGGAAAAAAACTGATTTTTTTTTAAAATCCTTTAATGTTGTAGAAACCAAAAATTTTTTCCTCCATCTAGGCCCAGGGACTTAAAGGCTTCATTACTATTCTAAGTTTGAATCTCTCTGCAGTCAACTACCGTATGTTAGCGATAGATTACAGTTAACCTCTCTTTTTTGAGAGTCTCCTCATCTTTAACATTTTTATCGGGAGCAAAGTGCTGCTCTGGGGTTACATATGCCCCCACAGGGCTATTTTTATAATCCATCAGTGTTTTATGTTCCCCCTAAAATTCTGCCAGACTGTCATTTTTTCTAGCAAGAAAAGAAGGAAGAAAGGTAAACTCCTTCTGTTTACAAACCTCCATGAATGGTGACTCACATTTTACCTTGGACACAGGACTTCCCCGCATTGTTTAGTATCAAAGCCAGCAGCTTTTCAAAACTAGAAGCATACTTCCAGACACTTCCAGCTTTTCTCTGTTCCCCCTCTCTCTTTTGCCAGTCCATACTAGTCCCTGAGGAAGACAACTGGCCCTTGCTATTGTTGTGTCTTCAAGTCAATTATTCTTGGCAAGATTTCTTCAGAGAAAGTTTTCCATTGCCTTCTTTGTAGGCTGGGATAGAGAGACTTGCCCAAGAACACCTAATGGGTTTCCATGGCTGAGCAAGGAATTTGAACCAATGGTCTCACAGAGTCCAAAGCCAATACTCAAACCACTACAACATGCTAATTCAACTGGCCCTTAGACCCACTGAATTGGCCTACCCTGATCTACAGGTGAGACAGATACAAAATGTTCCTCTCCATGTTGAACATAGCTATTGAATTGGGCTATTGCATATGGTGGAGCATTTGTTTGCAGCTCATTTTTACATTAATTTATCAAACTCACAAAATATCTTCACATTCATGATGGAAAGAACTTGAAGTTTAAAAACAGCAAAACTGACAGATGAGCTGTTCCTCATTAATTTACTATATGAATGCAATGTAGTTATGCCTTCATTATTGGTAATAGATAGCAACTAGTTGTCATTACACAACATCCATTACAAGGAATTATTTGTGACTAGCTATTTCCAACCTCTGAACTAGTGGTTCTGCTGTTCGTCTACTCCCCTCTGTCCTAACTTTTTTCACGCTTGGCATACAGCTGCTGCTGCTACTGCTGTCTTTCCTATTCCTACTCTCCCCCCTTCCTTATTTACATGTTGATCTTCACAGTCTTGACAAGGACAGGGCTCATCCTCTTCAGCTAAGCCTAAGCAGAATTCTAGCTCAAGAAGAATCCAGGTGAGAGTGGGGGTCCATTCACATTAAACAAGTATGATTCTACTTTAATTGCCATGGTTCTATCCTATGAAATTCTAGAATTTGCAGTTTAGAGAGGTATTTAGAATTCTCAGTCAAAAAGTTCTGGTGCCTCACCAAACTACAAACCCCAGGATTCCATAGGATGCAGCCATGGTAGCTGAATCATAGTGCTATAATTGCATAGTGTGAAAGAGACCCTGATAACAAGGGCTAGGCCTCCCATTGAGTGGTATTCTGCTCTAGACGTTTCTAAAGTTCAAAAACCTCATTCAAAGACCTGTCCAATAGAGCTGCCACAGAATTTTCTTTGGGCTCATAACTGTTCTGAGGGAACTCAACAGAATTTTGCATGTCTGACAGCACCTTCCTTCTGAAAACAATCCTAAACTGTACTCATAGTCTTTGGGTTTGATTCTTTCCCTGGTTCAGTCATCCCTGTA
This sequence comes from Gambelia wislizenii, assembly GCA_030847615.1. NCBI lineage: Eukaryota > Metazoa > Chordata > Lepidosauria > Squamata > Crotaphytidae > Gambelia > Gambelia wislizenii. The sequence continues at coordinate 312,171,196 of JAUMIR010000002.1, read as the reverse complement.
CCAATATTCTGCAGTGGTGTGCAAGATTAATTGAAGAGGGCATCTCTTCTGGACCGGGGGGGGGTGGGGGAATCTATTCTTCCTTTTAATTAAATTAGTCTGAAGAATCCTTAATTTAGAACCATAATCAACTTATGCTGATGCTGGCAAATTATGTTAATGAGACTGTGTTTTGCAAAATAACCTTACTGAAAGGTAAAAATATATATATATCTTCCTTGCTACTTACTTGCTAGTTAATCATGCATGCCACTTCACAGAAGGGTTTTCAACAGGCACAGTGTTATTCTGTGCTAGGGACAGGACTGGCCCTGTTATTTGGAAGAGTGAGGAAAGATGTTGGGAAGCATCAGTGGCTGCCCCTTAGAGGATACAGTTGTGTGCACCACAGAGTTGGACCCAGGGGCAGCTGGTGGCTTAGAATCATAGAGTTGGAAGAGACCACAAAGGGCATCCAGTCCAACTCCCTGTCCTGCAGAAATACACAATCAAAACATTCCCAACAGATGGCCATCCAGCCTCTGTTTAAAAACCTCCAAAGAAGGAGACACCACTATACTCCAAGGCAGCATATTCCACTGCTTTTAGTTGTTGGTGATGTCACTGCTATATCTCAGCATTCATTTGAATGAGCATCAAGCAAGATGGGTGAATGGTGCAATGGAATTCAGGAACAGAGCTCTTTGCCTCATGTGGCCTGGCCTGCTTTCAGGTGTGATGGTGATACTGTTGAGATAAACTGCAAGTGCAAAGCTGGCTAGCTTATGTACAGAGACGTGGAGTGGGCAGCATTTGCCTCAGGCAGCAAGTTTTTTGAGCCAGTCCAGACAATTATATTCCGTTCCATCATTGTGATTCTTCAAGGAGATTCTCCTAATCTCAACAGTGTTTGTCTGCAGTTTAAAAAACAGATAAACATGTCGTATCTTCTAGTATTGTCTGTATTCTTTTATATATAATACACAAGTACTAATGAAAGTATCAGTCAAGATCTTCGAATCTGGACCATCAGTGGAGGGCACTATCAACTGCATCTGGAGATGCCAAAGTTGGAGTACAAATGCAAACCATCTATGAAATGGTGTACAAATCCAAACAGCTCGCAGATTTCAGGAAATAATGTAACCAGTTAGTAAACCAATTACCTGTTTTTGAATTGCTAGTACATTATTCATGACAAATATCACAAACATGTCAGATTTTTTTCTGTCTTTTTCTAATGTGTAAGATCTAGACACCCTGAGTCCTAAGGAATGAAATGACCACTGCCATACACTTTGTGAAGACCCTGGGTGCTGCGGAATTTCTGACGTTGAGGCCATATGCCAATGGGAAAGTAGGCATCACAAAGGTCTACAGATGTGAATCCATTCCCCTGTGAAGGAATGCCAGAATGAAGTGAAGCATCACCATCTTGAATTTCTTCAAGTTTGATGTACTGTACTTGCTTATGCTACAAATATACAAAATCAGTTGTAGACCACTGTCTCTCTTGGGCACTGTGAAATACTGGGAGAAAAACCTGTGTTGCTTATAGTAATCTGCAATCTTTTCCATCGCATCCTTCTGAAGTAATGTGGTGATCTCATCCAATAGAGCCCTGGATGTAGAAGTCCAACAAAATATGCCAGTGAGTGGAATACTTGAGAAGTTTATGGTGTAGCCCAGACAGACAATGGTGAATACTCAAGAGTCTGTGGTAATGTTCCACCAGGTGGTGTAATAGCAATATACCTTTGGGATATGGGATGGAAATCGGTCTGGCAGGTAGAAAATTGACTGTGGTGTCATCCTGTCTGAGAAGTCAAATGTGTGACCTTGAAGACTTATTGGACAAGGGCTGCTGGAACCTCTGCTGCTTATAAGGACATCTCTGCTGTGAAGATGATAAGTATTGAGAAGGTGTTAGAGAGGCTTTTGAAGGTGACTTGGAGCAAGAGAAGGATAAGGATGGTAATTTTTCAGCAGATCGTAATGATTTGTATTGCTGTTGCTGTGCACCAAACCTCATCCTTTTAGCTGTCAAACAAGCCTTGACAATATGCTTTAATACCTCATCTGTCTTCACATTAAGAGTCATTCCCCATCTATATGTCATCTTGTGTCATTGGTGAGGCCAGTGGAATGCAGCCAAGCATAATGTTGAGAGCTACTGCCCCAACTTTACCTTAGCTGCACAGTCTACTGAATGATGTGCAGACTGAATCTGTTGAGTGGTTGGAAGATGAGAACCACATGACATTGTTCCTCAGGTAAGTGTGGGTATAAATGACAGCATTTTATCCCACAAAAACCTTTGGTAGGCTGCCATACACACCTGTATATTCCTAACGCAGATTGCTAATTCATATGGAGAATAATATCATCTCCCAAAAACATCCCATCTCATGTCTTCTTTGTCAGATGGAGTGGTGTGTGCTTTTGTCCAACCCCTGGATTGCCATGCCTCAACAAGTATTGGATTTTGGAGCTGGATGGTTGAACAGATAGGCATCATTTTCTCATTAGGTCTTATATAGGTGATCCAATATATGTGATGCCGGAGGGGGTGACACAGACTTTAACCAGGATTGTTTGATAAGGTCCTGTAAAGCTGGCAAGAGTGAGACAGTAGCCAGAACAGGAGACTGGGAGTACACCATCTGAAGATGGGAAGAAGATAAACAGATGAAAAAGCCCAATAGCAAAGAAACACAAAAGAGCGGGAGTCTACTCAGCTAAGAAGAAGAAACCAAATTATGTCACTCAGCCAGCAGATGGAGAGAAACTGAGGGAACAGTTGCTTGGAGGGCTGGGATATATGCAGTATGTGGGAAGGGTGGTGTTCCTGCCAAGCTACTCAGCTGTAGAAGTTTCCAAATGGGGCCTCTGCACAGGTGTAAAACCCATTTGTGTGAGGCACAGAAACCATGAAGAACACATTATATCTTAGACTGAATGATGGCTTGCAGAAATTCAAGCCATTAGTCCTTCTTTATCTTCACTCTTAGTATACTATACCAAGTAAGGACTTTGGGGTCCCAATTCCAGTTCTAATTCGTGATTCTTATATGTTCCTATTTAATTTGTAATTCATGCAGTTATGACAACTGATTTACAGTTGACTATTTATTTATTTATTTATTTATTTATTTTACAGGCTCTCAATGACAGAGATGAGGAATGAGTCAGCCTCTCAAAATTCTTGGATTATTCCTGCATTGGCTAGGCTGATGGGTATTTCAATTCAACAACAGCTGGAAGGCTTTGTATTCTGACTACTACTCTATGTGTTAATAGCACTCATATGTCAGGTCTGTAATATCATGTTATTTTTACTTCACAACCACTCACTTAGCAGCCACAGGATAACTGAGACTCACTTGGTCAGATTCACTTATTTGACTCACAATATTAAAGGAACTACTTCAGCTGTATCTGGAATAGCTCCATAGGGAGAGTGTGGACTGAGTTGTGGGTTTTTTAGCAAGAGGGCAGGTGGCCCCAGATGGCATCAGTGGGAATCCACAAACACCCTGCTTTCACCACTGTTATCCCCTCCACACTCCCCTCTTCTTCTAGGCCTAAACCACACAACTGCACACAGAAAGAACACAACACAAGTAGAAAATGCTGCTCTATGGCTGTACTCCTGTTGTTGCTTGTATGCTTGAAGATAGCAGATGGATATCAGCAAGAAGGAACAGCAGAAGACTGTGAAGATCATCAACCACTCAGCTTCAGGTTGAGTGTGTAGGTTGTGAGGAGGAGGAGGAGGAGGATGGAATGGTGATGTCTACAATTATAGGGGTTGTCTAAACAGCAAAAATACTCCACACAGAATGTGAGGAGAATACAGGCTGTCTTACTGGCATTCCACACAGTTTTACCATATGCAGAAGGAGGGGGGCCAAAAGCATGAATAATTGCGAAGGGAAAGCCTTTGCAGTTTATCCTGGAGCTTTTTAACAATTCTGAAGGAAATGTGCAATCCCACTCATTGGGACAAGGAATTCAATTTGAATTGCCTTCCCACAGGAGAGGAAATGCATGCCGATTGGCTGGATGAGCAGGGGGGCAGGACTTGCTAACAGGGCAAGCACCCACTTCTGCCACACTGAATTTGCACCTTAGTGAGCGATTGCTAAGGCAGTAAAATGAGCTGTTGTTTTTTTCTCTTTGTTTTCTTTTTTGCGTAACGGCAAAATATCGCTTATGAGCACCATGGAAATAGGGTTTTTTTAAAAAAAAAGTTTGAGTAATTCACTTGCAGCCACCATCTTGGCTAGAGGGCATGCAAAGTTTACGGGGGCTGTAATACCATTAAGACAAGCTGCAGCTGTTGTGAATTGTCTTTACTGTGGATCACTCTGGGTTTTGGGGGATCATATAGACAAACCCATAGAAAGCAATTTCTGGGAAACTGTTACACATAAAATAATAAAGAATAATACAGCCAAGCTTTCATATCCACAGAACCAAGATCTACAGTTTTAGTTATCCATGGGACACAAAATAAGGGACACACACCATAGTCCTACTGGAAAATGCCTAGAGAAGAATCCTCTCTAGGCCTCTTCTTGATCCTCCAACACAATGCTATAGTATTTTTTCACCGTCTTTTATTTTAAAAGGGTTTGTTGTTATTCATGGTTTCTGGTATCCACTGTAAGTCTGGGAACCGAAACCCCGCAGATACAGTGATCCAACTGTATTCACATATATCCAGAACAGTCAAGCAAAAGATAGGAAGAGAAAATTACTACTACTGTTGTTGTTGATAGATTGATGATGAGGTCTACAATTATAGAAAATAATTTCTGGGAAATATTCACAGTAACACATCCAGAACAGGCAAACAGTACCACAGTCATAAAATCAGTGTAACACAAGTATTCTCATAAACCATAACCTCTCTCTGAATAAATGAACATTTTCCACCAATGTTGAAAACATGAATTTTTTTTTTTTAATTTTCCTCCTCAGGACTAAATCAAGTAAACTCATTTACAAAGGTCAATAGTTGAGATTTTGTTTAATTATGTTTTAAGCAGTGGTGTCTTTTTTCTTTTTCCAGTACTGGACGATTAAGGTTCATGCAACCATAAATTACACAGCAGCTCAGCTTCCCACTTATGGTATCTTGGAGAAGGGAGAAGGGAGATACCCATTAAACTATCCATTGTTATTCTGACAGGTATTATAGCCACGGCTTTCTTTACAACTGCCTGAAATAATTTTTAGTACCTGCCTACCTCTATCATGCACAAAACATATCATTAATCATTCCACAATTAGATAAGGCACCGGGATATTTTTTTTAGCCTTTCAGTTGCAATAGTTCTCAGTAAAATTGACACCAGGGAAGGGCTTTGACCCTGTTTCTAAACAAGGGGGCTCACTGGCTTGACAGTGGGCCTGTTTGCAGCCCGGCTGGTGCCCCCATGGATCCTCTTGCAGTGGCCCCTGCAGACGCATGGCCCAGCATGGGGGCCACCATCTTAGTCCTTCTCCTTCCCAACTTGCACTACGGCTGGGAAGGAGCAGGAAGATGGGAGCCAATTGGAGCGAGCCTCCTTTGCCCTGATTGGCTCAGCGGAGGGTGGAGGTGGGACTTCCGGCCACACTTCCAGCGCAGCCGGATGACAAGGAGCCTGTGCCAGAGGGCTGGTATAAAAGCCAGCCCCCAGCGTAGGCTCTTCAGTTGGCTTGCAAGGAGCCAAAGAACCCGCCCACCTTCCATCTTATCATTATGTTTGCTTATGTTCTTAATTGTCGCAATTTGCTAGAGTGGATGCCATGGGCCTTGATCCGGGTAGGTGGGGAATGGGGGGGTCTCTGTCAAGTTCAAGTACAAGTGCAAGTTCATGGAGACCTTCCCCCCGTTTAATGATTAACATCTTGTTTCCAGGGGAGGGGAGAGTGTCGAGTGGGTCGGCTCAGCCAGGAGCTTTCCCCTCCAGGTGGGGTCGGTAGCAAACGACATTGGACCATTGGCCAACATAGGGTTGGTCAATGAAGGGATCCGGACCAATGCAATAGTGCTAACCATTTGCAGGCATTAGAAAGTTGCAGCCGTTTATTGCTGATTATCTCATACTAACCTATACTTACTCTTTATGTTTATCTTGTACTCAATACAACTTAACACAGCCTGTAGTAGTATGTGTCTTTTTTAAGGTAGGGGAACGGGGCATATGGTCTGGGTCTGCAATTCTCTTGCACCAAATTCCCCCTCCCATACTTGACGATAACCTACATGTTAAAGCAGTAGCTCCCAGGCTTTGTTAAAAGCCTGTCTGAATAATAATAATGATGGTGATGATGATGATGATGTCTCTTCCGGGAGAGGGAGTTCCAAAGTGTAGGAGCTGCCACTCATGTTCCCACCAACTATACTTGTGAAGGTGATGGGACTGAGAGGAGGGCCTCTCATGTGGCTATCAGGGTCTGGGCAAGCTCATATCAGTAGGTATGATCTATCAAATGGCCTGTATCTAAACTCTACTGGGCTTTATACATCATAACCAGCACTTTGAACTGCACTTGGAAACAAACTAGTGGAACTGTTGGAACAGAGAAGATGTGTGACCCCTGTAACCAGCCTCACTTAACACTCTAGCTGCAACTCTTTGTAGCAATTGAAGCTTCCAAACACTCTTCAAAGGCAGCTCTACATAGAGCATGCTACAGTGGTCAAAAGCAGAGGTAACCAAGGCATTTTGCACTGTAGACAGATAAGACATTACCAGGAATGGGCACAGGTGGCACACGAGCTTTAAGTGTGCAAAACCCACACTCTTGCCAAGGTATTGTTAAACATTTCATTCTCAACAGACTAAATAGACACATGAAACATTTAGGCACATGGCTAGTAATATTCCATGTAGGAAGAAACATTTGGAAAAACCTTTTGACTCAGTTTACTTTTACAGGTATTCCCTATTTTCAAAACTGACAAAGTAGTTTCACTACTGGATTGTATGATATTTTTTGTTTAATTCTGACAGAGAAGATATTTTAAAGTTGCAGAAATCATCTTCCTGCTCATGATTAATCCAAGCTTTATTATTATCTTGCCTCATTCATTCTGATAAAGCTAAAAACTAAGCTATATAATAAAAGCAGTGAAAATTAAGAAACAATCATTTACCCTATTAATTTGGGCTTATGTTAAATTTTCATCTATATTCTTTGAGAGGGTTTTCCACTACTGAAGAAAAGGATTAAATCATCTTCCACTATTTCTCCTATACATGTTTTTAATCAGAAATGTCTAGAATAATAAAAACTTTAAGTTAGGATACATTTTGATTGGAGTTATTCTTCTAAATCAAAAAGAGTCTCCCATTTCTATAAATCCAAAACTCCCATGACATTATTGATAGCAGGTTTGTAAATCATGTGACATAACTGAGCCAGCTTGAAAGCTGCCACCATGATCTTAGGTCTAAAGACTTATAAGAAATTTGTGAAGTTTGTCCCCCCGCCCACGCTTTACACAAAAGTTTGCCAAATTCAGACTTGCTAAATTTATAAATGAAGCAGAAATCCCCCCCCCAGAATTACACAATCTGGTTCACAGCTCAAAAAGGCACACAAAAATACTAATGGAAGCATTTGCACAAAAGTATACATGTTGGAGTAACATAATCTGCAATCTGTTAGACAAAACACTAAGAATTTGTACACATACAAACAGAGAGAGAGAGAGCACAAAAATAGAGAAAAAGAGAGAGGGGAGAAAGGCAGGTATGTGCACACACACAAAAAAATGAACTAAATTTATCTTAGAATCATAGAGTTGGAAGAGACCTCAAGGCCTATCCAGTCCAACCCCCTGCCATGCAGGAATACACAATCAATTCATTCCCGACAGATGGCCATCCAGCCTCTGTTTAAAAACCTCCAATCAAGGAGACTCCACCATACGACGAGGCAGTGCATTCCACTTCCAAGCAGCTCTTACTGTCAGGAAGTTCTTCCTAATATTTAGGTGGAATCTCTTTTCCTGTAGTTTGAACCCATTGCTCCGTGTCCTAGTCTCTGGAGCAGCAGAAAACAAACCTGCTCCACCCTCAGTATAACATCCCTTCAAATATTTAAACATGGCTATCATATTCCCTCTCAACCTTCTCTTCTCCAGACTAAACATACCCAGCTTCCAGACCACCCACCATCCTGTTCGCCCTTCTCTGGACATGTTCCAGCTTCTCAATATCCTTCCTGAATTGTAGTGCCCAGAACTGGACACAGTATTCCAGGTGAGGTCTGACAAAAGCAGAATAGAGTGGTAGTACTACTTCCCTTGATCTAGACATTATACTCCTATTAATACAGCCTAGAATCTCATTGGCTTTTTTAGCTGCTGCATCACACTGCTGACTCATGTTCAGCTTGTGGCCCACTAAGACTCCTAGATCCTTTTCGCATGTACTGCCATCAAGCCAGGTGTCACCCATCCTATATCTGTGCATTTCATTTTTACTGCCCAAGTATAGTATCCTACATTTCTCCCTGTTGAAATGCATTTTGTTAATTTTGGCCCAGCTTCCTAATCTGTTGAGGTTATTTTGGATTCTGATCCTATCCTCCGTGGTATTAGCTACCCCTCCTAATTTGGTGTCATCTGAAAACTTGATAAGCATACCCTCTATTCCCTCATCCAAGTCATTAATAAAGATGTTGAACAGCACTGGGCCCAGGACAGAACCCTGTGGCACCCCACTGGTCACTTCTCTCCAGGATGAAGAGGAGCCATTGGTGACTATCCTCTGGGTAGATTCACCACAACACTGACATGGGAACCACCAGCCACCAGTAGGTTACACATAGCTCTGTCCTCCAGCAAATGGCCATCACTCTCTACCTCCCAGCATTTGTCCCCTTCTGTTTATTTGTAGAGCTAACCCTGTATATCTGTTACATTTACAAACTGAAGTGGATGTGAGCCAAAAAGAACTTCATAAACAGATTTGTAGATTCTGAAATGTATAGATTCACCCATTCCTTTTTAGGCCTTGTTTAGACATAAAACTCTTTATTCTATACAGCCATCATTTCCCATCCTGGAAACAAGCGAACTGCTTCTCTCTCCTCCCCATGGGTGGCTTTGGAAACAATATCTAGTTTATTAAACCACAGATGCCTCTGGTGTCCAAAAGAGGTGTTTGACTAGATGAGAGGCTATAATGCTGATTCCTGTGCATTACTGCAAATTTGCAGCAGTGTTCATTTGCCTCCACAGTCTTTTGGTAAAATCAATATTATGCGAAGGTATCACATCTGAAGTGCACACCCCTGTGAATCAAGTTGGTGGCCGAGTAATTAGCATGTTTTTCCCTCCACATGTTGTCACTGCTGCACAGATTTTTTTTAAAAAAATTAAAGCAAAGGAGTGCAAGTGCTTTTTTTTCTGCTTAAAAAAGCTATTTGGTCATCTCAAAGCAGCAAAAAAGTGCACAATCGGCAATGTAATAATCCAAAATGGCGCTTCCAGCCACTTCCTTGCAGGCAAGTCCACCCCTGCGCGCCCATGTGATGAATCCACTGTCCACCTCCACTCCTTTCCAAGAATGTGCAGCATCCCAAATCAATTGTCAAAATGAGAAGTAAAGTGCATTCCCACACACTATTTTTTTTTTTTAAAAAAAATGAGAATAGCCACAAAGGCTTTTCCTGCAGAGTTTTGGGAGATTTTTTGACCCTTCCTTCCGAATAAGTTGAATCACCACAGGATATTGTTGGGACAAAAGGTATTCTCTTTGAATTCTATGAGTACTTTCACCATCTGCACAACCCCCAGGAGTATCAGGTCAAGCACTCCTTCTAAAACCAGATTAGATCAGATAAAAATATGAGTCCTGTTTAAGGCTGCAGACATTTGTTAAGCTAAGCTTTATCCATATACTTGATTTTTTACTTCTACATTTGTTCCAACCCATTTCAGTACTAGATTATTAATTTAGTATATTTTATCTACACAAAAAAATCTACACATATTCATGCACAATTTTTAAAAATATACAGATCTTTTGCAACTTGTTAAACTTTAAATTTTGCATGTTTCCTTTTTCTAATTGTGCTTTTTAAGTGTTTTTCATATTGAATAAGTTATCCTTGTCTGCCTTTCCTCCAAAATGTGTACTTTTATATGCACTTTTGAATCTTGCATTTTTGTATGCATTATTTGTACAATTTTTGTGTATGAAATACATTACAATATTTGGAATTGTATGGATTTCTAAATATGATTGCAGTGCAGTTCATGTGCAGTTTTTAAAAGTGTGCATTTAGGAAGATCACATTGAAATGCAAACTGAACAAATTGTTCATCCATCTCTGACACTGCTGGACCTATTTAGTACCCACATTTGGTACCATCATTTGGTAGCCACAGTGACCAGGGGAAACCCAGAAGTAGGGCATGCGTGCATCCCACCTACTCACCAGTAGAAGACAGTGACACTCATGCTCACAGAAACTGATATTCAATAGACCAACTGGCCTTGATCCTGGGAGTAAAATATTGTCAGTCATTGGGAGATCAAATAACCCCGGTAGCTTTGGTGGGTGGGGACTCCTTTCAAAGAAATATAGTACTCTGCAAAATAACCAACATGAGGATGGAAGCACTCACTAGAGACAGAAATATGGATTTTTGTGTGTGTGGGGGGGTCTGTTTACAGTATGCACAGGAATTATTCTCTAGTACTTTGGCTTGCCTTACAGCTTCATACAACCAGGTTCTAAAAATTCTGAATAAGGTAAGTCTTGTCCAAAATGCTTTTCACCAAAAGAGAAAATATTTCATCAGAGGGTTTTTTTCTATATTCCCCACATTTTCAATTTTTCCTTTATGGAAAAAATAGGGCAGAACTCATTTCTCTTGCCCCCCCCCAGTTCTTGTTGTGGTCCGTCACAATTCCAGAGAGATGGGAGTCTTGACACAATGCTTGTGTATACTCTGTAGTAGTTTTGCATCATGCTTGCACCAATATGTATATACCGGCAGCTGGGGTGGGTGGGGGGTACTACTGCTGTATTATGTCCTATTGAGCAGGTTGAAATATCATCCTACTGATGCTAGACTGTAATCCCCACTATCCTGCACTATTGGCTATGCTAGCTAGGTTTGGTTGGTATAACCTATCAAGAAAATGGCGGGGGGGCGTACCATTGCTCATCCCTGCCTGACTGGACTCTTTGTATGGGAAATAGGGGACTAACTATAATGTGTACTGCAGTGAACCCAAGTACCAATCTAAATCAAGCCCATTAGTTCTTAAATTCAAACTGATTTAGAAAATGCAATGGCTCATGTCACTTGGTTTAAACAAGGCAATTGTATGCCATGTGTAGAAGTATTATTCTGTTAGCAAGACTAGTATTTATGTTAGAAAAGTAGAGGATCCAATCTATGCAAAGAGAATGGAGAGCAGAAGGCTTCATCTGATTTGACAGCACCAGATAGAGCTACATATTAAAATAAGGAACATCTGCAGGGCCTTGATAGCATTTAGACTCTTTGTAGCAATCACAGCATATATCATACAATGGACACTGCTGCCTTTTTCCCTTTTTTTCCCTCATTCCCCATTTTTCTCTCCTGTTTTAAATATTACTACTAGAGTCCAACCAGTCTCAATTTTATTTGCAGCTCTGTATGGCTCACATATGTTATTCAGTTTCAGCATGTATGTCCTTTAGCTCAGGGGTAAGAAGACATCAGCCTTGTGAGATCTACTTCAGTTCCCACAACTTTAATTAGAATACAGATGTCCCCAACCTGGAGCCAAGGAGGTGGTGATGTTCATCAGCATACAATTTGCATGCACTACAGCTAGCAACAGGCACACATTTAGAAGGAAAGGCTACCCTGCATACCAAAACAGAATAAATCTCACTATAATAGTGTAGACCTATCTATGAACCTGCTCAGTTTGCAATTCAGGTACTAACTGGTGATGGACAACTTAAAGGCCCTTGCTGCTCTCCATTCTTATGATTATCTGTCTTAAAAGAAGGTGAGACCTGGATAGCTCTTCAAAGAGAAGATAACTTTCAACAAGAGGGCTGTTTGCTATGGAATAAGTCATATCAAATCTTTGCTTATGTGTGATCATTCCAGAAGTTCTGTATCCTCTTGCCATCTGCAGGTGCTAATGCTCTCCTCACTATTCCCTTCTGTGCTTACAGAAAGATCTGAGGTTAGAAGGTACATAGTCTGTGACAATTCACTAGATTAGGTTCCTGGCTGAAATCTCAGAATCACTGCCTTCCAACGAACACCAGAACTGTTATGCCTCCCAAGGAGGGTTAAATTAGAAGACATGTGGTGACATAGTGTTTGAAGCTGCCACATTCTGAGCTGTTTTATCTCCTTTTACATTTTCCACATTTAAAGCAGAGATGGGGAACTTGAGGCCCTCCAGATGTGGTGGACTGAAGCTCCCAACAGCCGTAGCCAACATAGTGAAGGGTGATTGGGATTGCAGTCCAACAATGTCCAGGGGACCACAAGTGGCCAACCCCCTAACTTAAAAGAACCATTCCATTGTTCACCTGGGAAAATGTTTCAAATTCTTTGACAAACAAAATGGTGTTAGTTTTCCCATCCAATTAGTTCTATCAAAGCAGGCAAAACAGCACCACATTGTTTAATGAATTGTAATAAGATGATTACTTAAAAGGAAGTAAATGAGAAAGCAGCCATCTCATTTTCTTTGGCTGTACTTTAATCTGGGTTCAAGAACAGCTCAAGAGTAGACTGTAATAAGGAGAAGGAACTAAAAGATTACTCTTTGGGGCTGTCATCTTCTTGCAGTTGCAGTTAATGTCCCTAGGCCCTGCCATAAACTCTCTGTATTTTGCTGCAAAATCACGGTCAAATGAGGATGAGGGTGGAACCCCCTATCTAACACTGTAACATTGGCTGTACACAGGAACATTTTATTGGGCACATTGCCATACAGAAAATATAAATACAGACTGTTTCTTATGTTGCACAGAAAAATGTCTGCGGAGTTCAGTATGGTGCTGCCAAATTAATCCTGGAAAGAGCAACAACAGTCATATGTGGCAGTCAAATGTACAGAGGAGGAGGAGATGACACTGTTGTCCAAAGATGATTAAATTACCAACCACATGAAGAAGGAAAACTGTTTCCTGATTAACAGCAAGAGATCTGAGGCCAATTTGCATTGCATAGCTGTATATTACATAACACTTTAGATTTGCAAAATACATGAAAAAAGAACAAATCAGGCATGTTTTGTATGTACAAAATGTAGAACGTGTGTACATTTGAAATGTGTATCCAAATATGTATACATGGGTAGAACTTTCACAAAAATATGCACACATTTTTATGCAGACGGAAAGAAACTATCTCAGATTGATAAAGAAGTGGGAGGGAGGGAGAATGTGATAATTTGCACATTCCTAATCAACGATTTAGTATGTGTGCAATACAGTATTTTAGAGGAAGGAACTGGCAAGACCACCTGTGAGTATTCCTTGCCTAAGAGAAGCCTATGAAATCCATGGTGTCTCCATAAGTCAGTGATGGGCAACCTTTTGAGCTTCGTGTGTCAAACTTTGCAAAAAAAACTGAGCATAACTCAGGCGGTGTGAAACTGAGCATAACTCAGGCGGTGTGAAATGTTTTATCCTCAGGAGGAAAAAACATTTCACAATATTTATAGTTTAAATAACATAAATGTATAATTGTTATAATTGTATTTAATAAACCAAAAACTAACAGCTGCGTACCTCTCTTGATCTCTCAGGATGACTTTTTTGTGTCTGAAAATGTCCTTAGAGTTAGACTCTAACTCCAAGACTCTTGTTGCAAATGTTTCATCCTCAGGAGCAGCATCCTGCGGTGCAGGAGCTGAGGATGAAACATCCTTCTCGGCATGCGGCTGCCTCAGTAGCCACGTGTCATCAGAAATGGCTACGTGTGTCAGTGCTGACACGCGTGTCATAGGTTCGCCATCACTGCCATAAGTCATCAAGGGACTTGAAAGCATGAGTGTACTGTGCAAGCACTGGGTACTGTGCAAGCCAGTTGTTATTCTGCTTATATATTAATATGTAACAGCTTAATTCCACTGAGGTTTCCAGCTCATATTCGGATGTTCAAAATACAAAGTAAACACATGATGAAAAGAAGCATGCTAGCTCCCTTCTTGCATATTTCCAACACCACGCACATAGAAAGCAACTTTTTGATGAAGATAGCTTCTACTGTCTATGGTAACTCACACTGGTTTTCCAAAATTATGGATCATGTGAAGAGCTCTCATTGCCAGAGGAAACTCTCCTCTGCAGAATGTTGTCCTACACACGGTGTTTGTGTGTGTGTGGGGGGGGGGGGTGATGTATAGGCATAAAGAGGGAGTAGGGCTAATCTACTTCCCGCTTCATGTCTGTTTGCTGTACCTGGAATGTGAACACCAAAACAGAACCCAACACTCTTGCAGTTTTACATTTGGGGGGAAATGGAAAATGGCAGGTAATTTACCTTTCATTCATCAACTACTTTCTGAGCTTCTCACTAGGAAATGCCTGACAAGTTTCTTTTTCAAATTATGTATAAATTCAAAAGGAAACAACAAAGTACAAAGGGAAAAAAGAAAAACATGAACACCTATGAGTTGTACATAATTATAATGTGAATTTTAAATTCATGATACCCTCAATGTGTTTCTGAGGAAATTCTAAATAACTCCTCAGAAAACAATTTGAAAATAATGTCAAGCACAGTGCAGCTCATTTCCTACTAATGAAAGCCGGTGGTTCCTGTGTCAGTGGGGTGTAGGGTTGCCATAATTCTCTGCTACAAAACTGGGACAAAAGTATACAGGACTGGATTGGGTGGATTATCGACAAAAACAAGACAAAAACCCCACACCCAGAGTGCCTGTGCAGGAGTGGGGGAGAGCCCTCTTCTCTTCCCTCATCCCTGTGATGGTGACACCCAGAGCACCTGCATGGGGAAGGAGGAGGGAGCCCACCATGGTGGGGTGCCTAGGAGGCCAGACTCACCATACAGCTCCCCACAGCTGGCCTTCTTTCCTTTACTCTCTTGCACTCTCTGCACATTCCCGCCTTCTGGGCTCTGGGTCTAACATGCCTGTGCAATACAATTGCATGTGACCCAGAGCCTGCAGTATCAGTCTCCTCACATGGTTTTGCTGACAGCTGCTTCCTTCAGCAGAGGAAGCTGGAGGAATCCGGGATCTACGGCTTCAAGCAGTCCAGCCAGATGGGACAGTTTTCAGTCCCTTCAATCTGGAATTTTTCGTTTTCCAGGACTAATGGCAAGCCTAGTGGGGTGGTAAATCTCCTCTGGGTTTTACACTGAACTTTAAAGGAAAAATGCAAAACCCTTAACCTCATCCACAAAGTAATTCCAGCACCTTCAATAGCTCCCTTAAAAATCAGATTAAAACCTGGAAAAGGATTCCCTGTCTCACTGATATGTAAGTCCCCAAATGCCCCTGCTTGTTACATTCTACTAAGTAAAAGGTATGGAGGACCCTCACAGTTTTACTCAGGTTGATCAGGTCCAAGAACCTCATGTCTGAACAAGCTCTATGTCTTGAAATCAGCCACATATTTAAATTTTGCAGAATTTCTAGGCCCTACTGTTGGACATTTAGAACAATAATGAATAGTAATTTCTTCCCCTAATTTTCAGACTACTCTTATTCATCTCATTTTCGCTCTTGTATACAGTTTTTATGTCCATAAGGTCAGCACGCGCGCGCACACACACACACACACTGCTGGAGGCAAAATACAAGATTGTGCCCACTTATTCCATTCCACAGAGCTCAACCGCTTGGAAGTTGAATCTTACATTAACACCAGTGATGGGATGCCATCCTCCAGCATACACAAGTTATGGAGTGTAGGGCAGGTTGTGCACTGCACACAAATGAGGTGGAAAATCCACTCCAAATTTTGAATAGCCTTAACGGAGCTATCCAAGTTCCTGGACCTATTTTTGGGGGAGGGGTCAGAACCTTGCATAAGTCTTTGGATAAGTATGAACTGAAACCTGAAGTAGAATCATAGAAGCATAGAGTTGGAAGAGACTTCAAGGACCATCCAGTCCAACCCCCTGCCACGCAGAAATACACAATCAAATTATTCCTGACAGATGGCCATCCAGCCTCTGTATAAAAACCTCCAAAGAAAGAGATTCCACCACACTCTGAGGCAGTGCATTCCACTTTCAAACAGCTCTTACTGTCAGGAAGTTCTTCCTAATGTTTAGGTGGAATCTCTTCTCCTGTAGTTTGAACCCATTGCTCTGTGTCCTAGTCTCTGGAGCAGCAGAAAAAAAGCCTGCTCCACCCTCAGTATAACATCCCCTTAAATATTTAAACATGGCTATCATATTCCCTCTCAACCTTCTCTTCTCCAGACTAAACATACCCAGCTTCCTAAGCCACTCCTCATAGGGCATGGCTTCCAGACCACCCACCATCCTGTTTGCCCTTCTCTGGACACGTTCCAGCTTCTCAATATCCTTCCTGAATTGTGGTGCCCAGAACTGGACACAGTATTCCAGGTGAGGTCTAACCAAAGCAGAATAGAGTGGCACTATTACTTCCCTTGATCTAGACACTATACTCCTATTAATGCAGCCTAGAATCACATTGGCTTTTTTAGCTGCTTCATCACTCTGCTGACTCATGTTCAGCTTGTGGCCCACTAAGACTCCTAGATCCTTTTCGCATGTACTGCCATCAAGCCAGGTGTTACCCATCCTATATCTGTGCATTTCATTTTTACTGCCCAAGTATAGTATCCTACATTTCTCCCTGTTGAAATGCATTTTGTTAATTTTGGCCCAGCTTTCTAATCTGTTGAGATCAGTTTGGATTCTGATCCTATCCTCTGTGGTATTAGCTACCCCTCCTAATTTGGTGTCATCTGAAAACTTGATAAGCATACCCTCTATTCCCTCATCCAAGTCATTAATAAAGATGTTGAATAGCATTGGGCCCAGGACAGAACCCTGTGGCACCCCACTGGTCACTTCTCTCCAGGATGAAGAGGAGCCATTGGTGACTATCCTTTGGGTAGATTCACCACAACACTGACATGGGAACCACCAGCCACCAGTAGGTTACACATAGCTCTGTCCTCCAGCAAATGGCCATCACTCTCTACCTCCCAGCATTTGTCCCTCTCTGTTTATTTGTAGGGCCAACCCTGCAGATATATATATATATATATCAATGAGTGTGTCTCCCTTATGTCTCATACGGTATTGGGTTTGTCATATAAACAGACTTCAAAAATGGAGTGCCATGTTTATATTCTGTAACTGAAGAAGCACTGGTAGCTCCAAAATTTTGCTACATGGAAATGGAAAGTTTCATTAAGGGGGAATTCATATTTGTAAAGCAGTAATTACTAATTAGCACTTCTGGTAAATTGCCTTTTAAAAAGGTTCCCATGGAAATTTTACAGTGCACTGAAACTATACAGGTGCTAATTAATTGGATTTGCTACCCTAATATCCAAAAAAACAAACATCAAATAGAAAACACACTGTTACCCAATGTATTTCTATCACATATGCACAAAAGCAATAGAGAATATACTGATGGATGTGACCATATGAGAATTTGTGCCTTAGGTTAATAATCCAAAGAAACCCCATCCGTCTCAAAATAATGTCATGCAGGATCAAATCTCCAAGCATAATCATGTTTCCTCTCAGCATGATAATTAAAGAATGGTTAAACATGAAGCAGTTTAATCTTCATTTCTTCATGTCTTCCTTCTACATGCCAAATATATTCTTTTAGAGAAAAGTAGCCATTTTGAAGCATCCATCTTTCCTCTCTCTCTCTCTGGCTTTTCTTCACAAACAAAGATTCAGGAAGGACTCATCCTGTGCTTTCTGCAAGCGTGCTGATGACTAAAAAGGCCAATCCAAGATAGACAAATCTAGTTGCAAACAGCACAGCAGAAGGACTCCTTGGGTGGTGTTTCTGGGTTGTCATTCTTTCTGCGTTGTCGTTTCTCTTCAAGACTTGCTCGGCGTGCGTTCTCAAATAAGGCTGCAGCATTGTGGATAGTGTGTCTCCATGCCTCCCGATGTGAGGCCGGGGCAGACCATTGTTGGTGGTCAATTTGGCCGAGCCTGAGATGTTGTTTCAGGGAGTCCTTGTATCACTTTTTTGGAGAGCCCCTCTTATGCTGAACCATGGCGAGTTCACCGTAGAGTACTATTTTGGGGAGGTGATGGTCCTCCATCCTAGAAACATGCCCTGCTCAGCGCAGCTGTGTTCTCAATACCATGTCCTCAATGCTTGTGATCCCTGCTTACTCAAGGACAGCAACATTTGTCACATAGTCAGTCCAGTGTATATTTAGGATTCTGCATAGACAGCTCTGATGAAAACGTTCGAGGAGTCATAGGTGGTGGAGATAGGTGACCCCTGTTTCAGATCCATAAAGGAGAACAGACAGTACAATGGCTCTATACACACTGATTTTTGTGCTTGGCCTCAGGTGTTTATTGCTCCAGACTCTTTTGTGAAGTCTTCCAAATGTGCTATGTGCCTTTGCTAATCTGTGATTGATCTCTTTGTCAATCTTGGTATCTGAGGAGATGATGCTTCCCAGGTATGTGAACTGCTGAACGGACGTAAGCACATATTTGCCAATGGCAATGTGGGGATGGTGGTATTTGTCTTGTGCTGCAGGCTGGTAAAGAACTTCCATTTTCTTCAGGTTGACTTTCAGCCCGAACAGCTCTGCAGCTGTTGCAAAGCAGGATGTTAGGTGCTGCAGAGCTGCTTCTGTGTGGGCAACAAGGGCAGCAGTATCAGTGAAGAGCAGCTCATGGACTAGATAGTTTAGAGTCTTAGTGCGAGCCCTCAGACGGCTTAAGTTAAACAAGCTACCATCAGTACGGTAACATATATAGATGCCGTCATCTTCTTCAAGCTCTGCCATAGCCCTTTGGAGCATCATGCTGAAGAAGATTGTAAATAAAGTTGGTGCAAGAACACAACCTTGATTCACTCCATTAGTTATTAGAAAGGGCTCTGAAAGAGCATCGCCATATCTGACTTGACCGTGCTGCCCCTCGTGTACCAAGATAATCATTTTAAGGAATTTGGGGGGACATCCTAGTCTTTCCAGGATCTGCCACTGACCTTTCCTACTCACAGTGTCGAAGGCTTTGGTGAGGTCAACAAATGTTACATAGAGACCCTTGTTCTGCTCTCTACATTTCTCTTGCAGTTGTCTAAGGGCAAATACCATATCTGTAGTACTCCTATTGGCTCTGAAGCCACACTGGCTTTCAGGAAGAAGTTCTTCAGCAATAGCAGGAATTAATCTGTTCAGGAGTATCCTTGCAAGGATTTTTCCAGAAATAGAGAGCAGTGTTATGCCTCGATAGTTTGAGCAATCGGATTTTGCTCCTTTTTTCTTATACAGGGTGATGATGACGGCATCTTGGAGATCTGATGGCAGTTCCCCCTTTTCCCAGCAATTCACAAGGAGTTCGTGGAATGTATCATGTAGTACAGGACCTCCGTGTTTCCAAACTTCAGGTGGGATTCCATCAATCCCAACTGCCTTGCCGCTTTTCAACTGCTGTATGGCCTTAAGGGTCTCTTCCAAAGTGGGGGCTATGTCCAATTCATTTT
Source organism: Gambelia wislizenii (assembly GCA_030847615.1). Taxonomy (NCBI): domain Eukaryota; kingdom Metazoa; phylum Chordata; class Lepidosauria; order Squamata; family Crotaphytidae; genus Gambelia; species Gambelia wislizenii. The sequence goes on along the minus strand of JAUMIR010000002.1, from coordinate 312,151,526 downwards.
TCATCAGTTTTTGTATCATATGTTGGATAGCTGAGCCTTGGACTACTTGGTTGGCACTAAAGAGACTTTGAAAGTGCTCAGCCCATCGATTCAGGATGGAGGCTTTATCAGTAATTAATGTTTGACCATCTGTACTGTATAAGGAGCTTTGGACCTGATAAGTAGGTCCAAACACTGCCTTAAGAGCTTCATAAAATCCTCTAGAATCCCCAAGATCTGCACAGCATTGTGTCTTTTCTGCTATATTAATCCACCACTTGTTCTGCATGTCTCAGAGTTTTTGTTGAAGTTTACTACATGTGAGGCGGAAAGCTGCTTTTCCTTCATGGCAAGTTGGCTGGGCAAGATATGCCTGGTGAGCAGTTCTCATCTTTGCCAACAGCTCCTGGAACTCTTGTTTGTTTTCATCAAACCAGTCTTGATTTTTCTTGTGGGAGAACCTGAAGGATTCTTCTGCAGACTGGAGGATACTGTTTTTGATATGTTGCCAAAGCACTGTAGGAGAAGGATCTGTAGGATGGTGTTCAAGTTTTGTTTGCAGGTTTGCCTGGAAGTTGTCTCTCATGGTAGCTTGTTGAAGATTGTTGACTTGGAGTCTCTTCTTTATGATGCCACCCCTCTTAGGTTTGAACTTAAGATGAAGATTTAGTTTACATCTGATGAGGTGTGATCTGTCTGGCATTCTGCACTCTGCATCACTCGAGTATGACAGACATCACAAATGTTTCTCTGGTGGACTAGAACATAATTAATGAGGTGCCAATGTTTGGATCTGGGATGCATCCAGGTTGTCTTCAAGCTATCTTTCTGCTGAAAGATTGTGTTTGTAATAGTCAGTTGTTGTTCTGCACAGAACTCTAGAAGGAGGCATCCGTTATCATTGCAATTTCCAACACCATGCTTGCATAAGACACCTTTCCAGGCTTCGGAGTTCTTTCCTACTCTGGCATTGAAGTCATCATGGATAATAATTTTATCTTCTACAGGGACTTTTTGTATGAGGTGGCATTGGTCTGTGTAAATTTTTTCTTTCTCTACAGGGTCGGCTTGCATAGTTGAGGCATATATACTAAAGAGAACAACATGTGGGAGGCATAAGGAAATAATGCGATCAGAGTGTCCTGTTGGCAAGGTTTCAAGTTTGGAGGCAATGGAGTTTTTAATCATGAAGCCTACTCCTGAAAGATGTTTTTCGGTTTTGAGTTTGCCAGACCAGTAAAGTGTGTAGCTGGCACCGTGTTCTTTAAGGTTGCCTTCCTCATGGAGATGAACTTCACTAAGAGCACCGATGTCAATATTAAGCCGTGATAGTTCATGGGCTATTAGAGCAGAACGACACTCAGGCCGTCCACTATCTTCAGAGTCTCGCATGGTTCTGATGTTCCAGCATGCAAGCATCAGTTTATTTACACCTTTGGAGGCCAGTGTGCGCCTTTGTTTCTTTGCCTTGGTTTGACCACATCAGAAGATGCCCGTTGGCCGTGGCTAGCCAACCAGGTAGTTGGGGATGAGCTTTCGTTAGGCCACCTTTTCTAGGCCCCTCTCCATATGGAGCAAGCAGTGCTCACCTTTAAAAAGGCTGCTTGGTCGTTCAGGATGCTGCTGAACAAGACTGTCCTCTCCTGGGTTAGCCTCGAGCGACCAAAGTCCTGAACTGCCTGCATGCAGGGTTGGGTCTGTGGCTTCCAGTGGATCTTTACACCTGCCATTTCGTCCCTCACCTATCGGTACAGGGCTTTTTTTTCTTTTCTTTTTTTTGGAATTGGATTTGTCCTTCGAGCCTGTGCAATGGATTTTTCTGGTGGAGCGCAGCGTGCACAGAACTGGCCTCACCCTTTAAACCAAAGGTTCATCTGCTGGCCTTGCAAGCATGGACGGTATCAGCTAGGTCCTCGGGCCGTAGGTTTGATTAGAGTTTCCTTCTCTTAGATGGTTGACCTTACAGGGTTGGGCAAGCACCATCTGCCTGGGTTTGGGATTAGAGTTATCCTTCTCCTAGGACGGTTGCCATAAGGCTAGAGAGCCCATCCTGCCCTTTGACGCTCTTTGTCAGACCCTTCGGTTTTGACCTGTCTGGCATGGGAGACCCTACCGGTGGCTATTGTGCCACTGCCAGCATAGCTCAAAACATCATTAGGGTACACAAGCTTCTCTCCCACGACAAGGGGGTGTCAATGGAGAGGCATCCATCTTTAGTAAGATATTAAATGAGATATACAACTTAACAAGTTACCCAGATAGTTCTAATAATACATATCAACAAAAATGGGAATGGAAATCAGCTACAAATATTATATTGGATGCATAGAACTGGAATTGTAGTTTTTTATCTCAACAAGCTATATATGCTAGGATTGGAAAGTATGTTGTTGGTCTTGATTGGTAGCATGAAAGTAATATTTTTTACACCTCCCATGACTTGCGAGTATATATGTATCACCACCTGGAGATGTGCATATTTTCAAGGCTTACAGGACATTTCTAAAAAATAAAGTGTGTGCAAAACAATGCACATGATCAGGAAAGGAAAACAGGTAAAATACACTTTACTGGGAAATAAAATACATAGAAGCATGCTTTAACCAACAGGACCAAGTTGTGTAAATTAAATAAATTTGACAACTAAACACACACATTTGGAAAATGCACAATCGTGCGTACGGCTCTTAGTGCAGGAAGAAGAAGAAGAAGAAGAAGAAGAAGAAGAAGAGGTGAAGAAGAAGATTAGCACACAAACGAATGGGTTCAAAATCCAAGGAGATTCCAACTACACATTATGAAGAACTTCTGTTTACAAGAGCTGTGGGAAAAGCTACATCAGATGGTGGTGGACTCTCCTTCATTGGAAGTTCATCAACATAGTTTAAAGAATCTAAATGCTTTAGCAGTAGAACCTTAAACTGGTAGAAGTCGAACTAGATGAACCTCAGGGTCCCTTCCAACAGTATGATTAGATTGATTCATTAATATCTATATCTATATCTATATCTATATCTATCTAGAAAGGTAGGGAGGAAGTGGGGAAGAGAGAATCTAATCATATATAAATCTAATTATTTATAGATTTAATAATACCCTTATAATAACAATGTGGATGCAGAGACCCAGTTTAGACAATAAGTCTAATTATAATTTCAGGCCTGCATCCCCATTTCATGGTGTGTGAGGTTGACTTTCAGTTTTTCTTTAGTCCACACTACAGTTGTCCCCCAGTATCCACAGATTTGGTATCCACAAATTTAAGTATTCATGGCTTGAAAATATTCTTTAAAAATAATAATCCAAAAAGCAAACCTTGATTTTGACATCTTATATAAGGGGCACTATTTTGCTATGACAATGCATATAATGGGACTTGAGTATTCACGGATTTTGGTATCCACAGGGGGCCCTGGAACCAAACCCCTGTGAATATGAAGTGACAACTGTATCCTTATCTGTGCTATCCAACCATGGTAAAATGTTTACCACTCTGTACACATCAGCTATAGACAGATTGCATCCATCAATAATAAATCAACTTGTTGATAAAGCACTTAAATTCTTCCCAGCAGATTGCAACTCAAACCCTCTGGTAACTCTCATTTCTTTCACTTTGCGTTGTTTTGGATCTCTATTACGCTAGTCTTCCTGTAAATATAAAACCACTCAAAAGTGTTTTCAACAGACAAGAGAGTATCTTTAACTAAAAGAGCATCAGCCCCAATGCCCCAATGGCCTATCTTATACTACTGCTACTCTAACAGTTTCAGTAAACTAAAACGGAACATTGGTACTCACCGTGAAGGTTTCTTTTCAGCAGCTGTGGGGAGGGAGTCCTTAAGACTGCTCCTCCTCCAGCACTGGACAGGCAGGATCATCCACCAATTAGAAGTCCTTAGTATCACCCCAGGAAGGAGAGCCTATCGAGCCTTTTCCAGAGATGGCATAAAAAGTTCCAGCACCAATAAAAACTAATCAACAAACTTCAAAGATAACCAGGGAAGGAAGGACTCCCTCCCCACGGCTGCTGAAAAGGAACCTTCACAGTGAGTACCAATGTTCTGTTTCCCAGCAGTATGGGGAGGCAATCCTTAAGACTAAGGCATACCAAAGTGGTCCTTCATGGGGTGGGCATGCCTTGACTGGAATTACTGCACCACTAGTTGCAACTCCCAGTGCCCAAAAGCTGCCTCTGCTGATACAAACTTATCAATTCTATAATGCTGAACAAAAGAAGAAAAGGAAAACCATGTAGCAGCCTTACAGATCTCCCCCAAGGACATTGCCTTGGAAAAAGCTACTGATGTAGCTGCACTTCATGTAGAATGAGCCTGAATTCCCACAAGAACAGGCAGAGAACTATGTACATAGGCCGCTTCAATACAGAGACACAACCAGCATGCGATGGTTAAAGAAGATCCCTTCTTCTTTTTGTATGAGGTTCAAAAAGGAAATAAATAAGGAACCAGATTTCCTGAACTCCTTAGTTCTGTCCAAATAAAATTTCAGTGCTCTGCACACACCCAATCTGTGCCAGTTTTTCTCCCTATCATCCAAAGGGTTAGGGCAAAAAAAAGAAAGGACCAACTCCTGAGTCCTATGAAAAACCAAATTAACTTTCAATATAAAAGAAGGATCCAATCGGAGCATTACCGAATCTTTGTGAAAAATACATAGCTCTTCCCTGACAGAAAGAGCTCTCCGCTCAGAAACCCAATGTGCAGTAGTAATAGCTACCAAAAAGACCACCTTAAAGGTAAGAAACCTGAGATCGATCGAACACAGTGGCTCAAAAGCAGACTTGAGAAGGGCCCTCAACACAACATTCAAATTCCAAGAGGGAAAACATTGAACAGCCGATGGCAATACCCCCCTAAAAAACTACAAACATGGGGATGAAATGCTAAAAACATGTTTCTAGGCTTTTGGAATGGAGCCCAGTGCTGAACCATGCCTCTTAAGTGTGTTAAGACCCAACTGTAAAAAAGCTAACATTGATCCAACTGAAGCTTTCTAAGGGTGAATCCCCTTACCACAACACCAATGGCAAAAAGCCCTCCAAGTAGCCTCATATAAACAAAGGTGGAAGTTCTCATAGCCACTAAGATGGTGCTGAAAGCATCCTCATCATAACCTGCTACCCTCAGTCTCTTCCTCTTAACTTCCATGCTTGGAGTTGTAACCAGACTGGATTTGGATGAAGAAGACCATTTTGAAGAAGAAGGTCCATCACAGAGGAAGAGGCCAACTCTCCTGAATCTGAAGGTCTACTAGTTTGGGGAACCAAGGGCAGTGCAGCCACCTGGGGGCAATGAGAATAACCTCAGCCTTCTCCATTCTGGTTTTCCTGAGCACTTTTGACAAAAGGTTTATTGGAGGAAAGGCAGACAATAAGACTTGACGCCAAGCAACCATGAGTGCATCAAAAGCATAAAAAATGCTCCTTTGGTCCAATATCTGGACACAAAGCAGGGAAGCTTGTAGTTGGTGGCCAAGGCAAACAGATCCACCCATGGTAGGCAAAACCTGAGGACCACCTCATAGAACACTAATGAATTTAGTCCCCCCCCCCAAATCCAGTATCTGTCTGCTTAACCAATCTGCTCAACAATTTAGAATGTCCTTTTAGATATTCTGCCTGAATGGATTGGAGACGACGCTCCGTCCATTGAAATAGCTTCATCAACGCAGCCAAGAGTCACCCTTGTCTGTTGATGTGGGGTTTGGTACGTATGTTGTTCATCTGGATCAAGACATGATGGTTCTCCAGGCTTGGCCCAAACTGGTGGAGTGCCAGGCACACTGCCCGGAGTTTGAGGAAATTGATGTTGTATTCCCTGTCAGTTGGGGACCACAGACCCTGTATCATCTGACTCCCGCAGTGAGTCCCCCAGGACGTCAAGGAGGCATTGGTTGTCATCACTATTTGACTGGGATCCTGAATAGGTATCCCCTCAGATAGAACATCTGAGAATCACCAGTTCAGAGAATTCTGCACTGGAGATGGAAGAGTGATATCCAACTGGTGCTTGTGAGCTATCTGTTCTTGAAAGGGGAGAACGGCCTACTGCATTTCCCGGAGATGGAACTGGACCTACAGAACTGAGTCTATACATGTCACCATCAGGCCTAACAATTTTGCTAAAGTCATGAGGGGGGAGACACCTCCCAGGTGAGAACATCCTTGATCACATCCTGAAATTTCAGCTTCTGGTCAATGGGAAGAAAAACGCGATAGCAGACTGTATCTATGAGACTCCCTAGGTGCTGTAATTGTTGGACTGGCCTCAAATGGCTCTTTTCCCTGTTAACCACAAACCCATGAACCTCTAGGCACTGAATGGTTGTCTGCACATTCCGAATTGCTTTCTGAATGATGATGTTCAGATCAACAAGTCATCCAGATACGGATGAACCTGGACCCCTTGTAACCTGAGGCGAGATATCAGGGCTATTAGCACCTTGCCAAACATCCTGGGGGAAGCCAATAGTCCAAGAAGGAGGGCTTGATACTGGTAATGACTTTGCTGGTACACAAACCTGAGAAAATGCCTGTGGGTGGGATGAATTGGGATATGCAAATAGGCTTCCCGTACATCGAGAGAAGCTAGAAAGTCCCCCTCCTGAATACTGTCCAGAATCGTCCAAAGTGTCTCAATGTGAAACTTGTGCTTGGTAAACCAACGATCGACTCTGAATAGCTTGAGAAGGGCCCTCCACTCCTTGTTTTTTTTTTTTTTTTGAACAAGAAAAAGAAGGGAATAGGACCCCAATAATTTCTCCAAGTTCGGTACTGGGTCTATTGCTTGAATATGCACTAGATCAATGGTTCTCAACCTGTGGGTCCCCAGATGTTGTTGGACTACAGTTCCCAGGAGCCCTCTAAGGTCTCACCTTGACAGCCAGGTGATCCTCCCAGTCATTAGTGAGGCTGTAGGATTGAACTCACAGCCTCACTAATGACTGGGAGGGCCACCTGGCTGTAAAGGTGAGACCTCAGATGGCTCCTTGGAACTATAGTCCAACAACATCTGGCGACCCACAGGTTGAGAACCACTGCACTAGATGATCTATGGCCTGATGCCTAAGAGCCTGCTGCATCATACAGTTTGACATGACTAGATGAACACTGGGGGGGGGGGTGGAGAGAGAAAGTCTACTGTATGTCCCTGACTGGCAGTTCTGATCACCCAAGCATCTGAGGAGGCAATCACCCAAATCTGGGCAAAAAGAGTCAGACAACCTTCCACAGGGAGAGGCCTGCAGTCAAAGAGACCACTCAGTTTTGTTCCCCTGTTTGTTGTCTGAAGAATTACCACCCTTGGGAAAGGAGTTGAAGATCCTTTACATGGTTGTTTAGAAGAGCCCCATGAAGATTGAAAGGGTCTAAATTCTCTCTGATTAAATTGAGTCTGAGATCCTCGAAAGGACTGGCTATTAGGGTGAAAGGATTTTTCTCTCTTCCTTTTTGGGAAGATATGGGAGTGTTTTCTTTTTAGCCTTCGCTTCCACTAGAACATCTTCCAAAGTGTTGCCAAACAACTTGGACCCTTTAAAGGGGCAACTAGTGAGGTTGGATTTAACCTTGGAATCGGCATTCCAATTTTTAAGCCACAATTGGTGTCACACAGCCACATTTGTTGACAGGGACCTGGAAGAAAACTGTAAAGCATCTAGACTGGCATCAGCCATTAATTCTAAAGCTTTAGAAAGTTTATTCAGCCCCTGTTTAAGTTTGGTGTCCTCTAGAGGTACAGTGGTCAAAATATTTCTAGTCCACCTGAGAGCAGCTCTAACAAATAAAGAAGCAGGTGCAGCTGCTCTTATTGCTAGGGCTGATGCTTCATATGTCCTGTGCAGGAAAATCTCCACTCTCTTATCCTCTAGGCCTTTCAGATTACCATCACCATCATGACGAAAGAGAGAGCCCAAAACCAGACCTACCACTGGTGCATCATGGGGGGGCAGTTTTAACTTGTCTGCGACTTCTGGTGGAAAGGTGTAAAATGATTTAGCCACAGCTGGGATTGGGCGAGCCGCCCCATGATGTAACCATTCACCTTTCAAGACCTCTGAGAACACCTCAGGAAAGAATATAATATGATGGTCCACCTTTCCTTTGGATCGTAATTCAGGAACCCCCTTTCTGGGTTTGAGCTGCAGGAGCAGACCTAAAGAGGCCCAAAGATTTTTCCACCTTCCGAGCTAGCACCTGAAATGTACTAGGCTTGAACAATCTAGGGGAGGCCTGATCCATCACCAAGTCACCCTTCTCAGATGACAACTCTCCTTCCTCCTTATCAGAAAACTCAACAGAGACTTCCTGATCTTCCAACTGGTTGACCATAGAATGACACTGCTTCTTTTCCCATTTCCTAGGATGGGAGTCTGTGTTGCCCCGGTGAGTAAGGGATTCCCTATCCCCATGAAGCAGTGTGGCCTGTAAGCGACAGAAACAGGCCTCTTCCTTGGTCTGTTCCCCTGGGCTTGAGAGGCAGCCCTGAAGATGGCACAGCTCCATCCCCTACAGACCACTTTTGGCAGGAAACACCCGCTGTGTCTGGGTTGGGTCTAAAGGTCCCAATCCCTTCCCCTCCGTTGCCCTGGTCCACTGTTACCATGTGTCATGCCACGAGAGCAATCCAACTGGCCAGTTGAGGTGGCAACTCCTGGCCATCCAAAATAAGAGGCGGGAGGGAGGGGTGGAGCACTCAACCACACTGCAGCCTTAATGGCTGCCACACCAGAAATAATGGTGGACATGCCAGTGTAGTCCGCCTCATCAGCTGAGGCTCCATCACACTCCGTGGCCATCAGAGTGACCTCCGGGGAGCATGCCACGGAGCTCCCAGAGTGGACTGGCAGCTCTCTCACAGGCAAAAGACCCAAGGGCGGGAGAACCTCCATGTTGCCTGAATCCTCCTTGGAGGACAGGTCAGAGCTGAGATGTTGCTGTTCAGCCATCCTCCCCAGGAATACAAAGCACTGGAGTGAAGCCCATGCCTGCCCATTGCTTTCATGAAGCAGGAAAGAACTGGGAAAGGCTGGATAGACTCTCCTCCCTGAGGCTTTTAATTGGTGAATGATCCTGCTTGTCCAGTGCTGGAGGAGGAGCCTAACCCAGTCTTAAAGACTGCCTCCCCACACTGCTAGAAAACAACACAAAAGTCTCAACACAAAACATTCCAACATGGGAAGGCAAGCTAAACATAAAAGTGTTTTCCCTAGAAAGTTTACTTCTAGAACACCAGTTCTTAGTCTTGAATCCCTAGATATTGGACTACAGCTCCCAGAAGCCCTAATCATTGGCCATGCTGTTCAGGACTTCTGGGTGTTATGGTCCAACAATGCGTGGAGAATTAAACTTGGGGACTACTTTCATTTTTAGCTTGAATCCCAACTAAACTCTGAGCCACCTCAGAGCTCAGTCTCAAAACTGCCAATCGCACATGGTTCTACTGAGTCACTATTCTGAGTTTCATTCCAGACATGACAAAGGAAAACACAAAATGATCCTGACAGAGACACATGAACAGCATCCTCTGACAATGGAAGAGCTGTGACTTTGCATTAGGAGTGATCAAATGAGATGATCACATCTGATGCAGCCAGTCCACTAGTGCAGCCAGTCCACTCATTTGATCTGGTGAGTATGCTTCATGGAAGAATGGTGAAAAACAAAAGGTGTTGCTTTATGCAGACATACCTCAGTTACCAAAGTAGAGGTGTGCCTGGGTATTACTTCTTTAACAGACATTGGATATCAGAGGTAGAAATAACATGGAAAGTAAAGGGATTGGTTTCTGTACCACAAAACAGAACAGCAGTTCAACATGCTTCAGCAGACTTTTTATCCAAAACTAACAAGATACACAAGTGAAATGAAACAAGCAGGTAAGGTAAGCCTTGCATGAAGTAACAAAAACATTTTGAATGTTCTAGAGACTACCTGAAATATTCTTACAAAATGCATCCAGGGATAACTTTTGCTTTCAACAGCTTCCACTTTTCTTATGATTTCCATGTTGGTGGCCAAACTTATAGATCTATGCCCATGGCTCTTAACCGTTTCTTTACCAGGGACCCCTTTAAATATCTTTTGTTGCTGCAGACTTCCAAGAATTAACTCAAGATTTAAAATGATGATACACCATCTATTAAACTCTTGCTTCTTCCTGCAAGTTTGTTGCTGGAGCAGATTGAATGTCAGTGTGCAGGCCAAGCCAGCCAGCCAGCCATTGCCTTGGCTCCTATCACATGGCCACTCCACTGCAGAAAGGAAGACCAAGCAGCCTTCAAACCTTTGTGGACCCCCTGTGAGGACACCTTGGACCCCTGGAGGTCCCCGGACCACAGGTTAAGAACCACTGATCTATGCTTTTTATTTTATTTTTTCCAACATGCTGGAGGTTGCTGGTGAGGCAGCCTTATCTACTCACATGCTCAGTAATGGATTCTGGAAGCAGCTGCTGTTTATATTGCTTGTTGTAGGATCAGCTAGAGTAGGATCACATCATTCCCAGCTTAAGTTTTATTACATTGTTTACTGCAGACACACTGTTGGAACCCAGCACCAAAAGTCTGTGTTTCTCCTGTTACCTACACTGATAGCCCTCATGTTGGAATATCAAATAATTGGCTATATTTAATAATTTGGCTTAAGCTGGCCATCCATGTTGTTGATGGTTAACCAGAAACCCCCAAATACTGAAGCAGGATTCATTTAAGACCAAGAAAGGGGCCTTTGAAAATTCCCCGAAACCAAATACACAGGTCAGAGAGCTAACACCTGGAGGTGAATCATTCACTAATCCAATCAACAGTATTGCAGCATAACACTGATGTTTTTATAGCATTGATATTTATATACCACTTATCAGTGCCGAAGCACTCCCTAAGTGGTTTACAATGTTTTTTAGCTAATTGCCCCCAACAAGCTGGGTACTCATTTTACCGACCTGTTTACTTCATGATCTCAGCTCTGCAGGACTGGTACAGTATAACCCGCTATACCCCTTACTCTATTCCTCTATCCAGATACTTCCAACTGCTTTCAATAGCCTTGTGTCAGTGAGCATCTCAAGCCTGAGTGTTTACATGACTGTTGATATTAATTTCCAATAAAGATCATTTAATTGTACCTTTTGGCTTAAAATCTCCTCCATTATTACTGGTATACATAGGTTAAAAAGTCCTACCATTGCCTGATCTCTTGCATGCCAAGTTGAGTTAGCTAAATGCCCCAATTTAATATTAGGACATCAGAAGGTCCCCATGGACCCCATGCAATTCATGTAACACTCCAGCCCTCCATCCTCCTCACAATTCCAATGTGACTTGAAAAACTTCTTGCTAAACAGAAGACAAGGAAGAAAAGGGGAGACTGGGTGCAGGAGTCTTGCAAAAGGAGTTTGTTTTTAAAAAAGCATCTCTGAGGTGAAAGATTTATGCACTATGAAGAGAATCCAGAGTACAACCTTCTCTGTTTCTTCAGACAGGAGCTTTTCATGGCAGGGGCTTTCTTCATGCAGAGCGTCCTTGCAGATAAACTGTGTTTTGGAAGCACAAAAAAAAAGAAAAAGAAAAAAAAAAGCAGTGTTGCTTCATGCTGTTTCAAATGTCCCCAAAGCCCAGCATGCCTTGGGAGATATTATGCTCCAGTTACTGCCATTTCTGGCTCTCTCCAAAGGCAGCTCCAACATTTTTTGAAGCCCTGGAAACAAGCAGCAGAGGATTTGACCTAGAAGAGCTGTATGGAAAATGTCAGAACTGTGGCTCCTATGAAGATCAATAGAGCATCTTCTGCTAAGGATAGACTCCCAGGGCTCACTGTAGACTTTCTCCAGATAACGATGATGATATTAATTTATTTCCTGTCTTTCCCCTCAAACTGGGGGTGCATCTACACTGTAGAAATGATACACCACTTTAATGGCCATGCCTCCATCCTACAGAATCCTGGGATTTGTAGTTTTGTGAGGCACCAGCACTCTTTGGCAGAGAAGGCTAAAAAACTTCTAATACTACAAATCCCAGGATCCCTTAGGATGGAGCTACAACAATTAAAGTGGTGTCAAACTGCATTATTTCTATAGTGCAGATGCACTCTTCAACTCAAGGGTGGCTAACAGCAGTCAAAGCAAGAAAAATTAGAAATACACAGGTTAAAAAATTGAACTATCTATAGAATTATAACCAATTGAAATATATATGCTTGAAGCCAAGAATAAAATTGATGAAACAGAATAACAGAATTTTTAAAATTCTGACCAAGATAAAACTGTGTCTTTTTGCTACTGGGCTTTTCTGGTTAGCAAAAAGATGTGGTTTTACCCCGGTTCCCCATGGGACTGGAACAAAAGAAGAAGAACCATGTCATGTAGTAAGGCAGCACAGAAGACAGGACATTTGTGCTGTGTTGCCACTATTCTGTGGAGTGTGATAAGTCCCTTAGAGGCACTGATATATTCCAAATTAGAAATCTTTCCATTTCATAACAACATCATCATGTTGGAAAGGGTCTGCATGGTTAACAAAATAGGGTTGAATTAAGGAAGGTTAAGAATTTTGTTTTGGCTTGTTTCATTGTACAATGTGCCCAAAATTTCACATTTCAGTGTGTTCAGGATGGAAAGACCTTGGCATCTTTTTTTTCCTTTAAGTCTTCTCATGGAAAACAGATCTGGCAGATTTCTACTTGTAGGCTCAGGACTTTGAGTGCTAAACTCCTACAGATCTGGGCTTTACTCCCTCTGCATTTATCCATGTTAGAAATGAAGTAGGGTTGCCATTTCTTCCCTGGCAGGCTCCTTATCTTTAACACTTTTATGACAGTCAAGTACAACATGGCCTGCTCCATGCTGGGAATAACTGCATTTAGCTGGCCCAAAAGGAGAAGAATTTAGTTTCAGTTGGTGGTTGAAGAATTTACCAAAATCCTTACATTTCTTCATATTCAAGATGGAAATAAATGGCTGTTTTAAAAATTTGAATGCAGCAAGACAAAGCAAATATGCAAAGGTTCCCTATTCCTCATTTGGATAATTTTGAAGCTTCTTGCTTACTTTCTCCTATTAAGCAAGTGATGCAAATGGAAACTGATACAACAAGAACACATATCAACCCAAGTGTCTTTAACTTCTCCTAAGCACCCATTCAGCTTGGAACAAAGAGGCAGTTTCTTTCAATAGCTGGCTCCAACTGCCAGTTATAATGCTTGTCCGAAGAGACAATTAACTTCCCACCCCAAATCTCACAAGCATTCACAGGTATAATGATGTTTTAACATTAAAAAGGCTGTCTCCTTAGAATTGTGGTTGGGTCATGTTCTTTATGTGACTTTTATTATCACAGTTACGACTCATCAAGGGCACTTTTCAGTACAATTCATTAAAACTATCCTCTTTATGGCTGTCTAATGGCACAGACTTGGACATTAATCCAAGCAGGCATTTAAATAAATGAAAAGCATTGAAGAAGGGACAAACCACATGTGAATGGTAAACAAAGTTTTAGTCAGGTGATTATATTTTTATGGAGTTTCTATCACTTACACATTGAAGCATATTTTTAACAGTGAATCCTGAAATGTTCGTGTTCTAGATCCAAATTAAAAATCGTCCTAAGAAACTGTTTCTTAGTTTGTTTAGCCTAGTTTAGCTATGAGAGGTTTCTTAGCTTACTGCTTCCACTTTCCTTTGCACAATCCTGTAGGCATCCACTCTGTTTATTTAGGACACCTCAAAGGTAATGCAGATCAGTTTCTGCAACAGAGTGTGCATATACATTACAATTATCATAGTTTTCAACTGTCATTGTGCCATCCTACAGAATCCTGGGATTTCTAATCTAGAAAACTGTGATAAATCAAGAAGGTCTTCAAGACCATCTCAAACATACTGATCTCATCTGTTTTTGAAAGCTAAGCAGGATCAAGTCCATTTAGTAAATGGATGGAAGACCACAAAGTAATACCAGGGTTCTGAAGGTAAGTCTAAGAAAGAAAAAAAACCTGCTGGGCCCCTAGGAAAGTTGTGGCTATCCTGACTTGACAGTACTGGACTAGATGGTCCAATGATCTATCTCAGTATAAGCCGGCATCTTATGTTCCTATGTGGCAGTTAAGGAATGCACTAGAACTCCCTAAGCTACAAATCTTGGGATTCCACATGGCATATCCATGACAGTTAAAATGATAATAAACTGCTATAATTGTGTACTTTGGATACAATCAGTGTTTAAGAGCTGGATGCCATTGATGCTCCTCCATACAGAGAAATCTGGATGTGCTTGTTCACAACTATGACAGGTCTTCTTTCCACTTCCAGCTACCTGTTAACCTTCTCTCCTCCCATCTCTGAAGGAGGAAGGAGCCATTGTGAACAATGGGGGAATTGGACACAGGTGGTATCTTCAGTATGGGAGAAATCACTCCAAATTAAGCAGAGATATATCCAGTTTTGAGTGACCCCTCCCTCCCAGCAGAAGTTCATGAGGGGCCTCCTAGGCCCACTTTTTTGGCAGGTTCAGGAGCCTACAAGGGTATGCTGTGGTGAAAATGGCTTTAACAGGTATAAGATATAAGACATTTTGATCTATTTATACTCTTCTGTTCAGTAATCTGGGTTAAAGTAATGGTTACAGGCAAGGAGAAACCCTGACCAATTCCATTAGTCCTATGACAAAAGGTCTCTAGATCCTTCAAATCATAGAGGAAATTAACCACCAGAGAGACAGCCACAGTAAGCAACACATCTGACCAGTAGCTTCTATTCCCTGAATGTCCTGTCTTGTCTGTATGACAGGGGCCATATGCATCAGGGAAACTTGAGTTCACTCATTGTGCAATGGTTGAATAGCTCACTGCCCATCAAGTCAAAAGTGTGTGAGAGGGCTGTGAATCTGAGAGACTGGCTGGCCCCAGAATATTGGCTATACTAGGGATCATACTGATGCAACCTCAGTGGAAGTGTAACTGCTCTAATAACTATTTCTGTGCTAGTGTCCTGCCCAATAGGATTCTAACCATTGCACTTGATTTCCACCCCAGTATTTTTCCCCAGTGTAATCATGTGAATGATACAGGAGAGCCCCAAAATATGTTTGGACAGGAAGTTTTGGGCACAATAACCCTCTAAACTGAACCTGGCCCTATGTGTATGTGTGTGTTTTTACTGTCATTAGTAGTTGGAGTTGCAGATCTCTGAGCTCTGGCTGCTATTCCTGAAGGCCACATGACTAATGCTGATTATCATGTTAGGTAGGCTACTAAAATATTTTACCTGGCAGCCATTTTGGGGGGGGGTATTTTCCAGCCAAGTATAGCCCCTGAAAAACTATGACAAACACAGCCATAGCATTGCAGTGCAAATGTGCTCTCATTCATTTTACAACCATGTTGTAAATTTTCAGACTTGCCATGGATCTGTTTACCATAACAATGATTACTGTGTACATATGATCAGTTTCAAAGGATGTCCTTCAAAACAAAGTTAGCAGCTGGAGTTTCACAACTAAGTCCCAATGGATTACTTGTTGTTGTTAACTGCCTCCAAGTCAACTTCGACTTATGGTGACCCTATGAATGAGAGATTTGCAAATCATCATGTTATCAACAGCCTTGCTCAGATCTTGCAAACTCAGGGTTGTGGCTTCCTTGATTGTGTCTACCCACTTGTAATGAGGTCTTCCTCTTTTCCTACTGCCTTTACCTTACCAAGCATTATTGTCTTTTCTAGTGAATCGTTTCTTCTCATGATATGTCCAAAATACGACAGTCTCAGTTTAGTCATCTTGGCTTCCAGGGAGAGTTCAGGTTTGATTTGCTCTTATCAAAAAGAAAGTGAAAACATATCCTATCTACAAAGGATAAAAGAAATGATGTGTGAAATCATTTCAGGTTTTCTGTTTAGTCCCCCTTCCTTGCAACTAGGTTTTGAGGTAAAGTTTGGGATTTTAATCTCAAAAATGAGGTTATGACTTTCAGCTGTCATCAATGTACCTAAAATCTATTAACTAGTAAAATCTACTTGTCTCTTCTTAGATTTACATATCAGGCACAGTTTGAACTCCTGTATCCAAATCATTTCTGACTCCCTACACCTTGGTGCTACTGGCATGTGAAAACGATGAGATGACACCTTAATTTTCATCAGATACACTCTGTTGACAAGTTAGCTAAAGGAATGTTTGCTCACTAAATATAACAAATGCAGAGCGTGTGCAAAGGAAGGATCAAAATGGGCTATGCAGCATTTGATTTAGCAACTAATTCCATGTTTCAAAGGGGGGAAAAAACTATTTAAGACTTTGGTTGAATTTGAATGGACAGGCCAGGCCAGGACTCTCATGAAGAAGAGTGAGTGAACAGAAATTAATGAAGCTATTTCCTCCTCTCTAGCCAAAAGCCCCCTTCCCCCTCTTCCAAACAACGTTTCAAGCAGCCACATCCATTTTTTTCTTGTTTCTAAAACATGTTTCCTTGATTAAATATATATTAAGACTAATGAAATTGCCACTAGATACAGGAGCAGGAAATAAGATGAGAGAGATGAAAGCTGTTTTTGTGTGTTTTACACATCTGTAAAGAGCTAAAAGACACAGAAGAATTTAGTGCATGCAATGTGGAGAGGTTTGCCGAGCAATTGGTAAATGTGTCAAGCTCAACTTTACTTCATTCCTCATTTTTCACATGCTAAACTCATTCCATCAAAGTTCTGTACAGACTGAATCTCCATTGTCTGAAACGCTTGGGACAAGAGGGACTTTGGAATATTTTGAATTTTGGAATACTGTACTTGCATATACATAATGAGATATCTTGGAGATGGGACCGAAGTCTTAACATGAAATTTATTTATGTTTTATATACTCCTTATATACATAGCCTGAAGGTAACTATACACAAAATTTTAAATAATTCTGTGCATGAAACAAAGTTTGTGTATATTGAACTATCAGAAAGCAAAGGTGTCACTATTTCAGCCACTCATGTGGACAATTTTGGATTTTGGAATATTTTGGAATTTGGAATCCCAGCTAAGGGAGACTCAACCTGTGTCAGTTTGATTTTTTTTTTTTAAAAAAAAATTGCATTACAATTCATATTTCCCTGAGCATTTCTCAAAAATGTAAACAATTCTGCAGTCATTTCCCCACATAAATGCATTTTTGCTAGCAATTTTCTCCTCAAATGAAGTGTTTTGGAAAAAAATTCTGTAACATGCACACTTTTGTGCACTTCCCACAATTTACACATATCAGCACATATTTTTCTTTTGTGGATTGAATCACAAAATTCAGAATTGATTAAGGGTGTAAAGAATATTTGCAGATTTTTTTCATTGTTGACAAAAAAAAGCATCAATACACCCCACAGGAAAAAAAGTCAACCATGAGATTTTTCAACCCTCCATAAAAGAGTTACGTAGCCCAAAAAATATTTTGAAAACCTAATATGCCTGCCCCCCCAAAAAAACCTTTGCAACATTTTCACAAAGAAATTCTAAAATGTGAAAAAACATTAAAAATACATTCAAGTCTTGTAATCTCAACCAGGAGAGGCGGGGGTGAGGGGAAGTTATATGATTTTTTTTCATTCTCACATGCAAGAATGTAGTAAGTAAACTGAATGATTTCTCATATACTTTTTTTCTCCTTCATAATTGTGGGTGATTATTGATATAAATTACATTAGTGATTTTTGGTGACTTTGCATTGCAAATTAACAACAAACATACTCTAATCTTGCAATGTGGTTTTCACATTTCTTCCATGTGGGTAGCAGGTGGCTTCAGTAACAGGAACTTTGGCATTCAATCTCCACCCACCCCTGCAAATCATCTTATCTTTACAGCACAAGAGTTTTCATTTTTGTAGTTTTCCTCTGCAGTTTTCCACATCAAAGACATTAGAAGATGTGGCATCACCACAAACTGCATAAAATAAGAAAGAACATTGTGACACCACTTTATGATGGCATACACTTTCAACAGCAAGGGCCGACATTGTCAGAAACAAGATGAAGAGTCAGAATTAACAATTATGAACTGCAGTCACAAATTGCAGAGTGATGCAACCAATTAAATTTAACATTTAAACTGAATTATGGAGTCAGAGCAAACACACTCAAATTTGATTCATCAGCTGGTAAATGTGTATTACATTTCTGCCTAAATGACAACACAACACTCCAAATAAAATTATGAAAAGCCAATAATCATTGATCTCAGTTTGTTTATTGAAACTAAAACTTTGTGTCAGAAGAGGAAAGCTTACAAAGCAAAACTCAAACAGCTGGCTGCTACTAGTGAACTGAATCTCAATTGCCAAAATAAGTATAGGCCACTTTGCATCATTTTTTAATGTCTTCTAATTGTGTACAGTTACTTAAAGTCTGGGTTCTATTGCACACACTACTATTTTAGCCCATTCTATTCCCAGAAATTTAATGAAAGTGCCTAGGGCTCAAAGGGCACATATACAGGGCCCCATCAATCCAAGGTTTGCCCTATATGCTATATTTATTTATTTATTTAAATATTTATATGCCAACCTATATCATAAGATCTCATAATATATCATAAGATCTCATGTACTTGCATTCCCAAATGCAGTGCCCAGCAGTTTCAGACTTAAACAGAAAACCTTATTGGCTCAGTAATCCAGAAAGCATATCATACAAGGTTGTTGTTCAGAGCTGAAACTTAGAAAGCAGACAGTATCCTAAAAGCATATTACAGTCTATGAAATCTGATAGGCTTAAATACTATTGTATCCCCTGAACCCTCTTCCGATGTAATGTTCATCCCGTTTTTCCCAAGCTGATTGTGCAGCTGAGGGCTTATCTATCCATTCTTATTACCTCCCCCCTACATAGTTACCACAGCAACAAGAACAAAGAAATGAAAACACAATTAACAGCAAGGTTAGAAGGAAACACTGAAATTGACAGGAACAGGTCACACCCAGGACCAATCCTGACAATACCTGTAAAATCATTTTTTTTATATTTATTTTTTTTTAAGAAAAAAACCAGATCATACATATATATATCCGTACATAATAAATTGTGTCACAATACATCAAAATTTTGTTTAGCTTTTGAGAGTCAAAGTATAAACAAGGAGGTTAGAAAAAAAAGGAATTTTTTTTAAGCCGATTAAAACATTTTAAAGTACGTAATAACATAACTGAAAAAGACTAAAATATTTTGAACAAATTAACATGTTAAAAACAGATGAATATAGTTTAAAACCATGGGCATAAACATTTTGGAGTGTATCAGTTGGACTCCAGATGTTTTAATAAACAGCCATGATTCTGCTTGGTGGACAAATGAAGCTGTGGATGCCGCCAACTAAGCCTGCAAGAGAAGCCTATTTTACAACTGGGATGCCACAGATGAAATGGTCTTCTCCCATGTCTCATGATAGTTTCATATACTTTGGTCTTGCTTAGTAGTAACAGCCAACAGATCTGTACAGCTAACGGATCTGTACGTATCCATATTGCTGTTCATATGAAGATTCTCTTCATATGAGGTTGCATGCCCTAACTATGAGAAAAGTCATTTCACATGAAGTGCATTAGAATCTGGTACTATTTTACTACCTACAATCTCTCTCTCTGTTTTTACCATTCCTGTACAGTCTATTTGGAGAATCAGAGATACAGTAGCACCCCCATATCTGCTGTTTCACCAGCCACTGATTCAATTATCCACAGATGGCAACAGCAGGGGGGTGGACAGGGAAGGGAGGGAGGAGGAGAGATCTCGCCTCCCTTCTCCATCAGGATGTCCCCCTGGAATTGTTCC
Organism: Gambelia wislizenii; assembly: GCA_030847615.1. Taxonomy (NCBI): domain Eukaryota; kingdom Metazoa; phylum Chordata; class Lepidosauria; order Squamata; family Crotaphytidae; genus Gambelia; species Gambelia wislizenii. The sequence goes on along the minus strand of JAUMIR010000002.1, from coordinate 312,131,728 downwards.
CCAGGTTTGCTCCCATGATGGGAGTGGTGATGAGGGGGAAAAGGGAGGAGAGGAGAGAGCTCGCCTTCCTTCTCACTTTGCCCCCAGGATCGCCCACCAGGATCGCTCCCATGGCAGGAATGGCAACGGGGTGTTTGCTATTATCTGCAGATCTCATTATCCACAGGGCTCACTGGAACCAATCCCCCACGGATATGGGAGTCTTACTGTATTAAGTCTTACCTGAGGGATTACTTAATTGAGAAATTCAAATTAAAACTCTACTGTATTGCAGACATTTTGGTTCTTCTGGGAGTGTTTTGTTCAGTAACACCTGGCATGCCAACCAACATACGGCAGATACTAGATATATATTGAGATAACCAATTAAACTGTCAATCTTGTAACAATAAGAGCATGTACCTTAACACACACCTCCTGCATGGCTGACAAATTTATGTTTATTCTGTCATCAACTGCAGCACGTTGGAGGAAATCAAATAAATGCTGAAAATAAGGATAGGGGGAAAAGACATTTGGGATAGCATATTGTTTTTCTTGGAAGTTGGTGCAAAGGGATTGGCTTCTGTCAGAAGACAGGAGGTTTACTAAGCTGACACTAGACTTGAAAAAGGAGGTCCTTTCATCCTGGGCTCTGCCTAGTTCTTAGATATTCTATGGATGACCCCTCACATGTATGTAATGATGAATGTGAAATCACCCTCTTTTAACAGCAAACTCAAGGGCTTTGTATCAACATCTCTGGCTTTTCTTCGCAAACGAAGATTCAGGAAGGACTCATCCCACGCTTTCTGCAAGCGCGCTGATGACTAAAAAGGCCAAGCCAAGATAATTGGATCAACATAACTGGAGACAAAATGGGGAGCCTGAGATATAAGAGACAGGTTTCAGCACATTTGGGGGAACCCTCTGGAATGCTGAGAGGCAGAAGGAATGGAATGGAGTATTGCAGAGATAGTCATAGGTAGAAATTTGAGAGTGTTGCCTTTGGGACTATAACACCCAGAATCTATGTGCCATGCTGGCTGGGAGATTCTGGGAGTTATCATCCAAACAACAACAACAACAACAACAACTTGTTTGTCAAGCTCTGGTCAGGGCTAACTGGCTGGAAGAGAATCAGTGAGTTGGGAAATGAGATCACACTACCTTATTTTATTCACATTAAAAACTGTCACTTGGTGTTTCAACAACACATGGAAACCAGTGGCTTTGCCGTGTGTCCCCCCCCCCAAACCAATTTGAGAGTTCTGTTTAAAGGGCATTGGTGTAAGTGAGACTCCAGTTAAAATAAAGAAGAAACAAATCATGTTCTAAAGTAATGGATCTAAATGACTCTCTCACAAAGATGAGGAACTCCCATCATTCCTTGTTATGAGCTGTACTGGTTGGGGGCAGAAACTACACTCCCACAGCACCCAGAAAGCCAGGTGTCCCCCATGTATGTACATGCTAAAGAAAATCATGGTGTGATTTAGCAACTCACTTACATGGACACTGTAAATCATATTGGAAAATCATAATTTTTCACACATTTTCCATTTACATCTTTGACTGAGTGATGTCTTGTTTTGTTTTGAATTTTAAAAATGACATGACCTATATGTAGATAACAAGGAGTTGGCCCCATTGAACTTAAGTTAGTTATTTCCAAGTAAAGATGTACAAGATTGCATCATGCGGTACTGAAGCATTGTGAAGCTCCTCCGCTAAGCAAAAAGAAGCTTAAGCAAATACGGTGTTACTACTGCTGCAGCAGTTAAATTAAGGGTGTGTGTTTCAGTACTGCACTGCTGATTAAATCTCTAAAGAGTTTTGAGTTGATAATACACACTCAGAAAAATAAAGTGTTGGGCTCTATGTGACCCTCTCATAGACATGAGTCTCTAACAATGCAGGCAATGCTTTAGGCTGACCCAGGAACTGCTACAAGGAGGTTAACATTTCAGTTCTGATTTTTTTTAATCACAAAAACGTCACAAGAGCACAAGGCCAAGAGCACATGCCCAAGAGAAAGGTCATGAAAGTCACCTCTTCAAGAACAACCCAGATGGGAGGCTACCAAAGAGAGAGAGAGAAAGAAAAATATATCCAGTATCAAAATCTTTGCTGTGGATATAATATACAAGTACAGTAATTTAAATGAAAGTGTCTGACTGACAGGATTTACCTGCTGAAGTTTACCTTTTAAAATTATTTTCTTCCTCTCATTGTGCATGTTTGCTACAATATTGCCTCTGTCACATATATTTTCAAAAGAGGTAGCCACATTAAAAACAGCATCTTAAAGTCTGGCAAATTTATAGTAACACATAAAAAAGCTCATGCTATAAGTTTGCTAGTCTTTAAGATATCATAGGACTTTGTTGACATATGGTTTCCATCTATGAATCCCACAGCATGATGTTCCCATTGTTCACCATTACATCCACTCTTCAGAGCTTTCAAAACCTGAGAGGTACTTATGAACAGGATTCTTATTTGTCAAATGAGGGGTCATTTTGACCCACAGTTGTTTTGGGATACAATATGACTATTGACATTGGAACCACAACTGACCCCAGTACCTTTCATTGTCTGGTGCACCCCATTACAAAACAAAGTCCCTCCATTTTTAAGGCCATAATTATTTTAAAACTAAACCAAGCAAATGGTGTCTGTGTGCATTTTAAGAGCGACCACCAGTTGGAGCTGCAGTTCACTAGGATGTCTGATTCTCCATTTTTGTTCAAGCCACATACCCAACACAGGAAAGGGATACAGGAAACCCCTAAAATACTGTTGGACATAGGCCACCATGACCACCAAGCTTAACCCAATTCACTGTGTGTGTGTGTGTTAAACTGTCACCAGAAGTTGAAGTTGCAGATTACTAACTTATGACTCCTTCTCTCTTTTCTTTCAGACCATGTGACAAACAGGTTGTGTGGGCAGCTGGTCTACTAAAATCTTTAGTCACTTTTGTGGACTTATTTCCCAAGCAGTGTTTATCTCTGAAAAACAATGACAAAGACAACCATTGTAACATAATAGTCACATGGTCTTACTCACTTTGGAACTATATTGTAAATCTCATAGTTGTCACTGATTTTTGTTTACATAGTGACTATAAAGAGTATCACTATGTGCAATTGATTTGAAATGGTGCCCTTCACAACAAGATTTACCCCTCACTACCTCATTAAAGGTAGTGTATTCAATTTTGGCTGGAAAACATACTTTGTTTGCTTTTTAGTTCATTATTAGTTCATGATATCCTACTCTTTTCTAGAAAATAGTGATTCATGATTTTGCCAATGGTTTGAGCAAGAGTTTTACTATTATGGCAAAATGTGTATGTGTCAATAAATCTGGTTGGCTTACTGGTGAGGGCACAATCATGGGTAGTTGTGATGAGGATGTGTGCCTCTTTAAAGAAAGTGGCTCACTGAGAGCAGCTTCCCACTATGACTCTGGAGACCATATTGAATTGAGATTCATCTCTCCTGCAACAAGAATCTTCCAACAAAAATGACTTCCTAATAGATGTCTCAGTAGAACCTCTCAACATAACAAAATACAACCTAACGGCCCAATGCGACTGCATTAAAGCATCCACCTAAGGGCACTACAATCTGTTCATATTATTCTGTTCACATATCAGAAGATTAATTTACCAAGCAAATTATTAATTCAATGCTAATATACAACAACTAATTATTAAGCATACTTTACAGTAGACTTTAGGTAGCAGGACACAGCTGTTAACTGGCTGCTGATTTGCAAGAGCAGCAAATATATCTTAAGGATAGAAGCAGAGTATATGTCTAAATCTTATACACTGTGGAAAATATGCATCATTAGAGCACACCATCTGTTAGTTACAGCACCTCACATAAATACCATTTGAGTAGTCTCCCAAATCTTTGTCTGACTTTTCTTAGACTTCATTTACACACACACACACACACACACACACACACTTGCCTATCTATACAGATCCAGTAATTGAGCTTTCTTCCTATGACTGAACCATAGCTTAAATAATGCATATATACACACACACATCCTATGTAGTAGTAAAGTATATGGTCCTCAAAAACACAAAGCGCTTGTAGTGACATCAAATGTCCTCCACTGCCATCTCTATTCCAATTAGCTTCCCCTTGACCTGAACAGCTTACTTTGGATATGGGGAAGGAAGCGACCAAGATGGTGGTAGATTCTCTGGGACACTAACTGAATACCTTGTATGTCACAAAGGCATACGGACGTTGAAGTCCCATTGAAAACAATACTATTTTCGTTATTTCTGTTGAGGACAAGGACTAATGATGGATATCTTTCTTTCATGTGGAGATTATACAAATAGTGTTATTTTCATACCAAACACAGCAAGTGGGGTGGACTAGTCTTTCCCCAATTCCATCTCTGAGAAGTATGACAATGTTGATCAAGTAATATTCAAAGACACAGTCATGTTAAGTCTGTTTCAGCATAGCAAAGATATAAGGGAATCCTGTAGCATCTTTAAGACTATATCTCATGAAGTGGACTGGAGTCCACAAAAAGAGAGAGGGCAATAGTTACCAGTATTGAAGAGGAGCAAAGTACTTAGACAGAAGTTTGAGTGTGGCACTGAGAAGTTCTGAGGACATCTTGAGAAAGAGAGTGGCCAAGTCCATCCACAGTGACACACGCTGTTATTATCTAGGCTGGGGTATATATAGCCCATTTCATCAGATGAAGGCATGTTTTTGCTACAACAATGGCTAAATGACTCTCCCACAGGAGGAACAAAGGAAAATGAAACTCCACCGAGTGTCTTAGATGGCTGGATGATAGTAATTCATGGATTTATGACAATCTCGCACTGTCAGACAGGAGGAGGTTCCAAGGGATATTTTTGGGTTGTGTCTGTCACACATAATTTGGGTTGTGTCTGTCACTTGATTGTTTGGCTGGATGACTCATTGCTGAGGTGCTCAAGAAGGGATTAGCACATACCTCCTTAATGGTTGTGTTTATTAGGAGCTTCCGCGTAATCTTCGGTTGGGCTGTTTTGCTAAAAATAGTTCTAAAACACCTTCCCAGGTCCTTGTGACCTCCATCAGACCTCTTCTTGGATCGCCCCAGTCTACTTAGACCCCTAAGAAGAGTCCAATATTTCCAATTATAAGATATTGCAGGAAGGAGGTAGTAGGGCATGTTAACAAGGTGTTTTCCTTCATATCTTTTAATGCTAAACCAAGGTATAACTTCTTCGCAATGAGATTATTTGCAGGTGGAAGTTATGGAAAGAAAGGAAAGAAAGAACGGAAGGAAGGAAGGGGAAAAAAGATCTGTAAATGGTGAATCATTAAAAATATGTAACCACAAGTATATTTTCCCCGTGAATGGAAGCAAGCAATCTCTAGGAGTAGTAAGTATCATCTCTCTACTTAGACAGCACCATCAATATATGAGATTTTAGATGGCATAAGCAAGAGGCATGCCCCTGCCCCAAAGAAGCAAAGCAAATGACCATGCCATCAATTATGTCTCTTTACCTTAGTTTATCACTTCTCACTAGTTAAGTCTGATACATGTTTGATTCTAATCTAATCAGTGTAATAATCAGAAATTATATATGAATGGAGAATAACATCATGAAATGACAAACTATCCTACTGCTGAGGTCACTGTTGTAACAGCAAGTGTGGAATGAGGTATCTAATATTTCTAGCTATGTTGGGTATCTTTGTAGAATTTGTGGTAAACACAAGGTACTAGTGGGAGGAAGCACTGTTCTAGCAAGAACCCAATACCTCAGTATGGCAAACACTCTAACTTCATTTGTATGATCACTTTAAAAAAGCCCTGTGGTTTGCTGTTATCTTTCACTTAATCCCAATAAAGTGCACTGCCCAGACATTTAGAGGTAACATGTATTTCTGCTGTTTCACAATCATGTTAATGTAGGTGTGGGAAAACTGAATCAAAACCAACAGAATTTGTGGGTCTATATGGACTAGAATCTGCCCCACTCTTGGTCAAGTCAGGACACTTGATAGCTAGCCTTGGACAAGTCACATGTCAGAAATCATGAAGTGTACTTATGCAAATCTTGATTCATACAATTCCATGTTGTTTTTCTGGGACAGCAGCAACCATCCAAGGTATCAGACAAAAATCTTTCTCCTCACTCATCCAAAGTCTTTTAAACTAGAGTTATGGGGATTGACATCATAAGCTATAGGACTCTGATCACGTAACTATGGGAAACAGGCTAAGTTACTGCACTGTTGCCAATCTCTTAACTATTCTCTATGCTATTCTGAACTTCTTTAAGTTAAGGAAGGACATAGTTTGGATCTTTTGGTAGACAGATTAGTAGATTCGTGTCTAGGAAATTATATTGTTATAGACTTCCAATATCTCATACAAGGTGTTAGCCCTTGTGTGCATGGCCTAGCAGAAGATTAGTTTAGGCTGCAGTTAACACACTAAGCCCTGTTTCCCTTTAGTAGAATGGGTCAAGGAGAGGTTTCTTTCCACAGCTGGAGGCAGCAGGGGGGGAATGAGAACGTCATCCTATGGCCAAGGAGATAAAAGATGTTTTAATAGATCGTGGACCTGGTACGATAATTGGCATGAGAAAATATCCTCTTGTTAATTGACTTGAGAAATTTTCCTTTCTACCCACCATGTTTGCAAAGATTCAGTAAGAGGAACACATGTAAGGTGAGGGCATGACAACGGGCTTTGCTTTGCAGCATCTTGCACCTCTATGCAGCCGGTTCATATTTGTATCTTCTTGCTTTCTATTTCTGTTTGATTGATGATGTATTCCTGGTTCTGCTTTTTTTATCTGCTGTCATTAATAAAATAACCTTCATGTTCGAGCCCAGAACTGGTGTGTAGTCATTTTGCCTGTTTCATATCCTGAACCAACAGAGCCTCCAAGCCAGGGAGGCGCTGCCAGTGTAACACAAGGCAATACTCTGTAATAAATTGTCAGGAAATGACATGGATGTGACCACAAGATGGAGCTGTAAGCTTAGTAATGAAAGTAGTTAAGCTCCAGTGGCAGGTGTGTGTGTGAGTCAGCACTTGAGAGTATGCACACCTGAGATGCCTGATGTAAAAGGCATTGTTTAACTGCCTATAAAAAGGAGATGGGAATTATCTCCAGTGTGGGTTTGTTGTGGATGGTGGTTGGCGAAGCAGTTTGTTGGTTTGAGAGAGATTTATGAGTATAAGAGATGGCTGTCCTATACTCTGTATGTATATTGTAAATATACTGCAAACAAAGATTAAAGCCCTCAAGTTGAGTGAAGGCTGGCCTTGTTGCTGTCTTTATTTGGCAAGCCAGAGCTCAAGGAAGTGTGCTGGGATGAAGGAATTTTTCCGTCTCAGCCTGAAGTCTTGTGCAGAAGTCTCTCCAGAAACCTTCTCCTTGGCGTCCTATTGACATGGAACAACTCTGCAGGTGGTCATGGTGGACACAGCATGTCTTTCTATGCCCCAACAAGGGTTATGGGCCCAGTGTCCGCATGGAGAATGCTTGAGAAGCTGTGGGAAATATAGTTCTGCAATTGGTGAGCTGTTTTGTGTTCCTGGAGGGCTGAAGAGAAAAGTCCTGGAAAGGAGTGAGTTAAGTGTGTCTACTCATGGACTCTGCTCTTATTTGTTTGCTTTGGAAGCTAATTGTTTTTGGCAGCCTGCCAGGACTGTTATCAGTGTTTTTGTTTGCATCTGTTTAAGTCGCAGACTCAGTGCAAACATGGAAACAGCAGTCAGGTTTGAAAAGCTGTCTGAGAAGAACTATGTTTCCTGGAAAATTTACATGCAGGCTTTGCTAATAAAGCAGGACGTACAGGACTATGTAAAGAAACAACCTGACCTTGCTAATGAGGATGAATTAATAGGTGACGAAAAAGCTAGAGCTTCCATTATTCTAGCTGTAGAACTGAATCAGCTGAATAATATCAGAGATAAGAGGTCAGCGTTTGAAGTCTGGAAAGCTCTTCAGAATGTCAACCAACCAGCTGGAGCCTTGTCAAAAATGCTGTGCAGCAGAAAGATGTATTGTTCTAAACAGCAGGAAGGTGAATCCATGCTTGTGCATTTAAAAAGGATGTAGGATAATTTTGCAGAGAGCAGTGAGCATGGCATCCAAATAGAAGAAACCCAAAAAGCTTTTATACTCCTGAGTAGTCTAAACAGTGAATGGGAGTTTCTAATGTATAATCTCCAAGAAGTAGCCGAAGGTGATTTAAATGTCGACCTCGTGGCATCCAGAATATTGGAAGAGGCACAGAGGAGAGACTCAGAGGAGAACTTCAAGGGAGTGACCAGCTGGAGGAGACAACCAACCAACCAATCCACGTCCTTGTCTGAGGAAGAGAGTGCTGCTGTCTGCAGAACACGGAGATGTTTTTCCTGGGGAGAGACTGGACATTAGATAAAGAACTGTCCTAAGGTTTCTGCAGCAAAGAAAGGACAGAACTCAGAAAGAAAAAGAAAAGACAAGCCCCAAGATGGGAGGGGGTTTGCTACTACTGTAGAGGGAGTTGTAAATGACCCGATAGGGAAAAACTACAGAACCCAAAGCCAGCACCAGTGGACACTGTGGTATTTGCAGATGGTGAATCTGGCAGTGTAGAGATTAAAGGGTCTGTATTAATCCCTGGTTTAAACAAGGTATTTCATAATGTACTGTGTGCACCAAAACTACAAAATAGCCTCGTAAGTGTGGCATCCCTAACCAGTGATGGATATGAAATCCTTTTCAAAGGAGATGAGGGGATTGCGTCCAAGGAGGGAGTAGTATATGGTAAAGCCAGAAAGAAAAATCACATTTATCAAATGGTAGCACAGGTGCAGTGTGGGAATGTAAGAAATAAGCCACTGCATGATGGGTGTGCTCATTACCTTCATAGAGTTATGGGCCATATAAGCTTCAAAGGTTTGAGAAACTTAAAGAAGGTTTGCCCATAGTTCAAGGTAGAGAACTGTAAAAGTTACCTGGACTGTGCTATTTGCAAAAAGGTAAAGGTCAAGGCTTACCCTGTAGCCAAGGTGAGCAAATGCATAACCCAAAGGCCTTTTCAGGTTGTACATGCAGATTTAGCAGGGCCACATCAAATTAAGAGTATAGGGGGTAGCAGGTTTACCCTATTGATAATTGGTAGGCATACCAGATTTACCTATGTGGCAATGCTTAAAACCAAAAGTGAGGCTGCTGATATGATCAAAAAATGGGTCAATTCTGTTGAAAGGGAGTTTCCCTACAAGGTTGGCACTGTTGTGACTGACAGAGGTGGGGAATTCTTAAGTAGCAATTTGCAGCAGTGGTTTGGGCTGAAAGGGATCCAACATAAAACTACAAATCCCGGATGTCCAGCTGAGGATGGTTTGGCTGAATGTAGGATTGGGATGATAAACCAAATAAGGGATTGTATGTTAGAGGATTCTGGAGCGCCAGCTAATTTGTGGGGAGAAGCAACAAGAACCACTTGTCATATTGTAAATAGGTGCAGTGTGATAAACCAAACACCATACTGCTTATTGCATGGAAGAGCACCAAACCTAAAGTACTTAAAAGAGTGTTTGGACAATTTGCATCAGTGTACATTCCTCCTCAGTTCAGGAAAAAGAATCAGCCCCAAAGGCAAAGGTTGTGTTTTGTGGGCTATGAGGGGAATAAATATAGGTTCCTGATGGATGGGAATAGGATTTTGTATTCAAGGAGTGCTAGTCAAGACGTCTTTATAAAGCTTAAAAATATTGTTGTAAACAAAAACACTGGAAATGGAGGGGCGATAGCATCCAGAGATGTGTGTGATGAAAACACAAGCACTTCTGAAGACACGCAAACACCAAAGCAAGAGCCAACGCAGAGACAGGCTATTCAGAATCGTAGTAGCGACACTGAGGATGAGTATGGTAGAACCAGAGTCATTATTCCATGAAGGACTCAACGAGTCAGGAGACCACCAGAAAGGTTTGTGGTGCAAGAGGCACGAGCTTGCACTGTTGTGGCAGAGGAGCCTGATGACTATAAGGATATGCTCAGGTATCCAGTAACAGAGCAGGAGAAGGGGAATATGGCTATGGATCAGGAGATCAGTGCATTGGTGGATAGGAAAGTATTTGAGATAGTTGATAGACCCGGAGAGCAGAAAGTAGTTGGCTGTAGATGGGTCTACAGGAAGAATGACATGCCTGATGGGACTGTGAAGTATAAGGCTAGAATAGTAGCAAAAGGTTACTCACAGAGACAGTTTGAGAATTATGATAAGACATTCTCACCGACAGCCAAGGCAGAGAGTCTCAGGATGGTGCTTGCTGTGGCTGCCAAAAGGAAGTTAGTGGTTCATCATTTTGACTTGGAGACAACATATCTCAATGCCAATTTAGATGAAATTGTATTCATGGAACAACCTCCTGGATGTAAGTTTGAAGGCAGTAACAAAGTTTATAGGGTGAGGAAAGCATTATATGGACTTAAGCAAAGTGCCAGATGTTGGAATCGGTGTATACACGAGGAATTAGTGAGACTGGGTTATTGGCGAAGTGTGGCCGATGCATGTGTATACACAAAAGGTAGTATAATTCTATTAATTTATGTTGATGACCTATGTGTAGCTGCAAGGGATGAAGAAGAGATCAGACTGGTGCAGAATGAGTTAGCATGTAAGTTCAAACTCAAGGATCTTGGTAATCTAAAATGCTACCTGGGAAGAGAAGTAGAGAGAGACCAGAGTGGTGGTTTCAGGTTGTGCCAAAGGAGAAAAATAGATAAATTAGTAGAAAAGTCTGGTTTAGGTGAAGCTAAAGTCGTAGGAAGCCCAATGATGCCTGATTACCAAAATCTGGAATCAGAGGAGATGTTTGAAAGGCCGGATATATATCATTCAGTAATTGGGAGTTTGTTGTTTTTGGCCAAGAACATGAGACCAGACATTAGCTTTGCAGTGGGGTTGCTCAGCAGAAGAGCTGCAAATCCCAGACAAGTAGACTGGTCAGCATTGAAGCGGGTTGTGTGATATTTGAAGGGCACAAGAGATAGATGCTTAATAGTAACAGGAGGAACATCAAAACTAGAAGGTTTTGCTGACAGTTCATTTGCGTTGGATACAGCTGACAGAAGATCAGTAACTGGTTTGACAGTCAGCTATGCTGTTAGCCTGGTTATTTGGAGGTCCAGAAAACAAGGATGTATCGCACTAAGTACTACAGTGGCAGAGTTTGCTGCATTGTCAGAGATAGCAAATGAAATCCAGTGGGCTAGACAATTGTTAAAAGATCTAGGAGAAGAATGTAGAGGAGCAACAGTGGTAAACGAAGACTTGCAAGCATGCATTGGCATGGCAGAGTCAGAAAATCTAAAATGTAGAACAAAGTATATTGCAGTGAGATACCAAAATGTGAGAGAACATGTACAAAGTGGAACACTGAAGCTACAATATGTTGGCACAGAGGACAATGTAGCAGACATTCTCACGAAACCTTTATCTGTAGGATGGCACATGAAACTTACTAACAGGTTAGGTATCAGCGAGTAAGGCGACAGTATATAAAAGGATAGGTGTAAAAGACACATGGGACACACCACATGTCATTTGGAGGGGAATGTCAGGAAATGACATGGATGTGACCACAAGATGGAGCTGTAAGCTTAGTAATGAAAGTAGTTAAGCACCAGTGGCAGGTGTGTGTGTGAGTCAGCACTTGAGAGTCTGCACACCTGAGGTGCCTGATGTAACAGGCATTGTTTAACTGCCTATAAGGAGATGGGAATTATCTCCAGTGTGGGTTTGTTGTGGATGGTGGTTGGCGAAGCAGTTTGTTGGTTTGAGAGAGATTTATGAGTATTAGAGATGGCTGCCCTATACTCTGTATATATATACTGTAAATATACTGCAAACAAAGATTAAAGCCCTCAAGTTGAGTCAAGGCTGGCCTTGTTGCTGTCTTTATTTGGCAAGCCAGAGCTCAAGGCAGTGTGCTGGGGTGAAGGAATTTTTCCTTCTCAGCCTGAAGTCTTTTGCAGAAGTCTCTCCAGATACATTCTCCTTGGCATCCTGTCAACGTGGAACAACTCTGCAGGTAGTCGTGGTGGACACAGCGCATCTTTCTAAGCCCCAACATAAATGGATGATGACAATGATCGTGACCATGATGGTGCAAATGGAGTGCAGGAAAAGCCTTTGATCATGAATGGGTTTGTCCCTGTTTTAGAACAAAGTCCACTATTTAGTAGCCTTGCCAGGTACCCAGTTGTACAAATACATATTTTAATTTATGCCTCATGCTGCTCTGTTCACACCGTGCCCCAGCGTTTACAGATGGGACACAGACTGTTAGCGCTTTATTTTGTAAAATGACCCAGTCTTCCACAACACCTAAAATCTGGGCATGAAAAAATACATGCAGCAAACAGAGATTACAAAATCATTTACTTTATTTTCTAGGTGCAAAGAACATGTAATTGCTAGTGGGAGTTTTTAAATATGCCTTCTCTTCCCCCTTCCCCAGAGTAGCTCCAGCAAGCAGGCTAAGGTCTCACCTGCATCACTCATTTTTTCTTGAACTCACAGCTTGGTGTGATTCTTAGGGGCTAACACGGTGGAACAATGTTTCTGCAATAATATTTGCAGTAATCTAAGCAGAGGGAAATGTAACATACGGTGTTTTGCTCATTTTCTGAAACTCTCACACAAGAGAGCCCATTTCACTTGACGCGTGGGAAGGAAACCAGCAGAAGAAAATGAAATCATTTTTAAGGGATTTATTTATAACCAAATTGCTTCCACCTGGGAGAAGCATAAAAAGACAATAGTTATATCCCACCCATAAACAAATTACTACTTGACAAGGTATACCAGGGACAAATAGGTATGGGGTGTTTTTGTTTGTGTTGTTGTTGATACTGGAAGGCTACACAGCACACAAAGGATATGGTGTACTGCAGACAACAAGGGGAAGACTGGTGGAGAGTTTGAGCAATGCTGTTAGTGTAACAGATTATGCCTTTTGTAAACTGCTTGGGCATTTTAGGATAAACCATTGGTTAAAATGTTACACAGAAATGATTTCCGAACATTATTTCGGAAAATCATTTTAATGGTAGGCTAATAAGAGGCATAGGTCTGTGCTACCTAAAGAGAGAGGCATCCTGTGGAAGATACCAGATATGTGTTGTATTCAGGATCTGACTCCAAAATGTCCTACTATTTAACACTTGGACAGTGTGCCCCAGCCTTCAAAAATGCCAAAATACTTTTTTGCACAATCTTTAAAGGTAAAAGGATGCCTCCTAAAATTCAATCAGAAAGACAATGATTTTTCATGTTTCTGGATTCATTGCTGAAAACTTTATGTAGCACAGTCCCTCCAGAGACAATCCACTAGCATTTTCATATAGACAGAACTTCAGGAGTAGGCAACCAGATGTCCTCCTGATGTTTTGAATGGAAGCACCCAGAGTGCTCTGTTGGATGAGACTGATGGAAGTTGTTATTCAAAACATCTGCAGGGCACAAAACTGCTGGCATCTGCTGTATTTTATACACTTGGAAAGGTATTAAACAATCCCACAGGGGCCGTATTGTCTTCTCCCTATGTCAGCCAATTTCATATACAGAGGGCCCTCCTTATCTCCAGGTTCTGGATCCACAGATTCAAACAACCACAGGTTGAAAATAATAATTAAACAATTCAAATAGTATCTTCTGCAATGCTCTCTTGCAGAGGGTGAAGAAGCTGCTAAGGTGGGAGGGGTGGGGAGAACAAGAAGTAGGAAGCACAGAAGTGGTTGTTAGGACAATGAGGGGAGGCTGGGGAGCATGCATGGGGCAGAGCGAGAGGAAGGAAGAGCAGGAAGCTTGGCCAAGCTGCCAAGCAACAACCCCAAGCAGTCAGGTTTCACCACATTCCACCCAGGGGGCTGCTGTTGTCTTTCTTACCTCAGGACTGACTGGGCAGTATGGCAGCTGGTGGGAAAGCAAAACTGAGAACAGAATCGCCTCCCCCCCTCTCCCTGCCATTGCATCTCTGTCTGGCATGACCCCTCCCACTTATCCAGTGTACGCACCCTCTCTCTCTCTCTCTCTCTCTCTCTCTCTCTCTCTCGGCTCCAAGGATGACACTTCGCCACCACCTTTGTTGCTCACCCTCAGCTATATAAAGTGTGTACATACACATACCCCTCTCTTGCTCCCCAGACAAACACCCCAGGTCTGAAGAAATGCTGGGAGCCCCTTGGATGGGACAGGATGAAACCTGACGACTGGGATCATGCCTTGATGACCTGTTTTTTTGTTTGTTTGTTTCTTTGTTTTTTGGAGGGGGGCCTCGGTGGAGCTGCTCCCCCTGGCTGGAATGTGATGACACCTGACAACTTGGGTTCATGGCTTGGCAACCATACTCCACGTTTCTATCTTGGGGGGGGGGCTCGGCAGAGATGCTCCCTACTTATGAGGTAACCATGGAACCCCCCTGTACACAACGTGATGAGACCTGACAGCTGGGCTTGCATGCAGGGGAGAGAGCAAGGAAGAGAAGGAAGCAGTTGTCGGGAAGGGGGTTGCACATACAAAGAGGAGAGAACAAAAAAGAGTGGGAAGTGGTTGTCAGGGAGGCTGGGGCTCGTGCAGGCAGATGCCACCTTCAGGATGCAAACGGGTGGTTGGCTGGAAGTGATTGGATGGCACCCAAGCTCCCTTCTTGTCCCTTTATATAAGGGACTTGAGCATCTGTGTTTTTTTCTATCCATTTGGAAAGGGACCTAGAGCCTGTCAAGGAAAATGGATATTGTAGTGCCAATTGTTTTAATAGGCCTTGAAGATGAATTTCCAGTCTGGGCAAATTCAGGTCTGATTTGGCCTGTCTCTTTATTTTCTCAATACAGGCCTGTTTGACTTTCAGAGGTTAGTCAAGGAGCTTCCCAGCTGTGTTATCACATTTGGATAGCTGCCAGCTGCTAGGCTCCCATGGCTGACCTGTGAAACTTCTTATGTTATGGTTTATCTAAGCTCTTATCAGCTCTTACTGAAAACGAAACTGTTCTTTGTTGCTTGCCTGTGAAAAACACAGAGAACTCTCTTTGCTTTCTAGCTAAGAAGCTGCATTTTTCCATGCAACCAAATGTAGTCTTTTGTAGTGAACCAGAACTTTAAAATAAAAACTGGAAAAGATTATTTTTGCCTGTGTCCATGTTTTCACACCTGGGTATGCTTAGGTGCACCTATTCCTTGCACTTCTGCTGTTTCTGCTATTGTTCCCTCTGAACATGTACAGATTGCTCAGAGGGGCTGCCTATCTTGACTGAGCCAACTACCCATGGATCTGTAGGGCCCACTATATCACATTATCTGAGGATAAACAGAGGAGGAAAGTCACATAGAGAGAGGAAACATTCTTATTGGCTTGTCGCTCGATGCTTCATTTGAGCACCTTGCAAAGGATGACTATTTTAATACCCACAGAGGAGTTGGCTATATTACTTTTCAAGCCTAATCTCTCTCTCTCTCTCTCTCTCTCTCTGTGTGTGTGTGTGTGTGTGTGTGTGTAGGAGAAAAGAGAGAAAAGCTACTGCTGCAAGAGAAAGGAATGGTTCTGCCAGTATGAAGATTTTTGAGGACTGGTTTAAGTTATCCAAGGACCACGTATCTCATAGTTGTCAGCAGCATGGTTCCTTTTTTAAAAAGGGAGGCGCCATATCGAAAATTACATGGCTTTTTGCACATATAACTTCTATTACTTGCATTCTGATATGGACATTTTTCTAGTATACACATAGTTGCTAGCAATTTTTTCTTATGTGATACTTATTGTATAGATATTTTTACCTAGTGTGTATGTGGATAGAAAGACAGATAGATACTTTTTCTGATCATAGAACTGCAGTAGAAACCCTGGCAAAAGCATTTTTAAAGTGGATCAATGAATTTTAGTTAATTTGCATATATTGACAGGCACAGTGCCATCTTTAGTCACTAGATGGCAGACTTCCTGAAATAGCATTTCTCCAGGGGTCTGAAGGTATGGTGAACAAAAAAACATGCTGAACAGAACAGCTACTTTCCTCTGCAGGTCCAATGAACAGCTGGAGAGAGCAACAGCGAGGGAGAGAGGGAGGGAGGGAGGGAGGGAGGGAGAGAGAGAGGGAGGGAGAGAGAGAGAGAGAGAGAGAGAGAGAACCAACTGTTCCTCCTCTCCCCCAGCAAAACTGAAAGTGGCCAGAGGTCAACTCTTTGTAAAATGAACAAACATACTGGGTTTGGGGGAATTATGCCTTTTTCTTGGAAGAGCTGACAAGAATGGCCTGAGGGAGCAGCATATGGCCTGTGGGCCATGTGATTTCCACCCCTGCTCTAGCTTGGTATTTTCCAATTTTATAACAGCCACATTTGTAGTGGAGATTTATACTGGTTGTTTTAGCAAGTACAGTGGGCCTTCAGTATCCGCTGGGGTTTGGTTCCAGGATCCCTCATGGATACCAAAATCCATGGATGTTCAAGTCCCATTATATTCAATGGTGTAGTAAAATGGTGTCTCTTAAATAAAATAACAAAACCAAGTTTAGCTTGTTGAATATTTTTGGGGGGTGGGGATATTTTTTAGCCATGGATTCTTGAATCCAGTTATGCAGAATCCATGCATATGGAGGGTCGACTGTATTTATCACAGTTAACTGCCATGAAAATGTCAACTGGACTACAATAATTACCTTATTTGCTTACAGATGCCTACTGCTATATGCAGCCAGAACATCCTGAAATCAATATAAGGTGTCTTAACTGAATCATTGGGGTGGGGCTACCTTCATGACAATGTTTTGGGATGGAGTGATCCTACTTTAAGTATTGAAACTTCTCTCCCTGGATTTGGCAGAACTGCCATTGCTCTCTCTCATCAATCTCATATTAAAGTTGAGTCAGGAACCGAAAAAGGTGTCTGGACAATAGACCAATGAAGTGGGACACCTTTCCTACATTCTCCTTTTAGAATTCAAGACTCCTGTCCTACTTCATGCTTGCAAGTGGAAGACATATGAAAAGAACCTCTTGTCTCCCACCATCTTGTTCAGCTTAGGTCTGAGTTTCACAACTTACAAGAGCTTTGTACCTGGGCTTTTCGTGATGCTTATTTTTTTGCCAGCATCCAAAGTGTTGTATAGTCTTACAGCTCATTGTCATGGGACTCATTCAGTCATATCATGCTAACATTCCCTCCCCCTGGAATGAATATATATATATATTCATTCCAAGGGGTGGGAATGTTAGCATGATATGACTGAATGACTGAATGAGTCCCATGACAATGAGTTGTAAGAAACATCCCCACCCCCCAAAAATATTCAACAAGCTAAGCTTGGTTTTGCTATTTTATTTAAGAGACACAATTTTACTACACCACTGAATATAATGGGACTTGAACATCCATGGATTTTGGTATCCACGAGGGATCCTGGAACCAAACCCCAGCGGATACTGAAGGCCCACTGTACTTGCTAAAACAACCAGTATAAATCTCCACTACAAATGTGGCTGTTATAAAATTGGAAGATACCAAGCTAGAGCAGGGGTAGAAATCACAGGCCACATGCTGCTCCCTCAGGTCATTCTTGTCAGCTCTTCCAAGAAAAAGGCATAATTCCCCCAAACCCAGTATGTTTGTTACAACTCTTCTTGGCAGTGCATTGCCATATATATGTGTGTGTGTGTGTGTGTGTGTGTGTGGCAATGCACTGCCAAGAAGGGATGGACAAATCAGGCTATTTTTATTCCATGTCACTTTCATAACTCACATGCGTTCACCCATAAATATGTTTTATTTGGATGAATCTTTTATTTTCTTTTTTAAAAAAGAAAGCTTGAACATTTGAATTTAAATATATGTTTTAACTACAATTATCACAAAATTTACATATTCTCTCTCTGTTAAAAAAAAAGAATTTTGATACATTTTTAAACTCAAAACTGCTCAGAACTTTTGTGGAGGGCAAAAACTAATGGATAACTGCACTGAATCCCTCACATTAATTCAGCAGGTGTGGATCAGGTCAGTTCTTATCAGAATCTGGCCACACCAAATTGCTGAAGCTTTCCTACCATGAAGTCAAATGTTCTTCTTGCTTAATGCAGTTCTGTTAGCTCTGCCTGGAGAGATATGCTAGCCCTGTAACTTCCTATTATTTCTAGAGCCAAGGGTCTGCACTGGATAATTCTATTAACAGTCTCATATTGGAAGGATTTTTTCCCCTTTTCCCAACACTTGAAACATTTTAGCTTAATGCTGCATTAACCTACTTTCTCAAATTAATGTCTTCTTAAATTCTTCTTTTTTAAAGCATGAAAACATAGAAAGAAACTATCAGTATAAATATGGTTTTTCAATGTGCTTACATTTAAATTAGAGCCAGAACCTACCATAAAGTTGTGTTACAGGTCATGAATAGGGCAAAGCCCTTCACTGGCTATGAAAAGGCAGAAACCTATTAGATATTTAGAGGGGGTGGGTTACTGCCAAAGAGAAGGAGATGTGCTTGTGAGATTTTCTGTCTCCTAGCACCAAAATAACTTGGTTAGGTTTGGCAACACAATTTGTTACTCTACCTCAGAGTGCAAAATGTGTTGAGGGGGCCTGATCTGAACAATCCTAACTGTATACTTTCAGTGTTTCCTTTCCTAATGGTAAATGGCTCAAGAGCCAGAAAGGCATCTAATTATTCACTGTGTTGTATGTTAAATGTCTTAGAAAAGGAGTAGGGAACCTTTGCCTTCTGCATGACTTGCCCCCAAGCTCTAATAAGTCCCACATAGCATGAGTTCCTCTAAGGATTTATTTTATTTTACTTTATTTATAGCTCACCTTTCTCCTGGCATATCAAGGATACATTATGGGAACTATAGTCTAAAACAGCAGGAGGGCATCAGGTTGCCTATGCCTGCTCTAGTGATGATAAATACTCCACTATTCACAGGTTCTCATCTTTCAGCCCCTGATCTTCTAACCTGGCATATAAAAGAGCAGGAGGCAACTAACTCTGGAAATCATGGTTTGCATCCTCGCTCAGCCATGGAAACTCAAACCCATTGGGTGACTTTGGGCAAGTCACACTCTCTCACCCCCAGAGGAAGGCAATGGCAACTCCCCTCTGAGCAAGTCCTGCCAAGAAAGCCCCATGACAAATCGGAAACAACTTGAAGGGATACACAACAACAACAAATGTTTGTGGTTTTTTTAAAGAAAAAACAGTAGTGGTTTGTTGTCCAAAAGATTTTCTCATTAATCTTAGAACAGAATGGTAAAAAATATAAAATATGAAATCAAGCAGTGAATGATGTTTGAGATAGGGAAGTTATGAAATTATAGTGCTTATCACACTAGTCAGTTGCTTCAAGTTTTTCCATTTGAAAACCACTTCTTGTATACTCAGAAAAGTAATGGAATGGCAATGCACTCTTTTCCACCATCACTGCATTTGCACTTAGATGGCTTTAGTCCCCATGTTTGATCTCTCACACTTGAAATAAGACAGTACCATTTACACCACTCTGTTTGCTCTGCCTTCTGCTCTACAATTGGTGTGTTGTTGTTTTTTAAAAAAGGAAAACAAAAACAGGAGGCCATAATTACGCAATTGTGCAATTACATAACAATAGAACCAGCCTCCACACAAACCTGAAGATTCACTTACCTGTGTCTGAAAAAATATGGTTATGCCCAGCTCAGGGGCATGGACTTGCGTTGCCCCCTGGTGGCAAGGAACCACACATAGGCAATGCTCCTCTTCTGCCATCCTAGTGTTGACTCCTGACATCGGGGCAGAAAGGTTGGGTTTTGATCAAATGGCAGATGGGTCATTTGATCAGGGAATTGCTTCACTGGATCTAGGCCTCTTGCCTGGCCAACCCACACAGCTGTAAACCAATAAAGGTTGTGGCCTTGTCACTTTCATATCTTCATTTGTGTGTGTGGTTTCTCTGGTGCCCCCTTTTGCATCATGGCACATTTTCGCTGCTAGCACCACAAGTCTGCCTTATGTTTAAACAGTAATACTTGCACTGCAGCTTTATAGTGGGTAGTTAAGCAGTGGCAAGAGGTGAGAAAAGTAGGAGGGGCAGGAAGGGAAAGAAAGGACAGGAGGCTTGGTGATGGGACCCAAGGTGCAGCAAAAGGGGTATGGAGGCTCATTTGAGTATGATTAAGGGAAGGGAATGAAGGGGCAAGGGCTATGAAGAACAAGGAAGACAAGCAGTGGTAGAGTGCCACTCACACAGTGGATTGCCAGCTCTCAGAGGGCCAGGGAGCAGTGCCTCAGGGAGCTGGCACTCCACTATCTCATGTAGTTGCCTCATTCTGCCTAATGTACAGTTTGGCTCAGAATACACACTAAAAACAATAAACTCATTTAACCTCTCCCAGCATACTCATAAAATATAGTGGACTCAGACCAGACACTGGAAACTACTTTTTGGATTATAACTTTCAGGCTCCCCTAGTCAGCATGGCCAGTGGCTGCAAGAATGTGGGGACTATAGTCAAAAAACAATAATATTTCCAACCTTTGGCTTAGCCTCATGCCCACATCTGCAAAATGGAACCCATCATACTGACCTGACTCAGAGTGCTTGTAAAAGATTGCAGAGATGATCTAGAAAAAGTGCCTTGTGTGCTCAAACAAATGAACACCCTTAAAATCCTATCTAATAACAACGTTAAAGACAGATTTTTTTAAAAAAAAAATCTTCAGATTGTCCTTCATCTGAAAAATTAACTGGCTTCTTTTGTTTTCAAAAACAGACCTTACACCTGAGGTCCCCTTGTCTTTGAACAAGTGCAGAAGACTTCCTAGAAGCCTCTTGAAAGGTTTATGTGCCAGCACTCAAATGTTCCAAATGATGGAAACATAAGATGAGGCCATCTGTGGAAGGAGTGCATTCATGGAATTCCTTCCCAAAGGTGGTAAAACCATTCCCATTCCAAGTAGAGTTTGGATAAGCAGAGAAAGCATTCTGAATTAGCTTGGCTTCCTTCTTCCCTCTCTCCCACTCTCCTTGCCCTCTCTATGAAATTGTGAGTGTGCTCATTTTTATCTGAAGGTTTTAGTTTACATTTTAGTTATTTCACAGTATTTGGTCTGTTTTGGTTCTATTGTGTAAAACCACTTTGTGGGCTCTTGTTATTGTTGAAACATATGATATACAAATATCACAAGGGTATAAAAACGACCACCACATGGTGTAGTGGTTTGAGGGTTAGACCATGACTTTGGAGATCCCCCCCCTCCTCAGCCATGGAAGCCCACTGGGTGATGTTGGGCAAGTCACACTCAGCCTCAGGGGAAGGCAAAAGCAAACCCCCTCTGAACAAATGTTGCCAAGAAAACCCCATGATTGGTTCGCCTTAGGGTTGCCATAAGCCAGAAAGGACTTGAAGGCAAACAACAAGAACATAAAAATTTCACACTTAAGGGAAAATCAAGATTCTTAGTGTCACAGTAAGAGAGGACACATCTCACTGGCAAAATAAGAACAGGATGTATTGTTATGTACCTTTGAGTCAACTCTGACTCATCACAAGCCTATCATAGGGTTTTCTTGACAATATTTATGCAAAGGAGATTGGCTCACACTAAGAAGGTGTGACTCATTCATGGTCACCTAGTGAGTTTCCATGGCCAAGCCAGGATGCAAACCCTCGTCTTCCAGAATCCTACTCCAGCATTCAAACCACTATGCCATGCTCACTCTCTCAGGACATATACATAAGCAAATATCCAGGGCAAAACTTAAACCTCTGGCCAGATGATGTAATTCCATTGCTCATCTGCCCCAGCCAACTTGCTCAATAGGCAGAAATGATGTGAGAAGTAAAGCATCGGCATTTGCTTATAAGAGGAGACCAACGTATAAACAAATCTTTAACTGTTTATTAAAGAAATAACCTTAGAATAAAGGGTTTTAACACAGGGGAT
The DNA here is from genome assembly GCA_030847615.1 of Gambelia wislizenii. Classification (NCBI taxonomy): domain Eukaryota; kingdom Metazoa; phylum Chordata; class Lepidosauria; order Squamata; family Crotaphytidae; genus Gambelia; species Gambelia wislizenii. Next base: position 312,109,776 of record JAUMIR010000002.1, on the reverse strand, counting down.
TAAATATCAGGTATACAATACAATACACAAATGCAACAGGATCAACAGCATGCAATTTGTGATAGCCCAAAAAAAGGTTACCTCAAATGATTAATTACTGTAATAAATACGGAACTGAAAGTTTACCTGATAGAACTGATCTCATAAAGGAAAAATTCATGAACCACATGTTCCAATATAATGTGCGTATTTTGCAATGTTACAAAATGTGTAAATGATGTGGCTTTCAAACAGAAACAAAACTGTAACTGAGCTAGTATTAAGGAAGTTATCTGAATGGGTTCTTGACACTTCTGATGAATTAGCTTGGTCCAAAAAGCATCTTTCATGCAGGCAACCAAAAATCTATTTCAATACACTGACCAAAGCACTTGTGGTAGAAGGACCCTCCTGTATACACCACTCCCTCTGCAGCTCCTCAAAAGCTTCTCCTGGGAGATTTGGCACCCTCCTCCATGGGATGAGTGGTGGGTCACAGGGACCATAAAGAGGAGATCACTCAAATTGGGCTCAGATACCATCTGTGAGCTCAGCACATAGAGCAGCAGTCTTCACCTCTTAGTTTGTGGCAATTACACATTATCTCTAAAATCTTTTATTGAATAAAACTATTTCGTTTGGTGTTTCTTTTAAGGAGTACAAGGAGATATAAAAGTCCATTTTATAGGGTGCTTCCTGAGGAGCAGAAAAACCTCTGTTCAACTATTTCAAGCTAGCATCTCACTACCTTGAATAGGAGGTGGGAGAGGCAAATCTGGCTAGATTACTCCCCTCCTCACCCTAGTATTCCTACAATATTCTCAACAAATTAACACACCACTCCCACTACAGTTGCTTGTTGACAATGTACAGTTCAGTCTTCTTTAACCTGGTTGCCTAGGATGTGTTGGAAGTATAACCCTCATTGTTCCCATTTTGTTGACTGATGTGAAGGATAAAATGTCACTCATTCCAAATAGAGGAGCTTACCAAAGTAAAAACTTACTTTAGCACTTCCCACAACAACTCAGAACATCAAGATAGCTTAAGAAGGAGCAGGACACATTGTGTAGCACCCACAGGTCTGTCCTCTGATACATCACTGCTGACCGACACCCAGCATCTGCTCTCAAAATTGTCCACAACAACCTGCCCTATACGAAGAACTATAGTTACGGTAAGTAACCCATTCAACTTTATCTTTTTGTTTTCTCTACATAAAGCTAGCAGTGCAACAGGGTTGCCAGGCCAGGTCTATCACAGGGCCTATAATTTCAGAGCCAACACCTGAGACCTAGAAATCACCAACTATGATATCATAGGAGAAGGACTCTGGTGGTGTTACAAAGGACAGCCCCTAGTAAAGTCCATTTCATATAGAATGGGAAGCCATGACTTCCTGCTGCATAACAAGGACGGTTACCTTGGGTTTTTGATACTCTGTTATGATGAAGCATAATGAACTAAGCATCAACCACAGTTGTGCAAAATATGCAGATCAAATAAAAACTATCCTATTAGTTCCAAATAGAATACAGTCCTCCCTCAACATTTGCGGCCTCCACACTTGCGGTTCTGCATATTCGCGGTTTGCCGGGAGGGTAGGCTGAGGAAAGTGGTGACGGGGCCTCTGAGGCCCCGTCGCTACTTTCAGGAGAGAGTGGGGAGGCGGGGGAAAGTGACTATAGGGCCTCCGGAGGGCCTCTGGAGGCCCCGTGGTCGCCTGTGGAGGGAGTGAGAAGGTGGGAGGAGAGGGCCTCATCACCTCCGGAGGCCCCGTGGTTGCCTGGAGAGGGCGGGGGAGGCAGCCTTGTGGCCTCCGGAGGCCCCATGGCCACCTGGGGAGGGCATGGAGAGGCATGGGGAGATGACCTTGGGGCCTCTGGAGGGCCTCCGGAGGCCCCATGGTCACCTGGTGAGGGAGTGGGGAGGCATGGGGAGGCAGCCTCGGGGCCTCCGGAGGCCCCGTGGTCATGTGGGAGTGGGGAGGTATGGGGAGGTGGCCTCGGGGCCTCCGGAAGCCCTGTGGGCACGTGGGGAGGGAGTGAGGAGGCATGGGGAGGTGACCGCGGGACTCCCAGAGGGCCTCCGGTGGGCCTTTGGTCGTCTGGGGAGGGCGTGGTGAGGCATGGGGAGGTGACCTCGGGGCTTCCAGAGGGCCACGGAGGGCCTCTGGAGGGCCCGTGGTCGCCTGGGGAGGGCATGGGGAGGCGGCCTCAGGGTCTCCAGAGGCCCCGTGGTTGTCTGGTGAGGAAGTGGGGAGGCATGGTCCTGTGGTCACCTGGGGAGGGCGTGGGGAGGTGACTTTGGGGCCTCCAGAGGGCATCCAGAGGCCCTGTGGTCACCTGGTGAGGGAGTGGGGAGGTGTCCTTGGGGCCTCCAGAGGACCCCCGGAGGCCCCGTGGTCGCTTGGGGAGGGAGGGGGAGGGCAATCTTTATTTGTGGAATTTTCACATTCGCAGGGGTCTGTAGAACCTAACAGTTGTCCCTTCACATTCGCTGGGGTTTGGTTCCAGGACCCCCATGAATACCCAAATCCATGAATACTCAAGTCCCATTATATGCAATGGCATAGCAAAATGGTGTCCCTTATATAAGATGGCAAAATCAAAGTTTGCTTTTTGGATTATTTTTTAAAGAATATTTTCAAGCCGTGAATACTTAAAACTGTGAATGTCAAATCCATGAATGTGGAGGGACAACTGTACACCCATTGAATCAATGTTCATGTTCATTCACCATTACTCAATTAGTTCAATGGGTCTAACTCCGGTTAAGATTAACCAATCAGATTCAGGTTCAAATCTAACAAGTAAGGAAAATATATGAATGCATATATTTACAAAGCAGCATTATCATCCCAAATTTCATTCCCCTTGCCCTTGGGACTGGACAAGAGGGGCCACATCCTTAGATCCGGGAACCCTAATCGAACAACATAACTTGTCCCAGTAACAACTGCTAAGTTTTCTCAAAACTGGGAAAGGAAAATAAATCCGAAGTAGCTTATTATTTTTATGAATATATTTGTATGAAAATACTCAGAACAAAGGTCACGTATCTAATTACTGGAGGGGAAATTACAGATCTCGGACTCTTTTTTCCTTTCTTCTTTCCATACAAATGAATGTGCACAGGGTTTATTTTTTAAGTGTATCTTTGTTAAAAAAAAAAAAAGTTTTGGTCCAGGGTGGGCAAGTTTAATGTGTCCCTCTTGGGACCTTCCCTGCCCCAGAACTTGGAATGCATGCCTTGCTCTAAAGAAGACTTACAGTTCTGGGAGTGTGATTCTCCATGCTTTAATGAAGAAAAATCATTTTAAAGCAAATGTTTACAGCTGGGGGATCAGGGCAGGATTAAAGGGCCACAAAATGGGGGAGGGGTTACAGGCAGGCCATGGACCACTTCTTTACTACTGCTGCATTAAGCAATGGGGGAAATACATGAAACCATGTTAAGTTAGTGAAAACATGTAATTAGGGAAAGGCTATATATGAAACTGTATACTGTACACATTTCCATGCAGGACAAAAAAGAAGATGCAGTAGCTAAGTTGACACACAACAAGGCTGAGAAAAAGGTACAGGTGAGATTTTGATAACAGCAGTACATTTTAGATAAAAAGATTTTCACATCTCTGCTTAAGACCTTTTGATTATGAACTCAGTCATCAATTACTAATAAAAAGTCAAGTGACTGGCATCTGTTAGATCACCCCTATCTGTTAGATTACCTTATACTTTTAAGGATTTTAAAAGGTTAGCCAGGCAAGGTTTCCCTATACTAATTCTTCCTCAGAAAACCAGGTTCTTCCCCAATAATCATGCTGGCTAGGAACACAGGGAGTTGTAGTCTGTCACCTCTTGGGGTTGGAGAAAGCTGTCCTATATGTTTCAGGTCAAACCGAGTCAGTTCTTCAGCCTAAAGGTGATGTCTAAATAAAATGTTGAACAAGTGCAAACAAGAGGAAAATATCTAGCATTTACCAAAACCTTTCCCATCATTTCTGAGCTGCGATAGAAAACACTGCCAATCTATGTGTGACAAATTTTACTTGTCCTGACCAAAGGAAAACTCATGTGTGCATGTCTGGAGAGTGAGGAAATAATCTGAGCTGACTCAACCCACTAACAAGAACTTTATATATTTCCCTCTTGTCTTTTGTGCAGGAAGTTCAATAACATCTTCAGAGACCAACAGCCACATAGGAAAAGCAACTAATTAGGAGACTATCACATTACACTGTTATAGCGCTATTATTCCACTTTAACTGTTATGGCTGAATCCTGGGATTTACAGTTTAGGGAGGGGCATTTAGAACTCTCAGCCAGAGAACTCTTAGGCTTCGTTAAACTATTAATCCCAGAATTCCATGGGATGCTGCCACAGCAGTTAAAGTGGAATAATAGCACTATAACAGTGTAGTATGATAAAATTCTAAGATGTTGTCCTGAGCTCCCACAATTTAAATAGAATTTGCCCTAAATTTGTGCTGAAGAACACAGACCATTTACAAGATGATCCAAGAAAAGGTTCTTGGGTAGTTGTTGGAAGTAAGTGACCTCACCTATCTTTAAAGAAAGCAGGTAAACTAAATTTTCCTGGCAAAGGATCCTATCTCTGTTTTGTCTCTATTCCTTGGGGCAAGAGAACTGTAACACCAAGTCACAGATAACATGGTTGGAAAGACTAATACTGTACAGGTTTTTTAGTTTATGATACTGTCAGTGTGTTGTTTTTAGTTAGGACCAAAATCTTAGATGGGGAAAGCAGAAGAGAAAGATCTAAATCCAAACAATTTTAAATAGAGTAGACCCATAAAACCAGTGGAACTTACATAAGTACTGACTTCTTGATCAAGTTTCCATTCATTCAATTAGTCTACTATAAATGGGATTTAAAATTAGATTAGATTTATGTGGGTGTCATAGGTAGGTTCCATGGGCTGATCTTGCCCATTAGATCAAGGCTTCTCACCCCAGCTATAAAGTTTCCTGGACTAATAGAAATAGCCATCTATCAATATTTGTATGCTGTAGCACCTTCGAGATGGACAGAGAAAAAGGAAAACTGTAACATAAATTGAAATCTGATGAAGTGGACTAGAGTCCATGAAAGTCTACGCTAGAAATTTATTTTTCTCAGTCAGAAAGGCTACGAAATCTCTTTATATCTTCTTTATATAGGTACAGACTAACATAGCTATGTCTTTGAATATTTATATGCCATAACTTTAACCAAAATTGATCTCGGGCATCCCCAAAATGAACAGTGATCAAGGGAACACTTGCAAGGATTGGAGGATGGGGGCATCAACAATGGTGATACCAATTGTCCAGAATCTTTGCAGGCATCTTTAGAATCCAGAGTTACAATATTTTCAAAAATTACTGACCTCAGTTATAGTTTTGTCAGACAATAAGGTCCTCAGGTGGGGCAAATGTGTCAGGAAGTTGTGGTATATCCAAACAGTATTTCTCTGGTCCCTAGTTTCTCACAATTCCCAGCACCAGCTGCAACATTTTATTCCCACCTTCAAGTGATTTCTTTTTTATTGTAAGATACATCAGAACAACAACAACAAAAAGAATCCTTCACTTCTCTCTTTCTATAGCACTTTAACACTAAAAACTATAACACTTAAAACTAATAATACTTAATGATCAAAAAGGAGAGGACTTCCCTTCAGCTCAAAGAACCACCTCAGCAAACTATGCCCTGCTTAAAAAAAAATCTCTGGAAGAATGTTAATGCAGGTATAAGAAATTGCTACAAACTGCCCCTCAGGAGAATGCAGTGAGCATATAAGGAGGCTGCAGCAATCAGTAAAACCTGGCAAACCCATGAAGAAATCTCAGAAAGCCACACCCAATCTGGAAAAGTCCATAGATGACATTTGAGCTCTATTCAAACGTTTGGAAAACGTGTATAGTCCATATGTGAACTGTATGTATAAAAGTCCTACCGCCTTCATTAACATTTTGCATCCTGTGGGAGCTCTTCATGTGAACCAGAATGTAGAAAAAATCAAGTTCTGTTTTTTGAGGAAAGCCTAAAGGATACAACAGGTTCTCCTTTTCAGGCATGTCACTTCCATGAGAGGACAGTAATGGGGAGAGGAGAGCTAGCACGTAAGGGCTACACACACATAGTGAATGTGGCTTTATGTCATTTGCAACAAAATGCAGCATATTTTTATGCCTGTGATGGGAGGGCAGGGGAGTAATTCAAGCCATTTTCATTCTGTCAAATTCCATACATTCAAGAGGAGATGTTTGTGTGTCTGGCATAGCTAAAAATGACTCCCACAACAAAATATGAATGACTATTCATAAAAGAGGTAAAGCAAAATTAGTCATGTGAAGAGTAAGAAAGGAATAACAAAGCTGCCATTTCTTTGTTCTTTATTACTTATTCCGTTCAAAATCAGGAATTACTAAGAGTGTAGCCACAGTATACCATGCTATAGCAATTTGACACCACTTTAACTGCCATGGTGCTCTACTCTGGAATCCTGGCGTTTGTAGTTTGGTGAGATACAGATAACTCCCTTTTACAGATCCCTACAGTTCAGAGAATTGGCTACCACCTCTAGTGCAGAACTCTAGGTATCTCACCAAACTGCACATTCAACTGTGCTAAGAGCCATGTCAGTTAAGCTGGAATCAAACTGCTGTAATTCTACAGTGTGGACACACCCAAAATCAAGAGAGTCCTAAAATGTAAGCTATTCTTGGGAAATTGTCTTCCAGATTTCTTTTCTTGTCTTTTGTTTTAAGGAAATAATATCTGCATTAGAATTTAATTTTCACCGTTCTGTAAATTCATCAATATAAGAATATGCAATTAGATCTATATCTTTTTTTAAAAAAAAAGTTTCTGTCCCTATTTAACAGACAATATAGCAACTAGACAATATAGCAACAAATCCACCTCTTTAAAGGAAGGTCTTTCTCAATCCGTCTATGAAAAACCAGGGGTGGGGCTCATGTCAAGTAGAGGATTCTGGACATAGCCCTACAAATAGTCCTCTTTGATGGAATGGGAAACCATGGTTATGTGAGCTAGATCAGAAGATTTCTCTCCCCATTTTAAATAATACAGGGCCCCCTGTGATTTTAGAAATCAAGAGGCTGTGGTTTCTTAAATTAGTGTTCATGGCAACAAACTAGGATCTTACTGTGGTCTCAGATCCTGGCTTCTTCTCAATAACCATTGTTTAAAATCTGCTTCTCCAGTAAAGACATCATGATGGAGTGTTCAAACCTAAAGCTCCTCTCCTTCTCACACAACAGGAAGTCATGTCTTCCCATTCTACCTGGAATTGGCCAATTTGTCTCATTCTATTCAGCCACGCTCAGCTAAAACCTCTCTTGCATAGCAACGTAGTTGCTCAACACCTATACTGAATGTTTTAATGATGCACTTCTATCTTAAATATTAACAACAGGCTGCAGTACAGGGAGTGAAAAGAAGCAGGACCATTCCTTCAGTTTGCTGACAGAAAAGTTCCACCAGGGTCCCCCTTTTGCAGACCTGTTTCCATTCCAGCTTTTTATTCTTAACTGTAAGAACTGGTGGGAGGTTTTGCATTTTCCCTCTATATTCCTTTTCTGCTTTTGTGTCATATATTTGTGTGGGACTAACACAATTAAATAGGCTATGACCTCTTGAAATCTAACTTCAAATAAAAGTGCTCTTGCTGAGAAAACTCATTTTATATATATATAGAGAGAGAGAAAGGGTGGGGATTGCATACTAACAATTGCTTATCATAAGTGAGACCTGCTGCAAAATGTTGTAGTTTCTGTCCAGAAATCCAACCAAAATATCCCTTTCCCTTTTCAGTTCAGTAAGGAAGCCAGGAGAACAAAGAGGAAGACCATATTACAGATGAATTGATTTGATCAATGAAGCCAAGGGTTGCCATAAAAATACGGTTGTGATGGAACAAAGCCCACATGAGGACAAATGACAACAACAAAGGACTGAGCACCCCCAAAAGACATAGGAATAAAGACTATTTGCAGAAGGGACAGATCAGCCATGGATAAGAGCAAACAAGCTGAGTATCCTATACTTGTGCTTGTCTGCAAACTTTAGAGTTTGCAGAGTTCCCCCTACTCCAAGCTTGACAATGCACCCTCTTGGGTGTAGGTAGTGCCATTTTTGGCTCATTGTGAAAAAAATGAGTTTGCAATTGTGCTGTATGCCAGACATTGTTGAACTGCAGCTCCCCACAATTCCTGCACACAATTCTGCAGGGTAGGACTGTTGGAAGTTGCTGTCCAGCAACATCTGGAGGGCTGCATTTGTCCACTCTGGTATAAATGCTAGTGATATTGTAGAGAGAGAAAATGGTGGCTGTCAAAAAAATAATAATGTTGGAGAATATAAGAGAAAATTCTGCAAACTGATCTATTCTTTCAGGGGCAAATGATAGCAGTGGTGATGATAAAATGAAAAAGCTCACACATTATTAACAGAAATGTTATCAGAAAAAACTTTGGCTCAACTCTATCTTCCCTTTCAATGGTCAAGATTCAAAATCAGTCTATCCCAAACTAGAATCCTCTCACCAGAAAAGCAACATTTAAATTTTCCTTTCCCACTCTTTTGATGTGTCAAAACAAAAAGTAGTCTTCAAATTAAAGGAAATGGAAAGGACCTATGAAGACACTGATTTGCCATCACAAGATGCATAACACTTTTGGTGTCTGAGCTAATTCTCTTCCTATAGACTTTTGAAAGGGTTTTTAAAGTGTCAGATAATAGCAAAAACAAAAACCAAAAAAAACCCACCACCACCCCAACTTTTCTCCAAGACAGACTTATCTGAAAAATGACCTGGCAGAAAGAGAGAATGAGGTTGGAGCTTTACAGGATACAGTCAAGCTTCTGAAGATAATTACCAATAAGAGATATTACATTGATTTGTAATCTGTGTAAAAAGATCAGTTAAAGATTTTCTTTCATTTTCTCCCACTTCTGGTTGCCTCCCTGGTATCTGTCAAAATCTTTCCTAAGAAAGCTTGATTTAACAGTATAGCTCAAATAGAGAAAACTGAAAGATTTCCTTAAATCTTGTACATACCTTTAGGACATAGTTTATCCATTTACACTTTTAACTGTGAAAGCTCACAATTTCTCTAGCATACTGCTATATTCAAATAAAATTCCTTCAGTCAAGGACTAAAATTTAAGCACACACATACTCACATTGTCACATGCACACAGACAATACACACTAATGCAATGGCAAAATCTGAAATGCAGGTAGTTACTGTCACTGTAGTGAACTAGTACCTCTGAGCATATCAAGAGGACCAGGCAGCAAATAGTTCTTGCAGCACAGTAAGCAAACATCAGGCTGAAGAAATGAACACACAGACACAGGCTTGTGTCTAAACTCTTTCTTTACTAGAGCATGTTGAAGCAGTACAGTTGTCCCTCTGTATCCACGGATTTGGTATCCACAGATTTATGTATTCACGGCTTGAAAATATTCTTTAAAAAATAATAATCCAAAAAGTAAACCCTGATTTTGCCATCTTATATAAGGGACACCATTTTGCTATGCCATTGCATATAATGGGACTTGAGTATTCACTGATTTTGGTATCCACAGGGAGTCCTGGAACCAAACCCCAGCAAATATGAAGGGACAACTGTATTTACAATGAGTCTGAGACTCCTAGCAAACAGACTACATAACACAATGGATGTACAGTACAATCCTGCACTGTATAGCTCAGACTGCATGTGCAGTCTAAGAGCAAAATCCAAGTACAAAGGCAGTGTGTGGGAACATCTAGTTATACAGATACAGAAACAATACATTCATGGGTTATACAGTCAGTGATTCCCATACACATGGGCCACTCAACATTTTCCCAGGCAGATAAGGGTTCACTCCCCATTTCTGTTCCCACAGTAGCCTCTTAGACAATATCTAGATATGCTAGCCAGCTGCGTTTAGCCAGCTCACTACTGGCCCCTGCAGGTAGTAGCACATTATACCATGCCAGCTCTTACATTATAAATTTTCCTGTGATTGCATGTCTCATCACCCTGACAGTTACAAGGACTGCTTCACATAGTCACACCCAAAAGAGAATCCAAAGTGAATGGGGGGGGCTAAACAAGACTTACTTCCTACTATGCCATTTTTCTGTTCTAAAATTCTGGTCAGAGAGATGTTCCAGGCGTGGCCTTAATGTGAGCTTTGGCTAAACTTTGGAGCAGGAGCATGTGTTTAGGCTTGCACAAAGATCTAAAGAATTGATAGGCAACATTTTGCCCTGAACACAGAAGGGAAGATGGCCCCACCTGACATGTACTGGTTCCTTAGCCATTGGCTCTGAAGGATGACTTCTTCTATTTAGTTGTTCTTCTGTCTCCCCAGTAAGGAAAGAGATCTTGTAAGTACAAAATTGATTCCCCAGGAGTGTCTTCTCCAAATAGCAAAAGTAAAAAATCTTTGGTGTTATCCATGGGCAACAGCCCATGTGGATTGCTCATGTAGCCTTATGAGTGCCTACCTTTGTGCCACTCACACGTGAAAGTGCAATTAATCCAATGCCCCCGGGCATGAAACTCTCCCCATACCATGGATAAACAGATGTGCTACATTTTCTAGCCAGGAGAGCACTTCTATTCATGATTACCATGCCTAGATACACATAAAATCACCAAGTGCTACTGTACAATGTATTCAAAGACATAGCTGTGTTAGCCTGGAATATCAGTAAGCAAGGGGAATCTGGTAGTATCTTTGAGACTGAGGGAGAGAAAATTGTAGCATAAGCTTTTGTAGACTTAGTCTACTTCCACAGATCTGAAGCAGACAAAGTCTATGAAACCTTATGTTACATATTTTTTCTCTGTGTTGGTCTCAAAGATGCTACACGATCCCCTTGCTTTACTGTACAATGTATCTTGTTCTGTTCTCAGCATACCATATATTTAACTACATGTGAACCAAAATGAGGTGAGTAGTTTTTCACCCTCTCTCCCTTACAAAATGGCCTCCTTCTCAGACATGTTTGGAATGTCTCAAAAGGCTAATCATTAGTTGTTAGGGATAGAGAAGGGAAGGCACCAACACATTACTGAGGCAACCAAGCTGATACTCCTTTTTTGCCACACTTTTCTGGTGGTTTTATTACACAATAGTGAAGTTAACCATAAAAGGTAGCATTAGTCTTATCACCTCAGCATAGAGCACTGCACCCCTCCCTTTCCCCTAATATTAAAACTGAGTGCAATGTTAAAAGCTTAACATGACCTTGTTGATGTTGCCTCTTAGGTAATTCCAGTGGGCTACATTGCTGTCCACGATCCTTGACTGGTTAGAAACACATTTTTAAAAGCAGGGCATTAAAATGGTGTGAAAGAAGTGGAAGTCTTTTCCTCCTCAGGCAACACTTTACACTCCCACCTTGAATTTTCACTTAAAATGTTGGCTTTGTGAACATTCAGTGCAACTCAGCACTTATTTTCTCATGTCCAATTCTGCAATGTACAATTTGCATTGGAGGACACTGAATATCATCACACATTAAGTTTTCTTGGGTATTTGGACACAGCAATCCCTCTTATGAAATTTAACATCTAATCAAATCATATCGTACTTGGACCTTCATCACTTATGAATGCAGAAAGATAAAACTTTAGAGCCATTCAAAAGCAACCCATTTTCTTCTTGGGTAGGTCAGAGAAAAAGTCCCCACCCCCCAAAAAACTGCTAACCTTCCTTTAAGAACAGGGGGGGGGAACCAGACTGGATATTGCCACTGGTTAGTCAGGAATATTGATACTTGAGGAACTCTGCCTTTGCAAATTCCTATGTATGATGACCTGATCTCTACTTCTTGACCTAAGATGCATGTAGGAACTTAGAAATCCTCCATATTTTGTACTTTTGAGACTGTGACATCCCTATTCTTAGAGGAGTCTAAATACATAGTTTGAGACAAAAAACTATGTTTAAACCTGAATTATTTTTTTCAGAGGGTTTTGTGTTGTTTAAAGCTAACATTGCTCATGCCCAATGAAAGTAAAGAAGAAGGGGAGGGCTTTGGTCAAAAATTAAAGCATTTTGGATGCACTGAGTTTTGAGATGGCAACAAAGCATCCAAGATGAGACACCAGAGAAGCAGTTGGAGATGTGGGATGGAAATGCAGGAGGGCTGAGAGAACTGAAAATCAGATGTTCATAGGAAGCATTGAAGGCCATGGGATGGAATTAAGTCACCCAGGAAAAATATGCAATGAGATCAGAGGAAGGGAACAAGAAAATGGACTCAGCATGCAGACAAATGGATTCTGCTTAGGTAAACAAAAAATAATTAGATAGGAGGACAACAGGCCAAGGAGAGAAATGTTGGGCACAAAGGGAGTCAAGTAGCAGAGAGCAATAAACTGTACCAAGGGCTGTGACAATGGGCTCTCCCATTATCTGGGCAACACAGGTGAGGGTATAGACTCCCTTCCAGGTGAACATAGAGTTAAGGATGTGTTGGTTTTAAGCTACATTTGTTGGGGGTCAGCATCATGGAGGAGCAATAGAGATCACAAGAGACAATTGTCCAATGAGAACGACCAATTTGGGGAGAAGTATGGACACTTCAAGATGCTTCCAAGTGAGGTGTTATAAATACCCCAGGGTGACACAAGGCACAGGGGGAGAGACTTTGGGGCTGATGGAGAGAGGCAGGTGTGCTGCCTACCTCACCTTCTCTAGCAAAGCTTGGTCATAGGCTGGACAAAGGGGTCCAGATTCCCAGATTCCCATGACCATCTTAGACCCAGAACACCATCTGTATTGTGAATAGAACAGGAATGTTCAGCTAATCAGTTTAGGCATTATGTTTCTTTTAACCTCAGCTGAAAATGACCTAGGCTGTTTATAACTTTGTAACAACTCATAAGTAATGTCTGAAGGAAGGTGCCTTCATGTATAAGATACCCTTCTGCTAAGGTAAGATTGCTTACTTAGAATAGGAACTTTCCTTTAAAGATCTTTTCTTTCCATGCTCTCTTCAAGTGCCCTTGTTTGGTGTGTGTATGAATGTGCATATAGAATTTTCATCTCCTACAGGAGGGGGAGGGAAAGTCTTGTCAGAGGTGGAAAAGGCAAAGTAAGCCCCTCAGTAACTTTCCACTAAGTTGCTGAGTCACGTGGAGTAAATTAGTGGGTAGGGGCAGCTAGATAGTCTTTGGGGTCCCCTCACCTACTCAAGAACAGGAGACAGGGCCAGAGAGCCCATTAAAATGGCAAGAAACATGAAGGCTAAATAAAGGCTTTTCGGTGTCACAGCCAGGTCATCCAGAGCATGGAACATTACATTTAAAAATTAATTTGCTGCCATTAAAAGAGTTCCAACATCCTCCAAATTATTTAGCATGAGGCACAGCCAAAACATAAACATTTGATCCCTCCTCTATGATTTGTTGAAGCTATGGCTCTGACTACTATAAAAAGCAACTAACACACTTCTAAATTATTGGGGGGACGATGTAATTGTAAATGACTATGTAACTGAAAACAGCTATTTCGAAGCTCTGAGATCATCAAATTTTAGTCTGCACATAATGCACACTTACACAGGAATAAGAAAAAATAATTTCAATTGACTAGGCTGACTGTGAGTAATCTGCACAGGGTTTTGCAATAGGGTACTCTGATATTTTTAATTTATCCTTGTTTTTTGTTCCCATCAGACCAAGGGGACCTTAAAGCAGCTAACAAGTTAACATATTAAATTTAATAGTTAGTATTATATTAAAGTATAGACTGTGTATATTAAAGCAGGGACTGAAAAAATCCTTCTTGCATTATCTGGCTCCCCTCCTTCAGCTGAGCTGTTAGGGTGGGGGAGCCGCCTTTGCCGCCGCACTTGCAGGACTGAGACCACCCTCCTCGTCGCAGGCAGAGTCGCCTGCGAGAGACGATGAAGGGTGGGGCCAGAAGCTATATAAAGCCCTGCCGCCCTTCACCTCCCTCTTCCCAGTTCAAGTGATTGTTGATCACTGGTCTTGTCGTTAGCCGCAAACTGAAGAGGTGGATCACCAAGAGGAGCTTTTCACTGCTCTTTTGGCCCACAATCAGTCGGGCTGCTGGCTGGGTTTCAGCTGTGACCCAATTTTGGCATAAGGCGTGGCAGGGATGGAGGAGTTCATCTGGAGGTGCCTGCATGTGTTTGTGACCAGCTCCCCCCCCCCGTTGTGCTCGCCCGGTAGCAGACGCAATTGGCGGGGTAGCGTGGGGAGTTTTTTCTGGGTGCCCTTTGGCCGCGGTTTCGGCCTGTCGGTCTTTTCCCTCCAGCCCCTCATCAGAGCAAGTGGAGGCTCGTTCGTAGTCAGCCACGGGGCGAAGATTCCTGCACTGCAGTCATCCGCTCAGGGAGTATTGAAGATGCGGGGGGAGAGATCAGGCTTCTGAGTGGATGGGCTGCCTTGCCGTTAATGGAATCGCATTTTTCCCCACGACAAGGGAATTGGGTTTCTAAATCTTGACCCTGGAACACAGGTTGCTGGGTTAATTCTGTGACCCTTCCCAGTGGCTAGACTGGGGGTTGTGGTAGTTTTTATGCTGGACGTGGTTTTTTTTTTGTTATAATTGTGCTCAATTCAGCTTGTTCACTGGGGGCTTGGTTTTGGTGGGCCACCAGGGGGGTGTTGCCAACGGTTGATTTTGTATCCCTTGTAATATGGCAGGCCACCAGGGGGGTTGTTAAAGTAGTTGTAGGGCAGTTCCCTGTAGTTCCATAGGCGGGCCACCAGAGGGCCATTGCTGCAGTTGCCCCTGGAAGCCATTTTAGAGCCTTACTCAGCTAATTTCTGGGGAGCCATCTTGGAGAACTTACTCTCATTTTGTGCTTGCTTTCTACCAGGCATTTTGTTGTGATTGCTCAGCAACAATCTCAGGGCCAGTCTGATTTGACTTGCCATAGTATTTGCCCTGCCTGTTGCTTACCATAGTATTACTTAATTGATCGATTAATAATAATAATAATAATAATAGCTTGTGGGGGCAATTAGCTAACACACATTGGAAACTGTTTAATGCAGTGCAGATGTGTAAATAGCTATTGCTTAAAACAATTTGTAAGCCGCTCTGATAGCCTTGTGACTGAAGAGCGGGGTATAAATAACCAACTAAATAAAAATAAAATAAAAATAGCGGGTGCAGCATTAAAGGCTTTTTTTAATACACATTCAATTACTAATTATTTCTGTCACAATGGCTTCCAGGAAAGGAAAAGGGGGTCAGAAAGGTAAAGGGTAGGCTCCTAAGCAGTTGCTGCCGGCTTCTGTGGACCTGGACCCTCGCTCATCCAGCAACGAGGAGGATCATATCCCTTGGAAGGCAATTTTAGTGAGGATCCAACATCTTGAGAAGTTACAGGGTGTCCAGGAGGAAGAAGTGGTTAAATTCAGCAGCCACGGTAAAAAGAGGAGGGTCACTTATGATATTCTTTCTCACTTAGACACATTGGAACGCAACATCCATGCAGATGAAGCTTTAGGATCCAAGCATATAGATGACGCAGCTGGAACAGAACAGTTTCCTGTTAATCCTCCTGATCAGCCTGCGATTGAAAACGTGGTCCCTGGGATGTCAGGTGAGTCTATTAGTCAGACATATACTCCGTTTGCAGGTGTGACTTGGCCTTGGGGTTCTTGGCCTTCACTTACACAAAACACGATATACACACTAGTTCAGGAGCACATCCAGCACAAGCCTCCTGGCCAATGCAGCAGCAGGCATTGAATTGGGTCTCACCGCAGTGGTCCCCCTGGTTACCTTACGGGCCTGGGTCAATGGTACCTACCCCCTTTCAGGTTCGGCCAGGACTTACTGTGTGCATCTTAAGGGACTGGATATGATGTGGTTGCTTATTCTGCTATTCCCTTTCGTGAAATGTCCCTCCCATTAGGTGACCATTTGTTTTAGTCTACTAGAGACAAGATAGTGAAAGGAGAATATGTTGATTTATTTTCTCTACCTATAGAGAGGTGGAGAAGAAAGACAAGGATGAAATGGATGAGAAGGATAAGGAGAAATTGAGGAAGAAAAAGGTAGAGAGGAACTGGACCAATTGGCTTTCCAGATTTCTCATTTATGCAGGAATTGTTATTAAGGCACATCGTCATCATGCGGTGGCCCTGTTTCAGTACTTAGATATAATTCACAGGGCATACAGCGATTTCGCCGGGCCGGCATGGCTTCTATACAATGAGGCCTTTAGGATGAGGGCTGCAATTTACCCTTCATTGAAATGGGATATGATGCATCCTCGGTTATGGATGCAACTCATGACCCCAGTTTGGCCGATCCAAGGGGAGAGGACCCATAGTGGACACCTGGTTAAATCATCTAACAGTCCGGTAGTTCGTTCCCCCACCAACACGGCTTTGGCCAGTAAGCAGATGTGCTGGGAATTTAGTTCACAGGGGTTTTGTTCCAGGAAACCATGCAGATTAAGCCATGAGTGCTCCATATGCGGTGAGTGGCATTCTTTTCATAGAATCATAGAATTGCAGAGTTGGAAGAGACCACGAGGGCCATCCAGTCCAACCCCCCTGCCCCAGGGTAAAAACGTCTGCCCGTGGAGGCAGGGCCAGTCAAGGAGGGAGGGGGAGGGGCAGAGGCTCCGCCGCTCACCCTCAAAAAGGGTCCCAGCCCAATCAACAATGAGGTTCTACAACAATGGCTCAGAGTCTATCCTGATAGGAAGGCAGCCAAATATTTACTTGAGGGTTTCCAGTTTGGGTTTAGGATTCTGTTTCAGGGTGTTAGGTGGCCGCTTTGGGCTCGCAATTTAAAATCAGTTTTTGGTATGGAACATGTGGTTAGGGAGAAAATTAAGAAGGAAGTTAATGAGGGTTGTGTTTTAGGTCCTTTTCCTAGTCCTCCGGTGCCCAACCTAAGAGTTTTGCCTCTGGGCGTTGTGCCCAAGAAGGCCCCCGGGGAATTTAGACTCATCCACCACTTATTGTACCCCAAAGGGGATTCAGTGAATGATTCTATTCCCCATGAGCTGTGTATGGCAAAGTATACATCCTTTGATGCAGCCGTCAGGACAGTTCGACTTCAGGGTTGGGAGGCTGAGCTGGCTAAATGCAATATTAAATCTGCTTTTCGCCTTTTGCCAGTTCATCCAGATGAATTTGAATTGTTGGGTTTTCAGTTTGAGGGGCAGTTTTATCTCGACCGGGCTCTCCCCATGGGCTGTTCAGTTTCGTGCAATGCATTTGAAACCTTCAGCACATTTCTTGAGTGGGCTTTGAGGGCTAGGACTGGTTTTCAGTGTCGTACACTATTTAGATGATTTTTTAATGATAGGGCCTTATCAGTCTGGCCAGTGTGCGTATCTGTTGCATCAATTTGAAACATTGGTGGGTGAACTGCAGGTCCCCCTGGCACCTGAAAAAAACAGAAGGTCCTGCCCAAGTGTTGACCTTTTGGGGTGTTAAAATTGACACGGTCAACCAACAGTGTAGACTGTAAACAGCTAAGGTCACCGATTTAAGGGATAGAGTTTCTCAATTCTTAACTAGGCATAAAGCTACCTTGTGTGAATTTCAGGTGCTTATAGGACATTTGAACTTTGCGTGTAAGGTAGTAGCCCCCGGTAGGGCTTTCCTTCACCGACTATGCGACACTATTAAGGGTGTATGACAGCCCTATTTTTAATCCACATAACCAGGGATTTAAGGGCTGACTTGCTTGTTTGGCAACAGTTCTTGGAACAGTTTAATCGTGTCTCCTTTGACATGATGAACACAACCTAAAGGGTAATCTGCAGATAGCCTCAGATGTGGCTGGATCCACCGGGTTTGGGGTTTATTTTGGTGGACGGTGGTGCGCAAGCAGGTGGCCTCATGATTGGGCAGCCTCAAATATTGTGGCTGTTTTGACTTTTCTGGATTTTTTCCCAATCTTGGTGGCGGCCACTATTTGGGCTGGGCAGTTGGCAAATTCTTCTGTGCACTTTTGGTGCGATAACATGGCAACCGTCCAGGTGATAAACTCTCTCACCTCAAAATCCTCTTGGGTGATGGTGCTCGTCAGGGCCTTTACGTTACAGTGCTTAAAGTATAATATTCTGTTTGTCACTCGGCATGTGGTGGGCGTTAACAATGGTATTGCTGACGCTCTTTTCCTCATGTAGATGGAGCGCTTCAGAGAGTTGGCCCCTGACGCAGCACCCGAGGGCGATCTGATGCCGGCAAGCCTGTGGAGGCTGAGCTCGTGAGGGCACTAGGTATGTCCATGGCTCCAAGCACTAAAAGGGATACACCAGGGCGTTGCATGAAATTTTTCAATTTAGGGAGCAGTCAGGCTTCAAACAGGGTGTTCCTGTGCCCTTTGAGCATCTTTTTTCAGTTCTGTGTCTTCCTATATCATAAGGGTTTATCCCCGCAATCTATTAAAATTAGACTCTCAGCTATTGTCTTTTGGCTTAAAGCTCAGGGGATTCCAGACAGTACTGGGAATTTCCGCATTCGGAAAGCCCTGGAAGGGCGGTCCAGAGAACGGGGTCATAGGTCTGACAGTAGGGTCCCGATTTCTCCCACTGCTTTGAAGGTTTGGCTAAGGTTTGGTCAGGCGTTTGTATGTACCTGTATGAGGTGCTGCTTTTTCATGCAGCGGCACTGACAGCCTTCTTTGGCACTTTACGCATTAGCGAGCTGGTGCAGGCATCCAAGACGGATGCTTCTCATAGAGCTCTGGAATTGAGGGATGTCATCCTGGATGGGCGCCAGGTCACTTTGACCCTGTGTTTTTCCAAGACGGATCAGCGCGGGAAAGGCAAGCAATGTTGTTTGTTGCCGTGCAGTGACACAGCATTGTGCCTAGTTAGGGCTTTGCAACTATTTTTGGGAATTCGTGGGCATCAACCGGGCCCGCTTTTTGTTCATTCAGATTTTTCCCCACTGACTAAATACCAATTCTGGAGGCTGACATCTAAAGCATTTGGTAAGTTAGGTCTTCATGGGGTTCGTTTTGCTACGCACTCCTTATGCATAGGAGCCGCTTCTACGGCCTCTGCAATGGGCATGCCAGCAGATGCAATCCAAGGGATTGGCCGATGGAGGTCCTCCTCGTATCAGCACTACGTTCATCCACTCACCTACTAACTTGTTGTCTTCCCCTTTTGTTTTTCAGATTCTAGGTCGACGCTGGTGAGGCTGCGGGTGCTGATTTGTGGCCACAGTATGGTGTACTGGGCAGCCTGACAGGCCCGGCTGTGTCACTTCAGGCCTCACCTGAGTCTGGGGAACGGGGCAACAGTTGAGTGGTTGGGATGGAGGGCTTTATGTTGGCATGGCCTTTTACCACTGCTTTTCAAGGAGCGCCAAGGGTGTCCACCCAATGTCCTTATTTTACACCTAGGGGGGAATTAAAGGGGAAGGCACTGGTCCTTCAAGTGATCCATGACATGAGGGTAATCAGGTTGTGGTGACCTGAGGTTACCATCATGTGGTCTGCCATGCTGCCAAGACGGCACTGGAGAGGGGAAGGTGATCCCCGTTCATTAGATAAAGCCCGGAGGGGAGCTAACTGGGAAATTAAGAATGCCATGTATAAGGGGTGTGGTCCAGTTTAGACCTACTGCCTCAGCTGGTCCCTCACGAGGTTGCCTCCCCCTACTGAAGATTTTTAGAGGGGAATTAAATAGGTTGATTTAAATAAAAACACTTTATTTCACCCCATTCCATGTGTGTGGTCTCTTTATTCTGCAATCGGCCGGCAATGGTGTTTCTGTATGATTTATATATCAAATTCTCCATCCAAGTATTACCCCAGCCAAACATCTCCATATATATACCTTGAAAATCAATTCCATTTTCAGTTATAATTAGGATGCTGCTGAATTCTGACTTTTGTGATATCCCAGTTGCAACCCTGGTTGCTTTTTTGTAAAAGAAACAAGGGCTGGCTCATCCATAAAATGGTCATTGAATGAAAACATATTTGCCATAAGTATGTGTTGTGCTGCCAAAACTAAGAATAGATTCCCTCATCTACTCCAGATAAAGTATGACTCCCCTATCCATGGGACTGATACCAGTAGTTTCACTTACCTGCATCTAAATATATATATATATATATATATATATATATATATATATCTGGGTGTTTTCTAGGTTGTCCAGTGTGAGTCTACAGTTTGCTTCTGTGAGAAGTTGACCATAGAGTTGTACTACAGAACCTAGAGACTCCTAGAGAAATGTTTTCTCTAGGAATCTCTAGATGCCCCAGCATGACTCTATGGTACACTTGGTCTGGAAGTCCTTCATATCAACTGCATTTGCTATTATCTGTGATTTTGTGTTTCCACAGTAAGCTCAGGAATATATCCCTCATAGATAGGAGGGTTGTACTGCATTTTCAAAGAGATTTACACTGCTTGGACATATGGGAGACTTGAACACTAAAGCGTTAAGGAGAATAATGTATTGAACAGGGTAGTGGGGGACACACATGGCCCTGCCCCAAAATTGCATCTTTCAATCTTTCCTTATTGTCAATGTGCCCAGCATAATGTCTGAAGTGAGGAACCACCAATACTGCAGGTAATTCCCTGTTTCATATCTTCTCCTGAACATGGTAACAGCAGAAGCAGAGATGGATGAAGTGGCACAACTCTGAAGTCAGGGCTAAATGTGTGATGCATTTACCCTATGCACATGAATAACCCACAATGACAACTTAAGTACCATTATTAATTTTATCCTTGTCATTTATAATGTCTTATAATAAATGTATTTAATTAACTGCATGCAGTTACTGACTACATCTGGTACTTCAGATTGCTTTAAGGGACCCGCACCTTACGAGGGATAGTTGGGGAGAGGGAAGCCAGGAGACCTGAATAGTAAACTGTTTAAGAAGTTTCACAAGTCTACCCCACCCTTAAAAAACACTCTGGAAATTGAAGGACTCCATAAAGAAGAAAAGAAGGCATTTCTTATCACACTTAAATCCAATGAATGCCAGTCCCTTCAGCAACTCCCACTAGCAATATAAGGAATCTTACATACAACAGAAAAGAATATGAAATGTAGGATAAGAGCAAAATATCCATTAAGCTGAACAATATCTTTGATGCCTCACCAACTATCAATTTACTTTGAATGAACACCTGAGAGTTAGTTAATTGTATGAGACTTCTCTACCCAAGGAAAGAAAGTAAATGTCTAGCGGAAAACATTATATCCTGTATTTTAATGCAGTCATAAATGATCAGATAATACACCAATTATGCAGCAAGGTATTTACCTCATAAGTTATTTGCCTTGATTTACACCCAGGCATAAGCAATTGAAATCTATAAAAAATAAATGATTAATGATGAACCAGATGACTTTATGGCTTCTGTAAAGGACACTACAACATTTTAAATACCCACAGAAACAGTTGTACAAAGAGCTTATGGAATTACATGGCAAGCACAGCAGGAAATAAATGCTATATTAAAGGTGAAATGAACCACAGATGATGCACCAGACTTGGAACATATGTTTTAATTTCACCATCTAGTGCTGGGTTTCTAGTGTCTTGGGTAAAATTAGCACAATAATGTAACAGCAGTTATGGAGGAATACAGACTGCATTTGCCTGTTTACCAACATCATTAACACCAACACGTTAACATACCGCTAGGATTCCACAACCACTTGCTATAGTTGCATGGTGTATATACATTGTAATTTCTGTTTGGCTAGTATTTTCTCCAGATTGGGCTGCATAAATTCATTTGTAAAATAAAAGAATTGCCATTAGGGTAGAATTTTATTTCATAATTGCAGATGTATTCCAGTCAATAGCTAGTACCTCTTTCCTGGTTCATCAATAGGACCAACAATTAAGACCTGAATGGGACACCTGGGTTTACCCTCTGTTACTTTTCAGAATTATCATGCCTCTCAAGTCACTAATGCAAACTAAACTCATCCAAGCTTGTGGGGGCATAGATTTTCCTTGGTTTTTTTCCGGGCTGTGAAACCGTGTTCTTGAATAGTTTCTTTCTGACGTTTCGCCTACATCTGTGGCTGGCATCTTCAGAGAATGGTTGGGTAGGAGTGTGTGTGGGGTTTATATGCTGTGAACACCTGTTGGGGTGTATATGTAAATTTGTGTAATTAAATGGTTAATTTCTGGGTATAGGAATGCAAGGCTCGTTAGTGTCTCTTTGGCTAATGGTTGGTTGATGGGCCATTATCTGCTGGAACTCCCGCTGTCCCTGGATGGAATTTCTTTGTAAGTGTTGAGTTTTGATTCTATTCTTCTTCAAAACTGGGAGCCATAGGGACCACTAAGTGCAGTGTGCAAACATGAATCAAGGAACATGAGAGACACTGCAGACTCCAGCCAGAAAAATCAGCAGTAGCAGAACATGTGATAAACCAACCTGGACAAAAAATGCCATTTAAAAACATACAAATTCTGGACCATGCCAACAACTATCATGTCAGAATGCACAAGAGAAGCTATTGAAATCCACAAACACCTGGACAACTTCAACAGGAAAGAAGAAACCTTAAAAGTAAACAAAATCTGGCTCCCAGTTTTGAAGAACAATAGAATCAAAACTCAACCCCTACAAAGGAATTCCACCCAGGGACAGGGGGATTCCCAGCAGATAATGGCCAATCAACCAACCATTAGCCAAACAGACACTAACGAGCCTTGCAGTTCTATATCCAGAAATTAACCATTCAATTACACAAATTTACATATACTCCCCAACAGGGGTTCACAGCATATAAACTCCACATACACTCCTACCCAACCATTCTCTGAAGATGCCAGCCACAGATGCATGCGAAACGTCAGAAAGAAACTCTTCCTGTACATGGCCTCACAGCCCGAAAAAACCCAAGGAAAATCTATGGATGCTGGCCATGAAAGCCTTCGACTTGTGGGGGCAATTAGCTAACACATAGTGGAAACCGCTTAATGCAATGTAGATGTGTAAATTACTATTGCTTAAAACAATTTGTAAGCCACTCTGATAGCCTTGTGGCTGAAGAGCAGGATATAAATAACTAATAAAAAAAAAATCCATAAGCCAGCCAGCCAGCCCACCCACCTGCCCACCTCCCTCCCTCCCTCCCTCCCTCCCTCCCTTCCTTCCTTCCATCCTTCCTTCCTTCCTCACTCCTTCACTCCCTTCTAGCACTGTGCCCTCAGTCCTTTTCATGTCTTTCTTTATATCTGCAATAACTAGCCAGGTCAGCTTCTTGTCCTAGAGTAGAGGTAGACACCCTACAGCCCACGGAATACAGGAAGCCCCTTCCCCCATTTTTGGTAGCCCCAACTTCCCTCCTTAGATTTCCCCTAACACTGCTGAAATTTAGTGGCATAGCATCAGTGATCATCAGCATTCCTGATTTTTTTTCTATTGAAAACAAAAAGAACTGTGTTTCTAGCAGTGTGATTCTACTTAAGAACAATTTATATACTTTCCATGCATTTTGTAAACAGAATGACATTTTGCAGAGAGAGACAGGAAATAAGGAGGCAGACATAGAGGCTCGGTTGAACTTGGGCCACAATTTATTAAATCCAATTGGAACAATCAGCAGAGGAGAAGTGATGCACAGGGGCAAGCTACCCCAAGCTGAAGGCCTAAAGCCTGTCAGATTAGGGCAAATACTGCTGGCCTAGGTAAAGGAGTGAAGCAACACTTTCACTCCTTTCCCACAGCCACACCATAAAGTGTAGAGAACAGTCTTCCAAGAAGCACCCCCTCCCAGTGCCTCACAATTCTGAGCGGCTGCTGATTGTTGCCCATAAAGATCCAGCCATATCCTGCACATGGGCCCCATAGCCCTAGAGTGCAGGTCTCTGGCCTGACCAGAGGAGCCCCAGGAGCACACCAACATGTCCCTGATCTCCACCACTCATCCATCCCTGGCACTGAAGATAGACAAGAAACTTAGTCCATCTCCCCGCCCCTCTGCACAGCAAAGAGAAATAAATCATTTCCAAACACAGATAAATGAATCCCATCTGCCTTGTACAGTTTAACCTTAGAAAATAAAATACCAGGACGTGGGATAATGGCACCCCCTTGTTGTACTAAAGTCAGCTGGATCTCATGTTTAACCTTTTTTCTTGCACCTTGGGATCCCCCTTCCCTCCCCAGGACCTTCAGGGCAACACATCTGACTATACAATCTGAACACCTGACCAACAATACCACCTTTCCTCAAGTCTTCTCTGTTCTGCAAAATAAGGGCTCTTTCTTTGATAAAGCTCAGATCATTACCCCTCAAAACTTGAGGGGGAGGGGACTCAAACTGCTGCTGGAACATGGTGGGGAGGAGCCGTTATCATCTCATACCACCTTTGCTAACCCACTGAATGGAGTCATATCCACTCAGTCCCAGCTGGGTGCCATAAGCAGATGCTGCTGCTCTGCATTTAGCCCAACAGAACAAGCTATGTCAACAGATGAGGACATGAACTCAGTCTTGACTGCCCCAGCAACTTGAAAGAAACCACAGCAAAATGTACTTCAACAAGCATCTGCACGAAATTGGAAAAAGGAATGGAACAAACCAGATTGCCACCAACAAATGGCCTTGATGTGGTGTCCAGGAAACCCAGCTGCAGATGCTGTTGAAGCTGTCACTATACAAAAAGAATGAGTCCCAAAAGCATACTCTCCCAAGCCCAATTCTTTCAGGGCCCTCTTTGATGCTGCCCAAAACTCGTACGTGGTTAGTGGCTGATCATCAGCATGAACAAAAAGGAATCCTTAGGCTTATCTTCTAACCTTCACATAGAATAACAAACTCTGAACTGGACATATATCCTGAATATTGTAAGGTATCAACCTAACCTGGCAGTTTCTCTCCCTTCCTACCCTCTCTGCACATAGTGTTGCTAAACCAGAGTGCAGCACTAGCTAGAGAATGAAATTATAATTCCAATGTGCTCTGTGTGTGTGTATGTGGTATGTAGTGATTCGGCAACAGAACCAATTACCCAGACAGGTTGTTACCATTCCCTACACCCCTCCCTATAATATCTCACAAATAGGCAATATTAAGACACTTCATGGGGTCTAGTAGACTGGTGCAAACCAGAAAAGTGAGGTCAAATGGAGGTCACAAGTACCTAGGAAGGTGTCATGGAAAAATATTAGCAGATATACCCAAGATAGGATTTAGCGAAGCCCTTAGTAAACAATGTCATTAAGGTGGTATATGTTAATCCCCGCTTAGGCACCCTTCGCAATGAGTTTTATACATCACAAACAAACAAGTGACCAAAACAGCCCTTATCACCGGGAAATATTCCTCATCACCCCTCCCCTGTCTTACAATGTGAGGTTGTCATAAACTGCTCAATTCCTATCTCTCATCCATTAAGAGCAATCAGCAGTTTCAGTTTCCTTTGTCTGAACAGTGGAAACCCAATCTACACTTTGTACTAAGCACAAACACCCATTCAGGACATGAAACACAGTATAAATATTAGTCCTCAAACAACAGCAAAGTGTTTTCCATGGGTTTTTTTTTTCCCCAGGCTGTGACGTCATGTTCTAGAAACACCTGGACAACTTCAACAGGAAAGAAGAAACCCTAAAAGTTAACAAAATCTGGCTACCAGTCCTGAAAAACACTAAAATCAAAACTCAACATATGCAAATGAATTCCATCCAGAGACAGGGTGATTTCCAGAAGACAATGGACCATTAGTCAAACAGACACTAATCCTCCTTGAAACTAGCCATTCAAATACACAAATTTACATATCCTCTCCAACAGGTGCTCACAGCATATAACCCCCCCACACACACACACACTCCTACCCAACCATTCTCTGAAGATGCCAGCCACAGATGCAGGTGAAACGTCAGAAATAAACTCTTCCAGAACACAGCCTCACAGCCCAGGAAAAAAACCACAGAAAACCTATGGATGCCAGCCATGAAAGCCTTCGACTTCACAATAGCAAAGTGAGTCACTGTGAACAATGTACAATCCTGGATCGGACTTCAGTGCCACCCTCAAACTTCTACCTGAGCACTTTGCTCCCTTCTTCAAGACTGGTAATTATTGTCCTATCTCCCAAATCTATTCCCCTATCCAGCCTTTCTGCCTTAGACTATTTGTTAGACTTGTGTGATTCTTGTGAGTGTGTTTTGCATGTGTGGGTACCCTCAGTGTTATTTTTCAATAAAAACCATTTATTTTACTTCAACTGAAGTTCTCTGCAGTGAGTACTGGTACACACAGCTGAAAAGATTCTAAAAGTTACCTGGTCTCTTGCAGCCATCCATTCGAGCTAATAATTCCCCCAATTAATAACTGAGATTTTGGCATCACGGGTCTTCCAAAAGAAGCTGAACAGCTACCTGTTGGGGATGCTCTAGCTGGAGTTCGTCATTGAGCAGGGAGTTGGACTTGATGGCCTATGAGGCCTCTTCCAACTCTATGATTCTATGTATGCATACACACATACATATATATGAGGGTGCAGTTCTCTCAGCTTGTACACTAAATAAAAGTCCATGGCTAAATCATACATGGCTAAATTTACCTAACAATTTTTGTTTCTCATGACAATTTTTAGGATGAAGCAATCAAGGTTGCTGACTGTCCAAATAACAAGTCGCCAACAAGATTTTGTGGTAAAAGACGTATGCCATATATCAAAGATGTCACATCAGTTCCTCTGACTAGACTGTTTTTTTAAAAAAACAAAAACAAACCATTGATCCTGGAGCCACCCTTTACAACCAGATTATTTGGAAATATTCATGCCATCAGGGTTGCTCCATAGTGAAAGGGCATCTTTTATAACTGCATAATCAAGGTAACACAATGAGTGAGAAAAGGCAGGGAAGTCACAACTGCTGAGCTAGGATTGACTTGCTAGCTTAGTCAGCTACTGCCTTTTGACTGAACTTTCCTTCCCTTGCCGCCTTCTTCCTCTTCTTCTTCTTCTTCTTCTTCTTTACATTATTTATTATTTGAACTCTTCAGGTCAGAAAAATTTAAGATTCAAATCTACAGCAAGTTTAGCTGAATTCCACTGGAGCACTTAGTCAGTACTTTTAATGGAAAATTCTGAACTTCACTTTGATTTTATGTTATTCTAATTCAAGTGCACAACACATGCCATGATAACGCATCTGAACACCATATTTGAGTGCATATTTGTGGTTTGATGCTCAACATGACTTCACAGAATGTGATGTCCATCACAGCCGTGCATTGGTACCTCTGAGCATGTCAAGAGGACCAGGCAGCAAAAAGGTCTAAAAACAGAAAACATCAGGCTGATGAAATGAGCACACAGACACAGAGATTGTGCCTAAACTACTTTCCTTTACTTGTGCATATTAAAGAAATGTATACAATGAGTCTGAGACTCCAAATGCATAGACTATATAACTCAGCAGTCACAGCAATACAATAAAGTACTGTATAGCATAGAGCGCACAGTGCAAGAGCACAGTCCAAGAGCAAAATTCTAAGTGCCTGATGAGGGTGGGAACATATGGTTATACAAGTACATGTTTACATTACATTCATGGGCCATGTAGTTACCCATTCCCATACCCATGGTTTACCCAGTTTGTTCCCAGAGTGATAACAGTATCATTCCTTTGCTTCCCTTCTTACATTGGCTATTATAAACAGTACAGTTGTCCCTCCACATTCGCGGGGGTTAGGGCTGCAAGACCCCCATGAATGTGAAAAAAAAAACACGAATAAAAAATAGGTCATGCTACACCCTTCCTGAACCCCCTGCCCTCCCAGAAACAGCGAGGGGGGCTTCTGAGGCCCTCGTCGCTGCTCTTCTCCATTCCCCGCCCTCCCAGAAGCAGCAAAGGGGGCTTCTGGGCCCCCCGTCGCTCCACTCCACCCCCCTGCCCTCCCAGAAGCAGCAAGAGGGGCTTCTGAAGTCCTGTCGCTGCTCCTCTCCACCCCCCACCCGTCCTCCTAAAAGCAGCGATGGGGCTTCTAAAGCCCCGCTGCCACTTGGGGGGGGGGGCTCCCAAAAACCATGAATAATCAAAACCGCGAATGTTAAAGCCACAAATGTGGAGGAGCAACTGTATCTTGTTGTGCTCTCCAGCTGCATGTAGCCAGCTCACTACTGACCCCTGTTGGCAGTAGCACTTAATATACCATGTTGAGCTCTTTACAATATAAAATTCTTAGTGATTTTATATCCCTGTATCCTGACAATGTCCCATATAGGAGGACGTGAAGGAACATTATGTTCTTAATTTGGGTACCAATGCCACAGAAAACAGGCACAGAGTCCTAATTAGGCGCTAATGTTTTTGCAAATATCCATGTGAGAGAAGTGTCACTCACAGCTATGCCCTCAGGTCTCTAGGGAGATGTAACATTAGAGACATTCCAACCTGAAATAGGTAGAGGAAGTGGAATACAGGTCGACCCCTGGATCCACAAATTCGCTATCCATAGTTGCACTTATCGACATCTGAAAAATTATGTTCTCTCTAGGCATTTCTAGGTTCTCCAATGTAATTCTATGACCAACTTCTGGCATTTTATTCATTAAAAACAATAGAATTCCCAATTATCCATGGTTTCAAGTATCCACAGTGGTTTTGGAACATATCCCTGGAAAATACAGGGGTTGACCATTGTATCACTGTTCCTGCATCCCTACGGCTGGCAGCTAGGTGGCAGTAGAAAGAACAGTAACATCATTGTATGCTCTATGTGTGTTTCCCCCCAGCTATTCATTATTGGAAAGAATCAAATGTAATCATCCCACATGTGTAGTTTTGGGCTCCTCATAAAGGTTAAGGCTAGGCTAGTCTTTCAAGTGCTTTTCTATAAACTTCCTCTTTGCACTTCCAAGTCTGCTCCATGCTGACTCTGTGTAGACTACATTTTTCTACACATTTTGCAAATTGGTTCTTGCATGGATGCATGCATTTCAGAAATATATACAGTGTTTTGGCACATTTTCCAAATGTGCATATATCATTGAATACATTTTTCTCCCCAGAAGCCATCACAAGTCCAGAAATGTACAGATTTCCAACTACAAGTTGCCTTCATTCCATCTTGGGTCTGTAGATGCAGAATGGCTCGATCTATATAGGAAAAAAACTCTCAAATTTCTTACCCATCCTAATCAACACACTGGCTAGTAGAGGAAATGACTTATTATCCTAAATTAGATCTGTTAGCTTGTGCTGTATGCACTCAGTTGTCATCTTAAAGGTTAACCAGACTGTGCAAATCAGAATCAAGAATCCAAATCACAAAAGGAAAAAAAATGCAACTCAATTTTTATTCAAAACATGTCGCTACAATAAATCTGTACAGTAAATCTGCCAAAAGACTCAACCATAATAAATCTGCCACAAGCTTCCAGCCTCAACAGGGGATAATTACCAAACAATGATGGCTCACAGAACACATACTTGAAACCTTTGGTTCAGATGGAGTGCCAATCCTGCTAACCTTCAGGTGGAAATGAGACCTTGATCTTTTCTACTCAGTTCAAAACAAAACTTTGTGGATGGAATAGGCAGACCATCCTAGAGCTGGCCAGCCAGTAAGTACTGGCTGAAAATGTATGTTCTCTTGTTTCAATCAACAGAACTGGAGCTAACTGTGTTAGAAAGTTATCATTTATTATTACCTGTATTGTTTTGAGCAAAGCCAGTATATGGAGGTGCAAGCCACTGTCTATGTTACTCTGAAATATCCAGTCCAGAGAACCAATCTAGCAGTGTCAATAAAACAATACAATAACTTTACCAAAATAATATTTAAGTCAATGAGTTCAATGATACAGGGCCAGTATAAGACATTTTGTTCCCTGAGGAGAAGGAAAATATGGCAACTTATCTCTCATCCAAGTAAAAAGCTCATGGGACTGGCAGTTGTCCTTCATTAAACCCTGGCAATGGGTGGGCATGCTTTACCACCTTTGAGGAGCAGGACAATTTAGAGGCACAGGACAGGTTCTGTAATCCACGCATCTTGGGTTCCCCCACAGAGCAGAAGCCCTGTGGAGTTCAGAAGCCACAGCTAGGGGGCTGTCTCCACTACTCGCCGGAGAACATGCTGCCCAAGGTAGTCACCTTATGCTGCCTAATGTTAGGGCTGGCACTAAGTTCACATATAGTTACATTTCAAGCAACATTTTAACTGACTTTACTTAGTGATATGTGGAGTCCTTTCACAGTATACAGATATAGCACTATGATTCCACTTTAGTTGTCATGACAAAAAGCTATGAAACCATAAGGATTATAATCTGGTGGGGCACTAGAGATCTCTGGCTGAGATTTCTGAATACCCTTCCCCAAACTTGTTTCATTTCCTCTTGTGTCACTTCCCTATTTATAGACTATATTCCCAAAGCCATTTCTGCATGTTTGTGGCCCTTTGTCTCCAGCTTAAAACACCAGCATATAAGAAGTCAGAGAGCAAAATCCAGAGGGGGGGAGGGAGAGAGAGAGAGAGACCCATCATATAATTTCTAAGCTGTCTTGGATGCCATCCCAGCAGGAAGGTGGGATATAAATTCAATCAATCCAATCATCTACTTCCACAGGTGTACATCTTCATGTAAGCTGAGATACACTAAGTGTACAATGAACTTCTTTTTTAAAGAATGCATCTCCTTATAGACGGACTCTTGGCAAACTCCCATCTTTCATCAAGGCCTAGATCCTCAGTACATTTGAAAAGAGCAAGGAGGTCTCCTCAGATCATTTCAGAATCTGTTTAATATGCTGGAATAGCAATGTGATTCTTCACCAATTTTGTTCTTGTATGCTGTGATAACAGGTGGACCGCATCTCCTATTATCCTCCTGCAAGCAATGATCAGGTATCTGCAAACTAAGAATCAGGTAAACAAAGGGTTAACCTTAGGGTCATCTAGGAGCTGCAAAAGGTTACACCTATAGGGCACAACATCATCAATGATGTAATATCACCAGAGACAGGACTTACCAATGAGGATTGTCAGAGTGGCAATTTGAAAAAGATATAAGGACTGCCCCTGACCATGAGGCGAGTGTAAGACAAAGGAATGCTGAGATGGATACAACATTGCATCTCAGGCGGAGATAAGATAACAAAGGACTCAAGATGGAGAACTCTGTTGAGCTTGGTCTGGGATGGATAGACTAGCTCCAGCCTTTCTCTGAATCTTACAGATGGACTGCAAGTGTGTGAGTCGATTAGGGAATATTCTAGCTAGAAACTGCATTAGGAAATTATGTTTTATTTTCCTTTGGCTGAATGTAGTTGAATGCTTTGCTATTTCCGTAACTTCTAAGATATGCCTGGAGAAGGAAGAGTCTTCTTCATGAGAATTCTACATGTTATGAGCATTGCTTGAATAAATAAGCTTTTCTTAATCTTCAAATCTGATGTGCCACGTGCCTTGCCTTTTGCTCACAGCTTCCCTTTGTACTGTGTGGAAAGGGTGTAATTCAGTGGGTGGTGGCAGTTTTTTTTTAAAAAAAAATTAAATTAGGTATCTATACCCCACTCTTCAGCCACAGAGGTTATAAGAGCAGCTTACAAATTGTTAAGCAATAGCAATTTACACATCTACAATGCATTAAGCTGTTTCCAATGTGTATTAGCTAATTTTGGTCAGTAGTTGGCGGTGTTTGAAGAAATTTTCAGGCAGTGGAATTCCTCAGATTGCACCCCAGAATATCAGCGAAGGTGCTCTCAGGCTAGAAGGACCCCCAGGCAGCTTTAGGAGTTCTCAGGCTAGAAAAACACTTGAGTTGTATTACAAATGCGGGCAAGCTTGCCTCTCAGGTGTGTGCATGTGTGGAGCACACACAGGGGGGCTGGGTACCATGACAGATGGTACAAGAAATTTTAGCAATTTTCTTTCTGTTGCAAGAAAGTTTTTGAAAACTGTATAGTTGCCAAAGACTATTCACAGTTCAAGACTTATACTTAGCTTTTTTAAAAAAAACAATAATCATGTGACATTTTTGTTTAAGAAAAAAGCATTTTTGGGCAGAAAGGAGCTTTTTGTACGGGAATGTTATTTTCTGTGGTGAAAAAGCTTTAATGTGAATAAACAAATGTGTTTTACACACAGACACAATGTGAGAATTTTGCCCAGACTAAGTACTAAACTATGAACATTCTTGTCAGTCCACTTTCTGTTCATGAGGGTTTCTTAACACCCAAGAAACATTTTTTGACCATTTTCCAAACCTTTTTTTATTATTTTTTCCCATTCTTATGGTGCAAGTAAGGCTGCATATCTTGTTATATTTCACTCCCAATAACAATGAAAGGTTTCAAATGTTTTCTCCCACTGGTTGAGAATTCTTGTGCACTATTAAAAAGATGTTCACGTTTCACAGGGGGTTTTTATTTTGAAAAAAAATTGCACCATCCCCCCCAATAAAACAATGTTTTCATATAGCGTATGGTGTCTTATTCATGTCTCAGCAGTATGTCTCAGAGTGTCACGAAACTCTGTCACCAAGCATGTGAAAAACTGTTAAAATCCCTTGGTTGTAACCAAAGAACATGTTGCTTTTCTTATTGTTTTATTAACGCAGCCTTCTCACAGACCTCCTTTAAAATGATAATACCTGGATTCTTTGCAAACAATTATTGAAAAGTGTTATGAAATACAGTTTTCCATATTCATGTATGCATTCTCTTCTATCAGTTTTCTAGCAGAAAAAGTACTGAAACCTTATTGACATTAAATAGCAAAGGATTAGATATTGTTTTATAGATAATGTATTTCAAATACTCCCCACTGCAACCATTGTTGAATCTATTTATAAACAACAGGAAACAGAAAATACCAAACCAAACCTAAGCTGCAAAAGAACTGTAAAAAATAAAGAAAATAATAATTCAATACAGAAAGTAAAAGGAACTATTTTAAAGGACAATAATATAATTAAGGATATTTTCATTTTATGAAAGAGATCTCTTTCAGGTAATAGCTACTACAGTCAAATTGGTGCCATCCAAAAGGCCCAAGAGAAGCTAGGAATACTGATTCCAATAAAACTAGATGCAAATATTCAGAAGATCTCAGACTACAAAGCTTCTAGAATGGATATCCCAATCTAGAATGCAGATTAGAAAACTGCCATAAGAGGAACAGCCAATATTTAGAGGTAGTGGGAGCTGCTTTCCAACATGGAGGGATTCACGTTTGCCAAAATCTGCTATATTGATGGGGTGGGGGAATTCAACTTTAGAGCTTTGTCCTGGAAATATTGTACCATGAAATGAGCTTTGCCTAGATCAACTTCTCCTATTCACATGTTGCCTTTATATCACACCCACATGGGTCCTCACCTCCACTGGGATGGTTCTTCAAACATCAGTTCTCCTACTCCTCCTCTGTTCTTTTCACTCATCCTTGGGATGTTGGAACAACCTCCATTAATGCTTTATTTATTTATTTATTTATTTTGTGTAAAGTGCCATCTCAATGTGCCATCCAAACTGGATACACACCCAAAACACTGCACAATGGCAAGAGGAACTGCTACCACTACCACCACCACTCCAGCAGGAATATATTTTTGGTGATGATCCATGGTGAATTTAAAGACTCATTAGTACATAATCTACTTTTCCCTTCCAGCTAAGATACAGAAATAAAATGTTAAAAGAAGTGAGGTGAGAAATGGAAATAATGCATTTTCTCACCTCATTTTCCCTGAAGATATATTTAGAACCAGAATGTGGAAACGCTTCATCACATTGAAGAGCAGATGCTTTCAGAAACAATTCAACTGAATCCCATAAGGCTCTTTGCATTGTCACTTGCTCACCAGCTAGGATGAGAAATCCACAGTGGACCTGAACTAGCACATTAGAAAGTCAGTTCACTGGATATTCATAGAACACCTTTAGTCCAATAAGCCAAAGGGAAGGGAAAAGTAAAATGGCCAAATTACCATGAAATGCAGTTTTGTTTCAATAATAGGATGTTTTTTCCAAACCAAACTTTATTCTGTCGCATTTCTGCATCAGTCTATAGATTTTTTTAAAAGGGGGTTGCCGAAAAATATGTACATATTCTAGCACTGATCTTACCTAATTGGCATCCCCCCCACAGCTTCCCTTAATCCATGTCTATTTCTGCATGCTGTTTTCCCTAAAGTACACATTTTAATACACATTTTTTTCTTATTAGAAAACCACATTTTAAATGGCAAAAAACAATGGATATTTATGTTCCAGCTCACTAATAAGCTGTAGAAGTGCACAGTAGGTTAACCTGATGGAAACCAAGTACGCTTCTTCCCACATCTCTGGAAAGCAGGGCAACTTGAACCATAAGATTCAGAGATACTGAGGAAATTCAAGTTACAGTGGCAGTAAGCTGTGTGTACATATGTCTATATGCTTTCAAACAGGAAGGGTCACTTCCAGGGGTAGATATGTACTAGCATTTTTTGAAAAATGAATGCATTTTTTAAAACATTTTTATTGTGGGGGGGGAAAGCCAAATAACAACAGTAAAATCTGCTCTATCATTGCACTGTGATTGTTCTGACCACAGATGGAGACGTAGGCCAACAACTGGGCACCTATCATTTGGGCTGTGTGTTACTAGGATTATAATGCCATTATAACAACCATTGACCTTATTTTTTTCCAACCAATCCCCTTTTCCTTATGTGTTGTGTCTTTAGATTTTAGGGCTCAGAGCAGGGCCTATACATGCTGGCCTGCTGTAGTTAATATTTTGCAAGCTGTATTTGTGAGCTGCCTTGCATCCCATGGGTGGGAGAAAGGAAGAATAGAAAAATAATAATAATAATAATAATAATAATAATAATAATAATAAGCCTCTTTGCCTAAGGGGCAGGATAGAAATGTAATGAATGCATTAATACTGTCTCTTTGGCTTTTCTTCGCAAACGAAGATTCAGGAAGGACTCATCCCGCGCTTTCTGCAAGTGCGCTGATGACTAAAAAGGCCAAGACGTTTGCAGAAAGCACAGCAGAAGGTCTCCTTGGGTGATGTTTCCGGGTTGTGATTCTTTCTGTGTTGTCATTTCTCTTCAAGACTTGTTCGGCATAAGTTCTCAAATAAGGCTGCAGCACTGTGGATAGTGTGTCTCCATGCCTCCAGATGTGAGGCCAGGATGGACCATTGTTGGTGCTCAATTTGGCCAAGCCTGAGATGTTGTTTCAGGGAGTCCTTGTATCGCTTTTTTGGAGTGCCCCTCTTACGCTGACCTGTGATGAGTTCACCATAGAGTACTATTTTGGGGAGGCGATGGTCCTCCATCCTAGAAACGTGCCCTGCCCAGTGCAACTGTGTTCTCAGTATCATGGCCTCAGTGCTGGTGATCCCTGCTTGCTCAAGGAGAGCAACATTCATCACATAGTCAGTCCAGTGTATCTTTAGGATTGTGCGTATACAGCGCTGATGAAAGTGTTTGAGGAGTCGTAAGTGGGGGCGATAGGTGACCTATGTTTCAGACCCGTAAAGGAGAACAGACAGTACAATGGCTCTATACACATTGATTTTTGTGCTTCACCTCAGGTGTTTATTACTCCAGGCTCTTTTGTAAAGTCTTCCAAATGTGCTATATGCCTTTGCTAATCTGTGATCAATCTCTTTGTCAATCTTGGCATCTGAGGAGATGATGCTTCCCAGGTAGGTGAACTGCTGAATGGACTTAAGCACAGATTTGTGTAATACAGCTGTTATTACTATTAGTATTTGACTGCTTATATAGTCTGGTTTGTTAAAAGTTTGTTAACATGTGTAGGCAAAATTGGAAATGTCTGTTACAAACTGCAAATGAAATTACGTATACTAATACATTCTTATAGAAAGAAATAATGTTTTGTTATTATCCTTGAATGTGGCTTTTACAGTATGTCTCTGTTCCACTTTGCCCATTGAGAAACAGCAGATTTTAGAAGCGAAAAAATACTTCTTTCCAGCTTTTCTTTGTTGATGTGAAAGCAAACTCTCATATGTGACTCAGGCACCATATTCAGAATCTTAGAAGCTTGATTTGACATTTATTAGCTATTCATGATTTTCCTTCACTCAGATGTTTTTAGCATCTATCATAATTTGACTATCAGTCCCTGAGGGGACTTTTAACACAGTTGTCAGAGATCAAAATACTTTAGAGAAAATGAAAACCTCTTGTGTGATAAAATAAAACTTGGTGGCACATCTGTTTCCTTCTCAAATAGCTTGCATATTATGCTGCATTTTTATCTCTAAAAGGGATGTATGGGGATATGTGGTAGATATCTTACAAATATAAAATCGTGCAGTGAAACTGTTTCTGAATTGTGCCACTTCTTACTATACAGGTAATCACAATTTGTACTGTACATTTATTCACACAATAGGTACACATGTTCAGAAGATTATGAGAATCTCTACGACTGTTCATTCTTGACTTGTATACAGGTACAAGGATCTCTTTAAAGTCAGAATACAAATAGAAGTAATAGGTATATGCCGGCTAGTTGTGGTGCATTCATATACATCTATGCAACAGCACCATACTATATCAGGACATACTTTCGCACCCACTACGGCACTACCTTTCTGTGGTGGTGGAATTATGTGAGGCAAGAGGCTATGTTGATGGTAATAGTGTCGCTGGTAGGGTCTCCCATGTCAGACAAGCTTTTGCTGAGGAGCCAGACGTAAGGTGCAAAGCAGCTACAGGAGAGGGCAGTGGTGGAGGGGTGACACTGGAAGAGGATCTCTAAGAGTTAATGACAGTGGCACCATAGCTAACACTTGTTATTTCTGCACAGAAGGAGGCATGGTAAACCCCTTTTGAATGTCTTTTACCATGAAAATTCTATGATGAGAAAATCCAAAATGAAACAAGAGATAGTGTCAGAAGATAAGACTCCTAGGTCAGAAGGCACTCAATGAGCTACTGGGATAAAGCAGAAGACATCTACTAATAACACTGTGGCTAATGATGCCACGGAACTCAAGCCCATGGTGTTATGAAAGGACTTTTAGCTCTTGATGTGCTCAGAGGTTAAACGAAAGTCCAAAGCTGTACAACACATATTATAGGAAAATGGAATGTGGGAAGCATGGATCAGGGAAGCTAGACATGGTAAAACAATAAATGGAGTGTATAAAAATTGCAATACTTGGGGTGAGCGAGCTAAAGTAAACAGGAATGGGACATTTTGAGTCAGGTAATTACATAGTGTTTTACTCAAGAAATGAAAATCTAAGAAGAAATGGGGTGGCATTAATAGCAAATGTAGCAAAAGTACTCAAAGGATATAATGCAAAGTCTGACCAAATAGCATCAATAAGACTTCAGGGAAAGCCCATCAATATAACCATAATCCAAGTTTATGCTCCAACCACAAAGGCAGAATATGAAGAAACTAAAAGATTCTATGCTGGAGTCCAATAGGAAATTAACCACACACCAAAATAGCACTTGTTCATCACAGGCAAATAGAACACAAAATTGGAAACAGAGCAGAATCAAAGATTATAGGCCTAGAATTAAAAATTAAGCAGGAGAGCAACTGATTGAATTTTACGAGGCCAACAATTTGTTCATCACAAACACATTCTTCAAGCAACCAAAGAGATGACTCTTTACATAGACATCACCTGATGGCCAATATAGAAATCAAATAGATTACATAATTGGAAGCAGAAGATGGAGAAGCTCCATTCTACCTGCAAAAACAAGGCCAGATGCACATTGTGGCACAGACCATGAACTGCTGATATCAAAAATTAAAGTAAAGCTAAAGAAGAACACTAAACCAATAATTGTGCCAAAATACAACCTGAAGAATATCCCCATAGAATTAAAAGATAATGTAAAAAACAGATTTACACTATTAAGCCTCATTGACCGGGAGACAGAAGAATTCTGGACTGAAGCCAGGGATGTTGTCAGGGAGTACCACAAAAAGGAGAAACTCAAAACTAAATATATGTTGCAAACCAAATGCCATATTCAATGAGAATAAGTTTTTTGATTGTTACATATCAAACAAATACAAATTCTTATGACTGTTCAATGAAAAGTCTAAGGTGCCAGATGAGGTAATGTAATAATCCAAGATAATCCAAATATAATAATCCTTTTCTTATTCTCCTGAAGTGAATACAGAGTAGATTAAATCCAGTTACCGTACAGATTAGACTGGTAAATTGTAGATCCATCTCAACATACTTCTTCTTCAGAGGTAATTCTGGATAACTAACAGGTTAACATACTGTTAGACATATATAAGAAAATCATACAAAATTATACATTATCTGCAGCCACAAATAAAGAGAAACCTCAATAAAAGGCAGATGAAACTCTTCAAGCAGTTAAGGACAAATGAGAAGCAAAAGTAAAAGGGGACAGAAATAGAATCAGAACCCTGAATGCAACTCTTCAGTGATGTATGCATAGGGACAAAGAGAACTACAATAATAATCAATCAGAAAAATAGAAGATGACAGCAAAAAAAGGAAGAACAAGAGACCACTTGCACAAGATCTGAAAAATCAAAGGGAGTTTTAAACCAGCAGTCAGGATGCTGTACGATTAGCAAGAGAACACACTGCAGCACCAAATACAAATAAAAAAATAATGGAAATAATACACTGAAGAAATATATATTGCATATATGAGATGAAAGGATGACATGCATCAAGGAAGAACTGTTTGATGAAGAACCTACAATTTTAGAAGCTTAAGTGGAAGCTACACTCAGAGCACTTGGGAGAAATAAACCACCAAGAACAAATGACATACCAATAGAGATATTTCAAGCTACAGAGACAAAATCTACTCTAGTTCTATCTAAAATCTGTGTAGATCATCAAGACTGTGTAGATCATTAAAAACTTTAGATTGCTCTTAAAGAAATGGATCTGCCACAACATTTGATTGTCGTTATGTGTAACCTTTACTCAGGACAAGAGGATACCATCAGGACAGAATATGGAGAAATGGAATATTTCACAATTGGTGAAGGGTGTCAGGCAATGCTGCATTTATCATCCTATCTGTTTACTTGCATGCTGACCATATCATATGTAAAGTAGGATGAGACTCGAGAAAGGAGGTATGAAAACTGGAGGAAGGAACATCAACAATTTAAGATATGCAGATGATACCATACTACTAACAGGAACAGCAAAAACGTGGAACAATTACTGAAGAAAGTCAAGGAAGAAAGTACAAAGGTTTACAGCTGAACATTAAGAAAACAAAAATAGTGACCACAGATGATTTAAATAACTTTAAGGCAGATGATGTAGACATTGATATAGTTCACGATTTTCCACACTTTGGCTCATTCATTAATCAGAGTGGAGACTGCAATCAAAAAATCAGAAGACTAGGACTTGGAAGGGCAGCTATGGAGGAATTACACAAGATCCGGAAGGGTAAAGACAGATCACTGAATACTAAAGTCCACGAGACTGTATTTCCAATTTCTATGTATGCCTGTGAAAACTGGACAGTGAAGAATGCTGATAGGGGGGGGGGAGTCAACTGGACTTGGAGGTCTCTCATTCATACAGTCACCATAAGTTGAAGTTGATTTGACAGCAGTTAACAAAGCCAACAGTCTCAGTACACCAGTTATAGGAGAGGAATAACAAAGATGGATATGCCCTTCCACCAAATTCTGAACACATAAAGCCAGCTTTATAGGCCGCCACCTATAAAATAATAAAGACTGGATCACTTTGTCTCTCCAGACTTTTGTCTGCAGTTTTGGACTACAACTCCTGCAATGTTTTAGACTCTGCAATTGACACAATCCAGACCTAAAAACTGTTGTTACTACACAAGTGATAGGAGAGGCCTTGAAGATCTATGGGAAATTACCCATGTGAAGACCATAACACCATGGATCTATTCACAAAATCTCATTTGATTTTTTTCAACTAGTAAGCAGGAATTGATCTAGTTACTACTGAGTGGAAGAAAGAATATCAGGAATCTTCAGTTTGGGCTAAAAAAAATTATGTCTAATACTGCAATCCAGTGTTGACAATCTTGGGTGACAATGGCAGCTACCTATGTCTCTGTGATCCAGAGATTTACAAGGATATTCTGATCTGCTTCCTGCTCATCCTTGAGCGAAAACATAGTATATCTGATAATTTGAACCTAATAGGGATGTGGAGAATATTCACAAAATTCCTCATTCTTGAATAAAGAAGTTGTTGTAAGATGTTCACAAGCTTGTCAAGAAATCAGCAGCATCTGTGAGAGCTCTCAGCATGAGAATGAAAGAAAGAACATTGTTTCTCCCATCAAGGTTTCCATAATTTGCATAAAAGTCTCTATACAAAAATACTATTTTTCTTCTTTCTGAATACATAAGTTGCCCCTCCACATTTGCAGCTTTCACTTTTGTGGTTCGCAGTTTGCTCAACAAGCACCCAATTTAAATCAGCTTCTCTCCCTTCCACACAAAGGAGGGGAGCTGATTTAAATGGAGCCCTCTCCAAGCAAACCGATCCCAACTCCCCACTCTCCTGGGGCTTGGCTCCGTTTGGGGTGGACAGCCAAGCCCCGAGAGAGCAGAGAGTTAGGGGCAAAGGTGCTTTTCAGCCACACACACCTGCCCTTCCCAAAGCGGCAATGGGGCTTTTCAAGCCCCATCCATCGCTGATTTAGGAATCTGGGGGTGGGGGCTGGCAAGCCTCCCCACATCCAGCCAGCCATCCCTCCACCCTTCCTGAAGCTGTGAGGGGGCTCTCCAGCCCCATCATGGACTTCCTGCATACCTTCCAATATTTGACAGATCAAATGCAGGACAAATGTGGGCAAGCAACATCAGAGTGTGTCCTTGATGGCAAAAATTATGAATGAGGAGGAATACATAAGCTGTTCGAATTTGCATTAGTTTGCTTTAGCCCAGGTCTACTGGCAAGGCCATGATTCTGCCCTCTCCTCCCTCTCCCCACTGCTAAGTTAATTGACTGCAAGCTACTTTAGCACTCTGAACTCAGTTTGCAGGCAGTGAAGTAAGCTGAGGACAAAGGGAGGGAAAGGTAACTGGGCCTTTTGAAAACCAGCATGAAAGAGTATAAAGACAGAGGTTTAATTGGAACAGTCCATGCAAATTTGGGACAGTTGCAGGGTAGTACTTCCTGTTAGACAAGAAATCAATCCAATGTTTTTAATTTGTGGAACAACAAAGTAACAGCTATTGTGTTTTATGCAGTTCAACCAATTTGCACATAAACCATTCTTCATAAATGCGATAACATCCATTGAGAATGACAGGCGAGGAGGGAGAGGAGGGGGAAAATGTGGCTTCCAGTTCTCACCCACAAGAATGAGAAAAGGATTTACACCCTTAAAACCAAGTAATGGAAAACTATCATGTTAAGGAGAAAAGACTGGAAATCAAGGACAATTCCTGAGGGAATCCCTCTGCTACTTGTCTTGGGCCGGGAGGAGGGTGGAGGATCTCTCAGATCTAA
The DNA here is from genome assembly GCA_030847615.1 of Gambelia wislizenii. Taxonomy (NCBI): domain Eukaryota; kingdom Metazoa; phylum Chordata; class Lepidosauria; order Squamata; family Crotaphytidae; genus Gambelia; species Gambelia wislizenii. The sequence goes on along the minus strand of JAUMIR010000002.1, from coordinate 312,068,316 downwards.
TACTAGGCCTTAGAGAGGTCCAGAAAAGTGTGTAACTGCAATCTTTTGAATAATATCCTCTTCCTAGTACATAAATTGCATTTTATTTCAAGTTTAAACTTCACAATGTGTCTTTTGGTTCTAGCACCACATGGTAAAGTGCCATGTACATTGATGGCACTATAGAAATAAATAAATAAATAAATAAATAAAGTGAGCATATATTAATAAATAAGCTTTGAAAAATGAATCAAAATCCCATGTCCTGTTACCACCATCTCTCTCTCTCTCTTTTTTTAAAAAAAATTCTGGCCTGATTGATTTTCCCCATCCAATGCTTTTCATCTGCTTGAAACCACATGAAAGGATTAGAGGCATTTCTTCTGAATTAACAAACAAAAAACTTAAAACTACAGATTGTTTTTCAATAGCTGTGTTGCAAGACTCCTTCGAAGCTAGCTCCAATAGTCAAGAAAGTATCAATATTCTTGTTTACATAGAAGCAAGCTTTCTTTGAAGTTCCAAGATCTTCATTGCAGAACAGTTACAAAAGGCAATGCTATTGATTGAACAAATGCACATTGACTACCAAGGATTTTTTTTTTAATGGTACTTGAAAATATTTGCCCAGAACTGGAAAAAAATCTGTCACACAAGTCCTTGCAGCGTAATGGCTGGAAAGTAAATGGAATAGAATTTCATGTAGCTGAAGTTTTAAAATACTGTACCTGCAGCCTCCTTGGGATGTGACATTGTAACAAAAAGTGTCCAGAGCAGACACTGTAAATTCTGGGCATTTTACAACTCTGTACTTGAAGAATGATGTCATAAACTATAATTAGACACTATATCATTATAGAAATGTCATGAACTGTAACAATATTGTATTTCATTGTAGAATATGATGTCAAGTTAGAGGCCGAACAATTTCTAAAGCCCATTCGCTCCTTGTTTCCCTTTTGGTTCACTGATGTAGTAAAGAATTATGTTCCCATAATCTTTTGGTCGATGACTTCATAAGAGTTCCTCTTCCCTTTGCAAAAGTTTTTTTATATATATTTATTAATTTCTCTGTCTAGTATTTAGTTTGCTCCCTGTTGAAAATAATGCCAAGGAGCAGATACTGGGTTTCTTTACTGTTTTTGAAGTTCTTGCGGTTCCCTCCCCCCCAAAAAAAGACAGAACCAAAGAGCATGTGAGAGAGAAAACACATAATTAAACTATGGTCTTCTCTATATGGGGGTAAATAATCCACACAGGGGGTAAATAACCCAAAAAGGTAGGCGTTCTCAAGGATGCGAACTGCCTACACAGTTTTAGGTCCCTCCTAAAGTCCACATGATCCCTAGCCAGCTGGCTGCCGGGTCAGAAGAAGAAAGGGAGGCTGGGATGGGGAAAAGAAATGGAGCACCACTAGGTCACAATGGAGCTGGCATGTCTGCCCCCAATCCACCAGCGGTGCAAAGAAGGGTGCAGGGAACCCCCTCAGAAAATGGCCAAAAGGGGGGTGGCTGGGGAGGTGATGAAACCTCGAGGTGCATTGACTCGCAATCTCCCTTCACAAGTGGGAAAAACTCACCCGGGCAGCCAAGTTGGTGCGGCTCAGGAGCCAGAAGAACTCAAGCTCCATGCAACAGGGAGTTGAAGGGCTCCACCAAAATTTGAGCCCCCCAAGGCAGCAGGAAACCTGGACCACCTGAGATGTGTGTGTGGGGGGGTGCCGACTTCCTAAGCCCAGCTCTCAACCAGCCTCATCCCAACCCCTGGCTTCTGCTGCTTCTGTAGCTATTTGCTTGCAAAATCTAACAAAGCAGCTGCAGCCGATCTCCCTCCCTGATAGTTCCGCCCCCTGTGCTCCTTTCAGCCAATCATATTATGCTGCCTGTTCATATCTGTGCAAAAGTGAGAGGTCAAATGACCACTCAGTTGCACAGAAACGTATTAACCTGAGGAAAATCCTGGAAGTACCACGAACGGATTACAAGGTGAGTTCTGCTGCCCACCTTTCGAATAACACAAATCGTGAATAGCCACGTGAATGGACCACTGTCCATTCGCAAGCTGTTCATATGGGGTCTCCTTCCTTGGAGGTCTTTAAACAGAGGCTGGATGGCTATCTGTCAGGGATGCTTTGATCAAGATTTCCTGCATGGCAGGGTGTTGGACTGGATGGCCCTCGTGGTCTCTTCCAAAACTACAATTCTATGATTCTATATTATTTTTGCCATGTAGACAACCCCTATGAAAGAGAACACAGAAATAAAATATACATTGAGACACAGAAACAGGAGCAAATTCAAACATGTAAGAGCTAGTTTTTCCTCTGGTTAAGCATTAGAGACATGTCGTGGACTCAGAAAAATCCCAAGCTTAGAATGAATGCAAGCTAATTCAAAAGGATCTGGACATATTTGCAACTGAGTGATGCCCCCCCAAAGCAAACCAAATCGGAATCTGAATATCCTTGATGTTATGTTGCAGTGACAGGCTTATGAATGGTCTTTCTCTCTCTCTGCATGCAAAAACTGAAAATTGGCATGGCAAAACAACCAGATGATTCATGAGGGCTAACTTGAAGGAACACAGCCTACCCTCATATCGTCTGTCCTACAACACATCTAGGTGGTGCTCCAGATGCTCCTGTTCAGGAACCTAGAAGGGAAAAACTATAAACCAGTACTGACTGCTTTTACATGTTAAAATGCTAGCTTTACATACACACACATGCGCACACACTTTTTTTAAAGTAACAGCTGTGTGTCTAAATATACATATGGTCAGAGCTTTTGGATACCCAGTGGAGATAAAGTGACATATATAATCAAATCAATGAACCAGGAACACAGATTAAGATTGCAAGTCACACTGACTAATGCTAGGAATAATGCATGTAAAAGTATTTGAAAATCTGTATTTATTCTCTGGGTTGTTGGGGGTTTTTTTTCCTGTTTCAATCAAAATAACAGGATTGTACGTAGCAAAAAAAACTTTTATTCATGAATAATTTGCATGAAAAAATGGGACATCCAGTAATAACTTATTCAAACATACTTTGCACACACTACATGGATATAATAGAATTGCTGGAGCACAGTACAGTAGGACCCCCGTATCCATTGATTCATTATCCACTGATTCAATTATCCACAGGACACAAAACAGCACACCTACCATAGAGTTCTCCTAGAAAGTGTGTCCTCTCTAGCCATTTTCTAGGTCCTCCAAGGCAACTCTATGGTATTTTTAACCAGATGTCCCATTATTTTCAATGGTGTTCACTATTATCCACGGTTTTTGGTATCCATGTCCCCCCAAAACCAATCCCCAGTGGTTGCGGGGGTCCTACTGTAAGAGCAAGCTGTTCCACATCTAGAAGGTCTTCAGAAAACTTTCTCTTAGAGAGTATGCTACACAATGAAGTATGTTTTAGCTTCAATGGCCAAATTTTCCAAAATTAACTTTACATGTTGCAGTATTTCTGTTGCCCATGGCAGAAAATGGGAGCAGCACACTACCAGTGCAAAAACAAGGTTTCGGGGAGCCTTGGATAAGCCATGTTTAGTGTGCCCACCTGATGACTAAATTCATGCCAAGCTCAAGACCCAGCTGTAGATATGAGTCCTGACTCCCACCTGTTAAGTTCTGGAAATCTTGCACCCATGGTCTTTATCAACATACAAGTAGCTAAGTCTTTAGTATATATTTATCCATCTGCTTGCACCCTCTTTCCATGTGACCTTCACAGTGAAGAAACACTTCCTTTCCCACTTGGGTGACACTGAAGAGCTGTGATTTGTGGTGAACAGGACCCACAGTGTTGCTCTTCAGTGCACCTGCATCATCCCATAGAAACTGGTTCCATAGAAACATGGACAGGAGCCACAGAATGGATTCTTTCCATGTCTCATAGGGTGTCTTGGGTTATTTTTATGGCACTGAAGGAGCTACATCGCACCACAATGGCTCCCACTCAGTGATAACATAATAAGGGGGTCTTAATGAGAATGAGATCTAACCCATTTTTAAATGAGAATAAGATGCGATCCAGTTCTACAGATGTGATTATCTGTATCCATCAATAGAATCATAGAATCATAGAATTGTAGAGTTGGAAGAGACCACAAGGGCCATCCAGTCCAATCCCTGACATGCAGGAAATCATGACCAAAGCATCCCTGACAGATAGCCATCCAGCCTCTGTTTAAAGACCTCCAAGGAAGGAGACCCCAACACAACAGACAACATCTGACAGAAGAAGTGATTATTGCATCATTGCCATAGTACACAACTCCTATCATAGATCTTAAAAGCAAATCAAACCAAAACCTTATTGCTAGGTCTACCTAAAGTAGATCCATGGATCAGATCACATAAGTAAGTCTACGTATATGTAAATTCTATTATTCAATCAATGGGCCTACGCAGGTTGGAATTTAGTAAAGCACATATACTATAGAGAATGCCTTAGAAAGAACAGGGAAAATGGTAGGAATTCCCATTTGGTGAAGAGAAAAATGGCAGGAATTCCCATTTTCAGGAGGATGCCACCTCATTGGCTACTTTTACCATGTCTTGCTTCCCAGGTAATCTAGAAATAAATTAGGTCACCTCCATTAGTGGATATTGCTTAGTGATGCTATTGCATTTGACTATCGATGTGTGACAGAGTCAGTCCATGCTTTTAAAAAATAAATAAATAAATCATATCTACTTTATAGAAGAAAAGTTGCAACAAACAATTTCTAGCGTTTGAAATGCATTATGCAAAAGGAGAAAATAATGTAACAACATGCAGATATTTGGAAAATGCACACAGAAAAACCACTCTGTGTATTTCCAAAGATGGTATAGTAAAAAGAGACATGACTCCATCACTCAGAGATGCTGTAATAAGTAGGGACATGAGTCCATTAATTTATCAGTTTGAAAAATCATGTTAAAAATATGTGCAGATTTTTCCTCTCTTTAAAAAAAAAAGGTATGCATAAGATTTAGAGTTAGGGAAAAGAGGAAGTCTACAGAAATAGACTTGATAGATCCATTTGCACCCACTGACATATGTAAATACTTACAATTGTCCCTTCACATTTGCAGCTTTTGACACTCACGGTTTTTATTATTCGTGGTTTTCTCTCACCTGCCACCCATCTCCTGGGTCCTCACTTCCCTTCACAAAGGGAACGAAAAGCCAGGAAAGCGCGGGGGATGAGGTAAAACCTCTTAAACCACCCCTCTGCTGAGCCTTTGCTCCCTTTGCAGGGAGGGCGAAAGCCCAGCAGCTGGCCAGTTTGAGAGGTTTTCCCTCGCTCCCTGGGCTTCCCTGAGTCTTCTCTTCTCTTCACAAAGGGAACAAAGACCCAGGAAAGAATGGGGGGGGTGAGGCAAAACCTCTTAAACCGCTCCTCTGCTGAGCCTTCGCTCCCTTTGCGGAGGAAGCAAAAGCCCAGGAGAGGGTGATTGTTATTCGTGGTTTTTTCACATTCGCAGGGGTCTGGTGGCCCTAACCCCCGCGAATGTGAAGGGACGACTGTATATGCACTTGTCTATATATACAATTCTCTTGGGTATGTTGCCATTTCCAGTGTGCTGATTGGCTGCTTAGAGAACTGACCAACCAATCACAGGTCGGTTGGGCAGCCAATCAGCACACTGGGGGTGGGACCATGTAGATCTCAAACATGGCCACTGGAGAGGGACAGAGAGTAACATAGGGAAGAATATGGTGTGTGCTGGAGTGCAGGGGGTGGGGGGGGGGGTAGAACGAGTGATGAGGGTAGAACGAGTGGCAGGGGGGTAAAATGGTAGCAGGGGGTATAGAACGAGTGGCAGGGGGAAGTAATGGCAACAGGGGGTAGAAATGGCAGCAGGGGCATAGAACGAGTGGCAGGGGGTAGAAATGGTGGCAGGGGGCAGAAGTGGCAGTGGGGTGTAGAACGAGTGGCAGGGGGTAGAAATGGCAGCGGGGGTAGACCTGGCAGCAGAGGGGTTAGATCGAGAGGCAGGGGGGTAGAAATGGCAGTGGGGGTTAGAACGAGTGGCAGGGGATAGAAATGGCAGCAGGGGATAGAATGAATGGCAGGGGGTAGAAATGGTGGCAGGGGGTAGAATGATTGGCGGGGGGTAGAAATGGTGGTGGAGGGGCAGAAATGGAGGCAGGGGGTAAAAATGGCGGCAGGGGGGTAGAATGATTGGTGGGGGTAGAAATGGTGGCAGGGGGTAGAAATGGTGGTGGAGGGGCAGAAATGGAGGCAGAAGTAGAACGGATGGCAAGGGGGGCAGAAATGGTGGCAGGGGTAGAAATGGCAACAGGGGGGAAGAAATGGTGGCAGGGGGGCAAAAATGGCAGTGGGGGCCAGAAATGGTGGCAGGGGGCAGAACGGGCAGCGAGGGGGCAGACTTAAACCCACCAGCCTACCTCAAAGGGTTGTCATGAGGTCTCCTGGCCATTTCGGGGGAGTTTTTTTAATGGCGTATGGTACGTCGGGTCCAGCTAGTATTCCATCATAATACCCAAGGCAGGATTTTTCACCAATCAGAAATTATTTCCAGAGAAACAATGAAAAAAAATAGTATCCAACCAGCACAGCTCAACTTTCTTCCCACTTCAGATTGAGGACTAGCTCCCTTTATGGGTCTTCTGTTATCCTGTCTAACTTTTGCTGCTGAGTGTCTGTACAGTAGCACTAATGATATTAGTATTTAAGAAGCACAGGCAATCATTGGACAGATGGAGGAGAAACACAGGTCTCTTTGTTAGTATGCCCTACTACCTCCTCCCCATGATATCTCACAACTGGAAATGATTGACATGTTTTGGGGTCAGGTTAGCTGAGGCAGACCAGTGGTCATTTAGAAGCCACAATGACCTAAGACATACCTGGAAATATAATGGTGAGAAAGCCCATATTACAATTGTCAGGAAGCCCTGGTAACAGGTTTATGCTAACAACCTAGTCATTAGAGGACTATGTGCTAATCCTTTTTTTTCCAGCCTTGGGTGTTTCAGCAATGATTCAATCAAGCAACTGTCCATTCTTTAGTCTATACCCTACAGAAATCTCCCCTCATACCCCTTCCTGTCTAACCTTGCAAGGTTGTTGCAGACCCAACAATTTCTATCTCCCAGCAATTAAATTGAGTTTGGTTTCCTTTGTCTCTTCCATGGGAGAGTCATTCAAGCTTTGGTATTACCAAATTCTCCCCTCCAAGGAATGGAATAGGGTATAAATATTATACCCCTAACAATAGTAAAGCGTGCCACAGTGGACAAACCCAGCCACTCACTTTCTCAGTGCACCCCAGATCAGACCTTCCTGTGCCACCTTCATTTGCCTATCTGAGTATCTTCACTGCACAGAACTCTCCTCTTCTAGACTGGTAACTAGCACCTTGTATTCCTGGACCTCTCTTCCTCTATCTAATTTTTCTGTCTTACTCTGCTATTTCCTTATATGGTTCTTAAACATGTGCGTTGTGTATGTTAGTTCACTTTGTGTTATTTGAATAAAATACTTTATTTCATTTTAACTGGAGTACTCTCTGCAGTTAGTACTGGTATACATAGGTGAAAAGATCCCGAAGTTATCCTCCATTTTCAGGCCTCCTTTTGAACTAATAATTCCCCCAAATATTAAAGGAGATTTTGGCATCACAAGTAGGAGTCTAAAGCAGCCCCACCTCTTAGGGTAATATGTTACTTTGGATTTACCTCTTATTTTATTTTATCTTATTTTTGTAAAGGTATCCACAACATTTATCCCAAGATATACTGTAGAAAGTATGGCAGGAATTTTATTTCAAGATATACAGTAGGCGGCATGACTGGAATTCAAACCACCCACTTGAAGCTACCACTTTGTCACACACAAAAAATGACATTATTAAAAACCAAGAAGATACTCCATTAGGGACTCTAGGGCCTTTCAAATTCTAGTTTGCTATCCTTTGTTATCCAAATAACCAAGTATGTATCATAATAATTACCTTTCATTGTGCCATTAGGCTTCTTATGCTCATTTCCTCTGCCATGGCTACTCTGGGTAAAAAATACATTTTTTAAAATTACAGTAATTAATTGTGTTTCACCTGTCTTTTTCATGAATATACCTAAGAAAAGGCAACCCAGATGATAAGCATCTGGAAACCAAGCCCTATATGGAATGGCTTGAAGAGGTGAGAATGTTTAGCCTGGGGGAAAAAAAGACTGAATAGTGATTTGAAAACCATCTTTAAGTATCTGGAGGGCTCTTCTCTGAAAGAGGAACCAAATATATTTACTACTATTCCAGGGAACATGATATGAACCAATGTATTAAAATTACAAGAAAGGAGATTCTGAAAAAAATTAGGAAAAAACTTTTAAGGATGATTGACAATGGAACAGACTATGTTGGATAATAGTGGACTTCTTGCTTGGAGGTAATTGAACAGAATGGTTGCTTGGATGGCCACCTCTAATGGATGTTTTTAGCTGTGTCTTTTTCAACTGGCAGGAGTTGGACTAAATGGCATTGGGGAGTATCTTCCAACTCTACAATTCTATGATTCTATGAAAAATGTAATTTTCAGATTCTCTCCCTGGGCACAGTCCAATGGTCAATCTTCTGCAGAGGGAAGAAACTCCATCAGCAAATTCAGAAGGACTGCCCTTCCCCAAGCAGTCACATACACACCCTCAGTATCTAGGGTAGTGTTACCCAAAATGCTCTTGGAAATTCCAAGAAAATATCAAGTTCTAACATGTTGGGAAAATTAGCAGCAACTCGACCTTAGTAATGCAAAAGGGGGTAACAGAGTGAGGAATTTTTATGCCTATGTATAGCCCGACTAACTCTGAACAAACACACACAAACCCAAAGATGAAAAATTAACAGTGATATTTATTAAGGATTTAAACATAATAACAACAAGCAAGCACACACTCATACGATAAAGCATTCACACAAGACCACTAGGAATGGAAGAAGAGAGGTTGCCAGAAGGATAGATAAGAAGGTTTCTGGGGATACCTGTCCTGTAGTCCGGAGTCATCAAGCAGACCAGCAGTGTCGATGAATGAATCTGGAGTGGCTAACACAGAGAGACACAGTGTCCCCAAGATGACTCTGTGCACCACGAGGCATGATTTGAGGCTGGTATTTATACTAAAAATGTGCCCCAAAGTGAGGAGTGTCATTGTTTGAACAATAGGCTTTGAATTGAGGAGTTTCATGTGTTGAAAAAATAGATTCCAGGTGTCTCCAAAGATTGCACAATGAGTTCCAGGAAAACTCCTGGTCTTGACAATAGGTGTTTGAAGATGCTAATGTGTTGCAGTTGCCTTAAATCCGGTGATTAGATTTACAAAGCTTGAGCTGCCTCTTTGATGGCTGGGTGATTGGGGAAGGAGGGCTCGATACCTTTCAGACAAAAGGGCTACTCCTTCCACCTAATGGGATCAATGTCTGCCACTTGGGTGTGTGCTAACAATGTCTTTTTGACCTCATTATGTTTCATCATATTTTGGAATTTGTCAGTAGTGCTTCCTTTGGGTGATACATGGCTTAACACATGCCTTTTGGGAACCTTACAGTGAGTCCCTGATATTTTACTGCCTTCCCCATGGAAGACCACATTAATATGCCAAATTATTAATAAACCAATTTTGGAGGTCTCTGGATGTGGGACACACTAGGGGCACTAACAGTAGAGGCTGGCACACCTGTAGAGCCTGCTTTCCAGTGGCACAGAAGGTTTTCTAGTGGAACAAAAGGAAGAGAGGGAAATCACTTTCTATTAGATGCAGTAAGGGAACCTCTTTCATCATCAACTACAGGTCACCAGACATGCACGTATCCAGTGCCAAGGACCAGGGATGAGGGAGAAATATGGACCAGAATAAATCCTATTTGTGCCTAACAGTACCAAACTGTAAGGGGTGGGGGGAAGGCAAATGTTATATTCAACAATAGAGATTGGATCTAGACTTATTCGTATTAAAAGGCCTGCAGAATTAATGATCATAAAAACTCTTTTTTAAAAAAAATGTATGCTGGTTTTATTGACATTTGGAATCCAAAAATTACCTCAGATTTGCTGAGGAAAAAACACAGAGGTCTTCCCCCCTCCCACAACTTGCTTAGATGTTTTTATGTTGTAATACTGTATGTGCCTCGATATGCCTCGATATGTATCGAGGCATAACACTGCTCTCTATTGTTTGAAAAGTCCTTGCAAGGATAATCCTGAACAGATTAGTTCCTACTATTGCATAAGAACTTCTTTCTGAAAGCCAATGTGGCTTCAGAGCCAATAGGAGTACTACAGATATGGTATTTGCCCTTAGACAACTGCAACATCTGGTTTAAATTGGCCTATGGACCCTAAGGAAAATCTTAATACATTTAAGGAGGAGCCTGGAATTACCAATTTGGCCACTGAACTGTTTGGTCCTGAAGTTTTGACACCAACACCTTTAGTGAAACCTCCGAATGAAAATAATCTCCGAGGGGAACCTGAGTTGTAAGTACCAAAACAGTTACCTGAGAGCTACGATGGTGTACTCAAGGCAGAAGTAGAAGCAGAAAACCAGACTCTGATATCAGTGAGTGATTATTTGTCCATAGGTAGCTGGCTCCTCTGCTTAACTGAGGATATCCAGTTGATGAGAGCTTTTCTGAGTGAATCAAATAAACTTCTCACAATTCTTGAAAATATTTGCAAAAAGCATTGGTTGAAACAAGAGAAAGAGAGAACTGATAGTACATTATATACAAACAGAACTACTACTACTACTACTACTAAGATTTGTAATAAGGCTAGTGGGGAAAAAATCTCTAAAAGGAATACTGCATCCAAGAAGAAGAATAAAAAAGAATAAGAACATTAAAAATCCTAAACCAACTAAGTACAGAAGGATACAGTTTCAGAAACTCTTCAAAGTACTGGACAAAAGACCAGCTCAGGAAGACCTTGATGTTAAGAATAAGCCATCAGTAAATGAGGGAGCCAACCTTGGGAGAGGTAGTCATCTCTCTGATAATGAAGAAGGGACTATTACACAAACTGTTGAAGCAATAACCATCCAAATACTGACACATACTGCACAGAGCCCTCAGGTCCATACTGTACAGAGTCCACAGGCCTATGTTCAATTGAAGCAGGGGCCCTTACTGATTAAAAGCTCTGTAGATCATAATTGGACATTAGTATTGAAAAAACAAAAGCTTGTGTTGATGAATTTCCCTAAACCAGTTGGATTACTTTCACATGCCCAGCATAAACTACATCTGTTACATTTTTTTTTAATCTGCCATTCCAGGAGCTCTTAATTTGGGTGATCTGATATTGGTGGAATATTTATATTTCAATGGCATTCGAGCCCGGGCAGTGGTAACATTTGCCAATGAGAGTATAGCTAAAATGGTATATAGATACAAAGATGCACTGTTTGAAGTCACAGTACCTCTGGTGAGAGTATTTTAGAATTGTGCTCCACGTTAACCATTGGTGCCTGGTATGGCAGAACATGCTGTGAACCCACTTGCAAAAGAAAATCATAGTATCAATTTGATTGACCTGAATTCTATAGACCACATTGATATTATTGAGGAACAATTCCTTGTAGAGAAAAATCAATGTGATAAAAGCCAAATAAATGATGGTTTCCAGCAGCAAAGAGAGAGGCAAATGGAACCTTTAGAATCGGAAGAAATTAATTTTTTAAATTCTTTCTATACTTTACCTTATGAAGTACAAAATGATATAATTAACAGAATTGATCTTCTAAAGGACCATTTGATTAAACTAACAGCAAAGAATGAAGAAATAAATGTACATAAAAACATCCATATAGAAACATCCTGGCTCATGACTAAGGGAGGAGATGATTTAGAGTTTCAGATCAAGAAGATACATACTTCACAATACTTGTCACCAAAGGAACTAAATCCCATATGGAATAAGCCTATCTATGATATCTCCTCCAATGACAAGACTCCCATTTTAAAGCCAACAATCTACGCTCCTCCAACCTTGCAATATATGACATTTCCAGATACTGGGGAAATGGACTGTCCACAGACTAACACACAGTTACAGAATGAGAAGGTGCTCATTGCTCAACAAAAAGTGACAATCAAACTAAATCCTCTGTCAAACAAGCTTGTTCTAAAAGATGACCCCAATATTAAGACCTTTTGTCTAAAGCCAGAGAACACTAATATACTTACTTGGACTCAGATGAGAGAATTGGATCCATCAGAAATTGGCTCTCCTGTGAAAATTACCGAGAAGGCCAATAGTGTATTTTACCCCTGTGTTCCCAGTTGAGTCCAATATAAGTACGCAGAGTCCATCATTGGAGTGGATTAAACCAGCAGCGGATGAAGTGGTCCCCACTGGGTTATATGGGGCAAGGGACTCTGTGACAGCGGGAAGTAAGGCCCTTACCAAACATCAAAGAAATGCCCATGAAAGGATCAATTGACCCTCAGTCCAACAACAGGTCTTTAGGTTGACTTCTTTCTCTTGGAACATTGCAGGCTGGTGAGGAAAGGCTACGGATCCCACTTTTCAAAGCTATATCAAGCAATATGATATAGTGTTACTTCAAGAGACTTGGGAGAAGGGGGATTTGGAGTTAGATGGGTTTACAAGCTACACACTTAAGGCTGAAGCGAGTGTTAGAGGAGGTCGCTCGAAAGGAGGTCTAGGGATTTTAGTTTCCACGAAGCTTCGAGCCACCTACCTTAATTTTACTTCATTTGCTAATATTGCAGTCTCATTGGTTGTTAAATTACAAATTAGTACTCTACTATTGATTAATGTTTATTTACCACCACCCCAGAGTAAACATCAAAACAAACACAAGTGGGTTGAATTACAAAAATTCATTAGTAGAATAACATTTCCATACCCTAATGCAGCCATTGTATTAGCAGGAGATTTTAATGCAAGAATTGGTCAAAATGACGAAGCTCTGTACAATTATTTTGGTGAAGTTTCTCCTGAAGTAGAAACTGCTCACTTAATTCCTGATAGGCAATCTAAAGACTTGATCTGTAATTCTTCAGGGCTTTATCTTTCTAAGATGATAAATAGTTTAGATTTAGTTTTACTGAATGGTGGAATGGAGGGAGATAAGCCTGGAGAATACACCTTTTTGACTGGACGCCTCTACCATTGATTATTTTATTGTGTCCTATGAGCTGTTAAACTTGGTGCTTAGCTTTGAGATTGGGGAATGTACAGAGAGTGACCATTTTCCTTTAATAACATCCTTGTCTGTCCAGAATCAGGTTGTGTATACAAAATATGAACCATTGTTGATGACGGAATTGGACATAGGAGTACCTAGAGTGAGATAGTCAGCTAAGGTTGAAGGTACTGTAACTGCACTGCTTAACTCAGAAAATAGCCTTATATTACAGGAGTCTCTCTTGTCTGCCAGAACACCTGAAGAAATTTTAAATTTATACCAGAAGATAGTTACAAGTTTACAAAGATGTCTGATACAAAACAACCCCATAAAAAAGAACCCAGTTTCTTATAGATCTAAACCCTGGTTTGACCAAAAGTGCTTGGACATGAAGAATTTACTAATAAGTCATTATAAAAGATATAGGGATTTGAATTTGCCATCTTTACCATCTGAGTGGTTCTTGTTAAAAAAAAGATATAAAAAACTAAAGTCAAAAAGAACTTAGGGATGAGAGCAAACTGGGAGAAATTAATTGATGCAGCAAGGACACATGACTCAAACACTTTTTGGAAGATTGTGTCCAGGGGGTAGATAGCAAGATAGGATTAAAAGACTGCTATATTCCTGTTAAAACCTGGGAATCTTACTTTATTAGTTTGTATGCGGCAAGGCACAATGGGCAATGGAACACACAAACAACTTTGCAGAGTCTCCCCGACTGGCCTCCTGTCACTGTCTTGGAAATCAATAGGTTCATTTCCAAGATCAAAGAGGGTAAAGCACCAGGATTTGATAACATCACTTCAGAGATTATTAAAAGAAATAGAAACTGGTGGGTCCCAATCCTTGCAATGCTGTTTACTTGTATTGATCACTTTACATTAATACTGAAGGACTGGGGACTAGTCATCATTAATCCAATATATAAAAAAGGAGCAAGATTAGATCCAGCAAATTACAGGCCTATTAGTTTGTTAAGTGTGATTAGCAAACTGTATGCCCATCATTTACTAGAAAAACTTCTAACATGGATGGATGATGAATCCCTCTTGGAGGATGAACAGGCAAGTTTTAGACCCAGTCACTCCACAGGAGACCATGGAATAATTTTACAATATCTTGTAGAAAAATATTTAACCAAGCCTAGTGGGGCTTTTTACACAGTCTTTATTGACTTTAAGTTGGCTTTTGATATGATTCCCTGTGATAGATTATGGCAGAAACTAGAAATAACCAATATTGATAAATGCCTGCTGTTTTTGATCAATAGCCTATATACGAAAACATGTTTGAAAGTTAGATGTAATAGGCTAGGCCGTCTTACTAAGGCCATTCCATCATCAAAGGGTGTTAGACAAGGCTATGTGCTAGCTCCCTCTTTGTTTAATATCTATATTAACTCTTTGGTCAAGAGTTTGTCTGGCTTAAATTTCCATCCTCCTAAATTAGCAGGCAGACCCTTGTCAACTCTCCTGTATGCGGACGACAGAATACTTCTTTCTTTAACCCTTATTGGGCTGCGCTGATTACTAAAAGCTTTGGGTAATTACTGGCAAACTGAAGAGTTCGTGATTAATTATAATAAATCTAAAGTTTTAGTATTTACCAGAAAACGGAGCACCCATAAATGGCAAATAAATGACCAACCAATTGAGCAAGTAAAATCTTATAAGTACTTAGGAGTGATTTTTCAGTCTTCAGGCTCTTGGAAGGCCCATTCTACAAATGCCATAGCAAATGTTCAGAGAAGCATTAAATCACTTATATCTTTTTTCTTCACCAAAGGAGGCCAGCACATCCCTTCAGCCATCCAGGTTTTTAATATGAAAGTACTGGCACAGATACTATATGGGGCACAGTGGTGTGTTTACACTAACTTTGATTCTATGGAATCTATGCAAACAAAATTTTTGAGATCCATTTTGGCTCTTCCAAGGTGTGTGCCTAACACAATTTTATATTTAGAGACAGGTCAAATGTCAGTTGAATCGTGGGCGTGGATATTTAAGTTTATTTTTGGTTCAGAGTGCTGTTCAACCCAGTAGGGTTAGCTCCTTTGATATTGTTGGATGTGTTTCCATTTAGACGGAGCAAGACTCTAAATGAGAAACTAGGTAAAATGGGTTTTTCACAAACCATCATTTTGGCAATGGGTCATAAGAAAGCAAAAAAGGAAATACATCAACGGATTATAGATAATGAGATGCAACAATATCTAAAAGAAGCCTGTATCTCCTGATTTTAGAGATAATGGTAATGCCTTCAAGCTAGCTAACCATTTGAGTTTTCTAACCCTTCCAAAACACAGGATAGCATTCACATTAGCAAAATTTAATGTTCTACCCTCAGCCCTATTGGAAGGGAGATACAATAGTATTCCCTATGATTCACGCACTTGTCCTTGTGGAACTGGCTCAGTGGAGACTATAGGTCATGTGTTGTTATATTATCCTTTCTACAATGGTTATCGTCAAATTTTTATCTATCCAATTCTTAATCGTTTTCTTGGAAGAACAGATGAGATTTTTGTATCTAATTTGCTAGCAGACCACTGCCCATCAATAACAACAAGGGTGGCCAGCAACAATGGTATGCCGGCATAAGATGATATCTTAAATTTTAATACATTTTTTAGTTTGTTTAAATAATTTTTATAATATAACTTAGACTTTACAATGAACTTACATTCATTTATTTATATCTATATTGTTAAATTCCACTTTTTAAATATAATTTTCCAACTGAATTTCTAATTAATATCCCATATTTTTATAATTGGATGATCTACTATGTTGTTTATTTGTGTGTTATTATGATAGTTGATTGTTGTTGTTTATTTGATCTCTGATCGGTCGATCGTAATAAATATATATACAACTGCAAGAGAAATGTAGAGAGCAGAACAAGGATCTCTATGTAACATTTGTTGACCTCACCAAAGCCTTCGACACTGAGTAAAAAAGGTCTGTGGCAGATCCTGGAAAGACTAGAATGTCCCCCAAAATTCCTTAGAATGATTATCTTGCTACATGAGGTCCAGCACGGTCAAGTCAGATATGGCTATGCTCTTTCAGAGCCCTTTCTAATAACTAATGGAGTGAAGCAAGGTTGTGTTCTTGCTCCAACTTTAGTCACAATCTTCTTCAGCATGATGCTCCAAAGGGCTACGGCAGAGCTTGAAGAAGACGGCATCTATATACGTTACCGTACTGATGGTAGCTTGTTTAACTTAAGCCGTCTGAGGGCTCGCACTAAGACTCTAAACTATCTAGTCCATGAGATGCTCTTCGCTGATGATGTTGCCCTTGTTGCCCACACAGAAGCAGCTCTGCAGCGCCTAACATCCTACTTCGCAACAGCTGCAGAACTGTTTGGGCGGGAAGTCAACCTTAAGAAAACCAAAGTTCTTTACCAGCCTGCACCACAGGACGAACACCACCATCCCCACACTGCCGTCAGCAAATCTGTGCTCAAGTGCATTCAGCAGTTCACCTACCTGGGAAACATCATCTCCTTAGATGCCACGATTGACACCTGAGGTGAAACACAAAACTCAGTGTTATAGAGCCATTGTACTGTCTATGGTGAACTCGCCATGGGTCAGCGTAAGAGGGGCACTCCAAAAAAGCAATACAAGGAGTCCCTGAAACAACATCTCAGGCTTGGCCAAATTGATCACCAACAATGGTCCGCCCTGGTCTCACATCAGGAGGCATGGAGACGCATTATCCTCAATACTGCAGCCTTATTTGAGAACTCACGCCGAACAAGTCTTGAAGAGAAATGGAAACACAGAAAGAATCACAACCAGGAAACCTCACCCAAGGAGACCTTCTGCTGTGCTTTCTGCAACCGGTCTTGTTTATCTCGGATTGGCCTTTTTTAGTCATCAGTGCGCTTGCAGAAAGCGCGGGATGAGTCCTTCCTGAATCTTCATTTGCAAAGAAAAGCCAGAGAGAGAGAGAGAGAGAGAGAGAGAGAGAGAGAGAGACTGTATGTGACTGAATGAAATTAGTATTGAAATCAGTAATGAAATTTTGAAAGAACTATGTGTTGTACAACATTTTTATTGTATTTTTCAAATTCAGCACCCAAAACTCCTTTTTAAATAACTACAATGCTGAAAAAACTGATTTTAGTGCAGGTCTGTTGAATAATTTCCCCCCTCTCAAATGTAATGTTTAATTTACTTCAGAGAGAGCGAGAGCGAGAGAGCTTGGTATAGTGGACAATTACTCTGGAGATCAAGGTTCAAAACCCTGCTTAGTCATGGAAACCCACTGAGAGACCTTGAGCAAGTTACACTCTCTCAGACTCAGAGGAAAGCATAGGCAAACCTGATCTCAAAAAAATCTTGCCAAGAAAACACTGTGATAGGTTTGCCTTAGGGCTGCCATAAACTGGAAATGTATTGAAGGCACTCCACCACTACCAGAACACACATATATTAGCCAGCATGGTGTAGTGGTTTGAGTGTTGGACTATGACTCTGGAGCCCAGGGTTCAAATTCCTGGTCAGCCTTGAAAATCCACAGGGTGACCCTGGCAAGTCACATACTCTCGGCCTTTAGAAAACCCTGTGATAGGTTCAGCTTAGGATTGCCATAAGTTGGATAGACTTGGAGATTGACAACAACAACAAGTGTGTGTGTGTGTGTTTATGTGTGTGTGTGTGTTTACACGCACACATACACATACACTCAGACCCCTGTATCCAGGGGGGTTTGGTTCCTAGACTTACCATAGATAGCGGAAACCACGGATAACAGTACACTCTAATAAAATAAAGGACTTCTGGTAAAAGCATACCATAGAATTTCACTGGAGGACCTAGAAGATGGCTAGAGAGGATGCCTCTCTAAGCATTTTTCAGTGAAACTCTATGCTATGTGTTCCACAGATAACTGAAACCACAGATATTGGTTCCGCAGATATGGGAGACCAACTGTATTCACAGTTGTCTATCTTCTTAAAGTCTTTAAATCAGTGGCAATGCCGCACTCTGAAGAAAAATGACAAAGCAGATGGAACTTCCTTGCTGCCTTACCGCATGACATCAGCATTCTTTTGTTCTGGTTCCATAGGGGACTAAGGCAAAACCACATCTCTTTGCTAACCAGAAAAAAAACGTTAGCAAAAAGACGTTTTACCTTGGTTTCCCACAGGACTGGAATGAAAGAATGTCGATGTCATGTGACAAGGCAGCAGGGAAGACAGAATGTTCTTGCTGCTTTGCTGCTTTTCTTTGGAGTGTGGTAAGCCTGTAAGTGCTAAAGAGGCTATATCACCTATGCTGCAAAGTCTTCATGAAACAATAGGTGTATTATATAAAATTATTCCTGCTTACCCAGTTCCATTAAATTATTATTTTCTTCCATTTTTAAAATAAGCAGTATAATCATAACTAGATAGTGCTTTCAAAACTCACTAGAAATCATAACTCTGAAGTAAACAGGCACTGTTTCTCTGTTCTCATCCTATTTTAAAGAGACTGTTACAACTTTAAACACTTATAAGTTTTGTCTTGGGTGTTTTATTACCCTTGTTAATGGTTGTTTCTTAACAGATAACATGGAGAACTCTTTATTATCTGGCAGTACAAAAGAGCTAGAGACAAACACAAAGCTTTTGTCTAGCTCACTAACTCTCAGTTTGACAACTTCTAAGTTACAGTTGTGTTTCTGAAGACATTAACTGCACACTGATGTAACTGTGCAGGAGGGAAATTGCCCAAGAACCCAAGTAGCAAACAGCTACTTTTACTCCTTAGAAGCAAGGACAGCCACAGGAAAAAAAATCTAATATTCCTCTTTCCATTAAAAGTACCCTCTCTACTTCAAAGACAGCCTGTGATAAGGAATTTAGTTGGTGATGTTAGTCACCACATTCAGATTTTCTTCATATGATTGGCCATCTCCAGTAATATGCTATTGGAGTTCTTTAATGAAGAAGAGTTAGACGTCTAACCTGATGTTTCTTTGATCACTGAAAAATTTAATTCAGATGAAAATTATCATACCTGGTTTAAGAGTTACTTTACTGATGTAATGTTTAAGAGTAATTTACAGGCAAACAGCACCCATATACAGTCAGCCCTCCACAAATCCACAGATTTGGCATCCATGGATTCCACCATTCACAGCTTGAAATTATCACACACACACCAATAAATAAATAAATAAATAAATCCAAGAAGCAGACCTTGATTTTGCCATTTTATATAAGGGACACCATTTTCCTATGCTATTGTATACGATAGGACTTGAGCATCCATGGATTTTGGTATCCACAGTGGGTCCTGGAATCAATCCCCAGCAGATGCCACAGGCCCACTGGAACACTAATGGTGAGGAACTAGAAGCCATCTACTGGGTAATACAACATGGCTATGCCTGTTCCAGAGGTAGTAGGAATGGGTTGTCATAATCAAGAAGGAAGTGACACAACTATCATAAAAGGCCAGCATACTGCTCTACCTATAGACCTGATGCCCACCACTTTCTTGCATTTAACTGGATCATGTGTGTTCCCCTTCCCTGATGGGATGTGTGAACAATTACCCCGTTTTAACGATGAGGTGGGCAGTTCTTCTGCATAGGCATTTGTTCTTACTTATTTTTGTACATGGGTGGGTGTGGCTTCCATGTGAACTACATCCATCTAGGTAGCCCTGGAGTTCCCTGGAAATGTATCAGTGGGCCCTTAATGAGAAGATCCATAATGAGCAGCAAGGTTCCTTGAAGGAAAGTATTGACTTGTAGACAACTCAGGGTAATAAGGATCCCCTGAAGACAAAATGTTTGAACATTGCTATGACTAGCATGAGACATCAGATAAAGTAA
The DNA here is from genome assembly GCA_030847615.1 of Gambelia wislizenii. Classification (NCBI taxonomy): domain Eukaryota; kingdom Metazoa; phylum Chordata; class Lepidosauria; order Squamata; family Crotaphytidae; genus Gambelia; species Gambelia wislizenii. Next base: position 312,048,315 of record JAUMIR010000002.1, on the reverse strand, counting down.
CCCTATTATGAAACCTGCTGATGGGAGAAAAACATCATCATTCTGCTTCTCTTTGCAATCCATTAATCAGTTTAATCTAAGGGATTTTTTCCTGGCTAATGCTATTTCATTCATCATAACATAGGCACAATTTTGACAGGACATTGTCTTTATAAGCAGACCATCTCATCCAATTTGCAAGCTTATTTTATCAAATGTCAGTCACACTGGTAAGGTTTGTCACCACTACTATCAATATCCCATGTATCCATCTGGATTGGCCATATGAGAAAAGGTCAGAGCTTGTAAACAACACACTGAAGCAACATGGTATTTTTGCTCAATGATGGTGAAATCATGCTATTTCCTATTTTTAACTAGGCCACACTCAAGAGTTTGGGGCACAACATCAAGGAATTTAGCCTTGATGATTATAGCTGTGTAGGCTCACTAAGTAGACTGACTAAATTGAGAAGGGTATCACAATGGTATAAGGCAACTGTTGCCTTCAGATGAATGAAGAGGAAATGAGCAGTTGGGGAAAGGAGGCATAAGAAACAACACAGATTATGAGTCTGAGCCCAGAGGTCTGAAGGAACTGAGAGGGACTACTCATTATAGAGACAAGAAGTAAGCATCTCTTCAGACCTGGAGAAAGGGCAGTGCCAATAGTCTGTGCCTGACTCACTTAAAGAGGCTATACCATCAATACAATTCCCAAGAGTCCTTTCCTTCCATTCTTCTGGGCAAGCTCAGGACAAAAATGGGATGGGGTGAGTAGGATTGGAAGAAAAAAGATTTCCACACCACATGGTCCTTGCCTAAGGGCTAGGCTGACCCTCTTCTCCAGTCCTCAGGGTGAGAGGAAGGAATCTTAGGATGAGAGCACTGCCTTGAAAAGTGTGGTGTGTATATTTTTTCCTCACTTGTTAGATCTGATATTTTCTATTTGAATGGTACCCACTGTGCAACTGTGGTTGATGCTTAGTCTCTCTCTGGCTTTTCTTCGCAAACGAAGATTCAGGAAGGACTCATCCCACACTTTCAGCAAGCGCTGATGACTAAAAAGGCCAATCGAGATAAACAAGTCCGGTTGCAGAAAGCACAGCAGAAGGTCTCCTTGGGTGATGTTTCCGGGTTTGTGATTCTTTCTGCGTTGTCGTTTCTCTTCAAGACTTGTTCGGCGTGAGTTCTCAAATAAGGCTGCAGCATTGTGGATAGTGTGTCTCCATGCAAGGTGGACCATTATTGGTGATCAATTTGGCCAAGCCTGAGATGTTGTTTCAGTCCTTGTATCGCTTTTTTGGAGTGCCCCTCTTACGCTGACCCATGGCGAGTTCACCATAGAATACTATTTTTGGGAGGCAATGGTCCTCCATCCTAGAAACGTGCCCTGCCCAGCGCAGCTGTGTTCTCAATATCATAGTCTCAATGCTGGTGATCCTTGCTTGCTCATGGACAGCAACATTCGTCACATAGTCAGTCCAGTGTATATTTAGGATTGTGCGTATACAGCGCTGATGAAAGCGTTCGAGGAGTCGTAAGTGTTGGCGATAGGTGACCCATGTTTCAGATCCATAAAGGAGAATAGACAGTACAATGGCTCTATACACACTGATTTTTGTGTTTCGCCTCAGGTGTTTATTACTCCAGACTCTTTTGTAAAGTCTTCCAAATGCGCTTAGTATATCATTTTTAATAACATCAACAGGGGCTGCTCCTTCTAATATTACCAGGCCATGCTTCCTGTGAGAGCACTTTTATTTTTTTTATTTGGTGCTGAAATCTCAGAGCCTGGGATAGTCCTGATCTGGCAACCCTATCTGTGCCTGATTCACTAACAATGTTTCTGGGAATGGGGACCTTTTTTCCACTTGCAAAAAGCCCCCAGGGGAAAACAGGGGGGAGAGACATGATTACCATTGGCACAGACTGCAGCTGATTCAAACAAAGCCATCATCACTAGGTTTCTCAGGTCTCTCCTTATCCACACATTCCAGGAACCATGGAGCTGACTGTGGAATTCTGTTGAGGCAAACATGACTTTAAGGGAAAACCACAGCTGTTTTTTGGTTGCTATTTTTTTAAAAAAGAATGGAAACTACATTATCAACTGAGCTTACCACATTTGGGTTTTTGAGGGGCCTACTTAGAGAGCAAAACTTCCAATCTACTTGAAATTCCCAATTGTCTCCATGCTAAACAATGTACAGCTTTACCAAAGGAAGAAATTCACAAGCACAATGAGGAATAAAAGAAAAAAGGACTATTCTTGACTTATTGCTTAAATATTGCTATCAGAACTATCATTGCCTTTCTGCTGCTCTTTGCTGGTCTGGAACAGGCCAGTTTACATGTCAAAGGCCTGTCTGAATTAAAATGTCTGTGGCTATAAAGGCACCAGAGAGAAAGCCAATATATCCTCCCTTGGCACTCTGACTTGGAGCCTGGGAACAGTACCCCTCCCAATTTCTTGTATCCCTAATCAATTATCCTGCCCTGAGTGGTAGTAGAACAAACAGATGGGCCTCCCCTAAAGACTCCGAACCCAGGAAGGCCCATAAGGGAGAATGTAGTCTCTTAAATACCCTGGCTTCAAGTCACATGCAGAGCTATATGGGTCATAAGCTGCATAATAAAATTCTGTCCAGAAATAGCAACCAGTGAAGCTGGTGCCAACAGGAGATTCACATGGTCCATATAATCAGTCTTGGACAACAGTATGGCCACTACAGATATGCCAGGAGCATCAAATGTGGGAAAACGTACAACAGCAAGGGCAGCAGTAATTGGCTGAATAACTGCGATGAGCATTAGTCACAGCACTACACACATCAGCAAGGAGGTCAGCAATTGAACAAGGATCTAGGACAATAATTTTAATAACAATAGGACACTAACTTTGAACAGAGTGATGTATCATTTTAAACTCAAACCATGCCCTGATAAAGTAGGGTCTAAATGCACATATTAATCTGTAAACCAAACATTCAGAAAATGCAACACACAAAACAAAAACACCTGTCTGCAACTTTGTTGGTTCAATTTTGTCATGGCTTTATGTCACTTTTCAACAGAAATAGCTATAAAAGTAATAGGGAAGTGTTGACTACAAATGGATGAGAATTCCATCCAGGCCATTTTTAAGTAATCCATGATAGGTGATATAATGCAATAATTGTGGTATTGCAGATAAAAATAGGACTACCAATTCATGCATTAGATCTAAAAGATTTCTATATAAACTTGAAGAAAATAATTTGAGATTGAAAAACAAAAACTGAATGTGAGAGAAAGAGTGCCTAAAGAATTCACCCATTCAGGCAAAGGACTTAAGAGTGTTTCACTCTTTAAAGATGAGGATTGAATTCCTGAGTATTCAACCATAACTGCAGTACTGAATTTGATCTGCCATCCTTTTTACTGCCATGCTCCGCATCTCTAACAGCCACATGGCAAGGCAGGCCAGGATGGTCTTTGTCCTGTTGGGAATAACTGTACAGTGCAAGTGAATGAGAATTTCATTTGGTTTGTGTCTGAAAAGAACTTTCTAAAATTCATAAATGTGAAAGAAATAAATTGATTTTAAAAAAAACCAATATAGGAGAAAGCAGATTTGACTGCTCACACTTAACATACATCCCATCAAAAGCTTACTAGTCCTCTGATCTTTCTAAATCCAATTATTTCAACAAAAATATGGAACTAAGACTCTCTGCTGGTTAAATGACCAAAGACTGGCCAACAAATTATTTTTAGGAACCATTTACAGTGAACAGCACTATTCCTCCCTGTGCTATCAAAAAGACAGGATATACATGAAGAACACACCTAGTCCAGTGGAGAGATTCCTATAGAAATGAAAGTTATAGAGTTTTTTTTTCCTAGAGAGAGAGAGAAGCAGTTGAATGTACACCACTGCATGTTAACAAAGACTTCGCAATGATCTGCTGCGACCATAACTGAGCCAGTTATGTTGCAAGAAGATTGTACCATTGGCTCCATGTTTAGGTTCATGTTGTGCACCAAAATGGAAACAAAGAGGGAGTTAATCTTGGCTCTTCCCCATCAACCCAAGGAAGGCTCCTAAATCCCTCTTTGTAAAAAGACAAATGTTTATCCTTCTCAGAGTTCTTTGGCCAATAAAGATGTATTTTCTTCCTCTTCCCTCCCCACACCAAATGTTTAAATATTCTCATATACACCAACAGGACAAATCCATCATTCAATAGAGTTTTTGTTATAAGCTTCGCCATCTGGATCACTTGGGAGTATGTTTACTACAGAAACAACAAGAGGAAAGGATTGTGCAAAACTCCCAATGCTTTTGTTTTCTTCTTGTCAGTCTGGCTCGTTTGTAAAATGTTCCATCATTTCAATTATGCTGTCACATAATGTACATGAAGGAAAGATGAAGTCCTAGCAGCTGTTGCTCAGAGCAATAAATCATTCTAAGAAGCCCTTATGTGTAATTATAACTTCATATTGTTCAAATGCTATTTGTTTCTCAGTCATGTATTTGGATTGTTCCAGTCAGACATTGTTGAGATCCAGGTGTGAAGCTCCAAGTCCATCTGGCCAATTATCTGTCATATCCCTGTTATCAATCACACATTTCCTCTGCCCATTTCCTTCTTTCTGTTCCCCCCAGCAAAATAAATATATTTTTTAAAAAAACAACCTGAATTTGGGAGGAAAAAGATATCCTGAAACTGATCCAAGTGCTTCTGTGACAGCTCTGTAATTCCAGTTTTATAAATGGAAAATAAACCCCTGCCTGCATTTGTTTTCCCTGGCAAGTTCTCATTAAAGAAAGCCATTTTTAAATAATAATAATGTGTTTTATGGGATGAAAAAAGGATTTCAGATCAGCTCACCAGACTTCTAGTCCAATGTTGCAAGACTGCATGTTAATTATGTACCCCAGCATTTTAGAAAGGCAGACAAAAGAAGATTTTCTTTATATACTTTCTGGAAGCAAACCCAGTTTTTATCAGCAGAGAGACACATGAAGTTTCCATAACATTGCTGTGGGAATGTTAATATTCAACTATTTCATCCTTGCAAGTGAGAATGAATAATTTTCAGGTTTTCTTCCTGCTACAGAGAAAATGAATATTTCTGTACAGCTCTTGCCTGGTAGTCACACATCCCAAAGTGTTTTGAGAAACTACTCTGCAGAGAAATATACATGTTTTTGTGTGTGAGGATTGTGCAGTTTTGCACACAAAAACTGTTTCCAGATTGCCATGTGTGCCTTTTGCTGCTTGAGAAAAATATTGCATAGAAAAATTGACTATTATTCGTGCAACAGCAATGCTGCACAAAAACACTCATCTTGCTGTCTAAGTAGTAAGTTTTTGGCACAAAAGTCCAGAATTCTAAAACAAAACAAACCTTCACGTATAAGTGTAAAAGAGAAGTAGGATCATATTACCACATGTGATGGTCATGCAGAATTGTGAAAAAGTTTTGGATTAACATCTATAATTGGATAAAGAAAATATTAAAAATTGGATTTAGATTCAAACCAGAGTTTTTTCTACTAAATTTGGTTGATAAGGAAATTCCAAAAGATCAGAGGAATTTGATATTCTTTATGACCACCACAGCGAGGATAGTCCTGGCCAGATACTGGAAGCTACAAGAAGTACCGAAGATAGAGGAATGGTTATTAAAAATGGAGGAAATCGTGAGAATGGAGGAACTCACCGCGTGGATCAGACATAAAACAAAAAATAAATTTAGGAAAGAATGGGAGAAATGGCTAGATTTTTTGAAATCAGAATGGAATGACGTTGCAGCAATATGGCTTACTGACTAATCTAGCAGGTGACAAAGGTTATTAATAGGTAATGAAGCAAGGAGAATGGAATCTAGAAAAGTAGATACATAACTTTATATATTGACGTATATTTACTAATATGGAAGGGTTGCTCTCAATCCTCGGACAACTAAGTAAAGGGTTTTGGGAAAGGTAAATAGTAGCCTAAGAGGAAGTATTCCAGTAACTACATAGATACTGTATAGTGTCTATCCATATTCTCCATAAAGGAGAATAGACAGTACGATGGCTCTATACACACTGATTTTTGTGCTTTACCTCAGGTGTTTATTGCTCCAGATTCTTTTGTGAAGTCCTCCAAATGCACTATATGCCTTTGCTAATCTGTGATCGATCTCTTTGTCAATTTTGGCATCTGAGGAGATGATGCTTCCCAGGTAGGTGAACTGCTGAATGGACTTGAACACAGATTTGCCAACGGCAATGTTGGGATGGTGGTATTCGTCCTGTGGTGCATGACCTGTCTGGCATGGGAGACCCTACCGGTGGCTTTATGCCACCACCAGCATAGCTCAAAACTTCATTAGGGTATGCAAGCCTCTCTCCTACAACAAGGGGGCGTCAATGGAGAGGTCTGCCACAATTATGATCCAGATAATTAGCATGCCCTACTACCCCGCCCTATAATATCTCATGATTGGAATACTAGACACTTTGAAGGGGCCAAGTAGACCAGGGTGATATAAAAAGAGGTCAAGTGGGGGGTCACAAGGACATGGGAAGGTGTCTTAGTAATATTTTAGCAAGCAGGTCCAAATTAGGATTGAGCAGGGGCTCCTTAGTAAACAAATTTATTTATTTATTTAGAGTATTTATACCCCTGTTTTCAGCCACAAAGGCTCTCAGAGCGGCTTACAAATGGTTAATTTAACATTTCCCTGCCCTCAGGCTTACAATCTAAAACAAAACCATTCAGGAGGTATGTGGTAATTTCTTCTTTGGTCCCTCAATGGTGAGTCACACAACCTAAACAATCACATGACCTCTCTAACCTAAATCCCCAGGAAATATCCCTCAGAACCCCCTTCTGTCCTGCAATGCAAGGTTGCATTAACTCATCAATTCCTATCTCCCAGCCATAAACAGCAATCAGCTAAGTTTCAATTTCCTTTGTCTGTTCAGTGGGAAATCCATCTAAGCTTTGTTCCTTGCCTGAGTACCTCTTCAGGATATGAAGCAAGGTATAAATACTAGTCCTCTAACACTAGAAAGGTGTGCCACTGTGGATGAGACTGGCCACTCTCTTTCTCAGTGTGCCCCAGATAGGAACTTCCAGTGCCACCCCAGACACCCTCAGGTCTGAGTACTTTGAAACTCTGCTCTTCAGGACTGGTAACCATCACCCTATTTCCTGAATCTCTCTCTCTATCCAATCTTTCTGCCTAATCCTTTGATAGCCTTGTGTGACTCTTGTGTGTATTGTGCATGTTGAATGCTTTTTTTTGCTATTTCCAATAAAAACATCTTATTACACTTTAACCTGGAGTTCTCTACAGTTAGTACTGGTATACATAGGTGAAAAGATCTCAAAGTTACCCACCTGTCACACCCTTCAATTGAGCTAGTAATAATAATTCCCACAAATATTAATATAGTTTTGGCATCACAAGTGGGGCTCTAAAGCAACCCCACATCTTCAGGTAACAAGAATGTCCACTGTACGTGGAAGTATGGCAAGAAGGGATCTAAATTTAAATACTTTATTATTACAGTCACGGATCAGATACAAGCTAAATTTATTTTAAAATATTTAAGAAGGGAGGTAAAAGCATTGCAGTGACTAGAAGTCCCCCTCAACACATTGTTAATTATTAAAGTAAGCAAACCTTGCCTGTCTGTCCACCTGGTCCTTACTACCCCCTCCAAAATCAAGGAAATTTTGCCTTGCTGTCTCAATTTCGAGGGGCATGTATTTATTTATTTTATTATAAATAACCAAAAACTAGCTTGGCTTTCTCTCTTTTTATACAGAAAGAGAGGTGGGCCAACTTCTGCTTATCATCTAAGGGGGAAAAACTATTGAGATGACTCATTCATCTGCAATAAGAAGCAAGGACTCCATACCTCATGTGCAGTGCTGAAGTGTCTTTCATATCACTATATGTATGCAGAAGACAATGGTTTTTTTTGGATTGGATTGTTCCTAGTTGGGAGGTCCAAGCTGCATCTGGATGACCCTCGACTAAGTTAGGCCTTAGAGAAGCTCCCCGCTGTCCACTTAAAAAAAAAAAAAAGAACAGCAAGTGAAGAGGAAATGACTTCAGTTTGGATGGTATTTGCTGAGAAGCTGGTTTGGCCATGTACAGAAAAAGCATCATTAGAAGTCAAAAAAGATATGAGCCAAACAGATCAAGAGCTTTCACTTAAGATTCTCCTCAACTTTCAATGCTGTAAGGAAGAAAAAAAATACCTCTTTCCATCCATCCATCCATCCATCTTTCTTTCTTTCTGCAATATTCTCAGTTTAAAATTAGTGCAAATTCATTCACTTTATATATTCATTGTAGCACAAGCACTAAACATCTACAAGACCTTTATAAGTAAGAAGCTTCTAACAGAGGAAACTGACCTAATATCAGAGTTGAGAGCCAGTATGGTATAGTGGTTTGAGTATTGGCTTAGGACTCTGGGAGACCAGGCTTTGAATCTTACTTAGCAATGAGTAAGCCACACACTCTCAGCCTCAGGGGAAGGCAATGGCAAATCCCCTCTAAACAAATCTTGCAAAGAAAGTGCTGTGAAACATTGTTGTATGTTGGAAATGACTTGAAGACACAAAACAACAACAAACATCAGAGTTAGTCTTTACAGAAGCCTCAAAATTTTCTTCATAGATAGATGTATTAGCACAACTACATAATGTGACTATCCAGACAAGTTTCCTCTACTCCAGATGTCACCAGGTTTTGTGTCTTCATAGCAGGAATAAAGACATGGTTTAATCACCTATGTTTGTTTTTGTTTGTTTTTTCTTTTTGCTTTCCTGTTCCAAGAATGTATTTCATATGTCAAATATTCAAGGATGTATTTCCATATATCAAATACTTAATACTTAATATTCATGGGTGAGAAAATCTGTGAGTATCCTTTATAACCAGAGAAGAAAGAGACCTTAACAGGTGTGTAACATATGTCTACTGTGGCCTGTTCCAGAATAACAGAGGGGCATTCCACTTCGTGGGCACCATCACAAAGAAGACTTCCACTTCCAGGTTGTTGAACAGTCTTCAGGTTACAGTATAAGCAACAAGACCTCCCCTGATCATCTTAACAATCATGCAGGTCTCCTTAGGAGAAGTTGGTTGGCCATTTAACCTTTTACAAAATATTTGAGGAATGGCATCAGTAAGCAGAGGGCACCCTGAGGAATGCCACAACATAGTTGCTAAAGCATAGTTGCCTAATACTACTTTCTGGGGCTGCCATTGTAAGTAGGAGCAAAATGGGCCTAACACATGGTGATTATTCAGAAAAATACTTTGGTCATAGTATCAAAAGCTGCTGAGAAATCAAGCAGAATCTAAAGAGTTGCAACTCTTTCCTGTCGGAATCCTCAAGAGGAACTCTGCACTGGCCTGAATTCAGACTAGAATAGGTTAGATAAAACATATGCAACTATACAGCCGCCACTCTCTCAAGCAGTTTACCCCTAAAGTAGACACTATATGTTCCCAGCTCCTGGGAGGGCTTTTTTTCAGCAGTGGATACAACCCTTCCTTCTTCAAGAAACTCCATCATGCAAAGACACATTGACCACCTTGCTGTACTCAGCCAACCCCACCCACATTCATGTTGCTGCTTTAAAAATTACCAGAAAAGGTAAGGATCAGGAGAACATTTTGGAGGATGAACAGTTGCACATATGCCATACATGTCTTTTGGAATTGCAGAAATAAATAAATAAGGGGAAAATAAATAAGGGGACAGGGCTTGTACTTTGGATGTAAATTCTCAACCATTTCATCCTTTGCATGTGAACATGAGTAGATATGCTAATTGTCTTCCCTCTGCCAGAGAAAATGAATACTTCTTTATAGTATTCTCCTTGTACTTGAATGTCCTGAAATGTTGGGGAGGAATTATGCAGCACAGAAATGTCAGGAGTTAGAGACTGAACTCCATTATAAAATGGCCAAACAAATGCAAAATCATGCTGAGGCATAATGGCTGACTGCATGAACTACCAAGTCATGCCTAGTCAAGCCACTAGGAGGCAATGTCCTATATATATATATATATATATATATATATATATGAGAACTCAGAACAGAGCTCACTTCCTTTTCTTCTTGTGAATTCTGATTCCTGGTGAAGTAGTTTGTCCTTCAACTGTAAATATTTGTACATATTGCAACTGCTTGACTTTGAAGATAAAAGTGCCTCCTGTTTATTTGGACGTCAAACACTCTGTGTGTGAGTATTCTTGGGAATGCATTGCTGCTAGGTCTGCTGAGATAGTTTTTAGCTTCTGCCGGGGATTAAGTGTCCTATCATCCCCAGACAAGAAAAACATTTGTTTGCACAAAAATCTTGTACATGAAATAATTGCTCCACAACAATCCGGGACATTTAAATACTGGACGAACATTGTGCAAGACTCTCGCTGATCTATTATTCTCCCTGACCGGACCATTTTTTGATCTGGGAATGAATAGTAACAAATACTCTTTCCATCCTAGCTTAGACAGCAATCAAAGTTTCAGGCTTGCCCCTCAGTTGTGATGTGTGGTTGCCCACTGCAACTGCTAGTCCTAAGCACCTCACCTCATTTGCCTATACCCACAAACTCTCTCCCTGCATGAAGTCTACTTGCCCATAAACAGGCAGAGAGATTTCCATGTGCAAAATGCCTTATTTCCCAACCGGTATCTGTTGCAAATTATTCTCATAATGATTAAAAGATATTCATCATATGACCTGCTTACTAAACCTCCAAGTTGGTAATGTAAAAGTTCAATCACTGTGAGAAAGATTGATTTTTTTATTGGAAAGAGGATGGAACTTCTTATTATCAGACAGTGTTAAAAACCCACAAAGCAAATCTATGACAAGGCTTTTGTTGGTCTTCCTACAGAGTACAATATAGTCTATAGTGGATAATGACCTTAACAGATCCCTGTCAATGAAGGCTTACTAATTACAGCTCAACATAATGCATGATCTTGACAACAACTGGAAATAATTAAGTTATGAAACTGATTTCAGAAAATATGGTCATTTTTAAGGTAGTATCATTTTGAGAATGTAGTGTTGTGAAATAATTTCCCTATGAAGCTGGAATTAAAAAAAAATTAAAATAATTTATTTCATCTTTATTTTGGTATACAGTACATAAGAGAAGAGTGAGAAACTGATTTAGTTTGCCTTTCTGTATGAATTATTCAAGTTGTACTTCCTGAAGCTGAACTGCAACCTAATTAGTTGACAAAACCTATAGTTTTCCAAAGTCTACAATGCAATTCAGGGGGGAAATGTACATAAATATATTTTGAAAAATGTGCACCAAAATTGGTATAAATTTTCATATTAAAAGAAAAGAATCTGATGGGGAAACTGGTATGGAATGAGCCTAGCAACAATGGAAAGATGGATGCCTGAGTGAAATCAAGTCTGACAGGTTCACTCATCCATAACAGTGTCTGCCCAACAGCAGTTTTCTTTAGGCACCCAACAAACATAAAATAGCAAAATACAATATCAGAAAACAACAAATTGCAGTATAAAAATGTTATCAATTCCTTCTTTTTTGATCGTTGATATCAGAAAAGTTGGCAGAAAATCTTCATTGCCCATTACAAATTCACACCACCTAACCCTGATATTTAGCATTAACCTGTTCCAACAGGCATGTTTCTATATCAGGGGTAGGTAGATTGTATCCCATGGGATGCATATAGACCCCAAGACTATTTTTTGTGGTCCCCCAAGACTCCCAAGCCAAATTTTTGGCACTCCATTTTTATCCCCACCAAAAATAGATAACCATCCCCCCGCCCCACAAACCTCCAGTGGCCTCTGACCCATATAGGTCAAAATCTGTTTTAGGCCCATACAGGGCAAGATCTAGTTAGAGGAGGATAGAAATGGAGTGCAAAAGCTAATCTGACCCCATAAGGGCTATCTTTTTTTTCTTTTGGGGGGGGGGCAAAAGGAAGCATTTCCAGGATGTCATGTGTAGGGTTTGACCCTTCAGAGTTCCATGGTGGTGGATGCAACCTCAGAGAAATATTTGGAGCACATGCTTTCTTAGAAATGAGTAATTTAGAAGATGACAGATCACTATTCCAAAAATGGGGGAGGGGGTGATATTCCATAGCTGGATGCTACATATGCAACAAGCCAACCACACAGCATTTTGCACATGAAACTATGAAGTACTGACAAGGAATTTAAAAAGAAAGCAACTTTACCATGGAAAAGATATGCACATGTGTCTCTGTGCTTTTTTTTTTTAAAAAAAATAAGGTTTACAGTGTTTTAAATCTTCTAAGTATGGGCTACTTGCAGCCTTTGGGTGTTGCTGGACTGACACTTCCATCACCCCTGTTCAGAATGACCAATGGAGATGGGATCAGCCAGCTCTACATTGAATCACATGTATTTATCTTTGAAACAATGGCCAATAATACTTAGATCTGAACTAGCACACTGAACTCTACAAAATCTTTAGATCCTATTTTAAGAATGGAGATGTACTATTTTAGATCAAGGGTGGTCCACAGTACAAAATTTTTTTTTTTGCTCTAAAATGCCAAAAAAAAATCTCAAGGGCATGTAGATGGCATTTCCACATGTTTGGATGACCCCCACCCCCCAGGAGTCAAAATAAAATTTTGTGATGTTTTTTTTTTTAATTCTTCTACCTCAAAATGACCACTAAGGGCCCAGGGAGGCCCCAAAACATGTTTCCATGTTTCATAGGGGATGTTTAGGGTCAAAATATTGATTATGTTTTGTGGGAGCAAGTGTGGTCCTCCAAGGTCTCCTTTCATGTGGCCCCTGTTTTTCACAGTTGCCTGCTCCTGTTTTGGATGGGCACACTGACACTTTCTGCTCTAGAAAGAATTTCCATGAAGGTAAGCTAGATGTTGCACAACTCTAGTGATGTGAGACCAATATGTGTCAAGCCGTAAACCAGAATGCATGGATGAGGTTAATCAGCTTTTGAATGGGCTGCTCCCAGATGACCAAATATCACAGATTCATGTAAATAGAATCTCATCTTATACTGAGGTATATTTCTCTCCCACTTTAGTCTTTATTTTGTTTCATAAACATACATAACTTAATGGCACATTATGCCAGAGAGGCATTGGGGTAGCACAGAAATGAGCATAACAGTACCATAGTAGTCTTTACCTGACAGGTTAATTATGAAGCACTCTAAGAGACTTAGAAATCAGCCAGCCATCCTTGGTGAATTGAGAGAAAATAATTTCCCTACATCTCAGAATAATTAAAAACTAGGATTTCAATTTTACATTAGCACTCACAAAGCAGTCCACTGTGTACACTGTACATTCTTTTTTAATTTCTACCTTTCTACTCATAATATAGACATCAATCTTGGATTGGCTTTAGACACAAAGCAAAGAGATAGAATGAATGACTTTCATTTAACTCTACAGTCTTTTGAGCTTTTTTCAACCCGAAGACTGAAGAGGACAGAGTTTCACAGTACAGGTATACCTTAATTAACAAAGTAGATGTGTTCATGGGTGTTACTCCTTTAACAGAAAATTTGATACCAGAGGCAACAATAACATGGAGAGAACAGGGATAGATTCCTAGACCACCATGAAGAAGAAGAAGAAGAAGAAGAAGAAGAAGAAGAAGAAGACGAAGAAGAGCAGTAGTTCAACTTGCTTCAGCAAACTTTGCACCCAAAACTAAAATATGAGCATGTGAAATGAAAAACCAGGTCAGGGAAGCCTTGCTTTAAATAAGGAACAACATTTTGAATGAGAGACCACTTGAAAGATTCTTCCAAAATGCACCCATCAATGTTTTTTCTTTATTTCATTAGCCCCCTCTTCTTCTTATGATCTCTATTTTGGTGGCCAAACTTATAGATCTATCTTTCTTTAACATGTTGGGGATTGCTGGTAGCTCCCCTTTTCTCTCTGCTTTGGTGTTCAACATGATCTGTAAGGGATTCTGGAGAATGCTGCTATTTACCATTCCTGTTATAAGCAGGCACACAGCTACAGTCAGATTGGCAAGAGCAGAATCCCGTTACAGTGGGCCCTTGGTATCCACTGGGGTTTGGTTCCAGGACACACACACACACACACGGATACCAAAATCTGTGGATGCTCAAGTCCCATTATATACAATGGCATTAAAAAAAATGGTGTAAAATGGCGAAATCAAGGTTTACTTCTTGGAAAAAAAGTTTTTTTGGGGGGGTATTTTCAAGCCATGGATGGCAGAATCTGTGGGTACCAAATCCATGGATACAGAAGGCTGTAACAGCACAAGCTTTTATTACATCACTTATTGCAGACACATTGCTGCAACCTGATTCTAAAAGTCTGTGTTTCTCCAGCCCTCCTTCACCACCCTCCCAGTTACAATGCTACTAAAAACTTCCAGCTAGACATAGGATAAGGAAGAAAAAGTAGGGCTGGGAGGATGTTTAAAAAGACTTTGTAAAAGAAGTTTCTTTACCAGAGATTTTGTTAACTGAGGTATGCCTGTATTACATTCTGGTGTGATGAATAGTGTACACAATGGGCAAAATAGTAAGTGCTCACATTGCTGAGGGTGGACAATATGTGGCCTTCCAAATATTATTGGCCTGCAACCTCATCAATCCTAGCCAATACAAGCCATAAGGAAAGATGGTAGGAGTTCCAATCCAACTACATATAAAGGGGCACACATATCCCACCTCTTCTATACAGCCTTCCCCAACTGTTCTCCAAATGTTCTTAATTACAATGCCCATCAATGTCAATCAACATGGGCAACAATCTGGGATTATGGACACTGAGAACCCAAATATCAGACTGGTGAACAACAGATGTGGGGAATTCATTAATTCCCTCTTGGGTGGAAGAACTAATTATATTCATGACATATTCTGGATTAAGCCATCTGAACTGGGATGTTGAGAGCACTGCATTACAGTGGTTCCACTCCCACTTGGCCAGCTGGTCATGGGAGATTAATGTTTTTCCTCATATGAATTATACTATGGGATTGCATGGGATTTGGTTTTACCTCTCACTGGGAGATTATACAGGGATGTGGACTTCAGTCTCATCTATATGCTGATGACACCCAGTTTTACCTCTCCTTTTCATGAAATGCAAGTGATGCAACCGATGCTCAGAAGCAGCACTTGGGCAGGGTATCACTCTGGCTAAGGACAAACAAATTAAGAGTCAATCTAGATAAGATGGAAATGTTTGCTCTGGGTGATTCCTCTGTCTAATAGTAGTAGTAGTTGCTGTTATTTTTATTTGTATTCTCCTCCCCCACCCCAAATTGAGACTTAGAGTAGCTCACAATTTAAAAGAACAATACAATTAAAAACATACAAACAGTGAACATTAAAACAGAATTAAATTGCTTACAGTATTAAAACAATTAAAAGCACTAGTTAAAAGAATTAAAAGAAGATAAAAAGCTATTTAAACAGTTCAGTTAAAAAAACAATACAGCACCTCCTAGCTTGTTCTTGGTCAACTTTCTGTTTTAAAAGCCTGTCAGAATAAAAAAAAGTTTCAGCCTGCCGATGGAAGGACAACAAGGAGGGAGCCAGTCTGGCCTCCCAGGGAAGGGAGTTAGTCAGTGGAGAGCCTGGTGTCGAGGAGGATGCATTCTCCCTAAAGAAGCAGGTGTGTAGGTTGAGGGTGCTCTCAGATGCATCATTGCAATTAGAGGGGCTTCTGACCTCAGTGCTGGGGACGGACCCCTTTTATCTGCTTGGGCTGATATACATATTATGTGGCCTAGATCTTCTACAATTTTAGCATTGTGCAAATATAAGCCAGGATAGTCACACTGGGTCTCATAGATACACAAATGATTAATTGTACAATGGGTATCACGGCCTAAAGCCCACCCACTGTACAACAGTAGATCAGCTCCTCACCCACCAAGTCAAAAGTGAAAGAGAGGGCTATCTGTGTGCTTTCCAAATACTGTGTTGCACTCACACAGCCATTGAGAGAGAACAACCACCTGTGCAACTATTTTATGCTAGTCTAGTTTTCCAACAGGATTCTAGTCTAATGACCTCGCCTGAACAGAGAGCACCTTGGAGCAATTATTGATGCTCTGGTAATTTCTGGTTTGAATGACTGCTGTGTATTATATGTGTAACTGCCTCTGAAAACAGTCTGGAAACTTCCGTTCTTCCCAAAGAGGGCAGTCAGACTGCTAAGTGGACTTCTCAGCATGATCACATGCTACCTGTCCTTTGCCATCTGCAAAGAGCTTGCTTTAACCTTTAAAACATGATAGATTTGTTCACAATGTCTAGAAAGCTAAAGGTCCCACACCCCTAGCCTAGATAGATTAAAAAATCCAATTTCTTTTCAGGCAAATTCCTGGGGGAAAACACATCAGAGTAGCATGGACAATGAACATGAGAGAACAGGCCTGGCTGTGTCATAGCTAGGCCCATGGACTCCTCTGCTCTAATCTGGGAATGCCCCTCCCCATTTGCTTGTATTTATGAAACTTGTAGGACAGGTTGGCACATATAGGAGGATCAACAGAGGGGAACATCTTGGCTAAAATATACAGTGTGTGTGCACGTGCATGCACACATGAATATACATATGCATACACACACACACACACCTACCTAGACACACTGATTTCAAGCTTGTAAAAAATTAAACTTCAGTTTTTTCCATATTCTTTCCTCCCTCCCATTTCTATAAAAACTGCCTAGCATTGCAAGTTTAAGGACACCTCACTTTACCAAGACAAGTTATAGTCCAATAAGAGGTGTCACCTTGTTCACTTTGTGCGTCTCAAACTATGAAATTGCAATAAGAGACATTTATACCAGAAACACTGACAGGCCCTTAAATTATGTTATCTTCATTGGAATCCTATAATAAAACAGAATGATTAACATCAAGGCAGGTTCAAGTGAGATGCAGTTAATTATCAGGAAGGCTGTTCAATTTTCATATTTTTATGTAATTAGATTTCATGTCTCCCGCTTTTTTATTGAAGCACTTATGCCTTGGTATTATACTCAAGATCCAATATGTCAAGAAATACCAAGACATAAAGTAATCAGGAAATGACTTATTAAATCTAAGTTCTATTAATGAAAACATACCAGCACTGGAGACGTTGCTGCCCTATATTACTAGGAGCTCTGATGAATGAGATAGTTTTAATATATAGGTTCAAGTATCACAATAGTGAGACTGTCATCCACTCATAGCCCAAGCAAGCAATATTTATGAGATTTTAACCATCACAGTCAGAACAGGTAAGACCCACCCAATACCTTAGCTTACTTTCTGACATTTATGTGAGCAGGAGTTAGAAGTAGGACAACTCTAGGGCACTGTTGCATCACTGCTGCATCATAGCACAAGTACTGGATGGGACTTTCACTGCTAAGTGAGGCCAGTCTGACTATAGGCTACATATAGTCAGACTGAATAGGGGTGGGGATGGGAATCAGAAGCTGTGCCTCAGTGACTGGGACATACTTTGCTACATCATAATGCCCTCTGGATGTTTTGGATTTCAGCTCTTGTGGTGCCCCAGTTAGCAAGTCCAGCCACTAGGGATCTTGGGCTTTGCAGTTCAAGACACCTGAAGGGTATCAAGTTGGAGAACATTGCTAGAGGGATGCATCAAGGAGAAGATGGCTTTCCGTTCATATCTTGATTTCTTCTTACCTGCTTCTCTTCTCTTCCCTGTTTGTTAGCGTAGCTCACTGTTTCCCAGACTTACTGTTTCTCAAAATTGAGAAGTGAGTCTCCATTCTCTTTCTCCTAGTGGAGGAATGAGCAAAGGCAGATGTACATTTATGTGTCACTGTATAGGTATGCATTGGCAATCAGTGTTCAAAGCAAATTAAACGGGTAGCCAACCAGCCTGTTCAGTGATGGTTTGCAAAGAGAGGACAGATTCTTATTTTCTAAGCCAATGTGCTGGAGTGGTTTGAGCATCGGACTACAATTCTGGATATGAGGGTTTGAATCCCTGTTCAGTTATGGAAACCCATTGGGTGACCTTAGGCGAGTCACGCTCTCTCAGCCCCAGAGGAGGCAAAGACAAAAACCCTCTCTGAACAAATGTTGTCAAGAAAGCCCCGTAATAGGTTCACCTTAGGGTCACCATAAGTTGGAAGTGACTTGAAAGCACACAACAACAACAACAACAACTAATTCCTACTTCCTCACCCTTGCCTAATGAAGAAGGTAAAGATGAAGAAGAAAGGTCACCAGACCAGTTCTGCAAACAAGCTCCAGGAACAGAGATTCCACCTCAACATTAGGAAGAACTTTTTGACAGTAAGAGCTGTTCGGCAGTGGAACGCACTCCCTCGGAGTGTGGTGGGGTCTCCTTCCTTGGAGGTCTTTAAACAGAGGCTGGATGGCCATCTGTCGGGGATGCTTTGATCATGATTTCCTGCATGGCAGGGGGCTGGATTGGATGGCCCTCGTGGTCTCTTCCAGCTCTGCAATTCTATGATTCTATGATTCTATGATTAACTGCCTCAGGAAGAAAATGCTGTAGATTAGCAAGAGAACCGCAAGACATTCCTCTTTCTTGTAGGAGAGAGCTGTACGTGCCACACTAAATTATCCTACTAACTTGATATGTTGTAAAGAACTCTATTGAGAGTTGTTTTGGCTTAAATGCCAGTCCACTGAGGTGATATGGAGTGGGGGGGGGAGCATCTTGTCCTTTGCCTTATACACCCAAGTGTCTTGGGCCAGCCTTGCTGGTATGGTGCAAACTATTCATAGTAACTTGACCCAAAGGATCAGATCTTATAAGGGGAGGGAGAAGTCCTGAACTTAAAAGCTTATCTTGTTCCCTCCAGTGAAAATAAGTCCAATGGAAACAATGTCTTTGCTGAAGTTGTCGCTCCCAGTCTTTGGGATACAAGAACACTTCACAGAAAATGAGCACACTATTGGACATATGCATAGATCTCAGTTGCTGGAGATGTTCCTGCAGTTTGAGTGCTAGGGTTTGCAGAACACATACACCAGAGTAGGCAACTGTATGGTGGCAGGGAGCCATTTTCCACTCCTACAACCACCCTTGAGCCACCCGCCTGTGTTTGGAACCAATAGAAGTGATGGCATGAGCATACAGGTTTCGCATGTTTGGGGGCCAAAAAGTAAAAAATAAAAATCACACCATCCCCAGATTAAATGTGGGGCACTCAAGGGGTGTGCAGGAACTGCCAGAGGGCTCTAAGGACCAGAAAGGTGGGATTTAGGGCTACATGCAGCTTATAAGCTGTATCACCTCTACACCTGATCTACACACATGTCATCCATAATAAAATGAAATAGCCTGCAAGTCAACTGCTAACCTGCTTTCAAACTGTGGTTAAGCACTAGCTATGAAATACAAAAATGGATACTGTAGTAAGCTCTGAAAATGAAAAAGAGGAAAATCGCCCAGAACAGTGACATGGAGAAGAAAGAGTATGCAAAAGGAGAGGAGGAAATTGAGAGGCATGTACAAGCCTGCAGGGTACTCCCCAATGCCTAACTAAGCTTTATGCTGGTGTAATCTCACAAGTGGCAGTGACTTGTCAAGCTACATGCCATGTGCCCCTAGCGACTATGAAGTTAGTCAGTTGGATGGGTAAGCATTACATTGCAGTCCCCTAACCCTTGGGTGCTATGCTAAGCTAAGCTCCAATTCTCTCACTTAGGAATATGGTGCATCCCTACCCTCTACTACCCATGCAAAACTATTCATTATAATGATTGTTTACTTGCTTCAGGCAAAAAGAAAGGAATGGGAAAGAAAAAGGAGAGGAACAAGGTAGAAGCAATATATTATCACAGTGGCACTGCTATCAACCACAGTCTCTAGCTGGCGTTCTTATCTAGCTCTCATTTCCAATTCAACTAAAATACAAAGATGTTGACTAATGACCTGAAACATACTGGGTGACTGCATAAATCAAGTCTTTTTTTTTTTTTCATTCCCACTTGAAAAGTTCCCAGATACCTTAAAATCTCAGACACCTTAACAACCATGTTTTAGCAGTAATACTTGAATTGTTCAAAATGAAGTTTGACATATATCAAAGTGTGCCATAAACAGAGGTTTTAGGAAGCTCCTTTTAAACATTGTTGGTTATTGAACTCTAAGATCCTTTTCCTGGTCTTGGGAGGCATCCACACTAGATAAATAATCCAGTTTGAAACTGGATTATTTGCATGGGTCCTTCCTATGGAACCCTGGGATTCGTATTTTAGTGAGGCAGCAGCACTCTTTGTCAGAGAAGGCTAAAGACTTTGTAAAACCACACATCCCAGGATTCCATAGGAAGGAACCATGCAAATAATCCAGTTTCAAACTGGATTATTTGTGTCGTGTGGATTCCTCCTTGGTTTATGAGAGTAAAGAAAATGATAGTGCACAGATTACAACGGTTATTCAGGCAGACACTTTCAAAATGACTTCTGACTTTTTCTTAAGCCCAGCTAAAGCAGAATAGTATCTAGCTCTCATTTCCTTTGCTTCCTGGGATTTCAGGCAGATGAAAGGGTACCGCCGGAAGACACTGGCAGATGCACTTGAGCCACTGAGGGCTCCTGATCACCTACTCATAAGGAGATAATCCAGTAGGTTTCTTTACCCGTTGGTTACAAATGGTAAGGACTGGATAAGCTTTCCAGTACAGGCATACCTCAGTTAACAAAGTCTCTGACAAATAAGCTTCTATTTACAAAGTTTTTTTATGTCCTCCCTGCCCTACTTTATATTTCTTATCCTCTGTCTAGCTAGAAGTTTTTAGTAGCATTAGCACTGGGAGGGTGGTAAAGAAGGGCTGGAGAAACACAGACTTTTAGAATCAGGTTGCATTGCAGCACTCTGTTTGCAGTAAACAATGTAAGAAAAGCTTGAGCTCGGTAATAATGGGATTCTGCTCTAGCCAATCTGACTGCAGCTATCTGTGCCTGCTCACAACAGGCATGGTAATCATCAGCTTTCTCCAGAACCCCTTGCAGAGCATGTTGAACACCAAAACAGAGATAAAAGGGAAAAGCAAATAAACCTGCCTCACCAGCTACCCCCAACATGTTTTTAAAAAGCATAGATCTACAAGTTTGGCCACCAAAATGGTGATAATAAGAAGAGGAAGAGACTAATGAAAGAAAACAAAATCATTGCTAGTCTCTCAAGGATTCAGAATAATTTTCTTTATTTATGCAAGGCTTACCTCACCTGGTTGTTTCATCTCACATGTGCATATTGTTAGTTTTAGTGCAAAGTTTGCTTGAAGCAGGTTGAACTGCTCTTCTTTTTTGCTATTGTCTAGGAACCTGTCCCTGTTCTCGCCATGTTATTTTTGCCTCAGGAACCAAATTTTTTCTTAAAAAAGTAATACCCATGAACACACCTACCTCCTTAAGTGAGGTATATGTATACTGGGGAAGAATGAGTTATAACAGAACCCTGCCTTCTAATGATGACGAAGGTCTTGAGTATGGGAAAGGCATAAGAATAACTGGAAAAGGTATGCTGATCAAAAAGCAAGTGAAAATTCTAAAACAGCATTTTGGATGAATGAGTCATTTTTACAATCCATTGAAAATGTAACATGGTGATTTTCTCTTTCCCTCAGTTTTCAAGGACTACAAGACTCTCCTACAGGTAAATCAGAAAGTTCTGTGAAGCAATGACAGTTTGACTAATGACAACCTAAAGCAGTGAACAATTATTTGACCTTAGCTTCTTGAAGTGCATCAGCACATCATATATATCTTAAAGTTATGTTCTTGTAAATAGTAACTCCACAAACTGAAGTCCTTCCCTCACCTCTGCCTACACTTGGGATCTGCACTTTGGGTACACTAAACTTCCAGGTTAAGTTAGTTCCACCTGCATTATAACACTTTCTTGATACAACTTCCATAATCCCTCACCATTCGCCATGGTGAGGGTATCTAGAAGCCCAAAATACTGGGAATGCCAAAAGGTTACACCTCCCAATTAAAAGGTCATCCATGATCTTGGGATTTAAGCTTGCTTTGAAGCCAGAATTATTCTTGTTAAACATGATAAATGAAGAGGACAACAGGGAAAAGGAACACTGTAATTTAATTAGATACATAGTAACAGCAGCCAAAATGATGTATGCAAGGCACTGGAAAACAAACAAATTACCAAATTGTATGGAATGCATGGAGAAAATGATGGAGATTACAGAGATGGATAGAAAAACTAACCAATTTAAAGGAAATACAATAGATAATTTTCTGAAAACCTGGGGACCCTTATAGAATTTATGAAAGATCCATAAGGAAAAGTTTCTACTCTTCGTCATGAAACATAGAAGGTGAAGCAAGGTTTTATAGATCTTGTGATTGAAAGAAATGTTGTTTAATAAAGGTTTTATTCAGTGAATCTGTATAATGATTCAAAAATATTTTGTATGTACTGCTTTAATTTTCCTTTTAAAATTTATATGTGTATCTGTGTTAGCTATATAATGATGATTAGCTGATTAGCGTAGGAGATATATGAGGCAATATAATGCCTCACAGATTATATCTTATATGAAAAAGGGTACTTAGGCTCTAAGACAAAGGTATATTCTGAGATAAACAAGAAGTTCTTTTTTTTTTAATACGGGGATATATTTGCCTTGTTTTTTTAACCACTGTGCTTGTATTTCTTGTTTGTCATCTCTTTTCTCTTTTTCTTCCCCCGCCCTCTCTTTTTTATGTCTTTCTTTTCAAATTGACTTTTGATTTTTGAATTTGTGTTAAAGAGGACTGTTGAGGGTCAGATGACCTTCTAAAGTGACATGCAATGCAGAACTCGGGGACACAAAGTAAGGGAGGATTATCAATTCCTTATGTAAAAACACATTATTTTCTATAGATTTTCCTTGGGAAGATATCAGCCACAGATGCAGGCAAAATGTCAGAAAGAAATTCTTCCAGAACATATCCTCACAGCCCAGGAAAAAACCCAAGGAAAATCTATGGATGCCAGTCCCGTTCAACTTCACAGATTATTTTCTCTTTGCATATGTATGTACTAGCTCTTCCTAACCTAACTGGAGCTATGTGCTGTCCATGGTGCTGGTTCAGCTGCTACAGAGGACACTTGAGAAAACTGAGTACTGAAGAATTTGAAACTAAGGGTCACAGTTTAGAAAGACTTTGAGGTTACTTTTTGGATGACATTTTACAGAATTCCTAAGCTAGCCTTGCCAATGACCATGCTGGCTGGGGGCATTCTGGGAGTGGTAATCTTCAAAGATAATTTTTTCAGGTTTAACTATAATAACAAGTATGAGAGTCTTCTGCCCAAACATGCATTATGAAAGTCAAAGCCTCTCTAACTTTCACACTGGTAGAGCCATTTCTCTCAGGCTGGTAAACACCTTTTCTGCTGAACAGGCAACCCTCCTATGTGCATAAATGCATTTGGTTTAACCATACACATGTGCTTTCTTGCATTAAGACTAGAAGCCATAGAAATTAGGTAGGTGTCTATTTTTGAGATTGAATCTCAGTGGAATTTCTGAAGCCTGAAGTAATCAGACCTACTGAGTGGCATATTTTTAGTTATTCACAGTCCAAAAGACTATGAGGGCTGAGACAATAAAATGAAACCAGTGATCACAGCAGGTTGCATTCATAGCAATAACCAAAAGCTGGTCATTGCCCTACTTAAGACAGAGAGAGAGAGAGAGAGAGATAAGAGAGATACTATTTTGCTTCTCTGGCATTCCTTCTTGCCCCTGCCCCCGGAAAGCAAACCACTGTCAAATTTATACAGTTGTCCCTTCATATTCACTGGGGTTTGGTTCCAAGACCCCCCATGGATACCCAAATCCGTGAATACTCAAGTCCCATTACATGCAATGGCATAGCAAAATGGTGTCCCTTATACAAGATGGAAAAGTCAAGGTTTGCTTTTTGGATTATTATTTTTTTAAGAATATTTTCAAGCCATGAATACTTAAATCCGTGGAAATGGAGGGACAACTGTAAGTCCTTTTTGAAGTATTTCTCTTTTGTGTCCAAACAATGGATGAAAGCATGGGGTTGAATGCACTGTGCTTTCATCTATTATCTCCCACTTCCACTGAAGTGTTCAGCTGGGGAAAAAAAAAAGAATTTTCCACCTATTTCGGACCCCTGCAAAATCCCCTGCAAGATTTCTGATTCCATGAAAGATTTCAAACAATTCAACAGAAGGTTTGTACAGTCAGCCCCCTGCATCCACGGAATTTGTATCCACATATTCCACTATCCACGGCTTGAAAATATTCCCAAAAATATATATTTCAAAAAGCAAACCAAGATTTTGCCATTTTATATAAGGAACACTATTTTACTGTGCCATTGTATGTAATGGGACTAGAGCATCCACAGGAATGGAACCCCAGCGGGATACCAAGAGCCCACTATACAACCTCCTTTCAGCTACTTGGCCTCAGTGTGGTATGGCACCTAATCTGGATGACACAAAATTAGGGGTAGCTAATATCCCAGAGGACAGAATTCAGGATGACCTTAACAGATTAGAAAATTAGGACAAAATAAACAAAATGAATTTCGACAAGGAGAAATGTAAGATATTACACTTCGGCAGTAAAAATGAAAAGAACAGATATAGTATGGGTGACACCTGGCTTGATGGCAGTACATTCAAAAGGGATCTAGGAGTCTTAACATGAGTCAGCAGTTTGATGTGGCAGCTAAAAAAGCCAATGCAATTCTAAGCTGCATCAATAGGAGTATAGTGTCTAGATTAAGAGAAGTAATAGTGCCACTCTATTCTGCTTTGGTCAGACCTCATCTGAAATACTGTCTCCAGTTCTGGGCACCACAATTCCAGAAGGATATGGACAAACTGGAGCGTGTCTACAGGAGGGTGACCAAAATGGTAAATGATCTGGAAGCCATGTCCTATGAGGAGTGACTTAGGGAACAGGGTATGTTTAGCCTGGAGAAGGGAAGGTTAAGATGTGACATGATAGCCATGTTTAAATATTTGAAGGGATGTCATACTGAGGATGGGGCAAGCTTGTTTTCTGCTGCTCCAGAGACTAGGATACAGAGCAATAGATTCAAACTACAGGAAAAGAGATTCCACCTAAACATCAGAAAGAACTTTCTGACAGTAAGAGTAGAATGCACTGCCTCGGAGTGTGGGGGAGTCTCCTTCTTTAGAGGTTTTTAAGCAGAGGCTGGATGGCTATCTGTTGAGAATGCCTTGATTGTTTATTCCTGCATGGCAGGGGGGTTGGACTAGATGGCTGTTGTGGTCTCTTCCAACTCTATGAATCTATGGTAGGGCTAGAAGTGAAGAAAACGGGGGCTGGGATGTTGAGGGTGTATCGTCTGAAGAAAACAACAACTGAAAAGGTACTTGGAAGAATCCAAAACTTCACTAATTATTATCCAGAATAAATGAACAAGGTGAGCCAGATGCAGTAAGGATTCTGCACAGATTTCAAAACAAGCTAATTTTATAGAATGTTTAATAAGGATGGACTAATCAGTCTTTTTCCAGCCTTTACCACTTATATATATCAATATAATTAATTATGTATTCTGCTATTAATTAAATTAATTAGTTTTGCCCATTTTTAAGAGCACATGGAAATAGGCATTGAAATTTGTACGTAATTATGCACGTCTAAAGATATTGTCTCTCAAAATGTGCATTTTTAAAAAAAATTCTTTGTCTTGAGCAAAGAACTGCACTGGAACCTTAGGGCTTGTCTATACAAGGAGAAAAGATGCAGATTGCTCCACAGCAATGGCAATTTGCAATAGCTACGATTTGTCTTGATGGGTTTTTTTGCAGGCATAATCTTTGCATGCCTGTGGATCCAGATGGCAGCCATGAGTGAATTAGTCATGTTTTTACTTACCACAATTTGATGCCGCCGCACTTAAGCAATATATTTCTAAAGTAAGATAGAGCAACATTTCACCTTTTACAAAACAGAAAAAAAAAACTTGATTTATCACCTTAGCCCTCATTCACTAAGATGAAAATCCAACATGGCAGCTCCAGGCACTTGCCTTGTTAGCAAACCCTACCCCCGCGCTCATCTGGCCAGTCAGCCTTGCACTTCTCCTCATATGGGAAAGTGAATCAATTTGTGTCACTTGTCCTAATGAGCAGGACACACATTCCCCCTTTGTTCTTTTAAAAACTCTGGGGAAAGGCACAAAACCTTTCCCTTCAGAGGTTTTGGTGGTTTTCCTCCCCCCCCCTGCTTCTGAATATAGTGAAACAATGTGGGATGCCATTAAGACAGCTCGTATTCTCCTTGCATTCTGTGAGGAGCATTTTTTCCATTTAGACAACCCCTTAGTAAAGTGTAAAAGCAGAAGAGAGTTACACTGCAGTGGGCACATTTATCTAGGAGGGGTAGATTGGGTACATTCATATTGGAATTCACACCAATCAATTTCCCTAATAGTTAGGTCACCATAACTCAGGCCCCCTTATCACTTTGCAATTGTAGCACAATGATTCAATTTTAACTGCCACGGCAACTTCCTGTGGAATCCTGGGATTTGGGGCTGACAATTCTAAGCACCTTTCCCTAAACTGCAAATCCTAGGGTTAAATGGGAGGTTGCCACAGAAGTTAACATGGAATCATTACACTATAATTCTGTAGTGTGAAAAGGCCCCAGAACCAGTATAGTAGATGAAACATATAATTGCTTGAATGAGGGAATGAGAGAAGTTCATCTCTTACATTTTCAGATTAAGGTAAACAAGTCTTGTCTGATTGTTCCCTATTAATGGTGTGCTCCAGATTTATTTGAGGAAGCACTGTTTATAAGAAAAGCAATTTGTGGTTATTTCTGTTATGCTTTCTTAGAGAAATATGCATGGGAATCATGAATACCAATATGATTTGTTTTAAGAATTGTGTGCAGAGGAAGCAGAGGAAGGGAAGAGAGGGAGAAAATCAGAGCAAATCAACTGAAGGTAACACCTTATTAGATGGAAATGCTGTTGCTTGATGGCCTAGTGCAGGGGTGGGCAACATGTAGCCCTCCAGATGTTTTTGCTCTGCAGCTCCAATTATCTGTCACCTATAGCTATGTCTGGAAGAGCTGAAAGAAACTGCAGTCCAATAGCACATGTAGGGCTATAATTTGCCCTTCCCTGGCCTAGTCAGCTGGGGAAAAAATTAGTATTCACCTTGTTAGGGATGAGGATGAAATCTTTTAAAGATCAGATATATAGCTCCTAAGTGGTGGTAGATCTAGCAAGATGGGATAAATGGTCGGGTGCCATGCTTTGATCAACTTTGGCTAGGATGTCAGCTACATCCATTTCTGAAAAAGAGTTCATACAGCCTGCATTATCTATGTTCTGTCAACATCAGGATAAAATTAGTGAGATATGCTGTACAAGGGAGTGCTGTTGAGGCCTAAATTAAATTGTAAGCTCCAACTAGAATAATCCATTGAATCAATGAAAACTTGGTAAGTCAACACTTATGTATGTTCCACGGATTTTGAGATTTTGAAAACATTACAAAATGCAGCAGCCAGACTATCAGCTAGAACTAGGGTTGCAATTCTTTTCAAGGTCTCATCTTGAAGGAAGCAAAAAGTAAATAGGAATTTTCTTCCCACTGCAAGAGAGTCTTTGAACCAATACAATTTTCAAAGACTATTCACAATTTAGGACTTATTCTTCACAAAATTTGCACATGGTTGTTTTGTATAGAAAATGGTATTTCCATGTATTTCCTGCACAGAAAATATGGTTTCCTCCACAAAACAGGATGCTTCTATGCAAACCACCCATATATGAATTTTGTACAGAATAGGTCTCCTCCATCCCCAGTGCAGAGACTAGGACACAGAGCAATGGGTTCAAACTATAGGAAAAGAGATTCTACCAAAACATTAGGAAGAACTTCCTGATGGTAAGAGCTGTTCGGAAGTGGAATACACTGCCTCCAAGTGTGGTGGACTCTCCTTCTTTGGAGGTTTTTAAACAGAGGCTGGATGGCTACCTGTCGGAAATGTACTGATTGGGTACTCGTGAAAGACAGGGGTTGGACTGGATGGCCCTCATGGTCTCTTCCAATTCTATTATTCTATTATTCGAAGTACAGCATTTTCTGTGCAGGAAATAATATGTTTGTGTAGGAATATCATTATCTGTGCAGAAAATGCTTCTCCCCCCTCCTTGTGCAAATCGCCCACATGCTAATTTTGCATGGAGTGAACCCCAAACTGCAAAGATTTTTGTCAGTCCAGGATTCTTCTTGTCAGGGTTCCTTGACACTAGATAAACATGGTTTTTGACCATTTTCTTGATATTTCGAATATTTTCAACTTTAAAAAATATATTTCCAATGTTAGTTAGGCCACACTATGCCCGTGAGAACCTTCTCTGACCCTCTCAATATGTTTTCAGACTTAAATTCAACCTGCTAGTATTAGACTTTGAAACGCTGGGACTGGGAAGGCTACCAGATATTATACTAATGTGCAAATGGACACATTTTATGCAGTAGAAAAATAAAATGTACAATAGGAAATAGATATTTTATGCAGTTGGCACTATATGCTTTAATTACAAATAAGGTTATTTCTTAAAACAAATACATGAGAAAGAAAACAAAGAAATAAAAAGATGAAATGATTACAGCTACTTCTTGGTTTATAATTTTAAGGGGGCTTACAGGTTATCCGGTGGGCCTATTTGCAGCCTGGCCAGCGCCCCCGCTGCTCCTCCTAAGCTTTGCACTCACCCCCCAGGGGCGGCCCCGGTGACCCCTTGGTTGGTGTGGGGGCCACCATTGCCGGGGGCTCCTACTTCCTGGCTTCCTTTGGGGCCGAGAAGGACACGAAGGGCCTAGCCAATCGGGTAGGGCACTCTTGCACCCAATTGGCTGGGCAGCAGGGTTGGGGAGGGACTTCTGGCACAGCCGGATGATGCAGCAGGCCATGCCGGGAGCCAGTATTTAAGCTGACTCCCAGTGCGGACCCCGGCAGTTGCTCGCTAGGAGCTGAAGTAGCCACGTCGTCGGAGCTGCTCACGAGGGGGGAAAGCGACCCCCCTCCCATCCTCGTAGCGGAGCAGTGCGGTGTGGGGGGGAAGCCCCTCTTTGGCGAGGTGCCCCCCTCCTCTCAGCCAGGCAGTGGAGCGACCGGGTGGTCCCCCCGCCCCACTGGTGAGCGGTGGAGGCACCTATCTTCAGCGCCAGCAGTGACCCCCCCAGGCTCTGGGCAGTTGGGTGGCTCAGCTGCAGGGGGCGATGAGGAAGGAGGACTCTCTGACAGGTGGTGAGTGGTTGGGGGGCTGCAGCCAGGGAGTGGGGGGTGGAGCGGCTTCCCTCTACTCCCTCCCCTCCCCCTCCAATTTTTCCTTCCACAGGTGATCGGGCTGCGGGGGGATCAGCAGCCGGCGTTAAATAAAAAACAGAAAGAGGGCAAACATGGAAAAGGGGGCACCAGGTGGGGACCCGGGGGCTTGGGGAGCATGGGGGGCACCCACTGGCATCGGGGCGACAGGTGACCAGGAGCCCGTGGAGGGGTGGGTAGGTCACCCCGCCATCCACGCCTCCAGCCATGGCACCAACATCCGCCCCTACCCCCACTCCCCCAGCAAGGCAGGGGGGTCACTGGTTCCTTTCCCACCAAGGGGCAGGCACAGCAAGGGGAAAGACCACCCCCCAATCAGTTGGGTTTTGGCAAGGGGTAGTCACCATGACTCCCAAAAAAGCCAGGGCAAAGAAGAAAAATTTAGAGGTGCCTCCTCAGCCGGAGGCAGTCTTGGCGGAGGGCATGGCTCTGCCCCCCAACCTAGAAATGCCCAATGGGGGTCAAGGGTGCGAGCAGGGAGCCCAGGCCACCTCTGGAATGATTTGACCCCCCCATCACAGAACTCAGGAGACATCATGGGGGTCCTATCCATGATAGCCCACAAACTAGATAGCTTCGAAGCCATGAGGTTGGGGGCCAGCCCACTTATGCCAGCTGCACCAGACGCTATGGATGGTGGTGGGCCTTGCACATCAGCGAGCATCAGGGCACCTAGCAGCACAAGCATTGGGGCACCGAGCAGCACCGTGGGAACTGGCAGTGGCAGCAGCTGCTCTCGTCATTCCCGATCAAGAGGCAGAAGCGAATCTAGGAGCCTCAGGCAGTCTGGTTCCAGAGATTCATCATCCAGATGGCGCCGGGTGGACAAGCATGGGAGGAGCCCAGGTCGTAAGAGGAAGCAATCGCATCAACACAGGGGATCCGACTCCGACTCTGAGTCCTCTTCAGGTGAATCTTCCACCGAAGAGGACTTCCACAGATTCAGGTATTGGGCGAAAGGGGAGTGCAAACCGGGCCTTCCAGGCTGGGCTTTGCGGCTGCGCAGGGCCAGGGAAAAGAGGGATGCAGATAGGCAGAAAGAAGGTAAGGAGCAGGCAATGGGCGGTCTGGTGAAAGCCAAGTCCAAGGAGGACCCACCGGGCAGCCATTAGGATCGTAAGGTACGTTCCAAGATTCTCTGAGGCTACTATGTGGATATCTTTTCACTCAACCCACCTTGGAGTGAGGAAGCCAGGCTGTACAAAGGGGACAAGAAGGAAGGGGACAGAGCGAAGGCAGAGCAGGTGGAACGCACCTTCACCAACTGGCTTGGGGGGATACGCAGTTTTCATGGGAGTGGTGGCAATGGTGTTCCCGAAAAGGGGGTGGCACTTGATCAACCACCTGTGTCAGGTGCTGAAGATCAAGGCTATGGCTGGGGATGCCGCGGCCATCCTGTATGATGAAGAATGCAGGAAGAAGGCTTCCCGGTCCCCCATACACAGGTGGGATATCATTGACAGTGGGATTTGGTTGGTGGCGGCGGGCCCATGAAAGAGGGGAAAAGGGGAGGCAGCAAAAGACACCAAGAAGAAGGAAGGGAGAAGATGGTCTGTTGGGAATACAACGGTGGTTAGTGTGCCAGGTATCGCTGTCGATTTGAGCATTCATGTGAGTCTTGTGGGGGTTCACACCTGAGGGTTTCCTGCTCACAGCAGCAGGGCGGCGGGCAGTCCTTTCGGAGCTCCCATCCTGGTGCATCCGGCACAAAAAAGGAGGTGGTAGCGGGGTCGAACGCCAGCCACGGAATCTCAAAATGAGGTAGGGATCTAGGGTACGGGCGGGGGTCGCATGGCTTTCACACCAGTCAAGGTCAACGCCATGCTACCCCTCCTCGAGGCTTACCCCAACAAGAAGGAAGGAAGGATTCACATTCGGTTTCAGGATCCCTTACCAGGGACTCAGGGAAGCATCAGTATCTGGTAACTTAAAATCAGCAGCCCAGCTGCCCGAGGAAGGTATATGTAGGTATATGTGTGTGTGGGGGGGGGGGGTTATATGTATATGTATGTAGTAAACTCTATTTGCAGTTATTGTCTGAATCAACCATATTTTGAAACCAGATAACATGATGCCAAACTAAAATAGGCATAATACATTTTATGTTTCTGAACTTACCAACTGACTTTCAGTCTTCAAAGGGTGATAGTGTACTTGTTTTGATTTTTTTCAAACTGTTTCAAACAGGCCGTGATGCATAACTTTACATGGTTGGAGCTACACTGCTGACATGACAACCAACCATGTATGAGAGCTGCAGTGATGTGCAATGAGGCACCACACAAGAAGTCCTAGGCTTCCACCACATAACAGGCCACCAGAAAAAGATGAGACCATTTTTCTGGCTGAGCACAGATCATGCATGACTTTCCACTGACTTCCACTGCCCTCCATTCTGGATTACCAG
Source organism: Gambelia wislizenii (assembly GCA_030847615.1). Classification (NCBI taxonomy): domain Eukaryota; kingdom Metazoa; phylum Chordata; class Lepidosauria; order Squamata; family Crotaphytidae; genus Gambelia; species Gambelia wislizenii. The sequence continues at coordinate 312,016,521 of JAUMIR010000002.1, read as the reverse complement.
TGCCCTGCGGCTCAGTTGGGGGTCGTTTCCCCCTCCTTGCACTGTCATTGCACAAGGGCAGCCTGTCTCACAAAGTGTTGTGCTGTTGTGCATTGCAACCACTTTGCAACATCCATGCTGATTGCTCCACCTATGCAATGGCTCTGATGGCGCAGCTACAAAAACACTCCCGTTCTGAGAATACAAATATTGTGCAAGGCTACCATTCTGAACTGCACAGTTATATAATTTGGTTTACAGCATTAAAGATTCCCAACAGGATGCCAGCCATCATTTTATTCCAACTCCCTCCCGGTGGGGAATGTTTATTGTTCTCCATGGCTTCAAAATTTTACATCTCTGTAAATTTTGCTAGTCAGTTTCTCAACTGGAGATTAATAGTTCTATGTTTTTCAGTTGCATCACAAATGTACCACAAAGAAGCATTATAAATACTTTGAAATTTATCTGTGATGCCTGGGGTCCTTGGGGGAAGATAAAAATAGACCCGCGTATATGCGGCTTTCATCAGTTGTCAGAAAATGAAAAATATGGCTACACATATACTTCAGTTAACAAAGTAGGTGAGTTTCTGGGCATTACTCCTTTGATACAGCATTTGGTAGTAGAGGCATAGTAATGTTGGAAGAATAGGGACAGTTTCCTTCACCACTAAAAAGGAAAGCAGTTCAAAAAGTTTCAGCCAACTTTTTATTCAAAAGTTAACACACACATATGAAATGAAACAAGCAAGTCAGGTAAGCCTTGCACAAGTTAAACAAAAACAAACAAACAAAATTTTTTAAACCCTTCTAGATACCACTTAAAGGCTTCTTCCAAAATCTATCCAGAGATGATTTTCCTTTTCCCCAGACTCCACTTTTCTTAGATTTCCATTTTCGTGGCCAAGCGTATAGATACAAGCTGTTTTAATGTCTCTGCTCTCCCCTTTTAAGTTTTTCTGTTCACACATGCTCACTAAGGTACTAATTATGGTGGCAACTGCTGTTTAGCTTGCTTATTGTCGGAAGGCACACATGGCTATAGTAGAATTGGTAAGAGTAGAATCCTGTTCTTTCCTGAATCAAGGTTTGTTCATGTTTTTTTTTTTTAAATGAAGACACACCGCTACAAGCCAGCAATGAAAGTCTTTGTGAAGTTGAAGGCTTTCACGGCCAGCATCCGTAGATTTTCCTTGGGGTTTTCCGGGCTGTGACGCTGTGTTCTGGAAGAGTTTCCTTCTGATGTTTTGCCTGCATCTGTGGCTGGCATCTTCAGAGAATGGTTGGGTAGGAGTGTATGTGGGGTTTATATGCTGTGAACCCCTGTTGGGGAGTATTTGTAAATTTGTGTAATTGAACAGTTAGTTTCTGGGTATAGAAATGAAAGGCTCATTAGTGTCTGTTTGGCTAATTGTTGGTTGGTGGGCCATTATCTGCTGGAACTCCCCTTGTCCCTGGGTGGAATTCCTTTGTAAAGTAAAGCAGATAATGGCCCATCAACCAACCATTAGCTAAACAGACAATAACGAGCCGTACATTTCTATACCCAGAAACTAACCATTCAATTACACAATTTACATATACTCCCTAACACGGGTTCACAGCATATAAACTCCACATACACTCCTACCCAACCATTCTCTGAAGATGCAAGCCACAGATGCAGGCAAAACATCAGAAAGAAACTACAGTCGTCCCTTCACATTCACGGGGCTTAGGTTCCATGGACCCCTGCGAATGTAAAAAATCTGCGAATACTGATTGCCCCCCTCCCCCGCCAAAGTGACCATGGGGCCTCCGGAGGCACCATAGTCGCTTTCCCTGGACTCCCCACTCCCTCCCAAGGCCTTCACGGGGCCTCCGGAGACCCTCCCGAGGCCCCATGGATGCCTCAGTGGCCCTCCCCTTCAGGGCCTTCATGGGGCCTACGGAGCGTCTCCGGAGGCCCCATGGATGCCTCCCTGGCCCTCCCCCTCCCACCCAGGGCCTTCATGGGGCCTACGGAGAGGCTCCGTAGGCCCCATGGAGGCCTCCGCAGCCCACACCCCTCCCGCCCAGGGTCTTCATGGGGCCTCGCAAGGTCCCATGGAGGCCTCTGCAGCCCTCCCCTTCCCTCCCAAGGCCTTCACGGGGCCTCGCAAGGCCCCGCGGAGCCCTCCCTGGCCCTCCCTGCTCCATCCCAGGGCCTTCGTGGGACCGCGCAAGGCTCTGTGGAGGCCTCCGCGACCCTCCCCCTCCCTCCCAGGGCCTTCACAGGGGCGCGCAAGGCTCTGTGGAGGCCTCCGCAGCCGTCCCCCTCCCTCCCAGGGCCTTCACGGGGCCTCCGGAGGGTCTCCGAAGGCCCCATGGAGGCCTCCCCGGTCCTCCCCGCTCCCTCCCAGGGCCTTCACGGGGCCTCCGGAGGCCCCGTGTCGTGGTTTGGGGAGGGCGGGGGGGGGCTCCCAAAACTGCAAATAATCAAAACTGCGAATGCCGAGTTCGCGAATGTGGAGGGGCAACTGTATTCCAGAACACGGCCTCACAGCCCGGGGAAAAAAACAAGGAAAATCTATAGTGAAAGTCTGTGTTTCTCCAGCTCTCCTTTACCATCATCCCAATGTCAGTGCTGCTAAAATACTTCCAGGTAGACTGAGAATCAGGAGGATAAGTGGGGGTTGGGCAAGCATAAAACATCTTCATAAAAAGGGACCTTCACTGTCAGAGGCTTCATTAACAAAGGTATGCCTGCACAGGTCACACACACACACTATTTACATGGGATCATGCCAGATGCCTAGAGAGGCGTACTCTCTAAGCATTTTCTAGGTCCTCCAAAGCATTTCTATGGTTTTCTACAGTGGTTTGCTATTATACATGGTTTTGTATATCTGTGGTAATTCCGGGACTGGATATGGAATGGATACGGGGGGGGGGCAATCTGTATTTAACTTAAATCTTCCCAATATGGATTTGAATTTCCCTGTGCTCATATGAATATAGCCAAAGATACACAACTTTTGCACAAGAAGGAAAGATCAGCAGAAGCAAAATTCTGGACAAACCTGAAGTTTGCACATTTGCACATTGGTACAAATAATCTTAAGGGGATGTAAAATTATAGGGCACCTCCTTAGCCAAACAATGTTTTTGGGGTACAAGATGTTGATGGAATATATGGAGTGGTTGATAGGGAAGAGGAAAACTGGGTGGAAATAGGACCAAGTGGATGGACAAGAAAGGCAACATACAAAGATTTTTTAAAATGCAGACTGAGCATCTTATTGGTTTACAACTAGTAACTCTTTCTTTCTTTCTTTCTTTCTTTCTCTTGTATTGTTCCCAGAGATGGATGCTAGAGCTGCCCACGGAGATCCATAAAGAAATCTAAGACTGTAATGTGATTGGGACTGAGTATAAGCATGTTTCCCTACCTCCCAAAGAAAAGCAGAACTAAAACCAACACACACAAAATAACTCTCTTGTTTTACACACACACACACACCCTTCCTCCTCACTAAAACCAAGGGGAAAAGGTAACAACAACTTATTGCAACATTTTCAAACAGCATTTTAAAAAGAGTTGAAAAACCAAACATTAACAACCTGTTGGAACATGAAACCTTTGTGCTTGTGTATGTGCTTCAAGTCACCTGTCGACTTATGCTGACCCCATGGATTTCATAGGGTTTTCTTAGGCAACAAACTCTCAGATGTGGTTTTGCCAGTTCCTTCCTCTATGGCTCTGTTAAAGTAGAAAAGAGAAGAAGCCAGTCACATGTTCCCCCAGGAGGAACTTCCACAATTGGGGGTCTGCTGTCAAAAAGATTCTATCTCATGTATGTATCAACTAAGCCTCCATTACAACATCTCATTTGTTCTTTCTTATTTTTGTTTCTCATTATAGCACCATGTAATTTTCCCTTAACTCTGAATACTTAAGTGTGCCAAATATTAAAAATGCTACATCATAACAAAGCTAAACTCAAATACCATTTAGGAGAATGCCAACAAGAAAATACCTATGAAAATTCCTTGTATTTACCAGCATGTCAGTCCTTTTGTACATAATCCTCTCCCACATATGAAGCAAAATAATGCTGCTGTCTCAATTCAGGAAGCAGTAACCAAAAGAAACGTTAATTTCATTCATATTTTAAAAGCACTAATGGAAGAGTACAGAAAGGACTAAAAATAAATAAACCTCAACTCCGCCCATTGACCAGCTAACAACCTAACACCCAGAACACCTATTTGCAAAGCTCTTAATTGAAGGGTTTTCCTTCACAGATTTGCATGTCATGTACCAAGCAAACAACGGAGGGGAAAATGCTCCCTTTGAACAATAGAAGCACCCTGAAAACAGTTATGAATAGGCACCAGGAAACTTTTTTTTTGTTTTTGACATAAATTGGTGAACAGTTTGGAATGTTCATTTTAAGGTTTTGTTGTTGTTGTTGCCTCCTAGAAGGTTTTTGTTGGTGCTTGGAGGGGGCCAATCTTTCCTCAAGGGCTACAAAGTGTGTGTAGGTGTAATAGCAAAGGGAAGGCTACAGACAGAAGGGGGAGAGAAATAGTCAAGGAATGCTGCCATTAGCCTTCCCATAAGTGGCATATTTATCAGAAGGGAGAAATCACAATAGGGAAGTAGCAGAGAAGTGGAGATTAGCAGCAGATTACTTTTTTGAAACCTTAGAGAAAGTCACCAAGAAAGCACTGAGGCAGATACAACCTAAAGCAACAGGGTGCCTTGAGGTAGAAATGCCAAATAATGCCCTTATAGTGGTAAATATGTAATGAAACATAGGAGATTTTCACACGGGATATATATCCCGTGGCAGGAACAGAACAGGGTCGGGAAAGGATTTCCCTTTCGGACGACGTTGACCCCGTTCTGTCCTTCATCTATCCTACTCCCGTGACTGTTCCAGAACAATGTAATCACGATTTTTCATCGTGAATAGACCTCCTGTTCTGTCACTATCACGGAATCACAGGTGTGCGAACAGGAGCCCCGTTCCTGTTCCGAAATGACAGCCGTGGAGGGGAGGTCTGTTCCGAGCACTTCCTGGTACGATCTGGACATCGAGGTAAGTGGCACCCTTTATTTTACCCTCCCTGTTTTGATTATGTGATTTAAAGAGGGCTTTTGTGCTTGGTGAACTGATTTTATGTTTGGGGGAGTTTTATTTTTTAAATTTACTGTCCGGCGTTATCACGTGATAACGTGATAACGTTTCAGATGGCCGGTCGTAAAAGCAGCCTTACGACGGCTCCATTTACGGCCAGCCAGCAAGGGGAGGGGGAGCCCGTTCCTGCTGCGGAATTAAGGTGAGCGTGCGAAAGATTTATGTTATTCCGTGGCAGGAACGGGAGAGGAGATAGCGGGGCAGTAACGGGACATTTTGGCCCCGTGTGAAAATCTCCATAGAATAAATGATAGTTTGCTCTCCTTTCAAAGTACCAAAAGGTACTTTCGTCAACCTAAATGAAAAGGGCCAGTCCTGCTTAAAGGCTGAATACATCAACCACATACATACCACTGCCAACAACAACACTGGTTTGAAGACACCAGCAGAGAACTTAGCAGTAGAGTCTCTTTCTTTACAGTTATTTCCTTGTGCATGTATCTTTTCATGAAAGACACACACTTGGCTTTCCATCTGTGGATATGTGTAGGTCACATGCTGAAAAGACATTGTAAGGTGTTCAAGGTATTTTCATTTCAGTCCTGGGATGTGCTTGGTATTACACATTCTTACACTCTGGGACTTGATCTTGGGCCTGTCATCATCCTTAGACTAGTCTTTCACAAACTCGGACTGCAATTTCCATAATCCTAAAACACTGGCCATGGTTGCTGTAGCTGTAGCTGTAGCCCAAATCAACCAGAGGGAATTAACCTGGCAGGCTCCCTTACCCTAATGCACATGGGTAGGGTTTTCAATATACAGTAATAAGAAACAGAGAGGGTCTCTCCTGCTGCGGATTTGTTGGAAGCAAAGAGGCATCAACACTTGTATAGAGTAATTTGTGAGAGACGGGACTCTAAAGACCATGCCTGCCCTTTTGTTTCACTTCTCTGTTTCCTTCTTTGATCGAGGTACTCAATCCTTTTTTTCTTCCTGCCTATCTGCCTGTAGAGGTCACTTACCCCTTCTCCCAAAAGTTAGTTAGCACTTTGTCTCCCTTTGTCAGGGAAGGAAGCGTCCATGAGGCTCCTGCCTCAGGGTGGATGCTAGCCAAACATCCACACAAGAAAGCTCTTAGGGACTCTACTACTGAAATTTAGGTAATTTTCTTCTATCTCCTTTCCTATCCCAAGATGGATTTCCCAAAACAATAAATGTAAGCTTTCCTTTTATTTTATTTTTTAACCTTACAAGAGCATCCTGAGTATTTTCTCATGTTTTCTACCACAAGCTCATATTGCACTGGCTACACTGCACTCTTCGTGATATAGGTATCAAATATTCCTACAGGGCACATCTTCCCTTCTTCAAAATGCTATGCAAGTGAAAGAAAACTTGGAGTCTTACTCAAGTTCTCTGAGGAACACTGACTGAGGGTGACTGGGTTTGGAAGAGAGATGGCAATCTTTCACTGTTGTTTGGCTATGACGAGTATCAGTGTAAAGGAGACTTTGAGTGTATCTATGACATTATAGAACTTTGACACCACTTTAACTGTTCTGGCTCCATCTCATGGAATCAGTGGATTTATAGTATGGTATGTTAGTCAGAAAGAGCCAGTGTGCTGTTGTAGTTTTAGAACTGGACTAAGACTCCAGGAGAGCTGAGTTCAAATCCTTGCTCAGCTATGAAAACCCTTTGGGTGACTTTGGGCAAGTCATACCCTCTCACCCTTAGAGGCCAATGGCAAAACTTCACTGAAAAAATCTTGCTGAGAAAACCCTATCATAGGATTACCAAAAGTTAGAGTCAACTTGACAGCACATAACAATGGCCTACACCTCAATAGAGGGATTGCCTGTGTGGTATAGTAATTGAGTATTGGACATGGGACTCTGAGAGAATATGGTTCAAATACTCACTCACCCATGGAAACCTACTGGATCTCCTTCTTTGGAGGTTTTTAAACAGAGGCTGGATGGTCATCTGTTGGGAATGCTTTGATTGTGTATTCCTGCATGGCAGGGGTTGGACTGGATGGCCCTTGAGGTCTCTTCCAGCTCTATGATTCTATGTGTTCTATGTGACCTTGGTCATGCCATATTCTCTTAGCCTTACAGATGGATCTTCTTGGAATAAGGGGGTTTACCAGCTCACTGGTGGGCCAGTTTGCAGCCCGGCCGGCACCCCTGACACTCTGCCTCCAGCGGCCCCCGCCAACCACACAGCCGGCTAACATGGGGGCCACCATTACTTGCTCCTTCCAAGCCTGCTTTGCAACCAGGAGGGAGCTCGAAAGAGCAGGCCAATCAGGGAGGGCCTGCCCTGCCCTGATTGGCTCATACAGAGGAGGAGGTGGGTCATCCGGCTGCGCTTTCCAGTGCGGACGGATGATGGAGGAGCCTGTCTTTTGTGGTGGATGGCAAGGGTCCTGATCTAGGTAAAGGGGGTAGGGGGTCTCTGACAAGATCAAGTTCATGGAGATACCTCCCCCTTTTACTGCTTAATTAACACTTTGTTTACAGGGGAGGAGATAGTGTCAGGCGGAGTGGCTTGGCCAACAGCTCTCTCCTCCAGGAAGGTCCATTGACCAACATTGGGTTGGGCAATGATGAGATCACAACCCACGTATGAGTGCCAACCATTTTGCAGCCATTAGAAAGTTGTGGCCCTTTATTGCCAATCATCATCTACTAACCTGTACCTAATCAATTTTCCGAATTTTCTACTCAATACAAATTTGTTCATCACACTTTATTGTATGTGTTTTCTTTCGTGCAGGGGAGCAGGGTTGTATGGTCTGGGTCCGCAAATTCAAACCTTCTTCAAATCTTGCCAAGAAAGATTATGGGTTTCCATAAGTCAGAGTCAACTTGAAGGCTCATAACGATACATAGAACCGTCACCTGGAAAACTGGTGCATTCCCCAGTTCAGATGCCCTGAGTGCCTGTCTGCACTATCCAATTACAGTTGTCCCTCAATATTCACGGATTTGGTATTCATGGATTTAAGTATTCATGGCTTGAACATATTCTTTGAAAAATAATAATCCAAAAAGCAAACCTTGATTTTGCCATCTTATATAAGGGACACCATTTTGCCATGCCATTGCATATAACGGGACTTGAGTATTCACAGATTTTGGTATCCATGGAGGATCCTGGAACCAAACCCCAGCGAATATGAAGGGACAATTGTACACTGATACAATCCTCAAGTCTCCCTAATTAAGGTTCCTTAGGAATTATATTTTAAGGGATTGCACTTTAACTCCCTAACAGAAATGTCTAAATCCCAGAATTCTGTAGGTGGATCCATGGCACTTCAAGTGGTATCAGACTGCTGTAGCTGTGTAGTGTAGATATATTCTTTCACTCTTCTTATCAACTGAGAGCTCCTGTGCAAGAACAACCCAGGGCTCTGCCTTCTGCTGAAGCCCTTTGGTGAAAGCAGAAGGCTGAGTCCTCTCTCATTTGCAATGCAAAGCAGGGACCAGGACCACTAGCCTCTGCTGCATGGTAGGTGAAACTGTGGACATTAGGATTGCCTTCAATATGAAATGCCTTCAAATATTTAAACATGGCTATCGTGTCCCCTCTTAATGAGGGTGCAAACTCTCCAGTTTTGGCAGGCCCACCTTCAAGCAACAGGAAAGGGCTATATGTAGATCTCCAGCTCAGCTAGAAGAGAAGCAACTTGTTACAATTTCCAAAAATAAATTGATTTATTGCTGCAACTTGAAAAGACTCTTTGGAGGGCTCTATGTATTTGGTTAGCCTTCTCTTTCCCTCCCAATAATTGTATCATCAGGGCTCACCCTCCGCTCTGCTCTGCATACACTTTCTGGCTAGAAACAAGTAGGCTAGAGGAAATGTTCCATATCCTGTCTCCCTAACTAAGTGAGAAGGAATAATGATTTCATTTTGCCTTGACCTGGGAACAGACTCTTTAGGTAAGATTTTTGTCTTAATTTCCAAACAGGAAAAAAGTGTGTGTGTATGTGCGTGCGTGTGTGTTTGAATGACAAGCTGTGAGTAACTGTGATTGAGACTTATTGCTTACCACTTAATTACATCATCAGAAGCCATCCCTAGAGCTCAGGTTTCCTCCGAGGAATCTCAAGGCCTGAGATAATCCTGAACTGCCATCCCTAGTGGATATCCATGGTGGTGGTTGCTTCAAAGTTTCACTTTTTGCTTTCTTTCCCAATCCTACATATGGTCAGATTCAGATGCAAAATCACCAACACATAATCAAAAGACTGCAGCACCTATAATTCATAAACATGATCATACCCTCAACACTTATTCATATGATAATCAACACCAAGAAAGAAAAATTCAACTAATTCCTTTAAGGAAAAAAAATCTTTGTGCTTTACATAGCCTATAAATATTAATTGTGATTGCAAGATGCAAGCAACTTTTAATTCCGTTTCTACCCTGCAGTCTTGATTGAAATTAAATTTATCATCATCTGGGACACCAGAAACCTTCTTTTAAGATAGGCATGTGCACATTTCATTTTTAAAAATGGTATCACTAAGGAAAAATATGGTATTTATGCTATGACAACAGGCTGAGATGAATATTTAAGATGACATGCCAAATATCATCTTAAGGAGGAAACATATTGAATAACAACAAATGATGTGAAATGGGGAGGACAGGTAAGTAAGGAGATCAAGTAAGTTTGATCTTAGAGCAAGGGATGAAACCATCACTGGGGAAAAAATATTGCTGTATCTCAAGAAAGACATTGGTTCTAGTCTGCTCAAGCTTAGGAAGTAATATAGGAAACTATCTTAGAACAGTTGAAGTTATTTGCCCTCTAGCCCAGTGCTATCAGCTGCAGAGATGGCGGGGGGGGGGGAAGTGTGGTCTTCAAAAAGTTTTGACCTCAGTTCACCAGAGCCAGTGTGTCCAATGGTGAGGGATTATGGAAATTGTAGTCCAAAAGAAGAACTAAGGCCTCATACACCTAACCTAATCTGACCAGAAGTAACTCTCTAGGGCCTTATTCAAATGTCTTTCCCAACACCAGAGGGCTGTTTCCTTTGACCTTCTAAGGGCATCCCCCACTTTTCAGCCACTTGTTTTTCAACATGCCACTTTCAATAGTTCTAAGGACTTTATCAGACAGGGGGGATGCAGCACAAAATTACATTCCAAACTGCGTCAGAAGAACACTGCAAGAACAGAAAGGGCGACATTATCAGACACACATGTCCTCAGCCTTTCCAGGGGCATAGCATCGGAGTGAATAAAGTGTCCCTTTTCTATTGACTAGGTAAGCTGTAAACAAAAGGGGACACGTTATTCATGCTCGTGCTATGCACCTGGAATGGCTGAAGGATGTCATCATCTGATAATGTCACCCTTTTTTGTTCCCGTCCCATCTTTATGATGCTCTTTTTGCCGCATCTGATAAAGTTCTAAATGATAACCATGTACTGCACTTTTGACCCCTGGTCCATTCGTTCAACCTCAGTCAACTTGGCACGCTGGGGTTTTTTCTTCTTCTCAATCTATTCAATGTGCTGTTGATTTTTCTTTCTCTCAGTTGGGTTAGCAGCATCTAGTGTTCAATCTTGCATTCGCAACCTTAAAAAAAAATCTAGGTTCCACTTTTCAACTGATTTCACTTTCTGACAGGGATGCAGTCCCTAACCTGTCAGATAAGCAGGGGCTTCCTGTATTTGGAAAGCACATGTACTGCTAACAAATTACAGGCCTTTCCCCCCATACAAAGGTTATAGTCTCCTCCAAAACTAGGGCTAGCATCAGAATCCATCTGTTCTGCAAGCAACATCTCTGTCCAAACTGCCAGCGAGGTTGTCATTTCACAAATAATTGCTGGAAGGATAGTAAATGTAGATTCCTTGTAAAACTGTAGATTCTATGTAAAATAATAATGCTGCCAGTAAACATTTGGACCTTGTCACTAATAAGGGATAGTAAACAAACACTGCCACATATGGCGAAAGGGCTCTATTTTAATCTACTATAAAGTCACCATCAGTAAGAAACATATACAAAGTATACAAAGTGAATATTACTGTTCAATATCATTGTTATTACTGATATGACTGTTTTTGCTGTTATTACTGTAATATCAGAATATTATAGATGTTACTGTTGTGTCTGTGTTGGCTATTCAGAATCCTGGATTAGTAAGTCTTGTAGCATCTTATTGACTTAATTTATTTGGGTGCAAGCAAGGCCTGGAAAGATTATCTTTTTTGGACTACAATTCTCAACATCAAGCCATGGTAGCTGGGTAATCCTGGGAGTTATAGTCTAAAAACGTAATTTTTTCAAACTTTTTCCAGCCCATTTTAATGGGCTAAAATGCATTTCACCAGATGTAGGAGTGATGTAGTTGGCTGCAACAAAAGGGAATCTGCAACCATGTACGGTCAAGCCCTCTGTACCTACAGATTCTGCATCCACAGATTCAACCAACCATGGTTTGAAAATATTTTTCCCCACCCACAAAACAAAATCCAAAAATCAAACCTTGATTTTGTTGTTTTATATAAGTAATGCCATTTTACTATGCAATTGTATATATGGAACTTGAGCATCCATGGTTGTTGGCATCCATGGGTGTTCCCGGAACCAAACCCAAACAGATGCTGAGGGCCCTCTGTATTTCAACCAACTGTGGCATTATCCTGTGATGGCCTGCCTCTGAAATATACCAGACCATTCTAGAATATCTGCAACCAGTATTTGGGGACCACTGAGCATTCACAGTCATCATTGGTCTGCTCTGAGGTTTTCTAACAGTTTGGTATTGGCATATAGGGTGGAATGTGGGTATGTACCCATATACATATGCACATGTGATTGAATCTGCAAAGATCTGAAGCTGGCCACCCCTTCTCTAATGCAGTATAGTGTAGTGCAGCATAGTGTAGTGTAGTGGGCTACAGTACTCTAGTGGAGAAGTTACATCTTGACCTGACATTAGTACTTGTGAGGCTTTGGGGTGTGGGGAGCAAAAGCAAGGCCATCAGTTCTTGTAGTAGTACTCAAACTAAGTGACTTTTGTTAAGCTGAAAAGAGCACAACCACTGCTGTCACTTGTCCAATAATGTTCCCGACCCCCAAAATATTGCAGCAATTTTCTCTTGTCCCACTGAAAAACTGTTATAAGCACAGCCTTTCATGGGCTTTGAATGGCCCTGCAATAACATCTGGGGCTCACATTATGTACACAGTCCAAAAATAATACTTGACACATTTGCTTGTTTGATTGATTCATTGCCCAGGGTTGAGTTTAAAAGGAAAGAGCTTTTATTTAAGATGTTGCTGTGTGAAAAAAACTATTATGGTGTTTGTACTCATTAAAAAGAAGCTTGGAGAACAACCAATTACATAACAGCAATCACTGTTAAGTCTGTGATTGTTCATATACATATTAGAGTTAAATCTTGAGATGTGCACAGGCAAACATGTCACATCACATCTTGCCACTCCTTATTGGCACAAAACATCCACTCCTCAATCCTTCAAATCATAGCCAAGACATTATTCTATAAGCTTAAAAACTCAGAAGTGCATAATGCTTACTTTTACACCTTCAAATAATTGTTTTCCCCCATTTTTTTCTGAACCCTTAAGTTATTCATTTCTGATTGTAGAGTATTTGTCAGATATAAGTTTGGAATGGCTGCCTCCTGGTTCTCTGCAAGTCTGCCTTTACAGCAATATGTTTTTCTTTCCCTCCATGGCACTACCAGCTGCTGCACTCATCCACTGTGAGTCATTTAACACCACTTTATTAAAAAGAAAAGATGACCAGAAGGGACAAAATAAAGAACGATACATGTCCTCTAGCAAAGCATGAGTGACATTTGAAGATTCATTAGCCATGGGGTCTGTGATAAATATACAATGTAACAAATATGCAAAATATGGTGACCGAACCTGTTAAGAATAAATGACATGTATTATTTTTCCTTACTGCATGACAACCACTATAATACCTGTTAAAACACTGAACAAAATCATTACAACACATGTTTAGATCTGTGGCCCAACCAATCTGGCATAACATTTTCAGAAATCAGATGCACGTGCTTGGACACCTCTCTTTCTCTCCCCCCTTCCTCTCTTCCAAAACATGTCTAAGAAAACACATTACTGCTCATTGCTCCTTTCTATGAATCAAGTGAGAAAGAGGACCAGAGACACACATCTCTATCACACCCCCATGGTCAAAAATAAAGAACCTTGTGGTCTAGCTTCAGAATTTTGGCAAATCCAAAGTCAGGCATGCTTAGAGTAGACCTTGCTGAAATTAATGAACAGACTCACTGCAATGAATGAGACTTATGTTAGTCATGGCCAGTTCCTGGGAATGGGAATAGTCCTATCCCTTTCAGGAGATCTACTGTAAGCCACAGAGTGTCCTTATCCTTTAGACACTGTAGGCACAATGACTAGGGCCTACGAAAATTTTAGGCCTGTATAAACAAGATTAACAAAAAAAAAATTACAGGATTTGGGAAGGAAAACAAAAGGACAGTTTTTGAAATGATGTCTTTCTGTCCCTAGTGGTACATCAAGGAGAGGCAGGGAGTCGACTACAAGAGTGCATAGGGCCTACAAAAACCTTAATGCAGCCCTGGTAGACTATCAGATTTGTCAAAACACACTGTGTAAAATCTAAAGAATCTAACACAAAGGAGTCAGACCTAGAAAGGCCTCTGGATGCAGATGATGTTTTTGTCCCAGAATCTGAGCAGCTACTGACAGATGCAGATGATGATGGACTTCAGCCAGATGGGCCCTAGCTCTGCCCAATGATGGACACCAAGGAGACACCCTCATCATTTTTGGTGTGTCAACGGGAAAGGCATCATCATCAAAAGAATCAACATTTCTTGCAGAGGTTTAAATGAGAAACACTGAATAATTAACCACCTGGCATCCCAGGATCAGACAGCTATACATTTCCCAGCAGCTGCTGGGACTTCTTGTTGTGTGCAACAGACCTGTTTCCTAGTTCTCTCATGCCCTTGGATTTATTTGGATGATGATCCCTGGGCTGACTTAAGTGGTACATCTCAGTGTCTCTCTCTTTTGGCTTTTGTTATTTCAAATGCTAGCTACTCATGACTTTTTCAGGAATGGCAGAGACCTTGCTTCTGTGAGTCTCTTAATCTCTGGTGAATTCCTTAGATTACCCATATTGATCTGGCCTGGCTAGACTCTCCTGTAACTGCTTTCTCCACTACAGAGTGCCTGCCTTGGAACCTGCTGCCTCTAGGTATACTTGTGGTGCCAGGCACCTTCCTAGTGGCGCGGGGGCCTTTCCTATCCCACCGCTGCCACCAAAAATATGTGGTGACCAGTACACAGTCAACCCACCACATTAACACTCCGACTTTAGGATGGCAATCCTGTGAGTTCTCTTGCATCCCACTACTGACCCCAAAAGAATGTGTGAAGCCCCATCCACTTTCTATTGGGACAGCACTTTGTGTCTCTGATATCAGGTAGCGTGGTTTAAATTAAACGGAGGCCAAGCAGCTTTAAACTCTAACGAAAGTTTATTGAAAAATATAAAACAAATAAACTGTAGTTGAGTATTAAATTTGTTAATCTTCTTAAGGCTTAGTTACATCAGATTCCTTTTAAATAATAACATCAGTCTAGACACACCAGCACACTAACTCAGGCACAAAGTCCTAAAACCCCTTTATATATTTGACTTGCTCTGAGCCTCTCCCTACTAGACTCTCCAAGTCTATTCAGTCCCTCTCTGGACCCTTAAGACCCTTCTGTGGTCATCAGACTGAAAACTTCCCTCAGGAACTCTAAGAGCACACCCTCCCTTCAGTGTAACTCTTTCTTTCCAGTCAAACCTCGAAACAACTAACCCCCTCTCACTCTCTGCCAGGCCCCTTTTATAGCTGTGCCCAGCTGCCTTCCTATTGGCTGGGCACCTGCTGCTCTGAGATTGGCTAAAAGAGCAGTCTTTCCATCACATACCTCCCCCCCTTTACAGGTGTATTAACACACATGACCAAACGATTATGTGAGTTAATACAACATCACTCCCAAATTATCTCTCTGGCTTTTCTTCGCAAACGAAGATTCAGGAAGGACTCATCCCGCGCCTTCTGCAAGCGCGCTGATGACTAAAAAGGCCAATCCGAGATAAACAAGTCCGGTTGCAAAAAGCGCAGCAGAAGGACTCCTTGGGTGATGTTTTTGGGTTGTGATTCTTTCTGCGTTGTCGTTTCTCTTCAAGACTTGTTCGTCGTGAGTTCTCAAATAAGGCTGCAGCTTTGTGGATATTGCGTCTCCATGCCTCCCGATGTGAGGCCAGGGCGGACCACTGTTGGTGATCAATTTGGCCAAGCCTGAGATGTTGTTTCAGGGAGTCTTTGTATCGCTTTTTTGGAGCGCCCCTCTTACGCTGACCCGTGGCGAGTTCACCGTAGAGTAGTATTTTTGGGAGGCGATGGTCCTCCATCCTAGAAACGTGCCCTGCCCAGCGCAGCTGTGTTCTCAATATCATGGCCTCAATGCTGGTGATCCCTGCTTGTTCAAGGACAGCAACATTCGTCATATAGTCAGTCCAGTGTATATTTAGGATTGTGCGTAGACAGCGCTGATGAAAGCGCTCGAGGAGTCGTAGGTGGTGGCGATAGGTGACCCATGTTTCAGATCCATAAAGGAGGATAGACAGTACGATGGCTCTATACACACTGATTTTTGTGCTTTGCCTCAGGTGTTTATTGCTCCAGACTCTTTTGTGAAGTCTTCCAAATGCACTATATGCCTTTGCTAATCTGTGATCGATCTCTTTGTCAATCTTGGCATCTGAGGAGATGATGCTTCCCAGGTAGGTGAACTGCTGAACGGACTTGAGCACTGATTTGCCGACGGCAATGTGGGGATGGTGGTGTTCGTCCTGTGGTGCAGGCTGGTAAAGAACTTCTGTTTTCTTCAGGTTGACTTCTAGCCCAAACAGCTCTGCAGCTGTTGCAAAGCAGGACGTTAGGCGCTGCAGAGCTGCTTCTGTGTGGGCAACAAGGGCAGCATCATCGGCGAAGAGCAGCTCACGGACTAGATAGTTTAGAGTCTTAGTGTGAGCCCTCAGACGGCTTAAGTTAAACAAGCTACCATCAGTACGGTAGCGTATATAGATGCCGTCGTCTTCTTCAAGCTCTGCCATAGCCCTTTGGAGCATCGTGCTAAAGAAGATTGTAAATAAAGTTGGTGCAAGAACACAACCTTGCTTCACTCCATTAGTTATTAGAAAGGGCTCTGAAAGAGCATCGCCATATCTGACTTGACCACGCTGGCCCTCGTGTAGCAAGATAATCATTTTAAGGAATTTGGGGGGACATCCTAGTTTTTCCAGGATCTGCCACAGACCTTTTCTACTTACAGTGTCAAAGGCTTTGGTGAGGTCGACAAATGTTACATAGAGACCCTTGTTCTGCTCCTTACATTTTTCTTGCAGTTGCCTAAGGGCAAATACCATGTCTGTAGTACTCCTATTGGCTCTGAAGCCACATTGGCTTTCAGGGAGAAGTTCTTCTGCAATAGCAGGAACTAATCTGTTCAGGAGTATCCTTGCAAGGATTTTTCCAGCAATAGAGAGCAGTGTTATGCCTCGATAGTTTGAGCAGTCGGATTTTGCTCCTTTTTTCTTGTACAGGGTGATGATGACTGCATCTCGGAGGTCTGATGGCAGTTCCCCTTTTTCCCAGCAATTCACAAGGAATTCGTGGAATTTTTCGTGGAGTGCATGACCTCCGTGTTTCCAAACTTCAGGTGGGATTCCATCAATCCCAGCTGCCTTGCCGTTTTTCATCTGCTGTATGGCCATAAGGGTCTCTTCCAAAGTGGGAGCTATGTCCAATTCATTTCTCATTGGTTTTTGTATCATATGTTGGATAGCTGAGCCTTGGACTACTCGGTTGTTGCTACAGAGACTTTGAAAATGTTCAGCCCAACGATTCAAGATGGAGGCTTTATCAGTAATTAATGTTTGACCATCTGTACTGTATAAGGAGCTTTGGACCTGATAAGTAGGTTCAAACACTGCTTTAAGAGCTTCATAAAATCCTCTATGATCACCCTGATCTGCACAGCGTTGTGTCTTTTCTGCTAAATTGATCCACCACTTGTTCTGCATGTCTCGGAGTTTTTGTTGTAGTTTGCTACATGTGAGGCGGAAAGCTGCTTTTCTTACATGACAGGTTGGCTGGGCGAGGTATGCCTGGTGAGCAGCTCTCTTCCTTGCCAGCAGCTCCCGGATCTCTTGGTTGTTTTCATCAAACCAGTCTTGATTTTTCTTGTGGGAGAACCCGAGGGATTCTTCTGCAGACTGGAGGATACTGTTTTTGATATGTTGCCAAAGCACTGTAGGAGAAGGATCTGTAGGATGGTCTTCAAGTTTCGTTTGTAGGTTTGCCTGGAAGTTGTCTCTCATGGTAGCTTGTTGAAGATTGTTGACTTGGAGCCTCTTCTTTAAGATGCCACCCCTCTTAGGTTTGAACTTAAGATGAAGATTTAGTTTACATCTGACGAGGCGATGATCTGTTTGGCATTCTGCACTGGGCATCACTCGGGTATGACGGACATCACGAATGTCTCTCTGACCGACTAGAACATAGTCAATGAGGTGCCAATGTTTGGATCGGGGATGCATCCAGGTTGTCTTCAAGCTATCTTTCTGCTGAAAGATTGTGTTTGTAATAGTCAGCTGTTGTTCTGCACAGAACTCTAGCAGGAGGCGTCCGTTATCATTGCAATTTCCAACACCATGCTTGCCTAAGACACCTTTCCAGGCTTCGGAGTTCTTTCCTACTCTGGCATTGAAGTCACCAAGGATAATAATTTTATCTTCTACAGGGACTTTTTGTATGAGTTGGCGTAGGTCTGTGTAGAATTTGTCTTTATTATACATACCTTATAACTCATAATACATTGCATCATGTGAATACAAACCCTATACACATACATACCATATTTATATACACAATTATATCAAACTGCTCACCCGCCCTCATCT
Organism: Gambelia wislizenii; assembly: GCA_030847615.1. Lineage (NCBI taxonomy): Eukaryota > Metazoa > Chordata > Lepidosauria > Squamata > Crotaphytidae > Gambelia > Gambelia wislizenii. The sequence goes on along the minus strand of JAUMIR010000002.1, from coordinate 311,998,387 downwards.
CCCAAGTCCACTATATAGTTGACATCGTCGATCTTTTCTGTCACTTGAACTGGGACAGTCCACGCATGTTGAAGTTTGTTCCCTCTCGTTGGTCGCAGAAGTAAAACTTCATCTCCTGGCAGGAAACTTCGCTCTCTGGCCTTCCTATCATACCAAGACTTTTGTTGACATTGGGTTGTCTTTAAATTGTCTCCGGCAATTCGTAAGACTTGATGTAAAGATGACATCAGGATCTAGACATAGGTCACCACATCTTCAGGCTCCCTTTCTCCTGGAGTTTCCCACTCGAGTCGAAGGAGATCCAAAGGTCCTTTCACTCTGCATCCAAACATCAACTCAAATGGACTGAATCCCAAGCTTTCTTGTGGGACCGCTCGGTATGCGAACAACAGGTGTCGTAGTTTGGTGTCCCAATCTCTTCGATTTTCTTTGGTATAGGATTAAATCATGTGGATTAATGTCCCGTTAAAATTTTCTATCAGTCCGTTACTCTGTGGGCGATAAGCGGTCGTGGTCAAATGTTTAACCCCACATACCTCCCATAGTTTCTGCATCACCTTTGAAGTAAACGAACTTCCCAAATCTGAGATAATCTCACTGGGGAATCCTAATCTACAGAAAATGTTTATTAAAGTGTTTGCCACCGTTGTTGTCTCTATATTTCCCAAAGCCACAGCCTCAGGATATCTTGTGGCATAATCTATCACAGTCAGAATGTACTTATTTCCTCTCTGCGTAGCCTGTGGTAATGGACCCACAATGTCTTTGCCTATCCTTTGAAATGGCTGTGAAATTGCTGGTAATGGACAAAGCTTGGCTTTGGTCTTATCTTTGCCAGAGCCCATTTTCTGACAAATGTCACAAGATTTACAATACTGTTTAATATCTTGTCCCATCTTTGGCCAGTAAAAATTTGAAGAGATTCTTTGGGTGGTCTTCTTTATTCCCAAATTCCTCCGAATGAACTAGGATGGGCAATTCTAGAATCTGGCTTCTGTATTTCTGAGGGACCACTAATTGTTTTTGGATTTCTTTCTGCATGTTATATTTACTCTTTAGGACTTCTCTATATAAGTTGTCTTTGATAATTCTAAATCTGTGAGGGTGTTCTTTATATAGCTCTACATCCATTTCATCATTTGCCAATGTGAACAAAGGTTTTAAACTTTCATCACTTCTTTGTTCTTGACCAAATTCAGGGGTGTTTTTGACTTCAGTCTCCTCAGATCTCTCCTTTTCTGAGGCCTTTGTCACTTTAACCTCATCTTTAGTGACCACTTCTTTTTCTTGTTCCTTTTTAGACATTGGATTGATCTGTTCTGAGGACTTTTTCTTTTCTAGTTGTCTTTCGACCATCTTCCCTGTTCAATGCTATAGCATCAAGCAATTTGGCTGCTTCTGCCACAGTCTTAGGCTGTTTGTCTTGTACCAGCCATCTATATTCTTGGGGAATAACATTATAGAAATGTTCTAATCCTATAAGATTCTGTAATTCTTCCTTAGTTGTTATTTTGGCTCCTTCAATCCAACTTTTTAATAAATTATCTAACCTGGCTCCCAATTGACAAAAAGACTCATTTCCCTGTCTCTTAATTGTTCGGAATCGACATCTATGATGTTCAGGTGTAAGGCCAAATCTTTAACTCACCATTTCTTTAAATAAATCGTAATTTTGGGCTTCATCTGTCCTCATTTCTGCATATATTTCTGTGAGACCTCCACTAATCTGTGATCTCAAATAACTCATTCTTTCCTCATTCTTTATTTTCCATTCTGAACAAGTTCTTTCAAAGGTAATGAAGAAAGAGTCAATGTTATCCCCTTTATAATACCTGGGGAACCTCTTCATATCAATCTGAGGTAACCTATTTACCTCAAGGACCACTTGAGATTGAGGGATCCCCTGATCCATACTTCTCATTCTAATTTGATAATCCATTTCTTTTTCTCTTTTTTCCTTTTCAATTCTGGCCAATTCCTTTTCCTTTTCTATTTTGGCCATTTCCTTTTCCTTTTCTATTTTGGACATTTCAAGTTTGATTTCCCAAATCTCTATACTCTCTTGGGGTTCAGAAATGGAGGTGTCAAGACTAGCCACCATTTCTTCCCTGACCTCCTCTTCCTCCACCCTTTCAACTATGGCTGGGGTTGTGACTTTCTTAGGCATGTTAGTAGTATTTCCTTACCAATACCCAAAACTTTTACCTCAGGAAATACCTTTTTACTTTGCCTCCACTAAGTACAATAAATTTATTTGGATTTTAAAATCAAACTAGTGATTCCCTACGTTACCACTGTCATTTACCTCAGGAATCACGTTGAATTAACTGTGCCTCTACCAAGTACACAGATCCTACTTGAATCTCAAAGTCAGACCAGTGATTCCTTACTTTACTCAGACTTTTACCTCAGGAATCACTTTTGTCTGTCTTTATTTCTATCTACTAGTCTCCTACAATTACCCAATACGTTTACCTCAGAGACTAGTTCTTAGATAACTGTGTGGTGTGGTTGGGTTTTAAGTAATCTCTTACAAATTACCCTTTCACTGTTACCTCAGAGATTACTCCCCTAACTCAACGTCCAAACCTTTATCATTGGTTTTCTACACAAACTTTAACCAACTACAGGTATCTGGTATGTTTACTCAGACCCCTATAACTCTAGCACAGTTCTGGCGACCGGACCTTTCGGATCCCGTCTCTGCCCACCAAAAATATGTGGTGCCAGGCACCTTCCTAGTGGCACGGGGGCCTTTCCTATCCCACCGCTGCCACCAAAAATATGTGGTGACCCATACACGGTCAACCCACCACATTAACACTCCGACTTTAGGATTGCAGTCCTGTGGGGTCTTTTGCATCCCACTATTGCCACCAAAAGAATGTGTGAAGCACCATCCACTTTCTATTGGGACAGCCCTTTGTGTCTCTGATATCAGGTAGTGTGGTTTAAATTAAACGGAGGCCAAGCAGCTTTAAACTCTAACGAAAGTTTATTGAAAAATATAAAACAAATAAACTGTAGTTGAGTATTAAAGTTGTTAATCTTCTTAAGGCTTAGTTACATCAGATTCCTTTTAAAATAATAACATCAATCTAGACACACCAGCACACTAACTCAGGCACAAAGTCCTAAAACCCCTTTATATACTTGACTTGCTCTGAGCCTCTCCCTATTAGACTCTCCAAGTCTATTCAGTCCCTCTCTGGAGACCCTTCTGTGGTCATCAGACTGAAAACTTCCCTCAGGAACTCTAAGAGCACACCCTCCCTTCGGTGTAACTCTTTCTTTCCAGTCAAACCTCAAAACAACTAACCCCCTCTCACTCTCTGCCAGGCCCCTTTTATAGCCGTGCCCAGCTGCCTTCCTATTGGCTGGGCACCTGCTGCTCTGAGATTGGCTAAAAGAGCAGCCTTTCATCACAATACTGCAGGGAAAGATGTAACTCCAAGTATGTCAGGACCAGAGCCCCCATAGTTTGCTTACAGAAGGGCAGGGGAGCCAGGGTGACCACACTACCTATAGTTCTTGCCTCCAAATACAGATGCAGCAAAGATATGCACTAAAGCTGAATGTGTAGGTCTAAGTGATCTCAGTCCCCCACTCTTTTTTTAAATCACTCTGCTCCTAGAAGCTCCAGCTCCTGATGACCTTATCTGTGCTCTTGGGTACTCCAAATGTCAGGCTTCTAATTCTCAACAAATCTTGCACAATTGTCAGCTGAACTCCCCTACCCAGGCTCAATGATCAGGAGCAAAACAGATCCAAGACGTGTTATTTATAACCCCTCCATGAAAAGCCACATGATCTCTGATGCAACTATTGGCCCCTATGATATCAACCATAACATTCCTCATTTTTGAGCAGAAAAGTCTGTGGAAGCAGAATCATGAATAATAATAAAGTCCTCAAGTAAAACAATTCTTAATGATGCTATTCAGATTACATCTTTCACCACGTTGAGAGCTTGTGATGTTTTGACAAATTGAAAAACTAATGCATAGCAATCAATAAAACAACCTCATTTCTTTAAAGTTCTAGACAGACTTCAACTCCATGTAAAAACTATGCATGGTCCCAACCCATGTGGCCCAACCCATAACATGCCAGTGGCCCTTATTCCATCGATATCCTTAAAGTACAGAAAACATAAGCTACTCATTTCCGTTGAAGGCATGTAACCAGCAGCCCCAACTGCATGGACAGCCCTCATCCATTCATCTTTGCCAGAGCTACAGTACTGTAGATTATTCATGTGTAGTTTCTAGGTATAAGTAGATACGAAGGACAGTGATCCTTTACTGCTAGAAATATCCTGTGGACCTCAGCTGACATAGGATAATGATCAGAAGTTGTAGAAGCTGTAATCCACAGTCCAAACTTTCTGGAAGGCACTCCCTGGAGGGTTTAAAAAGATAATTTTGGCAATAGGACAGAAATAGGGAGACCTTTCTTATATTGACAAGTTAAAGGGTAAAACAACCCCTAAAACACCAATATTTTAAGAGTGTTCTAGAGGAAATACAAATCTTTGTACATACACACACAAACACATATATATCATTCATAAAATCATGGTTATCTGCTGGATGACTTGTTGAAGCAGCAATACAGTCTAGGCACATACAGTTCCTTTAATATTTTAGAATCTTTTTTTAAAAAAATTCTATCCCATTCCATTCCAAGTTAAAGCAATAGTAGAACTATTTCTATGAATTCAATTTGGACATTTATGACATTTTTATGCTTCATAATACACTAATACAAAATAGCCATAAAACAAAATGTTTCACTACTAATGAGAGACAATATCTAGGTATAGATCTATATATTAGAGCATCTGATGAAATGAAATATTTGGATATTATGGCCAGAAATTTCAGCTTCTCTCTTATTCAGGTGCTCTGAATAGATGAAAACTGTACCCAAGGTGGCAGTTAAAGAATACAGATGATGGATTATTCCAAAATGGATGGATGATGTTAGGTGTTATTTCCTATTTGGATCCCACCAGATGCAAGGGTGTAAAGTCCATAAATCCAGTAGTTCTCCCTCCTGTGTCAGTTTGAACGTAAGCTAATCAAGAAACAAAAGTGAGAGTGCAGTGAGGAAGGCCTGATTTGTGGAGGTCTCTGTTTCAAGCAGTGGCTATTTTGTTCAGGCAACTGGTCAATTAAATATTCTTCACCTTTACCAAGACCTACAGTTCATATTTCATTCAAGCATGAGAATGTAATGAATATTTGAAATCCACACCACCACCATCAAATAGACAAAATTGACAATCCTTTGGTTGTCATTCCAGGCAAGGATTCATGTGCTAATGTTACTACATCTGCAGGGTCAAACAAGGCTGTGTAAGTAGGACATATGTTTAATTCTATGTCTCTCTAAAACAGGGGTTGGCCCCTGAGAGAGGACAGGAGGAACACACACCCCAACTGTGGACCACACCGACATGGTCAAAGTGATGACACATCACTTCTGGCTCAGAATTGACCAACTGACTTTTTTTGCTTCCTCCCCCCCAGGGTTGGAGAGCAGTGGGGGGAAACATTGCATTTTGCAGTGACTTTAGCTCATATGAGCTGTTTTAAGGGGTGAACATTGGAGTCTGGGTTCTTCCAGGGGCCACACTTTAGGGCCCTAAGCACTACATGTGGCTCATGGGCCACATTTGCCCACCCCAGCTCTAAAAAGAAGGGCGGGTAGGTTCTGTACACCATTTACATTTTAAAAGGCAAAGAACTAGTACTGAGCAGTTTACAGCCATACCTTTACTTCCATCTCCAGTCACAAGGCTTCCTTTGCTTTGACAGCATTTACAACCCATCAGACCTAACACAGCTTTCCCAATAGGACTAATTAAAGTATATGCGTCTGGACAATCCAGGAGCTTCAAACCACCAGACAGCAAATGGTATGTTTTATGGTAACAAACTCCAAACAGGGGTAGAGCAGCACAATTATTTGAAGAAAATGGACAGCTATCATCTCTTTTCCAGTCAGACATACATACACACTGCTTAAACTAATCAATGCTCTGACTGCAAAGAGAATAAATACTGCATGAAGAATCAGAATTCTTAAGCAGGCATGCAAGTTTGTCTCTCTTCTGCAATGGACTAAGACATGCTCTTGTTGTATATTTGTACATGTTTTGCCTTTTAAATCATATGGAGGAGGGGACAAGAGCATATAAACAGGCCTGTGGCAGCTACTTCCCATGTTTCCATTATATATTTTAAGTGTGAATGTGACAATTAGGTGTTTGCAAATGTGTGTAAGAAGAGTGTGCTAATTAGACAACTGCACCTGGTTCAACCTCCTCAGAGGGTATACACTTGGTGAAAAAGGTTTCCAATCACATGATGTTTTAACACATAACACCAACAAATTGCACAGATCAATCAAACAACATATTCAGCTTTACCTGTCACTTTCTCAGCTCACTTTGAAAAATTCTTATAAACAGTTTCCTTTCTATATAATCAGTACTTTTTAAGAGGTATGTAAATCTTCATGAATTTTGTTCTCATGAGAATGAATAGTTCTACCATTTTGATCATCAAAAACTGCAGTTTTTAGATTGTTCATGGTTCAAAACATTACCTGTTAAAAAAAATCACATGGCTGTGTAAAAACAAGTTTCTTGCATAGAAAGCAGTACTTTTTGTGCAGATAATGCTGTTTTCTGTGGAAGACATAATGTGCCTTTGTCATGCTGAATTAAGTCCTGAACTACAAAGATTCTTTTCTATCTAGGGCATTGTGCAGACAATGAAAAGACTCCTCATAGAATGGGAGGAGAATAACTTTTGTCGCAACAAGATCCTGTGGTGATTTGCCATTTTTGGAAGGAGGGTGGTGAAAAACTCCATTACTATGCAGAAAAAACCTTTGTGGCTTTTCCCAATTTTTAAAAAATAATTCAAGGAAATGCACATTAGTGCTTGTTAGGACTGATTTGCTTTGCTGTGCATTCTCAGAGAGGGCGAAATTGGAGATCGGATTGGTCAGATGTGTGCAGGGGTATGTGGCTTGCCAGCAAGGCAATGCCTGGAAGTGACCTGTTGGATTTTCGCATTAGCAATTGTGTGCTTTTGTGCTCTGCCAAGGAGCCCAAATAATTTTTTAAGCACAAGGTTGCACTTGCACACCTTTGCTTTAAAATTAAAGAAAATACTGTGCAGCAGAGGCAATAACACACTAATTTACAGCCACCATCTTGATTCATGGGAGTGTGAACTTCAAATGCTGATAGCTTCTCAGCCTACCGTTTTTTACTGAAAGACTGTGGAGACAAAAGAATGCTGCTATGAATTCGCAATATGGCTCAGGGATGAGCATTATATCCTTTTGTCTAGACTAGCCCCTGGATCCTCCTTATCAGAGTTTCCTGACATGCAAGAAACCCATTATTCCAACCACTTATCATCATTTGTCAATATCCTTTCCATCCCTGATGTGTACATTCACTTTGGTTATTCCAAACAAGTAAATATCTATATTTTACTAAATCCCCACCAATGCAAAGTGTTATGATATACAAATGGTAGTGTAGACACTAAGGACTTTTTCAGATGCCCCTTACCATGCAAGAAGCCTCCGTAACAGCAACAAAGCTGCTGCGCAACAGGGGGTCTGTTTTGGATGGCACCATCCCTCTCTCAGCATCGTCTGTGACTGTTCCGGTTAGGATTGAGGGCAGCCGCGCAATTTTTTACTCACGGAAGTTGTCTGTGAATAAAAAATGGTGCGGCCGCCCTCAATCCTAATTGGAACAGTCACAGACAATGCCGAGAGAGGGATGGTGTCATCCGAAATGGACCCCCTGCTGCGCAGCAGCTTTGTTGCTGTTACAGAGGCTTCTTGCACGGTAAGGGGCATCTGAAAAAGTCCTAAGCAAAACATGAGCATATAAAAAGGATTGTTAGATAAATTCCAAAAATAATTTGTGTTTGTTTTCAAAAAGCGCCCCCCCCAAAAAGTTTTCTTTATATAACATTTATACCTGTTTTGTACAAACATAAAGCTCATCTACTCATGCAACTGGGGTCCCAATTCTCCTTTATCTGTACAACTCATTGCAACCCCCTGCCCCCAATCCCAAAGCTATTTATCAACATTAGGGAACATCACTAGATGTAATACAGGGAGAAGACAGAGAAAATCAGAAAGACCTTGCTGCAGAAGATAATTAAATTTTAGCCATCCAGATATTTTGACCTAAAACTCCCATAAACTTGACCTAATACAGCCAATGGCAAGGGGCTAATATTGTTTGTGATCATTCTTGTTATTACTGTAAAATCATTACATATAAATTTAATGCCCTTAGAGTTTTCACTCTGGTACTTCATTATTAGTCTTATCTTCTTGCCCACAAAGTACTACTTATAAATGAAGTATGGGTGTAAGAAATCAATGTTTGAGAGTAGGACAAAGCTCTCAAAAACACTGTGCATTTCTGCCCATGTAAGATAAATAGAATCTCCTTGTTAACAAGTTATTAAATGCCTGATGTTATGTTCTTTTATATGTTCCTATACAAGGCATTTGATTACTGTACTTCTACAGTGTTGTCTTAACAGGTACAAGTTGCCCTACCAAGTGTAGTGGAGGGTAGATATATAAGAAACAGAGACCTAATCCAGTAGTATCCAACAGTCCAGCTATCAATGTAATAAAGACCACTTACTGGCCTTAATAACATGCTAAGATATACTTCAAAACTGTACATAGCAGGAATATGATAAAAGGAAAAATGTGTATTTATTACATGTATAAACTATTTTACATTTAAGGGGGGAAATCCCCAAGCATCTTACAATTAGAACATCAAAATACCAAGAAAACAATAATGGCCAAAAATATCTTAAGTATCAAAACTTAATACTTTATTTATTTTAAAAAATCATAAATATAGCTGCAGTTTGGTAATTTATTCTGGGAAGACTTGTTTGAATAAAATGTCTTAGACAGACACTAGAAGCAAACCAACATTTGTGCAAGCCTAACTTTAGCACACAGGAATTCCACCTCTCTCTCTCTGGCTTTTCTTCGCAAACGAAGATTCAGGAAGGACTCATCCCGCGCTTTCTGCAAGCGCGCTGATGACTAAAAAGGCCAATCCGAGATAAACAAGTCCGGTTGCAAAAAGCACAGCAGAAGGTCTCCTTGGGTGATGTTTTTGGGTTGTGATTCTTTCTGCGTTGTCGTTTCTCTTCAAGACTTGTTCGTCGTGAGTTCTCAAATAAGGCTGCAGCATTGTGGATAGTGCGTCTCCATGCCTCCCGATGTGAGGCCAGGGCGGACCACTGATGGTGATCAATTTGGCCATGCCTGAGATGTTGTTTCAGGGAGTCTTTGTATCGCTTTTTTGGAGCGCCCCTCTTACGCTGACCCGTGGCGAGTTCACCGTAGAGTAGTATTTTGGGGAGACGATGGTCCTCCATCCTAGAAACGTGCCCTGCCCAACGCAGCTGTGTTCTCAATATCATGGCCTCAATGCTGGTGATCCCTGCTTGCTCAAGGACAGCAACATTCGTCACATAGTCAGTCCAGTGTATATTTAGGATTGTGCGTAGACAGCGCTGATGAAAGCGCTCGAGGAGTCGTAGGTGGTGGCGATAGGTGACCCATGTTTCAGATCCATAAAGGAGGATAGACAGGAATTCCACCTAGGAGGATGTAATATACCACCACAACTGATCTCCAAAGGGAATTCAGACCCAGGTGGAACCAGCAGGGGCACCTCTTCTGATGAACCCACCAACTGGTCAAGTTCATGAAGGAGAAGGTGTACTCTCACATAACCTGGTCCTAGGATGTTAAGGACTTTCTAAAGAAAGGCCAGAACATTTCCTGGCCACCAAACAGACAGTGTAAGTTGTCACATGCTAATAATAAGCAGTCTCAACAACTGCCAAGCTGCCACATTCTGCAATAGCTACAGCTTCTAGAGCATGCAGGCAACCCCACATGCAGCACATTGCCACAATCCATTCTTGAGCATATCATCATCTGCATACATATGATCAGGCTACCTCAGTCCAGGAACAGCTATATACCATGTAGCTGGTAAAAGATACTGCAAGTTCCGTAGTCATTTGGGCATCTAACAACAGAGACATATCTCAGAGGTAGATTACCTCAAGATCATGAATCCGCCACTTTAGAACAAGTTTAATCCTATTCAGAACAGGTGTTATACAACCAGGACCCAGGAACAACTCTCACTTAGGGTAAATATATAGTTCTTGCAAGAACTCAGCTACAGTTTGAGGGCCCTCCTCCAGTTCATCATTGAGTCCAGACACCAATGAATTATATCCAGAGCTTGAATTTAACTCACCAATTAGTTTATTAAGTTATTAATTGGCTAGACCTTTCTAGCCATTTCTCCTAATTCACAATATCCTCCAATTAATATGGAAGTTAAACGTTCCAAATATGCTTTAATGAACTGGGTTGTTAGAATTAATTAGAATTTGTTATGGTGGGTGTCTGTCCCTTTGTCACACTCAGAAAAACAGGAAAGTCTGCTACTTCAGGAGAAGTATTAGGATTGGAGGAAGTTCATCATGTGTTTTTGTAGTTAAACAAGTTAATCCCCTTGATTTCTTTGGAAAGATGACAAGCAGAGATGAAGGGTTTTTTTTAACACTTTAAGGGTCACAAATGGAGTCTGATAGTAGACTGAACTAAGCAGTTTATTTAACAATGCAGCAGTGGGTGGACTCTGGCTTGGAAACCCACTTTTATATTTCTTAGCCTAAAGTGGCACAACAAAAAAACTCAAAATAGTTAGCTAATTAAGGATTTTATCACATGAAAAAGCAAACCATATTGGAACTGGATAATTACATCTTTGACTGGGGCTTATCACATGACAACATCTCCTTCCTGTTGCTGATTTGCATTGGAATTGGTGGTGGACCACAGCTTTTCATTATCAGGGAAATCCCGTCAATTGCTGCCAATACTGTTGCTATTCCACCTCTCCACTCATGTGATAGGTCCCTTTTGCTGCAGATCTGATACCAGCAGGCATGTGAGTAGCCATGATTCTCCTTCCCTCTCTCCACCTCCCTCCCCTTTTAACATCATTATAACATGACGTTATAATCTCTTAGTGGTTTCAAGTTAAGTTAAACATAGACAAAAGATTCTGAGGCATGTTCCAAAACATCTTGACATGTTCTGCTGATATGATACCAACTAGAACACTTCACAAGTGTGGTATATATAGTTGAGAAATACTGCTTGCTCCTTCTTCACAAGTTTGTATGGCTGTCATAGTCTTTTGTTGGTTGACTGTTGCCACTGTATATTTTTCTGTGACTTCATATAAAGTTTGTTTAATTGCTTGTTCGGTGTGGAAACCTGGACTTCCAATCCTGGGTCCACCCAGCCCTCAACTAAAATGCTGAGTTAACTCTGCTACCAGACTCCATTCATGAAACATAAAGGGTTAAAAAAGATTGGTGGAGGATGGAGAAAAACAGGGAACTTCTTTGAACCCAGGCCAGAGCAGAATGGAAAGGGAATAAAACTGAGACAGAATGGGATGGGAGTGGGATGTGGCGGGAAATTATTTGTTTGCTTAGGAAGAGACCAAGGCTCTCAAACAATCAGGAACCTTTCACAACATCAGACCTTTTAGGCCTGACAGGCAGCTGTCCTCCACCAATGGACCTGTATACAAGGAAGGTGTTGGGGGGGGGGATTGGGGGGTGCAGTTTAACTCTCTTTACTCGTCTCTCCTCCTCTATTGATTCCATTTCTATTTTATATTATGATGCAATAAACAATCTTGATTAATATTATTCATGGTGAGTTGCAATGAATCCCTTTGTAATCTTGCTTGCACAGTCCTATGCACTTGGATTATTAAGTAAAAAGTTTTTCTGTCTCTTCCCCCCCCCCCCCATTTCTTTCTCTCTTGGCTTCAGCCCTGCTCCCCCCTTCACATACTGTTTTTCACCCACTCACACATCCTCCTTCTCCTCCTGCCCTCCTGCATTTTTATTAAATAATTAAGGTAAGGTGGCTGCAGAATAGACTGGACGTTTTAGATACCTGGTCATTAAAAGGAAGGAAGGAAGGAAGCAGGGAAGGAAGGAAGAATAACAACCTTCATTCCACTCTCTGTAAATTGTATCGTCTGGCCACATACTAACATCTTAAGCAACAAGCTGAATAACAATAACTCAACTAATTAAGGCTGTTGTTTTTATGGTGCTATACATGAGAGCCACTGTGGTGTAGTGGTTTTAGCATTGGTCTACAACTATGGAGACCAGAGTTCAAATTGCCACTCAGCCATGGAAACCCACTGGGTGACCTTGGGCAAGTCACATTCTCTCAACATCAGAGGAAGGCAAAAGCAAACCTTTTCTGAACAAATCTTGCCAAGAGAACCCTGTGATAAGTTCACCTTAGGCTCACCATAGTTTGGAAACAACTTGAAGGTACACAACAACACAACCAATTAAAGTGTTCCAATTATTAGCATACAACAATGAATTGTTTGTTCAGTTTCTAATGGTTAACTTTATTGAATTAATGTCCAGATCTAATTTCTAAGCTCTGGGTTTACTAGAGTCAGATGTCACAGAGAAATTGTGCTTCCTCTCATCAGCATACTAATGACATTTTGTTCCAAATCCTCTACTGAATCCCGAAATAAAAGGTCTACACCCTTAGTAGGAACAGCAGCCAATTTTGCTCCCCTACAACCTGCCGCACGCTATATCACCTTCTATTTTTCCTTTCACATGAAAATAACTGGAAATTCACTTATTTTATAAAATACACCAAGTAACTACAGGGAGAAAGAGAAAGAGGAGAGATTAAAACAGGGCCTTCTAAAGGAGATTCTCCACTCCTGGAATCTGCTAAAAACATGAAGTCTTTTTCAACCAAAACTAACAAAGAAATATCATTGGAGGGGCTATCGAGGAGCTGAAGAACAGATGCAGGCCACACGTGATCCACAGTTGCCCATTCCTGCCTTAAATTTATGATTGAAGAAAGAGGCAGAAAGTTTCTCATTTCTAAAGCTTGAGGTGCTAAGCCACTGGAACCTTTATTCACTTGTAAAGTTGTTAACACCATACAATGCCATGAACATTTCCCAACAGTGGACAATACAGTGCCAGGAAAGTAGCTTTCGAGGTCAGTCTAGGGAGTTTGATACTGCTGCCTCATTCCTTTGCCTCCCTGGGACTCAGGCCATAGACAGGAAGACTACTATGAATTGGAAAATAAAAAGCCTGCACAGAAACAATGATTGTAAAATGCTTACTATTGTTGTGCTTTTTCAATTTAGTATCCTTTGGAGCATTTCAATATAAAGATGGGGAAAGCATCACATTTTTCTAATGCCTGCATTTTTCTAGTATAAGCCCACTAGAGTTCAGCACTGCCTGCTTAGCTCAGCAATGCAATGTGGGAGAGGGGATGAAAACAGAAGCTCTTCACAGAATATGCTATAACCAATGGCCTAAAATAATGTACTGAATGGGCAGTGTTCCATTTCCTCTCAAAATATACCTTCTAGGAGAGCTTAAACAGCACTAACATGATATGTGGATTGCTTGTTTTTGTTACTATAAAATATTGTAAGGGACTTGGCATCAGAGTTAAACTGGCCACTTCCCATGTTCAGTGCAGACCATGTACTGACAACTTCCATGCTCAGAAATGTTGGATCAGGATCATTTTAATCATCTAGCATTAACTCATACATTAGTGCCAACAGGAAACCTGGAAACCTGATGGTTAAAATAGGAAATGACGTTGCCTTCCAGTGCTCTTTGGCCATACAGAAGAACTAATCATGAATTTTGGTGTCAGGATGTTATGAAGCATGAGATGTAAAGACACTGTCTTTGATGGGAGATGATTTGGAAGAAGTTTGGTTTGTAAAAGGGACTATTTAACACACAGGAGTGTGGAACTGTTGACTCTCCATGCACTTTGGACTTCAACTTCTGGTAGCCTCATTGATTGTGAACAAAAGGGACTGTAGACACAGAAGTCCAGAATATTTGGAAGGCCAAAGATCATTCAACCCATCTCTGATCAGTCACCCAGTGGAAAGGCAAGAAGGTGAAATCTATGATAACGATTATAGTTTGAGAACACGACAGACAGATAACTGCACTAATGGATTTCACTAAATATAATGTGATGCGGACAACTTTTGTGTTACAGTGGCACTAGACACGCTAATGAAATTTATCAAAGTGTAGAACATAGTTAATTTTAGATAGAATCTGTTGTTAACTGCTGTCAAGTTGACTTTGACTTATGGCAATCCTATGAATGAGAAACCTCAAATCACTCTGTTATCAACAGCCTTGCTCAGGTCTTGCAAACTCAGGGCTGTGGCTTTATTGATCGAGTCTATCCAGCTGTAATTTAGTCTTCCATTTTTCCTACTACCTTCTACCTTGCCAAGCATCATTGTCTTTCCTTTGTCTTTTCATGTTATGTCCAAAGTAGAACAGTCAAATTCAAATTTATTATGGATTAGCCAGCCAAGCGTTTGTATGGAACCATAAAAACAAACCAATCTCAAATTCAAATATAATCAAGATTAAAAATAGTTGCATTGGTAATAAAAACATACAAAAGAGGTCTGAAATTATATCTTGTCACCAGACAGGATAGACGTTTCTCTCTTTATCAGGGCTAATTTGGTCATTTGATAGGAAACGTGCTAGTCTGATCCTGCTAATAAAAATGACAGGTTTTTTTGAGAGGATGGTATCTCTCATATGAAGAATAAGAGGGTCAAGGTATTGAATTCTTAAATCTAAATAAAAAGAGCTTTCCTGGAAAAAAAATGACATAAATCTTCCATCTTTCTACAGCCATATGACTCTACTGTCTATCTGTATTGGGTATGCCATCATATTGCCCTTTGACTTCTATTAGATGTGAAGTATGCAGTCAGCACCTAGTTAAAAGGGTCTTAAGGTCATATGGGCAAGCAGAGGCTAAATAAGGGAGACATTTTCCAGGATAAATAGTAAAATTCTTATATAACATAACAGAGCATCAGTTAAAAACTAGTGTAGCACTTTCCTGGAGGTCATCAAAATGCCTTACAACTTCCAGTTGGGCTCCATTAGAACCTTTTGCAACTAAATAGCTCACTGAGAATCCCAAATTAAATACAAGATGACCAGTTTTTGTAGCCCATGATTCTGGGCCCATTTCTTCATATGCCATTAAAACTAGATGGAAAAACTAGCTGGAAAAGGATGTTGATCATTGAATGGCTACTTTCTGGGCCAAGGTTTTAACTGAGAAGCATGTAGTCTCCCTACATATGACTACCTTCAGGGAAGATCTGAAAACTCCCAGAGCTCTTGTTAGAAATTTATGTTATACCAAGTCCAAGACTATCATACCTTAGTAGACCCTACAGGGTAACTGGAGCTTTCATAGAGCTCAAGCAGGGGCACCACAAACCTACCACCAGAAACCACTGGATACCAAAAAACAGCATTAGCTGTTATATTGGCTGATGCTACAGTGGCTTTCAAGTGTGTGGACCAGCATTCAGTATCCTTAAATATTACCACCAGATATTTATAGCAGGTAACTTGCTCCAGCTGTTGATTATTAAGCTGCCATGAATATTTCTGCCTTCTCCTTCCAAGCATCATGATTTTGGTTTCTGAATAGTTAACATCTACATTTTTTTTCTTCACAGTATTCTCCCAGAGGTCTCAGAAGCCTACACAAGCCCACCTATGTATAAGAAAGAAGGGTGGCATAATCAGCATATAAGATATAAATATCTTTCTCTTTCAGATGGGAGGGTGAAACTTTGCACCCAATAGAGAAGAAATTGTATCAGTAATGTATAAATTAAATAAAAGTGGGGCTAACAGTCACCCTTGGCAAACATTCTTATTAATAGGAAGAGAGACTGCCTTTAGCTGTTATTCAAATACATCTCTCTGGCTTAACTTCAACAAAAACTCCGAGACATACAGAACAAGTGGTAGATCAATATAGCAGAAAAGATACAATGCTGTGCAGATCTGGGTGATTCTAGAGGATTTTATGAAGCTCTTAAGGCAGTGTCTGGACCTACTTATCAGGTCCAAAGCTCCTTATACAGTACAGATGGTCAAACATTAATTACTGATAAAGCCTTCATCCTGAGTCGATGGGCTGAACACTTTCAAAGTCTCTTTAGTGCCAACCGAGTAGTCCAAGGCTCAGCTATCCAACATATGATACAAAAACCGGTGAAAAATGAATTGGACATAGCTCCCACTTTGGAAAAGACCCTTAAGGCCATACAGCAGATGAAAAACGGCAAGGCAACTGGGATTGATGGAATCCCACCTGAAGTTTGGAAACACGGAGGTCCTGTACTCCATGATAAATTCCACGAACTCCTTGTGAATTGCTGGGAAAAGGGGGAACTGCCATCAGATCTCCGAGATGCAGTCATCATCACCCTGTACAAGAAAAAAGGAGCAAAATCCAATTGCTCAAACTATCAAGGCATAACACTGCTCTCTATTGCTGGAAAAATCCTTGCAAGGATACTCCTGAACAGATTAGTTCCTGCAGAATAACTTCTTCCTGAAAGCCAATGTGGCTTCAGAGCCAATAGGAGTACTACAGATATGGTATTTGCCCTTAGACAACTGCAAGAGAAATGTAGAGAGCAGAACAAGGGTCTCTATGTAACATTTGTTGACCTCACCAAAGCCTTCGACACCTTGAGTAGAAAAGGTCTGTGGCAGATCCTGGAAAGACTAGGATGTCCCCCCAAATTCCTTAAAATTCTAATACATAGACTGGGATTATTATATACAGTTCTTGAGTTCTCTTTATTAACCTGTGGTCAATACTCAAAAGGGCCAGCTTATACCACAAACATGGCAATGCTAGAGTCAAAAGCTGCCCTGAAATCTACAAAGGCCACAAAAAGAGAGGGGAAAGCTGGTAAAGTATACTTTTTCAATCAATGTTTTTTTAAAAAACAACAATGGTCAACTGTTGATTTCCATGACAGAAACCAGCCTCCTCCTCAGCCAGAAGATTTTCTGAGGACACCCAAGTTTCAGGTTTGTCCAAAAGATATTTTGCATATAGCTTACTAATCACATCCAAAAGGCTAATTGGCTGATAGTTCATAGGATCAAATCTAGAGCCTTTCTTGTATATATTGCCATTGACCAATCATTGGGGAAATTTCCAATTCTGTCAATAAGCATAAACAAGGTGGCCAATGCTAATATCCACCAATCAGCTTGCTCTATTAAAATGTCAGATAGGATCTAATACATACCAGGTGTTTTCCCCGTTTTAAGTCTTTTTAATAATGACACAATCTCATCACAGGAAACTGGAGGCCAATTTGGTAATATCAAATCTTTTTCTGATATTGATAAAGAGCCCACTGCTTCATCGTAAAAGATCGAGCAGAAATGCATCTCCCATTCATGTGTAGAAAATGCATTCTCCATATAAGGATCCTCTGAGTATTGTATAAAAGAAACAATACTAATTTAGATCAATCATTACATACCAAAGACTGTTCCAGCTGAGATGACTATGTTAAAATAGGCATATTTCTTCATTTGAAACAACTTTTTAAAAAATTTCTGCAATTCTTAAAAAAAAAAAAAAAAATCTAGGAAGCACAGCAACATTTAGGTTCTTGATGATTTTATGCTCCCTTTGTAGATCCTTTTTTATTTGTCTACCTTCATCATTAAACCAGGAATTAAAATTTCTATATTTGCACAATTTCTTATTCTTTCATGCTTTGCAAAAAAAAAAAAAAAGTTTGGAGTGCAGAAATTATCTGAGAATAGCAGTCAATTGCCTCTTCAGCAGCACTTGACTAAAATAATGTGTCTTTCAGTCTTAAAAGTTGTTCAGGTTTCAGCAAAGAATTAAAGGCTGCCAAATTCACATTTACCCATTTTATACAATGTTTGGAGACTGACTTGAGTCCTAACCAAAAGCACAATATCTTTATTAATCTTAACCTTCCCTGGACAGGCAACTTGTAGTATTGACTGATGGCCAAAGTTCGATAAGACTCCACTTTGAAAACTAAAATCAGCTCCAGCAGTGTTTGTGTAACTGCCATAAATTTCACCATACTAGCTCCCAAATGATTAAAAGGGGCATATCCTCCCTACTGGTCCTTTGAAAAAGTACCATTTAGGAGAACCAGGCCAGCCTGAAAAATTGTATGGATAAGTATTTCCCCTGAAAGTTAATTCCATGCTCCTTCGATCATAGAATCACAGAATTGGAATAGACCACAAGGGCCATCTGGTCCAAACCGATTCTGCCATGCAGGAACACACAATCAAAGCACACCTGATAGATGGCCATCCAGCCTATGTTTAAAAACCTCCAAAGAAGGTTTCTCCAAAGAGACTCCACCACACTCTGAGGCAGTGCATTCCACTGCCGAACAGCTCGTACCATAAGGAAGTGGAATCTCTTTTCCATTGCTCCGAGACCTAGTCTCTGGAACAGTTGAAAACAAGCTTGCTCTGTCTTTAATATGGTATCCTTTCAAATATTTACACATAACTCTTAAACTTCTCTTCTCCAGTCTAAACATGCCCAGCTCCCTAAGCCGCTCCTCATAGGGCATGGTTTCCAGACCTTTAACCATTTTGGTTGCCCTCCTCTGGACATGTTGCAGATTGTCAATGTCCTTCTGGAATTGTGTGCCCAGAACTGGACACAGTATTCCAGATGAGGTCTGACCAGAGCAGAATAGAGTGCCACTATCACTTCCCTCAATCTAGACATCCCTATTGATGCAGCCTAGAATCACATTAGCTTTTCTGGCTGCTGCATCACACCACTGACTCATGTTCAGGCATTAAAATCATTCATTAGAATAAAATGGGCTTCGGGATATTTAATCTCATATTCAACCTGAGAAAAAACCCCATAGCCCAAGGTCCTAAAGTTATCTATCAAATGGGTTTCAATGTCCATGGTATCCACAGAACTCTCCTCCAGCACTACATTTCAAATGAACTGATTCCATTCCTATCAGCTTCCTTCACTGTCCAGCTTTAACAACCATACATAGAAATTGGAAATACAATGGCATGGGCAATCCTGACTTTGATATTCAATAATATACCATACCATATTTAATGAATGTTAGTGCTACACAGAAGGAGGCACCAATAAACCACTTTTGTATATCTTCAATATCTTTTACCATGAAAATCATATGATGAGGCAATCCAAAATGAAACAAGAACGGATCTACCGTACTTTTTTTTTCTCAGGCTACCTGATGTGGGGGACCAGCGCTTTCTTCTTCCCATATGAGCCACAGATCCATTATACCCCTGAGCCACAACTGTTTCTCTCTTTCTCTGAAACTCTCCATGGACCAGTAGCTGAGGTCTGGACTGGGACCAGTCCAGGAACCAACACTTTGAGTAGCCCTGGCATCTATGTGGGCCCTTGGTATCCACTGGCGTTTGGTTCCAGGACCTCCCCCCCCCCGCCCCATGGATCCCAAAATCTGTGGATGCTCAAGTCCCATTACATACAATGGCATAGTAAAATGGTGTCCCTTATATAAAGTGGCAAAACCAAGGTTTGCTTTTTAGAATATATATATATATATATATGAATGAGAGAAATATCTTCAAGCCATGGATGGTTGAATCCATGGATGTAGAATCCATGGATATGGAGGGCTGACTATATAGATGAAGGAAATTATCACAGAAGGCTTACTAGCAGGACTACAGCAGAGTAATAGCACCTATAGATGTTCTTTATCACACAACATTGTTTCTGTCCTGTTTCCAGTATGCATCCAAATTGTTGCTAGAGTGCACCTTTTCATTGACAGGGGAAACCTGTCGATTGGCTCTCAAGAGTGCTGTACTGTATTTTCATTACTGCCTCTGTACAATAGGTCCTCCCACAGCAGTTTTGATACCAGCAGTCATATAGGGTTTCTCTTCTTCTCTCCCTCCTTCCCTGTCCCCAAGCCCTGCCTCCCCGCTTCTCCAGTGTGTGTGTGTGTGTGTGCAGTGTGTCTAGAGAGAGAAGACAGTGATCTCCCTGCATTTGAGTAGATGTGCTGTGAGAGTGAAAGAGAGAGGGCTTTACCTTTTTTTAAACTAACTCTTTCCTTCCCTCCCCTTCCTGTAGATTTTAGTGTATTCCCTGGTATTTGGGGGGTGGGGTAGGATTATTTGTTTTGATGATGGCAAAACACTTAAAAAAAAACAGGGTATGGAGTAAAAACTATGGAAAGGAATAAAGGAGAAGGAAAAAAGGGTTAATAAAAAAAGGTAAAACCTCTTGTCCACCTGCTCAGCTGCAGGGAGATCTCTCTCTCTTTCTCAGTTTGAAGGCAGTAAAAGCAACTGTGGCAAAAAAAATAAAAAAAAAATAAAAAAAATAAACAGCATGCATGAATTAGGTACAGCAAACACAGAAAAGAAGCAGGGCAGTGTGGAGTCAGATGACAGGAATGAACAGTGCCACAGTGCCGTTGAAGAGGAAGTGTGATAGTAATTGTTTCAGCACCTGTATGTTTCCATTTGTTTACATAATTGGACTGCTCTGAGACAACAGTCTCATGTGATAAAGTCCCAAATGGTCTGTGTGGACTGAGAAATCTTTAAACAATTTCCTCTGTGTGCAAAATTCAGTTTTTACTCACTAATCAAAATGTGTCCACTATTGTCCATGCACAGAAAATGCCCAAGTTAAATGGCTACAATGCACTGTATGTGTACTGTACCTATGAAGCTCATCTGGAAATGTCAGTGGTTCCAGAATCCATTGTTCAGTTTGAAAAAACCTCTCTGATAGCCACTTGCTTTCCAGTGCAATTCAAAAATGCTATTTTTAAAACTACAATGTCTTTAACTGGATCTCAAGGACTACTTGTAATTACATGTGATTGCACAGTTCCTGAGATCCTCATCAGAAATCTTACTCTGGGCATTTGGAAACAAGATTGGAAGCTACCAAGAAAATAGCCATTTGTTGGGGGTAGTTTGTGAATCAATTTGTAATATATGTCCATGAGGCATCTGCTTTCTTAGAATTCAGGGATCGGGTAAAAACAATTGTTCTCATCTGAGTGGCTAGTGGCATCTAATCTGTACCGCTGCCTGTGTTTATCTTTGATCTGTTGCTGATTTTCCAAAGCACTAGGATCATATTGTGTTTTTAAAAGAATGTTAATATTGTGTTTAAAAAAGAAAAAGCAATGTGCAAGTCACCTTGAAAAGTTTTCATCAAAGGCAGGGTAGAATTGTTTTAAATAAATAAAGGATTAAAATACAGTTGCTTCCCCTCTTAAGCTTGGTGGATAAAGTGAGTAAGCAAAGTGTGTTGTAGAAGCCTACTTGAAATATGAAGAAAACGTGAAAGGTGTTTAGTCTTGTTTTGCCTGAAAGGATTAGACAAAAACCAACAAAGTGGATAGAGGGGGAGAGAGAGAGAGACCATTGTTACATGACAGCACATTGCATTCCACAGTGCCTCCTATAATACAAAATCCTCATAAAAATACCTGTCTTCCTTTGTTTAGAGACAGATGCTGGTAAGAGCTTGTAAAATTAACAGCCACCAAGCATAAAACTACATGTTTCCTCTCAAAATTAGAAATGCCAGGTTCCCACAAAATCCACTTATAGCTTAGCCATGTTGATTTAACAAGTCACTCCCACTAATTTCCATGGTACTCGCTCCCAGCTCTGCATGTTTAGGCCTGCCACCTGAACAACAGAACCAAAGTTCAAGGGATGTGGCAGAGACATGCAACATTAATAAGAATGAGAGTTCAAGGGAGGGGAGGTATTCAAATCAATTTATGCTGTTTTTACTGTTTTATCAAGCTATTGTGTTACTATTTTGATAACAGTTTCAGCTCTTTGCCTCTCAGCTATGGCAGATACTTTAGGCAGAAATGAGGATATTTACGTCTTACCTTTCCTCCAAGGAGAACTCAAAGAAGAATATGTAATTCTACTGCATCTACCTCATCTTCTCCTCACAACAAACCTGCAATGCTGGGTGATCTGATAGTGAATGATTGATCCAGGGTTGCCCAATGAGCTTTTGTTGGAGAAAGGGATTTTGGACTTCAGTCCAAATCATCACACTTCTAATTCAACATTAAATGCCATGCCTGACCTAGGGCCTGTCTAAAAAGTGAAAATACCTCTCATGGAATCTGCTAGGAATCCTACCAGTCTAAACAGGATCCAGCACCAATCCACACTATTTGGAAGGAGGGGGGCCCAAAACGCCAAAAACAATGGGGTAAAAGCCTTCGCAGATTTCCCTGTACTTTTTCACAAACTGTGAAGTGGGTGTGTATTTTTGCTCATTTGGACACTAGAACAATAAAAAAAACTTGAAGGGAAGCACAAAGCTGATTGGCCAGGCGAGAGCGGGGCCAGGAACGCTAGGAGGGCAAGCAAATGCTGCCGCTATGTTGGATTTTTGCCTTAGCTAAGGTGATTAAAAAAAGATCAGTACTTTCTGTTTTGCTTTCTTGTAAAGTTGGAAAATTGCTCTTATCATACTAGCGCACTCTGGGATGCCTTTAAAAAAAATAAAAAACCTGCAGCGGTGAAGAACTAATACAAGTAAATCACTTGCAGCTGCAATCAGAAACGTGAGGCTTATGGGGACTTCTGAGGACAGAAAAACCATTTAGACATGTTGCTGTTGCTGCGAGATGTCAATACTATGAGGTATTTGGGATTTTTTTCCCCCTCGTGTAGATGGCCCTCTAGATTCAAGTCAGGGAGTCTTCTTCTCTGATGAAGATTTTGAAGCTGAAGACCTTAGGAGATCCACACAGCCAGGCATTTTTTTTCACACACATCTGAAGAGGCTATTCCACAACATTCGGTGATAGCTGATCTGGAGGGATCCACAAAAGGGGTCTCTAGTGAGCACATATCACCTGTGGAGTCAGAGGAGGAAGCTGAGTAACCACTCGTGTGCATCTAATCAGTGAAGTACACATGTTAGTGTCTAGTGCCTCAGAAACAAAGGGGCACCTCAAGAATATAAATTTTGAGGACTGAATTGACACCTGGATCCAGGCAGGCTATAGAAGGCCAGGCTTCATAAGCCTGGTAGAACAACATACGTCATAATCTCTATGTAACTCAACTGCTTGGTGAGCTTCCCATGTTTCTGATCCCTAGCTAGAAACTTTATCTTGTTCCTGAGATCACATGCTATCCCTTGACATCCACACCATCCTTGACCTTACCTTTGCACAAAACTCCTGCTCATTGTTTTCCAGACTGTTCTGTCAAGCTTGCTCTAAGATCAAACAGGCAACCTAACCATAACACCAACATGGACTTGCAACACAAGACAGTATTGAAATAATTTGTGGCTGTATGATTAAATTTGAATAGCATATGAAGTGCATTAAATTTGAGTAGCATATGAAGTGTGGGATGAAGACATGGAGAAAGTGCAGAAGCTCATAATATGAGAAAAGAATTTGGCATATTTTCCCATCGTGATGATTTCTAGAACTGTTGGACAACGAAAATAAATTGACAATGACAGTCTATGTACTCTGGCTGGTCCATGTGCACGTTTGCTGCATGGGTGCCATTGCCTGGTAACTTATGTACTGTATATGTTGTGGACAAAATGTTACCTGGCACATAGGATGAATGCTCAAAATCCCTTCTCAATTTAGATACATTTTCCTTTGCCTTCACATCAGTGAACAATTTCCTGGTTTTTATGTACCTCCATATAAAAAATTCACATAAACATCCCAACATTTTAAACCAAAATTTAAGGAAGGTACTGCTAACCTTTCTACAACGACCATGCTTCTCATACTGAACAGTTTCAAAGACTTCAACACTCCCTTATGAAGTAGGGAGAAGTAATGAGGAAAGAGCTTGATTACTAACTGACAAATATGCCTTGAAAATTTTCTACCTTGAGAGTCCCATTTTTATAACAATTCAGCTGTCAAGCAACCCTGGTGATAAAACCAGGGCTTTAGATAACAGATAGGAAACTAGTGGCTTTCTAGAACCTGTTAGATTCCAAGTCCCATCAATCCTGGACACCATGACAAATGATCAGGGATGAGGGGAACTGTACCCCAATATCTGGAGAACCAAAGGTTGCCCACTTCTGTTTTACAGATATAATCTCATTTTTCCTAGGGGACTGGCTAATGCTGTTTGGACTCATTGTTTCCAAATATGAATCAAGATTATACTGTGGAACATGGCAGGAGAACCTGTAGTCCTCCAGATGCTGATCTACTCCAATTTTCCTCCAGCCCTGGCCAGCTTGGGTGCATGATGGGGGAAGTAGTTCATGAAGATCTGTATGGGCAAAGATTTGTATCCCTCTTCCAAAACACAAGAAATACTCCCCCGCATTATATAACATTACATGGAAAGTATGCCATCTTTAAGAATTTTTTCTTATCAAGGATCCCCTAATACATTTAGGGCAAAAACCTCAGGACACTATTTTATAACTACAAACTTAAAAACCATCATTTTTAAAAGTTGGTCATAAAACCAACCCAACATGCTATTGTATTATTGAGGATGACATGACAGGTATCACACAGAACTAACATCAGGACCTAACAAACTTCTGAAAGTCCTCAGACTCTTGATGCCTAAAAAGGCAGTTCTGAGACAGCCTAGTAACCAGATGAAAGTGTGGAGTAATCAAACATACTGGTTCACTTGCTCAGTAAAGAAAACAGCAAAATATGGTGGGTACCACAACCAGTTTGTCATTTTTAATTTTTAAAAAAAAATGAAAAAAAAAAGAAGTAGCAACACAGACTAGGCTTGCAATGTAATTCATGGAGTAATATTAATAAATTTTTCTCTTTCAGAGGCGTTATACTTTGGTCTTTATCACAAAATTCCCTGAAAAGCTACAGCTGAAAATAACATTGACACTTTATGCCTCTATCCAGCAGAGAACAAAGACAAATGGATAAAGAGCTCTGGAAAAATACAAAGTCCAGTAGATATTAACTGATTTTTGTAATATAGAGTAGCTCAACTGCTAAGAAAAAAGTGTTTCTTTTCTAAGAGTCAGCATGATATTTATGAAATACAATGTGAGGAGGTAATTTTGATTTACATCACTGAAAAATTCTTTGTGAGTTTGCTCTTCATGTAAACTTTGATACAATGGGCTATTTCTACCAGTAAAACAATTGCTGGGGATTCAGTCTAATGTTGTTCCATTTAAAACTGATTTATCCTTACATTCTAGAAAACTTGTACAGTACAAGCTTTATTTCTTCTTGAGTCACAGGGATTCAAAAACCTCGTCTCCTCTTAATTGACAAGATGGCACTGCATTGAAATGCTCATTGTCTACAGTTACTGATGCTCTCTGTAGAGATTAATCCTATGAGTTTTAAAATGTGGAAATATCAAATCAAGTAGCAAAACCCCAATTACTTCTTTA
Organism: Gambelia wislizenii; assembly: GCA_030847615.1. Lineage (NCBI taxonomy): Eukaryota > Metazoa > Chordata > Lepidosauria > Squamata > Crotaphytidae > Gambelia > Gambelia wislizenii. Next base: position 311,972,878 of record JAUMIR010000002.1, on the reverse strand, counting down.
AAAGTGTCTTAGACTATCATCAGAAAGACCAAAAGACTTTGGAAGTTTCACTGTCACTCTGGTGGGAGAAAACAACTTTTGTTATGTGGTTGTCTGGGTAGCTCTTAACACTCTTGCATCCAACACCTTTCCTCACAAACTTATTCCTTATTACAATCTTCATAAACAGTATAGCACCAAGTACAGAGACAAACCCTGGGGACTAGCATGTGAACTGCCATCTTAGAGACTTCTCTTTCTTCATTGCAGCATTTGAGACAAATCAGCAATCTTCCTTATGGGCATATGGAGATGTTACAAAAGAGCTCTGAGCTGAACAGAGGACCAGAATTCCATTTGCGAATTTACAAATTATTATCTTTGCCCACAAGATAATAATGCGAGCCAGAAAGCATGTCCTCTCTCTGATTTGGCTTTGCACATTATCACATTGCCTACATGGTCTGTGTGACAATGTGAGAGGCCAAATCAATGCCCATGCTTTCAGCCTTTATTTTGTCATTTTGTGAGCAAGAACAGGAATGTGGGGTGACACCCTGATCATTGTCCCCAGCACATATGAATAGATTTCGTCCTGTTCAAAGGGAGCCCACAAAAAATGCTGAAATGTATTCATTTATTTATTTAGGTATCTGTTTATCACTTTTCCATTTGCAAGGCAGGGTGGGACAAAGACATATTCATGTTTCTTCCATCAACTTCCCAATCTGACAGGGACAATTCTGAGTAGTCCTCTGTCATCCCACTTTTATCCTGCTTTTAAAATGTCCCAGTTTCTCCCTTCTTCTGCCACTTTCCCCCTTTGTACTCACCTTACTTCAGTTACTGAAAACTAAGTTTAAAGTGCAAAAGTAGTTTGCATTCAATTATAACTCAGCAAGGGGAGAGGAGGGAGTGAACTCTCACCATTTCCAGTAGGCTCAGGCAAAAGCAAACTGCTTTAGCCTCTCTTAGATTTTGTGCTCTTCTTCATTAATAACTCTTGCCATCTTGATCACATTCTGATGTTGCTTGGCCACATGTGTCCTGATTTTCATCAGTGAAATGTTGGAGGGTATGCAAACTAGTGGTATGCATCCACGTCACATCTTTTTACAAGCAGATCTGAGTTGAATAGAAGATCAGAGCCTCACAAAGTAGCTGAAATCACATACTGAAATCACACTACTGACTGCTGCATATAACTACACGATTCTAGTTTCCACCAACTCATCACACAACAAAATGTGATAACAGCTTCACCTGCTAAAACTCAGAGGATTTAAGCATCCAGCACTTCTTAAACTATAATAACCTCACAAAGAAATGAAATATCCAATCAACAAGACCACATGGATACCCAGGAATAATCGACAATACAGTAGGACCCCTCGTATCTGCTGGGGATTGGTTCTGGGAGGGGGGTGGGGATACTGAAAACCATGGATAATAGTGAAAGCCATTGAAAATAATGGGACTTCTGGTTTAAAATACCATAGAGTTGCCTTGGAGGATCTAAAAAATGGCTAGAGAGGACACATTTTCTAAGAAGACTATGATAGGTGTGCTTTTTCATGTCCTATGGATAACTGAATCAGTGGATAATGAATCAGTGGATATGGGGGTCCTACTGTAGGCCAAACCTAGAAGATTACATAGCAGAGCGCCACTTGTCACCCACAGTGCCTGGTTAAATCACTCCAATATATCATCGATTATCAGTAGACCATCCAGAACAAAGATACTTTCTTCACATTGCTGCGATGATCTGTGGTTGGTTGAAACCAAAGATACAGAACCCATGGATATGGAGGGTCCACTGCAAGCATCATCAATGAACAACCACTTATTTGTCATCCAATATAACACATGCTATTGTTCATCTGTTGGCAGTGCTCTTCTGCATTCACAAAAGGAAAAACAAGTCAGTCTCTATAAAAAGTAACAGATGCAAATATGACATCATCATGGGCAATACTCAGAAACATTTAGGAGAACATTTCAGTCTCTCGTGATTTTATTTTGCTCCCTTTAAGGTGGCTGTCCTTGAACAAAAAATGTCAAACACAGGGCATGAAACTGGTTAATTAGAATTTACTAAGAAGCTCAGTTCTTTTCTCTGTGGCTTGAATCAAGATAGCATTTTCTTTCTTTATAACTAGAGCTATTTCTTTTAAATAACTAGATGTATTTGTTCAAAAATGCCAGGATATTTATCAACTTTTTCTACCTTCTACATGCTTACCATAGTTATTTAACACAGACCTATGCTTCAGTATAATTACCACTGTCTGAATTTCTTGTATTTTATTTTCATCCTGTAGTACAGATAAGTAATTTTTGCCGCTGGGTGCGATGTACCTTCTTTAGACAGTAATGGATATTATTTCAGTGATGAAGCACACAACTAACATTTCTTTTTCCATCTGTGGCCACCTGATGCCTCCTGATTTTGCATGATTTTCAAATGCTTCTAAATATCTGACTAATTAGAACTAATTGGATAGAATGCCTATCCAAATGTTTGCTAACCATAATTTATTTATTATTCATAGTTCTATTTTCCATAACCAGTGCCCTGCACCAGCCACAGGGTTGTTGTTGTTTTTAAAGTCAGGTTGTGCTATCTTCCCTGAACCAACATAATGCTATTATGATTACCAAATAGTTTGGGGAAGGGGAGATGATAGCAATGATGGTAACTTAAATTGAGGTTGATATATTTAGGCATGCCTATTGAGCATCAAGTCTTCTTGAGTTTAACTGGCCTTAAACTACCTATGTGCAGTCTAATAAAATCACTTAAGGGCAAGGACTCTTATAATTCTTCTGCAATGTACAAAGTTTGCATTTGGCACCAATATAAATAATACATTAGAAATACAATTGGAATAATAACGATAACTCATTAGTTCAGTGTATAGTCCATAATGCTTTCAGAAGCAATGTGTTACCTCCCTGGGCCACATAAATATGAATTATCTATTTTCTATCTAAATTATATGCCCAGCTACAAGGCAGAGTAGCTTGGGGACTGGACACAGAATTATGCTTCTGCTCCAAAGGCTTTTTTAAAAAAATCCATTAATCTATTAAACAATTTCATCCAGAGTTAGGCATGTGTTCCCTTTTCTGAAGTATTCTGCACAAATACATTGACTTTAATGGCCCAAGACTTCCTTACTCCCAAATGCTAACTACAATGGGATAATACACATAAAACAAGCAAAATTCCTAGGTCAACTATCCTCCCTAGATCACCTATCCAAGGCAAGCCACTATAATCACAGAGGACTTTTTCTTCTTCTGGTCAATGGTGGCTCTCAGTACCACTCAACCCACAATGAAGTTCACAGCTGCATTTTTAAAGTCAGATTCTCTTTGAAGAACATCAACCACAGACAGAATGGGGCACAGGAAATCCAACAAACTCATACAGTCAAAGAGTGTGTACAACATCTGGCTTTGATAAGATTATACGCCATCTCCTCTCACAATCACCATCAGGGCTGGATAATTTATGGTCCCGTTAGTACAATTGCTGCAGGTACTCCACTAGCTGGAGGCCCAGGCTGAAGCAAAAAGATGCTTCTGACATTTCTTCCCCAGTCATTTCCTGAAATTACCAAGGTTTCTGTTACTTAAGCAACTGAGTAAGAATGCATGGGACCAGGCATCTATTGTGTTTAACACTGTTGTTTCCCCTGTTTGCAGAAAAGTCCATCTCCTCGTTCTTTATGTTGTCTGCATACTCAAAGGAGGCAAATGAACAGATAGTGACAATCAGATGGAGGCTGGTCCAGGTGGCTCCAAAGGTGACAGATCAACCCCCTCAGCAGGACTATGGGTCTTGGAAATGCTGGACCAAACTGTAGCATTTTTGCACAAAGGATCATGAACAGAAGTAGACATTGAACAGTTTTGCTTCCCAAGTAAGACAGATAATATATTTGACTGCCAGCAACTGGCCCATCATCTAACAAGTCCATCACATAACACAGGAATTTCCATCATCCCTCATCAAAGTGCCAGGGCTGTGATAGCAACTCTAGTCCAACATCCAAAAGGCCAATGGTTTCTCAATCCTCTGTTAGCATGCCCTGCTCCCCCATCCCATGATATTTCACAACTGGAAATATTGGACATTTTCTGGGGTCAAGTTGACTGGGGTGAATCAAAAGAAGTCAGGTGGAGGTCACATTGACCCGGGATGTGTCTTAGAAAAAGGTTTTTTAAAGTTTCTAATACTTTTAAGTATACTGTATTCTATTATTTTAAATATTTTGATATTGTTTTAATAGTGTAAAATAGTTTAATTATGTTTTAATGTACACTTTTTGTATGTTCTATTGTAAATGTTTTTAAAAGTGTGAGCCACTTTGGGTCCCAGCATTGGAGAAAAAGCGAGGTATAAATATAGGAGGAGGAGGAGGAGGAGGAGGAGGAGGAGGAGGAGGAGGAATGTTTTTGCAAAACAAGCCCAGATTAGGATTGTGCGGAATCCCCTTGGTAAACAAAGTAATTAAGGAGGTATGTGCTAATTCCTTCTTGGGCACCTCAGCAATGAGTCATCCAACCAAACAATTAAGTGACCTTTCAAACCCCAATTCCAAGGAAATCGCTGTTCTACACTGCAAGGTTGTCGTGAACTCATCATTTTCTATCTCCCAGCCATGAACAACAATCAGCTAAATTTCGGTTTCCTTTGTTTACTTGGTGGGAAAACCATCAAGGCTTTGTCCTAGCAAAATACCCCTTCAAGATATGAAGCAGGGTATAAATATTAGCCCTGCCACAACAGAAACATGTGCCCCTGTGTACGGACCTGGCCACTCTCTTTCTCAGCATGCCCCAGATTGGAACCTCCTGCACTATCCTCAGACTCCTGTCTGAGTACCTTCGCTCCATGAAATTCTGTTCTTCAAGAATGGTAACTATCACCCTATTTTCCTGAACCTCTCCCTCTATCCAAGCTTTCTGCCTTACTCTTCTATAGCCTTGTATGGTTCTTAGGAATACGTGTTGCGTGTGTGACTGCATCTTGTGTTATTTCCAATAAAAATACTTCATTTCACTTCAACCTGGACTTCTCTGCAGTTAGTGCTGGTATATATAGGTGAAAAGATCCCTGCAGTTACCCTCCTCTCACAGGCAACTGTTTGAGCTAATAATTCCCCCAGTTAATAATAATACCATCATGGGTGGTCCTCTAAAGCATACCCCATCTCTTAGGGTAACACCTCCTCTAACAGAAAGTTATCTGGCAATGATGAAAAGCACATTCAACATACAGAACTAAGCCAGGGACATGTTGGCCATGTCACCCCCACTTCCAGACAGCTTGAATTGTATAGACAATATGACTATGGAGACAGCTCACTCCTCCAGCTCTAAGGTCAGGTAAGGATCTGGATGTTCTCACTACTACACATGTAAAGCAGGACAGACTCCCATCATAGCGAGCATGATGATGGACACATAATTCTGTACCTACACTGCTGCCCTTCCTTTTTTTTTTCTTTTTTTTTCTTTTTTTTGAAGACTACAACCAAGAATGGAATTACAAAGAGGAGACTGATTTTTTTCTGTCTCCCAATATCTATCCACTAAAAAATTTGACTTTTACTTCCAAACTACTTTTTTTCCATGAAGGGAGAAATATATTTTTGGGTGTTGTTGTCTTTTTTTATGCTGGAACTCAAAAAAAGGTATCAAGTCTACATTTTTTTTTCTTAACCAAAAATTAAAGGGAAAATAAGACCGAGCTAATACATATCGGGTAACAAAAATAACGGAAGGTACAACTCACTGGACTTTAGATTATGGCAGGTTTAGACAATTTAGTGCCATCCAGGTGCTTTGGACTCCAACTTCCAGGGTCCAGTTACTAGCTGGGATGACTGGGGTTTTCATTAGAGTCCAAAATATCTGAAGAGCATTATGTGGCTTAACCCTGGTGTAGGAATGCTAGAATTTCTGTGCCACCCATTCATGCAAGCAGAGTCATAGGGACTTATCAGCCATCCTTCTTCAGAGATAATTGGAAATCCAAACTTTGCTTAGGAGCACATTTTGCTTGTTGTTGTTGTTTTGGGAGGGGTGAAATCTCTTATCTGGGATCGTGCAGTTACTCTGAGCTGCTTTCACAACTGCATGTTTGTTTGTGGGTTTTTTTGAACAAGCTTGAAACTGGCTCCCCATGTTATGGATACTGTATGTCATCACCACTTTCCCTGGGTATTGGCTGGTACCAAACAAATTGGTTGGGGCAAAAACACATCATACTTTAAATTCTTTATGGGCATTATAATTGGAGAAGAAGAAGGTTCTCTGCAGAAGGAAATCAAAAAACAGTCTGAAATGAACAGTTTATAAGGCAAAGATACAATATCAATGTGCTTCTGAACAAGGATATTATACTCCAGCTCTCACTTTCTACTTTAACAACTTCCTTTTCCATCTTGTTTTCTCCAACTCATGCCTCAGACCATCTTCTCTTCTAAACAGTCAGGATGCATTTAAAATCCTCTAAATCCTTCCTTGGCTCATCAAACATGACACATCCGACTTTGAAGTCCTTGCCACCTGTCTTTCAGGTTAGTTGTGACATCATTTGATATTACGGCTTAACCACACAATAACTTGGGAGGCATGACAGAAAGTATCTTGTTGCTCCAGCCTTTTTAGCCTCCACACAGCACAGTGAACCAGAATAGGCTGTTTCAACTGGATGAGCCTTGGGCTCTAGAATAAGGGGCCCTTCCTCTGGCTGTCTAATATGTTCTGCCTTGAAAAGTAACACCCTTAGTTATTCTCTCCTTTTCTTAAAGACCTGACAGTGAGCTTGGAAAATTCAGTGAGATGATTTCCCCCTAAATGTAGGGATGATGGGCTTATAAATTCACCACCACTCCTTTTCCAAAGGAGGATCTGATATGGACCATTTTAGGTATGTTTCAGATCATGCTGAGGAATTCCAAAAATGCCATTGAAACATTTTGGGGGTTTAGGGCAGGAATTGTAATCATGAAGCCCACTAGCTCTTGCTAGAGGGCAACTCCCTCTCTTCCTGTAAGGATAGCCAATGGTGATGAATGTTAAGAGCTGCAGTCCAAAAACATCTATAGGACTACATGATTCCCAACCCTACCATAGCATGCTCTTAGCAAGCAGGAACTATTTCTGGGAGAAAAACCCACATGTTCTACAACCAGGAAGCCATGACCAAGAAGACCCCACAGATTTATACTGTAAGCTACTTTGGGTTCCATATTAGGAGAAATAAAATACATAAATAAAAATAAGTTACCTGTTGAGCAGACAGTTCAAGTTATCTAAAGCAGTCACTCCCTCCATCTAAGATTTGCTACACTACAATAAATTGTGGTTGTGGTGGGGTTCAAGTTAACTCTGACTTACAGTGACTCCATCATAGGGTTTTCGTGACAAGAGTTCTCCAGAAAACGTATGCCTGCCTTCTTCTTAGGATGAGAGAGTGTGTCATGCTCAAGGCCACCCAGTAGGTTTCCATGGTTGTGTTGGGATTCAGACCTTGGTCTCCTGAAGTCCTAGTCCAACACTCAAACACTCAAATCAGTATAACAGACTGGCTCTCTTATAGGGAAAGGGGCAGCTAAAAGGGGCTAGGGTGGGGGATCTTTTCCCTGTTGATGGCTACAATTGCCATAACTGGTTGGATTCCAAATTCCAACAGCATTCATGGCCAGAGGCAAAATTTGCCATAATTACAATGTGACTCTCATATCTGCTCAGTATGGGCTTAGGTGATGGGAGTGCTATTTACATTTGCATCCAGATAGTCTCCAAGTTATGCAAGGTTCCTACCTTCAGCTATGTCAATGTGATGCTTCTCTAGCTTCTGATACACTGGGCGCTGCTTCCTGTGGTGAGGAGCTTTCATAAATGCAGCTATAAGTCATTTGTTGTGCCTCCCACTTTAGTTTAGCTATCACTGCTAAACTAGAGTTAAATTATACATCATTTTATAAAGCAACTGAAGTTCTGCCTTAACTGCCTTTCAGGAAGTAACAAATGGGGGAAAGTCTTTCCTACACTGAAAAAAGTATTGAACCCGTGAAGCCTTTTGCATAAATTACTTTTCAAATTTTTATTGCCCATCAAATTATTTTTTTACTGGACTGGTTATTTTGTTGGTAAGGAGACAGATATCTAATGCCATGCTACTTCTTTCTAAGCCTAACTAGCAAACACTTTGCATTTGTTCACAGCTTGCAATATAAGCTCATGTATCAATATGCTACTTACAGTTGAGATTAGCCTTTTTTAAAAAGACACACCCCCAGTAGTTTGTCTACTAAAGCTAAAATTCTATTCATCCTCCCATGCATGCTCACATTATGACAGAAATTCTACTACAAGTCCCACATCCTTATTTAGACAATATGGCATTATTAGGTATTGAAAGAGATTCAGGTCTCATTCAGACACGCTAATTTTGATAGTGAAAAAGTAATTCTGCACTAAACTGACAATGTCACCAAAGGTCTAAGGAATGGCATTTGCCTCAGCTTTGGAAGAAACCCTTTACAGCATGCAATGAATTCTAAAAAGAAATAGGAAAATGCAATGGTCCCAGCAGTCTTTATTGGGAAGTAATGTCCAGATTATAACCATGCTTATTCAGAAGAAAGGCCTTCAAGCCTAAGTGTGGCCCTTTCAAACTTACATTGGGTGTATCCACACTATATAATTATAGCAGTTTGATACCACTTTAGCTGCCATGGCTTCATTCTATGGATTTGTAGTTTGGGGAAGGATTTGGAATTCTTTGCAGAGGACACTAGCCCACTGTCTTCAACTACAGTTCTCAAGTTACGCACAATGCCTGCCTATAATACAGAATTAAACTGTTTTAGTCCTCAGTCCCTCTCTTTCCAGGGTACCTTGGTGCTTTCTAAATAACTCAGCAAACCACAAATCCAAATATTCGTAGGATGGAACTATGGCAAGTTGAGTGGTAGAACACTACTATAATTGTGTAGTGTGGATACACCCACTTACATGAAAATACCTCCCTTGAGATACTGGATCTTGGTTCAGAACAGGCTGCATCTTCCCCCTGTTTCAGAAATGCTTATTTCTTCTTTAAAAATAATGGCTACAATCCATGAGCTGTACCCAGAATTCCCTTGAAAAAAGTGAGGAGAGATTACTTTTGCTTATTCCTCTTTCCCTCAGTGGCTCCCTGTACCCTGCAATTCTTTCACAAGAATCAGAGTGTTGCTTCCCCTCACTGGATTCCAGCCCTTATCACAAACAGGAGGAAGCATTCATTCATGAAAAGGACACTCAGGTCCAACTTCACATCAGAAAAATCCATTACATTTCTTTTCATCCATAAACCCTCAATAAATGAAGTCGTGTCTATCTAGTGCAGTAAGATGAGCAGACAAGTTGCTCTTGTAAATCCTACTTGAAGGTACAGCCACCATTGAATTCCTCTCACCCAGCATAAATTTTACAAGCAACATTACAATAAAATAGCCAGCAGGGCATCCACAGAAGAATGAAGCTCTGCCACAAAGCAGAGAGATATCAGCTTCAAGGTTCAAAGATAATTCAAGATTAGCTGCAAATAATCATTGTAGATATTATTTCACAGACGGGTTTTTTTTAATGGAGGAAGAAGCAGGGAGGGGAGTAGGAACAAAAACAAAACACTTGGCTTGCATCCTTCTGACTGAAAGTGGGTCATTGAAATGCCATTCAAACACACCAAGGACAGTTTCCACATGTTGTGGCTGAAATCAACAAAGCAAATGTAGATTGAACTGAGCTAATTAAGGTGGTTGCAAAGAGAAGCTCAAGTGGTTTATGGATGATGGGTGTACTAACATGTAGAAAACTGCAGTGAGCATTCCCAGTAGGAAACTGGCAATACGTATTATATTTAACACTGCATGTGGTCCCTGAATGAAGCAAAGCATTTTCCTTTAAAGACAACACCATGACCAGAAAAAGCAGAGGGTTTTTTTTTGTTTGTTTTGTTTTTTTTTGGGGGGGGGCAATGAAATAGAAGGTTCTATAACATACAAAGCCAGCAGAAGTCATTTTGTATGAACTCTCAGACCAGTTCTTCAGAAAATGGTATATCTAACCCTGCAAGGCATTTTAATAATCTGCACTAGTTACTGTATTTCCATTCCCAAAGTACTGTTTTCTCTCTCAAGTAAGAACTGCCGAGTTAAAGTGTAAGAACAGGGTGTGGGGAGAGGCGTGTCAGTTAATCAATAGAAAGGGAAGGAGCACCTTTTCCTCTCTGCAATCCATCAACCTCAGCATGGTTTATTCTCAGGTTTGTGCAGGAAGAATACCACTGAAGAACAGCTTCCCTGTGCAATGCCATTCATGGAAGAATGGTTACACATAAAAATCTTTTAACTCTACATCCATGGAATAGAACATAAGCTAAATTATCAAGTAAATTGAAAAGAAATTCCACTTGCCTCGTAAAATATGACTTTCTTCAGAGCCCAAGCTGTGGTCTTGCACAAGGAAGGGATCCAAGTTTTTATCATGCAAGAAAGTAAATATTTGTTGCCTGCAGTTCTGTGCTTTCCAAGTCATTTCCAATTTATGATGAGTCTAAGGAGATTATCAGACGCCCTTAATATGGCATTACATGAATGCCAGGATCATAGAATCATAGACTTGTAGAGTTGGAAGAGACCACAAGGGCCATCCAGTCCAACCTCCTGCCATGCAGGAAATCATGATCAAAGCATCCCTGACAGATGGCCAGCCAGCCTGTTTAAAGGCCTCCAAGGAAGGAAACCCCACCATGCTCCGAGGGAGTGTGTTCCACTGCTGAACAGCTCTTACTGTCATAAAGTTCCTCCTAATGTTGAGGTGGAATCTCTGTTCCTGGAGCTTGCATCCACTGTTCCATGTTCTAGTCTCTGGAGCAGCAGAAAACAAGCTCCATCCTCAATGTGATACCCCTTCAAATACTTAAACAGGGCTATCATATCACCCCTTAACTGTCTTTTTTCCAGGCTAAATATACCCAGCTCCCTAAGTCTTTCCTCATAAAGCATGGTTTCCAGACCTTTCACCATTTTAGTCGCCCTCCTCTGAGATCGCCAAAGGGCTCCCCTTTCAGGTGACCATGTCCCCATCCTGTTATGCTCCTGTGCTGGTCCTGTTTTGTCCTCGTTGCTTTTTATTTACAGCTTAAGCCATGAATAGATCAGCCATTCTATTCCTGTCACGGAACAATGGGTGAGTGAAAAAGTGCCCTGTTTCCATAGCGTGATGCCAACCGCAGTGGGAGGTCCGTTCCAGAACACTTCCGGGTGTGACCGGGACATCCAGGTAAGTGAAACCCTTTTGTATGCTTCCCGGGTTACTTGGGGTTTTTAAAGAGTGTTTTTGTGCTTGCTGACATTTTTAAAAGTGTATTTGACTTTTTATTTTTGAATTTCCCATGTGCGCGTCCTCTCATGAGAACAGCCCAAGATTTCAACCAGGAAGTGAATGCAGCTCTGTGCGAGCTGAGTTCACTCCATGGCTGCTGAGGAGGAGGGAAGGTGTGCAATTAAAGATAGGTCTGAAATTCTTCTTTACTGTTCTGGGACAGGGTTGGGAGGGTAGCGGGAGAGGAGATAGCAAGACGGGGACGCTATTTTTGTCCCCGTCTGAAAATCTCCTAAGGCAAACCTATCATGGGATTTCCTTGACAAGGTTAATTCACAGGAGGTTTGCCTTTGCCTTCCTCTTACTTTTGACCAAATTCCAAAGCAAGCGTTCAAAGAATAATTTGCAACTTAAAATAAGCCAGTGTGGGCACAACACCAGGGATCAAGCTAAGGACTCTCTAACCATCCAACAACTAGGATGCCACCATTTTTGAGAAAAGCCATCATTATTCTTGCATCAGAAATGGAATAAGTGCATTGGAAGAACTTCACTCAGAACACTCATTCCTCTTACATCTATTTTTTCACAACAATTTAAAGACCATTTAGGGTATTCCCACATATCCTGATTCCCAAACCAGGGCAAGCTATTCACACTTCTCCAGTCAGCGGATTTGTTTCCATCCCTGGAACACTTTAAGAAGTGAGAGCAAAATTAAAACATCAACTGCATGACCTACTAATAATCCATTTAAATGTCTTCAGTCAGTGGGTTTGTTTTAATCCCCAGAACACTCTAAAAAGTGGGAGCAAAGTTTCAAAATAATAATAATAATAATAATAGAAGAAGAAGAAGAAGAAGAAGAAGAAGAAGAAGAAGAAGAAATTGTTATTTATTACCTGCCTCTCCCCTCTGGATCGGGGTGGGGTACATACATTGCAACATATAATCAATACACAATACACAATGCAATTTATCACATATAACCTGTAAACCAAAAGGTGGGCAAAAGTTGGAAGTTATGTCCAACAGCATTTGGATCAACTCTGCAGTAGAATTAATGGAAACAGTGTCAATGTAGGCTTACATATTCACACTAGCTTTGAATCTATTTGATCAGTCCATCAGTACCCCTCTTCACTCTGTGGAAGCAGCCATGAAGGTGAAATGATGACAAAGTAAACAACTGGCAACCAGTGAGACAACCATCAATGCTCTACCATTAATCAGAGAATGCTGGGGGTTGGAGAGCGGTGGTGAGGTCTTCGAGGACAGAGCTCCACATCACATGGCTTGGCCATCAGTTTGCCTGGTGAATTTTAGGTACAGCATAGGATTCCTTGTAGTGCTGAAGAACTGTTTAACCTCTCGTCTGGCCAGCTTCTATAAATGGAATTGGGGAGGAGGAACCATTTTGTTCTTCACCTCAGGAAGAAAGACATTTTGGGGCAGTTCTGAGGCCACATGCATTGTTATTTACTACATAAATGAATTTCCCCATGTTGTAGAGTAAATTGAATTCATTGCTGCCCACTGAATGGATTACAAGGCTTAGAGGTAGCTTATCCTCCACAGGAGAGCATCTCTAGCACTTCCTATTTCTTCTGAGCTTTCTACATAGGAAAACATTTCCACCTAGAGCCCTTACACAGAATATCTAGAAACAAAATAAACACAGCAAGTTGTGCTATTATACTGAAACACCAATTGCACTGGGGGAAGAAAAACATCCTACTGGATTTAGTTATTCCTTCTGTGTCAGCAACTTAATTTGTGAAGAGAAATTTCAGGAATATAAAAGCAACTCTTCAGCCAAACTTAATTGAATACTTATACATGGATTATAAGTAACATTGGAGTGTATGTTAGATGCTTAATGTTTTAAAAGGGAAATATAAAGCTTTTCCCTCAAAGAATGCTACATAAAATGATCAACAGGTGTAACAGCTAAGACACTGGGCTTTAAATTGTGTGTGCCTCTATCTGTTTTTGCTGTAAGGGACATTTTATGGATGTACTGCCTGGAATGGGTGGTGCTTTAGTAGAGCAGCAGCCCTTTGATAGCAAAGATAAGTCAAAGGGAATATGCTTTCTAGATGGACAGTTTCCTCTAAAGTTGCATTCCTATGCTCATTTACCTGTGATCCTGTATACATTTATCCAGTGAGCACAGCAGAACTCAATTCTACATAAATATGCACAAGATTGAACATAGCAGAATCTCATTCTGAGTCAACATGTATAAGATTGGTCTTCCTTTCCCTTCAACTACTTTCAAGGTTTATGGTTTCCTATGTGCTCATGGGTCCCCATCTAATTCCCACTGACACGAGAGGGTTCCTATGATGCATCACATAATTCACAAATACGTTGGGACATTTTTGACTTGATGGAGATTTATATCCAATCCCCTTGCACAAAGCTCCAAGAATCTCTCACTCTGTTGCTGGTCAGTCTTTTACTGTAAGAACAGCCCCATTTGATAAACTTCACAGCTAGGCATATTAAATGTACTTGGAGATAAAATGAAGAACACTTTTTCACATGAATGCTACAAATAACTAAACATGTGCCTGCCTGCCTGCTTCCCTCCCTCACAACCTCTTATTTCTTGGCAACCCACTCAAGTTTCAGCTCTTTTTAGGATTAAATTATTCAGAAAAGTCATAAAGGGAATTTAGCATTCATTTTCAAATGAAGCAAAAAAGAAAACATTGCTTTGTTTTTTTAATGACTTTTCTGACAGCATTGCACTTAAAAAAAACCTCATGCTACTAACATCAACCAATACTTGCTATCGTTAAGCTGTTTATCAGAGAGTTACAGACAGGTTTCTGATGAGGGCAATCAATAACATCAATATTACAGATGATATGAAACAGTATTCCACAAGCACTGCAGAAACTGAAAACTTTTTCAGTACTGACTGGGCAAAGCCACCCAAGTAATTCACAACAATCAGTGGTGGAGGATGAAGCCATCCTGATGTCTCTCTCACACACATCAATGAGAACATCTGTATTTGCTACAAGGCTCCTCCATGCTACTACATACAACAAAGATGTACTGCATGACATGAAGTCCACATCACTTCAGACCCTAATTCTAGAAAGAGAAGAGGTTTTATGTAGCATGTCATTTCCCCTGATAAATTTGGTGAACGATGATCTTTCAAAAATGCACCGTGTATCACATTGCATATGAACTACCTTCACCACACTAAAGCTACTTTACATTAGGTTTCTAGCACCTTCATCAATTCCACCCATTACTGGTACAGTAACAGTGCAATCCCATATAATTTTAATACATCCTGCTGAGTTTAGTGGGAATTACTCCTATGTAAGTGTACACAGGATTGCTGCCTAAATGTCCTGTCACTGGCTTACACCCCACCCACCTCAACTGAGTCCTTCAGTTAGAATTACAGTATACTAAATCAAATATTTGGCCTTAATGGAAGAGTCTAAATACACTGAGAACATTAAGGGGAAAAAAATACCATCAATTCCTCCTGAAACTGATTATTAATCAATTTATTAATTTAAGCCTATCCTCCCTCTTCCCTACTTAAATTGTTCACCTTTAAATTGTTCCTATTTGTTATGAATCATTGAAAGAACAATATGCCTCTTGAATGACTGCTGCCCTGCCCCCACAGTCACCCCGGCAATACAGACACAAATAACCAGGACCACCTGAAAGAAGCGAATTTACCCCCCCTAAATCTGTCCAAGTAAATGTCTAAAAAGGGTTTCCTGACAACATGAGAATAATCACTGAGTATTAGGATGCAGAGATTCTCTGGCACAGAAGCACAACCTAATTTAAAGACAGGGAGAGAACTGAATACTTAGAAGTGGTACTACATCCTCTGCCTCCTGGGAGCAACCTTGCAACATCCTGGAGCTGGATGGCAGAGTACCTGAAGAAACAAGGCATCCAGCTCAATCGCAGATGAGAACAGGGTCAATATTTTCTTGCAGCCATGTTACCTTCCTTCAGAACCTTCCCAACAATCAACCTCATTCACCGGTACTCACTCTAGACCCAAAGCTTTGTGGAATAGTATGTTCCCTTCTGTCTCTTGCTCCCTTCTGGAGATTTACAACTAGGTGAGAAAGGGAGTTCCCTAACACTGCCTATGGCAAACTATTGGAGGAAGAGAAGAGCATTTGGAAGGGGGAAATATGATCCCCTCTGAAAAAATTAATGAAAAAGAGAGAGTGGGAGGAAGGGAAGCTTTTTAACAACTGAGTGTGTGTAGAAGAAGGTGTAGGTTATGCAAGCATGGTGCAGGCAAAGTGAGATAAGGGAACTGAAATGTCAGGAGCAAAACCTCTGAGCACCATGGTTTGTAGGAAAGTGTGTGGACTTGTGTGTATGCTTGTGTATACACATGTACACCATTACTGTCCCTCAGAGAGGAAGACAGAAAGCCAAGAAATCTTTTTTCCATTATATCCTTCTAGTCAAAGTGCACCATCTTTCTTTGTACCATTACACCAAATGAAGCAAACAAAAAAAATGGGTCACCAGGAAGCTTGTGACTAGGCAAAATTAAGAAATTGCAAAAGGAGGAGGACTGACAGGGATGACTTCTGGAAAATTATGTTTATAAGCTGCTGGGAAATGCTTATGGGTTTTTGTTTGCTCCCCTTCCCCAGAGACAAGAATCCGGTGAGCATTCGGAAGAAACACACAGAAGCCAGAGCTTGAAAGCTCCCCCCCCCTCCGCAACCAAGTATAAACATAGAAGTGCCGAGGACAAAAATTCCAGAGGGGAGTATGTTCATTATTATGGCAAAAGTAAAGAGTCCTCTGGTATCTTAGAGACCAACCACGGTATAAGCTTTTGTGACCCTGGTCAACTTCCTCAGATGCAGGGAGTTCTTCTTCCCAGTGAACAGGGATGGTTAGAAAAAAAGCTTACGATAGCCCCTAAGCTATGGTAAGCCTGGGAAGGAAAGAAGGAGGGGGAGCAGCGTGGGGAGAAGGGAAAACAATCTCCACCACCCCACCGACAAACTCACTTTACTCCCTCAGGTGTGGCTGTCACCAGCCCTATTCTCCAAAGGTGGCTTCCCCCTCCAGCTTCTCCATCTCGCGCTCCCGGGGAGCCTCTAGTGGACGAAAAAAGAAGCGCAGCCGACACGAGCCCATCTCAAGGGTGGGGAAAAAAATCCCTCTCACACAAACCACTGTTGGGGGGCTGGAGAAACTCAACTCTTTCGCTCCTGCTTCTCTCCGGGAGTGGAGGAGTCACACTTTTGGCTACCACAGGACCCCCTCCCGTAAAACATCCCCGAGGATGCCAGCTTAGTCCTTCCCTCCCATATCCTCCTCCTCCCACCCCCCCATGAATAGAGCCAAGGGAAAATACGACCAGCATTCAGGGCTGAGATTCGACACCCTAAAGTCCAAATGAACAGGAAATAGCGGGTGTGGAGAAAGCAGAGCTCTCTCTCCTCTTTTAACCATCCATCTTCCCATCCGTAGCCCATCTCTGTCATATATTATATATATATAATACGGGCAGTAACTTTCTCTCTCCTTGGAATTAACGCGGCGGGTTTTTCTTTTATTAAAAGGGGATAACTAGAGAGAGGAGGTAACAATGTTGATGCCTGGAGTGTACTTTTCCCGGGGAGTGGGTGGGTAGGTAGGAGGTAGGTACAGTGGCAACAAACAGCGTGGGCAAGGAGAGGCTCTTACCTGGCTCGCCGTCTGACTTCTCCGCCGGCGTCCTTTAAACCCCACCAAACCAAGCCCTTGCCAGGCAGGCAGGACCGGGGCTCCGGGGCTAATTCCACCCTGGCCAGGGGTCCTCCTCTCCAGAGGGGTCGGGAGCCAGAGAGGACCCAACAAGCCCAGCCGAGCGAGCCTTCTTCCAACAGTCGGAAGCCCACCGGCGGCGACGACGGCGAGGAGCCGAGAAGTAGAGCCCAAGGAAAACCGCCCTGCCCTTTCCCCCACCCTTTCTTTCCAAGTTGCCTCGTTAGGAACGTCGAGTGATGTTTCCTCCACCCCTCACGATGGCTTATTTTCCACACACGAAATTCCCCGAGATGAAGCTGACCAAAAAGGCAGGCAGGCAGGCAGGAGCGGGGGCTCGATAGAGGAGGCTCCCCAAGAAGAGGCAGCAGCAGCCGTCGCCGCTCTTTCGTTGGTTAACTGACAAGCCGTTTCCCCCTCACACACACACCTCAATTTTGACAACGGTGGGGAGAAAAAAAAAGCCCGCCTTCCCCCCCCCCTCCGCTCCCCACAGCCTCTCTCTCGCAAGTCTTGTCCTCCTTCGCGTCTTGTTTTTGCTTTCCCCTCAAACAAAAAGGGTGGCCAGCCGAGCCCTCGCCTTCGCCTCTTCTCTTCGGGCGCGCCTTCTTTCTCCCCCCTCAAGGTTTAGCCAGGACGCCCCGCTTCCAAAGCCGCTCCACGAGGCGGGGGAAACTTTCCCGGAGAGGAGAAGGAGAAGCGGAGAAGGAGGCGCCACCACAGACAGCGGCAGCCTCCAAGCCTGCGAAGCCCGGGCGAGGGCGCGCGTGTGTGTGAGGAGAAAACACACACACACACCACATACACACAGACGCCCCCGTTCCTTCCAGAGCTGCCCAAGTCCGGCAAAACCTGAGGGAGGCGAGGAAGGAAAAAAAAAAAAAACCAAACCCAAACGCCCATCCAACGACAGGTCCTCCGCCGGGCGCTAGAACTAGCCGGTCGCCGCCTCCGTTATTCCCCGGCGTTGCCGTTCCGACTAGCAGCCGCTGCCGCCTCGGCAGCGCAGCGGGCGTTTAACTCCTTCCCTGCCATCCTTCCTCGCTTCTCCCAGGAAAGGCGGGAGTCGCCGCCACCGCCGCCGCTGCTCTTGCCCTCGCGGTTTGCCTGGGAGCTCAAGGGAGGACCGCATTTCTCCGAGTGAGCGCGCCGCCCCATCCCTCGCTCTTCCTCCCCCCCACTCCGCGGTGCTTTTCCCTTCCCAGCGTGGGAGAGGGAATAGTCCTTCGTGCTAGCGGAGGAACTGCGGGAAGAAGCTCTTGGCGCGCGTCTTTCTTCTTTGACACTTTTTTTTTAACAATGTTTGGATAGTCCCTCCTATTAGGAGATGGGTGGGGGGCAGGTGGGATGCTCGGCGGGCGGGCGGATTCTGCAGGGGGCATCCACACTAGAGGAATAATCCAGGTTGAAACGGGATTAGTTGCCATGGCTCCTTCCTTATGGACTCCTGGGATTTGTAGTTTGGTGTGGCCCCAGCGCTTGCTCTTTGGCACAAAAAGGCGAAAGATCTTGTAAAACTACCAATCCCAGGATGCCACAGGAAGGAGCCGTTTGAAACTGGATTATTTGTGTGGTGTGCGCGGTTTGAAGCCACCGGCTCGGATCGAGATCAATGTATAGGATCAGGAGAGGGGGAAAGACGCCCGGCGGTTTACTGTCTCCACCCACTCCAATTGGCTATTCTCTTCCCAGAGGTAACGGTTGCTTTAATGGAGGGGAGCTGAAACCTCGTGGGTGGTTTATCTTCCTTCAGCATCCGCGCAAACTGCGCCCGATCCTACGCCTGTGCTGGGCTAGCCTTAGCCGTCCAGCCGAGCTCGGGCTGATAAAAACGCTCCTTGGAAAGCCATCCCCGCCTTAGGGGCGCAGAATGGAGGCGCCTTGGTTCGGTTTTCGTGGGGATCGCGAAGCTGTGTTTGCGCGCCCTCCTCGGGCTTTCCGAGCCTGGCGAATTACTAGAGGTTCCCTTCGGAGAGAAAGGCTGGCTCTGCTTGGGGCTGAGGAGGGCAGCCCGATCCTCTGCGCTGTCACCTGGAAGCTAGCCCCACTTTGGCCAGCGGATCCTTATTCTCTCCAGTAAGGATCTTTTTGAGAATCCCAATCTTTGTAGCCCGCCTCTCAAGCCGAAGGCTCTCCAGGGCGGTTTGCGAAATAAATACAAAAATTACTCAGTTGTCGCTTCATATTCGCTGGGGTTTGGTTCCAGGACCACCACCACCCGTCAATACCCAAATCCGTGAACGCTTAAGTCCCATTATATGCAGTGGCATAGCAAAATAGGGTCCCTTATATAAGATGCAAAACCAAGGTTTCCTTTTTAGATTATTACTCTGTTGTCTCTTCACATTCTCTGGGGTTTGGTTCCAGGACCCCACTCCCCCTGAATACCTAAATTCGTGAATACTTAAGTCCCAGTATATGCAATGTTATAGCAGAATGGGGTCCTTATATAAGATGGCAAAATCAAGGTTTGCTTTTTGGATTATTACTCAGTTGTCCCTTCACATTCTCTGGGGTTTGGTTTTAGGACACCCCCCCCCCCCAAATCCGTGAATACTTAAGGCCCATTATATGCAATGGCATAGCAGAATGGTGTCCCTTATATAAGATGGCGAAATCAAGGTTTGCTTTTTGGATTTATTTTTTTTTAAAGAATATTTTCAAGCCGTGAACACTTAAAACCGTGAATGCCAAATCCGTGAATGTGGAGGGACTACTTGGAAATCAATAAAGAGAATAGCAAGCCTTTCATGGCCAGTGATCCCAGGAGCCACCTCCATTTCGCGTATGTATTTCCGTCCTGATGGACAGAGGGCAAAAACCATTAAAAAAAAACCCCACATAGTACAGATTTTAGATTTTATTTGGCCACCAATGCATTTATTTAAAAAAAAAAATTAATGGAGAACACTAATAGTGGAGCGGGGAGAGCCCCTGAGGATTCCCACCTCCAAGGTCACTGCTGCTGCGGTGGAAGCGGCCGCCTTCCACCGGGAGGGTTGTACTACAACTCCTATTCTCCCCAACCACGCGGGCTGAAGCTGTGGAAATTGCGGTGGAGGAAAATTCTCTACTGGTGGTGGTTGAACCCAAACTGAGCTTCAGGCCTTTCCTCCCAGTCCTTGATTATAGCTGTCTGGATCCTTTTGTTGGCCGAGCGCCCTTCTCTCAGCCTAAGCTAGCTCAAATAATAATTTAATAATAATTTTAAAAGAAAAAAAAAATAAGCACCGGGCGCCTTTAAGAGGGAGTTTCATCAGGTATGGCTTTCAGAGGCACCGGCTGAAATCCCCCCTTCCTGGCTGCTGCTGGAAAGAGAGGCTGCCTCTCCTCTTTTTCGGATGGCTCTTAGGAGGGGATGACTTAGGAATTTAAGGGGTTAGGAATTTTTTATTGGAATAAGACCATTCTACTGAAAAATACACCCGACCGCAAAAGGGGTGGGTGGTGTTTGGGGATTTTAAATTGTATTGGTATTTTATTTTTTGTAAGCTGCCCCGATTGTTTTAACAGAGGGGCGGGATAATAATAATAATAATAATAATAATAATTGAATAATAACTAATAATAATAATATTACTGAAATCAAGAGCCAGGGAGAAAGGCCATGGGAGGGCTACAAGCCCGGGAAGCGCGTCTTTCTGCTTGGGGGATTGGCTTTCTCTCCTCCCCTCCCCTCCCCAGCCCTTCGGAGGCTTTGATTTCTCCAGCGAAACTCTCTGTTTGCACCCACAACCACCTCCGTCAGGACTCTTAAGGAGCAAGGGAGGAGGCCTCGGCCTGGGATGTGTTCGCGCGTGGGGGGGGGAAGTGGGGGAGGCATGACTCTCTGGGTTGCCAGTCGGAAACCTGGAGAGAGAGCCCTTGGTTGCGTAGGAGAAGGGGTTTCAACAGATGCTGGCTGTTACCAGATGCAGGACGGGGCTAGCCACACCTGCTGAAATCCCCTCTCCGACACAACCACTAAAAAAGAGAGGAGCCCTCTCCGGTTTTCAGGCTGACAACCCTGGGGAGTGTTCATTGTTCCCAAGTCCAGGGTTGCATGAGCTTCTGGGGGAAATAATATGCTTAGACCAGTGGCTCTTAACCTCTTCTTTACCAAGGACCCCCCTTAAATATCTTTTGTTGCCACAGACCCCCCCCAAGACTTAACCCAAGAATTAAAAGCATGATAATAATAATGACAAGAGCACCTGATGATGATGATGATGATACAATTACATCGACCATTAAACCTTCCCTCAGAGGCACTAGAAAGGAAGGGAAGACTTCTCCTGCTTCTTCCTGCAAGTTTGTGGCTGGAGTGGATTGAATGGCAATGCACAGGCCAAGCCAGCCAGCCTTTGCCTTGGCTCCTGTCACATGGCCACTCCGCTGCAGTGAGGAGGTGGACCAAGCAACTTTCAAGCCTTTGCAGACCCCTTGTGAGGACATTGCAGACCCCTGGGGGTTCCCGATCACAGGTTAAGAACCTCCGAGTTTTCCTGGCAATGAAGCCAAGCTTGGAGCTGATGCCCCACCCACCAGAATGAAATTCTCTGTGGTCACCTTGATGTCTCCTATGAGAAAGGGGAGTTAGGACCTTTCCCTGCCCAGAGAGGAAGGGAGGGGAGGGTGGACCCGGGATGATCAAGATGAGTGAAGAAGCCCATTTTTGGAAAGGGAGGGTAACACTGTGGGACTTTTCTCCTGTTTCTTCCTGCAAGTTTGTGGCTGGAGCGGAATGAATGGCTATGCACAGGCCAAGCCAGCCAGCCTTTGCCTTGGCTCCTGTATCATGGCCACTCCACTGCAGGGAAGAGGTGGGCCAAGCAGCCTTCAAGCTTTTGTGGACCCCCTATGAGGGCTCTTCGGACCCCTGGGGGTCCCCAGACCACAGGTTAAGAACCACTGCTCTAGAGGGCCATACTTTGCCCACAGCTGTCTCAGAGAAATCAGCTAGATGATAGTGTACCACAGGTTGTGTTTCCACCTTTCATGTGGATCTAATAAGGTTGCCAAATGAATGAGAGATAGAACTCCTGACCCTTTCAATGGTTGTGCAAAAGAAGGAAATTCAACAGGTGTTGCTTGTAGAGGAGCTTTATCCCTTATTTCACTCAGCAACCCTATGGACTAGGGAAAGGCAGGGATTTGTCAATATAGTTAGAGCCCCGTATCCATGGGGATTTGGTTCCCAGACTTACTGAAGATACCAAAAACCACACATAACAGAGAATTCTATTAAAATAAAGGGGCTTCTGGTAAAAACATACCTTTCCTGAGACAACCTAGAAGATGCCTTGAGAGGATGCCTCTCTAGGTATTTTCTAGTGCAACTCTATGGTATGTGTCCCGCAGGAAACTGCAACCATGGATATTGGTTTCACAGATATGAGGGTCCAACTGTACTGAATTTTGTGTAAGAACATTGATCAGAAGTGTAGGAAGGTGTGTATGTGTCACAGAGATCTCTAGGAATGAGACTTTGGAATGAGGTGGGGAACTTTTGGCTCTCCAGATATTTTGGGCTTCAAACCCCCAGAAGCATCAGGCTATATGACCAATGGCAATTATGCCAGTTGTAGTCCAAGACATAAATGGGGGAGTTTCCTTTTCATCTAAGGTTAAGAGATAAGGGATAACGAACATGTATGCTGTATCTCTGCAATGGGCACAGTAAGGCAAGCTGGGTGGACAATTGGCTAATGCAACAAGAAACACCCAACAAGGGAAGTGAGCATGACCAATTTCTGTGGACTGAAGCCCATCACAGTCACATGGGGCACAAACATCCTTCTGAGTAGGTTCACTACAAACTAATCAGACCTTATCCCATTGTTCTCATGAGTTAGCAAAGAAAATAATTCTATTTTCAATTGTACTTAATTTCCATATTCTACATTTCTGAAATAAGACCATGGTCCTCCCTGGGGCTTTTCTACTGTACCACTTTGATGTGACTTTTAATATTTGTGTGTGTGATAACCAACCAGAAAATGTCCTATAAAGTTCTCTATTTTGTATCTTTCAAGTAATTTTAATCAGGTGTAGGCAAATCATGGCCCTCCAGATGTTTTAGAATTGCAGCTTCCAACATTTGTCTCCATTAGCCACAAGTTTCCTGCTCCTGATCTTAATAATGACATTATTACCCTACTGAGGTTCTAATTTGTTTGTTTGGGTGGACCAACATGACCGCAAACATTTTATAGAGAACAAATTCACTTTAAAGCTTTCTTCTCCTGGCTTCTTGACTAAAAATGATGAATGATTTCTCTCATATATTCACACTCAAAAGGCAGAATAGCCAGGCAGGTTAACTCTCTTGCTCCACTGTAGAATGCCTGTGGTTTTTTTTAATGATGCGTGCTGGCTTGGTGAAATGCCTTTCAGCATCTGTAACAGTCACTGTAGCAGCAGCATGATTACGATCATAGTGTTAGGTCTGTGTACACTTTCCTAAAAAATAACTTTAAAAAAATCTGATAGGTTGGGGTTTTCTATTTCAATTCCCCCCTCCCCTGATGCAACATTTCATTAGAGACATTCTCACAAAGATGGGTAGACACATCTACTGTACAATCAACAATTTGAAGCATCTTCCAGTTCTTCATGTTCTAGTGCAGGAGGGCACAACATGTGGCTTGCCAAATATTTATTTGCACTACAATTCTCATTATCCCTCACCATTGGGAATATTAGTTAGGAGTGATGGGATCATCTGTTGATCAACATTAATAGAACTTATCTGCTCAGATCATTCCAAACACAATGCTTTTCAACAGAGTAACACATTCAGTGGTCGTTTGTCAATTGTACTGTAAGTATTCATGCATAAAATATATCTTCTTAATTTTTATAATGAAAAGTGTATGGCTAAGGGAGAGTGAACACTTTTGCTGTCTTGCCTACTTGTGGCCCATTTCTTTAACCCAGTACATTTCTGCTACCAATCCTGGGTATTGTAAATTTCTTCTAAATGCCCAGAACAATTACAGTTTGCAGGTAAGTTAGTGAGTGTGTGTGTTCACCACTTCTCTTACCTATTCTTTTTAAAAATTAGACCACTTCATAATTCAACATTGCAGTTGTTGTTGTTGTTGTTGTTGTTGTGTCTTCAAGTCATTTATGACTAATGGAAACCCTAAGGCAAACCTATTACAGGGTTGTTGTTTTGGGCAAGATTTGTTCAGAGGGGGTTTGCCATTGCCTCCCTCTGAGGCTGAGAGTGTGATTTGTGTAAGATCACCCATTGGGTTTCTGTGGCCAAACAGGGACTTGAATCCTATTCTCCAGAGTCATATTCCAATGCTCAAACCACTGCAACACACTGGCAGACACATAATTAAATAGGTGTGGCTGTTTTTTGTTGTTAACTGCCGTCAAGTCAACTTTGACTTATGGTGACCCTATGAATGTGAGACCTCCTAGTCCCCCTATCATCATCTGCCCTGCTCAGGTCTTGCAGATTCAGGGTTGTGGCTTCCTTGATTGAGTCTATCCATCTGGAATGCAGTCTTCCTCTTTTGTGGACCCAGACTGTACAGACCCCTCCGCCCTCCTGAATAATACTCATACACAGTCTTTGATAATAAATGATTGTATTGGTTACATCTTCAGAAAACATGGTTAAATACAGTTTAGTAAATACACGTTTAGAGTAAATACATGTTTGGCAATAAATGGCCACAACTTGCAAGCTAAATGGTTGGCGGCAATGCATGGGTTGTGATCTACTCACTGATCCCACCCACATGGGACAATGGCTATCTGTTGGTCAATTCCGACTCTCTATGGAGGAGAGAGGTGCTGGCCAACTCTCTCTCCTCCCCTGCAAACAAGTGTTGGTTAGCAACTAGAGGCGGGGTCTCCCTTGAACTTGAACTTGCACTTGATGGAGACCCCTTGACCTCATGCCCTATCACGACCCATGACATCCACCACCAAGGCATTCGCCATGGGAACAGCCCTCCGCCAACCCTTACCCATATCAACAGGCAGCCCTACAGGCCCGCAGAGGTCCCTTGCCTGGCAGGCAGCATCCTCCTGGGCTGTATGTATGCTGTGAAGGCCCCAGATTGCCAATGGACCAGTTTCATGATGACATCTGCTGACAGGCTCCCTTGCGCAGCCATGGTAGTGGCCCCTATCCAGAAGTAATGGCTGCTGAACTCATCCACCAGCAGTCCAGGTACACTGGGGACATCGCTGGGCCCACCGTCTCATCAGGTGCCAGTGGGACCCTGAGCTTGGCTGCCAGAGCCTGGAAGGAAGAGAGTAAGAATCCACATTCCTCCCCACCAAGCGGACCCATCATTAAGAAGTCGTCCAAATAGTGCGTGATTAATGGCCAGTGCTGGAGGGCCCGCTCAAGGAATGTGCTGAAAGCCTCGAAAGCCACACAGCTGACAGAGCAACCCATGGGCAATGCCATGTCATAATACCACTTGTCTTGGAATCTGAAGCTAGCTGGCAGTGATTGTCCGGATATACCGGCAACAACCTGAATGCTGATTAAATATCACACTATGCCATGAGTGCGCCACCTCCACAATTCTGGAGGAGCTGCACCATATGGTCCCATGATATGTATCTCACCATGAACCAAACTGAAGGGTTCTGCCAATAAATCACCAGGATGAACTAATCCCACTCCCAATCATAAAAAAACAACAACAATATGAAGGAATGAATGAATAACTAAACCCTGGAGCAGGGAATCAAATAAAATTAAAATTTCTAAAAGGGTAACGTTACCCCACTAAAAAGTGTGCAAATACTAAAATTATTAATGGTGAAAAATAAAAGCTCAAGGCCAGACGCGTTTCGACCACAGTCTTCTTCAGTGGCCTACAAGCATTCAAAATGTATATTAACTCAACAGCTCACACAATGTGACTCTGCTCAATTCCAAAGCAGCAATGTACTACTCCTGCTCACAAAGTGTCTTACATAACCAGCTGAACTGGTAATGGGAACGATCCTGCCAAGACTCAAGAAAAGAAAAGAAAAGGTCCTAGGGAAAACATAGGATGTGGAAGGACATTGAAACACTCAACCAGCCACTTACACCCACACTTTTTCCCACCAGGGGTCCATTTTTTCCAACCATGTATCCATTGGAGTACCTATTAGTAGTAGTTTTATGTACTTAGTACTAGATATCCCAACAATACACCAGAATTTAAATGAAGTTCTTCTCTCCTGTTCACAAAACCTTTTCTATGACCAGTCAAACTGGTGGTGGCAACCATCCTGACAAGACTCACGAAAAGAACTAAGAGGAAATTTAAGGTGTAAAAGTACAGCAAAAGACTCAAACTAGCCAATTCACATTTTCATTTAAACCCATCGGGGATTCAGATTTCAAACGATGAATCCATTTGAGTTCCAAAATCTGTAGTTGTCTTATATTTTTAGTACTGGATATCCCATCTATGCACCAGAATTTGAATGAATCATGGGTATGATGTTTCTCAAGAAAATGTTTTACCAATGGAGCTTCTATTCTACGGTTTTTAATACAACTTCTGTGTTCTGTGATCCGAGTTCTTATCGCTCTGCTGGTCATCCCCACATATATTAATTTGCAAGGGCATTCAATTATGTATATGACATTTTTACTTGCACATGTAAAAAGTTTGTATCTTTCATAACTTCTACCATCAGCAGTATTCACAAAACATTTCAAATTGCTGCTGTGTCTGCATACCGAACAATGTCCACAGATGTAATGTCCCTTGGCAATCAAACTGTTTTGTACTACCAGAAAATCAAAATCTGCCCGTACTAATATATTCTTGATGTTTTGAGTACGTTTATAGGCAAACATCGGTTTATTTTTATATCTGGGTATATTTTCCAGCAAGTGCCAATGTTTCATAATACTTTCTTTAACCCTCTGTGAATGTGTGTTAAAGGTCAGTGGTATAACCACCCTATCAGGTGCTCTCTTAGGTCTGGAATCAAACAGAAGTTTCTTTCGATCTAACTTATGAACGCTGCCTCCTTCTTGGCGCCAGATAAGGCAAGGCAATTGTTCCAAAAGGACTGCCCCCGCCACCCTGCTGGGAGCAGCTCACCTTCGGATGCCTGCCCCCGCAGCTGTCACAGGAGTGGTCAAACTGGCACTTTTAACTGGAGCACTTACCTCCATTGTATTCTCAGCACACCGGCTTCTTCCCATCCTCTTTTTGGGCCATCTTGGGAGCCTCTCCCTTCTCCCTTCTGCCCAGTCCAGTGGTCTGCAGCCAAGTGGGGTAGTCGATGGTCTCCCACCTGTGCATGGGTGACCTCGAGGCTTTCTTTCTGCATTCTATGTCATACATGATGGCATTGGCATCCCCTGCCTGCGACATCACCTTCAACACCTTGATGCAGGTTGTTGATGAGGTGCCAAGACTGCTCTGGGAAAACCAGAGCCACCACTTCCATGAAGACCGTGTACCCTCTGAGGCCAGTTGGCAAAGGTGCATTCCAAAGTCTCTGAGTTGGCCTTCTCGTTCTCTTTCTTGTTGATCCTGTGAACCCTCACCTCCTCACCCAGAGGTGGGGCCAGTGAGATGATATCCACATAATAACCTTGCAGGGTTTTGGAATGCACCTTTTGGTCCAAGTGGCCCCCCCGGCAGGTCCTCCTTTGACTTGGCTTCCCTAAGCTCATCGTCAGGGGGATTGTAACCCCCTGCTTTCCACACCTCCCAGGCTTTTTGCCTGGCCTTTCTGAGCTTGAGGGCCCACCCCAGTAAACCCGGCTTGAAAGACCCTCTTTCCCACTACCTGAACTTGTCCTCGTCGGAAGACTCACTGGAAGAGGAACCAG
Source organism: Gambelia wislizenii (assembly GCA_030847615.1). NCBI lineage: Eukaryota > Metazoa > Chordata > Lepidosauria > Squamata > Crotaphytidae > Gambelia > Gambelia wislizenii. The sequence continues at coordinate 311,944,920 of JAUMIR010000002.1, read as the reverse complement.
AATGGGACCTCTTGCGTTTTCTACTCAGGCTCCTCCTACCTCTGGATCCACTGTGCCATCGCGATGGTGAACCACAGGAATCTGAATACCTCAAGTCTCTGGAACCACTCCTTTCTCAAGATCTGGATCACCGGGACTGGCCACTGCCACTTGAAGCAGCTGTACTGGATGATGCGCTGGGTTCCCCATTCCCAGATGCTGCTGCCGCCACCAGCCATGCCTGCATCACAGGGTTTTTATATATATATATATCACCTCTCCCTCCCTGACCCTTCCTCTTCGGCTCCTTGGAGCCAAAAGCAGGAGGAGCTATGACAGAGCTGCCTTATAACAGCTCCATCGCACCTTCTCTGAGTCATCAGGCCACACCAGAGGCCGGGTGGATGAACCACCTCCTGGCCGCACCAGAGGCCAATCAGGGCCAGGCTGGTCCAACCCTATTGACCGTCGCTCCCTCCCCGCCCTCCCCAGCCACAGGGGAGGCTGGAAAGGAGACAGGGGAAATGGCGGCCTCCCTGGCAACCCACACGGTAACTCACCCTCTCCCCTGTCCCCATGGGGGAGGGGGACACCGGAGGGCTCTTCAGGGGGTAGCCCGATGGGCTGCAAACTGGCCTGCCAGCAAGCGGCAAACCCCCTTCCTACTGCCTTCTATCTTATCAATCCTTATTGTCTTTTCTAGTGAATCATGTCTTGCTATAATCTGGTATAATCACTCCTAATTTATCCTTCAAATAAGACAAACCTGAACATGTGTTTATTGCATTTATTTGATGCTGTATACCACCCTGAAATTTGATTTGAGGGAGGGTGGCATAAAAGTGTGCTATATCAATCAATAAAAGGAAGTAATTTTACTTACTAAAGGCAACCATTCCTTTGCTGACTGAAGCTTCTTTGGTAAGGAAGCAAAATGACAAGAGTGAAATGCCAAATATACAGTTTAAAGTTAAATCCTAACTTGCTCCAAATGATCACATAATCAGTGGGTGTGAACCAGAAGAAGATTGTCTGCAAGATCACTAAATGTATATGTTAACTTTCTTTGCACTCATAAACTGAATAAACTGAACTGTTGGCTCCCATGAAAGTGAGGTGGTGAATCACCCTGGTTTTAAACCAGGCCTTAAAGGAGCTCTCCGGGGTTCTGAATTATTTTCCTAAATAGGTTCAGCACCTTCGAGAGTTCATATACAGCTACTGTATTCTTTAAAGCAGTGGATTCACCACCCCACTGCCATGGGAGCCAACAGCTGCAACTGTTTCTAATGCACACTCAGGAAAAGTAACACTATATACTTTTTTTTTTTTACCATTCTTTCAGACAAAGAAGATGAAAATGAGGATTTTTAAAAAAGTAACCCACTTGATGCTCACTTGGAATTGCAACAGCAGGCTAGCACATGACAGAGTATTTTGAATCTTTTGCATTTGTCATCTCAAAGTGTTTGCAACAAACAAATGAGAAGCTGACAATGAGTTCTCTCCACAATTTCGGCCATGGGATTGTAATCAATATGGAGAATTGGCCACACATGATAGGGGAAAAAAACCACTACTGCTCTTCTAGGAAAAACAAAAAGAAACAGAAGCAATGTTAACATCACCATGTGTTTTAAAACAATTGAACTTCTGAGCTAAGCTGAGTGGACCTGACCCAGAAGATGTTATACTTGTCCAATTGAAATCAGTGAAATTTCAGGTGGTTGCAAACAATTTTCCCCATAGATTTGAAAGTGTCTTAAGCATAGATAAGGGTACAACCTTACACACATTAATCAGGCTATGTATAGTTCAATAGGACATACTGTTCAGTTGACTCTTATAAGATAGTGTTATCAGGCTTCAATCCATTACAGGCTTACTTGGAACAAGTCCTAGTCAACTCAAGTTGAATGTAAATCTGTGTTTAGTTGGACCTCCATCCAATTAAACATGTTTAAGATTGGGCTGCAGTGTTTCCTGGACTGAAGCTGTGACCATGAGTGAGACAAAGGAAATCACTTATAAGCCCCATTGATTAGAACAGGACAGTGCAACAGTTGTTAAGATCTGTACATCTTAAACTGGAGGGGCTGTTAACCAGATCTTTCCAAGTGCTTTTATTAATGTTATTGACCTATTTACTGCACGCATGCACATAATTTATACACATACATGTTTTAAAAAACAGCCTTACCATAGCTGAGAGAAGCACTGAAGATGTTCTAGTAAAGAATAATGAACAGAGAGAGGAGATGGTATAGAGCATGCCTGGGGAAACTTTGTCAGGAGTTAGAAACTGAACTCCATTATAAAATGGCCGAACAACTGCAGAATCATGCTGAGTCATAATGGCTGACTCCATGAACTACCAAGTCATACCTAGTCAGGCCACTAGAGGGCAGTGTCCTGTATGTATGTGTGTATATGTGTGTGTGTGTGTGTGTGTGTGTGTGTGAGCTAGTTCAAAGCTCACTCTCTTCTTCTTGTGAATCATGATGTCTGGTGAAGCAGTTTCTCCTTCAATTGCAAATATTTGTATATATATTGCAACTGTTTGACTTTGAAGATAAAAGTGCCTCCTGCTTATTTGGACATCAAACACGCTGTGTGTGAGTATTCTAGGAAACGGGTTGCTGCTGGGTCTGCTGACCTAGTTTTTGGCTTCTGCCGGGGATTGAGTGTCCTATCATCCCCTGACAAACTTTGCTCCTCTAGATTTATTGGGCTACAACTCCTATAAACCTTTACCATTGCCCATGCTGGGTGTGGGTCATGGACATTTTAGGCTAAAATAGGAGCTGTAGGTTAATGGTCAGCAGGCCTGGTATATATCCTCCAATAATATCTAGAATTAATATCCTAATACATTCTCTCTGTGTGTGTGTGTGTGTGAGAGAGAGAGAGAGTGTGTAATTAAGGAAGTGAAACTTTTGTACTTTGTAGTGCATTGACTTCCCTCTCTCCTGGGTGTGTAACATCAACAATGAGTTGTCATTTACTTCTAGCAACTTCCTGTCTGACTATACCCACAGGATACTCTTGCACACCAGTGACAATGGTTACTACTAGACCGTATCCATTTGGAGGCACACTTTCATTTTGATGTTTTCCAGTTCAGCACTTTAAGAGGACTATGTACTAATATAATATGCCCTTAAGTTCAGCAATACAATATCCTTATTTTAAAGTAAAGAGCCTAACAGCACCTATAATTTGGTTCATTTATCATTTAATAAATGTGTCATTTGCCCACTGGAACCAAACTAACAGAGGCAGTTAGACATAGTGGGCAATTTGTTGCTTTTACAGTGTGTGTGTGTGTGTAGGTAGTCGCTAGATGTTTCTATTAACAATTAGGGATCTATGGTTCCTTCCTGCTTCAAACTGTTTTGTACCCAAAAGGTGAGCAATTAGGAGCAAAAGGCACTTTTATATTAAAAATGTTGCATTCTTAAGTGTTAGTTTCATAACTCACTCTCCCATTTTGCCAGTCTCTGCAGTTGCTTCCCTTAGCTAACTAACATTGGAGTCTCTTTCATGCTATGTACTGTATTTATAACATTATGATTCTACTTTAACTGGCATGGCAACATCGTAAGGAAGCCCGGGATCTGTGGTGCAGCACTAGCAACATGGTATTCAACTTTTGGTCCTCCAGATGTTTTGTACTTCAGCTCCCAGAATCCATCATCATTGGCCATGCCAGTGAAGGCTGCTGGGTGCTGAAGTACAGCACAGCTGGAGGATCAAAGGCTGAGAACTCCTGTGACTAGAAGAGGTCTCTGGCTAGGATTTCTAAATACCTCTCCTTAAATGCAAATCTCTGGATTCCACAAGATGTTGTCATGGCAGTTAAAATTGAATTATAGCACTATAACTGTGCAGTGTCAAAGAATCCTATAACTTATTCTTGTGGCAAAAGCTTCAGCAGATCTGGGGACCATTAAAAAAAAAGTCTGGGACCTTCCTGGCCATAAGTCTACTTCTGATTTTGAAAAAGAGCCTTCCCTCACTCCAAATTTAACCAGTGTTGGGATTGGGAATATATTCCTAGGAGTATCAGTTAACCCTTTTGTTGTGGAAAAAAAAAAGGTTGCTCTGGGGAAACAGGGCCATAAAATAGCCTTGGGTGCTACATACATCCCCATTTGCCAAATTGCACACACACACACCCATGCTAAGCATTCAACTCAGGTACTCAAGACTGTTCTAGGCCTTCAGAGCCAGGTTCCTATTAAGAGAAAAGTTCTTGCAGCAGTGATGAAAGATAGGGAAGGTGGGGCTCACCAGATATTGCTGGACTGCAACTTCCATCATCTCTCACCACTGAGAGGAATGCTGGAGTCTAGCACCATATGGAGGACAACAGTTTTGCTAATCCTGCCTTAACATATGCTCATAGATCTGAAGCATGTTATGTACATGAGATAAAAACAAGACACCTACATTGGCTGACTCTAAGACATGCTGGGTACTACAGTCCTCTGGTCCTTAATGTTCCAACATGATCTTGATGCCACACTGATTAATTTGTATATAACCTTAAGTCATTGGTTTTGTTTAACACAGGACTTCCAACGGGAGCTGCGATATGTATATCTGGGGGAGGGGAGGGGAAGAGAAGTGGTAGTGAAATAGTAGTATTACTCTTCTTCTTCATCATCATTATCATCATCAACAACCTCATCTTGGTAAATCCTAAGGATTGGGTCCCTAGATGTCACTCCCAGAATTCCTGATCATTGGTCATGATGTCTGGGGCTTCTGGGAGTTGATATCCAAAAATATCGAGGATCCATTTTTGACAGAGGGGCCCTGCTCCATATCACAAATAGGATGGAGGTTGGATTGATGGAGACAAGATAAAAGGATTTCTCAATGTTCATGCTGAGATCATGCAGTGAAATTCAGCTATCTCCCATTCCCTCATGCTGTGTTCTATGGCATGGTACAATAAATAAATAAATACTCTGCCAATACTTTGTTTTCTTGGATATGTAGGTAGTATTATTTGCTGTCTTTTGAACCTCCCTCTTCTTTTTCTAATGCTATTTTTATAGAATACTATATGTTGTAATTAGTTTTCATTGTTGCTAGCTGCTCTGAGTAATGTGGAAATGCCAGATCAATAGGATATAAATTCTCCCCCTCTCCCATACACACACATTACTTTTTAAGAACCACAAGAAGCATCTACTCATTTTTTTATTCATTACTTTTGAGGGGAATGGCTTGGGGGAACATTTTGATAGGATTCCCCTCCCCCCCAAAAAAACACTAGGATATTTCTCTGAAGATGCCAGCCACAGACACAGGCGAAACGTCAGAAAGAAACTATTCCAGAACACAGCCTCACAGCCCAGAAAAAAACCAAGGAAAAACTAGAATATTTTCTTGTTTTTAGGTGGATTTTTTCCACCTAAGAAATTAAAAAGTAGCATAAAGCAAAGAATACTGGAATGAGTAAATTAAAAAACTGATCTTTTAAAAATAATTATAAAGAGTAATATTAATGAGAGAGCCACCATGGCATAGTAGTTTGAGCATTGGAGTATGGCTCAGGAGACCAGGGTTCAAATCTCTGCTCAGCCATAGAAACACACTGGTTGACTTTGGGCAAGTCACATTCTCTCAGCCTCAGAGGAAGGCAAAGGCAAACTTCTTTCTGAACAAATCTTGCCAAGAAAATGCCGTGAAAGGTTCATCTTAGGATTGCCATAAGTTAGAAAATGACTTGAAGGCACACAACAACAATAACAATATTAATTAGTTACTTTGGGGAAAAAATGAAGCATTGAATTGGAGTAACCCTCCTTTAAAGAGTAATTTTCCAAGCTCTGGAAATACACAAAACTTCCTTGAGATGTGTTGCAAATCTTCTCAAAACTTTCTCACTCTTCCTCCACCCCAAAGTGTCTAAGGAGGAGACCCTGAATTTGACTCCAGTGCCTCCTTAATTAAAATCCGAGAGGCAGCTTCAGTTCCTTTTTGTTAAAACATTGCTGACTTTTACCATGAATTGCAGTTAGTTATGTCACTGTAACCCTTTGCAGAATCAATGCATAAAAGGGGGAAACAAGCCATGAGTATGCTATTCAGCAGAACTGATGGTGTTTTTGGCAAGCTTAACATTAAATCAAAGTAGAAGCTACTTATATACCAGTTCAGTTCATTGTGACCCTGTGCACAAACAAAAACCAGGGAATACTTCTTTGTTACTATGAACGACTGGACTATCTCTGAGGGATTCAAATAAGAGCTAAAAAAAAAAAAAAAAAAACCTTCAATAATTTGGATAATTTTTTTTAAAAAAAAAATCTACCCAGGCAAAGTTCTCCAGTCTATTTCTTCGGATTGAACTGAAACACATTTACAAGAGACTGGGTGGGCAGCCATTTGCTACCCAATGCATTGACATTGACAGTGATAAGAAACTAGGTTGCCTATTCCAACTGAGCCTCCATCTTCTCCTGGGGCACTCTAAACTGCCCAAAGCACAGCTACCAGCTGCACACTCAATATTTCCAACCAATATGCAGCAGGTGAGCCTTGGCTGCCATATAGTCAGCTCTTGGCAATTGGTAAACAACTCATGAGTGATGAGCTCAACCTGCGGCACCAGCTGCCTTTGCTGTGAGGTGCACAAGTCATTCCAATGGAGAACGACACATCCAGAATGAAAGAGGAACCTACTTATGTTGCCTTGTACCAAGGGGACCTCCAAGTCTAGCATTCCTTGTATGATAGCTGCCAGCTATATGCACCTAACAGCTCACATGCAGAGCATAAAGACAATGGTCATTACTTGGGAGAGCCCTGGTGGGCAGAAAAGTGATAAATAAAGACTTTTAATAACTAAGTAATAAATGATGATTGTCCTTTGCTCTACCATCTGGCTCTGTAGTAATGTTGAGACTTCAAGTTTCACACCACAGTTGCAATTACTATTGCCATTCTTATTTAAATTGCTTAGTTATCTTTCCCACCACAGCCTTGCCCCAGGCAGCTTATAGTATAAAACAAAAATACAATACAATAATGACATACAGTAAAATGCAAGCACATTAATGAAAAATGTATTAAATAGAATCCTAGAGCTGGAAGAGACCACAAGGGCCATCCAGTCCAACCCCCTGCCCTGAAGGAATACCCAATCAAAGCACTCCTGACAGATGGCCATCCAGCTTCTGTTTAAAAACCTCCAAAGAAGGAGACTCCACCACACTGCAAGGCAGTGCATTCCGCTGCTGAGCATTTCTTACCATGAGGAAATTCTTCCTAATGTTTAGATGGAGCTCTTTTCCTGTAGTTTGAATCCATCATATGAATACATTTTCTCCAGTGTACTGATGAAAGCGCATTTGGTCTTCTCCAGCAGTAGATGGAGCTCTAATAATCATGAGTGCTGGTTCAGGGACAGGCAACCTGGTGCCCAAAAATGTTTCAGACAACAGCTCCTAGAATCCCTGACCATTGCCCCTGCTGGCTAGAGCCTACTGGAGGTACAATACAAATATTGAAAGGATACCAGTTTTCCTACTCCCAGGTTTTTGTTACAATGGTGACTGGTGACACCAGTGTCAGTGGGACAGTGAATTCACTTCAGGCTTTAGTCCAAATTTTAAAGGGAATATTCAAGATTTGAGTCTAAGGTTCAGCACCTCATTTTAGGAAGTCTAAAGACAAGTTAGAGCAGACTTTGAGAAGGTCAACAAGGATGATAAGAAGTATGGATGGAGAACAAAACATATGAAGAAAGGTTGCGGGAATTGGGCATGTTCACCCTGGTGAAGAAAAGACTGAGGGATGTCATGATTGCCCTCTTTAAATATCTCAAGGGCTGCCACAGAGATTAAGGTGCAGGTTTGTTCTCTGCTGCCCCAGAGGGAAGGACCAGGTCTAATGGCTTTAAGTTACAGGAGGGTAGATTTTGATTGAACAGTAGAAGGAAGTTCTTGATAATAAGAACAGTTTTACAATAGATCCAGTTACCTAAAGAGGTGGTGAGGTCTTTCTCTCTGGATGTCTTCAAAAAGAGGCTACACGGCTACCTGCTTGGTATGCTTTAGCTGGATTTCCTGAATTGTGCAGGGGTTGGACTCAATGGCCCATGAGGCCCCTTCCAACTCTATGACTCTATGAAATTGGATAGATTCTTCAAAGTTCAGATTAAAACTTTTCTGCTGAAGTTGTGGTGTGTAATGCTGTTTGCTGTCTTTTGTTGCAGTAAAGTAACTTCAAATGCATTTCTGCCATATGCCAGGGTGACAGGTTTTCTTAGCAGTACTAGCAAAGCACGGGATGAGTCCTTCCTGAATCTTCGTTTGCGAAGAAAAGCCAGAGAGAGACTTAGCACTATGTAGAGATGAAAAGAACACTCACAAATTTCCTCAACAAGAAAGAATATCTTGACATAACAAGAGAGTCCACTAAGAGTTTTTTTAAAAAAAAATCAGGATTTTTTTTAAAAAATGTACAAAAATTTTGGGTTTTGCAGAAAAACTTGTGGTTTTGCTTAGAGCTAAAGCTTGCCTATAAAACAGTGCATCTTGCACAAAGTGAAGTCTTTCACATAAAAACAATTTCTTCTGCATAAACCAATTTTCATGAAGAAATCCCAGAAAGCAGAAAATAATTCACCATAAAGTGTGCAAAACCTCTGCAGTTCTGTGCAGCAGGGGGAGGGTGGGGGAGAAGCGCCTCTGGTTGTTCTTCATTATCAAATGTAAAAAGATTGTTATCTACCCTCACAGCCCCTATCTTGGAATATCCCATAATTGGCAATATTTAATAATTTGGCTTGCTGTGGCCTTCAATGTGGTTAGCAAGTAAACCATAGACTCTGAGATACCAAGGCTGGAATCACATATTACCAAGGGAGGGGTATTCCTCAAACAGGTCATACCCAGGCTAGAATTAACACCTGGAGATGAGGCATCCAATAATCCATTCAAAGACAGCAGAGTCCTCAATGTGTTGCAAAATTGGTTTTTCCTCTTCTCCTCTCCTCAACAATAGAAGTTGTCTGGTCCTATTCAATTCCTAATATATTTCCCATTAATGTTTATTAATTATTCTGGTGAACTCTTTGTTTAGTCCTGGAAAACTCCAAGAAACATTGTATTCCACTCTAACTCTCATCAGTCCAGGAGAGTTAGCACATATAAATATCACCCTAAAAAACCACCAAAGCGTGCACAGATCCCTTTCCTCTTGACACTCTGTCAGTCTGTGTTACCAGGCACACAGATCCTCTTCCTCTTGACTCCGGACTTTTTTGGACATCTAAAATGCAACGGAAGCAGCCTCGCCACGTTGCTAGGCTGCTGCGCTGCAGGGCGTCCCTTTCAACTTTCGTGAGTAAAAATTGCCGAAATATAACACTGAAATGTCCCTGTGGTACCGCAACAGTACCGGCAGGGATGGGCGTCATCCGAAAGGGATGCCCTGCAGCGCAGTAGCCTCGCAACGTGGCGAGGCTGCTTCTGTTGCATTTTAGACGTCCGAAAAAGTCCTCCATGTCAGATTCTATAGCCACTCTGCCTTCCGGACCCCCTCTCTGCCAGTTTATTTCACGATCTCAGCTCTCCAGGATTGGTATAGTATAACCCACAATCCCCTCATTCTGTTCATCTATGCAAATACCTCCTGCTTTCTTCATTAGCCTTGTGTTATTGTTTGAAGCCTGAGGGTAAGTATGAATGCTGTTAAAATTAATTTCTGGAAAAGATAATTTAATTGTACTTCTGGCTTGAAGTCTCCTCAGTGATTATCAGTATACACAGGTCAAAATATCCTGCCATTACTTGGCCTCTCACTGCAATTTTGAGCTAATTAAATATTCCCCATATTAAGTTTTGGACACTAGTGGGATCCTCATGGACCCCATGCAATTCAGGTAACAAGAATATAAACAAAAATTTATACTTTGTGCTACCTATTGTTTTCAAAGGGCTAGCCCGAGACATTTTGATACCTGTGGTAGACAAGCTGCCATTCTAATTCCACGTAGAGAAGCTAACAGACTGCCAACTGAATATTACTGGAACTGGACCAGTACCTGCCCCCAACACACATTGGAGTTGCTCAGACACAAGAACTCTGTCCTCCAGCACTTTTCCACTGTGCACTCACCACTTCACATGATGCCTGCTGAACAAATCCTGCAATGAAGCAGCAGCGGCAAGATTTATATTACAGGAGCATAGCAATCCATGAGCACACATAGGCTGCAATCAACATCTCCTCAGCATAGCATAAATATATTCCTGTCAGGATGCCAAGTCAAACAGCTGATAAGACAGCCTGGCTCGACAACAACTCAGTTGCAAGCACAGTACCTGGGTTTGTCAGTAGCAGTCCTAGAGGGTCAGGAGTCCAGAGAGAGCGAAGAACAAAGAGGCAGTCCAAGGTCAAAAGGATTCCAGCAGGTGGTCAATGAAGACAGTCCAAGGTCAAGATATCCGAGGTTTCAAGAGAGCAAGGTTCCAAGAGCCAGGAGAGTCAAAGGCAGAGGCGTCCTCCAGGAAACACAGCCTGAGACAAGGAATTCAGCATCCCCCAGCTGCTTATGTTGGCCCAGCTCCCACTCCTAGCTGCTGGGTGATTGATGAGCTTCTATCTCTTAATCTCCAGGAACAACGAAGCCATGCCCTCTCTGCTCTTCTTTGGCTAAAGGTAGGTACCTGCTCTTCTACCTCTTGCTGTTGCTCCACTATGTCTCCCAGACTTGGACCTTGTGCTGGGGGAGGGCTAGGCTGCTGAGCCCTGGGTTCTTCAGGGCTAGACTCAGACTCAGCCAGCTCTTCTGCGACTGGCTCAGCCTCCTCACCTTCTGAGTCCTCAGCATCCTGGCTGACCATGACATCTGCATGCACTATGCAAGTACTATGCAACTCCCATGTAGAATAGTAAAACTGCACAACACATGTCAATGACTCAGTGTTGTTTTGGGGCTTCGGTTTTTAAAAAACTATTATTTTTACTTTTATTTTGAATTTTCCCACATGATCGTTCTCTCGTGAGAACGGGCAGGATTTGCTTTTTGGGACGTGAATGCAGCTTCACGACAGCCTCATTCACTCCCGGAGGACCAAGGGGAGGTGAAGCAGTTCTTATAGCAGCATAAGGTAGGTGTCTGAATTTTATTTTTAAATAGAACAGGGATGGGAGTGGGGTGGGGTGGTGGTGGTGAGACAGGGACGCTATCAAACGGTTTGTCTGATAATCTCCAAAGCCGAGAGAAAGAGGGGGGGGGAGACCAGAATTGTGGGGAAATGGTTTCATTCTTCGTCAAGACAATGCGCCTGCTCACACAGCACTTTCTGTGAAGCAGTTTTTGGCCAATAAACACATTACTGCACTTTAACATCCTCCATATTTGCCAGATTTGACATCATTCAACTTTTTTATTTTCCCTAAAGTGAAATTGGTTCTTAAAGGAACACGTTTTGAGGCAATTGATGCAGTAAAGAAGAAAATGGCAGATGTGTTGACACAGCTGACAGAAACTGATCAGCTCCATGTCCTTGACCAGTGGAAAACAAGACTGCATTGGCATGTGAGTATGAAAGAGGAGTATATTGAAGGGGACAAGCATTATAATTGTAATACATATAAATAAAGATGGGTTATTATATCAGTTTCGTTACTTAATGGACAGACCTCGTACATTCCCAAGCTCTGCTTCCTTTTTGATGTACATGGAAAACGAGGGCCCACTGAGACATCTGAAAAATCCCCTCATTAAGGCTGATCTAAGGATTCATGGGGATGCAGCTGGACAGAAGAGTCAATGTCTGAACCAGGGCTTGCAACTTGATCAATAGGTGCTATTCCCTAGCACTGATTTGCTGCACAAACATGACACATTTTCCAGCTGCCAGACTCATATAAATGTCTGCCATGAACCGGCACCTGAAATGGGGGAAATATCAGATCTGATGTTACTTCTTTGCACTGCAGAGTGGGATACTCCACATGGGGTGATGTTTTGTTTTTGTTTTTTTGTTGTTCTAAATGTCTAAATGAGCCCCACATCTATAGTTATGTTGCTTCAACTGGCTCTTTGAAAATCATTCATGAAGTGGCACTTTTTAAGAGAGATTCAGATTTATTTTGTTGCCAAAGTACTTCTCAGAGTCAAGAGAGTGATTTGTCTTGCCAATCGTTTGTACAGATTCAGAAAGAAAAAGAAAAAAAAAACCTGTCACATTCAACTGACAAAACATAGGCTCATCCATTCTCTGCTCATTAATGAGGAAACTGGCTAGGCTGCTGACTCAGCACATTATTGGCACAATTAATTCACCACCAACTGCACCAGAAGAAAAGGAAGAGTCAACCATCATGCTGGGAGAGAGTTCCACTCCAACTGACAGCTCCCATTCTCCTTTCAGGTACTGACTGCCACAGGCTGCCAGAGGAAGAGGAAGCAGTAGCCCTTCCATTGTGCTTAAATCCAGCTCTAGCACTTGCTGAACATATGGCCTGTTAAACTTTGCCACCAAGAATATATTCTTTATGTTTGTTTCCTCCCTCCCAATCCCTTTTCTTTTTGTGACATGCCATTCTAATTTCTGATACCTTTCACCTGACCTGACAGCCTTCTTTTGTTGGAGTCAGACATAAACAGCAGTATAAACATTTATTAAAGAAGTTAATGATAAATCAACAAATTAGAACTGCAGCAACAAGTACAGGCACTTATTTTAGTAAGAAGGGTCTGTTTAGAATGGTCTACTTCTTTCTCTTTTTAAAATAACTAACCTCATATATAGACATGTGTACTGTTGGCAAAGTGATGTACCTAGAAAAGCCTGAGAAATCCCACCCAGTATGAGCAACTTTGTATTGTGTAGGCTTTAATAGATTTATAGCTTGTCCTATGTAGAGCTGTATGAGGGTTTGTCAACTCTGCCTGAATAGTACACAAAAAGGCTGGTGAAATTGAATCCCCCAGTTCTAGCCTCCCTGAATGATGAGCTGTTGGCCACATAAAAGACCACATTCAGAAACAGTAAATTTATTAGCCATTATTAAAAACAGAGCATCACAAGGAGAAATACCCTTGAGGATCATCACTCAGGTGACAGGTATGAATTTGCACAGCTAAAGTCCCAGGACCCTTTGCAGCTAGCAAAGTTCATTTACCCCACAAGTCTTGTGCGGCAGAAAAACACTGTCTCAGGGTGCATATACACTCTACAAATATTGCAGTTTGACACCACTTTAAGTGCTGTATCTCCATCCTATGGAATCTTAGGATTTGTAGTTTTACAAGGTCTTTAGCCTTCTCTGCCAAAGAGTGCTGGTGCCTCACAAAACCACAAATCCCATGATTCTGTAGGATGGATCCATAGTAGTTAAAGTGGTGTCAAACTGCATTATTCCTACAGTGTAGATACACTGTCTGTTGGATTTAAGCGAACAAAATCTACTGTGTTAAAACAGTGGGCACATCAGGAAGTTCTATTCCCCATATCTGGTGCATAGATTGTTATTGCTTTAACCGAGTTTTCTGTGTAATGTGTTTAATATGCATAGGATTGTCCAATGCCTTTGAGCAAAATTCCCTGTTAGAAGTGTTCGTAAGACTATTTGTTGCATATGAGTTACTTAATTCCCTATTTAGAGATCATTTAAATTTATAATGGGATGTCTCTTGCAAATGAGAGATTCTCTAAGGAGCGGTCATTCTCTCCCCACCCCTCTGTGTTTTAATGTTGTGTGTTAAATAAAATTGTCCTAAAAACAAACTGTTGTGAGTGTGAGTTACTGGGATAAATCTGTAAATATGTGCTGCTAAATATGCTCCAACAATTCTTTCTGTGTGTGTCTTTGAACATATGTAAATTTATGTATATGAAAGAAGTGCAAAGGATCCCCAAATATGGTGATTTCCACCATCTTGTCTGTCAGAGACTGGGTCAAGGCAGGTAGCAGTAGGAGGCCCCCATTGGCTGGAGGCACAGGAGGAAATTTCTTCCCCATCCAGTTCTATATAAGCAAGTCATATTATAGTACTTTTGCTTATATGTTCTTAGCTTAACATATATTGCCCCTGATCTTAGGTCTGTGAAAACCAGCAATTTATCTGAATCAAGGAATCCACAACCTCAGGTTTTCAGAGTCAGAGTCACAGGGTGCACACCAAATATTGCAAAACTGCAACAAGGCTGTGGTTCTAAATACATTGGTCAGAATCCTGTTCGTGTCATACACATGTGTCTACACATCTGGTGCCATACATATATACAAGTGTGACTATTGCACATTCAGTTGCACAGCTTAGTAAACTATATCAAAGTGCCTTCAATTTGCTACATGATTCATTGTGATTGTGGAGACCGCCTGAACCACAGCTGGTAAATTGAATTACCATTTAATTGCCATTGGGCATTCCACATTGGCCAGTTGGACAATAAGTATGCACATTGGCAGTTCCATGATTGGTTGCACAGCAATGGCATTCTCATAAGGATGGCATTACACAACTACTATGTAACCCTGTAGGGATGGATTTATATTACACTATTATGATGTAGGACAAAGGTCATTATAACTTATGGATCAAAGCTATGTATTACATATTTTATCAGCCATGGGGCAAACAATGCACTGTGTCACTTGAAAACTGACATTTGTGATTGTATTGGATGTGTAGGTCTTAAGAAGTGGGCAATTTTACTTCATTTCTCAGAATTCAGCTGACAGAACTTTAATATGAATGTGCCTTTATGTTTGGTCATCCATGGAGATGAAAACTGCTGTTGTTGTAGCTATCCTATGCACTACCATCTCCTCCAAGCAATGGCTTAAGGTGGTTTCCTCCACACACTTAGTACTTATGGTCATTCTACTTTCCACCTAGAGAGAAACAATTATCTAGAGCCATAGCTGCTAAAAGCAGTACAAGAAAGTTATGAATAGGAAACCATTTTTCATAACATCATGCCCACACAAAACAGATAAATGATGAATAGTGGGAGCCCTAGAAGAAGAAAGAATACATCTTCTGGTGTGGTCACAGAAAGAGAGAGAGAGAGAGAGAGAGAGAGAGAGAGAGGGAAGCACATACCTATGTATTACAAGGATACAGTCAGTATGGATCTAAACATCTAGGTCAACCTTAAAATGATTTCCTTTCTCAATGAAATTTGCAGTGATGCTCTAGGATCAGAAGTGAAATATAGAAATATTGTGGCTGGAGGAAAGAAAGTAATGGAATTATTAGCAGCAATGGAGACAGACCAGAGCTTCTAACTTTTAAAAAGTAATCCATTTCATTTATAGTTCAATCCCCAGTAATTACCAATATATTTACACTTCTAAAAAGAAACCATTTATGTGCCTGTTTCACAAAAGTAAATAAATTCTCACTTTAGTTACTTTAAAAATCTGAATGCTACAAGCCTCTGGCTTGGGCTACAGGCCTTTGACTTTTCATCATTGCAATACCTTCCACAGAGCATGAGACAGAGGCATAAAGCACTGAGCCATGATTTGAATCATGTGATATTCCTTCTCCAGCATGGATTGAGGCATCACACTTGGAACTATAAAGGAAACACAAGGTTGCAGTTAGATAATAAAAGTAATACATTTATCCCTTGTCATATAAGATCTGTAATTTAATATACTGTAGTAACTTGTCTTGGTCTCCTGCTCAGAGAAAGGCAAATAAAATAATCTCTCTCTCTCTCTCTCTCTCTCTCTCTCTCTCTCTCTCTCTCTCTCTCTCTCTCTCTCTCTCTCTTTCTGTGGGTGTAACTACAATTATACATAGTTATATACAGAGGTTGGAAGATTGACTATCTTGGATGACAACTCCCAACATTTCTTAACCTGTTTAGTCATTCTGGGCAAGGGATTCTGAAAAAAACTTTCCCAAGTACTGATTATTTGAAACAAATTATACAAGTTCTGGCATAGACCTAGAAAAGGGAAAAAACATTGGAGGAGATCAAAGGGCAGAGCAAAGAAATCCTTGTTGTTGTGTGCCTTCAAGTCATTTCCAACTTATGGCAACCCTAAGGCAAACCCATCACAGGGTTTTCTTGGCAAGATTTGTTCAGAAGGTGTTTGCCTTTGTCTTCCTCTGAGGCTGAGAGAGTGAGACTTGTCCAAGGTCACCCAGTGGGTTTCTATGGCTCTTCCTCTTCAGAGTTGTAGTCCAACACTCAAACCACTACATCTTATTGGCTCTGTTAGTGAAGACCTTTTGGTGCTGAAGAGCAACATGGCCAGGCCACATATCTCTAAGGGGTTGTCTCAATGGCAAAAATACTCCTCATAGAATTTTAGAATTTAAGGAGACTATGATTTGTCTTAATGAGATCCCACATCAATCTGTAGTATTTGGAAGGAGCGGGGGCAAAAATGCCAAATACTCTGTAGGAAAAACCTTCGTGGCTTTCCCCATATTTAAAAAAAAAAAACTCAGAAGGAAATGGGCATGCCCACTCATTGGGACAAATGATTCACTTTGATGCACATTCCTGATAAGAGCAGAAGTGAAAAACTGATTGGTTGGATGTGTGCAGGGGGTGGAGATTGCTGGCAAGGCAAAGGCCCTGAACTGCCATGTTGGGTTTTCACCATAGCAATGGTGCGCTGAGGCAACAATACAGCCTTTTTATCTTTTTTCCTATTTATTTAAGAGGGATATCATATTTCTGCATTTTAGATGTGCTTTTTTAAAAAAAATACTATTTGGCAGTGGCAACTGGTGGGAATAAAAATGGAAGTAATTTACTCATGCCCGCCATCTTGATTTGTATGCATGCCCGTTTGAACAATGAACGCAGATAACTTCACATGCCTGCAATCTTGCAAAAAATAATTGAGACAAATGAAAACTGCTGAGAATTGGCATTAGTGAACATCAACTCACATTTTATAGCCTAGTATAGACAAACCCTCAGTCTTTTGTTGAGTCAGAGTGCTCTGAGCTGTGATTCCAGCCACTATTACTTGGAAATAAGCTCTGTTGAAATGGACAGGGTTTCACTTCCAAGGAAAGGTGTTTAGCAGCAGACTGTTTCTCTTTTCATTAATGTGTAGATGGAAGACCTTGGATAATTTCCTCTTGCTCAGCAAATCCCACACAGAAAACAACAGTTATAGATCAGTATACTGGGAGAGAAATAGTGAAGCACACAGAAGCAAAGTGCACTTGCACTAATAGAGGAATCTGGAGCTACTTTATATATATATATATATATATATATATATATATATATATATATATATATTCTAGCCACCTGAGCCTCTAGTTTGGGAGTAGGAACTTGAAAGGGTGGAAGGGATTTTCACTATGCCCCATGCAGGGCCACAGAGATTCATGTTGTGGCATGATAGGACACTCAATCCATAGCAGAAGCCAAAAAATATCTCAGCAGACTTAGCAGGCAACCCATTCCCAAGAATACTCTCAGACAGAGTGTTTGTCATCCAAACAAACAGGAGGCACTTTATCTTCATGCTCAAGGCAGTTGCAATATGTACAGATATATACAGCAAACAGACAAACTGTTTCGCCAGACATCAAGGTATTTCAAGAGAAGGAATGCTCTGAACTGAGCCTTCTTTTTTGCAGATTTACAGGGTATTGGCTCCCTCAACCACATGGGTGCATTACATCATATTTTGCACTCCAGACTCTATCCTGAGGCTATGCTCTCCAGTAACCTTCTTGTACAGCTGTGGGCTCAAGACTGGCATGACTTGGCAGTTCCTTGGCCACGGCTAGCATGACTTAGCAGTTATTTGGCCATTTTCTATGCAGTTCAGTCTCTGACTCCTGACAAGTCATCTTTCCCATTTTGTCCCCCTGGCACCCCCACAAACAAAAGCAATTGAACTGGATATTTTTTTAAATCCACAATGGGTAAACTGTGACCCCTGAAGCCACCAGGGGCACAGCCATTTTGTCACATTTAAGGCTGATATAGGCCCCTATGAGTCTTTATTCAAAACCAAAAGTGATTGGACAATGCCTTCTTGGTTTTTTGTTTTTTTTTAAAGGATCCATATAGTCTAAAACAGGTCCAAGGAGCCCAAACGTATGTTACCATACCCTACACTCCCCCCCTATAATACCTCATAATTGGCAATATTAAGATGTTTCATGGGGTTTAGTAGACTGGGTTGGACCAAAAAGGTGAGGTGAAACAGAGATTACAAGGACCTAGGAAGGTATCATGGAAAAATATTACCAGACACACCCAAGGTAGGTTAAAGCGAAGCTCCTACTAAACCACAGCATTAAGGTGGTATGTGTTAATCCCTTCTTGGGCACCTTTGGTGATGATCACAAACAAACAAGTGACCAAAACAACCCTTATCCTCAGGATATATCCCTCATCACTCCTCCCTCTCCTACAATGTAAGGTTGTCATAAACCCATCAATTCCTATCTTTCAGCCATTAACAGAAAAGTTTTTATTTCCTTTGTTTAAATGGTAGGAAACCCATCTAAGCTTTGTTCTAAGCCCAAACACCCTTTCAGGACATGGAATACAGTATAAATATTAGCTCCAAACAATAGCAAGGTGTGCCACTGTGGATGACACCTCTTTGCCAGGATTGGACTCCGGTGCCACCCTGAGACTTTGGTTTGAGTTCTTCTCTTCTCTTCAACACTGGTAACTATTGCTCTATCTCCCAAATCTATTAATCTATCCAGGCTTTCCACTGTAACCTCGTCGATAGCCTTGTGTGGTTCTTATGAGAGTGTTGTGTGTGTGGATGCTTTTTGTGTAATTTCCAATAAAAAAGATTTGTTTTACTTTAACCCAGAGTTCTCTGCAGTTAGTACTGGTATACACAGGTGAACAGATCCCAAAGTTATCCACCTCTCACAGCCTCCATTTGAGCTATAATAATTCCCCAAACTAATAATAGATCATGGGTGGGCTCCCACAGACCCTCCACCTATTTGGGTAACACACAGAGCAAAATTACCACCTGCATTCTGTAGAGTCTTCAGAGGTCATGTTTGGCCATTTTAAGTTATTTTTTGTTTTGTTTTGATGAGAATTTTCAAAAACTTAGATTTGTGGAAGAGGTACGTGGTCAGTTGAGGGGCATCAGAATAGATGAGGTGCCTACAAACATCCTATAGGTCACACTTTGCTCAGCCCTGATCTAGTTACAGCACTGGATCCAAGAGAACGTTCAAATGGCATGCTGGATCTCTTAATGAAAATGAAATCCTGATTAACAGAGCCTCCAGCCAATAATGCATCTCCATTTGCTTGGCCCCCTTCAACTTCTGGTACCACACCAACTACTAGTTTAAGACATCTAATGTCTTCCTGAGATCAGAAGATAGAAACATCATAGACACAAATGAGAGCATCAGAGCTGTGTGTCATCACTATACCTTGAGATAATCCAGGGCTTGAAAAATTACATTAAACAAAACCCAGCTTGAATCTCATTGGTTAGTTCTTTTTTAAATATATTTTTATTAATTTTATAATCATACATTATATTATCCAATCAATACTTAGTTAGTATAACACATAAAATTACTATAAACATCACAATTTTTCTATTAACTAATTTCAAAAGTTAGCATAGATTCTTTACTATAATTCTATTCAAAAATATTAATTCCCCTACCGCCCCCCCCCCAGTGCTCCCCTTCACTGGAGCCATTATCCCTTACCTAATCTTTCCGGATCTCATTTCTTTTCATGGAGGTAACCTCCCATCTTTTGTCTGTAATACTTTTTTAACAAATACTTTCCAAATTTTATCAAAATCACTTTCTTTCCAATTTCCTCTTCTTACTTTAATTCTACATGTTAACTTATCATTTATTGCCATTTTCCAAACTTCTTTATACCACTCCTCCACTTGTACATTTATTTGCATTTTCCAATGTCTTGCTATAATTAATCTTGCTGCCGTTAATAAATTTGTTATTAAATCCTTTTCTGCTTGGTTCCCATTCTCTCCATTATAAATTGACATCAGTGCTATGCTCAGTTTCTTTTCTATATTTCTATTCAGAATATTCTCTATTTCTATAAAAACCATTTCCCAAAACTGCTGTACAAATTTACAATTCCACCACAAATATATGTACCTATTTCTTGACAACCTCTCCAACAATATTTAGAGTTATTCTTATCTATATTACGCAATTTTGCTGGTGTCAAATACCATCTCCATATTATTTTATAATAATTTTCTTTTATCCGTATCAACATATTTTTAGATGTCTTTGTTTCCAAATCTTATCCCATTCATGACCTCCAATTTTTTGTTTCAAATCTTCCTCCCATATTCTCCTTAAATATTCCCCTTTGTCTTTTTTATCCTTATTTTTTATCAATATTTTATATAATTCACTTGTAATACCTTTCAAACTTTCATTATCATCCCTCTTTTCACCTTTTTTCACCAAATTTTCAAATTTTGTAAATTCCCTTGTTTCTTTAGGATTCTTTTTCCAATTTTTAATCCATTGTTCTAACTGTATGCAATTAAACCATGAAATTTTCATTCCACATAATTTCTTTCTTATGCTCCCTTTCTCATTCATCCATCCTATCCATCCCTCTATTTTGTCTAGTCCTCTTTTCTTTAATTCCTTTCCCATTTTTTCCTTCAAATTATTTGGGATTTTTCCCCCAGTATAACCGGTGTTAATACTGAATCAATAGCCAAAAATTCTCTCTTATATTTATACCATATTTCCCATATATTTTTCAGAAATGGGTTCTCAATTCCTTTAATTTCCTTTTTTGTAAAATTATCAAAAAAATATGTTCCATATTCTCTTTTCTATTTTCCCTGTTTCCATCTCTAACCATTCTAAATCCCCCTGTCCTACAATTCCTTCTATAACATATCTCAATTGATTAGCTTCATAATATCCTTTTATTTTGGGAAGACCAAATCCTCCCTCCTTCTGTGATATATACAAAAATAATTTATTTAATCTTGTCCTTTCTCCTCCATTACAATATTTATTCAACATATTTTGCCTTTTGTTTCAGTTCTGCTTCTGATATTTTTATTGGTAACATTCTAAACAAAAAAAATTAGTTTAGGTAATATTTTCATTTTAACTAAAGCTACTCTTCCAAACCATGATAGTTGAATATTTTTATATTCTTCCAACTTCTTTTCCATTTCTTTCCTTAGTACCATAATATTTTTCTCTTCTAGTTCTTTTAAATCTTTTGTAATATTTATTCGTAAATACTTAATATTACTTTTTAATCTTACTTCTAATTTTTTCTCTTTTACAAATATATTTTCTTCTTCCTTAGTATAGTTAAACAACATCATATCTGATTTGTTCCAATTAACCTGTAAGCCTGTCATCTCCCCAAATACTTTTAAATGTTCTTTAATTTTTCTATTCCATTAATCAATTCCTTAATTGTTAAGAATGTATCGTCAGCAAACAAGCTTATCTTATGTTTTGTTTCTACTCCAATTCCTTCTATACTATTATCATTTCTTATCACATTTACTAGAATTTCTATTACCATTGCAAACAATATTGGAGAAAGTGGGCAACCTTGTCTTGTTCCTCTCGTTATTTTTATTCTTCTTATTATTCCATCATTAACCATCACTATAGCTGTATTATGGGAATACAATTGATCTATTAATCCTCTAAACCTCTTTCCCATTCCAAATTCTTTCAATATTATTTTTAATGTTGGCCATTCCACACAGTCAAATGCTTTAAATATATCTAATAGTAATATCCCTGCTTTTACTTTTGTTTTGCTGATTATATTTATTTTATTTAACACCCTTCCTATTAAATTGGACATTTGTCTTCCTTTCACAAATCCACATTGGTCCTTTACTATATATTTATACATACAACTATTCATTCTCTTTGCTATTATTGCTGATAATAACTTTGCATCTTGATTTATCAATGATATAGGCCTGTATGATCCAGGGTCTAACAAATCCTTATCTGGCTTTGGTATCAATATTATCAATGATTGTTGCCAGGACTAGGGCCTTTGTCTCCCGTTATTATATTATTATATAATTCTAATAGTTTAGGTATTAAATTCTTTTTAAATACTTTATAATAATCTGGTCCTAACCCATCCATTCCTGGAGCTTTCCCACTTTTGAAATTATTTATTGCTTCCACTACTTCCATTTTCATAATTGGCTTTTCTAATAAATCCCTATCTTCCTCTTCTATTTTAATCTTCCAATTTTCACCTACATATTTTTCTATTTGTTCCACTGATTTATTCCCTGACTGGTAGAGGTCTTTATAAAACTCCTCAAAAATTGTTAGTTTTTCCTTCATTGTTCTACACATTTTACCTGTTTTATCCCTAATCCCATTTATCATATTTTCCATTTTCTTTTTCTGTGTGGATCTAGCCAACATTTTTGAATTTTTATTACTAAATTCAAAATACTCCCTTCTTAAATAAATTAAATTTTCCTGTACTTCATCTACTTCCATTTTAACCAATTCCTCCCTTTGCTCGTAACTCAATATAAGTTTGTTTTTCCTTGTCTAATAGAAATTTATTTTCCAATAATTCTATTTCCCTTTCTAATTTCCCTTTTCTTTCTTCTTGCCTTTTTTTAAGTTAAAGGTTTCTTTTATGCATATCCCCCTTGTCACAGCTTTCATAGTATCCCACAAAATTCCTTTTGATTCTTCTTTATCATTTAATTCCCATAATTCTTGCCATTCATGCTCAATTTTTTCTACTATTTCTCTGTAATTTAAAATCTTTGTATTCAACCTCCATCTTTTCACCTGTTCATAATCTCTCTTCATTATAATCTCCACATTGACCAAGGCATGGTCTGTTACTTTTATATTTTCTATCTCTGAATTTATGATTTTATCAATCAATTTTTTTGTTACAAAAATATAATCAATTCTTGAATAACTCTTATGTACCATTGAAAGGTATGTATATTTCCTTTCATCTCCCTTTACCAATCTCCACACATCTTTCAACCCCTTTCTTTTTACTATTTTATTTAAATTTGTAATATTATCATATTTATCCCTTAATGAATAATTTGATTTATCTTTTATTCTTTCCATTTGCATATTAAAATCTCCTGCTACAACAATATTTTGTTCTTGCATATTCTCCATTTCTTTAAATACTTTTTCATAAAATTCCTTTTGTTTTTCATTTGGAGCATATACATTCATTAGAACATATTTATCTTCTCCCATTTCACCTTGCATTATAATATATCTTTTTTCACCTTTTTAATGACAAAATTACATTTTTTTGCTATTAATATTGCCACCCCCCTAGCTTTTGAATTCCCATATGCAAGGGTTGATATCTTTAATTTATTAACCATTATTATCTGCCGGGGTTTGGTTCCAGGACCCCCTATGGATACCAAAATCTGTGGATGCTCAAGTCCCATTATATACAATGGCATACTAAAACACCATCTGTTATATAAAATGGCAAACAGCAAGCTTTGCTTTTTGGAATTTCTTTTCTGAATATTTTCAAGCCGTGGTTGGTTGAATCTGTGGATGCAGAAGCTGTGGATATGGAGGGCTGACTGGGTTTTTTGGTTCACCTTGGAGGGAAAATCCACTTAAAAGGATAAGAAAATGTTCTTAAAATTCTTTTTTTTGGGGGGGGGAGGGACAATCTTGAACATGTCCTCTCAAGCATTTCAGCCACCCCAAAGAAGAAAATACAACTGAGGAAATGTTACTCATGATTTGAAGAAAATAATGATGTCACTATGCTACCTGAAGAGGTGGGGTGCTTTAGAGCCCCACTCATGATGCCAAAACTATATTAATATTTGGGGTATTATTATTATTAGCGCAATGGAAGGCTGCGAGAGGCAGGTAACTTCGGGATCTGTTCACCTATGTATACCAGTACTAACTGTAGAGAACTAACTGTAAAGAACTTATTAAAGTATAATAAAATACTTTTATTGGAAATAACACAAACAGCATTCACACATGCAACATGCACTCACAAGAATCACACAAGGCTATCAAAGGATTAGGCAGAAAGGCTGGATAGAGAGATAGATTTGGGAAATAGGATGATAGGACTTTATCAGATGAAGCCCCTTTAAAAGGCTCCCGACAATAAAGAGGAAGTGAACAAAGCCCTGTTCACTTCCTCATTTGAAATCTCGTGCAATTTCATCACGTGGAAAATTCAAAGTTAAAAATAAAGCTTTTAAAGTTAGACAAAGCACCTAAACATACTTAAAAATCCCCAAGTAACCCAGGGAGGGTCATAAAAGAGCAAAACATACCTGGATGTCCTGATCTGACCCGGAAGTGTTCATGCTAGAGTAGTCATTTTCAGGGTAAGTACGTGATTTAAATGGCCTGAGGCATCGCATGCCAGCAATGCCAGGAAAATGTGGCAGGGAGATCTATTGACAGCTTAAGCCATCAATTAAAAAGTACATGATTTTGCCTCTTTATAACCATGAAAGGGCGATGTCGTCTGATCCACGCATGCTTTTGCAGTTATGTGGAGTCCTTATGACACCATATTGTGTGTGTCTGATAAATTCTATAGTTACCAGTCCTGTAGAATGGAGTTTCAAACTACTCAGATCAAGGTCTGAGGGTGGCACTGGATGTTCTGATCTGGGGGTGCACCAAGAAAGAGAGTGACCGGGTCTCATCCACAGTGGCATACCTTTCTATTGTTAGAGGACTAATATTTATACCCTGCTTCATATCCTGAAGGGGTACTTGGGCTAGGAACAAAGTTATGATGGGTTTCCCACCAAATTGACAAAGGAAACTGAAATTTAGCCGATAGCTCTTAATGGCTGGGAGATTAGAATTGATGGGTTTATTGAAACCTCACATTGCAAGACAGGAGAGGGTTCTGAGGGATATTTACTGGGGATTTGGGTTTCCTTGGGATAGGGTTTGGAAAGGTCACTTGATTGTTTGTTTATGTGACTCACCACTGAGGGCCCCTAGCACATACCTCCTTAATGAATTTGTTTACTAAGGAGCTTCAAGTCAATCCTAGTTAGGGCTTGCTTGCTAAAATATTTCTAAGACACCTTCCCAGGTTCTTGTGACCTCCACCTGACCTCTTTTTGGGTCACCTTGGTCTACTTGACCCCTTTGAAGTGTCCAATATTGAGATATTAAAGGGAGCGGGTAGTAGAACACACTAACAACTAATTAACCTTTTAAAAAGCAGAAAACAACACTCGTTGTGCGTTCATTACCCCTCCCCCAAAGTAATCATGTGATAATATTGTTACTTGTTACTTGTGATGTGTTACTTTCAAGCTATGGGATGATTTCAAGTAAACATTTTACTTAGATGCAAAAGACTACATGGAGAAGGCTGATCCTTGTAGCATTCTATAGTTCAAGGGTCATCAGCTGGAAAAGCTGCCCCCCAATGCCATTTCTTCGGCAATGGCCATCCAAAAATGCAAGAAAACCCTGTGGAATGGTGTTTCTCAGAGTGTTTCTGTATTGCACAGTTGTATCAGTTTGGTACCACTTTAACTATCATGGTGCCACCCTACAGAATCCTGGGATTTGTAGTTTCCCAGTGAACTTAGAATTCCTTTAGTGCTGTAGGTGAGGAGGAGAGAGGTTTCTAGCATATAGTTTCATACACCTCACCAAACTACAAATCCCAGAATTCCCCAATAGGGGCTATGACAGTTAAAGTAGCATGAAACAGCTACATGTCTGTAGTATAGATACACTGTTAGGCATATAGTTTCATACACCTCACCAAACTACAAATCCCAGAATTCCCCAATAGGGGCTATGACTGTTAAAGTAGCATGAAACAGCTACATGTGTGTAGTATAGATACACTGTTAGGCTCATCCTGCCATGGTTTGACATTTAGTTCAATACAATCCAAATTTCCAACAGTGAGATGTCATCATTTTTCATGGCACTTGAATGATTTACTAGTATACATGGGCATTCTCTATCAGTATTGCTGAGAGTTTTGAAGCTATAAGTACAGCAATATCCAGACAGACACAGTGGCATTTTTTAAAAAAGTGGAACAATTTAGCATCAGATCAAAGCAACAATATCTAAATTACTATTTGTCCTATTTGATTTCTGATTTAGATTTCATGTTGTTCATGCCACACTAAAGCACAGCATGCTGTTCCACCCTTCAGTTGCTCACAATCAGACAGAGAGACAAAAAAAATTATTTATAGGTAATTTTGGAAAAAGTGTATCTAGGCAACTTGTATTGTATCAAGTCATCATTTCTATAGTTAGGTACCTTAAGGAGAGGGCAAAAACCTTTTTTACATAACTAATTCAAAACTTTAACTCATATCATACACTGATATACCAAAGCCCCAATACTTACTTTCCCTATACTTCTGACTAACTGAACAATGAAACACCCCTATTGGTTTGCAGCAAATGGCTTCAACAGCCTGGCTCTTCAATGTACTGTATTTCTTTTGGGCTTTATCCCAAAAAACGATCAGTCATGAGCAGAACACATAAGGTGCATCCCTAAGTCAACAGTAACTTGTTTCATGGGGAGACCATTTGAAGGAATAGGTGAAAAGAAGCATCGCAGTCCTCCTTCTCCACATTCTTGAACCACTACTCTGACCAGCCCCAGCTGATATGACCAATAGTAAGAAATCATGGGAGCTGACATTCAGAACATCTGAAGGGCATCTGTTTCTGGACCAAGAATCCTTCCCCATAGCATAGCATCATGGGACAGGGCCTTCACTGATGTGGCACCTTGTTTATGGAATGCCAGATGTGCAGTTACAGAGAGGTACAAAATAATGGTGTTGCTCCCCAAGTAAGAATTCTGCTTCACTAATGAAATGTTCTTCCACTCTCCAAATTTCTAGTATTCAAGAGAGTGAGACACTGAAAAGCAATCACATCTAGAATTTATATTTGCTGTGTTTGCCTACCCTTGTTAACTTTGCCTGCTCTTTTTTAATTTGGATGCCTAAATTCTATTTCTATATGCCCAATGAAGTTTAAGGCTACTGTGACTGATGGAAAACTTAATTTGGGGAGCAGAGTTCTTATTTGAGGGCAGCACCCTCATTTTGACACCCCCCCCATAGCTACAATTTGGTTTCTTTTAGACACCGAATTAAAACATGTTAAAGTTTTTAGGGCCTAATCTCTCTCTCTCTCTCTCTGTCAAACACATATGTACATGGTTTTAACTGTTTTAGCCTTTTCTGCTGTTTCAACTTGGTGGTCTGTTTAATATGCTTTAATCTGATTTCAATTATTTTGTTGTTTTTATCTGGAATTGTTGTAAATTGTTTATATTGTTCTAATGGTATGTTGCCTTGATATCTCAGGTCAAAGGGAAGGAAATGTCTGAATGGATGGATTGACAGTGGTGGTCAACGATATCTTAGAAAATCAGATTTGCTGATCTGCCCCACACACTATGCTATGTAATGTTCATCTTTACCTGCACTACTTCCAATGTACTTTTGAGAAAGATTTACAGTCCAATTAATATCCACCCAGCAGAGGTCCGTATGCTGCAAATGTGGCATCCTTTAAAACCCATGGATGCAATCTTTGCAATAATGATTCAAATCTGACAAGTCATGGCTTTCCCCTACCAAGCAGTACCATATGGTGATGCTGAGAGGAGGGAGTTGAGTTGTAGTTCCCTTACTGGAAGCCAGATGGTGTTGCTAAGGTTGCAGAATGATAAATGATATGATGACCTTGCCCCCATTGTGTGTCTCCAACTTTCCATCCCATTACCCTGAGTCTCAAATTGACCGTTCTACAAAAATCCCTGGAAGTTGAAGCAAAGTGGGCTGAGAGAGGTTTGGTTTTTTTACTTTATCTGTGATTCCACTGAAGAAAAGCTATGTTGGTTTTCAAGCTGGAGCATGTGTACTTCATGCAGAGGGAAAGCCAGGAAAGCAGGCAAAATGACTGTTTGCCCCCACTGTTGATGGTATTTACTTATCTGTTAATGAAGTTATATCCCACTCTGCTCAAAAGACCTCATGGTAGCATACAATTAAATTAAACAATTTATTTGTTTTTTAAAAAAGAAAAACAGTAAACTATAAAGAGTCTAGAAACATATTAAACCATAGGGCAATTTAAAATAATTTAAGACAGTTTAAAATCATGTACATGCACACATTGGATAACATAATTAGACCCAAAATGCTTTAATAAAAAGCACTGTTTTATGTGACACAGACTGATGCCAACTGGGCTCAAAGGGGAGGATATATCACAGCTAAGGTCCCATTGCAGAGAAGACACTCTCCCATAGGACTGCCAGACTGAACACTGGAAAGAACTCTTGTATACCTTTAATGGCTGGGTAGAAGAGGGAATTTCCAGTTCTGTGGCAAGCAGCACCTGCTGAAATGTCCTCTTCTACACAACCATGAGAGGTACAGGAGCCATCTCTAGTTTTCATTCTGGCAAGCATGCTCTCCAACATCCTCCTATTGCTCCCACTGGGGGAATACAGAAGGGACGCACTCCAGCAGACCTGGAGTGGATATAGGAACAATCCTGCTTTCAAATATTGAATAAATTCAGCACTTTTTGAATTGGACTGGGCAGCACAACATTCCAGTATACATGGTGAGGGGAGATCCTAAAGAAGATGAATTTGCTCATTGTCTTTATTCTTGCTATGATGCTATTGGATTTGCAGTTTCAATTTTTTTATCACTCCTGAAAAAATGACACCCAGGATGATTTACAGCAAATATGAAATTAAAATGTATCCAACCAGGACAATGCACAAAAACAGCCTTAGAAATTACACCATGCAAAGGGTCAGAAAGACATATCTAGATAATATGGCCAGGATCAAATTGGATATTTAATCAGGACCACGCTGCAACTATCAGAATTGGCTAGCCCGTCTCCCACCAGCATCCTGTGTACCCTGAAAAACCTGCTCCAGAGGGCAGGGATACATTTTGAAATAGGATTTCAGGGTGCATGGGAAGCTGCAGGAGAAAGGGAAGATGTTGAGACTAGTGAAAGCAAGCAATTAGGTTTAATAGAGGCAGGATAGTTTGAAGCACATCATACTCTCCAATTGTCCTGATTTGGTAGGGACAATCCCGATTAAGCCTCTGCTGTCCCAGTTTCTCATCTGCTTTGAAAATCCCCCTGTGTTCTCTCACCTTCTCCCACTTTTCCTCTTTGTCCTTGGCTTGCTTCAATCAAGTTGAAAGTGTGAAAGTAGTCAGCAGTCAGTTAATTCAGCAGAGGCAAAGGAGAGAATGGGGCAGAGTGTTGGCGTTCCCACTAGGCCCAGTCAAAAGCAAGCTGTTATATCCTCTCCTGCCTCATGTGTTTATCCTCATTAATAACATTTGCCAGCTTAACCACACTCTGAAGTTGCTTGGCCACACATGTCCTGGCTTTCATCTGTAAAATGTTGGAGGGTCTGCAACATCTGCATACAAATAACTACAGAAGGAGTAGGACTTCTTCAGAGGCTGCAGTCCTTAGTATGGCCGTTAGTGTGGCCAGTCTTTCTATAACACACACACAACCCTCTCTCTCACTTTTGAATTGTGCATCAAGGCATAATGGGTCAGATCAAGGGTGTGTAGCCCACTGCACAGTCAGTTGCACCTTGGTAGGATCCAGCATAACTACATTGCTATATATTTATGCTATGTTAACACCCTAAAGTTATACTGAATCCTTCAGTCAAACACAGGCTCCCAGCATGTTAAAAGAAGGAGAAGGGGAAGGAGAAGGAGAAGGAGAAGAAGCATGACAACTCCTTTCCTCAAGTTTATAATTTACAGTTGGCCCTCCTTACCCATGGATTCTGCATCCATGGATTCAACCAACCACGGTTTGAATTTAAAAAAAAAAAAATCCCAAAAGCAAACCTTGCCATTTTATATACAGGGGACACCATTTTACTACACCATTGTATATAATGGGACTTGAGTATCTATGGATTTTGGTATCCTGGTCCTGGAGCCAAACCCCAAGGGGTACCAAGGGCCTACTCTACACTGAAGATAGGGCACAGAAGGAACAAGGGGGTAGGAATGAAAAGGGGGGGGAAATAAAGATTGTTTTAAAATTGTTACAGCAACTAGTTGGAAGGGAATTGTTCAGACAGCTTACTGTAATGACTGTTACTCAGTGATAACTGAGGGAAGACCAAAACCATATTTGTATAGTTAAAAAATATGATGGAATAATCCTGTTTTCACCAGTTTTAATCTGGTAACTGTGTAGTGAATCTCATTATACTTATGTGCCTTTTCCCCCCTAATATGAAATCATTTCTCCATACCAGATATTTTTAACACCTGTTTCTTATCCCCAAAACATTTAGAACAGGACTCCTTCTGATTTTCTAGAACTTGGCACCACCTCCATCTCTCCCCTTCAGCTATTTATTTTGAGTAAACCCACTCCTTGTGATTCCAAGCACTCATTCTCATTTGATTAATTTGATTCCCATGTCCAGCGCTGCTGCCTCTTTCTCAATTGCCAGCAGCCAGAAGGTAGAAGAGAGCAAACCTATTAACTGTCTCATAGATCTTACTTTCTATTCAGCAGGGTGCTCTTATCAGAGATCAGTCTAGTCAAATTGAATTTCCTAATCTGCTTGTAAATGCATCTCTACCGACTGAATCCACGAACCAACTATGCCAGAATTTTAGATTTTAGATTATTGCCCCTAACTTCAGTGAGACAAAACACACTAAATTCAATTGTTCCCATTTAAATGGCTTTCAAATCAGACTTTACATTTCTGATTTCCTGATATGAGCATATCAAAGCTTAAATCTCTACCCTGTTGTGTCACTAAGGCTGGTGTCACCCCTCCCTCTGATGGTGTCACCTGGTGTGGTTCGGCCTCTCCACCACCCACCCCCAGTACTGCCACTGTCTCTACCAGCAATTGCCCTTCCCTTTCTAACTCTGAAACAGGCTGATATTTCTCTAGGAGTAGAGCATCATCCAATTAAACCAGAAGAGTATCAAGAGTAGCATTCAATTAATTGGGGGAGGGATGTGATTCCCACCAGTGGCTCCAAACTCCTGTTCTTGTTCAGGAACCAGCAAGCCTAGAAGAGAATCCTCATAGTTCTATTGAGTTTGAAGGAATAGGAGGGCAAGGAAGCAGCACCCTAGAGGAGAGCTTGGAAGACTTCCTCAACAGCAAGTTAATCAGACTAAGGGCTCGTCTACACAGGCCAGAATACATCACCTCGGGACCAGCATATTCCACCTGTGGATATGGCCTGTTCCTACCCTGTTAATGGCACAAAATGGGCTGGAGTCCAGACGAACACGCCGGCCTCTCCTTGCAGCTGCTGCTGCCACCCTCAGAGTCACACTCTCTGACATCAGGAAGTAAGCCCACAGCATGCTAGCAAGGCCCCCTGCTTGTGACCAGCCTTGGTCACATTCTGCAGGCCTCTTTCCTGGCTACAGAAGAGCTTTCCTGGCTACAGCAGCATGCCAGAATGGGATCCTGTGGTAATGTGGGACCTGATCTGTTTTTTGCCAGCTAGAACAGATGGGTATTATTTAAAATTGCTATAACAGGCTCTACCTTGTCTTCCCCCCATCTTAGCCCTGGGAGGTCATGAGGACTGCCTGGGGGCAGAACAGGACAAAAGCCCTGTCTCATAAGGACTTCAGGGCTCCAAGATGTGGGCAAGATGGAGTAAATTGCCCGTGTAGACAAGCCTTAAGGCACATCTCAAAGTTTCAAAGCCAAACAGTGACTCAGGACAGGTTGTCTAGCATTGTCTGACTTCCAGGATTGGAACAATTCCAGGCAGTGGTACCAGTGCCCTGTTCTCATATAGCCTGTCATTCCTTTCTCTAGCCTGCAGCTGTGCGTAACAGAATGCCACCTAGATGCAATTCAGATGTATTGGGATAATGTTGCAGGCATGGGAACAGCAAGCCACCGTTTCCCACACAGAATCCCTCCAAGGATCTCTGGCAAACTGTCCTATTTATTTATTTAGTAGTTACATTTCTGCCCTTCCTCTCCTCCAATGAACTCAAGGACACAGTGTTTCTCAACAAGAGTTCCCTGGAACCCTAGGGTTCCCCAAGAGGTTGCTTGGGGTTCCACAAGAGATTGTGATTGTGGGGGGAAAGCAATAGCAGTATATAGAATAATGTTTATGCAGGGGTTCCCTGAGACCTGAAAATTATTTCAAGGGTTCCTCCAGGATAAAAGGGTTGAGAAAGGCTGCAAGGAGGCATATATGGCTCTCCTCCTTGACTGGCGTAAGATTACCCAGTAAGTTTCATGGCTCATGAAATAGGACCTGCATCTCACAAGTCCTGGTGCAGCACTCTAGACCAAGGGTGAGCAAAGTGTGGCCCTTGGGCCATATGTGGGCCTCAGGGTTGTTTTTGTGACCCTCAGGCCACACATTTTCCCCACAGTGTTTTGCCCCTCTGGGGGCATGGGGACATTTCCTCCATATTCCCCCCCCCAAAAAAAATAAAACATTTTAGGCCCAGGAGAGGCCTTTTTAAAAAAAAAGGAAGAAAAGAAGTGACTTCCATTCACTTTCTGTTGTCAAAGAAAGGCCTCTTGTGGCCAAAAATGGCTGAGCCCCCCCCCCCCGAAAACATGGTGGAAACACTCCCCACATCCCCTAGAGGCAATTTAAGGGCACTTAAACTTAACTTTCAGGGGGGTTTGAGGCAAGTGCAGTGGGGGTTGTGGCATTCCAAGGTCTCCTGGGAAGATAATTATACCCCTCAGTTGCCCATCCCTCCTCTAAACACTGTACCACATAGTTTTTACTGCCATGTTGTTATTGGGGAAAAACCCATGAGCAAAAAGGAAAAAGAAATAATCCCCATTCTCTGTGTGATGGAATTAAGCAGCTATATGATCCCTACATGGATTTTAAATGGAAGACTTGTCATGAATGTATAATTGGAATTACAGTCTATCTTTCATAGTGCCAGAATATTGAAAGCTACAAATGGAAA
Organism: Gambelia wislizenii; assembly: GCA_030847615.1. Classification (NCBI taxonomy): domain Eukaryota; kingdom Metazoa; phylum Chordata; class Lepidosauria; order Squamata; family Crotaphytidae; genus Gambelia; species Gambelia wislizenii. The sequence goes on along the minus strand of JAUMIR010000002.1, from coordinate 311,911,955 downwards.
AGAAGGGGGGAAATGGTAAATGAGATCGATCAACTGGAATTATATCTTTCATGGTGCCAGAATATTCAAGACTACGAACAGAAATGAAAAGAGAAATACTAAATGAGATTTATCAACATTTAATTTGCCAGGTTCTGGACTGTTTTCAAATTTACAAAGGTTCGCAAAGTAAGACAATCTTTTGGAATCATCACAAGGTGGGGGGGGGAGCATAGTTGTCTTTAATTATCCACACATTGCCAATAATCAGGGGAAGCTAGGAAGAAAAGTTAATGTGTTATGCCTCCAGCATCTGCAATTCAAAATGGCTAGAGTGAGTAATTTTCATAGGTATCTGACTGCTGTTTCCTTTAGCTGTAGACATAGTAGATTTAACAGGCTGACTTTCTCCTGTAACACTTACTCCATGTAAATGTAATGCTGAAATATCCATTGATGCATTTCTAAAATATTATTATGATGTTTAACCTATAAGGTATGAATGCAAGGGCTGTCATTGGACAGAAGGGATTAGACTATTTGTTTATCTGTGCTGTGGTACATCTTATATTAGCAGCATATATGTCTGGATCAGTTGAAGAATATTACATAGAACTTAACTATGTCTGGCATCAGAAGAAAATGGCATCTGCCTTCCATTTCAGTCTGAAATAATTTTCTGGTATATATTTAAAGTTTTGATGGGATTGATTCCATTCTATGCTATAATGCTACTGTGATAGTATAATATTATATATGCAAGATTTTTTCACTTAATCTTTCTCTTGAGTCACTTGATTTCAAGTACTGGCATAGAGCTTAACTGCTGAAATAACCAAGATAGATTCATTAACTATGTATAAAGCATACTCGCATTGAAAGATAGTGTCCTGTTGAATTGAAAACACTGTCTTAGATTTTTTTGGAACATGCTGCCTTTGTCTTCCAGCTATAAATGTGGTAGAGGTATGATTGCACAGCCCCTGAAGGACATGGTATTTATTGGTCAGCTCCTAACATTTTCTCTGCTTGTCATACACTTAAAAGTCCAAGATTCTATTGTTTCCAACACTTTGGAAGAATATGTCACAATTATCCTGTACTGTACTTACAAGGTACCAAAAGACCTACTTTCACTACTGTTCCCCCGTAGGTATACATTTTACCTTTTGGACCACAGGCAAAGACTTTGTAACACAAAAAACATGTCAATAGGAGACAAATTAATTACTTTACTTTATGATCCACAGATTAAAAAGATCAATTAACATATACATTTTTCTCCAGACCTGAGAGTACAATGGCAACCTAAAAAACTTGCTGCACTCTGCCTACAAAGAGGTCTAGAGCTTCACACAGGATAATGACAGACCCGCTTTCTCAAAAGGAGGTACAACCAGACCTCCGTATCCAAGTGGTCGGTGGTGGGTCCCAGACTTACTGTATATGCTGGAAACCATGCATAATAGTGAATCCTATTAAAATACTTCTGGGACAAAGATACCATAGGGTTGTGTTGGAGGACCTAGAGGATACCTAGAGAGGACAGCCCTCTAGGCATTTTCCAGCATGACTCTATACTATATGTCCCTATTTTTTCAGAAGTGGATAACTGAAACTGTGGATATTGGCTTTGTGATTACAAAGGGTCTGACTGTAATGTGTGGTTACAAATGAAGAAATAAAACTTTATTGGTTATCTCTGATTGCTTTTGTTCTAAGTCACCTTTGGCCATGGTGGTGGTGGTGCCTTTCTGTTGGAACAGACACTCCCTCTGTGCCACCTCAAGCAAGAAGCAAATCTGTGATGCTGACACCATCATTTTTCATTCACTGTATGATTATTTTTATAACTATCTTTGCCTAAGGAAGAGGGCAGTTTAATTCAATAGCCATGCCTTTTGATTGGCCTAATAAAGGTGTCACTACAATGTGTACTTGGGAGAAAGGAAGCTAAATTGTCTGGGGGGAAATGACTCAGCATATTTCTTTCAATCTGAGTCCTGCTCAAAACAATGGGATCAATATTTCTTTATTTCTTATATTGCTGTTTCACCTGATTCCCCAACATGGGTCTCTAGGCAGCTCAGTCACAGTAATAGTGATTTAAAAGCACTCAGGGTGGCTTATAACAAGATACAACTAAAATACTGATGAAACAAAAGTTTAAAAAACAATTAAAATAGCTAACATGTTTAAAACAATGCTCATTATTTAAAAGGATATAAAATTATTGAAAAGACATAAAAATATACATAAAATGCACACTCACTGTTAAAAGCCTTTTGCATGACATGTTAAATTAAATGGTTGAATAGTTTCAAATGTTAAAATACAATTACATAAAAAACATGATTTAGAAATAAACCAAGAAAAGAAAATGCAGTGCCTACTCAGTAATGAGCCCTTTCCTAAGTAACAGGTCAGTTACCAAAAATCCAACAGAATAGACCTATCCCTATTCCTATCCCTATCCCTATACGTGTCTGTGTGTGTTTGTGCATACAACAGAATACAACAGTGGGAAGTTGGCGTACTCTGGCAAATCTAGACATGCCCTTTGTTATCTCCCTAGCAGTTGGTGAAGAATATATATATACATAGCCAGCTGCTATGGGGATAACAAAGGGCTTGTCTAGATCCGCCAGCATATGCCAGCTTCCCACTGTTGTATTCTTGCCCCAGATCAGGCCTGTCTCTCCCCATTACCTACACAAAATGGGATGGAATCCAGACATACCTGCTGGCCTGTATCACCACATGCAGGGGGGCCTTGATCGCATACTGAGGGCTTCCTTCCTGGCTTCAGAGAGACACAATCTGTGGCAGCAACAGCAGCTGCTGGTACAGGTTGGTGTGCAGGCATGGACTCCTGTGTTCCCGTGGGGCCTGTCTGGATTTTTAGAAATGTTGCGGGGCTACCTGGGTATTTTAATAAAATGTTTTAACAGGCTTTAACCCACCTTTCCCCTGTCTTTGCCCATGGCATCATCAGGACTGCCTCGCGGTGAAACAGGGCAAAACCCTTTGTCATGTTGACTACAAGGCTCCAAGACAGGGGTAAGACAGGATAAATAGCCCATTGAGACAAGCCCAAAGATAGGGCAAGATTGTTGTTGCTGTTATCAATTTATTTCATTTATGTATAACTCACTTTTCCTCAGCCATGGCACTCAAGATGACTTATAAACTTAAAAACAAATGCCAATAAATATTCCACGTTATTAAAACATACAAAAGTTAAAATCTAATTAAACCAGAAATAGAATGAAATATAAATAGAATTAAATGGAATTAAGCTATAAACTAGCCTTAGAAGGAAATTTTTGGTAATATTTTCGCTTTTAGCTGTGAAATCACCAGCTTTACAAAGTCGAAACTACCTATTGGTTCTTAGCCCATTTCACATAAGAAAAAATAGATTTTCAATCACTTTCTTCCTATCACAGTTTAATTTGGGGAGTGAGAGTTCATAATGAACCATTGAGACTTCTCCAGTTGTTAATATTCCCTCCCGTACGTTCAGCAAGCGCACTGATGCACATCTTTCTTTCTTGCCTATTATCACTGCTGTTCTACATAAGATTAATGGGAGGTGATTCATCAGATGTGCACATTTTTGAGCTTTCATTTTTAGTGCTTCATTGCATTGTTACATAATAATTAGCTCACAGAGCAAAGTGGGTATAACTCACATGTCAGTGCTGATGTACAATGTCCAAATGCTTCCATGTGTGCTTGACAAAGCATATTTTTTTAAATAACTAAATGATGGGAAACTGAGGACTTTATCAGACAAGCCTCGAAAAACGTTCTTTTGGTACCATATTTTACACCATTTTTCTGCCAGCAAAAGAACCCTTTATATCAAATGTTGCTGTGATAGCGTGAAAAAGCAGCCTTGGACTTCTGTGTTCGCTGCTGAGCGTGATCTCAGCGGTTCTCACGAGAAGATGCGAGCACACTTAAAAGTCTAAAAACAGCTAAATTAAAAAGCAAAATGTCCACACAAGCACTGAAACCACATTTAAAAACTTGCCTGCAACATGGGGAGGTTGATTAAAAAGAGCGTCCCGTAGCAAGTTTTTGCATTCCCACCTGGAAGTGTTCCGGCAGGGGCCGCCCATTGACGCTGGAATCGCGCCAACAGAACAGGGTGTGGTTTCAAATGTTCACAATCATGGCAAAAATCAAAACAAAACACCACAGTCCATCTATTGACAGATTGAACCATCAATAAAAAAAGAATGCCTTATTTTCAACACATAATCATGAAAGCATGATGTTGTCTGGTATTGGTGTCCTTTTGCGTTCATTAGGCATCATTATGATGCTGTATTTACTACGTCTGATAAAGTTCTGATATTTAGAGAAGAGAAAACTGGCATATAAATGGCTATATTTCTAAAGAGCATATACCATATCTCTCAAGATCAACACAAGAGAAGGTATTTTGGAAAGTTGGTTACTTTGGCTTGGCACTTCAGGCTGGCATTTAGACTTCCTGAATGTTCCCCAGAAAATGGGGGGAAATGGCTATAAATCTTTTCATTTCTCTTGTATTTTCTTGTTATAATTGGGTAAAATTATAAGCTATAGTCACTGATTTTGAGAGGATAAACAGCTTTGGGGAAACTGCAGGTGTATGCGTACAACAAGCCTTTAAAATCTGGTGGGTGTGCAAAATCCTGTAATATATTATTCAGCCAACTAAAAGTGTATTGAAAATTGTGCAAACTTGTGAGTTATTCAGAATTCTTCATCATCACTATATTGCATGAGCCCTAGCAATTTTGAGGGTCTTGGAGCCTCTGCCATTGCATCACTGAATTGCATGGCACAGTAATAACCCTTCCCCATATTTTCTCAGAAATCTGAGAATGTTTTAGAATAGAAATGCACTCCAGTAGCCTCCAGGAATTGCAGTTGTACTCTAAACCAGTGGCTCTTAACCTTTTCTTTACTAAGGGCCACCTTTAAATATCTTTTGTTGCCATTTACCACTGAAACTTAACTCAAGATTTAAAATCCTAATAATAATACAAGAACAAGAACTACTACTACTAATACTACTAATAATAATACAATTACACTATCCATTAAACATTCCCTCATTGACACTGGAGAGGAAGACTTTTCTTCCGTTTCTTCCTGCAAGTTTGTGGTTGGAGCGGATTGAATGTCAATGTGCAGGCCAAGACAGCCAGCCACCCTTTCACTTGTCTTTTGTCACATGGCCTCTCCAGTGAAGGAAGGCGGTGGGCCAAGCAGCCTTCAAGCCTTTGTAGACCCCCTGTGAGAACATCACAGACCCCTGGGGGTTCCCAGACCACAGGTTAAGAACCACTGCTCTAAAGAAAGTATCAGCTTCCCCTATCCCCTTATTAGAATGGGGAAAATGGGGAAAACATTAAAAATGTTTTACTGGAAATGAGGAAAATCCTAAACAGAGTATATATCCCAACTTCTCCTTTGGTGCACTCACAAATTTAGGCAATGTGGGCACCGTGGTGTAGTCCACAGTAGGATCCAGGGGCAGAAACTAGCACCTAGAACCACCATCAACCCAGGACCCCTGAGCTAAATTGTAAACAAAACTAAGTAGTATTGAGAGATAGAAAATGCAGTTCATGTTTAAACTGTGTTCTTGAACACAATAAAACAAACCGTTTCCTCAAAGCCACTCTGCCCTTTAATGTAATCTCTCTCCCTCTTTCTCCCTCTCTTGCTCTCACTCTTTCTGTATTAAATGAGGGCTTATACTTTCTCAGTTTTTGTCAGAAGTGGATGAACTTTCAAGAATGCTAGCCCCTTTTAAAGTAATAAAGCTTGCTGAATTTTATACAGATAGATTTTGTGCAAAGGGAGCTTTTACAGTGAGGACTTTATCAGGCCACCCCACATTAATGTTATTTTGCCAGCATAAATTGTGGCATTTTTATGCCGGCAAAAGAACCCCCCTCCCACACTTACCTTGAGTAGCATCAATGAGGCTTCCCCAGCAGTAACGGAGTACAAACGGAGCTCCGTTTACTTCCAGGGTTGAGATCTCATGAATTCTTGCAAGAAGACGCTAGTGTAGGAAATTTTAAAAATAAAGCAAAAAAAAAAAAAACACACACACACACACAAAAAGTACAGCAAAACACAAAAACACACATTTAAAGTCCCAAGTACACAGGAAGGTCATAAAAGAGCACCCCCTACCTGGCTGTCATGATCTCACCCAGAAGTGTTTGCCCATTGATGCTGTCTGTATTCACATGAGTTAATGGTGCGAGAATTCAAATGCGGGCAATACCAGCAACAAAGAAGAATAAAAGATCTATTGGCAGCTTGGCCCATCAATAAAATAGGATGGCTTTTTAATTAGATCTGATCATGAAAGGATGACATTGTCTGGTATGCATGCCTTTTCGCGATCATTAGTCATCCTTATGATGCCATATTTGCCACATCTGATGAAGACCTGAGCATCATTTCAAAAAGGACTATTCCACCTCAAAAACTGTTACATTTTAATCCCTTCCTGCTCACTAGCTATGCCACATTGTCATCAAGTGCCCCACAAGGGCAAACATGGCATGTGATAACAGCATTTGATCAGGGCACTTTGATTCTGATCAGGACTGTCCCTACCATGAGGCAGAAAGAGGGGGTTGCCCCCAGCAGCAGATGATGATTGGTGTGGGGGGCAGTAATATCAGGCCTCTGACACTTTCTCTCCAGTGTATATTCTAAGTTAGCCTGCTGTGCTCAGGTAAGATGGAGGACTCTGTTGAATTAAGGCCCATTTCATATTCCAGTCTTTTGGAGAAGGCTGAATTTGGAATATTTTGTAAAATATGTAGGTGGGGACATACCCAGCTGAGGTTACAGGGAATTCGGTTTTCTACTTAGACTGAGGGTGGGGGAATTCCGTGCCCCTGCCAGATATTGTTGGACTACAACTCCTAGCATTCCTCACTATTGGCTATGCTGGCTGCAGCTACTGGGAACAACATCAGGAGGGTTGCACGTTTCCTATTCCTGAGCCAGAACATTAAAAAAAAAAAAAGAATATAGCTCTTAACAGTTAGCACAGGTCAATCATTGCTCTAATTGCCTATGGGGTCATGAACTTTTCTGGAAGTCTGCAAGCAAAGGTTAGACCACAATCTCTGAGGAAATGCTTTAGCTCTAGATTTTCTGCATTGACCAAAGAGGTGGAATCAATTACATATACATCCCCTTGAACATTTTAATTTTCTCCTAAGCAGGTTTGTCACAATCATGGAGTAACACAGAGAGCACCCCCACATTAGGAAAAGCTTTTAAATCAGAGGGCGGCAATTTCACAGATTTAACAATAGGGAGGTGGGGAATTAAGTTTGGTTTAATTTTAAAATTATCAAAGTTTGCAAATTTCTTCTCAAAACTTTTTTTTAAAAAATCCAATCTGGAAGAAAGTTTTGTCTATCCAGGCCCAAAGCTTGACTGCTTAGCTCTTTTTTAAATGGCTGGGCCTGCATCCTATATTCAGCTATGGCCAGGATCCAGTGATCATAGAATTATAGAGTTGAAAGAGCCCTCAAGGGCCATCCAGTCCAACCCCCTGCCATACAGGAATACATGATTAGATCATTCCCAACAGATGGCCATCCAGCCTCCAAAGAAGGAGACTCCACCACACTACTAGGCAGTGTATTCCACTTCCGAACAGCTCTTACTATCAAGAAGTTCTTCCTAATGTTTAGGTGGAATCTCTTCTCCTGTAGTTTGAACTCACTGCTCCATGTCCAAGTCTCTGGAGCAGCAGAAAACAAGCTTGACATCTCTTCAAATATTTAAACATGGCTATCATGTCCCCTCTCAACCTTCGCTTCTCCAGACTAAACATGCCCAGCTACCTAAGCCGCTCCTCATAGGGCATGGCCTCCAGACCTCCCACCATCCTGGTCGCCCTCCTCTGGGCACATTCCAGCTTCTCAATATCCTTTCTGAATTGTGGTGCCCAGAACTGGACACAGTATTCCAGGTGAGGTCTGACCAAAGCAGAATACAGTGGCACTATTACTTCCCTTGATCTAGACACCATACTCCTATTAATGCAGCCTAGAATTGCATTGGCTTTTTTAGGTGCTGCATCACACTGCTGACTCATGTTCAGCTTGTGGTCCACTAAGACTCCTATATCCTTTTCGCATGTACTCCCCTCAAGCCATGCAACACCCATCCTATATATGTGCCTTTCATTTGTAGTTCCCAAGTGTAGTATCCTACATTTCTCCCTGTTGAAATTAATTTTGTTAATATTGGCCCAGGTTTCTAATCTGTTGAGGTCCTTTTGGATTCTGATCCTGTTCTCTGTGGTATTAGCTACCCATCCTAATTTGGTGTCATCTGCAAACTTGATAAGCATACCCTCTATTCCCTCATCCAAGTCATTGATAATGATGTTGAATAGAACTAGGCTTAGGACAGAACCCTGTGGCACCCCACTAATCACTTCTCTCCAAGATGAAGAGGAGCCAATGGTGACAACTACCCTTTGGGTTCAGTCAGTCAACCAGTTACAAATCTACCTAACAGTTGCACTGTCTAGCCAACAGGTTACTAACTTTTTTTGCAAGAATATCATGGGGACCATGTCAAAGGCCTTAATGAAATCAAGATACACTACATCCACTGCATTCCCTTGATCTATCAAGTTTGTAACTCTCAAAAAAAGAGATAAGATTAGTCTGACATGATTTGTTTTTGAGAAATCCATTCTGTGATCATGGCATTCCTTTCTAAGTGGTTAAAGACTGTCTGTTTAATGATGTGCTCTAGAATCTTTCCTTGTATTGATATCAGGCTGACTGGACAGTAATTATTTGGGTCTTCTTCCTCCCACTTTTTAAAAATTTGCCCTCTTCCAGTCTGCTGGAACCTCTCCAGGAATTCTCAAAGATTATTGACAGTGGTTCTGAGATTACTTCTGCCAGTTCTTTTAATACCCTTGGATGAAGTTCATCTGGCCCTGGAGACTTGGACTCATTTATTCTGGTCAGGTATTCCTGAACTGCCTCTTTACCTATTCTGTGCTGTATTTCCCCTACTGCATCATCTGCTCCATCTTCCCCAGATTGAGCACTGTTCCTCCTTTGGGAGAAGACTGAAGCAAAGAAAGTTAAGTAGTTCTTCCTTTTCTCTGTCCCCTGTTAGCCTTTCACCATCTTCTCTCCACAGGGGCCCTACCATTTCCTTGTTCTTCCTTTTGCTATGGACATAACTAAAAAAGCCCTTTTTATTTTTTTTAACCTCTCTAACAAGCCTGAGCTCCATCTGAACTTTGGCTTTTCTGACTTTCCCCCTACATGAGCTAGCAATTTGTTTGAATTCTTCTTTGGTGATTTCCCCCTTTTTCCATTTCTTGTACATGTCCTTTTTAAGTTTTAGCTCAGTTGAGAGTTCTTTTGACATCCATCCTGGTTTCTTTAGACACCTCCCCCTTTTCCTCCTCATTGGAACTGTTTGAAGTTATGCCTTCAATATCTCACTTTTTAGAAACTCCCATCCTTCATGAACTCCTTTATCTTTGAGTATTTCTCACCATGGGATCACCCCCAGTAATTCCCTAAGTTTTCTGAAATCAGCTTTCTTAAAGTCTAGAGTGCATGTCTCACTATGCTTGGCTTCCCCCTTCCGCTGTATAACAAACTCCAGGAGAACATGCTCACTCCCCCCTAAGGATCCTGCCACCTAAAATAATTAACCAGGTCATCCCCATTGGTTAGGATCAGATCTAAAATAGCTATTCCCCTTGTTGCCTCTTCCACCTTCTGGACAATGACATTGTCTGCAAAGCAAGTGAGGAATTTGTTGGACTTTATATTCTTGGCAGTGTTGGACTTCCAACAAAGATCAGTATAGTTTAAATCCACCATTACTACTACAGCTCTCCTTTCTGAAAGTGCAGTCATCTGTTCCAGGAAGGCATCATCCAAGTCCTCGTTTGGCTTGGAGGTCTCTAGTAGACCCCACAATGATATCCCTGCTGTTTCACTCTCCCAGATACTCTCAGCCTGGCTCCCAGGATTTAAGTCATGGATCTGTTCACAGGTGTACACATCCTTGACATATAATGCTACTCCATCACCCTTCCTGTTTAGTCTATTTTTCTGAAATAGGCTATACCCCTCTATTAGTACATTCCAATCATGAGACTCATTCCACCAAGTTTCAGTGATGCCTATGATATTATATTTGTTTTGCTATGCTAAGAGTTCAAGTTTATCTTGTTTATTTCCCATGCTCTGTGCATTAGTATAGAGACATCTAAGACCATGGGCCATTTCCCCTATCTGTCTTTTAAAGGTTTTATTCCTCCCACTGTTGGGTTCTTGTACTACTTGCCTTGTTGTTTGTATAACATTTGGGTCATTCTCTTCAGCACTTGATGAACTCCTATCCTCATGAATACTGTCTCCGTCCCCTGCACAACTCAGTTTAAAGCTCTCTTGATAAGATCTTTCAGTGTCTTAGCAAAAAACATTCTTGCCAACTGCTGTGAGGTGGAACCCATCCCTTGCCAGAAGTCCACCTCCCTTGAACTGCATCCCATGCATCCCAAATTGTTCCCAGTGTCACCATCTGCATAGCCAGTTGTTCACCTCTACTATTTTTCTCTCCCTTCCTGGGCCATGTCTTTCCACTGGAAGGACAGATGAAATGACTATGTGTGTATCCAGTTTCTTCAGCTTCCTACCCAAAGCCTCATGATCCCTTGTGATCTTCTGGAGGCTATGCCTTGCAATATCGTTGGTTCCCACATGAACCAAAAGGAAGGGATAATGGTCAGAAAGCTTGATGAGTCTTGTCAGCCTCTCTGTTACATCTTAAATTTTTGCTCCAGGGAGACAGCATACCTCCTGAGACATTTTGTCAGGCCTGCAAACTACTGCTTCTGTTCCTCGCAGCAGGAAATCCCCTAATACCACCACCCTCCTCCGTTGAGTCTTGGCAGAGGCCACTTCATGTGCTGGATCTACTAAGGTTTCCTGTGTGCTCCCTAAGGCCTGGCATTACTCCTCCTCCACTTCTCTGAAAAGAGAGAGCTTCAAATTGATTCTGTAGCTTCAAGCTGGGCGAATGATCCCTGGCCCTTCTACTTCTCTGTGTCACATTCCTCCAAGTGTTCATTTCCTGTGTATGGGTAATGACCTCCTCCGTAGACACCTCCCTGGTGTATTCTGCTTCCAGGATGGTCTTCTCTGCTCTTTCCAAGAAAACTTCTTGCTCCCTAATATTCAGAAGAGTAGATACCCTGTCCTCAGGATGCTTGACCTTCTCTTCCAGCAGGGCCACCAACTTGCACTTACTGCAGATATAGCTCCCCACGTCCTCTGGCAAGAAAACAAACATCCCACAGGTGTTGCAGGTGACTGCAGCAGCTCCCTCACTGGCCATATTCAGTCTTCTTAAGTAGTCACTGAAAGAGAACTTTAGGCTTCCCTGTCCAAACTCCTCTAATATCCCCACCACCACCCAATGCCCATTGGCCTTGTTTCTCAGAAGAGCTCCTAAGCCCCTGTTATGTTAGAACTGCGCACACCGTAAGGTGTTTGCCACTGGTTTTCCAAGATTGACATAGAAAGATTGTAGCAGCAGTTATGTAGAGCAGTTATATAACTCTGCCCTCAGGCAGGTCAGCAGCTTAGCAAGAAGCCCTTCCCCCTCAGAAAAAAAACTGTATCTCCCCCTCAAACTCCCCTGCTAAACACCTCTGTTGTCTTCTCTCCTGTTTGCTTCGCTCCTGACCTTCAGATTCAGAGACTGAAGCTGCAGCTGCAGCGATGTACTTTGGTATGTAATGTTGGGCAGAGTTTTCTTAGGCTACTGCCACAATGTAGCAATAATACCATTTGACACTGCTTTAACTATCATGGCTCCATCCTATGGAATTCTGGGATTTGTAGTTTATTGTGGTACTAGAGCTCTCTGACAAAGAAGGGTAAATATCCCACAAAACTACCAATCCCAGAATTCCATAGGATCGAGCAGTTAAAGTGGTTTCAAATTGCATTACTTCTGCAGTGTGTCAGCAACCCCAGTCTCCTGTTTTAACCCATAATAGTCTCAAAAACCTGTTCTAGTGTATTTTCCTTGTTTTTTTTCTGGGCTGTGAGGCCATTTTGTTTTCTGGCGAAACGTCAGAAAGAGTTTCTTTCTGACGTTTCGCCTACACCTGTAGCTGGGATCTTCAGAGAATGGTTGGGTAGGAGTGTGTGTGGAGTTTATATATTGTGAATCCCTGTTGGGGAGTATATGTAAATTTGTGTATATGAATGGCTAGCTTCTGGGTGAAGATTAGTGCAAGGAGGATTAGTGTCTGTTTGGCTAATGGCTAAACAAAATCTGGCTTCCTGTCCTGAAAAACACTAAAATAAAAACTGAACACTTGCTAATGAACTTGACCCAGGGATAAAGGGATTTCCAGCAGATAATGGGCCATTAACCAACAATAGCCAAACAGACACTAATCTTTCTAGCATATCTTTACCCAGAAACTAGCTATTCATATACACAAATTTACATATACTTTCCAACAGGGGCTCACAGCATATAACCCCCCCACACACACACACACTCCTACCCAACCATTCTCTGAAGATGCCAGCCACAGATGCAGGGGAAACATCAGAAATAAATCTCACAGTCCAGAAAAAAAACCCATGGAAAATATATGGATGCCGGCCATGAAAGCATTCAACTTCACACTGTTCTTGTGTGTTTCTCAGTCCTCTGGAACAGGATTTTTTGGTACATGGGGGACTGCACGAGGCAGGGGATCATCAGTTCCAAGGGAAGCAATGGGATCCAGTGGAAGTCCTCCATTGGACCATTTTCTTTGCTAGTGCAATATTATGCTAATATCACTCTATTTGCCCTGAGAGACCGTCCTCTTAGCACCTATATATTCTTCTCAGTCCTTTGAACAGCAGCACCTATTGCAGGGATGGGCAACTGCAGCAGGTCCAGGGGCTACCTTTATGTTCTGGAGTCCATATGAAAACCAAAATTGGACAGAAGCCCACTCTCAGGTCTCAAAAATTGCTATTTTTAAATGTTAAACATACAGGGGCACCCTATTTAGAAGGCAAACTAGAGGCTTCTGGAAGCAGTGATTCACCTTCTTCTTCTTCTTTTTCTTGGCTAGAAAAAGATTGGTCTGGGGGGGAAAAGGGATTGAGGTTCACTAAAACATCATTGGGGACCTATATAGCCTGGGGTGGTGGTGGATACTTTATGAAGCCCTGTTCAGTCACTTTGGCCAATTCAAATTGAGATGAATTTTGTCACTGTTTTGAAGGATCCCAAAGTTTATAATCAGGAGAGAAAGCACCTGGGTTTTTTTAAAAAATGTAAAGTGGGGAAAAATGTAATCTGGCAAATTTTGCTGTGTATTCTGGCTCCCCCTCCTTCCCCAGTAATTAATTAGGCAGATGGCCACTGAGCTCTGACCTCAAGGACATTGTTCAAAAGGGAAGTAATTGCAAATGTTTCTAATTTACTTTTTAAAAGTCTTGTCAGTTCCCTCTAGGAACCGAAAAATATGTGATCAGGGCAGCGAGGGCAAGGCTAGAGCCATTATACCAAGAAGACAATTGGGTACCAAGAGGACAATTGGCTTGATTACAGGTGTCCGTAAATTAACTTGATACTTCCAAACTACAGCAAATGAAATATTCTGCCCAGTTATGGCTGGCTCTGGTAATAACATCACAGGCTTCAGTTTAATCATTTGGCTACAAAATTATCCCACCTTTCCTTTAGTGAGCTCAAGTTGGCAAACATCATTTCCCTCTACCCTATCATCCCTGTGATCCAAGATCGCACAGTGTGTTTCTTGCTCTGTGGGGACTTGAACCTGGATCTCCCACATTCCCATGTGACATTTTAACAGGTTGGCTCTTGGCAACATAGAGTTCTTAGCCCCAAAGTCACAAACTTTAACCCTGCTTGTCTGTGTGATATTTAATTTAGAAACTGTAAAGCAACACACTACTTTTCTTCATAAGTTTTTATTTTCCTTTTTTTATTGGTATAGTTAATAAACATCCTTCATTGGACGATATTAGGGTAGCAAACAATCAATATGTAATAAAAATAGCAAAATGCAATAATTCTACATCCTGGCCAGGAACATCTCAGGATATTAACCAAGTACTCGAAAAGTAGAAAACAAGCTTTGTAACTCAAAAGGATGAACACTTCCCACCAGCTATAGCTTGAACATGCCAACCATAACACAAGTATCCTTTTGCTTTCACACTTTTTGATGCAGTTCTCTAAACTGTAGAAAAATATGTACGAAACAACGTACATTAGGGTAAAATGTACATAACCGAATAATTTAGTACAATACCATACAAAAAGGCAGATTTTGGAAGAAACTGCAGCCAAAATTAGGTGGATGGCATGCAAAAATACATCTGACTATTCATGTGCACAAGGATGAAAATGCATATGAATTTTCATTAAAATATTTAACTGCATGTTTTCAATTTTCATATTAAAAAGAACATTCATAAACTGATGCAGTCACTGGATGGAAAGAAGTTCAGATTTTTTTAAAAAAATATAGTGCAGTTGGTCCTCTGTACCCACATATTTTTGGTATCCACATATTTAACCATCCATGGCTTGAAAATATCCCCCCACAAAAAAATTCCAAAAAATAAACTTTGATTTTCCTATTTCATATAAGGGACACCTTTTTACTATGCCATTGTATATAATGGTACTTGAACATTAACAGATTTTGGTATCCACAGGAGGTCCTGGAACCAAACCCCAGTAGATACCAAGGGCCCACTGTATTACAGAAAGTCAAAGATTCAGATTATTTTGTTCATACTAGACATAATGCCTTTTCCTGTACCATTCTTAGTTATTGTCTTTTCTGCTTTTCCTCTGATATGTTAATATTGTTTTCTCATCACTGGCATTTTTATAAGGGGTGATTCAAAATATAAGTTTTAAAATACTGCATGATGTGTCACCTTCTACGACAACCTGAGTTCACTTGGAGCTTGGGTGTTTGTTTTTAAAAAGGTAGGATAAAAGGTTTGCAAACAAATAAATAAACCTCTTTCTGCTGGAGAATTATCAGGCTTTGTGTCAATGTCAGAGGCACTGATAGTGTCAAAGGTGGATCAGATGTCACACAGGCCTTCATGCCAACAGTCATATGGTTGGGGTAAGGGAGCCTCATGATCTTCCCATGTTTTTATCAGTGTCAGACTCATCTGTCAACTTAATCAATGTCACTAACAGTAATCTCTTGCAAATGATGACTTGCCCCCTTCTTCTAGTGGGATGCAAAGAGTTCTTTGTCAGATATGGCCTATAGAGTGTTTTTCACCCCTGCCCATAAAAAGATGAACCATTTGGAAGCAACAAAACCTGTCATATTATTTCATGTCAAACACAGCCTTAGATTTACTATCTGTATAGGGCACAGGTGGGGGAAAGGATATCTGTCCAGAAGTGCCGAAAAGGAAAAAGGCATGAAAATGCTCAAAAGGGCTTTGGGGGTTATGTCAGCTAGAGAAAAGGTGATCTCCCTTCTCCGTATGCTATAAGATAGTGCTAGAAGACAGTGCACTGCAGCAGAACATTGGAGCATTCTGGACATATAAAAGGGAGCACCACTGCCCGATCCCCAGCACACAAACTGTAGAACACATAAGATGTACTGCATGACAACCACCAACATGGACAGCTTTAAAGACATACTATACAAATTAAGGGACAATACAGCTTTGTATGGCTACTAGTCGAGATGGCTGTATATTATTTCAAGAATCAGGGAGATTCTGATTTGGGAAGATATTTTATATAGAACTTAGAAGATATTGCAAGAATCATGAAAGAAGCTACTCCCATCCTGCCAGTGTAAGAATAGGTGACTCGCGACCCTCTAGATGTTGCAAGAGATGAATTCCAATCAGCTTTAACCAGCATAGCCAATGGTGAGGGATGCTACAGGTTACAATCCAACAACACCTGAGGACACCTGTCTGCTCTAAATTGTTCTTATAGCTACTAACATCCCTGCTTCCATACCAGTTAGCTAGAGCAACATAACATGGGATGGGGAGGCTTTTTTCTTACCAAATCATCTGGTAGACTTATTATGTGTACATTTTACCTTATAGTTCTTTATTCTACATGGGCTAGAGAGAAACTTAAGTGAGCTATTGATCCTAGTGAATACCAGCTAACAAGACAAGAATTTGTAGGATATCAGGGGATGATAGGACATTTAATCCCCAGCAGAAGCCAAAAAACTGTCTCAGCAGACTTGGTAGCAATCCTTTCCCAAGAATACTCTCACACAGAGTGTTTGGTGTCCAGAAAACAGGAGGTGCTTTAATCTTCAAAATAGTTTCAGCTATTCACAATATCTACAGTCAAAGTGCTATGCCAGGCATTACAGAATCACAGGAAGAGAATTATCTCTGTTTTGGCTCACTTATATACACATCAGTACAGCACTGGCTTATTCAACCACATGGTTACATTCTATCAGATTTCCTACTTTGCACTCTAATAACCCTTCTTTTCATGCAGCTGTGGCATGATTAGGCATGACTGGCAATTCATGGAGTCAGTCATCATGACTCATCATGATTTCTGCAGTTGTTTGGACATTTTATAATGGAGTTCAGTCTCTAACTCCTGACAGTCCTTATAGGTACTAACATCCCTGCTTCCATACCAGTTAGCTAGAGCAACGTAATGTGGGATGGGGAGGTTTTTTCTTACCAAATCATCCGGTAGACTATTATGTATACATTTTACCTTATAGTTCTTTATTCTATATGGGATAGGGAGAAGCTTAAGTGAGCTAATGATCCTAGTGAATACAAGCTAACAAGACAAGAATTTGCAGGAAAATGGTATTACATGGCCTTATACCCGCTCCCTCTAACAATTAATAATTCGGTATATTGGACACTTCACAAGGTCTAAGGTAGACCAGGGCTGACCAAAGATACGGTCAAGTGGAGGTAACTAGGACCTACAAAGATGTCATGGGAATTCCCCAACAAACACACGCAGGACATTATCAATGTGAAACCCCTTAGTCAGAGTCGTTAAGGAGGAGTGTGCTAATCTTCCCTGGATGAGCCTGGCAGTGAGTCATGCTCCAAAAACTAACAGTGACCAGAACACCTATTATTCCCACAAATGTCTTCATTCACATCTTTTCCTCTCTACAATAGAGAGGCTGCCATAAACCCATCAACCTTAATGTTTCAACCATTAGCGGCAATGAACAAAGCTGGAGTTTTCTTAGTTTAACTATGGGAAATGCATCTAAGCATTGTGTTACACTCAAAACACCCCTTAAAGGCACAATATTGCATCTAAATATTACCCTCAAATAATAGCCAAGTATGCTACAGTTGGACATCATCACAACGCTGGACTGCTGTACCATCCTCAGCTCCAAGTCTGAATCTTATTTTGCTGCACGAACCCCTGCTCTTCAGGACTGATAAATATAGTCCACAACTCCCCAAATAGATTCCTCTATCCCAATATTTCTGCCTTGACTCTTCTTTAGCCTTATGTGGTTGGCACGTGAGTGTGAGTGCATGTGTGAATACTTCTGTGATTATTTTCCAATCAAAACAATTTTTATTTCATTTTGGCTTGGAGTCTTGTCAGTGAGTACTGGTATATTCCTGTGCTCAAGGTTCCGTAAGTTACCTGGCCTCTCACAACCATACCTTTGAGCTAATTAAAATTCCCCAAATCAATATAATAATTTTAGTGTCACAAGCAGGTCCCCATGGACCTCAGCAATTCAAGTAACAAGGTAGCCACCCAGATAATATGATATAGCAACTATAACATTTCTTCTTCTCTCCCAAAATTAAATACTAAGAAGTTCTGTTACCACAGTCACCAGTTCCTGCAGATGATGGTATTAGTGTTGATAATGGTAATGATGGAGATTTCCCCTTTTTTTGCAGTGCAGGGTCCAAGGTGGCTTACAACCTTTAATGCAAACATAGATAAAAATTCACAATATAAAAAAGTTAAAAATGTAATTAAACTATCAAAAAAATAAACCTGTTTAAAAAATACTGTTAAGCAGAAAATAGCAAATCAAAAATCCAGCCCATTATATAAGATCCTTCCCCCTTGAGCAATTAGCTTTCCAAGGCCTGCTGGAACAACATCACCAAAAACATCTTTAGCTGCCTGTGGAAAGATAGCAGGGAGGATGCTAGTCTAACCTTTCTGAGAAGGATGTTCCAGAACCCAGAAACAGTCACTGAAAAGTTACTCCCCTGTACTCCCAACAGATGGTGGGACAAATCTCAAGACATGGGTGAGTTCATATGGGAGAATATGGCAGATAACCTTGGCCTGAGCCATATAGGGCTTATATAGGTCATAACTAACACTTCAAATTATGCACAGAAGTAAACCAGCAGCCAGTGGAGTGGTTACAACAAGTGAGTTGTGTCCTCCCTGGAACCAGCCTCAGTTAATAATCTGCTACAGCTCTTTGGAGCAGCTGAAGTTAATTCTGTTATGTCTTTGCAACGGAGATGAGAAAAGTGCTGGGAGGTTGTAGTTGACAACTGGCACTTCTTAGGGCCACAAATGTTTCCCCCTTCCATTTGTCTGTCAGTGAGTGGAAGGGATTTCCTCATTAAAAGGAGTTGTAAAAGCAAGTAGAATAATTTTGTGATTAATCATGCCCCCACATTGGTATGAGGTACAATGAAGACGATACAGGTGGGCTTTCCACTTTAGAGGCTAAAAAGAATTTTGTTGAAGCTGAGCTCTTCAGAGAAAATGTCAATTTCACTTCTCCTAAGATTCATTTTGTGAGTCTTGAAGTGTGCTTCAGAGAATTAAAATATGCACAAATCTTAAAAAGAACCCAGTGCAAACATCTAAAAGGCATACAACTGAAACACATGCAAAGCTTTATATAGTCAATAGGAAACTGCATGCAAAAATGAAAGTGCATGGAAGATTTGTGCATGTGCCCTGTCTCATAACCTGATATGCCCAAAGGATTGGATAGCAATCCTTTGGAGGAGAACACAGATGAGATTCAGGGGAAATGCAACAAAACAGAGGCTGATAGCTTTTCACATCCCTGCTCAGTGCTCTACCATTCAACATTATTCTGTTCTGCTCTTTCAAGAAGTTCTGTAATATGAAGGTCTATAATATGAAGGTCTAAATAATGAGACTGTGTTTCTACCTTTCAGACAAAGCAGGGAGGGGTTGACATCAAGGACATAATTTTAGCACAATGGGTTCCAGAAGGCAGAACAGTGAACCAGGATTATTATAAGGAAGATTTGACAAAGCTGAGAGAAAGAGTCAGAAAAAAAGGCCTGAACAATAGAAAAATGGTTTCATTATTCATCAAGACAATGCACTTGCTCACACAGCACTTTCTATGAAGCAGTTTTTGGCTGATAAACACATTACTACAGTTGAGCATCCTCCATACTTCCCAGATTTGGCACAATGCAACTTTTTTCTTTTCCCTAAAGTGAAATCAGTGTTTAAAGGAACACGTTTTGAGTCAATTGATGCAGTAAAGAAAAAAAACAACAACAGCTGTGTTGAAACACATGACAGAAACTGATCTGCTCCATGCCTTCAACAGGTGGAAAACAAGACTGCATTGCAGTGTGAGTGTGAACAGGGAGTATATTGAAGGGGGCAAGCATTAGAATTGTAATTTGTATAAATAAAGATGGCTTAGTATATCAGTCTCATTATTTAATAGTCAGACCTTGTATTTGACAGAAACATTATTGGTACACCCCTTCCATCTCCTAGCATAGGAGTGGGAATTATGCAGTCCTCCAGATGCTGAACTGCAACTCCCATTTCACTATTAGTAATGCTGGCCAGGGCTTCTGGAGGTTGCAGTCCAACAACATCTGGAGAGCTGCATGATTCCTACCCCTGGCCTAGCAAGTCAACTTCTCCATATTTTTTATTGGAGCTCCAGAAAACACATCCCCAGACCTTGTAGCTTCAGCCTAAACTTTCCTTTCCCCCATAGTAGGTCTTTCAGGCAGGACACTTGGAAGGGAATCTGAGCTCTCCCATAGGTAGGTTCTTCCTATTTCTTTTCTCACTTGTGTTCAACTTCCTTCTCAGATATTACCCTCTCTGAGCTTTTCTCCCTGACACAGATGCAAGAAATAATCCAAGCAGAACTTACTAACAGGCTTGACTAGAGATACTTACAACTATCAAAGTAATTCATCTTGAGTCTTGCACTTATGCCCAATGTTTTCTGCACTGCACTCATGTTTAGAAAAGCATTCAAGGAAAGTCATAGCTGTATTTTATGGTGAGCAGTCCATTCATCACCATCAGATTTACAGAGCCAATGACAGAGTAGACAACAGAGGAAAGGAAAAAAGAGACAACAGAAGAACATGTAACATTGCCATGCACGCTTACTGCAGTTCTTTGAAGCCTATGGATGCATAAAGGTCAACAAAGCTAACCAGCAAAGTAGAGAGGCTGTCTATTCTTTTCTTCGTGTGTATGGCTTGTCAAAGCAACCCATATAGAAACAGATCTGCATGTTTAAAATGCATTTCAATTTAGAACATATAAAATTGTTACAGCAAACTTTAGAACAGTAAGTCAAACAGCCACTCCTAAACTACCAATCAATCATAACAGCTAGGAAAACAATCAATCAGCCAAATGTCATTTAAAATCAACAGGTTTTCTGACCTTATGAAAAACGGAGAGGAATAAGCAGCAACTGACCTCACCCAGCAGGCCATTCCACAATTTTGCTGTCCCCCTCAGTTTATTTATTGCTTATATTTTCAAAATCAACTGGTACTTGGTATGACAAGGAATCCTGAAAAAAGGTGAAAAGGCAGGAGGTGTGTGGTAGGAGCACACCATGCTCACCAGTTTCATTCAGTTCATGTTTTGATAAGAACTTTGTAAAACACACACACACACAAAGATTTCTTCATAAATTAAAGAAATAGAGAGGTTTTTTTTAAAATGTAAGAGTGAAGCTGACAGAAGAGTTCATCTTGATAGGAAGAGTTATGAGTGTTCCATACTTAAAGGTTTGACCCGGGGCTCGTTTACACCACAGGATTTATCACGGAAAGTTGCACAATTGTGCAATTTCGATATTGTACCACATACTTTACACAGAATTTTTCACTGTGTCATTTTATAGCATGATATGTGTTTACATGACATGTATTCCGTAACCATAATTGAAGCGGTACTGATTATTCTGCTCCTGACCCTGTTTCCACTGTCAAAGATGCGCTCAGATACTCCTGTCAATCAAGCTCACATAACCTCTATTATACATGTATTTCTGTTTGTTTTTCCTGCCACCTTCATTCCTGTTGGATAACTACTGATGGCTAATGTCGTGTTCTCATTGATCTGGCCATATTACCTTTGTCTGAACATCTGGATGAGCAATGGCAGATGATGATGAGATGGAGTCCTTGGCGATTGTTGCATGCTGTTTTTTTTTTAATCCACCATATGCTCCACTTTGAGGGCAATTGATGAGAACTTGCATGTCTACCTCAGTAGGAAATCTAAAATAACTAGCAAGGCCCTGAGATTGAGTCACGGCAGTCGCGATGGGTACAGAAAAAGAAAAGTTCATACATCTTCAGAAACTGACATACTAGCTACCTCTCAGGTAGTTCCATCAATGCAGCCTGAGATGTTACGGCGATCTCAAAGGGCAAGATTATTTTGGGAGTATCTGTGATCCAGAGAGTGGTGGGAGAAGTTCGTGATGTTGGTCTGGTCTGATCAACATTGGTTTTCTAATTTTAGAATGGACAGATCATTGTTTATTAAACTTGTCGAGATGCTTTGACCCCATGTTCAGAAGTATGATACTAATATGAGAAAAGCTATACTCCCCGAGAAGTGTGTGGCTATTGCTATTTGGCTCCTTGGACATCAATGCTCCTTCCTTACCGCAAGTCATTTGTTCGGAGTTGGAAGAGCAACAGTCTCAAAAATTCTTGAGGAGGTCGTTTTAACAATGGAACATGTTTTCCTCTCTAAAGCCGTGTATCCAGGAGATCCAGATGAGGTACGTCAACTTTATTTAAAAAAATATTCGGGTTCTGTTGTTATTCCTATGATAACAATTTTTCTAATGCGTCCCAGAGGAAATAGATTCCCGGCCGCTCCACAGAGCCTGCGGCCGGGAATCTCCCATTGCGCACTGGGAGGAGGAGAGACCAGTGCTACGTTGCTGGCAAGCACCAGCAACGCAAGCAGAGGGGCGGGGCCAGGTATTTAAGGGCTCCCCGCCCCTCTGCTCATCCTCTTTTGCTTCGGCGGACAGCACGGAGGACAGGCCGTGCAAGTGAGGAGGCAGAGGAGGGAGCACGCCGTACCTTGCAGTCGGCGTGGGTGCCTGGCGTGTGGGAGAGCTTCGGCATGGCGGAGAGGCCTTCGGGCGGTGGCATCCCTGTGGGGATGCCTGGCACGGGGGGCGGGATTCTATCCTGTGGCGGGAGGCTTGCGGCTGCCTGGGAGGCGGGATTCGCTCATTGCAGGCCACTAGGGCCTGTTCGGCCAATAGGGCGACTGTTGCGGGGGCTGCAGCTTCGGGGGCACGGTTCATTTCCCCCCTTTGGACAGCCCTTCGGGCCTGCGGCATTGTCGGGGGAACCTAGCCCGGGGCGATTGGGCCTAGCACTGGGCGGTGGGGCCTAGCGCTGCTTGGTGGCCTAGCGCCGTGTGTCTGGCGGGGGTGGCTGGCTTGGTTTGCCATGAGGAGCATTTTGGCCTAGCGCCACGTGTCACCCCCGGGCAGTTGGGCCTGGTTCGGGTCACGTGGCGAGTGAGGGCGCTAAGGGGTCCCTGTGGGGAGGGCCTGTTGGGCTAGGGTCAGATATAAAGGCCATTTTATAGGTGTTAGTATTCAATAATAATAATAATAATAATAATAATACATTGTGGACTTGTTGCCTTCCAATTGGGGGCCTGCTGGGCCGGAGGCCTATCCTTTGGGACTGGGGCCTTTTAAGGGCCTGCCAGGCCTACTGGCCTACTACACTCAATTGGGGCTGTGATATACACAGAACACAAACTCACACTTCTTCAATAAAGTTCTTTATTAGAAAGAAATCATGTGTCAGGAATATAGGCAAAGCTGCAACTGAGATTCAGACTAGCAGTGATAGAGATAAAAAACACCCAGCGTGAGAAAGCCAGGGGGAGCGAAAGCTCTGAACCATCTGCCTGACCTTGAGCTCCTGGTAGGACCTGGGCTCCCATGGCAACCAAAAGGCCTGGCTCCTCTCCCAGACATTCCAAAGCCTAGGACAGAACCAAACCCAAACTGACTAACTGTCAGGGTCTTCCATGAACTCCACTCTATAACCCAGAATTCATGGACAATCCTGACAGGGGCCCACCAATCATCATCATCATCATCATCATCCATTGTTGATTTTGTTGGATTGCATTTGCGGGCCTACTGGGGCCTGAGGCCTATCCTCAGGGCCTGAGTTACTTAGGACCTGCCAGGCCTGCTGACCTGCTACAGTTAATTTGGGCCTGTGGCCTACCTTTCAGGCTAGGGCATTTTGAGGGCCTGCTAAGCCTAAAGGCCTTCGGCAGTCTGCCATAATATATATTAATAATAATAATAATAATAATAATATTTACTTGTTTGTTAGGCTCCTAAAGGGGGTTCCCCTCCCATCGGGGGGGGGGAGTTGGGGCCCCCTGGGAGCTGGTTGCCTGGGATTGTGATACTACCCCTTGTTATCTCCCGTACTTACTGGTTGCTCTCTTATAGTGAGTTTAACATAGTATAGGGCATAAGGGCAGATGGCCCCCAAAAAAGGTAAGTCAGGCGGCAAGGGCAAAGGGCCTGCTCCTAAGCAGCCTGCTGCTCCGCCCCTCCCCCTTTATCTAGTGATGAGGAGGATGGGGTCCCGTGGAAAGCTATTTTAGAGAGGGTTCAACAACTTGAGCGTGTGCAGGGTATCGGTGGATCGGGGCACCAGAAGCCCCAAAACGCCTGGTTGTGAAAAATCAGATGGCTGATCAAATTATCGCTCGCTTAGATGCGCTAGAGAAGAAGATCCATGAGGGTGATGCTTCTGGATCCGGAGCATTGGAGGGGGCTGGCAGTCAACCGTCTAGACCAGAGGCTGAGGATGATGGCAGCAATGGAACGTCTGGAACTGGTGAGTCTCCTGTTGATTCTGCTACACATAATGCAGCACCCTCCTTTTGGCCTTGGACGGGTATGCACCCAGTCTCGCCTGCTGTTACAACTCATGGCGGGGGTGCACAGGGCATGCAGTCGGGTTGGTCCATGTCACCACAGGCATTTGGCTGGTTGGGGCCTCAATGGTCAGCCTGGGGAGCGCATGCTTTTAGCGGGATGGGTGCACCTTCCTACAGCCCTGCTACTTTGGCAGGAGCCCCTCAGATGGCTGGATATGATACGGTTGCTTATTCGGCAATTCCGTTTGGGGAAATGTCCCTTCCCTTAGGTGATCATTTACTGCCTTCTACTAGGGACAAGATACTGAGAGGAGAATACGTGGATGTTTTCTCCTTGTTGTATCAGGAGATGGAAAAGAAGGACAAAGATGTCTTAGATGACAAGGAGAAGGAAAAGTTGAAGAAAAGGAAAGTGGAGAAGATTTGGTCCAATTGGTTGACGGGCTTTTTGATCTTTGCTGGAGTGGTGGTTAAGGCTCAGCCTCATCGTGCAGCTGCCCTATTGCAGTATATTGATATAATACATAGGGCGTATATGGATTTTGTGGGTCCCGCATGGCTCCTTTATGACGAGGTTTTTTGCATGCGGGCCGCAATCTACCCCACTCTCCGCTGGGACATGATGCACCCACAGCTTTGGATGCAGCTCATGACTCCAGTGTGAGCAATTCAGGGGGAGAGGACACATAGTGGGCATCTGCTGAAGGCAGCACCCTCAATTGGACTAAAATCTTCTCTGACCTCTAGTCCTGGACAGAAGATGCTATGTTGGGAATTTAGTTCCCACGGGTCGTGTACTAGGAAGCCCTGCAGGTTCAGCCATGAGTGCTCCATCTGCGGGTCTTCCCATTCCTTTCGGAATTGTCCGAGAAGTAAAGGACTGTTTTGCGGGTCCAGAGGTGGCCCAGGGGCAGGCCCAGGGGGGGGGGGCTCCTCCACTCAGTCTCAGAAAGGGACCCAGTCCAATTAAATTGGCCGTGCTTGATAGGTGGTTGGCCGCATATCCTGATAGACGTGCGGTTGTCTACCTGTTGCGAGGCTTTCATTTTGGCTTTAGGATACCTTATGAAGGGCCCAAGTGCCCTTTCAGGGCCCGTAATCTCCAGTCAGTAGAAGGGAACGAACACATAGTTAGAAGCAAAATACAAAAGGAAGTTTTGGAAGGTAGAGTGATTGGCCCTTTTTCTGTTCCCCCCACACCCAACCTTAGAGTTTCCCCTTTGGGCATTGTACCTAAAAAGACACTGGGTGAGTTTAGGTTCATCCACCATTTGTCGTACCCAAAGGGGTAATCAGTTAATGACTCCATTCTGACAGAACTTTGTACGGTGCGTTACACGTCATTTGACGCGGCCATACGTGAGGTGCGTATGCACAGGGCCGGTGCCGAAATGGCAAAGTGCGACATTAAGTCAGCATTTTGGCTACTGCCCGTCCACCCCCGGGACTTTGAGCTCCTGGGATTTCAGTTTGATGGACGATACTACATGGATCGCGCCTTACCTATGGGTTGCTCGGTATCGTGTAATGCATTCAAAACCTTTAGCACCTTTTTGGAATGGGTATTGAGAGTCAGGACTGGGATGGGGGGGCGTAGTGCACTATTTGGATGACTTTCTTTTGATAGGGGAATTTGGCTCTGGCATATGCAGAGTACCAGGGGGCTCTGGCAGACATATTGATCCTCCATCTGGGAGGGAATGATTTGGGCTTGCTGAAGGGTAAGGCCTTAGTAATTCAGGCATCACATGATTTGGACATTATTTGGTCCAGATGGCCTTCCGTCTCTATCATGTGGTCGGCCATTCTGCCCAGACAGGTGTGGCGTGGGGAGGGGAACCCCCGGTTGATTGACAGAGCCAGGCGGAAGGTCAATAGACAAATGGCTAGGTTTATGAGGGACAAAGGGGGATTTTATTTGGCACATCCTCAGATAGTCTTCGAGAGGCCTGAGCTCTACAGAGCAGATGGCGTACACGTCTCGGATTCGGGCAATTTAATTTTTCTTGGTGATCTTCAGCGGGGGTTGAGGGACCTGTTGGTCGACTAGTGGGGGAATAAGGGACGAAGCGAACGCTTGCCCCTTATCTTGGTAGTAAAGGGGGGAGGCGTAGATTATGGTGGGCACCTATGGCACCGATTTCAGTGAAGGGACAGTCTCTGGAAGGGTCTCCCTAGATTGTATGGTCTGGGAGAACAGAATGAGATCTACCTTGGGGTTGGCCTGAAGGATAATTCCCTCACCTTAATCTGTAGGGATTGGGTGAGGGACTTTCGGGTTAACCTTCCAAAGCATGGGCTGGCTGAAGAGCAACCCCACCTCATGGGGTTGCTCAACAGGGCTTAGGTGTTCACCCGGGGAAGCTGGGGGCATACGTCCGGGAGGGACGATGTGCCTCAGCTGCTCCCACACTAGGTTGCCTCCCCCCGCTGAAGAATTAAGGGAAATAAATAGGAAAGGTCTTAAATAAAGAGTATTTTATTTTACCCCATATGCTGTGT
The DNA here is from genome assembly GCA_030847615.1 of Gambelia wislizenii. NCBI lineage: Eukaryota > Metazoa > Chordata > Lepidosauria > Squamata > Crotaphytidae > Gambelia > Gambelia wislizenii. The sequence goes on along the minus strand of JAUMIR010000002.1, from coordinate 311,885,180 downwards.
GTGGTCTCTTTATTTCTCCGAGTCTGTGTGCAAAATCCATTTTGTGCTTTCCCCCCCAAATACACATATTTTTGGTGTGTATTTTGTTGTACTCTTTTTCCTAATATTCCCACCCTATCATCCCATCCATGCCCACAGGGTTCAGTTTAATTTGAAAAGCAGGGTGTTCCTGACATAACAAACCAGTTATGTTCCGTACTTGCAACGTAAAGGATTTTCTCCATTGCGATTTTGCTGTCATAATTTACATTCAAAACAACTGCTTAAGCATTTCTTTCATATATTTCAGCATGATTTACAAAGGGAAATGTTGTACGATCTTTTATGGCTAATTCCTACATTGTTTCACATTATAGGTAATGGCTGGATTTAAACAAATGGGCTACCCCAATGTTATAGCCACGTTCAATGGATGCCACATTACGATTGTCCCACCTGTCAGGCAGGGATATGACTACATCAATAGAAAAATAGCTACTCTGTGTTACTTCAAGGAGTTTGCGATCACAGAGGACTGTTTGTGGACACGGAGATTGGTTGGAGCAGCAAGGTGCACGATACACGCATGCTGCGTAACTCCATTTTTTTGAAGCAATGGAGTCAGGAATATATGTCCCTAACAACCCTACTATTACAGTTAACGGTGCACAGATTCCTCCACTTGTTCTTGCAGATGGTGCATATCCCATCAGGAAGTGGTTAATGACTCCATATAGGCTGGGCCGTTTAAACCCAAAACAAGTACTGTACAATAAAACCCATAAAAAGATTTGGAATTGCATAGAATGGTGTTTTGGGTGTCTCAAGGCCAGGTGGAGGGCAGTAAAAGTACCCCTGGAAGTTTCAGAACAAAACATATGTTCGGTCATTGTTGCATGTGTTATTCTGCACAATTACTGTGAAACAAAGGGAGAGATATTTAACCCTGAATGGTACAGATCCAACTGATACATTCTGAACACCCTTGGTGCACCCCTTTTAAATTTAGAACAGGAGAAAAAAAGTGAGGGAGAAGCTGTGTGCAACACATTGGCTAATTATTTCTGGAAGAGAAGACGCAGGTACTTGAAGCAAAAGGAAGTTTCACTTTTTGTATTTATAGGAGATTTTCAGACTACATTGTTATAGTGTTACTATTCCACTTTAATTGCTCTGGCTTCCTGCTGTGGAATTCTGGGGTTTGTAGTTTAGTGAGGCCTAAAAGCTCTCTCGCTGAGAGTTGCAAATGCCCCTCCCTAAACTGCAAATCCCAGGATTCAACAGGAGGCAGCCGTAGCAAATATAGTGGAATAGTAACACTATAACACTGTTGTCTGAAAATCTAGTAAATCTGCATGATTAGTTAAGACAAACTAGTTGTCTGCTTAAATTAAACTTGTCTCAGTGTACCAGCTTCGTTTGCGGATTGCTGAAAAGTAAATAAATATGCTTTGCTTTTGAAACGAAAACTGTGGTCTGGTGTCATTTCTTTATGGACTGCTAGGTCACCTGTATACTTGTTGCACAGTAGTCATGCATGCAGGGATTTCCGGCAGTTAACCCAGGCAAGAGTATCAATACACCAAAACATTTCAATTTAACCTATTGTATCGATGGGTACAGGTTGCAACTTTCAAATTTAAAATTCCCCAACGTGTACTGCGCTGGGCCTATACTAACCGCTGGAAGAGCGTTTTAAAGGCACTGCGCTTTTGTTGTCAGTGCTGGTATGGTCGCTTGCAGGATGGAAGCATGGCGGATCACCTATTGGAGGTCCCAGGAGACATTATTCCTCCTAGAACACCTCGTCCAACAGGAGGGGGTTTCCTAGGAGGATAATGCACTCCTCCAATAGGATGAACCACCACCTCTTTGCTGCGGTGGCCACCAGCCTGCGGAGGGCCAGCTATAACCGATCTTCTGAAGGCCAAATTTTTTGAGGCCAGGGAGGCCTACGACAGCAGTCCAGCACCCCACTGTCCCCCCCTTTTACCCACAGATGCACGATCTGTGGGTAACTGGGGGGAGACCAAGCTGGAGGGATCGCCATCCTGCCAGTAAGTGGGACATGTTAAAAGCCCTTAGAACTTAATTACAGGAGGTATTGGGGAACTAAAACTAGGGTGCTTGTTTTTAACAGGCATGCGTGGTTGAGCGAGAAGGGCGGCACAAGTGGCAGACTCGTCATCAGATGAGTCTGCCGCTGGGCAACGTGACCAGCCAGGTGGTGGAAGGGAGGGGGAGGAGGCACCACATCTTCAGGAACAACATCAAGCATCTGGTATTGTTTTGCCTCCAAAGTACTTTTCAATGAATAGGTTTCCTTTGGTTGCCCATTTACTATTCTTCCTGTTGTTTAAAAAACATTTTCCAAACTGACTATAGCTACAGTAATGTGTGTCAAAGAAAGGAAATACCAACTCAAATTTATAGGATGTATTGACGGATGTAGTTGCTCACCTGTCACCGATATAAATTGCAATTATTTAAAAAAAAGGCTCCTGTATTCTGTGTATTAACAGTAATTGTTTAAAGAAAATGTAGTTGCTCTTACAGGTCATTTTTAACCACCTAATAGATCTGCTAGGGCTTGTTTACACAACAGGATTTATCACAGAATTATATCTGCTAGAAATAAGTTTCCATATAATGCAGTAATCCTTAATGCTGAAGAAATAACTGCTTAGCCCACCAAAAAATAGAACGATTGTCATTTAACCCAATTTTCCTGTACTACTGTAACTTTTATTGTTTGTATCTTATTATAGCACAATCCAGAAGAATGGAATTCTTAGAGTTCCATCATGGGGAGGAGGGACAAGAATTTATTGCTGCCATATCTGATGCAGTAGGTATGTAACAACTAATGTTTCTACAAAGTTTACATACTCATTATTTGTAGCACCTGTCATTTTTAAAAATAATCATATTTGAGATGTAATGAAATAGTTTGATCACTATGTGCTGCATTACTGTAAAAACTCCTGAAGAGTAAAATGTTATTTCTGTAGCTTAAATGTACCTGGCCTGAATAATTAAACCAAAGGTATTTGTTCCACCAATGAGAAATTTAGATTTGGTAGTTATCAAATATAAAACTAATACTTCAATTTTTTTTCCAGCCCAGAAACTGGAACCCAAATTCACAGCAATTGAGCAGTGTCTGCTGGAGGGGGGGCTGTAATGGGTTTTTTTTTTGTACACGCACACACACACACACATATATAATGCTGAAGAAAGCTAATTTTGTTTTTTAAATCCCCCTTTATTGTTTCCTATGTAAATATATGCCGTGATATATATATTGTAAATACAATGATATATTTATTTTTACAAAATGGTGTGTGCTCCAATTACTTTTATGACAACTTATATGTTTTTAAAAGGGAAATATTGTTACATTCAGCCAAACATTGTTGAGCTAAAGGGAGCACTACTATAATATTCATGAGTAACCATTGATATGAAAATAAGCATGTATTCTAAAATCCAATGCAGTATTGGTTCATAAAGCTACACTTAAACTTACACATTACAAACCATAGACCAGAAGAAAAAGCCATGTTAGAGTTGTGAAAATAAGAGTGTGAATTAGAGTAGGTTTTGAGGTGTTTACAAAGATAGAGAAAACTTTTATGCCTTTACTTTTAAAGGCTCATAATATCTGGTTTGCGGATTTTCCTAGAAGGGCGTGATTTTACAAGTGGCACTGTTGCACTATTTTCCTTGTCAGCCACTGGTTCAGAAAATAATTCCATACTATGTTGTGTGGCTTGACCATGTTCTGACAGAGGCTGAGAGGGAGGCTGCTTCCTAACCACCCTATGCACTACTGATGGTCTGTTGGCCATAGCTCCTAAGTATTGTACCATTTCAGAAAGAAGAGATGTCTGCTTCTCCAAATTGGTTTGTAAGAAAGAATTTGGACGTTCATACATGGCATCCTCAACCTTTTGCCTTTCCTCTGCAGCTTTTTCTAATTTATCTAGCCGCTCTTGCTCTCTCTTAGATAGAGCATCCATATGAGATAACATGCGATTCATCAATTTTGAAGAATGCAGCATCAGCTGTTGATGTTCAGAGGGTTTTCATTCCTTCCTTTTCTTACTTAGAGCCAGTCTTTCCCCTGGGGTTAGCAATGCCAAAGGTGTAGATGTTGTTGCCCCTGCAATGACAGTTTACAGACAGTTTAGATGATAGGGGAAAACAAAATGGTAAGCATTTGCCAAACAGTTTGATTTCACATAAAAATCAAAATGGATCTTGATACCAACCTTCATGGAATTCAGTCTGCTGACTGCTCCAAGCTAGCTCGAACTCAATGGACCGCCTCTCGGCAGATAAATCAACTTCAGGATCCTGACTATCCAGCAGCAATGAAGAAGCAGATGTTGATGGTGTTGGAACTTTTTCAAGTGTTAAAATAACTGTTTCCTCAGTGTTCCTCTCTGATGCTGTTTGTATGTCTGGAAAAGGGAAAAAAAATTAATTCATTTGAAGCTGTTACACAGATGCAAGCACAGACAATCTAATATTGAAATCTTAACAGCACATATAATACCAATAGTATCCAAAAAGTTTTTCTGGCTAAACAAGTAATACTGGAAAATCCTGCAGAACTGGTATATCTGCAGGCAAACAAAACAGTAATTTTTTTTAAAGAAACAATGCTCTACCTGGAAATGTTAAAGAGCACTTAAGCAAACATTACGTTTCTTTCACAAGAGAAAATGCAGCCCTTATAACATGAAAAGTACACATTGTCCCAATTTTAGGGAAGACTTTTATGGACAGAATAAAATCCCCCAAAGGCAAGCTTTTCCAAACCCTTTAAAATTTCAGTTTTTTGCACAGCTACTTACAAATAAGGAATTTTTTAAATTACAGAGAAGACCTGTACTGGAGGCACATGTCTTTTGGAAAGAGAAAGTAAAGCTGCAAACAAAAGGAAGAGGTTTTACTGCAATCTTTTATGGCCCTTTTATTGCACTGGCTTGAGTAGCTTATGCATGGGATGGAGGCTATCAATTGGGTTATGAATCGCACGTACCAAATGATTTAGAGGGTAACCATCAGCATTGATTCTGATTTCATCCTGAGAAAATATTTTAATAAATTTCTTTTTATCTATTCCGATATAATGTTAGCAATATCTAAACCCATATATCGACTAACATCCCCCCCCCACTTCCTAAAACCGCAGATTGCATCAAGTAACTTATGGATCTTCTAACGGCAAATTCTTAATAAATTGAAGCTCACCTTATTTCTTTCCGGACAGGAATGCATCACAAACAAAAAGGGTGTTATGAACGAAAAACACCTAAAGTGTTTTACATTGCTCATATTTTACTGTAATTAAATGTAATAATTGTCGGAGTTAAAATAAATATGTCCTATAAGAAAATCCCTACTGCACAACAAGATAACAACCTCACAGCACTCTTGTTGTCACTGGATTTAACGTTGAAGTAGGATGAAGAAATTTTACGTATGAAAATAGGATGCAATAGTGTACTGGCTCAGGATTATAATGAGCAGAAATCAACAAGAATTTCTGCATTCGGGAACTGAAATTTAACGACTAAGCGCTTTTGTTTTCAGTATACAGGTAAATAAAATTGGAATCAGATGAGAAAGTAGGCAAAGAGGAGCATGCATTTACTGTATTTTACACAATAGATCTTAATTAAAAAAACAGATGAGTATGCTGTTCAACTTACCTACATGTTCATCAAACAAGGGAGGAGAGTTCACCTCCATAACCCTCACTGAGCCACTGGAGCTGGCGGAGATGCTGTGCCTCGAGCGGTCGGGGGAAAAAGTTCTGCGATCTGTTGATGAACTGTGAGAAACTCGGGAGAGGGTTCAAACTGCAGTCCCCAGAGAATATTGCATGAAGTTCAGCAAAGAAGGGCATAGTAGCCGCATCATTACCGCTCATAGAATTGTGGTCTTTTACTAGCCTATATCTCGCCCACAATGTTTTACTTTTAGATCTACACTCTTTAGCGGTGCGTTCATGCCCTCTCTTATGCATCTCCTCTGCTATCTTTTCAAAAACATCAATGTTACGATGGCTGCTTTGTAGCTGCTCCTGCACTTTCTGTTCCCCCCATAAGTCAATCAAATCTAGTGTTTCCCCATGCCCCCATGCTATGCCACGGCCACCCTTTTTGGTTCTGACCTGAGGTGTTGACGCCATTGCTTCCACTGTTGAAAACAATACCACTCCTGAGGAGATGCACTTTGTCTTAAAAAAAAAATGAGCGGGCAAATAGGCACTGCCCACCAGGCACCAATTTCCGGTGTGGAAGATTTTATTAACATATACCGGAACACAGTTCACACTACAAAAAAACACTGTGAGTATCTCTGCTTTTCAAATATACCGGCAAAACTTGTGACATTGCCAGGCACGCTACATTTGGATATTTTGGCTACCCCCCTTCTGAATGAAACGTAATTGTGGCCCGATCCGTGGGAACAATGAGCTATCTTTGTGGTATATTTAGAGGAATATTTGCCCGTGTAAACGAACCCTTGGAAGACTTTTTTTCCCTCTCCACCATGTTTGAACTGCTGAATTTCCCTCCTGAAAGGCTTTGTCAGCTATATCATAGGTAGGTATATCATGATCCCCTCCATACTGGAAAAAGCAGCACCTATTGAGTTTGGCCAGTGGTTGAGAACTGTGTTCACTTATTAGGATTTGTACATTTCCTCATAAGTATGACAGAAAGAACATGAGTTTTAATCTATTTGAATCTCCTAGAAAGAGAAACAGAAAGATCCACCCATCCTTAGTCAAAACATTAGGGTTGGGGTTTTTTTTACACACAGAAACAAACAAAATGTTGTTACATGTTTAGGCTATAATCCTGGACACATTTACCTGGGAATACCTTCGTCCGAGTAGATGTGCATGGAATTGTACTTTTAGAATGTGTGGAGCTCTAGATATGTTGCTCTTAGTGTAACTGACACCCAATTAGTGTATGTTCTATTTTTTTAAAAAAAAAAAGAGTAAAAAATAGACATAGTAATGTGAACTACATGAAAAGATGAAAAAAAAATGAATTTTTCACTTTGGAAAACTCCCCATCAGTGAAAAGCATTGCCTTATTTGTGGCTGCAGCACAGACTCAACACGTGAGGAGGAGGATGTTGTTTGAAACTGGGACCTGTTCGCAGTATAGTAATGTTGTCCTTGTGTGATTTTCTTGGGGTTTTTGGCACATCTGATAATTTCCTATGACCTGTGCATTTGCACAGTTAAAGCTAGTGTGTCTGTTCCTGGAGAAGTCAGATCTGGCTACGGTAACACAGGCCTTGGTTACATCCCATTTGGATTACTGTAATGTGCTCTATGTGGGTCTGCCTTTGAAAACTGCTCAGAATCTTAAATTGTTCCAAAGAGCTGCAAACAATTTGCTAACTGGGGCTGGCTACAGGGAGTACCCAACTCCCTTGTTGCAAAAGCTCCGCTAAGTGCCAGTCTGTTTCTGGGCACAATTCAAGGTGCTAGTGATGACCTATAAAGCCCTATACAGCTTGGGTCCAGGCTATTTGAAGGACTGTATCCCCCTTCATGAGACCAGTAGATCTCTACAATCATATGCAGAGGCCCTTCTTTCTGTCCCACCAACTTCTCAGGCTCATTTGGTGGAAATAAGGGAGAGGGCCTTCTTAGTGGCTTCTCCATCTTTGGAACTCCCTTCCTAGGGAAGCTAGCATGGCTCCTTCTTTGCTCTCCTTTTAGAAAATGAATGGGATGGGCCTTTTAATGATGTGTTGTTCTATTTTAAGGTTGGTATAGGATTTTAATGATTTTAAATGTGTTTAATGTCTTAACTTTATACATTGTTTAATTGCTTTTAAAATAACTTATATTTATATTTTTATCAAGTTTTTGTATAGTTTTTTAATCTGCATTGTTTTAAAACTGTTGATAGCCACCTTGAATCCCATTATTGGAAAAAAGGCAGGATATAAATTATTATTATTATTATTATTATTATTTGTTAAAGAGTGGACAATTATACCTGGATGGGGGCAGAGTTTTACACCCACATCCCTACAAGCAAACTACACAAATGCCATTTTTGGCAAACTCATAGAGACTACAAATCACTTCTGCTTCCATTTTACTTGTTTTGAGGCTGATACTGAATCATTGATCAGGCCAAACAGTCATGGGGGGGGGGCATTTTGACAGTGGTCTGGGAACATTGGAAGTGTTTTAACTCTACCTTAAAAAAAATGGAAGTCAGGGCTTTGAAGGCACTTTGTGGCTGAGGGGGGTAAAAAGGGGTTTGGTTGCTTCATGCAATCTATGACCCAAATTTTACACACCTCTGCAGTACTGGGATAGGGTAGAAAGTTATAGCAGGAGTAAAGGAGGGTAGCACCAGTTCTAAACAAAACAAAAAGACCAATTAAAAAAATTTAAGACCTCAACCTCTCCTTGCCATCACACTCACACATTGTTATCCTAAGGATGCTCATTACAGTGAAAGAGAAAGAGAGATTCCTTTGGATCGCAATGCAAGCTTTTAAATTTGATGTTTGTTTTTAAAAAACTACAAACTTTCATTGACTAGTGGAGTTTTGAAAGTGTCTATTGGAATATTGTCCCTGTTTATAGAAGAAAACTGCCAGCTCATAAATAAAGATCTTGTAATTTTTATGTGCTTGACAGCCTGTATGGAGATAGTATTGGGGTGGAAAGGTATATATCACTTAACATTAGAGAAATGGAGATCAAGGGCATGGACCTTAGTGTTAATAGAAATGCTCACTTACAAATGTGGGGAAGTGAATCATACAGAATCAACAAATAACTTTTTCAGTGTATGATATCCATTTCTTGACTACACTGACAGTAATTCTGATGGTCTCTTGCCAAGAGGTATGTACATCCATGGAGCTAACTATAACTTTTATCTTCATTTATGGCTTTGTACTGAAACAATAATTGTATGTGTTTATCTTTTAATGATTGATCGTACATTCTGTCCTATGAATTGTTACCTTGTTACTTTTTCTGTGTAATAGTTCAATTTAAAATATTAAAGGGTTCTCTTAAAAAATAAGAATGGTGTGTGTGTGTATACACAAGAGAGGTGTAAACAATATTCACAAGCATTGTTATCCACAACAAGAAACAAAGTCTTTGAGACACCTCATTAAAACAATTTCAATGGATTCAAGATTTTTTATCCTTGAGAGAGATCAAAAAGACAAAATGTTACCGGTATTAGTTTTTCAGTGGGATTTGTACATAGCTCTTTTAAACACCCCCCACAACATTTTGTGCAAAAATGTAGTTTTACATAAACTGATTTCTTAGCAAAAATGTTGAACAAAAATGTTGCAACAAAATCCTATTATGTGAAAAATAATGAAAAAAACCCACCTTTCATAATCTTATCCAGAGAAGTGAGAAAACTGCATTTTGTTCTCATATTGAATTTTACGTGCCTAGTTGACTCACAGAAATTCACTTTTATGCTGAATTCCCATTAATGAAACTGTGGTTCATGATGGTGGAATTTTCTCTCTCAGGGAGAGATCAGGCAGGCTCAGCTCCATCATGCCTAGGCCCAGCAGCTGCGGAAAGGTCCTTCCTCCACCCCAGCTGGCATGGCTATGGCCTCAAAGGGAGAGAAGAACAGGCAGGCACAGCTCCATCATGCCTAGGCCCAGCAGCTGCGGAAAGGTCCTTCCTCCACCCCAGCTGCCATGGCTATGGCCTCAAAGGGAGAGAAGAACAGGCAGGCACAGCTCCATCATGCCTAGGCCCAGCAGCTGCGGAAAGGTCCTTCCTCCACCCCAGCTGCCATGGCTATGGCCTCAAAGGGAGAGAAGAACAGGCAGGCACAGCTCCATCATGCCTAGGCCCAGAAGCTGAGGAAAGAACAGGCAATATCTGCTAGATGACCCCCCACCCCCTGGCCACCATTCCCTTTTCCTTATGTTTAATGTCTTATTGAGATTGTAAGCCTGAGGGCATGGAATTGTCAAATTAACAATTTGCAAGCTGTTCTGGGAGTCTTTTTCACTGAAGGGTGGTGTAAAAATACTCCAAATAAATAAACAGATAGATAAATAAATAAATAAAGTTCTTTATTATGAAAATATTAGAAAATTTATCAGAATGGAAAATTAGACTAGAAAAAGGGTGGCAATATCTCTTCTAAGATTTGCCTCCTGCTGTTTGTGAGTGCTTTCTGGAAAGCCCATGGTCTAATCATCTTTGAAAAGGAGGGCATCTGCATTTTTCTAGGTCAGTGCTATAAACCCATAGAACAATACATGTAGTCTTTGACCATTTTTAAAATCCTGTTGAAAAATTCCTCTAAATGACAAATGGCCACAAGGTGCCATTCACATGTTGGTGAAAACCCAGCCCCTTACCTTGTGATGCCGAAATGGTGAACACTTTGGGAGGAGCATCACTTGCCCTCCCAGAAGGGGAGTGTAATATAGAATGCTATCAATGCTTTGCATTGAGGCATGAGGTGGGAGTGGGAACAGCATGAGAGGGGTTATAAATCACTGATCAATCTCACTTCCTTGTCTGTTAATGTTTCTTGGTCCTCCCACCCACCCTGAAGGTTAGTACAGGCTTTGGCTTGTGAGAGGAGATAAAAATACACAAAATGGAGGTAAAGGCAACCACCATTTTGGTTGCAAGAATATTCAAGATAATGCTCCTTTGTTAGACTTCCCTCACTCTAGATTTCCTGGAATTGGCTAAACTACAAGTCAATTAGGCACAAAAATAGCAAGTGGTCTGCTAGACAGAGAACAATAATGGGATTCAGATCAGTTAAAAAGAAGAAGGCACACAGCTGGTTAATAAAGTATAGCTTGAAAGTACAAAAATAGTCCAGTAGATAGATAGACATTAGCAGATGCTGGGAAAGGCAATTAAAATATATATTGTTTCAAATTATAATATTATAACAGGTAGGACTTTTTCGGACAATGTAAAAATAACGCTAGCAGCGTCGCCAGGTTGTGACGCTGCAGCGCTAGAGGGCGTCAGTTTCGTACAATGCTCCTTCCCAGCGGTACTGTTGCTGTACCGCTGGGAAGGAGCATCGTACGAAACTGACACCCTCTTGCGCTGCAGCGTCGCAACCTGGTGACGCTGCTAGCGTTATTTTTACATTGTCCGAAAAAGTCCGTAGTTGGATTTAGGCTTTGAAAAAATAGTGGAAGAATACGTACAGGTTTCTAATAAATAATATGCTAAAGAAGGTAGACTTAGTAAAATAGCAATGATATGAATGATCAAATGCTCATGCAACAGTGTGAATGATCAAAGGACTTTGTCAAATTGGGGGAAAACCCAAGGAGGTCGGGAGAAGAACAGGCCTGTCGTGCTTACAGAGCCACGTTTCAGAAGACACCGTCCTCCTCCGTCCTCCTCCCGACATTTCCTTGTGCTGCGGGCACCACTTTTTATTGACGGAAAACCTCAGTTGATAAAAAGCGGTGCCAGCAGCACAGAGGAAGCACAGGGGAAGGTCAGGAAGAGGACAGTGGAGGACGGCAGCATCTGAAATGGGGCTCTGTAAGCGCAACAGCCCTGTTCTTCTCCCAATCTCCTCAGGTTTTATTTCCCCCATTTGAAAAACTCTAAAGACTCATTCAGCTAGCAGTGATATCATATAGAGAGGAAATAGAGGTAATTAAGGGCTGGCAAGGAAGGAACTGATAGGAACAGAGAAATATTAGATAGATGATTGTGGGAAAATTCTGAACATCTGGTCTGGGACAGAGATGTGATTGTATACAGTAAAGACAAAAATAGAAATTGAATTAGACAATAATGATTTGTCAGTACTCTGAAAAGGACAATATAAGTGAGCTTATGTGACCAATCACTATCCTGGAACATGCATAACATAAAGCAACTGCTAAGGTACAAAAAGTCTGACTTGACTAGAGGAAAGGGTTTCTCTTGCAGGCACTTGTGTGCATATGTATATTCCTTTGTAAAATAAATGGCTTCCTGTCAAGAAACACTCATCTCCTTTACCTGATTGTTGAAGGCCTGAGGCTGCCATCCCAAAGAGTGGGGTTACAGGCTGGTCACCTTTGTGGGGTTGGGGGTAGGAATTTTGCACCTCCCTTGGCCTTCACAGAGGGGAAGGTATTTTGCCTACTTTGTCCTGGTTCACCATGGTACTATGGAAAGATTGTCTATGGGTAATGCTTTAAGATGAGATATTTTCTTGAATACAATTTAGGTAGGTTATATTGAAAGTTATTTGTTTATTTGAATTAACATGTAATTGTAATAATTAGTGGGGTTTTTTTTGTCACTTTCAGCAGGTTAGTGCAAGAAAGTGAAATTTTGGTCAATAATCAGGGAATACCCACAGGCATGTTTTATAAAAGGGAATTCTCCAGACTTTCCCATTGGGTCATGGGACTTGGCGATAGGAAAGGGAACAACCTTTGGGACTGAAATTGATTGGCTTTCTCCTTTAGATCACAGGGCTTATGGGGGGGGTCAACATGTCCAGGGTTCCTGAAAATACACCAGCCAGGGACAAGCTAGATTGATTTGCTGGCCTCTGGGTTCAGAGGTGACTCACTCCTGACATGCTGGGGAGAAGGTAAGATTATACTTGCTTCAGGATACACCACACTAAGCAGCCTTGTGGCAGATAAGAATTAACTAGTTAATAAAATGGCCCTTAGTTTATCCATGCTTATTGTGTGTCTATTTATTCCATCTGGGTGGGCAAATACTCCTCCCTATCTAATGCAAATTGTTAGAAAATGCTTCCCAACCAAATATTACCTTTAATCCTCTTCACCCATTTGTTATTGGAGCAATAGGACTTTAGACAGCATGGGTTTCCTGCATGCCTCTACCCTATACATGCTGCCTCTAGAACTTTCCCCATTTGCTCAGTCACCCTTGGTGGGAATGTATGTAAGCAATCACACTATGGAACCAGAAGACCTTTCAGGTATGTCTGCAAACACATAAAAGTCTTCTCCTTCTCTTCCTCTCTCTCTCTCTCTCTCTTCCTCCTCTTTCAAGATGGTGAGTGCAGGCTGTGCTGAGTGGCTCTTCTTGAAACTTTCCTGTAGTTAGCCAGGGCTGAGGCATGGATGTGTGTATCTGTTAGAATGTGCCTTTGAATGTAATTAGTAAAGTGTTTAGCTATGAAACTTTCATACTACCTGTTTGCCTTACTTTGCTGAAACTAGTCCCTGGGAGACCCAAGAGATTCAGTGCTTCCATTTGTGAATTCTGCTAAAGGAGGCTGAGTCTTAATTGAACCAGTCTTCATCTTTCCCAGAAAAGGGACTAACACCCTGGGAATCTACTTCTAATCAAACACAAAGTTTAGGTAACATATCGTGAAAGTAGAGTACAGCTGTGACTGCTACTGCATGGATCTTCCATGCTGAAGAAGTGGTTGTTTGGTTGTTGTTTGGGGTGGTAGCCAATAGACCCCTAGCAACATTTGAACTGGATGTTAGCTGTTATCCAATACACTAAAGGGTACTTACTAATGGTGGGTTGTACTAATCTTATGGCTAACTCAAGATGTTTTCTACCTGAAGCAAAGAACAAAATGGAACTTCTTCCCCATTCCATAACTAGCAGTTAAAGGATAAGAAATCCTAGTTGAGGAAATGGGGGAGGGGGTTGAACATTCTCTTGTCGTGCACACTGCTGTCTTCCACCAGAAGCAAATAGCCACAGGGCTTAGGAGGTATGGTAAGGAGATGGTTACCAATATCTTCTGGCTGAGGGAGTAGCCTTACAGTAGGGCCAGCCCAATTAATACAGCAGGTGGTGTGCCCCACTTTGACATCACAAAGTATTAGGTTTGGGCTGCATTATTTTAAGCCTCTTAAATCTGCCACTTTGCCACTGAAATGGAGGACACATGAAAAGTAAAATATATATTTCCAAATAATCACATTGCCACAGCATGAAGCCAATTTGGTTAAATGTGCCTGCTGTCATTAAAGCTTCAGCAAGTATCGACACTAACACCGCCTCATAAAGCAAATAGTTGCTTTTCTGTGGCAACTCAGAGCACATCCCGCCTCCCCTTTTCTTAAAAATGGTCACCTTTGTTGGTCACTTTATTCTGCTATTCTGTACATTTTCAACATGCAATGATTTCTCATCTGCTACAATTATTCCTTAAACAGCAGCAGGGAAATGACAATTCTAGTGTGAAGGTTAGACTAAAAAGGACAAGCAGCTGGGATGTTTCCCTGTTGAATTTTCCTCTTTTTGACAAAGTGTGATTGTCCCGTAACCCTCTATTTTGACCTTTTGATCAAGGATTTCTCACCTCAGATGATATTATAATATTATAATTTATGCAGCCTCACATTGCTCACATTATATTCTTAGAATATACTGTGAAGCAGAGGAGCTATACAGAAGATGGGGAATTTGCCTCCCCCAGTGTCAAAGCTTACTCCAAGGTTATTATGGAAGAGCAGAGCAGCCGTTTCCCTTCAGCTATTTATTGTTTGATACCCTTCTGCAGAGTCTACTGGTATGGAGGGTGGGAACCACTCTACATATTTCTCTACAGTTTAAATATAATTAGGAAAATATGTAGTATATAATTTAGCATTGTTATTTACTCCAATCATTCTTTCTTTCATCCTAAAATTATTCCCCTCCTTTAAAACAATTACCAAGTATAATAAGATAATATGAACTAAGAAATCTTCTGGGCTATTCTAAATGTACATTTCTGCTACAGTAGTAGACAAGCCAGTCAAACCTAGAAACTGTCAAGTCCTGTTGAGTTTCAGCTGTACAGAGTAAAGATGGTAAGCTCAGTCAGCTTCACCAGCTCCCGCATTTGAATTTTTTAAACTTCAAGTTCCTTCCATCCTGAAAACATGCTAAGCTAGTAAATTATTCAAAAATAAACTGAAATGTACCCAAAATTTCACAGCTACACATATTCCTAGTATGAAGACTGTGGCCAGAATCCTCTTGATGACTTAACACTCCATAATTTTAGCATAAGAAAAGTTGTGAAAGGGGGCGACCCATTGTTTCAGGCACTGGCACCACCTCTGTTGATGTGTCTAGATATATGGACTCAGTTCTCTGACTATATATCCCCAGTCATTCAAGTTATGTGAAGGATACTAGTGACTTCCTGGGGAAAATAGAATGTATGCCCAACCTCTCTGAGAATACTATTGTAACCACTATGGACTAGAAGCCAAAAAGAATACTACTCTGGAAGGGGCTACAGTACATCTATCAATCAAGCACTGCTAATATGTACTTGTAGTTACTTTGTGTGTAGGTGCCTTCATGTTGCCTATCAACTTATTACAACCCCATGAATTTCATAGGGTTTTCTTAGGCAAGGAATACTCAGAGGTGGTTTTGCCCCTTCCTTCCTTTGAAATATAGCCATGTACCTTCAGATCAATGGCAATTCTATGGGCATGCACATGGCACCACAGTATGTGAACCTATTAAGAGCAGACCTACAACAATGCTTCCTCAGCTTCTGTTTCCCAAAAGCTCTTCTCTATGTGAGATACACTGATGACATCCTTATCATCTGGACTCATAGAAAGGAATAACTAAAGAAGTTACTTCAGGATTTCAACAATTTTCACACTAACATCACCCTGAATCTAGCTGGTAAAATGAAGCTAAACAAGTAATATGACAAACCTTGTAAAAAGCAATAGGAAAAGTGTGTGTGTGTGTGTGTGTGATCATAACCAGCAGTGGCAGTAGCTATTGCCAATCCCACTAGGAATTGCATTCTACATGGCCTTGCCTAAAGCAACAAACCATACGGAGTCTTTCTGTGCTCTCCTGCTTCAGCTTGTGGGATGTTCATTGCAAACCCATTGGGAATTTTATCCAGGCCTTGCACTACTGCTACTGCCAGGGCTCATACAACAATAAGGCATGTGAATCATGATGTTGATGCTCTGCTTATCACCTTGCTCCATCCCTCTCCTTGTTCTTGTTCTACAGCAACATTGTGCAAGTATAATATACATATAAATATGTTCATACTGAGCCAGTGAGCACTGGTGCCAATGGGGATAGTGAAATAGGTGTTCATGCTTTACAGCCACCTCACACAGTACAATCAATTTGGCTTCTCCTTCAACAGTGCTCACTCTGAGAGTTGTTACCCCAGAAAAGTGACTCAGAAAAGCTGACAGTTCCCTGTGACTTCAGCGGAGTCCCTGAGATCTGTCAACACTAAGGCTGATGGTTTGATCCATGTTCAATTCAGTTGCCTATGAGCAGACCTTTCAGTTACAAAACTGGAAGGTATTAAGGCTCATAATGGAGCTGTGGAATAGAAATGTCTGTTTGTAGTCCTATAGCCATTTTCATCCCCAATTATCTCTGAATTCCACATTCTCTGAAATTAAGTATCAGGTGGCTTTGGAAGTGTTACCTCTACCATGCAATAACTTTAAACTCGATTTTCTCTTGTTTATTCTTCTATTCCTGTTGGTGAAACTCTCAGTAAATGAGAGGCAGTTCAGAGATTTATTCACTACTAGAAAAATAATTGCTTTTCAGGTGCAGAGGACTGACTGCAAAGACTGAGGGCTTTAGGTCCTCATGGAGTAATCAAGAGAAATGTTTAACCAAATATTCTTTTCTCTCCTCCCTTCCATTTCTGGAGTGCACCTGTGTGTAGAGGAAGGGATAAGCATGGTAAATAATTTGTTCCTCCTCTAATAATTTCATCTGGACTAAATCATGTCACATGGTTATTATTCCTCAATCTATCCAGTATGTGTGGTGAGGAGTGAGAAGCTGATCTTATCCACCAAGTACACTTGACCCATTTCCGATTGTCCCTGCTAGGGCATACCTGCATAAAAAGTAACTTTTAATGGCTCTGTTGTCTGCCCAGACAATGATTGTTATTCCAGATAGAAGTCAGGATTAGCTGTGCAAACTCTCTATTCCCATCCTTATACTGGAGGTGGAACAGGAGCACTTGGAAGAGAATTGGAAGGACAGATCTCTTCTTGCTTTTTGCCATGTATCAGATTTGTAGAAAGGTTGCCACCTGGTCCATCCCTTTCTTCTTCATATCCCTTTAATATGTTGTCATAAAAAAAAATCAATAGAAAAAAGTTAAATTAGATGGCTTTGGTGAAAACTATATAAAAATACAGTTGTCAGAGATAATGATTTGTTAAATGTCTTAAAGTCTAGCTTTATGTTACAATATTATATGATTTAATAAAGCAGGTATTTAAACAATGTGGAACAATGGGAGAAATAGTAGTTCCCTACAGTCAATAGAATTGAGCTGCCACTGTGTAAGAGTTTAGCAGGTATTAAAACTACACAGTCAGGTGTGTATTGAGAAATGCAGGGTAAAGGACATGGTTAGGAAAATATGCAGCTAGCAAGGAGATCAAACACCTGCTAAATGTCACAAACAGAGACGTTGTTTCACTTTGTGTATCATGTTGTTCAATAAGATTAATCCAACTGGTACTTCAATTTAAGACTCTCCAAATGTCAGAAATAATAGTAATAATAAGAAAAGAAGAAACACCTCATAGGTTAGCAGCACTAATACTAGCTTAACAGATGGAATTAGAACAAAATCTTAGTTAATGCTTTAATTGGCTTGAGCTACATTGTCTAATGGAAGGACAATACTGTATTCCCATTGCTTGGTGCTTTTTTCAAGACATATGTTCGTGTTGGTCTCATAATTTCCCACTGTGAAGTCATGATTATGGGTCATAGATAATTTGTAATTTTTCTTTCATGGTCTCTCTGTGTGTAACTATATGTGGGTGTCTATACTGTACAAAATATATATGCTATTCAGAGATTTCCAGCACAGGCTGCATGAAGAAATGTTGTGTGTGATGTGGTTCTACAAGTTCAACTACATGGTAAATGCATTTAATTGGAACTGCTCTAGCTTTCCAAGAAACAGTTGTTGCTTATATAAAAACAGTTGTTGCTTATATATTAGATGCTGCCATTTATTGAAACGACTCCAAAAGGGAGAACACAGCACACTAATAAAACATTTAAAAGGGGACATAGTTCGACTGGAGTTCTGCTGATGAGAGGACATCCTGTTATAATGCCCTACTACCCCCTCCCTATAATATCGCATAATTGGAAATATTGGACACTTCAAAGGCAACAAGTTGACCAGGATGATCAAAAAAGAGGTCAGGTGGAGATCACAAGGACCTGGGAAGGTTTCTTAGAAATATTTTAGCAAGAAAGCCCAAGTTAAGATTGTATGGAAGCCTCTGGTAAACAAAGCCATTAAGGAGGTATGTGCTAATTCCTTCTTGGACACCTCAGCAATGAGTCCTCCAACTAACCAATCAAGTGACCTTTTCAATCCCAAACCCAAGGAAATATACCCTCAGAAACCCCTCCTGTCCTGCATTGTGAGGTTGTTGTAAACCCATCAATTTCTATCTCCCAGCCATTAAAAGCAATCGGTTAAGTTACGGTTTCCTTTGTTTACTTAGTGGTAAATCATCCAGGCTTTGTCCTAGCCAAAGTATCCCTTCCAGATATGAAGCAGGGTATAAATATTAGTCCCCAATAATGAAAAGGTGTACCACTGTTGACATGATTGGCCACTCTCTTTCTCAGTGCCCCTCCACATCAGAACCTCCAGCACCACCCTCAGACTTCTGTCTGAGTACTTTGTTCTTCAAGACTGATAACTATTGCCCTATTTCCCCCAAATCTCTCCCTCTATCAAATGTTTTTGCCTTACTCCTTGACAGCCTTCTGTAGTTCTTAGGAATGTGTATTGCATGTGTGTATGCTTTTGTGTTGTTTCCAATCAAAATACTTTATTTCACTTCAACCTGGAGTTCGCTCCAGTTAGTACTGGTATCCATAGGTGAAAAGGTCCCCAAAGTTACCCTCCTCTCACAGGCATACTATTTAAGCTAATAATTCCCCCATTTGGATTTTTGGCACTACAGATGGGTCTCAAAAGCTGCAGCTGCAGGTTTGCTGCTGCTGCTAGCCAAACACCTCCGTGGTACGGCTGGCACTGGAGTGAACTGGAAGAACAAAAGGGCTCTGGCCCATATTTGCCTGCTCTGAGGTTGGAAAGAACAGGCAGCCCCACCATTGTGAGACTGACTGCCCATTCTAATTTCATAGAGAGCAATTAGTGCCAGGGATCTGCTTTCATGGAGCATGATCACTCTCTCTGATGTTAGAAGGAGTGGCCAACCATGCCATCATGAGGCTGGCCACCCATTCTGACCTCATAAAAAGAGATTGTGCTCCATGAAAGCAGAGCCCTGGCACGAGCCACTTTCTCTCAAGTCAGAATGACCTGCTGGATTCATGATGGTGGGGCTGGCCACTCCTTTCGACCTCAGAACAGGAGATTATGTACCAGAAAAGCAGAGCTTCAGTGCTAGTCACCCTCTCTGAGGTCAGAATGGGTGGCCAGCCTCATGATGGCATGGCTGGCTGCACCTTCTGACTTCAGAGAGAGTGACTACTGCCAGGGCTCTGCTTTCAGAATGAGGAAGTGGTGCAGAAGAGGGGGGAAATGGTGGCACCTTAGGCATCACTTGTCTTTCCTCTCCTCCCCACTCTCCAAGTGCAAGGCAGCATTGTTCACACTACAGTTTTCTCTGGAATTTCAAGCAAACTGCAACTTTCTTAACCCCCAGATTAAGATGATATTCTTCAAGTCTGGTGTGAATAGGGCCATATAAGTGTGTAGACTAATCACAATAGATTCAGGGAAAAGGCTCCACATAGTGTGGTCTTATTAGACCAGATTTGTGGGGAGTTTGAGTTTATTCAATAGTGTAGACAAGGCCTAAGACTACTGAATTATATCGTGTTCTTCATACTTTTCTGCTTCCTTCAGAATTCCTCAGAACACAAACACATATGAGACATTCATACTCAGCAAACATTTATTTGTCTTCAGTGGTACCTTTGTCACTTCATATTTGCTGGGGTTTGGTTCCAGGACCCCCCATGGATACCAAAATCTGTGAATACTCCAGTCCCATTATGTGCAATGGCATAGCAAAATGGTGTCCCTTATATAAGATGGCAAAATCAACGTTTGCTTTTTGGGTTATTATTTTTTATATATTATTCTGTCAGGGATAATGGGAGTTGTAGCTCTTCACCTCTGGCTCAATCTCACCACCTTGTTATGCAGCAGAGCCAACCAGCTTAGATCAGTGGTTAATGCTTTCCTCCAAAGCAGCAGAGTTTCAGAGAATAGGCTGAAGATCCTGACAAACTCTCCAAGCCTTCTCACTCTTCTCCAGGTGTCTCCAAAACGTCTCCAGGATTCACTCAGGCAACTCAGTAGTTTTATATAAAACCTACTTTATTCTTCTATGTAAATATACTATATGGTCAACAAATCACAATCTCTACACACTACTCCACCTCTACTCAACAACAATACATTGGCAAACATTGCAATTTTATAGCCATTGTTTATCACCACCCACTAGTTAGTTTCCACCCAGTGGGTGTGTACTTCCATTCTGATTGGTCCACGTAGTTCCACCCATACTTAAGGCCAACCCATGTATTTCAACATTTCATCTTGTACACTTAATGATTCTCAGGTGTTTCCATTCTGCATTCAGTACCTCGGTCCTTGGCTCTCAGGACTTCTAGATTACATTAGCAGTTTCACCTGTGTAGCTTCATAATTGCTCTTGCTTAGTCATTGTGACTTTCACATACATATTTTATTTCTTTCACTGTATGTCCCATGTTGCTTTTTCCTTAACATTTGTCACTTCATATTTGCTGGGGTTTGGTTCCAGGACCTCCCATGGATACCAAAATCTGTGAATACTCCAGTCCCATTATGTGCAATGGCATAGCAAAATGGTGTCCCTTATATAAGATGGCAAAATCAACGTTTGCTTTTTGGGTTATTATTTTTTTAAGAATATTTTCAAGCCGTGAATACTTAAATCCATGGATACCGAGGGACAACTGTATTTACATTCTTCACTGTGTCAACATATTTTTCATTAGTTCTGGGTTCAGACACAAATGGTGAAAGCAGATGTCAGTCACAGCACAACAGCATAACAACCTGCTTTAATATTTTCCATCCATCTGACACTGACACCCTGAGAATTTTTGCCTTTCATGAGTTTCTAGATATTTTTATCCAAGCAGCAATAAAAATTATTTTATCCTTTTATGTTAAGCAAATATCAATGGCTACATTAAATTTCAATCAAGTTTTCATTCATTTTGTCCATAGATACTTGTTTCTATGGGAAAAAAATTCAGGAAAGTAAAGCGCTTTGACAGCCGTGATGACTTCTCTTAGGAAAATGCCATATAGCATTATGTATACTCACCTCTTCAAAATTTTGTCAGTCTTATTGAAAATCTTTTGAGGCTCCCCTTAAATGAAATCATCCAATTTTGCTTCATGTTTCATTGAGGAAAATCCAGGAACAACTTAGGTAGCTCCCTAGAGAGATTCCTGATTTGACTTCTGTCAAAATTCCTCAGATGTGTGATGCTATACTGTCTCTGTGATTACCCTTTCTACATTGTTCTTATGTTTGTAAAGGCTAGGGAGAGACCACATTTTTGTACCCTTATTTTGTATCACATTTTAATCCCAATGCTTCCCCCCATATAACTCATGGACTTGTGAGCCTTGGAGAACTACATTTCCCAGGACCCCTTGCACCCAGGGTTTCTGTGAATGTTCCAGAACTGTATGTTCTGAGAAGGGAGGTAGGGAGGTAAAAATCTACAAGGAAGAGGGGGAGAGGGGACAAATTGTTGCCACCAGATAAGCTTGAGAAAAAGGGAAAGGACATAATAATGAGTTTTCTGGTATAAAACCTACTTGAGAACTACCCACTGGTAAATGCCACTCCATCGACGACAGGCTTCCCCTGGGTTCACTCTTAAAGGTTGTTTGCTGACAGGAACTTAACTTTAAAACTTGTCTTTAACACCAACACTGGATTCTTTTCTCATAATCCACCAGACTTCCCTCCTTTGATTTGACATTTCTAACAAGAACTCTTGATTTACCTGAATCCATACTGCTTGCAAGCCTACCCTTTTTAAAACAGCCTCTTTTGTCCCAGACTTCATCATCCACATGCTTGGGATTTTGCAGATTATGCCCTGGACTTTGATGGCTATCACCTTCCTTTTATTTCACCAAGCCTGTTCTCATGACAATAATGATCAGCCTGACTACCTCATATTCTGCATGTTCTGTGACCCATCTAACCAAACACTTCCTAACAAAGAAGTATATAAGTGGATTTCAAATATAAGAGGGAAATGATTTGCATGAATTGGTACTATGTGAAGACACTGACTCACCAGAAAAAAAGAAAGACAGAAGCCCAAACCAAACCTTTAGCTGATCTTGACTGAAATGGCAAAAAACAGGAAAGCCAATCATAGGGGGAAAATATATTTTCAGCCACTAAAACTACATTATAGCCACAATTTGTTTTAACATGCACCCTACACACCTGCCAATTCACTTGGAGCACTTCCATAGTACAGTGATATACATACATATATATATATATATATATACACACACAGAACAGCACTAGGACTTATCTTAGGAGACTTACAGCCTTTGCAAGTCTCCCTCACATGAGGGAGGGAGTTATGAATCTTGTGG
Organism: Gambelia wislizenii; assembly: GCA_030847615.1. NCBI lineage: Eukaryota > Metazoa > Chordata > Lepidosauria > Squamata > Crotaphytidae > Gambelia > Gambelia wislizenii. The sequence continues at coordinate 311,862,504 of JAUMIR010000002.1, read as the reverse complement.
TGAAGATAAACTCAATTAACTCAAAGCTATCCACACAATGTTGTCCACTAGACTTATTAAAGGTGAGCCCTCTGCCTCTCTGTCAGCTGAGTAATGAGGCCATCAAGTTTGGTGTTGCTCTTTTATCATGGCTGTAGCAGTAAATTTTAGCATTGCCACCAGATCGTTAGCTTTTAATGCCTTGAAAAACAACAGCCAAAGACTATGTGAATCCCTCCCCACAGACGTAGTAGGGTTGAATCTGGAGAACATCTGAGGGTGGATGGAAAAGACTTAAGCTGGAACACTTGCAGGTAGTAGGTTCCATGATAGTGGGGGTGTCAAAACTACATCAGGTTTTAGTCTTTAATGGAACTGCTGAATGAATGAATAGGTTGTGCACCAGAGACAGCTCCTTTAAAACTCCTGTAAAGTTTAGAGTAAAACCCAGATCAGATCTACCGGCCCACTAACATAAGACCATCAACCACCAGTGATTTGGAGTTAAGCTTCTGAATAAAAGTATCCATTTTGCACCCCCTGAGAGTAATTATGAGAACATTGGGAAGTGTGTAAAGCTGTGAGGCTCATGATGATGTGTTTTTCAGAAATAAAAATACATAAGAAAACCATCTGTATATTTTAAAAACTGAAATGGATAAAAGGCATACAATTGAATAATATGCACAAATGTACTTTAGGCAGTGGAGACAATGTGTGCAAACATTGATACATTCAGAAAAATGTTTATGGAAAATAGATACCTCCCCCCCAATTCCCTCAGTTTAGCGATGTTTCCTCTTTTAGAAGTCAAATATGACTATGATGAACATCCTTTTCAATTTCTCATTTACATATAATTTAAATTTGATAGCACAGTGGTCATTGTATCTAGTCAGTTCAATAAAATATCTTGTGATAGGTCCTGGGCACACTTAGAATTATGTCCATACCGCCTCACCTTGGGTTGCTTTTATGACCAACTGTTGTAGGGACAACTGTTTAAAGCCTCAATAAATGTTTTTTTTCTTTATGCATTTATCCAGTTTATGTGATGTTGCCTAATTCTACAAATCATTTTCCTTTGGATGTCTCCTTGATTTCATGTTCTATTTCAGATCACCCTCAATATTCTGAACAGAGAAATCGTAGCATATCCTATCTACTAAACTATCTTTGTAGCCTGGTATTGCTTCCTTCTTTTTCATGATTGTCTCAGAGGTAATAATTATATTAGTCCTCATCCTGTTCATTAGTAGTATCTCTAGACATCAACTTAGATCCTCAGTACTGTTCCTGATAATGGATGAAAATGAAAAATAGAGAAAGGGCTCATTTATTTGCTGAGCTATTTGCTCCATTTATACCCCATGGTCTCATTCTTTCATCATTACCATCAGATTCCACACACCCCCATGATTATGGAGCAGGGGAACTTACTGCAGCAGGTCTGGGGGACAATTTTATGCCCTGGCATCCTTGGTGGAAACTGCATGGACTAAAAAAAGAAGCCAAAAACCAACCAACCAACCTAGAAGGAGCCAGAAGTCTACTTCTAGTATTGGGAAATGTGCATTAACAAGGCACCTGGAACCTATTTAAAAGGGGGTGGAGAGGTTTCCAGGGGGCCTTTCACAGTACCTAATTACAGCACCATGATTCCATTTTAATTGCCATGGTTGGATTCTATGGGATCCTGGGATGGGTAGTTCAGTGAGATACAAGAGCTTTCTGGATGAGAATTTTAAATGCTCCTCCCTAAACCTGCAATCTCAGGATTCCATAGGATGTTGCCATGGCAGTTAAAATGGAATAATAGCAATTTAATTCGATAGAATAAAAAGGCCACAGGAGAGGCAATTCATGTTGATGTTTTTAGCCAGAAGTCTGGTGTAGGGAATCTGGAGGGGTCAACTGTGAAATGTGGCCACAGGGGCATACTTTTTCCGCCCCTACACTGAGCTTCTGTCTGCTATTTGGAATAATGCAAAGAGGACACAAGGCAGAGAAAGAATCTTCTTTGTAGTGTCTGCGGAATGCCTTCCCAGAGAAGAACTCTGTGGTGTTGATAAGAGAAGTGTGCTGGGTTTACTGAAAAGCTCTCCCAGGTACTAGCTCTCTGTAGGACCTTAGAGGCTGAAGGTTTTTTAAAAAATGGACAATTAGCCAGAGTAGCTCCAAGAGAAAAAAGGAAAGGAAAAAGGGAAGGGGGTAAATGGAAATGGGAAAAAAGAATCAGGTCAAGGATGAGCTGATTTTCAAGCACAAACAATTATTTCTTTATTCTTAGCAGAAACCCAACTGAACAGTCTTAGTTCAATCAGAGAATAGGGGAAAAGGGGGGTGGCACAGGTACTAAAACCTATTTCTGACCAATATAAGAGGGTTTGAGGGGTGCAGCTGAGCTCAAGGAGACTGCAGATGAAGGTACACATGGATTTTCTCACCCACTGATGAGAAGAAGAATCCAGGTAAGCTGGGTGGTTGAAGATCATGGTGGCAGAAGCACTATCAACTGAGAAGGCAGGGAAGCAGATGACTGATGAAGGAGTCTATGTGGAGGGTTCAGGAAGAAGATTCTCTAGAGGTTTGCTCTGGGGTCTCTCTCTCTCTCTCTCTCTCTCTCTGGGGACACTCCCTTGCTTTGCCCCTTTGCCTATATTTAACCCTTTCCTAACTTAGGTGTCATCACCTGGGGTGATAGGAACACTACTGGGCAGGGCAAAACATGGTCTTAATGTTATTCTATGGTGGGTTCAAAAAGCTCCTTTGTACTTAAATTGACAAGTGCAAAGTCTTATGCCTCATGTGCAAAGGTTTTTGGTCTGTGTGCAGAGGGCAGATGTGAATGTGACATCTGCCTGTCACCCTCTATGCATCAGTAAATTATTCTTAGATGGTGAGGGGAAGCAAAAACAATAGAGTTGCACACATGTCTTTTAAATTCAGGGCTCTGGCTTCCCTAATTGAGTCTCTCCACCTGTAATGCATCAGGTGTAGATGTTTGCCCTCTTTCAAATCCAGACATGATTTCCCAACATCTCTGGAAACTGTACAATACCTTACAATGGTGGCGTGCCAGTTTGAGCCAGTTTGGGAGGATTTCCATTCAGTGGAGGAAAGCAAGACTTTTAAGCACTGATTGTTCTCCTGAATGCATCAATACGATCATTTTCTTGTCAGCAGGAGGTGGGTAGTTGGAGGGAAATTCCAGTTTGTACTTGGAAATGAGATTTAACTTCTCCAAAATGGACAAGGATCAAGACTCTCACTGCTCTAGTACCTCTTACCACTAGTACATCTAGTACCACTATACCTCTTACAATGCTTTCAGACTCTGGCAAGATGCAGCTCCCTGACTAATGCATCAAAGTCTACTTGCAATTCCTATTTATTGAGCATAACTTGTAACAGTGTCTCAAAATCTTCTTTCAGCCGTTATTCATTGTTCAATTCTTCTTATTTTCAAAAATTATTTAAGCTGACTCTTAACATCCTTACATTTGAATCTTTTGATGCTGTTTAAACGGTGTTTATTCATGATCAATCTGGCCGTGTTGTTTGCTGTTTTTATATTTAAAAGCACCATATAGGGCTTAGTCAATTGGGCAGTATATTAAATAAATAAGTAAGCAAGCAAGGAAACAAACAATCGAAGAAGCTTAACACCATAAATGCAGCAATTTTGATACAGGGGCTTAAAAAGCACAACAGACTCAGGAGGAAACATGCCCCGAGGGACAGTTTATTTATTTAAATATATATATATATATAATTATTTTTTAAATTTCCAGATACCTCTTAGGTTTAAAAAAATCACTTGAGGCCACCAGTTCCTCAATGAAAATATCTGTTTTGATATGCTATGCTGCAAAGAAGCCTAACAGAAGACATGGTCTGCCCCAAACACAATTAAATGGGTTCTAGAGCAAATAAAGTTTGAACTTTCATAGAAGCCAAAAAGGGCTAAATGGGGAGCGTCATACTTTGGACATATCATGAGAAGATGTGACTCATTAGACAAGACAATGATGTCTGGCGGGGTACAAGGCAGTAGGAAGAGAGAAAGATTGCATTACAGATGGAGAGACTCAATCAAGGAAGCCAGAGCCCTGAATTTAAAAGACATGAACAGGGTTGTTGATGATGAAGTGACTTGGAGGTTTCTCATTCATAGGGTCACCCTAAGTTGAAGTTGACTTGATGTCGACTTCAACAAAACAACAACAAAAATAAAGCCCTGTATTGCAGTGGACCAGAACGGGGTCATTGCTCCATTGCACCTCCAATTGCTCTTGGGATGACAACCGGAGGGGGTTTGTGGGGATCAAATCTTCAAGTAAAAGATATTGAGTCTCTCTGTTAAAAAGAGTCCTTGATAGTTAGCTGTGGCATCACTAAGGCTGGTGTTACCCACCCCCATGGTGTGACCCGGTGCAGTTTAGCCTCTCCACACACCCATACTGCCACCACCGATGGTTGGATTCTTATTATTTTTCTTCTCTTAATAAGCTCCAGTGAAAATGTGCTTGAACAAAAGACATGTGAATGACTGAAAATCAGAGCACTAATTTTTACTCTTCGTTATACAATGCCACCAATATGCAAAGAAACTTCCCCCAGTGTCAAAACACACGAACACACCAAGAAGTAGCAGTTGTGACCTGAAGCAGTTACTAGTTGAACTGTCTAATTGCATATGTGTGGAGCACAATCTTGTCAGTGGAACAAAATCATGTCAAAACAGGATTTCCCACCAAGCAAAGCATCCCTGAAGTTTTAGAAAGCCATTTACTCCCTTCTCTTCAGTCTGTCTAAGTGCAATGCTATGTCCTGTTAAGTATTTTAAGGAAATGTGTAATAATAATGTTTAAAAAAACCTACAGCAAAACATTCCTCACCTGTACATTCTGGTTTTTTATTCAAGGGATATTGTCAAAGTATTTTTTTTTTTCATTTTGGGAAACTAGTAATATATTTCAGGCAATTTATTTTGGGGCGTGGGGTTGGTGGGTGCTGTTTTTACCAGCACAGAATCTTTAGAAGTTTGAATGATTTGTTCAGTTCACAGAAGCATCTTAAAGTTCACCAGGTAATCAGAATCTCTTGAGTCTGCCAAATTGGAATAGCAATCCCATGAAAATAGGTTCTTTCATGAAACTTTCCGTGAGCTGTACTGGAAAGAAAGTTCAACCTGTTATCCTCTGCTGGAGAGAGAGAAAATGTCTAAAATTGTGGAGTCTGGTGTTACAAAGGCAAAGATATGCATAGCATTTCAAACTATCATGGAAAAAAGAATCAGCAAGGATACTGCGACGCCAAATGCAATTTTATGGATGCAGAGTCAGGTAAAGTCTCCAACCTGGAGATTCCTTCCTTTCCTGAGTGTGTCTGCACTGTAGACTCAGAACAATTTGATACTACTTGGACTGTTTTGGCTTCATCTTACAGAACCCTTCAATTTGTAAGGTTGAGATCCTACATGTGAGTGTAGTTCAGCATGTGCAGTTCCACATCCTCCCACCACCTGACAGCTGCCAAACTGCCTTCATTTACTGTGTGTGAGTATGTGGGGTGGGGGGGGGGGAAATGACATGATTCAGACCATAGAGAAACAGTTGGTCTTGGTAGAGGTGGGGATGGGAAATGAGAGTGTATACTCAGGGCCGGTTTAAGGAATTTTGGGGCCCCCATATGTTTATCTCAGGTCAATGTAACCTAACCTATTCACCTTACAGGATCTTCAGATTACAGTAGGACCCCCATATCCATGGATTCTTTATCCATGGGACACAAAACAGCACACCTACCATAGAGTCTTCCTAGAAAATGTGTCCTCCCTAGTTGTTTTCTAGGCCCTCCAAGGCAACTCTATGGTATTTTAAACCAGCAGTCCCATTATTTTCAATGGCATTCACTATTATTCATGGTTTTCAGAATCCACGCCCCCCCCCTAACTAATCCCCAGTGGATAAGAGGGGCCTACTGTATTACATAATTTGCCACCAATAATTTAGTTTAAAAACTGTATTATAGGCACTAACATAATATTTTTTGTTTATTAGCAATTAACGTAATGGTGTAGATTTCCTCAAAGAAAAGAAAGAGTGGACTACAGGCTAAACATGAGTTAGTAGTGTGATGCAGCAGCAAAAAATGCCAATGCGATTCTAGGCTGCATTAATAAGAGTAGTGTCTAGATCAAGGGAAGTCATAGTATCACTCCATTCTGCTTTGGTCAGACCTCACCTGGAATACTGTTTCCAGTTCTGGGCCCAACAATTCAAGAAAGATACTGAGAAGGATGGTGGGAGGTCTGGAAGCCATTACGCCCTATGTGGAATGGCTTAGGGAGCTGGGTATGCTTAGCCTGGAGAAGAGCAGGTTGAGAGGTGACGTGATAGCCATGTTTAAATATTTGAAGGGATTGCATACTGAAGAAGGAGCAAGCTTGTTTTCTGATGCTCCAGAGACTAGGACATGGAGCCATGGGTTCAAACTACAGGAAAAGAGATTCCACCTGAATATTAGGAAGAACTTCCTGACAGAAAGAGCTGTTCGGAAGTGGAATACACTGCCGCCTTGGAGTGTGGTGGAGTCTCCTTCTTTGGGTTTTTTTAAACATAGGTTGGATGGCCATCTGTCAGGAATGCTTTGATTGTGTGTTCCTGTAGGGCAGAAGCCGATCGGATGGGATGGCTGTTGGGGTCCCTTCCAGCCCTTTGATTTTATGATTCTAGGCTGCATTCAGAGCCTGGGAAAGTTATTCTTAGATATCCCCCTGCCAGCATCCTTCTCAAGGTCTGGTTGCATTGTTCCTCTTCCAGCATTCTCTAGCCCAGTGGTTCTTAACTTGGGGTCCGCAATGTCCTCACAGGGAGTCCACAAAGGCTTGAGGGCTGCTTGGCCCACCTCCTCCCTGTAGTGGAGTAGCCACGTGACAGGAACCAAGGCAAAGGCTGGCTGGCTTGGCCTACACATTGCCATTCAATCCACTCCAGCCACAAACTTTCAGGAAGAAGCAAGAGTGCCTCTGAGGGAAAGTTTAATGGATGGTATAATTGTATTGTTGTTGTTAGCTATTATTATTAGGGTTTTAAATCTTGAGTTAAGTCTTGGGGCATCAAAAGATATTTAAAGGGGGTCCCTGCTAATGAAACGGTTAAGAACCACTGCTCTAGGCCAATGCCTCTCACATAACACTAATGGGATACTGGTGTTTTAGCGACAACAATAAAACCATTGTTCCCAGTAATATTACTCCAATTTTTATTTATATTTTTATATTCTTCTGTTAAAAGAACCAGAGTGTTGTAGAAGTTTCAGCATTGCCCTATGACTGTGGAGACCAGGGTTTGAATCCTTACTCAGCCATGAATGCCCACTGGGTGACCTTGGGCAAGTCACACTCTCTCAGCCTCAAAGGAAGGCAAAGGCACACCCCCTTTGAACAAACCTTGCTTAGAAAACCCCATGGTAGGTTTGCCTTAGTCAGAAATAACTTGAAGGCACATAGGCAAACACACACAAATTCCTTTTGCAGGCTGAACTCAGTTGGCAGCAAGGGGAGGAAGCTGAAGAAGACCAAGGGGAAAAGGGAGGGGGGGAACCAAGATGGGATGGGAAGGGAAGGGAAGGGAAGGGAAGGGAAGGGAAGGGAAGGGAAAGAAAGAAAGAAAGAAATCCTTTCTGAGGGAGACAACACTCAAATTCTCTGTCTCTCTCTCTCTCTCTCACACACACACACACACTCTCACCTTCTCCATGCCTCTCCCTCCAGCTTCTGCCACAGAGGGCTGCTGTTTCTTTTGCTTTCTCTTTGGGTTTGTAAGACGCTTTTTTTAAAAGCCAGTGGGGTTTTTTGAGGAGGAGGGTAGGAGGGGGCTCCTACTGTCTGTCTCCTTCGTCACGGGGCCCTCTCTTGACCTTCCCCCCCACGCCAATGCTGATTTGGCAGACTGGTTAAACCGGCCCTCTGTATACTCCAGCTGAGTGCTCCTGACTTTTCCTTCCCCCAGGAACTCAGGGTATCTCAGTCTTCATTGTCTGAATTGCCTCCCCTCTCCCTCCAACAGCCCCTCCGGGGCTTGACAAAATTTTATTTATTTATTTACTTAGGTATTTATGCCCCTCTCTTCAGCCACAAAGGCTCTCAGAGTGGCTTACAAATTGTTAAACAATAGCAATTTACACATCTATACCACATTAAGCAGTTCCCAATGTGTGTTACCTAATTGCCAGGTATGGGGGGGGTTTGGACAAAAGGGACATACGAGGTCTGACTATTAAATAACAAGACTGATACAATAACCCATTTTATTACAATTCTAATGCTTGTCCCCTTCAATATACTCCCTGTTCACACTCACACACTGATGCAGTGTGTGGAAGACAAGGAGCAGATCAGTTTCTGTCAGCTGTTTCAACACATCTGCCATTTTCTTCTTCACTATACCAGTTGACTCAAAACATGTTCCTTTAAGCGCCAATTTCACTTTAGGAAAAAGAAAAAGTCACATAGTGCCAAATTTGGCAAATATGGAGGATGTTCAAGTGCAGTAATGTATTTATCAGCCAAAAACTGCTTCACAGAAAGTGCTGTGTGAGCAGGTGCATTGTCTTAATGAAGAATGAAACCATTTTCCACAGTTCTGGCCTTTCCCCACCCCACTGACTCTTTCTCTCAGCTTTGTCAAAACATCCTTATAATAATTCTGGTTCACTGTTCTGCCTTCTGGAAACTATTCTGTTAAAAGTACACCCTTTATGTAAAAAAACCCCCAAAACAAACAAACCATAATGAACATGCCTTTGAATGTGGACTTGCTTCGATGTGCTTTTCTTATTTTTGGTGATGATGATGTTTTCCAGTGCATTGACTGTTGTTTTGTCTCATGATCATATCGGAAGATCCAGGTTTCATCAGAAGTGATTATTATTATTATTATTTTTTTAAAAAAAGATTTGGGTCTGCCTCAAGTTGCTGCAGAATGCCTGTTCAAATTTCCTTGCGGCACTCTTTTTCCTCTGGTGTGAGAACCCTAGGGACCATCTTGGCACATATTTTTCTTATGTTGAGATCCTCATACAAAATTTTCCATGCAGTGTCTTTGTCAATGTTCACGGCTTCAGCCATAATTTTGACACAGAGTTGGTGGTCTCCTTGAACAATCTGGCTGATTTTTTCCACAATTGCTTCAGTTCTTGAAGTGGAAGGTCATCCAGGGCATTCATCATCTTCCACATTCTCACGTCCTTCTCTGAAAATTTTGTGCCACTCTAACACCCATGTACGAGACATGCAGTCTTCCCCATAGGCCCCAGTAAGCATTTGAAAAGATTCCGTTGGTGTTTTGTTCAATTTTACTAAAAATTTCAAATTGACATGTTGCTCGATTTTAAAGGTAGCATTTTTGCAGCACACGACAGGCAACACAGCTGCTTTAAATGATGACTAACAATTAACTGAATGGTTGACAGTGTTGATGTTTGACATCCAATTTCAGACATGTTCAAGGTCACCACTCAAGCATTCACAATCAGTTCTCCCTGATTTGTCTGAAAGGTAGAAACACAGTCTCATTATTTAATAGACAGGCCTTATACACATGCATAAGCCACACTTACATGTGCATAAGTGACAAACTGGATGCTGACCATGGTGTGGTTAAGAGGAGACGAATGAGTTCAACACCACACATATGAGCTTAATAACAAATACATTCCACTGGAAAGAATGTTCCAAAGTGAGAATCTCACTGCCAAAAAGGGTGAGGTGGTAGCCATGTGCCTTATTATCTGTAGTGGAGAAGAGGAGGGTAAAAATGGCCTATTGGGGGTGGGAGAAGGTGGTAATCTCTGGTGACATGCCAATCATAAAATACTGATGCCATCTTAATTGTTGTTATGTGTCGTCAAGTCATTTCTGACTTACGGCGACCCTAAGGGGAACCTATCACAGGATTTTCTTGGCAGAACTTGTTCAGAAGGGGTTTACACTTGCCCTCATTTGAAGGTGAGTGAGTTTAATTTGCCCAAGGTCATCCAGTGGGTTTCCATGGCCAGGTGGAGTTTCGAACCCTGAGCTCCCAGAGTCCTAGTCCAACACTCAAACCACTACACCATGCTGGCTCTTGCCATCTTAATACTGATACTAAAAGAATCATATATAAAAAATAGATCTGCAACAATAAAACCAATAAAGCCAAAAAGCCTTGACAAGGACAGAATTGAATTCATGGATTCTTTCAAAAAGCAGGAGTCTGTTTTAGTCACTATCCAAAAATAAGTGGTATGTATGTGCCCATCCTTGTTGATTATTTGGTGCACCTCTTGGTCGAAGGTGTACTTTCCTCAAACATGGATGCTCTATTTAGTTATCTGGACTAATCTCCCTTGACAAGCTTATGCATTGTGTGGAGGGCCCAAAGGATTGTCAGATGTAAAGAACACTTGGCTCTCATAAACTAGTAGAGTCATTTTTCATCCTCCCCTGCCTCACACTCTCTCTCACACACACTATAGCTGTATAAGTGTATGAAAGCCAAGTGTTCTTTAGATATGGCAACTGTCTCTGGACAGTCATCTCCAATTCCCTGTCGGTGCAGGAACACCACAGCTAAAGCATCCCTGATAGATGAACATCCAATTTCTGTTTAAGAAATCTCCATAGAATGATAGCCCCTCAGCCTCTAAGTCTAAGGCAATCTGCTCCATCATGAAATACATTTTATCTTAAAAATGTTCTATCCAACGCTTAGTGGAAATATCCTTGTTTTGTAAAGCTTGCTTAGCTCTTAAAAGTCTGGCTTTGAATCCTTGTGCATTCAACCACCTTAGTACTAAATTACAATTTTCACTTTCTCTCTGCCTGAAAAGGTTCCTCATATTTAACATCCACATGGCTAGCAGGCAGGCACTACAACATGATGCTCTCATTAAAATAACTATTGATTTTGCAAAGGGTTGATTAAGGAGAATGTTGTTTCAATTCATTCTTGAAGTTGAAGAATTTACCAAAATTTGCAAATTTCATCATATTTGGACTGGGAAACATGGCATTTAAAAAAAAAACTGAATGCAGAAAAGGCAAAATTAACAGATTTTTTTCTCCCTTATAAAACATTTCTAGACCAGAGGTAATGTTCATTTTCATGTTTAAGCCACCCCCACGCACACACACCTTTGTTCATTTCATTTGTTAGATGAGTAGCGGCTTTTGTCTTAACATCTAAAAATTCACAAGATCCTCAGGATTCCAGCTATCAAAAATGTCTTTTGTGTTAAGTTATTGGCTCATGCCTGAGTCAGAGCCATTGATTTCTTAAGTTTCCAGTCCTGTATCTGCTCATGGATACTAGCAAAAAAGAAAAGAATTCATTTCTGTATTGGCCTGTAAATCAATAGGCTCCAACCCTAGCAGTTAAGTCTCTGGAACACTGTCACATCTGCTTGTAGTATTATTGGAGTATTATCATGTGAAATGAAGAGGATACTACTACCTCTGAAGGAAATGGTTGACACTGATTTGAAATCCATTGAGTAGGAAAGCAAAGGCCAAAGCTCGGGTGTTGTCTAGACAATGAAAAAACTCATCATAGAATTCAAGGAGAATACCTTTTGTCTCAATGAGATCCTGTGGTGATTCACCATTTTTGGAAAAGCAAAAACTGCAAAAAACTACATGGGAAAAGCTTTCACAGCTTTCCCTGTACAGTATTTAAAAAAAAATAATGTGAGGAAATGTGCATTAGTGCTCACTTAGCTGTGCATTCTTAGAGAATTGGAGATCAGATTGCTCAGATTTGTGGGGGCAGGATTGCTGGCAAGGCAGCACCTGGAAGTGCACTGTTGGATTTTTGCATTAGTGATCATGCACTTTCTGGCGTGCTAAGTTACCCAAATAAGTTTTTTAAGCAGAAGGTCATACTTGCACACCTTTGCTTTAATGTTTAAAAAATACTGTGCAGCGACAGCAATGTATAACATGCTAATTTATGGCTTCCATCTTGATTTGTAGGCATGTGAACTTCAAATATGAATAGCTTCCCAGCCTATCATTTTTGCTGAAAGACCATGGAGACAAAGGAATGCTGCTGCGAATTTGCAAAAATATGCAGGAATGAGCATTATATCCTCTCGTCTAGACTAGCCCTCAGAGTGACATGGAGAAGAAATATCAAGTGCTTTTAGCCTCAGCACCCCTGATGTGCAATCACAAAACCATCATGGTATGCTCTCCTAGTGACAAAATGGACAATGTGGGAAGGTAGTTGTGTTTGCCATCCTTCCTCCAATGTGAAGCCTCATGTGTAGACACTTTGTTTTTCAACACCAACCCTTGTCTCCATTTTAAGCAATGGTTTTCTGAAGCAGGTTCACATATATCTATGTTATACCATGTAGTAAGCAGGACTATGTTGTGGTGTGAGCCATAGAATGCTATTGCTGAATTGCTTGCCATAATTATCTTGAAGGCTGAGAAGAGTTTCCTGAGGAGGATTCTTATGTAAATGAATTTGTCCACTCAGTATAGGCTCACTGAGAGGCACCTGAGGATGAACAAACCCAGGAGTAGCCAAACAGCAGAACTGTGCAGCAGAAAGGGCATAAAAACAGCTCTGACCCACTTTCATACACAAAATAGACTTACAGATAGCGAGGCTCATCCAAAGATATCTGGAGGTCTTTATCTTCAGTTTCAGTCTAAACAAACACAATATATACACAGCAAACCTCATTAACACAAACAACAGCAACACTCCTGTCAAGGCTATTCTGGGGTTCTCTGCCTGGAACCCCCACAGTTAGCTTTCCTGTAGAGGTAATCCTGATTGGCCTCACTCAAGGGTGCCCCCTACAGGCCAAAATGTTGCCACCACCCACTTAAGTATTTATGACCAGCCCAGTGGGAGATGGATAACCAGTGGGAGTACCCACCACTGGGAACCAACCAACTCCTCCCTCCTATCCCCAGAGAGAGAGAGAGAGAGAGAGAGAGAGAGAGAGAGAGAGAGAGAGAGAGAGAGAAATGTAGTAACCAAGAGATACAGGCATGTGCAGCATCAGCATATAGGAAGATTAAGAAAAGCTTATTTTATTCAAGCAAGTTCAAGTCATGCAAATCTCTCATGAGGGCAGGCACCTTCCATGCCCCAGGCACACTTTAGAGTTACAGAAATAGCAAAATTATGGAATTACATTAAGCTACATTCAGCCAAAGTTTATGCCCTAACACAACATCTAAACAGTCCCTAATATTCTACTCACAGTCTGCAGTCTTCTGTTGGATTCAGCTCATATCCATCTGGAATCAGGGGAGCTATGAGTTTGGCCAGCTGGCCATACTCTAACAGTGATTCCTGGCTTCTCTTTGCTCTAAAACATGGTGTTCACTTCAGGGTCTTCTTTTGACAGACTCAAACCGCATGGTCTGACTCAAGCCACGTGCTCATACAAAGCAGTTACACCTTATTTGGAATTCCTGGTTTCAGAGTTGTGATTGACCAGTTCTGGTGTGGTGATGTGATGTCATTGATATTGCCATCTCAGGAGATTATGTGGAGGTGGTGTTTTAGTCCCGACCCTCCAGTTAACCCTTTCCTTACCTGATGCTGACAAGATAATACTGTTTGCAAATAGGTAAATGTAGTCTTTGCAGAATGATGGGAGTATGATCACTCTGCAGGCAGGATGATGGGCACTCCATCATGACAACTCCTCTTTCTTCATGACACCAACCCACACACAATGCATCTTGTGCTTTGCCTATATAGGAGCATTTGATTATTAGCCCTCTGCCTAGCCTCAGCTATGAGCAAACCCACTTCAGCTATGCTAGTCTGTGGTCTGTTGCTCCAACATTTTTCCTTATGCACTTAAAACAAAATTACCCTGACAGAATTCAGAACCAAGAACCAAACCAGATTCTTTTAGAGAGATTCAGGAGGTATCCAAAGTGATGTGGGGTCTTCTGAAGGTCTGAACTCACTCAGGTCTTGTCTATACAAGGGAAAAAATACAAACACATCTGAAAAGTCAGGCATTCACAAGGATGCGAACTGCCTACATGGCCAAAAGACCCCTCCTAAACTCCGCATGACCCCCTAGCCAGCTGGCCACCATGAATGATTTACTTGTGATTTTAAATCTGCAGTGGCCATTTTAAAAAAAGCTTTTTCCCAAGGGTGTGCACAAGCAACACTTCATATTTATAAATAAAGAAATAAAAAAGAGTAAAAATTGCCATTTGATCAACTTACTGGGCACTTGCTTAGCTGAAAATCCAACATGGTGGCCGCAGCTGCTTTCCCTCTTTGATAGTCCTGCCCCCTGTGCCCATCCAGCCAATCAGATTGCACTACCTGTTCATATCTGTGTGAACATGAGTGTTCAAACAGTCACACATTCGGAAGTCATACAGAGCTTTTCAGAAAATCTGCATGAAGCCCCAGATGTGGCACACATGGACTTTCCAGTGGATTCGGCTGCTCCCCTTCCGAATGACACATATTTGTACAAACGGCTATGTGAATGGATTGTTGATCTTTTGCATTGCGTATGTATTATTTTGACCATATAGATAGGACCTTAGACCTTTTAAAAGTTAGGGGTTAAGAGATTCAGCAGCAAAGGGAGATGTGGACTGCATGCCCGAAACCTGAAATATTTCTCCTCATGCTCTTCAAAGTAAGAAACATGTGAGGGTGGAGACAGAGTGGAATGGTCAAGGAGAGGAGGACAGTATAATTCTGGAACTGAGAGCTCCATTTTCCAACCTGAATAACTTCATCCCCCCCCCCCACCCACACTGTCAGTGTTTTCAGGAAGGATGTAAAGTAAAGTGGTTTGGGAATGTAAAATAAACTTTTTTGGGGAGATTTAGAGCATTTTGAAAAATCCCCAGATATTAAGGACCTAAATCCAGTTTTTAGTCCCAACTAACTAAACCCATTGAAACCACGAGACTTAACTCAGTATTGATTTAATAAAACACATGGATCAATTGGAGATTATCAGACACAGTAAAACCTGCATGACCACCACCCAGATAGAAGCAGAAAGTTGAGTCATGGCCTTTGTAAATTCAAAATCCCTTTGTTCTCCCTGTTGACTCTCCACGAGGCCAGAAATCTGCAGGGCGGCCACTTGGAGCATGCCCTCCACCTTCATACATCACTATAAAATAGACAAGTTCAGATCGGCTGAGGCCACCTTTGGCAGAAGGGTACTGCACGAAGTGGTAAATACCTAGGTGTCCAGGCATCCGCAGTCACTCCCTCCCAAACAGGGGTTAGCTTGGGCAAGTCCCAATAGTACAGGATTGGTCTTTGCTCCACCCCTCAGAGAATGTTACATTGGGTACTTACCGTGAAACTACATTCTGTTGGAGGGAGGACGAAGACCAATCCTACCCACTCTGTGACTGTGAATTCTCCAAAAGGAACAGGGACGCATACAGATATATTTTCATATGATTTTAACCTTTGTAGTACTATTCTCTCCAACAGGGCCAGGCTATAGCCTACAACACTTCATTCATCTGAGTGGGCTTTGCTAGTCAGAGAACTGGCCTCATAGAGAGTCGACAGGGAGAACAAAGGGATTTCAAATTTACAAAGCCCATGACTCAACTTCCTGCTTCTGTCTGGGCAGTGATGAAGGGGTGAGATTATCAGACGATGATGTCCTTCAGTGTCCCAGGAGCATAGTGTGGCCTTGAGCAAGGAATAATGATGATAATGATAATGATAATAATAATAATAATAATAATATTTATTTCTATCCCGTCCCTCTGCAATGCATTCGGGGTGGCTTACAATATAAAAACTCCATAATTACAGTACCCTAGGCTGCCCACCCCTTAAAATAATATTAAATTATAAAGGATTAAAAACATGCAATAATTAAAAATATATTAAATTAGAAAAAAAATTAAAACATACAATAATTTAAAAAAAATCCAATTGCAGCTCAGAGGGAAAGGACAGCTGAGTCTTGGACCGGGATAGTTATTCAGGAAAGGCCTGCTGGCATCACTTTGTATTGGTGGCTTGTCCCCGTCAATGAAAAAGGGAGGCCTCATCCGTGGCAGCGCTATGCCCTGGGAATGGCACGAGCATCTGATAATGTTGCCATTTCAGTTCTCCTTGTGTTCTTCTGGAGTGGCTGGGAACATGATTTTTTTGCCACATCCCCCTACATCTGATAATCTCCAATTATTGGGTATTTTCTACTTGAGACGAACTACTGGAGTTAGGCCTATATTCATGTATGATAAACAATATAATAAATGGATAGCCAGCATGCTGTAGTGGTTTCAGTTTTGGACCTTGACTCCAGGGTTTGAATTGGCAGCAGAAACACATTGGCTGACCATGTGCAAGTCACACTTTCTCACCCTCAGAAGAAGGCAATGAGAAACCTCCGCTGAATTAATTTTGCAAAGAAAATCCTTTGATACCTTCCCTTTAGGGTCACCATAATTCAGAAATGGCAAATAAGAAAAATATAATAAAAATAAAATTTTAGTGCAGAAATCCCTGCACATACATGTTTAAAATGTGTCTGGTGTGGTCTTATCTGAAGCAATAATGTTATCTGCCTATTTATCAGATTCTACAAAGAAATAGAAGTATTATAGGTGGTTTCTTTTAGAGGGAGGAAGAAGGGGAGGGAGAAAGAGGTAACAAAAGCTAACAAAATGAAATTCAATAGGGCGGGAAAATGAAATGCATAGATATAGGATGGGGGAGACCTGGCTGAACGAGACTACGTGCAAAAGGGATCTAGGAGTCCTAGTAGACCACAAGTTGAACATGAGTCAGCAGTGTGATGCGGCAGCTAAAAAGGCCAATGCGATTTTGCACTGCATCAATAGAAGTATAGTGTCTAGATCAAGGGAAGTAATAGTGCCACTCTATTCTGCCATGGTCAGGCCCCACCTAGAATACTGTGTCCAGTTGTGGGCACCACAATTCAAAAAGGATATTGACAAATTGGAGCGTGTCCAGCGGAGGGTAACTAAAATGGTGAAAGGTCTGGAAACCATGCCTTGTGAGGAAAGACTTAGGGAGCTTGGTATGTTTAGCCTGGAAAAAAGATGGTTAATGGGCAATATGATAGCCCTGTTTAAGTATTTGAAGGGGTTTAATACTGAGGATGGAGCAAGCTTGTTTTCTGCTGCTCCAGAGATGAGAACATGGAGCAATGGATGCAAGCTCCAGGAACAGAGATTCCACCTCAACATTAGGAGGAACTTTTTGACAGTAAGAGCTGTTCGGCAGTGGAACACTCTCCCTCGGAGTGTGTGGGGGTCTCTTTCCTTGGAGGTCTTTAAACAGAGGCTGGTTGGCCATCTGAAAGGGATGCTTTGATCGTGATTTCCTGCATGGCAGGGGGTTGGACTGGATGGCCCTCGTGGTCTCTTCCAACTCTACAATTCTATGATTCTAGGAAGAGAGAGAGGGATTAAAGTTTACTTACAGAAAGAGTCATCCATTTAGAAAGGTTCTCAGCCCTTTTGCCCATAAAATTCTAGTTTGCACTGAAAATTGGATTCTCTCCACTCTCCACTCTCTCTCGAAATATTTAGAGGAGCACTCATTCTCATTTTCATTGAAATGGATATTCATTTTCTAAAGACTTGTAGGGTACTGTGTGAATTGTGGACTGAAGGTCACATTCTTGGACTGAACCATCTGCAGGAACCAACATTAAGCTGTTAAGGCCTCTCTTCCATCAATGTGTAGGCTTTGTTTAACATTTTGTATGGGAGTAGGACCATTGGCTACAATCCTGTTCTCCACCCATGTTCATCCCTTTGGATACAATATGTGCCATGTACAAGGCCAATAAGACCAATGTTGCAATAACAAAAACAGTGGAGAAGAGGTGCTGAAAAATTAACAGAAAAGAGAAGTATTTTTCATTTTTACTTGAAGCAGTAACAGCAGCAAAAAGTACAAGCTATTGTTGCTTTGGCCATAGAAATTCATCTGCAGTCTTAGCCCAGTACTGTAGATCTGTTATTCTCAGTATAAAAGAATTCTAGCAATCCAAACAGGACAGCACCTGTACTATAATTTTCTCCACTTTTACTGGACCCCTTCGAAAGCTTGATAGAAATGTGAATGCAAGACTTGGAAGGGAAGAAAAGAGGTACTTTTAACTCTACCTAGATAAAGCAAGAATCTCTGAAATGGCAATGTGACCCCTTTTTGTTAATATTCTGTCTGTATCTGTCAGACTTACCAAGTAAACAAGTTATATTGCCATCCTGCAGATCAGTTTGGACACTTGAAAAAGTCTCTGAGTGGTGCTAGTTATTCTCTCCCCCTTTCCCATTTTCTCTCCCTCCACACTGAGCCAAGTGGTGAATGTATACCTTCTCTATTTCCTGTAAATACATTTGGCTTCAGCTGCACCTTGAGATTTCTGCCCAGAATATTTTGATCAAAACAAGTAGAGTAAGAACCAAGAGCAGATTACTGACCTATGGCTTTCTGAGAATATCAAAACAGCCCCATTTTCTCTGTTCTTCTGTATCTCTTAATCAGAACAGCACCCCCCGGAAGTTACATGATATGGGAATGTTCTTCACATGATTATTCTATTTAGAATTTTTTCTACATTTTTATTAGTTTTCTAAATAAAAGTGTATATCAATTAATTAATTAAATTTATATGCCACCTATCTCCCACAGTGAGACCCAAGGTGGCTCACAACAGCAGCAGCAGCAGCAACAAAAATAATTCTTATTTTTTACCCACCTCTCCTTATGGGTCATATAATCAACTAAAGAATCAAAGAATCAATTAAAGAAATCAGCTAAAGCCGAGCAATAAAATTTCAAAGACAATTAAATTAATTAAATTAAAATATTCTCTCTGGCTTTTCTTTGCAAACGAAGATTCAGGAAGGACTCATCCTGTGCTTTCTGCAAGCGTGCTGATGACTGAAAAGGCCAATCCGAGATAAACAAGTCCGGTTGCAGAAAGCACAGCAGAAGGTCTCCTTGGGTGATGTTTCTGGGTTGTGATTCTTTCTGTGTTGTCATTTCTCTTCAAGACTTGTTCGGCGTGACTTCTCAAATAAGGCTGCAGCATTGTGGATAGTGCGTCTCCATGCCTCCCGATGTGAGGCCAGGGCGGACCGTTGTTGGTGATCTATTTGGCCGAGCCTGAGAAGTTGTTTCAGGGAGTCCTTGTATTGCTTTTTGGAGTGCCCTTCTTACGCGGACCTGTGGCGAGTTCACCGTAGAGTACTATTTTTGGGAGGCGGTGGACCTCCGTCCTAGAAACGTGCCCTACCCAGCGCAGCTGTGTTCTCAACGTCATGGCCTCAATGCTGGTGATCCCTGCTTGCTCAAGGACAGCAACATTCGTCACATAGTCAGTCCAGTGTATATTTAGGATTGTGCGTAGACAGTGCTGATGAAAGCATTTGAGGAGTCATAGGTGGTGGCGATAGGTAACCCATGTTTCAGATCCATAAAGGAGAATAGACAGTACAATGGCTCTATACACACTGATTTTTGTACTTCGCCTCAGGTGTTTATTACTCCAGACTCTTTTGTGAAGTCTTCC
This sequence comes from Gambelia wislizenii, assembly GCA_030847615.1. Classification (NCBI taxonomy): domain Eukaryota; kingdom Metazoa; phylum Chordata; class Lepidosauria; order Squamata; family Crotaphytidae; genus Gambelia; species Gambelia wislizenii. The sequence continues at coordinate 311,842,938 of JAUMIR010000002.1, read as the reverse complement.
AAATGCGCTATATGCCTTTGCTAATCTGTGATCGATATCTTTGTTAATCTTGGCATTTGAGGAGATTATGCTTCCAGGTAGGTGAACTGCTGAACGGACTTGAGCACAGATTTGCCAACGACAATGTGGGGATGATGGTGTTCATCCTGTGGTGCAGGCTGGTAGAGAACTTCTGTTTTCTTCAGGTTGACTTCCAGCCCAAACAGCTCTGCAGCGGTTGCGAAACAGGATGTTAGGCTCTGCAGAGCTGCTTCTGTGTGGGCAACAAGGGCAGCATCATCAGCGAAGAGCAGCTCACGGACTAGATAGTTTAGAGTCTTAGTGCGAGCCCTCAGACGGCTTAAGTTAAACAAGCTACCATCAGTACGGTAACATTAAAATATTATGAACCCATTAAATGCCATACAAAAGTTTAAAATAAAAAAGCTCGGAGAAAGTTCTCCTGAACCTTACCATCTTAATATATAATGCTCTTGGGTATGTTGCCATTTCTAGTGTGCTGATTGGCTGCTTAGGAAACTTACCAACCAATCAAAGCTCTCTGTTGGGCAGCCATTCAGCACACTGCAGGCAGGAACATGTGGAAGTTTCAGTCTTTTTTAAACATGGCAGTGGCAGAGGGGCTTTCCATTGTTGTACGCATGGTGAGTGTGAGTAGCATGGGGGATGTAGTGGTGTGTGTGTGTGGCATGTGTGTGTAGCATGGCATGTGCATGGCATGTACATGTGGTGTGTGCGGGCAGCACGGGGGGTGGTGTGTGCCTGTGGGGTGGGGGTAGCCTGGGGTGATGGCATGGAGGCAGGCATGTGCCTGCAGGGTGTGGGGGCAGCATGGGGGGAAGAATGTGCCTGCAGTGGTGGGGGGACACATGGGGGGATGGTGCAGACAGCAGCGTGTGCCTGCAGGGCTGGGGGTGGCATGGGGGAGTGTGGGGTCGGCATGTTCCTGTAGGGTGGGGACAGGACAGGGTGTGGCATATGCCTGCAGGGCTAGGGGGAAGCATGGGGGCATTGCACAGGAGGTGGCATGTGTAGCATGTGTGTGGGGGTGTAGCATGGGGGGGGTTGTATACCCAGTATATGTTACACCAAGTATAGCTAGTATTAGATAATTACCAGCAAGCTTCCAATATTTCTTCTTGGACAAGATTCTGGAAATTGTGGTTGTCTTTCAGCTACAGGTATGCTGAGATGGGATGGATCTAGATCCATTTTAATCTGGCTTCATACCTGGTTGTGTGATGGAGACAGCTTTGATGACGCTGATGAATAACCTTCACCAGGAGATAACAGAGGAAGGGTGCCCCTGTTTGTTCTGCTGTACCTCTCAGCAGTTTTGATACCACTAATTGTAGTATTGTTCTGGGCAGCCTTGCCTCAGGGGTGCTGTCTTACAAGGTCTCCAGTCCTTTTTGAAGGGGTGAGCTTAGAAGGTGGTGCTGAGGGATCCCCCTTGCTATTAGCATGTGTAGTTCCTTGGGGCTCAGTTTTGTCCTCCACACTGTTTTACATATGTATGACAGCACGGGGAGAACTTGTCTGGAGTTTTGGAGTTTAGTGTCATCAAACACTCAACTTTGGACTTTATCAGACTATCATCTAAAAATGCTGTAATTCCATGAATGAAGATAGCAGGAACATCATGGCGTTATAACACTTATTATCACACATAGCTGTAATCATGTGAAAGAAGTACCACAGAATTATCACACAATGACCATTAGTGATTTAAGAACGGGAGTTTACTTCCTGGATTCAGCATGGGTGAGATTTCAGCTTACTTTTGAGAAGACAAGTGTGCTTAAAACTCCACAAAATGCCTAAATTGACAAAGTTAATGAACACACAAGCACTGAAAGAAACTAAAAACATGTAAACTAGATGGGACAGTTCATAAAAACAGCATCTTGTGCTTTGTTTTCATGTTCTCACCCAAATGTTTGCTTTTTGAGGACCACTCATTCACATTGCAATCTCACAATTACAATGGGACATGTTTTTGCATGTCCTTAATACCACGAAAAAAGTGATATTGGTAATCTATTGACAGCTTGTCCCATCAATTAAAAGGAATGCCTTATTCGTGGCTTGGGCATGGGGTAAGCATGAGATGACCATGACCATGTGATAGCTGCAGCTGTTCATGCTACCTTGGCATTGTAATCCCATAATTTTTGCCTCATCTGATAAAGTCCTTTATCTCTCCATTCCATCTGATTCCAAAGAAAGTCACTTCACTGCTAAACCATTTTCTGTTGTCACTAATGACTGGATGAGGGTGAACAAATTAAAACTTAATCCAGACAAGACAGAGGTGCTCCTGATCAATCAAAAAGGCAGAACAGGGATGATGATTCCTTTATATCCTGTCTTTCTCCCAATAATGGGACTTAAGACAGCTAACAACATACATCTCTTGGTATTTATGGAAGATTGGTTCCAGGAGACACGGCAGATACCAAAAAGATTGAATGTTTAAGGACTTTTTCAGACACTCTGTAAAAAACAAACAAACCCTGCAGAGGTCAGGAGGAGGATGGTGCTGTCCTACTTCCGGCAATCGATTTCGCACAATGCCATCCTCCTCTTATTCTTCGTTCGTGCTTCCTCCATGCTGGAGGGGCGAGAAAGGCATCACTTTGCATTGACAGAAACTTCCATCAATGAAAAGCAGCACCTTTCTTGTCCCTCCAGCATGAAGGAAGCACAGAGGAAGGACAGGAGGAGGATGGGGTATGCAAAATCGATCGCCGGAAGTGGGACAGCACCATCCTCCTCCTGATCTCTGCGGGGTTTTTTTTAGAGTGTCTGAAAATCTCCAGTGTTGCTATTAAGAATGGCACAGGACAGTAGTGGACGGAGGTGGTGGCTTCCAGGAGCATTTTTTAGGCTTCCTCACCTCTGGGGGGCCTGCCAGCCACCCACTTCCACCTTTGAGCAGCTTCAACAGAGACATGGTGATTGTGGCAGTGCTCCCGCCTGCCTGTGAATGAACAAGCAGGAGCACTGCCACCACTGCAACTGGCAGTGGCAGCCCTTCTGTGCACCTACAGTTGAATAAATGAGTATGAGCACTGTCACTACTGCTCACTATGCCCCTGCATTTATTTATTTTTATTTTGAATCTGCAGTTGGTCCTCATGGGGTTATAGACATAAAAGAGAAGGAAAGCAGAGCATAGGAGACATCCAATGGAAGTGCAGGTAGATGTTAAGATTGATGGGAAAACAAGAAAAGCTATTGGTTGGTCTAGATAGCAGATCTAGGCAGATATACATATAGGCAGATATACGTATATCTTCATGCATGCCAGGAAGAAAGAAAAATGCAGCCACTGTGGATGTGTCACCTAAAACAATTCAATATAGTTAACATGTGACTTATTGAAGAAATGTCCTTTTGTACTGATGTGACTTTGGGTGGGGAAAACGTGTGGGTTTTAAGACCAAGTTGAGTTTGGATTTAAACTGGTGCTGTGGGCCTAATCAGGTCAAACTGAGGTTGAATACTGTGCACTGGATCTGAATTATTTTGCAGGTGTGGATTCAGCCTACATAAGAACCAGCTGCTACTCTGGTCACCCTTTTGAACATAGAACAGGAGGGGTTCTACTTTGTTCACTGCCTTGTGAAGGAGCCAAAATTCTGAGCCTTACCTGCTTTGTGCTCTAGAAGGTGAGCTTGTGCGCTGAAAAACAACAACAAAAGTTTCATGTTCCCACTCCCTTACACCATTGGTTGTTCTCTCTAAAAATCCCATAATGGTTTCATGCTATTAGCTTTGTATCTAAGGTGACAGTGAAAAACTTGTGAGTGTCTGGCACTTCATTTTATTGTGTTCCACATCACATCTTAAAATGCACTGCTCCATTTAAAAAGAAAAGAAAAGACCCAGCAGCTTTAGCAGATATTCTAATTATTTCCTTCCTTGTTTTGAGATGTGCATAGTATGGGAATATAGCCAAAACAGATTCTGTCACCCCAAATAACTACTTTTTTCTTAACCACCCAACAAGAATAGCTTAAGGCAATGAAAATTCTTGGAATCAACTTGTAAGGTCATCTTAAGATTCCAATTTTAAATATTCAATGCACCTTCTTTTTGACCCCTGTTTAACACATTCTAAGAGCAAAATTATTCTACAGCAGTTATTCAGGTGATTGCACTTTTTAACTGCAGCATTAAGAAATGCACTTGCAACAGATTCAAATGAGAATGAATTTTTACCTTGGACAAAAGAGTGCACTTAAAAAAATTGTGCTGAGAAAAATGGATTTCATATTTTAATGGATTTCATTAAGTATGAAATTAATTCTTTCTTCTCCTTTTCTGTCAAAGATGTAGTGGTGTTTTTCTTTTCTTTTCCTGAAACAGACAGCTCTGGACTTTTCTAGCCTCATTCTCTGAGACTCTACAATATAAACAACAATCTTTAATAAAATGTCACATATTTTACATGAAATTGGAACCACAACCAAATACATCACTTAAAATTAACCCTATCACTTGACTGGGCCTTGTATGACATCTAACACCAGATTATTAAAAGGCTTTGGAACAGTTAATATGCCATAGCCCAAACAGAAGCACAAGAACAGACCATAAAATATATAGAATAAAATAAAAGTAAGACAGAATATTTTCATTTATAAATAAATACATTCAGTTATGTTACTCATGTCGTATTAGGTTTTTTCCACTTTGAATATTTAGAATATTTATTCCCCATGGGGGAGGTCCTTTGGAATGGGCTAGTGAAGCCTTTCCTACTGCAGTGCCCCTCCATCTCAGCAGGTCTCCCCCCAACCGTAGGGAACAACATCTGAAGGACCACACATTCCCTGCTGCAGATGTAGGTGGTTCAGCTTTTATTGATCCCAGTGGGACTGCAAACCCTTTGAAGTTGCTTTATCCTGAATCCCTTTAGCTCAGTGCCCTAGCTGGCAGTGAATGCTATTACCCAAAGAGGTGTGTGCATGTGCGCGCACGCGTGCTTTAGAGCCCCACTCATAATGCCCAAACTATATTAATATTTGGCAAATTATTATTATTAGCTGAAATGGAAGGCTGCAAGATGTGGGTAACTTCAGGATCTTTTCACCTATGTATACCAGTACTAACTGTAGAGAACTCCAGGTTAAAATGAAATAAATGCTTTTTATTGGAAATAACACAAGAAGCTTTCACACAGGCAACACACTCACAAGAATTACACAAAGTTATCAAAGAGTTAAGGCAGAAAGTTTGGATAGAGGAATAGATTCAGGAAATAGGGTGATACTTACCAGTACTAAAGAGCAGAGTTTCAAAGTACTCAGACCAGAATCTGAGGGTGGCTCTGGAAGTTCTGGTCCAGGGGCACACCAAGAAAGAGAGTGTCTGGGTCCCATCCGCAGTGGCATACTTTTCTAATGTCTAGGCTGGGGTATTTATAATCCATTTTGTGCCTTGAAGGCACATTCTGGCTATCACAATGACTAATCTCCCATGGAAGGAACAGAGGAGAGCAAACCTTCACTGACTGCCTTAGATGGCTGGGAGATAGGAATTGATGGGTTTATGACAACTTCACATTGCAGGACAGAAGGGGGTTCCAAGGGATATTTCCTGGGGATTTGGGCTGAAGAGGTCACTTGATTGTTTAAGTTGTGTGACTCACTGCTGAGGGGCCCAAGAGGGAATTAGCACATACCTCCTTAATGGTTTTGTTTACTAAGGGGCTTCCGCTCAATCCTAGCTTGGGTGTGCTTGCTAAAATATTTCTAAAATCCCTCCTAGGTCCTCCATCTGACCTCATTTTGGATCACCCCAGTCTACTAGATCCCTTCAAAGTGTCCAAAACTTCCAATTATGACAGAAGTATAGTGTCTAGATCAAGGGAAGTAATAGTGCCACTCTATTCTGCCTTGGTCAGACCTCACCTAGAATATTGTGTCCAGTTCTGGGCACCACAATTCAAAAAGGATATTGATAAATTGGAGCGTGTCCAGAGAAGGGCAACTAAAATGGTGAAAGGTTTGGAAACAATGCCTTATGAGGAGAGACTTGGGGAGCTGGGTATGTTTAGCCTGGAAAAAAGACGGTTAAGAGGCGATATGATAGCCCTGTTTAAGTATTTGAAGGGATGTCATGCTGAGGATGGAGCAGGCTTGTTTTCTGCTGCTCCAGAGACTGGAACATGGAGCAATGGATGCAAGCTCCAGGAACAGAGATTCCACCTCAACATTAGGAGGAACTTTTTGACAGTAAGAGCTGTTCGGCAGTGGAACACACTCCCTCAGAGCGTGGTGGGGTCTCCTTCCTTGGAGGTCTTTAAACACAGGCTGGATGGCCATCTGTCGGGGATGCTTTGATCAAGATTTCCTGCGTGGCAGGGGGTTGGACTGGATGGCCCTCGTGGTCTCTTCCAACTCTGCAATTCTATGATTCTATGATATATTACAGTGAGGTATAGTAGGGCATGCTAACAATGCCACCATCTGCGTTGAACACATCTACACTTGTGTGGTTTCAGCAGCTAATCAGGGTTGTGCCAGAATACCAGGGAATACCAGGTGATGCTGCCGGATAGAATTGAAAATATTGAGCTAGATAGATCAACACTCTGGTTCAGCTGGAAGGCAGCATCCTATATTCCTATTCAACCCCACAGAATTTCAGAGGAGAGTCTTTCCCAGTGCAGTGTATGTAGAGATGCCAGGAAATGAAACTGGGACCTTCCCAACATATATGTGTGTTTGTACCTTCAAGTTGTATGTTGACTTATGGGTAACCCCATTAATTTCATAGGGTTTTCTTAGACAAGAAATACTTAGAGGTGGTTTTGACAGTTCCTCCTTCTGAAATACAACCTACAGCACCTGGTATTTGTCAGTGGTCTCCCATCCAAGTACTAACCAGGTCTGACCCTGCTTATCTTTCAAGATCAGATGGAATCTGGTGAATTTAGGTAATGTATGCTATGACCTTCACCATACACAAGTCCAAATAATCAGAACAGTGAATCCACAGATGGGATTCATAATGCTACACAGTGGGCTACAAAGATGTTTTCAAGCAAGCAGTTGATATTCAGTGGAACAAGTGTAAATAACTACAAAACATTACTGAATGTGGGATCTAGCAGCTCCTTTATTTCTTGTGTTTTCTGTTGACTTTTTTAAAAAAATCCATGTTAATGATGGTTCTGTTATTTCAATTGTAATGAAAAATCTGATTCAAGAAGAAGGGATAAAATATTCCAGTTTTTTTAAAAAAAACATTTTCTCTTAAAATAAATAATTAAGACTGAAAAATGGTATTGAGGGGGAAAACATGATCTGCAGCATATAAGATATACAAAGAATGAGTTGTTTAATGCACAATAGTAATTGAAAAAAAATATTAACCGAATCCCACTGACGCTTGAGAAAAAATGAGCACAGAACTTATCTAGGCATACTTTCTTTGCACAAAGTGTAATTAAATTAGAACTAAGAATAAATTTTATAGTTTCTCAAGGCATGAGTCCAAATGAGCAAAACAGCCAACCCATGTATGGGACTCAAATTGGTACTATAGAGAGGCTTTTAAGGAAGCAGCAGATTATGCCATGGAACAAATGTAATTATATACTGTACTTTCTCCTCATTTGAAGTATTGTTGTTGGATGGAGGAGGGGAGAAGGAATGCTGTAACAATTTTGGGAAGAAATTGGAAGGAGGAGGCAGGATTCATGATGTGGGTTATATAAACGTCACTGACATAAACTCCTGCTTAACATCTTCTTATGGGGAAGTGGGAAGGGATTGTAGAAAGGTATGCTCACCTAAAACATTAGGGTGGTTTTTTTTTTAAATAGTTGTGTAGTCTGTTACACAATCCCTAGTACTTAAGCCATTATTCTTAATGTAAACGAAACCACACTTTTTGGGAGAATAGAAACCCTTTAGGAATTATAATAGATCAAACTATATCTGGTGTAACATATACCTTCAAACTCCCTCTCGCCCCCCCCATGGCCCCTCCACTGCCAGGATCACCCCCTGCCACCAGAATCACCCCCCCTGCCAGGATCACACCCCTTCCCCCACCAGGATTGCCCTGCCACCACCAGGATCATGCCCCTCCCCTGCCAAGCTTGCCCCCCCCACCAGGATCACACCCCTCCCTTGCTAGGATCACACCCCTCCCCTGCCAGGCTCATGCCCCCTGCCCCCTGCCCTCTGCGCTCAAGCACACACACACCATGCCACATCCCCCCATGCTACTCACACCCCCTCTGCCTCCACCACCATGTTTAGAAAGGAGTGAAACTTCCACATGGTCCCACCCCCAGTGTACTGATTGGCTGCCCAACAGAGCTTTGATTGGTTGGTCAGATCCCTAAGCAGCCAGTCAGCACATTGGAAATGGCAACATACCTAAGAGAACGATAGATAGATAGATAGATAGATAGACAGTATAAAGCTTGAAAAATGTTGCTCAGAATTATAGGCTATAGATGAGTACAAATTCTCATTAAAATAATTTTTATTTATTTATTTGTGCTATTTCTTTGCTGCCATTCTCCCAAAGTAAGACCCAAGACTGCTCACAGAACAATTAAAAGCCATTAAAACCAATTAAGACACACAAAGTAAAAAAAATAAACATATAAAAACAACATAAAAACACACCCTGATAAAAGCCACAATTATACATCAAAGGCCTCCTTAAACAAGAATGTTTTTGCCTGCCATCGAAATGAAAACAGGGAGGGAGCCAGCTTAGCCTCCTGTGGGAGGGAGTTCCAATGGGTCGGAGAAGCCACAGAGAAGGCTCTCTCTCATGTCCTCAGCAAGCAAGCCTGTGATGATGGTGGGACTGAGAGAAAGCCTTTCCCTGAAGATCTTAAAACGCTTGCAGGTTCATAAGGGTAGCTATATTCTTTCAGATGGACCTACGCCACACAGGCCTTTATAGGTCAAGACCAGCACTTTGAATTGTGCCTGGAAACAAACCAGTAGAAAGTGGAGCTGTTTTAACATGATAGTTATATGTTCCCTAAGTAACGAAAAAGGACCTAGAAAATTTTACTACAACAAAAAAGGGCATTGTTACCAGTCATTTTACAACAAAAAAGGGCATTGTTACCAGTCATCTGCTGCAATCCTGTATGGGTCAACGTAGCATAGTAGGTCAGCGTGGGGACCTATGCTAGGCTGAGCAATATACTACCCCCCCCTGAAGCCACCTGCTTCACAGGGAGTGGGCAGCATTGCAGAAGCATCTGGGTATATTGTTACCTGAATTGCTGGGGGTCTGTGGGACCCACTCAATTTAAGATATTAAAACTAGGGAATTTTAATTAGCTGAAAGGTTTGGCTGTGAGAAGTCAGGTAACTGGAAAGATCTTTTCACAAGTGTATACCAGTACTAGCTGATGAGACTCTAAGGAGATTTTCACATGTCTAAAATATCCCCCGGGGAAATCGGGACAGAAATATTTCTGTCCTGGAAGCAGCGCCGCAGTTTGCATGCCCAGTTCCCTCTCCCGATATGCCATCGTCGTCAGGCTAGGTTATTTCTTCCCTCTTCCGTAATATTTTTTTAACGACGAACTCCCGTTAGTAAAATATTACAGAAGAGGGAAGAAATAACCCAGTGTGATGACGAAAGCATATCGGGAGAGGGAACTGGGCATGCGAACTGCGGCGTTGCTTCCGGGACAGAAATATTTCCCCGGGGGATATTTTAGACGTGTGAAAATCTCCTAAGTCAGAATAAAATAAAAATGGTTTTTATTGGAAAATAATCACAGAAAGATTCACACAAGCACTCAGGCTCACAAGCAATCAAAGAATTAGGAGGAAGTATTTAGATAGAGGAATAGATTCAGGAATGGGCTATAATTCCCCATCCAGAGAGCAGAAGTCCATTCAGCAAGGCATAGACTGGATGCTGAGGGTCACACAGCAGATGGGCAGAGTGACAGCATGTGGGGAACGGTGCACAGGGTGGCACAGCAAACTGGTAGAGTAACAGTGTATGAGAAACTGTGCACTTTTGTTATGATTTGGGGTAACATTTATACACAATATTGTGCCCTTAAGGGGTCTTTTGAGTATAGACCAATGCCTGAGTGGGTTTACCAGAGTTAAACAAGGGAAGCTCTGGCTTCATTGATTGTTGCTAATGGTTGGGGCATTAAAACTGATGGGTTTAGGGCAACCTTTACAGTGTGGGTAGGCAAAGTTGTGAAGGAAGTTACTTTGTAGGATACTGGATGTTCCAGTCACTTGTTTGTTTTGGAGTATGACTCACTGAATTTCCAGGACACCTTCAGAGGCTCAAGTTACCTTCACTAGTCCTCATGTTTGGGTTACCCTGGTCTACTGTAAACATCTCATAAGCCAAATTATGATTTATTGGAGAGAGGGGGTGTAAGGCCAGGTAAGAACATCTCCATAGCCAGTCACAAAAGTGATTACAGCAGTGCTGATGAGTAAAACATAAAACTGCCAATATCGTCATATTGTTATACACATGTCTGGTCGAACCTCACTTGCAGTTGCAGTTCTCATTACCATACTTCCAAATGGACAGCTGGAAAAAGACTCTTTGGCTTGTGAGATGCAGGGGGGAAGAATATTTTTGAGGTATAATTATTTATAGGGTGGAAACAGTGGAGTGAGCAAAGGTTTTTTTCCTTATCTAGTCATCTAGTGAAGCTGAACTATAGGAGATTCAGTGACGGCCACTAACTTGCTAGACTTAGGAAGAAACAAGTTCATGGATGTTTGGGCTGTCAGTGACTACTAGTCAAGATAACCATACGCTACCCCTAGTATCAGAGATTATATGCCTTTCAGCAGCAATTCCTGGGGATCCTAAATGGGAGGATGATATTGCATGTATCTTCTGCTTATAAGCTTCCTATAGGTATGCGGTTAGCCATTGTGGATGATGAACTAGACAGGTCTTTGCTCTGGACCAGCATGGCTCTTCTTATGTTCTTAAATAATACTTGTGTAACACTATCTGTTGTCTGAAAAACACTATATTGGAATGAAAATCAGGAGGAGATAAATCAAGATGAGATGACCCAGTATCATAATTTGTTTCTCAACTGCTTTCTCAACACTTTGCACAAGCAGAATACCTTTAGGAGAGAGAAAGGATCTAGTGGGAGACATTACCTTCTATGGAAAAGATTGAAAGAACTCTCTTCCGCTAGAGGCTAAACTGGATCCAAGCTACCCAGAATTTAGGAGCAATTGGGGAGGCTCTGTACAAGATGCCCCAAGTAACATGCTACATAGAAGTATCACACATGGCAAGGCTTTCATAGAAATCCCCTCCATGAGATATCTTGTCCCTCTTTCTCTTATATTTCAGATTGTAACCAGCTAGGCATCGATTTGGGTATATTTTGCAAAATTTAAGCCTCTGAAGCCTGAATGTAAAGTATAAAGTAGAAATGTTTGTGAGTAATATTAAGAGCACAGGCACTGGCCAATTTTGATATAAATGTAAACATAATGATAAAGGGAGATATTTGTATTTTTTTAAAAAAAAATTGTGTGCTTTTATGAAGCTTGTTAGCTGCCCTAAACTCCAATGGGGAAGGACATAGGGTATAAACTGGAAGAGGAGGAGAAGGAAGTGAAGACATTTCCTAACTAAGGAAAGGAATTCCTGGGGGGGGGGTTGAAATGGATGTTTGTTCAGGAATAGCTTAACAAACAAGCTACAATTTCAAGCAATGTTGGTTGTGCTGTCTTTTAGAATAATGAAATAACTCAATTTGAATATGCAAAAGGCCTGCTATGTTTCCAATTTGCAAATAAAGGGGGAATAAAGAGGGAAAAACAAGTCTAATGAATGATAAAAAAAATCTGATTGATAAAACTTTGGAACCAGCCAAGTATCTTGTTCATTCTTTTTTGTTGTTGTTTAAAATCTGTACCATGAACAGCAGCTATATTAGATGGATATTATCCAAGGCATGCTTTCTGTCTGCACCATTTTCAGTAGCCAAATGGACACCCTCAGTTAAAGAAAAATCCTTTTTTTAAATCTCTCTAAGCAAGAATATGAAAACAATTTTGCCCCAGCTTTATCAGACTTAAGCAATCAAAATGGAATGATTTTCCCCTGGCTTTTCCATGGCCTTAATTTCTGGCAGATTGGCTGCAGGTTGGTTGTGATGCATGATAAGCTTGAATACTCTCTCCCAACATCTTCTATCTGATGTTCTTCTTGAGACAAGGATTATTAAATCAAGGGTCTGTCTGCCTGCTTGGAGTGAATACCGTGCAGCCTGACAAAGTGAACACCATTTAAGCAGACAATTAGGAGCCTGGATTTACCTGCCCCTTTCCAAATGTCATTTTAGTAAACCATTTTCTCTTTTCAGAGCAGTGTACTGATAAAATTTTAGCAGCCTTGCCAGCTTTGCCAAAAGTAACTTCTTTTTTTTTTTTTTTTTGAGAAAACACGCATTAAACAGAATTAGATGTTCATTTTTTCCTATGGGGACAGAGAGAAGGGCCTCTCCTGATGATCTTAGAGCTCTAATGAGTTCATAAAGGGAGATACAGTACTGCATATAAACAGATGATAGTATTAGTCTGATTGATGGTAAAGGACTACTGCCTCCACGTAGATGTGTGTGGCTGGTGGGCTTGAGACTAATGACAATCCAATATAGCTTTATTTATTTATTTATTTATTTATGAATAACAATAGCAGTTGCCTAATTTTTTGTGTGTTTTCTATTGCATATCAGTACACTGCTCTGAAAAGCAGTGTACTGATATGCAATAGAAAACACACAAAAAATTAGGCAACTGCTATTGTTATTCATAAATAAATAAATAAATAAATAAAGCTATATTGGATTGTCATTAGTCTCAAGCCCACCAGCCACACACATCTACGTGGAGGCAGTAGTCCTTTACCATCAATCAGACTAATACTATCATCTGTTTATATGCAGTACTGTATCTCCCTTTATGAACTCATTAGAGCTCTAAGATCATCAGGAGAGGCCCTTCTCTCTGTCCCCATAGGAAAAAATGAACATCTAATTCTGTTTAATGCGTGTTTTCTCAAAAAAAAAAAAAAAAGAAGTTACTTTTGGCAAAGCTGGCAAGGCTGCTAAAATTTTGTTCCATCCCTGCTTTTAGGTAACAGGTGCTATGGGAAATGTATCTTGGTTCTGAAGAAACTGCTTCAGCTAGTCATTAGTTGCTGGGCCCAATTCAAGGAACTTAAAGCCCTAATGGTCTGAGTGTGGCTCTCTAAGGAAATGCCTCTCATTGGATTTCCCTCCTGGTAACTGATGTTCTAGTATGATGGCCCTTTACTTTTTTCCCCCTCTTGGAGGAGCTAGGTCACTCTGAACATAGGGCAGAGTGTTAATATGAATGATACTGTGGAAAGGCAGGACTCACCAGAGGTACTACCTTATTTTTTCCCAGCTTCCTTGCCTAAGGAAGGAGGAGAACCAGTTGGTGGCCTCATTCAAAGCCTCTGCAGCAGAAGGGGGCAAAGAGGCCAATAAAAGACTACTGACTAGCTCTGGAGTTGGAAGGCAGAAGCTGAAGACAGAAGGAGGGCCACGGATGTCTCATTTTGAGCTGACTTTCAGGAGATTGTAAGGCTGTGAAGAAGGACTTTGCAATAGCTGGGCTGAGGACTTTCTTGGCTACCTGAGTGCTGTAAGCCAAGAGAAACTTAGGGATAGTTGGGACAACCTCTAAAAAGCCACTAAGGCTGGTGTCACCTGGTGCAGTTTGGCCTCTCTGCACCCCCCTAGTGCCACCATTGGAGCCAGGCAAGATAACAAGAGGACATGGAGCAGCTGATGTGAAAGCACTCTTTTCTGTCTTGGCACATACCTTCCCTTTATTGGTTTGTTCATGTTTCTGCTTGCTCCCTGCAACTCTAACCCTCTCAGCCTATCCCTTCCTGGGCCTCTTATTAAAATCTACCAAGGTCTGTATCCTGAAGCTACTTACTTGTGTACCACTGAAGCTCATTTCCTCCTACTTTCACAGATGCATTGGCTATTATCCCTATTGGAGGACTCTCTACATTTAGAACCAGACTCTTCTCCTTAGATGAGAATCTCTGGGTGTGATTGAGAAGTCATGCAAGCTGGGGGAAGAGGCTTGATATATCTTTTCCCATGGAACCTATGATCAACTTCCTCCCGATGAAATCCTGCCTTGTTCTTAGGACTTTATCAGACGTGGGAAAACACAGCAAAAAACTGCATCAAAAACCACATCATAAAGATGGGACAATAGCCCAAAGGGCAAAATTATCAGATGCCCACGTCCTCACTCCCCCGGGGTGTAGTACTGGTGCAGATGAGGCATCACTTTTTTATTGATGGACTCTCTGGCTTTTCTTCGCAAACGAAGATTCAGGAAGGACTCATCCCGCGCTTTCTGCAAGCGCGCTGATGACTAAAAAGGCCAATCCGAGATAAACAAGTCCGGTTGCAAAAAGCACAGCAGAAGGTCTCCTTGGGTGATGTTTTTGGGTTGTGATTCTTTCTGCGTTGTCGTTTCTCTTCAAGACTTGTTCGTCGTGAGTTCTCAAATAAGGCTGCAGCATTGTGGATAGTGCGTCTCCATGCCTCCCGATGTGAGGCCAGGGCGGACCACTGTTGGTGATCAATTTGGCCAAGCCTGAGATGTTGTTTCAGGGAGTCTTTGTATCGCTTTTTTGGAGCGCCCCTCTTACGCTGACCCGTGGTGAGTTCACCGTAGAGTAGTATTTTTGGGAGGCAATGGTCCTCCATCCTAGAAACGTGCCCTGCCCAGCGCAGCTGTGTTCTCAATATCATGGCCTCAATGCTGGTGATCCCTGCTTGCTCAAGGACAGCAACATTCGTCACATAGTCAGTCCAGTGTATATTTAGGATTGTGCGTAGACAGCGCTGATGAAAGCGCTCGAGGAGTCGTAGGTGGTAGCGATAGGTGACCCATGTTTCAGATCCATAAAGGAGGATAGACAGTACGATGGCTCTATACACACTGATTTTTGTGCTTTGCCTCAGGTGTTTATTGCTCCAGACTCTTTTGTGAAGTCTTCCAAATGCACTATATGCCTTTGCTAATCTGTGATCGATCTCTTTGTCAATCTTGGCATCTGAGGAGATAATGCTTCCCAGGTAGGTGAACTGCTGAACAGACTTGAGCACTGATTTGCCGACGGCAATGTGGGGATGGTGGTGTTCGTCCTGTGGTGCAGGCTGGTAAAGAACTTCTGTTTTCTTCAGGTTGACTTCTAGCCGAAACAGCTCTGCAGCTGTTGCAAAGCAGGATGTTAGGTGCTGCAGAGCTGCTTCTGTGTGGGCAACAAGGGCAGCATCATCGGCGAAGAGCAGCTCACGGACTAGATAGTTTAGAGTCTTAGTGTGAGCCCTCAGACGGCTTAAGTTAAACAAGCTACCATCAGTACGGTAGCGTATATAGATGCCGTCGTCTTCTTCAAGCTCTGCCATAGCCCTTTGGAGCATCGTGCTAAAGAAGATTGTAAATAAAGTTGGTGCAAGAACACAACCTTGCTTCACTCCATTAGTTATTAGAAAGGGCTCTGAAAGAGCATCGCCATATCTGACTTGACCACGCTGTCCCTCGTGTAGCAAGATAATCATTTTAAGGAATTTGGGGGGACATCCTAGTCTTTCCAGGATCTGCCACAGACCTTTTCTACTTACAGTGTCAAAGGCTTTGGTGAGGTCGACAAATGTTACATAGAGACCCTTGTTCTGCTCCCTACATTTTTCTTGCAATTGCCTAAGTGCAAATACCATGTCTGTAGTACTCCTATTGGCTCTGAAGCCACATTGGCTTTCAGGGAGAAGTTCTTCTGCAATAGCAGGAACTAACCTGTTCAGGAGTATCCTTGCAAGGATTTTTCCAGCAATAGAGAGCAGTGTTATGCCTCGATAGTTTGAGCAATTGGATTTTGCTCCTTTTTTCTTGTACAGGGTGATGATGACTGCATCTCGGAGGTCTGATGGCAGTTCCCCTTTTTCCCAGCAATTCACAAGGAATTCGTGGAATTTTTCGTGGAGTGCATGACCTCCGTGTTTCCAAACTTCAGGTGGGATTCCATCAATCCCAGCTGCCTTGCCGTTTTTCATCTGCTGTATGGCCTTAAGGGTCTCTTCCAAAGTGGGAGC
Source organism: Gambelia wislizenii (assembly GCA_030847615.1). Taxonomy (NCBI): domain Eukaryota; kingdom Metazoa; phylum Chordata; class Lepidosauria; order Squamata; family Crotaphytidae; genus Gambelia; species Gambelia wislizenii. Next base: position 311,826,773 of record JAUMIR010000002.1, on the reverse strand, counting down.
TATGTCCAATTCATTTTTCATTGGTTTTTGTATCATATATTGGATAGCTGAGGCTTGGACTACTCGGTTGGCGCTAAAGAGACTTTGAAAATGTTCAGCCCAACGATTCAGGATGGAGGCTTTATCAGTAATTAATGTTTGACCATCTGTACTGTATACGGAGCTCTGGACCTGATAAGTAGGTCCAAACACTGCTTTAAGAGCTTCATAAAATCCTCTATGATCACCCAGATCTGCACAGCGTTGTGTCTTTTCTGCTATATTGATCCACCACTTGTTCTGCATGTCTCGGAGTTTTTGTTGTAGTTTGCTACATGTGAGGCGGAAAGCTGCTTTTCTTACATGACAGGTTGGCTGGGCGAGGTATGCCTGGTGAGCAGCTCTCTTCCTTGCCAACAGCTCCTGGATCTCTTGGTTGTTTTCATCAAACCAGTCTTGATTTTTCTTGTGGGAGAAGCCAAGGGATTCTTCTGCAGACTGGAGGATACTGTTTTTGATATGTTGCCAAAGCACTGTAGGAGAAGGATCTGTAGGATGGTCTTCAAGTTTCGTTTGTAGATTTGCCTGGAAGTTGTCTCTCATGGTAGCTTGTTGAAGATTGTTGACTTGGAGTCTCTTCTTTAAGATGCCACCCCTCTTAGGTTTGAACTTAAGATGAAGATTTAGTTTACATCTGACAAGGCGATGATCTGTTTGGCATTCTGCACTGGGCATCACTCGTGTATGACGGACATCACGAATGTCTCTCTGACGGACTAGAACGTAGTCAATGAGGTGCCAATGTTTGGATCGGGGATGCATCCAGGTTGTCTTCAAGCTATCTTTCTGCTGAAAGATTGTGTTTGTAATAGTCAGCTGTTGTTCTGCACAGAACTCTAGCAGGAGGCGTCCGTTATCATTGCAATTTCCAACACCATGCTTGCCTAAGACACCTTTCCAGGCTTCGGAGTTCTTTCCTACTCTGGCATTGAAGTCACCAAGGATAATAATTTTATCTTCTACAGGGACTTTTTGTATGAGTTGGCGTAGGTCTGTGTAGAATTTGTCTTTCTCTACAGGGTCAGCTTGCATAGTTGGGGCATATATACTAAAGAGAACAACATGTGGGAGGCGTAAGGAAATAATGCGATCAGAGTGTCCTGTTGGCAAGGTTTCGAGTTTGGAGGCAATGGAGTTTTTAATCATAAAGCCTACTCCTGGCAGATGTTTTTCGGTTTTGGGTTTGCCAGACCAGTAAAGTGTGTAGCCGGCGCCATGTTCTTTAAGGCTGCCTTCCTCATGGAAGCGAACTTCACTAAGAGCAGCGATGTCAATATTGAGCCGTGATAGTTCAAGGGCTATTAGGGCAGAACGACGCTCAGGCCGTCCACTATCTTCAGAGTCTTGCAAGGTTCTGATGTACCAGCATGCAAGTGTCAGTTTATTTACACCTTTGGAGGCCGGTGTGTGCCTTTGTTTCTTTGCCTTGGTTTGACCGCATCAGAAGATTCCCGTTGGCCGCGGCTAGCCAACCAGGTAGTTGGGGATGAGCTTTCTTTAGGCCACCTTTTCTAGGCCCCTCTCCATATGGAGCAAGCAGTGCTCTCCTTAAAAAAGGCTGCTTGGTCGTTCAGAATGCTGCCGAACAAGACTGTCATCTCCCGGGTCAGGCTTGAGCGACCAATGTCCTGAACCGCCTGCATGCAGGGTTGGGGCTGCGGCTTCCAGTGCATCTTTACACCTGCCGGTTTCGTCCCTCGCCAGTCGCTACAGGGCTTTTTTGGAAATGGATTTGTCCTTCGAGCCTGTGCAATGGATTTTTCTGGTGGAGCGCAGCGTGCACAGAACTGGCCTCACCCTTTAAACCAGAGAGTCATCTGCCGTGGCCTTGCAAGCATGGACGTGGCAGTGAGGTCCTCGGGCCGTAGGTTTGATTAGAGTTTCCTTCTCTTAGATGGTTGACCTTACAGGCTTGGACGAGCACCATCTGCCCGGGTTTGGGATTGGAGTTTTCCTTCTCCTAGGACGGTTGCCACAAGGCTAGAGAGCCCATCCTGCCCTTTGACGCTCTTTGTCAGACCCTTCAGTTTTGACCTGTCTGGTATGGGAGACCCTACCAGTGGCTATTATGCCACCGCCAGCATAGCTCAAAACATCATTAGGGTACGCAAGCCTCTCTCCCACGACAAGGGGGCGTCAATGGAGAGAGGTTGATGGACTAAGCTATCAATAAAAATCGACACCTTATTCATGCCCGCGCAATGCCCCCTGAATGGCCGAATGATGACATCTGATAATTTCACCCTTTTGTGTTATCAATGTATCCTGATGATGTGTTTTTTCACATGTATGATAAAGTCCTTAATCACAGGTGCCCTCAAGAAGACTAGAAATCTCAATCCACTCTGCCCCTTCAGAACACATCAGAATGACAGAGGAGCAAGGAATGGAGGGGGAAAACCCATTCTTCCATCTCACTATTCTCCTTGACCTTGGAGTTTTCAGGACTAATACAGAGCGGTTCTTTTTTCTCCCCTCTGATCCCACTTCCATATTTGACTTGTTTTCAGTGTTTTAGGAGGAAGACTGATTGTTTTAAAAGCCACACCACCACCACCACCCCCTGTAAAAAACAAAACAAAAACAAACAAACACAAAACCCTGTGGCATTTGCCCATCCTTATTGGAATGATCGTAAGTCAGGCTGTTGTCTTATTCAGAGGAAGCATCTTTTTTCCCCAATTAGTCTTTATTCATAATTCCATAATTCAAACATACATCTTGTAAAGTAAATTTGTATAACAATAATAATGCTTTAAAATAATTGTTACATATTACATATTACATACTATAAAATGAAACAAATTCTTAAGACTTCCTATAAGTTTGGTACTATTGGAACAAATGTTTTGCATAACCAACATTAAACCAACTTCTGATATCCTCTTGCTTCTTTAACTGATCTCTGCAGATTCCCTGTTCTATCAAGAAGAAGCATCTTGAGGGAACATTACATCTGCTACTGGAAGGTGCCATCCCCTTTTCCTCCACTCTCTCGGAATAATGCTACTGCGTGATACTCCCAGGAGCAATTGCAGAGGGGAAAATGTAGGGACAAAATGATATTTTGAGTGAGAGAGGGTTAAAAAACACAATGTCAAATTAAATCTTCCCTCTCCAAACCTGAAATGTCAACTTCTGGATTTCGGCGGTCTTTCCCCCCCCCCTTCCCTGTATATCTGAATTAGGTTCCACAAGATAAACAAGTTAAAAGTTTGACTCAGCCTTATTTAAAATGCAACGAAAATGTCCTTGTTCTTATAGGTTAGATGTTGAAAGTGTGAGTTTGCCAGTGAATAAATACCACAGCACTAACTTTCAGTGAGACTCATGCTTGACTTCAAAGCTAGTTTCATATGTAATAGATTAAAAATAAGATGTGAATTGCACTGAAATGGAACTTGCTTAAACATGTTGTAGGTAGAAAACTGTAAAGCTCTCTGGGGTTGTCTTAATGGTCAAAATAATTCTCATAGAATTCACTTGGAATCCTACCTGACCTAATGGCATTTCGCATTGGATCACATTTTGCATTTTCAAAAGAGTGGAAGCTAAGCAGAGGGTGGAGCTGACAAACAGGGCAAGTGTCCAGAACCGCCATCTTGGGTTTTTGCTTTAGCAATCATGTGCTCAGGTGATGAAACAACCTTTTTCTTTCTTTCTTTTTTATTTATTTAGGAAAAATGCACTTTCACACCTTAGATATGCTTTTTTTTTTTTAAAAAATGTTCGGTGGTGGCAACTGGCGACAATAAAAATGCGAGTAATTCACTTGTGCCTGCTATCTTGATTTGCAGGCATGCCTGCTGGGACAGCAAAAGTGAATAGCTTTGCATGCCTGTGATTTTGCCATAAAGCCATTAAGACAAATAGAAGCTACTTCAGATTTGCAAGAGATTGTGTGTGTTTTCTCCCATAGTCCCTAGACTGTGAACTTTTAGACTCCTAAAAAATGACCTGGGGGTTGTCTGGATGATGAAAATGCTCTTCATAGAATTTGCAGAGAATACAGTGTGTCCCAATGTGATCCGAATGAGATTCACAGTATTAGGAAGGAGAGGCACTAAAAGTTCCACAAACCACGCAGTAAAAGAATTCATGGTTTGCCCTGAAGTTTCCCAGAAAATGCACGTAGATGCACATTTTTGCACATGTGGATGTCTGAATTTGCACTGCTGTACATTTTCACTATGTTGCCCTTTATCAGAGGGTGTGGATGCTCCATTTGAATAGATTTGAACAGATGCAAATAAGTGAAAAAAATGTGGAGACAAAACAACGTCATTACGAATGGACAAAAATGTGCACCTACTTGTAGTATACCATTGTGTATAGACAAGCCCATGGATACTAAGGGCATCTCATAATTATTTGGTTTTAAAAAATATTATAAACTTTATTTATATCCCACTAAGAAAGGAATTCAAAAGGCAGCTTAAACAGTCAAATGATTACAATCTAAAATATATTATAAATCAAATTTAACAACAACAACATTTATTTCTTACCCAACTCTCCCCATTGATCAAGGCGGGGAACAACACATCCACACAAAACAATTAATATCAATTAAAATACATGTTGGTTAAAGATACATAAATACATCAAAACACATAATATCAGTTTAAAAGAACAAACAAAACTGGTACATATGAAAACAGTTTAAAACTCAGTTTAAAAGTCATCTGGATAGGCCTGCTGGAACATATTTGTCTTTAATGCTCTTTTAAATTCAGACAGTATGTGCAACTGTCAAATCTCTTTTGGCAGGATAGTCCAGAGTCTAGGGACAGCTGAAGAAAAAGTCCTCTGGGTGAATGAAGTAAATGTACCCCCAGAGTACCTGAGTGTACGGGGCAGATTTATTTGGGAGAAGGTGTTCCTGTAGGTAACCTGGACCCAAACCATGTAGGGCTTTAAAGGTAACAACCAAACATTGTATCTGTGATGATGCTGTCAATACTCAGGCACTGAGACAATTTCTATTGATCAATAATGGTTTATTACAGCAGGAACTGAAGCATTCAGGTTCATAGTCAAAGATAGTTCTGAAGCAGAATTCTCAGAGTGGGTAATATCGGAGAAAGGAACTGATAAGTTTCAATGCTAATGAGGGTATGTTCCATTGTAGACATCTCATACTCATTTCCATAACATAATTGCTTATGTGACCTTGGATGTCTGGCAGTGCAAGCAATAGCTTGGCTAGGCTGATTCTACATCATAAGCACAGTCTTTCAAGGGGAGTGTAACTCCATCCAGAACTGGTTGACTCACCTCCAAACCCAGGTTAGGACCCTTGACAGTAAGTATCTCCATCTTGTCTGGATTCAGCTTCAGTTTGTTTTTCCTCATCTAGCCCATTATCTCCTCCTGGCACTCATTCAGAGGAGACACACTATTACACACTATTCTTAGCTAAAGCTGTTTTTGAAGGCATGGAGAAATATATTTGTGTGTCATCAGCATATTGATAGCACTCCACCCCATGCCCAGATGATCTTTCCCATCAGCTTCATGTAGATGTTAAATAGCACTGGAGATAGAATGGCACCTTGGGTGCAATATGACAGCTCTTTTCTGATGGGTAGCTATCCCCAAGCACCATCATCAGGAACCTATCTGAGAGATGGGACTGGAACCACCAAAGCACACTGCCTCCAATTCCCAGATCCCCCAGGCATTTCCAGAAGGATACCATGGTTGATGGTATCAAGTGCTGCTGAGAGGTCCAAGTGTAACAGCAGGGGCACACTCTTCATGTCAGTGCTCAGATGAAGATCCTCCACTAAGGTGACCACAGCAGTCTCCACTCCATACCCTGCCCTGAAGCAGGTTTGAAATGGGTCTAGATAACTGGTATCATCTAAGACTGCCTGAAACTGGGAGACAACTGCCATCTCGATTGCCTTGCCCAGAAAAGGGAGATTTGTTATGGGTCTGTAGTTAAGTCCAGGGGTAGCAGAAATCATGGAACAGGAGACCTACGGATTGGAAAAAGAGTTTTCTTTATTGTAGATAATGCCGGCGGGCATCAGCTGGAATCGTTTCCAAAGGGCTGAGCACTGAATAAGAGAAAAATAGTTTCTTATATAGCCAAGTACTCACAAGCAGCCCCCACGAGCTGCTCCCTCCCCTTATTGCTTATTGTTTAACTTAATTTCACAGTAGTCAGCAACTTCTCTGTTCGCAAGAATTGTTTTCATAACAGGAATTTACAGAAATTGTTTACAGAACAAGATAACAGCATTTCACATGTTTATGGAACAGGGAGTCTCTTGCTATGTGTAGCCTAACTAAGGAGAGGAAAGGAGAATTTAGCAAAGACTCAGAGACCATCCAGTCTGACCCCTGAATAGTGATTGCAAGGTGACACCATTCAGCAAATAAACATTAGGGCCCACCTGGCTACTTCACAAGGGGTACATTGAGAAGTGATTGTACCACCACCTCTTTTAAACTAGATGGAAAACTTCCCTTCCTGAGAGATGCATTAATAATATGTTGCAGCTGAACTCTAACAGCATCTTCTCCCTGGACGACCAGCCAAGAAGGGCAAGGCTCAAGAGGGCAAATTGTCTTCCTCACTTGTCCTAGCAGCTTATCCATATCTGTGATACTCATCAACTGAAACTGATCCAATGTAATCCTATGCATGGAGTTACTGGACACCTCATTGTCAGCCTCGGTTATAACAACGGCATCTAAGTCAGCTCTTATTTGTGAGATTTTGTCTGTGAAATGATCATTAAAAGCACCACAGTGATTGGATTTGCGGGGAGGATACCTGAGTTAAATGCAAACATTTAACTATTAACTATATTAAAAACATATACTTTAAAAAGATTTTTACAAGTTAAACAATACAATTTAAAACAATATAGCACATACTGCCCTTTTGTTAAAAAGCTTCAGTTCTAAATCTTGTCTGAATAATAATAATAATAATAATAATAATAATTCTTTGCCTGCTGATAGAAGGATAGCAAGGAGGGGGCATTCTAGCCTCCCTAGGAAGGGAGTTCCAAAGCCTAGGGGCAGCCACTGAGAAGGCCCTTTCTCTTATTCCCACCAACCATACCTGTGATGGTGGTGGGACTGAGAGAAGGGCCTCTCCTGTGAATTTCAGGGTTTGGGAAGGCTCATATGGGTTAGAATCACTGTGGTGTAGTGCCTTGACTGTTGGACTAGGATTCAGATTTTAGTTTTCTAGCCTCTTATGACTAGCAAATTCACACCTATTTCAATATATTTAAAATCATAAAAATGGGGTGGTTATAACTCAAATAGACTGTTTTTTAAGCTTTCTAGACAGCTGAGAAATGGGATAACACTTCAGTTTCTCAAACAGCATATTTATTCATCATTTTTTTTAAAAAAGGAAGTATACTAGACTTCACAAACCCAAAGCCACAATTTGCAAAATGTTCATGGAAGGAATAGACAAACATGGGTTTATTAATTAAGAAAATATGACCACAAGGCACTGAAACATAAAATCTAGTTTTCCACAAAATGGAACACCCCCCCCTCGATATAGGCAACAGCTTCAGAATACCCACCTATAAAACTGACATTTTTCACAACTTATATTTTAAGATGAAATCTTAAATTAAAATGGAGGCTGGAATGTATAGCTGGCTAATAAAAATCATTATACCCAAAATACAGCTTAAGCACAATCCTTAACAAAAAGGAGTGCTACCTGTTCCATCCTTCTTATCTTTAATTTACATTTATATAGGACCAGCTGATCCATGACACCCATTCAGAAGCTTATTGCATGAGGGAAGGGAAGTGGCAGTACAGTCCAATAATAGTGCCTTCTGTTTTGCCTTATCGCATGATGTCAGCATTCTACAGCTGTTCTGGTCCCATGGGAGATGGTCTTTTTCCTAACTGATTTTTCCAGTTAGAAAAAAGACTTGTGTTTACCATTATCTCCCATGGCACCAGAACGGAAGAACACTGACGTCATGCAATCAGGCAGAATCCGGCTCCCTGCCGTTCAGCAGAGCCGTTAGAGCAGGGGAGCCACCTTTGCCGCCGTCCTTGCGGCGCTGAGACTATTTAACTCGTCGCAGGCAGCATCACCTGCGACGGAGGATGAGGGGTGGGGCCAGAGGTTATAAAAGCCCTGCCGCCCCTCTCCTCCTCCTCTTCAGTTCAAGCGATTAGTGAGATCGCTAGTGGTTCGTCCAGGCTGAAGGGGATAGCTGCGAGTACTCAGCGGTTTCCTCGCAGGGTTCTCGGCATCGCCTTCCTGCTTTGGGCTTTTGCTGGTGTTCGTGGGGTCCTTCACGGCTGTGATTGGACCTGGGAGTACAGTGACAGCGGCTGTGTGGGTGGCTGGCTGGTGGTGGGAGCCCCCATCCCCCCTGGTTTCGTCTAGTGCAGGCGGAAGGCTTCATGGACATTTTCTTCAGGGAGTATTGGGGCAGGGCGAGGTGCATCGTTCGCGAGGTTGCGAACTCTTGCCGGCCATTGCTGGCTTCTTGAGCTGAGACTCATCCTGGGGGATTTGTCCTAATGCCCCCCCCCCATTTGCCCCGACTTGGTCGTTCCTCCCCTGCCATTCCTCACAGTTTTGGGGGCTCTCCCACAAGTTTCAGGGCTGGTTTCAACCATCCCGTTGATGGTCTTGGTGCTTGTAGCGGGCCTTTGCTGCCCCTTTCTCATTTAGAGGGGGGGTTGGCCATCCCCCCTCTTTCTCGCCTTAACTGATATTCTTACTGGGGGGTTAGTTTCGTCGGGTGTTTTGGCGGGCCAACAGGGGGCCGTTTTTCAACAATCATTGAATGGTGGTTTTGCCACCCCCTCTCCTTTCTTGAATTACTGTGTTTTGGTGGGCCACCAGGGGGCTGTTTTGACTGTTTGTTCTGTTTGGCTTGGGTTGGTTCCTCTGGTGGGCCACCAGGGGGCTTTCTGCAGTGACAGTTGCTCTAAGTGGGATAGGGCCTGGGTGGCAGCCATTTTGTGGCCTTATTCTGTGAGGGGGTAGCCATTTTGTGTGACTTGAGGAGCTAGGCTCTCTGTTGGGCAACCTGGCAGTGGATCACTAATCGTTACTGCAACTTGTTGATTGTTGCTTGTTACTTGTTGTGCGACTGGACCATTGCTGCGTCTTGATGATGATGATGATAATAATAATAATAATAATAATACTGCTGTGGGCTGTTTTTGGGTTGTTTTTGTTGATCATTTGATATCAACAACATCATTAACAACAGTTTCATACTCCCAGCAATTCTAGTTGCAGTGCTAAGTTCTGTTTTGTATTGAAGTTGGTTCATTGGGTGTTGCATGATGGCATCACGCAAGGGAAAAGGGGGCAGTAAAGGGAAGGGGCAGGCTGTTAAACAGCCCCCCCAAATACCAATTAGTCTTGATCCTCCCTCTTCTAGCGATGAGGAGGATCAGATCCCTTGGCCGGCAATATTAGCCAGGATTCAACATCTGGAAAAGATACAAGGTGTTCAGGTAAATGAAGTGGTTAAGTCTGGTAGCCATAGTAAAAAGAGGAAGATTGCTGATGATATTCTTTCTTGTCTAGAGGCATTGGAAAGGAACATACACCCGGATGGAGCGTCAGGATCCGAGCTGGCGGGTGATGTTGCAGGCGCTAATCTGCCTCCTGTTACTCCTCAGGAACCACCTGCACCTGAGAATGTAACTCCAGGGACCTCAGGTCAGTTGCCTAACGATCCGCCAACCCCTCTCTCTGGAATGGCTTGGACTTGGGAATATTGGCCTCCCCTCACACAAAATGTTATACCTAGGGATTCGGGTATGCAGGCAGGGCAGTCACCATGGCCTATGCACCCACAGATGACAAATTGGGCCCCATCGCAATGGTCACTTTGGTCACCCTACACACTTGGATCGCTGGTTAGTCACCCAGGGTTGGGCCAATGCTCACCGGGTATGGCCCCAAGTTTGGGCTATGAGGCAGTGGCGTACTCTTCCATTCCATTTGGTGAGATGTCCCTTCCATTGGGTGACCACTTGCTTCAATCTACAAGAGATAAGATAGTTAGAGGGGAATACGTCAATTTATTTACTTTGCTTTATAGAGAAGTGGAAAAGAAAGATAAGGACGAAATGGATGAGAAGGATAAGGAAAAATTGAGGAAAAGAAAGGTAGAGAGGAACTGGACCAATTGGCTTTCCGGGTTTCTCATTTATGCCGGGGTTGTGGTTAAGGCTCATCCTCATCTTGCAGCTGCCTTGTTTCAATATTTGGATATAATTCACAGGGCGTATGGTGACTTTGCAGGTCCGGCATGGCTCCTGTACTATGAGGCCTTTAGGATGAGGGCTACTATTTACCCTTCTTTGAGATGGGATATGATGCATCCTCAGTTATGGATGCAGCTTATGACTCCGGCTCGCCCAATTCAGGGGGAAAGGACCCATAGTCGACATCTGGTTAAGTCATCTAGCAGCCCTGCGGCTCGGTCGCCTGCCAGCACAGCTCTGGCCACCAAGCAGGTTTGTTGGGAATTTAGTTCCCATGGGTTTTGTACCAGGAAACCCTGCAGATTTAGCCACGAGTGCTCCATATGTAGTGGGGGGCATTCCTTTCGGAATTTCCCAAGGGGCAAGCCGGCTGCCTGAGGTGGTGGGGCCAATTGAGGAGGGAGGGGTGGAGCGCTACCTCTCACTCTCAGAAAGGGACCCAGCCCAATCAACAATAAGGTGCTGCGGCAATGGCTTCTTGTATACCCGACATGAAAGCCGCTAAATATCTACTTGAGGGTTTTCAGTTTGGTTTTAGGATTCTGTTTCAGGGTGTTAGGCGCCCCTTTTGGGCCCGCAATTTAAAATCAATTATCGGTATGGAGTACGTTGTTGGGGGAAAAATTAAAAAAGAAGTTAACAAGGGTCATGTTTTAGGTCCTTTTCCCAGTCCTCCGGTTCCCAACCTCAGAGTATCCCTGTTGGGTGTTGTGCCCAAAAAGGCCCTGGGGGAGTTTAGGCTCATTCACCATTTGTCATACCTGAAAGGGGATTCGGTGAATGACTCTATTCCCCATGAGCTATGTACCGTGAGGTATACATCTTTTGATATGGCTGTCAGGGAGGTTCGATTACAGGTTTGGGGAGCTGAGTTGGCAAAGTGCGATATTAAATCTGCCTTTCGCCTTCTTCCAGTTCACCCGGATGATTTTGAATTGTTAGGTTTCGAGTTTGAGGGACAATTTTATATGGACTGCACTCTCCCCATGGGCTGTTCGGTTTTGTGCAACGCATTCGAAACATTCAGCACCTTCCTTGAATGGGCTTTGAGGGCCAGGACTGGCTTGTGCAGCGTTGTCCACTATCTAGATGATTTTTTTGCTGATAGGACCCTATCAATCTGGCCAGTGCTTGTATTTGTTATGTCAAATTGAAGCACTGGCAGGTGAACTGGGGGTCCCCCTAGCACCTGAAAAAATGGAAGGTCCCGCACAAGTGTTGACATTTCTGGGTGTCAAAACTGACACAGTCAACCAACACTGTCGATTGTCGGAGGCTAAAGTCGCCGATCTGCGGGATAGAGTTTCCCAGTTCTTGACTAGGCACAAAGCTACGTTGCATGACTTTCAGGTCCTTATAGGACACTTGAACTTCACGTGCAAGGTAGTAGCACCGGGCAGGGCCTTCCTTCGCCGACTATGTGATGCCATTAAGGGTGTACATCAACCATACTTTTTAATCCGTGTAGCTAGGGATGTTAGAGCTGACTTGCTTGTTTGGCGACAGTTCTTAGAACACTTTAATGGCATCTCTTTTTGGCATGAGGATTGGAAACTAAAAGGTAATTTTCAGATTGCTTCGGACGCGGCCGGATCCACAGGGTTTGGAGTTTATTTCGGGGGACGGTGGTGCGCAAGCAGGTGGCCTCCTGACTGGGCTACCTCAAGTATTGTTGCTGATTTGACATTTTTGGAATTCTTCCCAATTTTGGTGGCAGCCACCATTTGGTCTAAGGAGTTAGCAAATTCATCTGTGCACTTTTGGTGCGATAACATGGCAACTGTCCAAGTGATAAACTCCCTCACATCGAAATCCCCTTGGGTGATGGTGCTTGTCAGGGCCTTTACGTTACAGTGTCTGAAGTTTAATATATTCTTTTTGTGGCTCGGCATGTGGCGGGTGTTAGCAGTGGAATTGCTGACATTCGTTCCCACGTGCAGATGGAGCGCTTCAGAGAGCTGGCCCCCGACGCAGCACCCGAGGGCGATCTGATGCCGGCAAGCCTGTGGAGGCTTGGGAGGTTGAGCTCGTAAGGGCACTAGGTATGTCATGGCACCGAGCACTAAAAAGGGGTATGCCAGGGCCTTTCGTGAATTTTTTCAGTTCAGGGAACAGTCAGGCTTTGGACAGGGCGTTCAAATCCCTTTTCAGCACCTCTTTCAGTTTTGCGTTTCCCTATATCATAAGGGCTTATCTCCACAATCCATTAAGATTAAGCTTTCAGCAATTGCATTTTGGCTCAAAGCCCAGGGTGTCCCAGATAGTTCAGGCGATTTCCGTCTTAGGAAAGCCCTGGAATGATGGTCCAGGGAACGGGGATGTAGGGCAGACAGTAGGGTCCCGATTTCCCCCGCCATTTTGAAAGTGTTTGCAAACGTTTGGTTAGACATTTGTAAGTCTCCATACGAGGTGCTGCTTTTTCACAGAGCTGCTTTGACAGCCTTTTTTGGAGCTCTACGCATTAGCGAGCTCGTGTCCAGGTCGGATGCTTCTCATCAAGCTTTGGAATTGAGAGACATCATTATGGAAGGTCACCAGGTTACCTTGACCATGCACTTTTCTAAAACGGATCAGCGCGGGAAAGGCAAGTGTTGTTGCTTGCTGCCATGCAGTGACCCCGAGTTATGTCCAGTTAGAGCTTTACAGCAATTTTTAGGTTTTTGGGGACCACGCCCAGGCCCACTCTTTGTGCATGCAGATTTTTCTCCACTGACCAAATACCAGTTCTGGACGCTGATGGCTAAAGCGCTTGGTAAGTTGGGTCTTCAAGGGGTTCGTTTTGCTACCCACTCCTTCCATATAGGAGCAGCTTCCATGGCCTCTGCAATGGGCATGCCATCAGTGGCAATCCAAGGGATCATCTGATGGAGGTCCTCCTCCTATCAGCGTTACATGCGTCCACTGACTTAGTAACTAGTTATCTTCCCCTTTTGTTTTTCAGATTCTAGGTCGATGTCGGTGAGGCTGTGGGTGTTGATATGTGGCTACAGTATGGTGTACTGGGTGGCCCGGCAGGCCCAACTGGGTCACTATGGACCTCACCTGGGGCTGGGGACTGGGGCAACAGTTGAGTAGTTGGGGAAAAGGGGTTTACGTTGGCGTGGCCTGTTGCCACTGCTTTTTGAGGAGCGCCAAGGGCCTCTACCTAACGTTCTGGTTTTGCATTTAGGGGGAAATGATTTAGGCCTGTTGAAGGATAAGGCCCTTGTCCTTCAGGCGATCCATGACATGCGATTGATCAAGTCGCGGTGGCCTGAGGTTACCGTCATGTGGTCCGCCATGCTGCCTAGGCTGCAGTGGAGAGGGGAAGGTGATCCCTGATCATTGGACAAAGCCCGGAGAGGTGCCAACCAGGAAATTAAGAATGCTATGTATAAGGGTTTGGGATATTACCTTCCGCACCCTGACATTGTGTCCAAAAGGCCTGAGCTCTACAGAGCTGATAGGGTTCACCTTTTGGACGCTGGAAATTTGATGTTCTTGAGCGATCTTCAGCAGGGGTTGAGGAACCTTTTGGACGAGCTGGTGGGGGAAAGGGACTAAGCAGATGCTTGCCCCTTTCTGTGGTGGGAAAGGGGGAGGCTTAGCTTCGGTGGGCACCTTGGCACCAATTTTTGGTGAAGGTAGGGTCTCTGGAAGGGCCACTTCAGGTCTTGGGGCTTAAGGGGACAGAAGGAGGCCCACCTTGGGGTTGGCCTAAAGGATAATCCTTCACCCCAATCCGTGGGGCTTGGGTGAGGGACTTTTGGGTTCACCTTCCAGACGCGGGCCAGCTGGGTAGCAACCCCAGGCATCTGAGGTTCCTATCCAGGACCCAGGTGTTCGCCAGGGAAGGCTGAGGGGTGTGGTCCAGTATAGACCTACTGCCTCAGCTGGTCCCTCACCAGGTTGCCTCCCCCTGTTGAAGATCTTAGAAGGGATTTAAATAGGTTGATTCAAATAAAATCATTTTATTTCACCCGATTTCATGTGTGTGGTCTCTTTATTCCGCAAATCGGCCGGCAACGGGAGGCACTATTATCAGGCTGCACAGCCACTTCCCTTCCCTCATGTGAAAAGCTTCTCATTGTCCCCATTTTTACTTCTCCTTTATCCAGCTCCTATTCTCTCTAACAAATACTTATCACTCTTGAGCTAGCCAGTGCCATCAATATTTGAGACTTTCAGCCCAACTGTGGGGTTTTCTATGAAAGCATCAAGCAAAATTAATACTTGCTGGAACAACTGGCATTCCTTTTCATTGCAAAATTCCAAGCCCTGCTGCTTATCCCTCTGCCTGTGGTCAAATTTCCCTTCATATTTCCCTCTACCTCTGACCCAGCCATCTTACTCAATAATACATTATCTGAAGCCTCACTTCAGCCTCACATTTAAGCAGGCTGCATTTCATTTGATTATTTGTGTGTGTGTTTATTGAAGCGAAATATACACTCTGGGCTTTCAATTACATTTTCATGTTCTTTTCAGGAATATACATGACTTGTTGATTGTTATAAGGCAAGCACCCCCCTTTTTCTTTCATTAACACATGTTCAGGAAGAAAATGTGAAAAACATAAGCCCCAGGCTTCTATTCTTGTTAATCTAGCCCTCTGCAACCAGTCTAATGCACTCACCCTAACAGCTTTCATTAGCTCTGGAAATGACTTAGAAAATCTAATCAGTTTTTTTCTGTCACAGACAGTTACATATAAAAAAGTCTGACTTTTCCTGTATACAGAGTTTCCACATTTATAGGAAGGTATTCTTTAAATACCCACCCCATGCACATACCAAACACACATTTTAATCTGCTAGTTTGCGATCTGATTTCTCTAAAATGCACAAGCACCTAGTGAGTAAATGTAAAATTCACCCCTCCCCCCAAATCTGGCTCTCAGAAATTAAAATTCAAATGTTTTATTTACTGATCTCATTTGTATCACATCATTCCCTCTGTGGGTTTCAAGGTAATGAATATGTTCTCCTCTTCTTGAGAGACTTCTTCAAAAAGGGCAGAAACATCTTGAAGACTCACAGTTTTTTGTCTTTAAAGTGGCTTGCAGTCTTGCACTGGATAGAGATGGCCTAGATTTGAAAGGCAATTACTTTGTTGCTGTTAATGGAGAGGAAAATGTATTGCCTGGCCTTTGCTGCTCCTTGTCCTCAGTTCTCTTATGGTCAAGAAAGAATGTGGCCTCTGTTTGCATCAGCCTCCCTCAAGACCATCTTTAAACAACAAATGAAAGAAACATCTGAAACAAGATGCGGGCCCATGGCTCTGTCACTTTTCTTTTCTTTTCTTTTCTTTTCTTTTCTTTTCTTTTCTTTTCTTTTCTTCTCTGTTTTTGCGTGATGTATTTTGCATTTTTCGGTTGGTCTAATAAATAATAAGCATTTCAGAATTTGTTGCATGACCATCACAGCTTCCTCTGAATATGCTCCTGCTCCCACTGTATCTTCATACCTACATGTAAGGTCAGAGTGTGTGACTAGCTGAGCTATAAAGAGCTGTGGATGAGAAGGGAGTTGGCTTAGGACTTTGGAGATTATCAGATGTGGTGGAACATGGCAAAAAAAAAAGTGTTCTGAACCATGCCAGAAGAATGGGAGGAGAACTGGAAAGGTGACATTATCAGATGCTGCATCCTTCTGCCGTCCCGAGGGCATAGTGCTGCCGTGGATGAGACTTCCTTTTCTTATTAGTGGGGACAAGCCATGAATAAAAAGGGATACCTTACTCATGGCAGCGCTACACCCCCAGGACACTGGAGGATGTCATTGTCTGATAACCTTGCCTTTTTTATGTTTTTGTTGCAATCTTCTGATGCAGTAATTGCTTCGTCTGATCATCTGCTTTGTCACACGGCACTGTTATAATGCTATTATTCCACTTTAACTGCTAAGACTGCCTCCTGTAGAATTCTGGGATTTGTAGTTTAGTGAGGCCCTGAGAGCTCTCTGGCTAAGAGTTCTAAATGCCACTTTATAAACCACATATTCCATGATTCCACAGGAGGCAGCCATACCAGTTAAAGTGGAACAATAGCACTATAACCATGTAGTGCGATAATCTCCTAGTGCAAATGTGCTTCTTCAGATAACAGTCATAGGCATAGGTGGGCGGGTGTTGAATGAATCAAGATTGATTTGTGGTTTGAATTTAGGTTGTATGTACAACCTACTTTGCTCAGAGTGAGGCCCAGAGCTTGGAAATACTACTGTTTGGATAACAGCTCCCAGAATTACCCACCCAGCATAACTTCTTAGCTATCTGGTTGGGATGCTGGTGTATCACCAAATTCTGGTGAGGTATTGCTTTACCACATTTTATGCTATCTTTCCTCCAAAGAGAGAGGCATTGTGTATGTCTGTTCTTACCATTTTATCAAAGCAATAGGTTAGGTTGGAAGTTAATGACCATTCCAAGGTGAGTTTTGAATAAACAGAGTATTGTGTATTGCTTAATTCAACTCAGCATTTTACCCAATGCAACAAGATAGTCAGGTCATTGTCTTTGCCTTGGCCCACCCTGTCTGCAGCAACTTGACTTTGAAATAGGAATGGAGTACTTATGGATCACCAGATGGTTTGAATTTCAACCTCTAGTAATGCCAGCCATCATGGTCAGTGGTAAGGGGTTGTGGAAGCTGGAATCCAAAAAAATGGAGGCAAAGGTTCCCCAACTCTACATTAAAAGAATTGCTGCCAATGGAAAGGTATTTTCTTCTCAGTGTTTCTTTGCTGAGGAATGAGTGCTAAGAGAGCTACACAGAACTGATTCCACACACTTTGGGGCTCTGGTTGCATCCATGACTGACATTCAGTCCACAACAGATTTCCTTAGAAAAAATGTGGCCCTCGAGGGGTGCAGGGAAAGATTTCCCATGCCTGCATTAGACCAAAGTGGCTTCAGACACTACCATTAGGCAGAGTGAGGGAGCTGCCTCACACAGCTGATTCTGAGTAGCAATTGTTGGTTAATTAACATTAGTTCAATTTATTATGTTCTTTTTAATGCCAGTAAGTGGAAGAGATGTTTATGAGACTTTCTGTCTCAGGTCCCCAAGCATTTGGGGATATGAACATGACATAGGATGTCATTTGTTCCTCTGTGCTAGGCAGCAACATATATTGGATCATCTTTATTTTTGCCAACACTCCCTGTGCAGAATGTGTTGGGGCTTTTGTTTGTTTGTTTGTTTGTTCTTTCCTCTTTTCACCTGCTAGTGCTTCAAACAGTCACTAAAGCTAGTATAAAGACTATAATTTGTTCATTCAGACCCAAACATAAAACACATATCTTTCACTGTGTGTCCCCATGTCGCTGGAAACAAATGAAGTGATATATATTCCCTTGTGCAAATGAACTGGATGAAGGAACAGGAAGCCTGATTCTGAGGGCAAACTTCTTTTCACCTTATTTATCGTATGCATGTCTCTGTGTTTTCATGTATACTTTAAATGGACACTTTCTTTTTGCAAGGCGATCAGAACAATTTCTGTCCCATTGCTAATTTACCTTTGATCTATCAGCATGTTTTAACACTCTTTAGACTTTTAAAGATGCTTTAACATGTTTGATTTATTTAATATGTTTTTATCTTATTTAAATCATTTATTGATTTTAATCTGGAATTGTTTAAACTTGTTTATATTGTCTTACCTGTTTGCTACCCTGAGATCTCATGATAAAAGGGCAGGATAAAACTATTTTAATAAAATAAATTAATACCATGCCTAAAGCTAGACTGAAATGGATCTAGATTCATGGCTCTCAACCTTTGGTCCTTCAGAGGTCAGGGATTCCCAGACTTCCCGTGTGCTGGCCATATTGGCTAGAGCTTCTGTGAGTTAGAATCCAAACTACTTGGAGGACCAAAGTTTGAGAATCCCTGATCTAGACAATCCAGCTGTCCCGGAAACCCATAGGGGTAGGACACCATCACATGCTCTAGCACCTTTCCTATGAATGGAATACAAGACACTGTCTAAAGATAGATAAATAAATACATATATTTAAAAAATTCCAGTATAACGCCTGTGTAAACTTCTTTGTAAAATTCTCACTACTGCCTTTGTAAAGATGTGTTTACTGCTACTCTTCTTGGCTAGCCCCTCCTACCCACTTCTTTTGTACACCAGAAAGGGTAAAAATCTAGCTCAGCCTTTCTCAACCTTTTTATCCTGGAGAAATCCTGGAAATAATTTTCAGGTCTCAGGGAACACCTGAATAAACATTATTCTATATATTGCTATTGCTTCCCCCCTGTCTTGAAGGACCCCTAGCAACTGCTTGGGGAGGTTGCTAGGGGTTCCCTGGAACCCTGGATAAAAAACACGGGTATAGGAGATCATCCCCCACCCCACTCCAGGCACACATCCTGCCAAGAAGCCTCCCCCCAATACAACAACAACAACAACAATAACAATAATAAGATTTATTTATATACCCCCCTTTGGTAACCCAATCAGGGCAGTTAACAACATTAAAACACCATACAAAGTAAAACAGTATACTCCCCTCCCCCCTTAAAGTTATTAAATCAATTTACAAATTAAAACAATTAAAACATTTAATAAAACACACACCTACATTTAGCAATAACAGTAGATCCCCAGCGACATTCAGTTCCGTTAACAAAGGAGGCTGTGGGGACTCTCCTAAAGGAGGAGGGGTTCCTGAGGCCAGGATAATCTATTCTGGAAAGGCCTGCTGGAGGAGATCCATCTTGACAGCCTTTTCAAAGTTGTCCAAAGATGTCAATTGGCGGATCTCATCCGGCATGCCGTTCCATAGTCTGGGGGAAACAACAGAAAAAGCCCTCTGGGAGGTAGCTGAAAGCCTCGACTTTTGAGTCTGCAGCAAATTCCTCCCAGAGGACCGGAGTGCACAGGGAGGATTATAGGGGAGGAGATGGTCCCTGAGATAGCTTGAACCCAAGACATTTAGGGCTTTAATGGTGATAACCAACACCTTGTACTGGGCCCGGAAACCATTAGGCAGCCAGTGCAGGGACCTCAAAACTGGAGTGATGTGGTCCCTCCTAGATGTTCTCTACTATTATTCAGGGAGGGGTGGAGAGTAAAGCACCCAGGCCTGCCCTATAATTGCAGCTCAGTGAAGCAATGCCTTCACCCCTGGCCTCTTGGGAGCCAGATCGGCCCCCTCTCAATGAGGAGAGGAGGGGAGAGAAAAGGGAAGGGAAACAAAACACGCCCCCACCCTTCCCCTCCCGGCCCGTACCTTTGTCGCTTGGCACATCCCAGCCACAAAGAGGGGCCTCCTCCTCCTCCTCCCTCACTCTCCCTCCCTTCCCCCCCCCAACCACCCTGACACTGGCGGTGGAGGTGACAGCGAAGCAGCAACAGTGGCGGCTCCACCTCTCACATGGGTCAGGCACCTACAACCTACATGGCAGAGACCAGCCCAGGGCCCTTGGCATCAATTTGCTGTGGCCAGACCTCCGAAGCAACAGATGGGATGGGAGGGGGAGGGAAAGAAGAGCGAGAAAGGTGGTTTTCTGGGGAGGGTGTGTTGTGCACATGCCTGACCAAAGAGGAGACAGGCCTCCTTTGAGCAAAGGGGGGAGTTAGAGTGGGAGGAAGGAGCGGTTGCATGGCTTGACTTAGAGGAGGCTCTCATTACTCATTGGCTAGGAGTGGGGAACCTCAGGTCTGCTAGACATTTTGGACTACAATTCCCATAATTCCAAGCCACTGGCCATGCTAGCGATGACTTGTGGGAGTTGAAGTCCAAAACATCTAGAAAGCCAAATGTTCCTCAACCTTGGGCTAACCCTAGTGCAAAGCTCTGAGTAGGAGAAAGCTCTGTATTTGGGGAGGGGGAAGGAGAATGGGGAGGGGCACCTCAGAGAAGCCAATAAAGTGTTGCAGCTCTGTTATCCATGTGTGTGTGCGCATGCGTGTGTGTGAGATCATTGCGAAAGTGACCTGATCAGGCTTGTAGAGAGCGAGCAAGGAGAGGAAGAAAAGCTGCGGTGAGACAGTAACAAAATAGTTTGCTAGCAGGGAGGGGAAGTGGAGCTCAGAGAGGAGCCAGGAGCCAGTGGAGGAAGCTAGCACACAGTTGGGTCCTAAAGCCCATCAGGTCTTGTGACTATTTCTTGTGGAACCCCCAGCCATGTCTCGCTGAACCCTAGGGTTCTGCAGAACCCCAGTTGAGAAATGCTGGTCTACATCATACATATGGCTTTTCTAGATAGGCAATTTACCCTGGCTTTCCCCCATGTTGGAACCCTGTAGTCCAAATGACTGATGATGTCCAAGGTGAAGCTGGGGCAAACCCTTTAAAAATATTTCAAAATAACAACCAAGGAAACCTGCAGCATGCGGGAAAACCCAGATGTGCCCGCTTTGGGAATGCAGGAGTCTGTACCTGCACACTGGGTGGTATCGCTAGATGCCTCCACCATTGGTGTTGCTCTGAAGATGGGAAGGAGGCCCCCAGCACATGATCAAAGCCCCCTGCATGTGACCAGCCTTGATCACATGCTGAAGGCTTCCTTCCTGGCTTCAGAGAGGGTGATGCATGACAGCAGCACAGGCACCTGCTGATACAGCCTGGCATGTGAATGCAGACTCCTGCCTGTTTTGTCACGGTAATGGGAAGGGGGATCTGGACCAGCTCTGGGGCTATAATACTCTGGCTAGAAGGCCTCAAGGTCTTGTCAAGAATCCTGTCTACCCCCTTGGGCTATTTAAATGGAAAAGTATTAATTATACCTGGACAAACAGAGGCCAAGCTTACAGCACTGCACCTATATCCATTATGGCATACCAGTTATTTATTATAGATCAAATTTTATCTACAAAATGTCACACCAATGAATCACAACAGGCTACTCAATGTTTGATATTTTCTTATTGTGTCCCAAAATGTAGTAGGCCTTTGACAAGCCTCTTCACATCCTGCTCACTGTTGTGGATAAAATAATTCCCTTTGGATAATTTTGAGAATAACAATTGGATTTGTGACGGATCCCCTTCCCAGGTTGGCCCTGCAGTTCTAACTTTTGGGCACTAGTCCCTCACCTTGCCCTTTCCCCCTTTTAATCCCTTCCCGGATTGGGTCCTTGGGCCTTAAGGTGACCCCCTGTCATGGACCAATGGCTGTGTTGTCTTGTGGGCTCAGTGTACTGAGTGTGACCTGGCCCTTTATCACGCTTGGATGGGACAGCCAGAGACAGTTTTTAAAATGAATAAACATTTATAGGCTTATTAAAACACACTAAGGAAACACATTAAACCCCTAACATTCTTAGTCATTCATAGTTCCCACAAACCAGAGTCAGTTCTCCCTACTTACTGATCCTTCAGAGGCCTGTGCTCAAGTTCCTCCCAGACCTAGAAGCCTCCTGGTTCCAGTCATTGTTTCTGCAGTGAACAGTTAACTCCAAATATTTTTCTTCTCTTCGTTTGAAATGGGGTGCAAAATCTATTTTTGTTTTTTTAATTACTTGTTTGTATCAGCTTATGGTGAATCAAATAAAACTGAACTGTCTGACTGATTACCCCAGTCTCACCCATAATAATTGACAAAGTGGGTGGGTAGTAATTAAAAACCAAATTACACTGAACAAAATATTTGGAATAATTCCAAAACAAACAAAATAATTTGCATACTGAGATTAATATGTAGAATGAATTATGAACAGTATGAGGAGTTGCTACTAAGAGTGTCTGATTTCGGTTGCAATTTTGCATTAAAGATTAATATGTAGGCTGGAACATGTATTGATTCTGCATTATTACACTTTTTTTTCTGAATACATTAATTAATTACTTGGTGGACACCAACCAATAACTATGAGTTACAAATATTGGAGTCTCCCTAACTTCTGATACTATAGGTACATTAACTAACTAACTAACTTATTAATTACTTTACTTATAAATTAAAACAGAACATATACATTACTCTTATACCCACAGAGGTAAGTATACCTTTACTATTACTATTAATATTAATATTAATAAATACAATCATATTAGTAATTAATAATGTTTCTCATCATCACCAATATCCATATTAAGTACATAAATAGTCTTCAGTGGAGCCTACTTGTTCTCCATATTTCTGCACAAAGTTTATCTTATGCCAGATATGAACATATTTTGATTATTTAATAGATTTAATTCCCCCTTTTCCCCCTGTAGTCCTCATTCTGGAGATGAGACTCACATCAGGACAGGTCCCAGCTGGGGCTGTGGTCTGCTATATCTGAATATTTGAAGGGGTGAACAAAACTTGGAACTGGGACTTCATGTTGTCCTCTCAAGACTGTTTTTCTCTATCCCTCCCCCAAGGCAAATTCACTATATAAATTGGTTATGGGGCCTCCTGCACTGTTTAACATTAAAACAATCCATATTTTTTAAAAAACTGAAGAGGATTTTTTTTTCCATTTGGGAGAATTTTAGGCAACATGTGTGCCCTCAATAAGGTCCCAGGTTTGAAAATTGGCCCCTGGACCTTCTTCAGCTGCCTACCTCATTGTAGAGAATTGGAATGAACTGTATTTTGTTGTTGTGTGTCTTCAAGTAATTTCTGACTTATGATGACCCTAAGATGAACTTATCACAGGGTTTTCTGAGGCTGAGAGAGTATGACTTGCCCAGAGTCATCCAGTGGGTTTCCATGGCTGAGCATGGATTGGAACCCTGGTCTTCAGCATTGTAGTCCTGTTCTGTTAAGCAGGTAAAAGCAGAAAGTCAAGTTCTTGGTAATTATATTGGTCACATCAGGCTTTACTGGAGCAGGATAATGGCATATGTGGTCGATCTTTATTGTATGATTTTGTGTCTGGGCTGTTGCCAATCTGCATTTAAACCATTGCTGGAAGGCATGGGGGAAACCCACCAATAGGCCCTCAGTAGTGCTGTCTTTCCATTATTGCTTCTGTGCAATAATTCCTCTTCTGCTTCCTTTCTGACATTTTTTTCACATGGGGTAAGTAGGTGTGTTTTTCTTATTTTCTCCCTCTCTCTTCCTTGTTTCTCCACCCTCCCACCCACTCAATCTGACTATTTCTCCCACCCCTCACCTGCCTGATCTATTCCCCCTCTTGCTTCATCTGTCTCTTTTTTCCCCCTCCCACCCTTTCACTGCCCAATCAACTATTCCCCTTCACCTGCCCAATCTATTCCCTGTCCTGCCCCCATCTGTCTCTTTCGTCCCCCCCCATTCTGCTGCCCAATCCAACTATTCCCTTCTACTCCTATCCTACCTGTTCCCCCTCTCACCCCATCTGTCCCTTTTCTTTACCCCATCCTCCCACTGGTATTGCACAGCAATTGTGTTAGTGAAGCAAACTATAAGATACTGGTATTAAAGTGGAGATGTGATAAGGATTGCTTCAATACTGGCATATTTCTGTTTCCTTCACCAACATGATTGCTGCATGCTGGAAGCCTGGTGTGATAATGAGAGAGAGCAATGTTGCACAGCCCACTAAAATGGCTGTGAGGTTTGAGCTTCCACAATTCCTGAGGATTCAACAAGGGAGATTCAGTCTCATACCACATATTTTCTGATTTGTTCAAGCTCTTCTCTCAGTCATAGATGAGAGATGAGTCTTAATATCAGTAGATCCTGGGAAAGTTACTTTTTGGATTACAAATCTGAGCATGGGCACTGGTCATTGTGGCTAAAGGAAGGATTCTGATAGTTCCAAAAACTTCCAAGCTGTGAGTACAATTGCTACTCATAGTGAGAAAGAATTGGCCTGTTTGTGGTCCTAATTCAGCTAACTTCAATTTCCACGAGTCACATCAGTCAATATAATTTAGATAGAAGATTATGCCCAGGTAGTATTAAGGATAGATTGAAAACCCTCTTCCCCAAATTTGTAATTTGTTCATGACACTATTCTGATCTGTTTTGATTACAGTTCCAGTTCTTTCACTAGCTGGAGCTTAGTTTTTAGTGAAGGTCACTATTCATTATAAAGTTTTATATGCTTCACCTGAGCATGGTGAAGTCTATTTCGAAAGTTTAACCTTTGCAACTTATTTGTGACTCTGCAAATCCAGCTACTGTTTGACTGTTTTGTTGATGGCACCAGATAGATAATCACTTACAATTGTGTTTCAAGGCTCAGTGTGTTTGCGTTATTGGGTGTTTGAGCTGGAGCCATGCTTGGCAAAAATGAATATTGAATCAGCTCTTATTATGATAGATTTTTGAGAACCAGACATTTGAGGAGCCATTCAACCAGTACTCATGACATTGTAATACAGTATATCTACAATGAGACCTTGGGTTTTGGAAAGCAGCTAACCATACATCTAACAGTAACTTCACTATAATTTTACAAAATAATAGCTATTCATCTGTGGCTAAGCTGCTCATTGCTTAAATACTGCCTCTTCATCTTAGAGCTGGCTTATATCCATGGCAATAGACACAACGATAAGAGGACATTCTAGACGACTTTGAGCAGGAACTCTTTCCAGTAACACTCCTTTGAAAATATAAAGTCCTGACACTACTTAAAAAAAACCAACAAAGTATCTGTAACCCAAGTTTCCCTCAATGATGATTTGCAATAACAGCATTTGGGCACTGCAGAAGCAGATAAAATATAATTACACATAGTGTGATGTAGTCATTTGAGTGTTGGATTAGGTCTCGGGGAGGCCACAGTTTGAATTCCCACTCAGTCGTGGAAACCCAGTGGGTGACCTTGGGCAAGTCACATTCTTTCAGTGTTAGAGGAAGGCAATAGCAAACCTTCCTGTGGATAAATTTGTTGCTGTTGTTATTTCATACCTGCCTCTCTCTATGCATCTATTGGTAAATCTTATCAATAAACCCTACAATAGGCTCAGCATAAGTCAGAATGGACTTGACGGGACAGAACAATAAAAACATAATGAAACAATCTAATTATAAAGGAAAAAAACATGATTCCACAGCAAAAACAGCAATAAACCCAGGGTCAACTTTCCTTACGCATAAGGGAAAAAAGATTCCACCTAAACATTAGAAAGAACTTCCTGACAGTAAGAGCTGTTCGGAAGTGGAATACACTGCCTGGGAGTGTGGTGGAGTCTCCTTCTTTGGAGGTTCTTAAACAGAGGCTAGATGGCCATCTGTTGGAAATGATTTGATTGTGTATTCCTGCAGGGCAGAAGGGGGTTGAACTAGATAGCCCTTGTGGTCTCTTCCAACTCTATGGTTCTGTGATTCTAAATATAGTACCAGTTATGTGAGTGCAACTGCACTCACATCGTGCTGGAGGGCTTCCCATAGAGCAAGGCTCTTCTCATCATCATCATCATCATTATTGTTAATTTTCAACAAAAGTATACATTTCCCACTTCCTAAGACTAAGGAGATTTTCACACAGGGGAAATAACCCCCGCGGAGATTGCGAGAGAAACAGGGCTGTTCTGCTGCCAGTGCTCTATTTTGCACACCCTCTTCCTTCTGATCTCCCATCGTCCTCCCTCCATGCTGCTTCCATTTTCCTCCTGCTATGTTCCGCTATTTTTTACTAATGAAGAACTTTCATTAGTAAAAAATATCAGAAAGAAAATGGAAGCAGGACAGACGGAGGATGAAGGGAGATCGGGAGAAGGAAGGGTGTGTGTAAAACATAGAGTTGGCAGCGGAACAGCCCGGTTTCTCTCCCAATCTCCGTGGGGGTTATTTCCTCATGTGAAAATTTCCTAAGAGACAATAGCTTTAGCTTGAAATTTTGTGAAACTTCTTGTGACTTTCTGAGAAACAATAATTGCACAAAACCATGCATATATTTTTAAAAATGTGAATGACTAAATGCATACAAGTGAAAAATATGCAGAAGCATATTTAAGTCAAGGGGAAAATGTGTATAAGAATAGGATATGAGGAAAATTGTGAACCAATGGGAAGAAAATCAGCCTGTCATAATATGAGCAAAGGATGCAGAACTGGGAAAATTACTTTGTAAAAGTATGTTCTTAAATGATAGTGCCGAGGCCCAAAGTAGTTACTGTCAAAGTTACTATTTTATATAAGTTTTATAGAACATATATATCTTTGTATAACTTTTGCAGTTTCTCAAAAGTAACTGCACAAGTTAGTGTTTAGTTCTTTCCAAAAAACCTGAATGCTACTAGCTTCTGGCCTGGGGTCCACAACACACTCTCTATGTCCACCATGTTGACTCAACATTGTCCTTGATGAAGAATGAAACAGTTTTTCCACATTTCTGGCCTTCCCCCTGCTGACTCTTTCTCTCAGCTTTGTCAAAACTTCCTTATAATAATGCTGTTCTGCTGTTCTGCTTCTGGAACCCATTTTGCCAGTGCATTGACTGTCATTTTTGTCTTAGGATCATACTGGAAGATCCGAGTTTCATCGCAAGTTATGATTTTTTGAAAAAGGTTTGGGTCCGCCTGAAGTTTCTGCAGAATGTCACATTGCTCCACTTTTAAACATAGCATTTTTCTGCCACACAACAGACAACACAGCTGCTTTAAATGATGACTGACAATTAATGGAACAGCCAAGAGTGTTGATGTTTGTCATGCAGGTTCAGACATGTTCAAGGTGGACCACTCAAGCATTACCGATGAAAGCATATTTACACTGTAATTTACGCATAGCTGGATCTATGAGGGAGGGAAGAAATTAAGCAACTCTCTCTCCCTCTGTGAGAGACAGAATTTTCAAGTTGTGTTATTAACTTTTTTCATCATTAATTGTTTATTAACATTTTCAAGAATTTCAAAAAAGCTTACAATATGTTTTCTTGTTTTCTTACAGATTTCATTTGGCAAGGAATACTCAGAGGTTGTTTGCTCTTTCTTTCCTTTGAAACACATAAAAAAACAGGGATATTTGACAGAGTAGCAAACACCAACTGGGTGACTTGAAGAGGTATAATTAAATATTTGCCCTGCATAGAGCCCTTTGTGGCCATCAAAGCAAAACCTTATGGAAGACAATACGTTTTTCATCAAAAATCAAAGAATCAGATCTCCCATTTTATACAGATAATCCTAGCCTGGTGAAGGAATAAAGCCTCTCCTCAAGCTTCAGGAGATAATTCTACTCAGTAGAGCTTTAGAAGGGCCACTTGAACTCTGAAACATTCTCAGTTGAATGCTGTTAATTCCTCCCTAGTACCTAATTGCAGACTGGTATGAAAATGGCAAATTCTGCTGAAAAGAGCCTGTGCAGCAGGAGGGGAAGGGATTTGGACAGTATGTCACACTAAGCGTTTTCACTTTCCCAAGACTTGGTAAGTTAGGATCAGAGAATCTCAAGCACTTTCTCCTTGTTGAGTATGAATACAATTAATCTTTCTGAAGTGCACATTTAAATTGTAATCAGAGACAAGTTAAAAATGGCCATTTTTTAAAAAAACACCTCACTGTGCTACTCAAACTACAGGCATTCTATACCACTTGGATCCTAGCCTGGTAAACATTTCAGTTAAAAACTCTTAAAGCTGCCATCAGCTTTAATCCCCCCAACTTTAATTGAGAGCACTGCCTTTTATATACAACTCAGTGCTGAGACTGCTATACAGCAAGCTCCATTCATTTCAGTTCTATGACCCTCCTGAATTGAGATTGCTCAATAATAGTGCCAGGTGGATTGAGCCCTTTGTTAGAATCTTAAAGATCATGGGTAAAACTCTTGCAGGCCATGTACAAGATGACCCATTTTATCTCAAAATCACCCTTACCCAAGTTCCTGTTGACTGTCAATCTCCTGTAAATAACTTCAGATAGACTCATTTATCTCCCATTCTTCCTCCAAAGAACTCGGTGCATTGTCCATGACAATGATCTAGTGTTGTTCTCAGAAAAGCCTTTTGGGGATTAGTTAGGATGCACCAGGAAGTAATTTGTTAAAGGCCAGCTCATGATGGGTGTGCCTAAGAATGGTAATAAATTCAGGTAGCCTATAAATGAATATAAACCAAGGCAGCCAAAAAAATCAGATTCCAGGTTCAAAGGGGCTTCCTCTTAAATTGGTGGCCCTCCCCTGGAAGGATGACCTGGCAATGGCAGACCTCAGATTCTTTCTTGGGAGATGAAGGGGAGCTACCATTGTAAATTCTCACAATGCCATTGAACAATTGCTGAGGAAACAGGACAGGTGTCAGCCTTGTTGCTAGGTTGTCCAAGACTGAGGTCTTGTAATGTTGAGCCAGTCTTAAGTGCACCAAGCTAACCACTGTACAATATCACCACTCTCCTGCATAACATTTTCTATACGCACTGACTAGAGAGACCTATCCAACATCCAGCTTATACCACTGGGCTATAAACTCACAGCAGTGTATGAATTGCTTTGCTGGAGCAGATAAAGCCTGGCACCAACACAAAGCCAAATGCCTATGGAAATTTACAAGCAGAATTTCTTTATTTAGGGCAACTTATACAGTAGTACCTAACTTAAAGCACAACAGTTCTATGCAGTTATTGTGCCCAACAGACACTGATAGACTATGTGTGCATGAATGCCTTGCTTGGGTTTTGTTTATTTTTGTGGAGGTAAAGAAGATAATACTAGAGGTTTGTCTAGACAAGAAGATATAATGCTGATTGTTGTGCATTAATGCAAATTCACAACAGCGTTCATTTAATAATGATCTTAAAGTGCTGCAGTTCCTGTTCATTGCCAATAGTTGCAACCCAAAGAGCCATATTTGTATACCCAAACATATTGCATTTTGTTTTCAGAGTTAAGGGCTTCTTTAACTCTCATGTAGAGTTGTCACCCCAAAACCTATTCAGCTTTTTAGCTATCAAAGGCTACCCAACACACATGGGCTTGGTTAAGATATGATGGTAATCAATGGGATTCAGACCATGTACTCCTTGCTCACATTTCTTTCTCTACTGGTACCCTATCCCAAATTGTTTGTTAATTATTCATTATTAATATTTGCTACAAACCATAATGTCCAGTTTGCTCCCAACTGGCTAACTTATATTTTATAGGCAAACCATAACTTGACTCTATACGAAAACTAGAAACTGGTTTGGTAGTGAGGAAAACAGACATTTGCATTCCCTGTATACATGGGTCTCATTTCTGTGCATAACTACAATGAGCATGTTTATCTCCAGCTTGCATCTAGTACCTATGGCTATATAATTGCAACCAGCAATTTAAATAAAATACGGATCAGCACACTGGCCTGATAATTTACTGAAGTGTTTAAACAATTTCTTTTCCTAAAAGGGATGAAATGAATTATTTTGTCATCTGCTTTACAACACAGAAAAAGTGAGCTGTATCTGTTCTGAAACTATTTTATGATGTAACTCAAAACAATCTGTTTACTGCAATAAGTCAAGATTCATTATCTTTCAACTTGATTTTTGATGGAAATGATATAAAATGTGTTTGCACATAATTGTTGCTTCCTTGTATATTTATACTAAACAGTAAAGCTTCTGATGCATTAAGCCAAGATAAAATTGCTGACATTTTAGTTGGAAGTAATGCAGTCATTTGTTCCTGAAAAAGAAAATAAAGCAATGCATTTCTTTTGGTACCTGTGTTTTTCCCCACCACTTTTTTTGATTTTTATGGAGGCATAAATAATTGAATCAGTTTTATTTGAAATGTGTAATTGATTATCACTAAAGAATAGAGCAAAGGCACCATCTAGGGCAGGGATCTTGTTGGGATTCAGTGGATCCATGAACTACACACATCCCCCCCCCCTTTAGTTTCTTTTCTGTTTCTTTGAAAAGTGTGTGTTGGTGCATTTTTCTGGGGTGAAGTCTATAGCTTTCATCAGATTCTCTCAGATTGAAGTCAGTGCAGTTCTTGCAAGACTGGCATTATATAGTCTCTAAAATGCATACCTGAAATGAGTCTAGTTGCTGCATTTTACATTAGCTGTAGCTACTGAACACTTCAAGGGCAGCTCCATATAGAGCACATTAAAATAGTCTAATTGAGAAGTAAGTCAGGCATGAACCACTGTGGCCAGAACTGCCTTTCCCAAGAAAGGGTGCAGCTGCTGCACCAGCCAAAATTGGGCAAAGGTTCTCCGTCTTGTTTGGATTAAGCCTCAGTCTCTTCACCCGTACTGGGTGCATCCAGATAATAATTCAGTACAACCACAGTCTCTGTGGCATCAGCAGTAAAAACAGAACAGGGTTTATGGCCAGAAAGGACAAATTGCCTCTCCTGGAATGCTTCAGGAGTAGTAATTCACTTTTTAAAGAGGTCACAGGGCCTCTGCGTTGTTTAACATTAAACCCCACATCCATGTTTTTCAAACACAGAAGAGGACATATTGTTTCCTTTTTACATTTACTTTGGCATTTCTGTCTGTCTGTGGCTGCCAGGTAGAAAATTAGACTCTGGACCTGCTGAAGTTGCCCAACCCAGATGTGTGGAGTACATGGCTGTTGAAAGGCCTCCCTACATATGTTTACATGCTCAAAATCTTATTTTGCAAGATTCACAGTCAGCTAGGTCTTCAATTGTGTCAGCCAGGGCCCCATGCTATTTTGTTCTTATACCTCATGGGCTGACCAGTGGCACCCCCTCCTTTAAATACCCTGGAAATTGCTGAGAAACATTCTAGGGGAGGGTTGGTGTGTGTGTAACATTTCAGATGTTGAAAGACTGAGGACTTTTTCGGACGACAGTTTACAACGCTAGCAGCCTCGTCCCCATTGCGAGGCTGCAGCGCTGCAGAGCGTCCCTTTCGGATGACGCTCTGCCCTGCTGTCCATCTTGCGGTACTGTTGCATAACCGCGGGGACGCAGCAGCATTATATTTGGCATTTTTCTACTCACGAAATCACGAAATCCCCGCGGTTACGAAACAGTACCGCAAGAGGGACAGCAGGGCAGAGCAGAGGGACGCTCTGCAGCACTGCAGCCTCGCAATGGGGACGAGGCTGCTAGCGTTGTAAACTGTCGTCCGAAAAAGTCCTGAAGCTCCCGTCATCACTCACCATTGACTGTACTTGACTAGACAAGAGCTGCTGTGCAATAACATTTTGGGAGCCACACATTGCCAATCCCTGTTCTACAAAGTTTTAGGAAATGCATGCTAAATAACAACATATTTCATTGGTCCAGTTATACTTGGAGTGGACCTATTAAATTCCCTGAGGGTGGGCTTAGGGGCTTGTCTAAATGGTGAAAATACTCCTCATAGAATTTGAGAAGAATACCTTTTCTCCCAATGGGATCCTGCATCATTTTTCCGTATTTGGAAGGAGGAGGACCAAAAATACCATATACTTTGCAGGAAAATCCTTCATGGCTTTTCCCAAAGTTTTTAAAAAAACTGATGGAAATGCTCATTCCTGCTCATTGGGGCAACTGATTCACTTTCCTGCGCTTTCCTGATAAGAGCAGAAGTAGAAAGCGGATTGCTTAGACATGTGCAAGGGGTGGAGACATTGCCCAGAACTGCTTTGGATTTTCACTATAGCGATAATGCGCTGAGGTGATGAAACAATCTCCCTCCCCCCACTGTTTATTTAAGTGGAAGGTCGCAGTTCCACACCTTGGATATGCCTTCGACTTCACAAAAAATAAAAAATAAAAATACTGTTCAGCAGTGGCAACTGGTGAGAATAAAAACATGAGTAATTCACTTGCACCCATCATCTTGATTCGCAGGCATGCCTGTTGGAACATCAAATACAGATAGTTTCGCATACCTGCGCTCTTAGAAAAAACAAAACATGGAGACAAATGAAAGCTGCTGTGAATTGGCATTACTGTGCACCAACCCACATTTTATCGCCTTTTATTGAAAAGCCCTAAGTCATTAATCAAATCTAACAATGTCATTTAGCCAGTTGGCAGTGATTCACCAAAACTGGTTGTTAAAATTTGTCAAGTTCACCAGATTGCTTGTCATGGAGACAGAAAACAAAAAGTTTCGCCATGCTCTCTCTCCCTGTCTGAATAGCACATGCTTTGATCATTCCCAGCCAGGATATCCTCTCTGGCAACAACAATAGCAGAAGCAGCAAACCAAAGATTTCTTGGACAGCCCCAGCTATGCTGCAGTGGCACTGGGGAAGACTAAAGAAAAGCAAGTTGATTACTGTCTCGCAGGCAGCCACCACTGGAGAAGGAAAGGCAGACAGGAAAGAAGAAATGAGGGAGACCAAGGGATAATGACAGAGGTGGGGGAGGGAGGAGGGTCATCCAGAGAGCAACCAGCCCTAATCCCTTTCCTGAATCATCATCATCATCATCACCACCACCACCACCACAATCACACATCGTGAGGGAAATGATAAATCATACAATAATTGAAAACTTTTGGCTAACATACACATTTGGGCACAAGTAAATAAATAAATACATAGACTGAACCACTTGTTAATTATTTTGAACAACACTACTGTTGAATTCTCTCCCTGCCCAATAGATTCACTCAAGCATGACTAGGTCTACAGTATATCCAACTCATTAAGAGTGAGCTATACAAGAAAAGAAAAACTATACTGTTGTAGCTGTTGAGTGGATAGCCTATAACAAAAATACCTCCATCTCAGACAATCCCCAGGTCTTTTATTTGGTTGGGAAGGAAAGAGTGCTACTTCCTTTTCAGACCATATCAGATCACCCTTTAAGGCTACCTATACTCGTAAGTCTTGCCAACACACTGAGTGTTTACTCTTAACAGTTTTAAAACAGTTGGTTAAGAGAGAAAAGCATGATTGCATGATCTCTCAGCTGGTTAGAAGAAAGGAAGGTGGTGGTGGTGGGGAGATCTGATATGTTCTTGAGACCTGAAATAGAAAGTGAAACTTGTAGGAAGGTAAAGATTGCAGTGTGCAGAGTCTGGGAACCTGATTTTTTCAGACCAGGCAATCTGGGCAGTGTGCATATTACTGTGGGCTGGTTTACACAGCAAATTTATTGCGGCAACTTGCACTTTAATTTTTTTCCGCATCTGTGCCAGTCAGGTTTTTTTTCTAATTATGCTGCTTTTTCGTTCAGACTTGAAAAAGTGTGGGGGGCGTGGCCTCCCAAGCAGAGGCAGGCTTTATGGGGAAGGGCATAGACCTTCCTTTGAAGCCCTGCATTTTCGAGCTAAAGAAAAAGACTCACAGACTGCCAAAATATCAGGG
The DNA here is from genome assembly GCA_030847615.1 of Gambelia wislizenii. NCBI lineage: Eukaryota > Metazoa > Chordata > Lepidosauria > Squamata > Crotaphytidae > Gambelia > Gambelia wislizenii. The sequence goes on along the minus strand of JAUMIR010000002.1, from coordinate 311,793,420 downwards.
GGGGGGGAGATCAAAGAAGTGGCTCTCTCTCTCTCTAAATCTGCCTGTAAATGAACTTAGTCACTGCCTGAAGCAGAGGGTCAGCAATCTCTCTGCTGAAAGGCATTGCTGCCATGCCAAGGATCCTAAGGTGAACCTATCATAAGTTTTTTCAGCACGATTTGTTTACTCAGGGTTCACAGACTTGCAAAATAGCAGAGGATTTTTGACTCTCCCTCCCTGGTCCCCCTCCCTCCCCCCTCTCTCCGTTGCTCACTCTCGCTCTCGCTCTCTCTCCCTCCCCCAAGCAGAGCTGACAGATGTGAACTTTATGACTGAAAGGTCTTGGGAATCCTTTTTCTTGGCAGACTTGCAAAATAGCAGAGAGAATTTTTCAAAGTTTCTTGAACTGAACTCAGTACCCCTCTTTTAAGCCCACCCATTGCATCAGAGCAACAAATCACAATGCAGATCTGCTGCAACCCTTAACGGAATGGGAGTTTACACTGCCAATAAAGCACTACATTGCAAATATACCTGCAAAAGTAGTGACATCTCTTGCCATGCTATATTTGGGTGTTTTACCTTCCCCCCTTCTGAATGAGGCGATGCTGTGCTGCGATCCGTGTGAACTATGAGCTATCTTAGTGGTATATTTAGAGGAATATTTACCCGTGTAAATGACCCCTGTGAGATTCTGTGAACAGCAGACCAAATACATTCTGCTCATCTACAAACACAGCTCTTCTCAATGTACAACAAGACAGAATAACTGAAAAATTGACAGCCCACAGTATGAATGGATTTGAAAAGTAATAGCTAAAATTCCTAAAACACTGAATGCTGAGTATATACCAAGTCGACAGACTTTAATCTTGCCTCCATTTATTGAAATCAGTTTACACATACAAATGTAGGGAGGATTAAAAATAGCATCCTCAGTGCTTACAGGATCTCTACAACAAAAGCAGAAATCATGCTGAAGTTGAAGGCTTTCACGGCCGGCACCCAGAAATCGTGTTCTTTGCCTATCATGAATAGTTCCTTTAGCTGTGAACTCCCAGCAGCAGAGGGAGAGAGTAACTCCCCATTCTATGTCTTACATTGTAAGAGTCTTATCTTTATTATTAAGACTTCCCATGTTTACGTTCTTAGGCTACATTACAGTTCAAAATGTTGTAGTCCCAACATGAGCATTTTCCTTTATTACATGCAAAGGTCAGTGGACTATTCAGTAATCATACTGAGTTGTCAATGGTGATTCAAATGCAAGGATGAGGGCCAGCTCTGACTATTTCTCTCTCTGGCTTTTCTTTGCAAATGAAGATTCAGAAAGGACTCATCCCACGCTTTCTGCAGGGCGGACCATTGTTGGTGATCAATTTGACTGAGCCTGAGATGTTGTTTCAGGGAGTCCTTGTATCGCTTTTTGGAGCGCCTCTCTTACGCTGACCCATGGCCAGTTCACCATAGAGTACTATTTTTGGGAGGTGATGGTCCTCCATCCTAGAAACGTGCCCTGCCCAGCGCAGCTGTGTTCTCAATATCATGGCCTCAATGCTGGTGATCCCTGCTTGCTCAAGGACAGCAACATTCGTCATATAGTCAGTCCAGTGTATATTTAGGATTGTGCATATACAGCACTGATGAAAGTGTTTGAGGAGTCGTAAGTGTTGGCCATAGGTGGCCCATGTTTCAGACCTGTAAAGGAGAATAGACAGTACAATGGCTCTATACACACTGATTTTTGTGCTTCACCTCAGGTGTTTGTTACTCCAGACTCTTTTGTAAAGTCTTCCAAATGTGCTATATGCCTTTGCTAATCTGTGATTGATCTCTTTGTCAATCTTGGCATCTGAGGAGATGATGCTTCCCAGGTAGGTGATTATGGAGTTTTTATATTGTAAGCTGCTCCAATTGCGTTGCAGAGGGGTGGGATATAAATAAAATTTTATTATTATTATTATATAGGTGACCTGCTGAATGGACTTAAGCACAGGTTTGCCTATGACAATGTGGGGATGGTGGTGTTCATCCTGTGGTGCAGGCTGCTAGAGAACTTCCGTTTTCTTCAGGTTGACTTCCAGCCCAAACAGCTCTGCAGCTGTTGTGAAGCAGAATGTTAGATGCTGCAGAGCTGCCTCTGTGTGGGCAAAAAGGGCAGCATCATCAGCAAAGAGCAGCTCACAGACTAGATAGTTTAGAGTCTTAGTGCGAGCCCTCAGATGGCTCAAGTTAAACAACTACCATCAATACTGTAACGTATATAGATGCTGTCTTCTTCTTCAAGCTCTGCCGTAGCCCTTTGGAGCATCATGCTGAAGAAGATTGTAAATAAAGCTGGAGCAAGAACACAACCAGTGATCTGCCAAAAGCAACATATGCCTATTTTCAGGAAACAGGAATGGAGAATCTGTCAGTTGCCACCTTCTTCCACATACCGTTTTAAAAAACCTTGAGTTCTTTATATCCCAAATATCAAGAAATTTAGGGATGTTGTTAAATTGTTCAAAAACAAAGGAATAAAACTCTCCCCCATTTGTACCAGCTGAACTCAACAGACATGGTTATTCTCAGCATGGAAAGCACAGTGCCCACTTTTATTTCGCAAACAGAAAAATGAAGGGCAAAATTTCAAATGACTGTATGCCTTTAAATATAGACAAGAACTACAGGAAAGAATTGCCACCTGTTTCCTTTTGTCTGTTCCAGTGAACATCTTTACAGAGTACCTTCCATCCCAATTTAGCAACCTGATATAGTATACAGGAAGCATTCTTCCCCACTGCTTCAATGCAACAGCTGTTTAATAGTGTAGATCGACACTCAAAATGCCTGTGGGTATACCAAAATAAACCAATACTGCCTGCCCGGCTGTGAAAAAGTTGAACAAAACAGTCAGTAAAATATTATCTCTTTCATTAAATAGAACTGCTCTCCCCAAAGGCATTATTATTTTTAAGGGGATAGGTAATGTGGGTCTGGACTCATGCAGCATGAGGCAATGAAAGGGAGGATCTGCTTTTGCTGGTCTCCAGTGGAGGAGAGGCCAGCGCTGATGGCGTCAAGAACACTGCACTGTAATGCCAGACATTGGGGGTGGAGCTAGAGATTTTATAAACCTCATCCACCCCTCCTTTGCTTCCCCTTTGGATGATACTTTGTGATGAAGCAGACTGATGGCGGAGAGCGAACCAGAGTGGCGGTGGACAGAAGTGATGACAGAACAGCAGAGAAGTGGCCATTTAGGGTGGAGGAAGTGCTTGTGGGGAATCAGCACATTTAGGGGCATTTAGTGCATGGGGGAAAATCAGAAAGTTTAGGGGGATTACAGTTTTGTTTTTGAGTAGTGGTGTCTTTTCTTTGGAGTACATCAGGTCTTCCTAAGACATTGTTTACCCACCCACCCCTGATTTCGTTATGCTCCACTGTTAGGCCTGTCTGGGCCTTGTCATGGCCCAGTGCCTTTGGTTTGCCACCACAACATCTCGGGCAGGTGGGGTAGGCCCTCACCTTTTTTTCAGTCCAGTAGGCCTGGTTAGGCCCTTGCTGGCCTGGTAGGCCCCAGTGAAGGCTGCATTGTTCTGCTAGGCCCATGGTGGGCCTGGTGGACCCTGCTAGACCTCTTCACAGCCCAGGTAGGCTCACTTGGGCCCTTTGTAGGCCCATGGGTCCCCTTCACAGCTCAGTAGACCCCTTTGCAAGCCCAGTAGGCCATAGCAACTCAGTAGGCCCTTTTGAGGCTCAGTTGACTACTGTAGACCTCTGTGTAGGTTGGTAGCCCCCTTCACAAATCTAGTAAAGTTTGGTAGACTCCTCTGCAGGCTAGATAGTCCTGTTAATCTCCTGGTAGGACAAGTAGGCCCCACTAGGCCTTTTAACAGACCTGATATCCCAAAGTATGCTCAGGTAGGCCTTGCTAGGCCTCTTTGAGGGCCAGTACAACTTTTCACAGGTCTAGTACACTATATAGGTCTGCTAGGCCTTTCTGTGGGCCTGGTAGTCCTGCTAGGCCCCAGTAGGCCAGGTAGGTCTTCCTAAGCATTCTTGGCAGGATTGGTAGTACCATTATTCCTCTTTTGGGGCTTGTCAGATCAAATTTTGCCCAGTTGGGCCAGTTACATGCTCAATAGGCTCAGTTAGGCCCCTTAAGTCTCAGTAAAACCAGAGAGTCCCAGGTGGCCCTTTGAAAGAAAGCTAAGTCAAATCCATGGCAGTCAAATTAGGCCAAAGGAAGATCAGATAGGCCCTTATCAGGTCCCTTTCCAGCTTGGAGGCCTGTTTTGCCAGGTATTTTGTTGGTTTGAAGGCTGGACTAGTAGCTAGTCCCAATAATTCACAATGGCTTCCAGGAAAGATGGTGGAGGGGAAAGGTCCTGCTAAACAACAACCAGCCAAGCATCCTCCTCCAACATTGTCTGATTTCTCAGATGAGGAAGGAAAAGGTGGGGTGTGTGTGGATTATCTGCTATCCTAGGCAGACTCAAAACTCAGGAGAAGGCCAGGGTTCCTCCTAAGCAGGCTGTATTCCCAACTAAATGGAAGACCAGATCTGAATATAAGACAAATCTTACTAAACAGATTTTGGCTTGTATAGATGCCTTGGAAAAATGGACAGTGCTTTGCCTCTGGAAGTGGGGAAGGTTCCCATGGCCCTGGTGACCAGTGCTGAGGGTGGTAATGGTGAGTCTGCATTGGCGGAGCCTTTTTCAGGTGAGACTTCTGACAGTAACACTAGCAACAAGGTAGTGGTACTAACAGCAGGGTAGTGGATCCAATGGGTGGTGGGCTTCAGAGTTCACAAGATGCTGGTGGGATGGTCTCAGAAGTGGGGCAGGGTATCTGATAGGCACAGATCATTGTTGCCTGATGTCCTTAAGGGGTTGGAGTATACTTGGTTGGCCATTTGCTCTTTTGATTACAAGATCATTTTATTTCATGCAGTGTCTTTTACTGCCTTTTTGGGTGCCTTGTGTGTTAGTGAGCTGGTTTTGTTGTCTAGATGGGATTGTCAGGTAGAGCACTGGAACTAGGGGATTTAACTCTTTCTGGGCAACAACTGCATTGATGATCCATACCTCTAACATGGATCAGAGGGGAGTAGAGGCAAAGGTAACATTGGGACTTTGTCATGATCCAGCTTTATCCCCTGTTTGTGCATTACAGAATTATGTGAGGATTAGGGAATCTAGACAGGTTCTTAGGTGGCAGCACTTCAAACCTGGAAATACTGACATTTCCAATTATCATCCTCATCCTCATTTATTTACACAGCATCATTTCTGTATATGGCATTTTACAAGTAAAAAACATCAAAACAGTTCCCTGACCTCAGGCTTATAATCTACAAGTGAAGTCTCTTTTCATGGTCATTCTGGGAGATAGATTTGGTAAATCAGTTTAAAAAAAAAAAATTAATGGAACAAACTTTTTATATATTCCTACCTGTTACAGGTTGTTCATACATTTAGCTGCAAGAAATATAGTGTTTAATTAAGCAAATGATGGCAAATCTGTCAAGCACTTCACATATATGTGTGAACTGGCCCTTGCTGTGTCCTTAATTGTTTTGGTTGTTATTGGCACTTCTGGTCTTTTGCAGTAAATTCAGATTTAAAAAAATGACGAAGTAACGTTGGGAAAAAAAATGAACCAGAAATCAAACTTTGCACAGCAGCCATGCAGTAACAGAGATGACAGGTTATTCTAGTATAGAAAAAGCCTTCTATCAACTTTCTCTCCTTCTTTTCCTTTTAGTATGTTTTTTTCCTGTTCAATTCATTCAGCTTCTGGTTCACTTAGCTCTGACATATGACTGAACAAAACTGCCAAGGGCACACAGTTGATGGATGACACAAATGATGACAGACTTATTTTCATTCCCATTCTAAATTCTTGTAAATAGGACATTTTTCTTCTTACATTTTGGGCATAGACTCCATGTGTTTAAACAAGAAAAGAGTTAGCTTCATGTGACTAGGGAGCAGAAAGTTTAGGGATGACACACTTTGCTTTTATTAGAACTTTGATTTGAATCTAACCTAGTGTTTTACATGTAAATGATAAAAAATATGAGCCATCATGCATTTGATCATGTGCAGCACAATCCTATGTGTGACTTACTGGCTGGGGAAAGTGTGGGAAGATGTGCCACTAAGTTAAATATGGTTCCTCACTATCATCGTGGAGAGAAAGTTACCAGTGGGGTGCCTCAGGGGCCTGTGCTTGTCCTCATGCTTTTTAACATATTTATAAATTACTTAGATGGAATGGAAGGCATTCTTATCAAATGTGCTGATAACACCCAATTGGGTGGTGGTGGTAGCTAATACCCCAGAGAGAATCAGAATTTAAAATGAACTTGTCAGCTTGGAGAACTGGGCTAAAGCTAACACAATAAATTTCAGCAGGGATAAATGGAAGGTATTACATCTAGGCAGGAAAAAAAATGCAAAAATATAGGATGCTGACTGCTGTGCTGTTGTGTGCCTTCAAGTCATTTCAGACTTATGGCAACCCTAAAGTGAACCTATTACACACAGGTTTTCTTGGCAAGATTTGTTCAGAGGAGGCTGGAGGATGGGTGACACCTGGCTTGAAAGCCATACATATGAAAAGGATGCAGGGGTTTTAGCAGACCACATGCTAAACATAAGTCAACAGTGTGAGGCTGTGGCCAGAAAAGCCAGTGCAATTCTAGGCTGAATCAACAGGAACATAGTGTTCAGATCAAGGGCAGTGCCAATCTATCATCAGAACTCACCTGGAATACTGTGTCCAGTTTTGGGCACCACAGTTCAAGAAGGATATTGACAAGTTGGAACATGTCCAGAGGAAGGCAACCAAGATGAACAAAGACCTGGAAAGCAAACCCTGTGAGGACCAATTTAGGGAGTGGGGTGCGTTTAGATTGAAGACATAGACATAGAAACAACTATAGAGCTGGGGAAAAAAACCCACAAAGATATACCAAACAAAAATATTTTGAAAGCGCAAATAAACCTGGAAAGTGGCTTGCCTATAAGGCAAGAAAGGAAAGAGAGAAGAAAATAATATCGGAAATAAAAATGGGTAATGATTCGTATAGAAAACAAACTGAAATAAAGAAGCTCTTCCATAGTTATTTTGATAAATTATTTACGGAATCAAAACATCTGGAAGATAAGGGGAAACTAATTAAGGAATATTTAGAAAAGGAGAATGTACCACAAATAACAGAAGAACAGAGAAAAAAATTGAATGAACCAATATCTAAAGAGGAAATTATGAAAGCAACACAGAAAATGCAACTTGGAAAGGCACCAGGACCGGATGGGCTTTCAGTATTATATTACAAAACATTCTATGAAGAACTATTAGATCCTTTAAGCTCAATAATGAGTAACATTCAAAATGGGAAGAAACCCAGTTCATGGGGGGGAAACAAATATAAAACTAATTTTGAAGGAAGATAAAGACCCTAAAGAACTAAAAAAGTTACAGACCAATCTCCCTCTTAAACCACGATTACAAGATATTTACAACTATTCTGGCAGAAAGATTAAAAGAAATTTTGAAAATTTGGATACATGAAGACCAAAATGGCTTCTTGCCTAAGAGACACATGAGAAATAATATCAGAATGGTACTGGGTATACTATAATATTATGAAGTAAATAACCACAAAAAGCTAAGTCTCGTATTTATAGATGCTGAAAAAGCCTTTGACAACTTAAATTGGTACTTCATGATAGAAGGGTTGAAAAAGATGAAATTAGGAGAGAGATTTATTAATTGGATTCAAACTTTATATAAGAATCAAATAGCTAGAATAGTTGTAAATGGAGAAAAATCTCAAAAGCTGAATATTTCTAAAGGAACAAGACAGGGGTGCCCTCTGTCTCCGTTACTTTTTATTATAGTTTTAGAAATTTTGAATAGGAAGATTAGAGCGAACAGATTGATAAAAAGGGTGAGGATTAGGAATTATGATTACAAGATAAGGGCTTTGCAGATGATTTAGAAATTTGTCTGGAGAATCCTAAGGATAATATAGAAAAATTATTAGAACTATTAGATGAATTTGGAGAGCTAGCAGGGTTCAAAGTGAATAGAGAAAAGACATCTATGATTACAAAAAATATATCACATGAAGAAGAAGAAGAAATAATGAAAATATCCAATTTTATTATAGTATGAAAGGTGAGATATTTGGGGATAACCCTGACAAAAAACAACACAGAGTTATTTACCAATAATTATGTTAAAGGATGGAACTAGATAGTAAAAGATTTACATCAATGGAAGAAATTAAAATTATCATTATTAGGACAGATTTCATTAGTGAAGATGAATATTCTGCCTAAAATGATGTTCTGGTTCCAGAACATACCAATCATAATTAATGAAGACCGTTTTAAAATCTGGAATAAGGAATTATCAAAGTTTATTTGGCAGGGGAAAAAACCAAGAATATGATGGAAAACACTACATGAGAAGAAGGAGAGAGGAGGTTTACATGTACCGAACCTGAAATTATATTATTATGCATGCTACTTATTATGGATTAAGAACTGGATAAATCTAGATGACATTAAGCTTCTAGCTCTAGAGGGATTTAATAATAGGTTTGGGTGGCATGCTTACTTAATATATAACAGGACAGAGATGAATAAGGATTTTAAACACCATTTTGTAAGAAGAGCACTATTATTGGCATGGAAAAAATGTGGACAAAAAATTTCTAGAAAGATCCCTTTGTGGACATCCACACATGAAGCTTTTCATATGAGGGAGAACCTATGTAGGAATAAATGGCTAACATGTAAAGATATTTTGAAAGTACAAGGAGACCAGTGGAAGATAAAAACTAGAGAAGAATTAGAGGAAGGAGATATGCTATGTCACTGGTTCCTATACAGGCAATTAAGAGAAAGGTTTCTACAAGATATGAAAGTAGAAGGAATTGAAACAAACTACACGGAATTAGATGAAATATTGGTAAAGGGAGGGAGAAAGAAATCTCAAAATGGTATAATTTGTTGCTAAAACTAGACATGGAAGAGGAAACAATCAAGGTTAATATGATCAAATGGGCTCAGGACATGGGGTTCTCACCTATGTTAGATCAATGGAATAAATCTTGGAACAGAAATTTGAAATTTACTAAATGTTTTGATCTGAGGGAAAATTATTATAAGATGCTTTATTGATGGCATTTGACGCCACATAAAATTGCCAAGATGTACAAAACAAAAAATGATAAGTGTTGGAAATGTGGAGTAGGAAGAGGTACGTTCTACCATATGTGGTGGCAATGCCTCAAAGCAAGAAAATTCTGGGGGGAAATTCATAGAATGATATTTAAATTAACAAACATAGATATAGCTATGAGACCAGAACTTTATCTGTTAAATATGCTTGATGGTTTGGATAGACAAATAGAAAAAGAATACAGGAGAGTGATATTATATATGATAACTACAGCCAGGATGGTATATGTGAAATACTGGAAGAACTCAGAAATACCATCAGAAGAAGAATGGCTGCAGAAATTACATGAAATAGCAGTGTTAGATAAACTAACACTCCTTCTGGAAGACAAAACCGAAAATAAGTTTAGGGAAGAATGGAGATGCTTATTGCCAATATGGGAGGAAAAATGGGGAAAAGAAGCTACAATAGCGTTCTTTTAAAAAAAAGTTGGTTTACTAAATATAAGAATAAATACCAACACATAGGATAAATGGAAGAAAATAATATTAACTGGTAGAATAAGGTTAGATAGTGTAATTAAAAGAGGCTGAGTAAGAGCCTATTTACAGTATTACCAGACTCAAAAAGAAGGAAATTATGGAAGCATAACTTGATATGTGTATATGTATGTATATGTATATGTATATGTATATGTATATGTATGGGTGGATATATTTATGTATGTGTTGAATGATGTAAGTGTGTTCTTATGCATAATGGAAAATGTAATAAAATAAAGAAAAAAAGATTGAAGAACAGAAGATGGCACAATAACTATCTTTAAATATCAGAAGGGGTGTTAAGTAGAAGATGGAACAAACTTGTTTTCTTCTGCTCCAGAGACTACAACAAGAATCATTAGATTCAAATCACAAGAAAAAAGAGTCCATCTGAACATTAGGAAGAACTTCTGTATTGTAAGAACTGTTTGACAGTGGACTAGATTGCCTTGGAAGGGGGTGAACTCTCCTTGGTTGTCAGTCTTTGAACAAAGGTTGGGTGGCCCTTTCTCAGGTTTAGTTGTGTATTCCTGCATGGCAGGGGATTGGAGTAGATGCCACTTGCAGTTCCTCCAAACTCTATGGTTCTATGATCAAGTACATGCAGAGTAAAATACATGTGTACCCTGGAGAAGGAAGCATTGATTTCAATGGGCCTCATTCTCTAGTATTTGTGAATGGGAATGCTGCTTTTGATCACATCAAAGATTAGTGCTTGAAAAACAATCAGTTCTTGATCTCATAAGATCTGGTTGTACTTCTAGAAAAGCCAGAACTCATAAGATATGTAGATATGGCCTAATGGCAGATGATTATGGAGATGAAGTCCTTAAGTCTGTAGAAAACCCTGCTAAAATAACTTCGTGAACTATGGCTGCAGCAACTAATGGACTGAACTGAGATTAATTATGATTACTATATCATACTTCCCACAGGTGCATGAAACCAATAGCATCTGCTGTCAAGTATTACATGTTTGTTAAATATCCTTGCCACATTCACACTTAATTTAGGTTTATATTTAGTAACTGGATTGTACACCCAAAATGCTATGCTTGCAGAGGCTATTTGTAATTAGGCTACGAAGATTAGAAAAAGATGTCCTGTCAAATATACAAGGGATGGGTGTAGCTAAGGAAGACATCAAATGGGGACAATGCCCCAGGTAAGAATTTTTCACTCCCAATAAAATTTTGCTTCAGTTTTTTAGCATTGCATGTTTAGCTTGTGCAGTAACTTAAAACAAAAGTTTTATTTAAAAAATACAGTATTTTACTGTAAAAATACTGTATTTTATTTTAAAAATACAGTTTATAGTTAAATACAGTTTAAGCATCCAAAGAAAAGGATATGGTAGAATCCTGCAAAATTCCAACACTAGCTCACTAAAACATTACAGATATACAAGGAAGCCTTTCCATGGATGTACATTTTGTGTGTTACAGGAATCAGTCTTGGTGCATTTATATCTGTATGTGAAAATTCATTCTCAAGTTTGACACATGTGCTGACTCCATGCATGTGTTCAGTGCTTCATCAGATAAGAACAGATTCAGAACATCTTGGCTTTTGAAAGTAACAGATTTAAATGCATTTCAAGTGGAGAGTTTCTCTGCAAGTGTGCAGAGAAATCATGGCACATTAAAATAGATGAACTGTTGAAACTGACTTGCACAATATGCATTTAATACCTAGTCATTGTTATTTAGTTTATACAGCTAAATAAAAGCCAAATTGATTTGCTTTTTTCTGGAAGCTTCAAAGCATACTTTCTAATTAAATTAAGGTTTATTTTTGTCATTACTTATGAAAACATTTTCTCACTGAAACTTCTGTTATAGTGACTGATGCCCAAATCCTTCTGCCCAGCCCCCATGAAAAATGTGTTACTACGTGCCTGTCAGGGTAGGGAATGTTTGGCACTCTTGATGTTTTGGACCACAGTCCCTTGCTCCATGCTGAGTAGAGCTTCTTGGAGTTGTAGGTCAAAACTTCTAGAGAGCCAAAGGTTTTCTACCCCACAGTCTATGTGTTATCACTTCTAGATTCTTGTTACTGCTTTCTGTCTACTGTATGGCTGGCATTACCTGAAACTCCGAGGAAGCCTATTAAGAAAACAGAACATGTCTTTCACCATCAACAGACAAATATTACACAGTATTTATGAATCCATTGCATTTAGCTGAATTTCACCTAAAGAACACACACAGCCTAACATGATTAGAAATGGAAGGGGCATTCAAAAATATTTGCAAAATGCTTCCACGATGTGGTTCTATCGTGCTGGAGAACCTGGATAGAAGAATCCTGATGAGAATCTTTTCAGTTTGGGACTTAGTCTGTGCAAAATTCACACAAGTGGTTCTTTTGCACAACACAGCATTTTCTGAAACTTTTCATTTTTTTCCCCATTTTCATAAAGTGTTTTCTGTGCAAGAAAAAACACATGAGAAGTTTGTTCAGAATTTTGGCACAGAAATATTATTTTTTTGCATAGAAAATACTGTTTCCTCTGCGTTTTTCCTCTTTTCTGCACAAGAATCCCATGTGCAAATTTTGCTTGGAATAAGCCCCAAATTGCAAATAGTCTTTGAAAACTGAGGTTTTCTCACAGGGGAAAGACATTGCTAAAATTATTAATTGCTTCAATTGAGAATTAAATTAATGAAGAATTACATCCCTAAACATGCTAACTGATGAAAAAATAGTGCTCTGTTATAAAGTACAGCTGCCATATTGATCCTTGAAAATAGTTCATTAAAAAAAAATTAGGTGGTTCACTTTATTAGACCAATTATCACTGGAAAAATAACATTACAAGCTTTCCGGTATTGTATACAAAGAGGAGGAAGAGTAATGGGCTTAAGCTCAAAAATCTAGAGAAACAGCTATTGAGCATGTTCCATAAAGTGAGAGGTTCAAAAATAGCAAAAACTAATATATTCTTGGGGTACCTTTTACATTGCTAAGTGTATGCAGATGACTGAGTCATAAAGCACTCCTCATGAGATAGAATGTCAAGCTATTGTTCTATCTCTGTGAAACACATATTTAAACTTACATACCAATTATATTCATTACCAGTACCAACAATCCCTGCATTACCCAACTAGTCAATGATTTAACAAGAAACCCTTAAGACATCAAAGAAGGATAGACAGTGGCCCAGAATACAGGAATTTTCATATGTCAATAATTGGTTTAAAAGATAGAATTATCTTAACATCCAGAACCTAAAGGTTAGATTGCATCTTTTGAAAGATGATGTAGCAATTTCACTTAGAGCTGAAATTCACTCCCACTCCATACAGAACAAGATTGAAAGTGCTGTTATTTGAAATGCATTAAAAACCCTCCAATATTTCCCAGGTGAAAACTGGACACATGTGGCCAAGGAACTTCAGAATGTGTTTGAGATGGCAAAAATTATTAATGAGGAGTAGCACACCAGTTAGGAGAGGATGCAGCAGTTTGCTTTTGCCTGCATCTACAGGAGTGGCTAGATTCTAACTCCTTCTCTTTTCTGCCCCCAGCTGAGTTGAGGGCAAACTACTGTTGAACTTTGAACTAAGTATGTATCTACACCGTAGAAATAATGCAGTTTGACACCACTTAAAAGCTGTAGCTCCATCCTATGTAATTCTGGGGTTTGTAGGTTTAGAAGGTCTCTAGCTTTCTCTGACAAAGAGTGCTGGTGCCTCACAAAACTACAAATCCCATATAGATGAGAAAAAATGGAAGGAATCTCCTTTCGATATAAGCAGAAGAATTTTAGGATAGACTCAATTATGAAAGCAGAGGAATTTTTGGAGAAATACAAAAGTGATTTCAGCCAACCACATGATGGAAAGACAGAAGACGCAGACAAAGAGGAAGAAGATAAAGCACAATTTCAAGAGGGAAAAAAGGAAGACGGAGAGGACCAATCAGAGAAAGAGGAAGAAGGGTCAGAAGAACAAGAAGAAGGAGGAGGAGGAGGACTTGATTTAGAGGATTAAACCATGACCCTGAAATTATTAACTTGGAACATTAAGGGGCTAAATTCACCTGGAAAAAGAAGAAAAATTTTCCACTCATTAGAGGAAAATAAATGGGACATATTCTGTTTACAAGAAACACATATAAAGAAAGCAGATGAAAAATTACTGAGAAATAAAAAGTTGGGGAAAGAATTTATATCATTGCATAATAATAAGAAAAAAGGGGTGGTAATAAATGTGAACAAAAATTTGCAAGCAGAGGAAATTATCAATGACCAAAAAGGACATTATATAGGTTTGGAAGTCGAAATTCAGGGGAAAAAAGACACTAATAGTTGGATTATATGCGCCTAATGAAAATAAATTTTATGAAAACCTAAAGTTATCATTATCTGACAAACTATATGACAGAATAATAATGTTTGGAGACTGGAACAGGGTAATAGAGCCATTTTTGGACAGAAGATCTTCCAAAATTGTCAAACGGGATCAAGGGAAATTGCCAGCATCATTTGAAGCAATGAGGAAGAACCTAGAACTAACAGACGTATGGCGGAACAAATATAACAATGCAAGGGATTACACCTTCTTTTCTGAGAGACACAATTCATTCTCAAGAATTGACTTTTATATTATATCCAGAACAATGTGTAACACAGTCCAAAAGATTGAGGTATTACCGAGAATTTGGTCCGACCACAACCCCGTAATGATGGAGCTGAAGGAAAGGAAAAAAGAATTCAGTTGGAGACTCCAGGATTATTTACTGCAAATAGAAGATATAGTCAAAAAAGCAAAACAAACATTAAGCTGGTATTTTCAAGAAAACCCTTCGTCAGAACATGTAGATACACACATGATATGGGATGCCTCAAAGGCAGTAATGAGAGGCTTTTTCATACAACAAAGGGCTGTATTGAATAGGAAAAGAAATGAATGGAGATTAAAGATTACAGAATCGCTAAGAAAAAAAGAAAAATAACTACAGGAAGACCTCAACAATATAGCAATCTTAAAAGACATAAACGTGCTCCAACAACAATTAAACTTAGAATCGGTGGAAGAACTAAAGAAAAAATTGCAGTATATAAGGCAGTCACATTTTGAAAATGCAAATAAGCTGGGTAGATGGTTGGCAACAAAATTAAGGGAAACTCGGGGAAAGAACTACGTAAGTAAAGTTAGAGAAGGAACACAAATTCATACTGACCAGGAAAAAATTAAAAAAAAATATTTAGGAACTATTATTCAACACTTTATAATAATTAAGGGAACCCAAAAGGAGATATAGCAACTTTTCTGGGAAAACACCAATTACAGGAATTCACAGAGGAACAAAGACAAGCAATTAATCACCCGAAAACCCAGACAGAAATTAGTGAGGCAATAAAAGGACTAAAAGGAGGTAAAGCCCCAGGTCCGGATGGATTCACGGCTAAATATTATCAGGTTTTGGAAGGTCAACTAATTGAACCTTTAAAGAAGACTCTGGATAAGATAAAAGATGGTACAATTCCATACTCATGGAGAGAAGCTAACATTGTATTAATACAAAAAGAAAACAGAGATCCACATGACCCTAAAAACTATTGCCCAATTTCACTTCTCAATACAGATTACAAAAATTTTGCCTTCATTTTAGCTTACAGATTGAAGAACATATTAGCAGATTGGATACATAGGGATCAAAGGGGATTCCTTCCAGGAAGGTATATTGAAGACAATATTTGGTAACTATTAAATTTGATTGATTATCATGAACTTCATAATGATAAAAAGTTGGCACTAATATTCTTGGACATAGAAAAGGCATTTGATAACATCAATTGGAAAATGTAAGAAGAGACCTTACAAATAGTTAAGGCAGGGGATAACTTTATAAACTAGATTAGAGCCATCTACAAAGAACAAACAGTGAAAATAATCATAAATAATGAGACAACAAAAGAATTGCAAATAAGAAAGGGCACGAGACAAGGATGCCCCCTCTCCCCTCTTTATTTATCATGATCATGGAAAGTATTAAGTAAGAAAATTAGAGAAGATTCAAAGATAAACGGAGTTAAAATTGCAAATCATAATTTTAAATTAAAGTTATATGCAGATGACATAATGATCTCATTAGGAAAACCGATGGAGGAGATTGAAGTTTTGGTACGAATACTGAAAGAATTTGGAGAACTAACAGGATTAAAGGTTAACAAGGAGAAAACCGTGATAATAACAAAAAACCTGATATTGGATGAAGAAAAGGATATCATGGAAAAGTCCAAATTCAAAATAGTGAAAATGGCAAACTATTTGGGAATAAACATAACTAGTAAGAATACAGATTTATTTCAAAATAACTATAACAAAATATGGATTGAAATTAGAAAATATTTTTAAAATTGGTACAATTTAAGACTATCGTTTCTAGGTAGAATTGTGGCTATTAAAATGAATATTTTGCCCAAATTACTTTTTCTATTTCAATCGATTCCAATCATAAACAAAACAGAAGTATTCAGGAAATGGCAACAGCAAATATCTAAATTCATTTGGCAAGAAAAAAAAAACTAGAGTAAAGATGAAAATTTTACAGGATGCAAGAAGAAGAGGTGGATTAGATGTATCAAACCTGCAATTATACCACGAAGCATGTTGTTTATCCTGGATTAAAGAGTGGACAGATTTGAGCGAAGAAAAACTACTAAAATTAGAGGGCGCCAATAACCGGTTTGGTTGGCATGCGTATCTGTTCTATCATAAGGAGAAAGTAAACCGGGACTTTAACAACCATGATATAAGAAGAGTATTGCTGAAGGTGTGGGAAAAGTATAAGAGAAGATTATGTCCTAAAATCCCCCTGTGTGGGTGTCTACTCATGAAACCTTTTTTTAGTAGAGGAAAACTGCTGTCGAAAAAATGGATAACATATAATGAATTGATGATTATGGGAAATGGACAACAATCATTCAAGACACAGAAAGATTTGGAGAGAGAGGGGATAAACATACACTGGTACCTGTACAGACAGTTAAAAGAAAGATACAAAGTGGAGCAAAAGGAGAGTGGAATAGATACGTCTAAAACACTATGGGATAAGCTGATACAACCGGGAAACAAAAATTTGATAACAAGACTTTATCAACAACTTCTAGAATGGAGCACAGAAGAGGAAACTATAAAAGATAGTATGGTGAAATGGGCGCAAAATTGTGGGCATGAAATCCAACTGAGGGAGTGGGAATTGTTTTGGACAGTCAAAATGAAAGTAACATTATGCCAAACCATGAGAGAAAATTGTTATAAAATGTACTATAGGTGGTACCACACACCAGAAAAGCTCGCAAAAATGTACAAAGGTGTTAAAAAAGAGTGTTGGAAATGTGAGAAAGAAACAGGTACATTTTTCCACATGTGGTGGAGTTGTGGAAAAGTACAAAAATATTGGAAACAGGTGCAAAAAGTCATCAACGAAGTACTAAACTGTAATCTTGTAATGAAGCCAGAATTATACTTACTATGCATGCACCAGGAAAAAATAGAACAAGATAAAGAAAAACTACTATTTTATATGATAACGACAGCACGTATTGTATATGCTACTAAATGGAAAGAAAAAGAAACCCCGACAATGGATCATTGGCTTCTCAAAGCATATGGAATGATTGCAGCAGAAAGATTAATGATGTTACTAAAAGGTAAGAGTATAGAGAAACACAGAGAAATTTGGGAAAGATTTTCAGGCTATTTAGGAATGATCTGGGGAGAATACGCAAGAATCCCTAAATGAGGAGTAAGAAATTACAGTAAATTTTTAACAATAATATATTTCAGAACAATTTTGCAGATAAATAAATGAATAAACAAATAAAACATTCTATATTCAAATAGTCTCTGGCTTTTCTTCGCAAACAAAGATTCAGGAAGGACTCATCCCGCGCTTTCTGCAAGCGTGCTGATGACTAAAAAGGCCAATCCGAGATAAACAAGACCAGTTGCAAAAAGCACAGCAGAAGGTCTCCAATATTCAAATAACTTAACAGATATATATTAGCACCATGTAAATAAGAAGCGGAAGAACGAAGGGGAGAAAAAAAGATGAATGAAAATAAATGAGTCATGGGGAAAAGTACAATAGAAAGGTGAAATATACTTATTGTAAAAACTAATAAAAGCAAGAGAACTGAGATATTAAAAATTTAAGATAATCGTGTAGAGATCAGAAAGGAAGTCACAGAATGTGTGAGTGAGCGGGTGGGTGGGAATGAAGAATGAATCAATGTATAAATGTGAAGAATGTTATGGTAAATGGGAGTTTGAGATGTAAAGATTGCTTTTTTTAATTTGTGAAAAACTTAATAACAATTAAAAAAACCCTACACATCCCAGGATTCTGTAGGATGGAGCCATGGAGGTTGAAGTGGTGTCAAACTGCATTATTTCTACAATGTAGATGCACCCTTATTCTGCAGCAACTGAAGTAAGCCGAGGACAAAGGGGGGAAGCAGGAGGAGAAGGTGAAAAAGTGAGATAACAGAAGATTAACTACGACTGTCCCTGTCCCTTAGAGGGTATGGAATGAAGTAAATAGGTCTCTCACACTGAATGTGGGAAATGATTGATAACTTAGGAACAGAGTTCCCACATCTTTCGACAGTAGAGTTGTCCAAGCTGCCTCAGGACATTGCAGCATGGTTGAGCTGTAGGTTCACTGTGTCAGATGAACCAGAAGGTCTACACCAAGGGATACATGGAGACCTGTCAAGGCTAGGAAAACTTTGTCAGCCATAGAGATGTAAGGGCCTAGAAGAATAAACTACAGGAATGTTCAGGATTTTCCCCCCTGGCTCTTTTTTCCTGAAGCCTTTTTCCCACTGAAAAGGAAATGGGGGGAAAGAGATTATGGAATAATTTATTGCAGAATAATTAATAAAATGTTTAAGACAAGGTATTCCCATATTTGCTGCCCCAAAATAATTTCTGAAAAATATGTAAGAAAAACAACTTTCATGTAAGACTGTGTACAGTATCAGCTCATTAAAATTCCTTGTTTTGGTTTCCTTTTCTCAGTTCATTTTTATTTATTTATTTATTTGTTTATTTATACCCCAATCTTTAGCCACAAGGCTATCAGAGCAGCTTGCAAACTGTTTTAAGCAATAGCAACATACACATCTACACTGCATTAAGCAGTTTCCAATGTGTGTTAGCTAATTGCCCTCACAAGCTGGGTTCTCATTTTACTGACCTACGAAAGGATGGAAGGCTGAGTGAACCTTGGAGCCCTTTGGGATCGAACTCGCAATGTGGTGACTTGCAGTACTGGCATTTAACCACTGCGCCACCAATTAGTATGGAGATTTTCAGGTGGGAACAAAAAGCGTTCCCATCCCACAATCTTCTCTCCCACTCCTCTCTCGTCCCTGTAATGACATAAAATAAAACGTTTTCAGACATGCCTTGTTCACACCTTCTTCCCTCGGTAGGGCAGCCCAGGAGTGAAAGGAGCTCAAATGGAGCTCCTTTCACTTCCTGGATTGAATTCCTGGCTGCTCTCGCGAGAAAATGAGAGCATGGGAAATTCAAACTGTAAATGGAAAATATACATAAAAAAAGTGACACTAAGCACCTAAACACACTTAAAACTTTACAAGTAACTCAGGGAGGGTACAAAAAGTATGTCACTTACCTTGCTGTCCTGATCTCACCCAGACCTCCCACTGACACTGGCATCGCACCAGCATAATGGAGCACCTTTTCACTTACAGGACATTCTGTTACAGAAACGGAAGGGGGATCCATTGATGGCTTAGCCCATCAATAAAAAGCAACCCTGGTGGAATGGCAACAGAATGGGAGGATGACAACATGGGAATGACGTTGTCTGAAAGGAAGTCCTTTAGTGATCTCCTGGCATTGTTATCACACCATATTTAGCACATCTGATAATCTCCTACATTATGTTTGTTTGATGTTATGGAGAATTAGTGGAGACAAAATGATTCCCTTTTTTCCTAATTCTTCTGTTTCTTCTTTTTAAAAATCAATTTTATGTGTGTGTTTTGGGCCTGCTTCTCAAATTAACACAACCAAATAAGTTCCTTATAGGTCAGGTTCTAGTTCCACTTGTAACAACAACAACAACAACAACAGCAACACTTTAAATTAATAACAGCGTAAATATTGATTGATATTTTTATTACTAATATTCTTAATTGATAATTAATATCATTTTAAAAACAGAAGCTCAAATTGTAATAATATTCTAAATAAGATATAAATTTGGCCTTCAATTTTTATGGGGGTTCAGGTTGAGAACCATGTGAAGGTGGAAAAAATGAAAATGTAGAACTACTTTTTTTTTTTACCTGAGTGAACACTTCTCTAGGCATTTGTAAGTCCTCCAGTGGAAGTTGACCATAGAATAATGCTGGAGGACCTACAAATGCCTAGAGAAGTGTTCATGCTAGGAAACTCTAGGTCCTCCAGCATGACTCTATGGTCAACTCCCAGCTGAAACATGCCATTGAATAATGCATATTAGTCTCCAAATAGAGTGCCAAGGAGGTGTTCCATGGTACGGTTTTGATGCATGCACACACACAGAGCCCTCACCAGTCCAGATGACAACAGTGGGAATGGCCACACATCCCTGAAATTTGCCATTGGGGCTTGGATGTACATTGTTTGGGTAGAACCCACACACATTAAAGCTGGCTCTGAGACAAATGCTCCAGCTGCATGAGTTTGGGAGGCTTTACATGCTCCACACCTTCCCCTTTTGGGGAAGATGAAGGTCAGGGAAGATCATTTTATAACAGATCAGTGATTTGGGGAGAGGTGTCACTTGGACTACGGTATTCTCACACTGGATTAAGAGAGTTTGCAAAGTGAATTAGGCCAATTGGCTGGAAGTATACCCCCCTGTTCAGGTCTGAAGCTAAAATAAGTCGAAACCACCCATCACAGTAAACTTGTTAGCCTTCTGCTCAAAACCAACTACAGAATCTTCTCTACTTTTACAAACAGTCTCACAATATGGGAGAAAGAGGGATTACCATCCATTTTTTCATTCGAAGACCTGTAGATTTTAACATGGAAAATGGCAGTGTACAACTAATCGTTGCCTATTAAAGTCTGAAAACACAGAGCGACATCTAATTTAAGAAATGTAAACCTTAACCAAATGGGTCCCACTACTCCTCATAGCTTCTGCTCCAAACTGTGGGGGTGTCATTCTCTCCCACCCATTCTGTTCCTCTTAAAGGTCATGTTGTAGACAAAAGTATACAAAAGATGGCACCTAACACATGGACAGAGAGATGTACAGGCATCACTTCTTAGCTATCACAATTGTGATGTCAACCCACAGCTTAAGGAGAGGGGATGGATTTGCAGGATTTTCCCACTGAGCCTCCCAGGAAAAGAAGGTTTCCTTGCATACTCAATTTTTTTCCCCTTATCATGTTGTATACATGGAACTAACTAGGAGGGTTAGGACAGCAGAAAAGAAATTTAGTGAACTGAGGGATTGAGGGAATGTCTACCAGGAAGAGACTCAGTAACAACAGAAGCAGATCAGAAGTGATGAAGGTAAGGAAGCTTGTTTTAATAAAGTTCATTATTACCCAGGGACAGGGGGATTCCTAGCAGACAATGGCCCATCAACCAACCATTAGCCAAATAGACACTAATGAGGCTTGCATTTCTATACCCAGAAACTAACCATTCAATTACACAAGTTTACATATACTCTCCAACAGGGGTTCACAGCATATAAATTCCACACACACACCTACTCAACCATTCTCTGAGGATGCCAGCCACAGATGCAAGCGAAATGTCAGAAAGAAACTATTCCAGAACACAGCCTCACAGCCAGGAAAAAAAACAGAAGGGAAATCTAGGAATAGAAAGATATAAGACTTTCTGCTCATATTATGAAACTCTAATTTCCCTCTCTATGTACTACTCCATCCCCAACATTTATGATATGTGCTAGGTGGAAACCACAGAACAGCTAACATAAAGGGCCTGCATTAATGTGGAGGATTTCATAACACAGCAGGGGCTAAAGATCAATCCAAGTTTCAGAAATACTACAACTCGTTATATGTTAAAATAAAAATGAGACTTGAATTCTTTGGAATACCACTGGTGTAGGGGAAGGTTTCTCAGCATGTGAAAAAATGGAAATGAAATTCACAACCCAAAAATGTCCTATTCATTTCAACATGCTCTGGACAGGTAGAAAGCCTCTTAGTTTTGCCTCTTGAAGATTTCTGGAGCTGACTCAGTAACAACTTGGTGGTCTCCAGAGGGTGGAAAAAAGAGAAGATGGAGGAGTTTTTCAAAGAAAAATATTTCAAAGTCAGAGAAAGGCTTAATCCTCTGAACTCAGTCAACATCATATACTTTGAATAACAAAAATAGTCAGTATCTACCACCTCAGAACAGATTATCCTGAGTGGAAAACTACTTACCCCAGAATCAATGCTATTAAAAATAACCTTTTCATCAGTCTACATATAGCAATAGAGACACTTTGATGTTAGGTATACTTCATCTTTCAAAGACTGGCTTTCAAATAT
The DNA here is from genome assembly GCA_030847615.1 of Gambelia wislizenii. NCBI lineage: Eukaryota > Metazoa > Chordata > Lepidosauria > Squamata > Crotaphytidae > Gambelia > Gambelia wislizenii. The sequence goes on along the minus strand of JAUMIR010000002.1, from coordinate 311,771,148 downwards.
GAAGGCCAAAAGGAAGAAGTCCAGCTCTGAAGGTATATGTGGGTATGAGCAAGGGTAAAGTTGTATGTCCCTTACAAGTGTATTCTGCATTCATTTCCAAAGATATAGCCTATAGGGAATATTAAGTCCAAGTTGGGTCAGCCATCTTGTTTGAAAAGGCATATTGCAAGGTGTTGGATCAAGCAGAATCTTTTGGTTTGAGAAATGGTATTCAATAAAATGATTTAGTCTCCTTACCCAGTTTAGAAAATTGCAATGAACATTGAGGCTCTTATACTTGGGGCTACTTCTCACTGAGGTAGCAGCCCTTTCTCTGGACTATACAATTTCAATAGTGTAATCTATCCTCCTGTAGCAGGGTCTTCCATTTTTCTGCCTAATTTTCAGTGTGCTTCATAATTTCTTCAGGTGGTATTTTTGATTCAGATGAACATCAGCTTTGGCTGCTGTGGAGAGACTTGGGGCTTGTCTACATCGGATTGCCCCCATTCCAGAGCGTTGCAGTCCAAACGATGCAAGGCACTTACCTTGATCTGCCCCCAGGTAGTCCAAATGATCCCTGGGGCAGTTATGGGGCTGGAATGGGGGTAAGCTGGGGAGGGGCCCTTTATTGCATTTTTAGAAAATACCCGGGTTACTCTGTTTCTGCTGGATTGGACTCCACATGTCCTGTGGGAGCCTGTCTGGCATGCTGGTCCTCCATGATGCTGCCAGCATCATAGCTCTTCTGGAAGCCAGGCAGGGGTCTTGCAGTGTGTGACCAAGGCTGATCACATTCAGGGTCCTGCAGTCCCAAGTTGTGGGATCCCTGCCTGGCTTTTGCATTAGCAAGAAAATGGTGGTGGCAGCATCAGCAATGGGCCTCCATCCTATTTGGACTCCAGACCATCTTCTGCAGGTAAAGGGGGAGGGATGGGCCACCTCTGCAACCAGGATATGCCGGTGGGGAACTGTCATATCCTGGTCAGTTTAAATCAGATCTTGGTGGCCTTTTTAGGTGAAGCAAAATTAACTTGGAAGCAACCAGAAATAAAGCTGGACCATCCTAGAGCTTTTTGTTTAATTTGGTGTTTCAGAGGGCTGTAGAAAACCAAGCAATAAATGTTACTTTCACTTTTGCAACATTGGAAAAAATGAGGGTAAGAGAAAGAATGACTGACAGCTCTATCCTCTAATCACAGGGAAAAATGGAACTGTGGGTTTTGAATCACTGTTTGGAGGATTTTGAATCTTATAAAATCTTTTGGCAAGACTGCTGTTCTTTCTTTCCCTATTTCTTTTTCAACTGAGAGCGATAATGGGTTGAAGATATTTGTGTGAGGAAGAAGATTATCAGATGAGGGTCTAAAAAACATTCTTTTGGCACTATATTTTACAGTGTAATATCCTAGCATAATAACACTTCTTTTCACATGCTCCTGTAATAATGAGACAAAGATGCCCCTGAAATCTGGTGATATGATACCTCATGCTGTTTACTTCCATGCTTTTCCATGGGTGAGACTTTGGTGGTTCTTGTGAGAAGACAGAAGTGTGTTTAAAAGTCCAAAAACACCTAAATTGCCAAACAAAACAAACACACAAGCACTTAAACACACTTAGGAACTTGCAAGCAAGATGGGGAGGTTCATAAGAAGAGTGTAAGGTACCTAGTTTTCCTGATCTCACCCAGAAGTGTTCTGGCGGAGACCACCCATTGATGCTGGGATCACGCCAGCTGGATGGGGCATGTTTTCACACACAAGCAAAGCTGCAAAAACAACACTATGGGAGATCAATTGGCAGCTTCTGCCCATTAATAAAAAAGAACATCCTCTTGACAGCAGCAAAGTGCTTGCAGAATGCTGGGGCATGACATCACGTGATAAGGAAGCCCTTTTGCCAGGGCCGGTTTAACCTGTCTGCCAAATCAGCATTGGCAGGGGGCCCTGAGGTCAAGAGGGGGCCCCATGTTGGCTTCCTTAATCTGACGAAGGAGACAGCCGGGAGGAGCCCCCTCTCACCCTCCTCCTCCAAAAACCTCCTGCTGGCTTTTTTAAAAAAACAAACAAAACAGCCTCTCCAAAACTAAAGGGAAAGAGTAACAGCATCCCTCTGTGGCAGAAGCTGGAGGGAGAGGCACGTCGGAGAGGGTGAATGTGTGTGTGAGAGAGAGACAGGGAATGTGAGGGTTGTCTCCCTCAGAAAGGGCTTCTTTCTTTCTTTCCTTCCTTCCTTCCTTCCTTCCTTCCTTCCTTCCTTCCTTTCCTTCCTTGCACATAGATCCCCTCCAGCCCATCTTTCCAGCTGCTTTTAACATGTCTTGGGTCCTCTCCCCTCCCTTTCCCCCTTGGTCTTCTTCAGCTTCCTCCCTTGCTGCCAACTGAGTTCAGCCTGCAAAAGAAATTTGTGTGTGTTTGCCTATGTGTCTTCAAGTCATTTCTGAGTAAGGCCAACCTACCATGGGGTTTTCTAGCCAAGGTTTGTTTAAAGGGGGTGTGCCTTTGCCTTCCTTTGAGGCTGAGAGAGTGTGACTTGTCCATAGTCAGCCAGTGGGTATTCATGGCTGAGTAGGGATTCAAACCCTGGTCTCCATAGTCATAGTACAATGCTAAACTTCCATAACACACTAGCTCTTTTAACAGAAGAATATAAAGAATATACATTAAAATTTGGAGTAATATTACTGGGAACAATGGTTTTATTGTTGTCACTAAAACACCAGTATCCCATTAGTGTTATGTGAGAGACATTGGCCTAGAGCAGTGGTTCTTAACCTTTTCTTTACCAGGGAGCCCCTTAAAATATCTTTTGTTGCCCCAAGACTTAACTCAAGATTTAAAACCCTAATAATAATAGCTAATAATAATAGCTAACAACAACAACAATACAATTACACCATTCATTAAACTTTCCCTCAGAGGCACTCTTGCTTCTTCCTGCAAGTTTGTGGCTGGAGTAGATTGAATGGCAAAGTGCAGGCCAAGCCAGCCAGCCTTTGCCTTGGTTCCTGTCACGTGGCTACTCCACTACAGGGAGGAGGTGGGCCAAGCAGCCTTCAAGCCTTTGTGGACCCCCTGTGAGGACATTGCGGACCCCAAGTTAAGAACTACTGGGCTAGAGAGTGCTGGAAAAGGAACAATGCGACCAGACCTTGAGAAGGGTGCTGGCAGGGGGATTCTGGGAGGTGTAATCCAAGAGTAACTTTCCCAGGCTCTGAATGCAGCCTAGAATCATAGGGCTGGAAGGGACCCCAATAGCCATCCCACCCGATCGGCTTCTGCCCTGCAGGAACACACAATCCAAGCATTCCTGACAGATGGTCATCCAACCTATGTTTAAAAAAAAACCCAAAGGAGGAGACTCCACCACATGCCAAGGCAGTGTATTCCACTTCCGAACTGCTCTTACTGTCAGGAGGTTCCTCCTAATATTCAGGTGGAATCTCTTTTCCTGTAGTTTGAACCCATGGCTCCGTGTCCTAGTCTCTGGAGCAGCAGAAAACAAGCTTGCTCCTTCCTCAGTATGACATCCCTTCCAATATTTAAACATGGCTATCATGTCACTTCTCAACCTTCTCTTCTCCAGGATAAACATACCCAGCCCCCTAAGCCGTTCCTCATAGGGCGTAATGGCTTCCAGAGCTCTCACCATCCCTCTCAGTATCTTTCTTGAATTGTTGTGCCCAGAATTGAAAACGGTATTCCAGGTGAGGTCTGACCAAAGCAGAATGGAGTGATACTATTACTTCCCTTGATCTAGACACTACTCCTATTAATGCAGCCTAGAACGCATTGGCATTTTTTGCTGCTGCATCACACTGCTAACTCATGTTAGTAGTCTACTCTTTATTTTCTTTGAGGAAATCTACACCATTACATTAATTGCTAATAAACAAAAAAAATTATGTTAGTGCCTATAATATAGTTTTTAAACTAAATTATTGGTGGCAAATTATGTAATATAGTAGGCCCCTCTTATCCACTGGGGATTGGTTCAAGGGGGCGTGGATTCTGAAAACCATGAATAATAGTGAACACCATTGAAAATAATGGGACTTCTGGTTTAAAATACCATAGAGTTGCCTTGGAGTGCCTAGAAAAGGGCTAGGGAGGACACATTTTCTAGGAAGACTCTATGGTAGCTGTGCTGTTTTGTGTCCCATGGATAATGAATCCATGGATACGTGGGTCCTACTGTAATCTGAACATCCTGTAAGGTGAATAGGTTAGGTTACATTGACCTGAGATAAACATATGGGGCCCCTAAAATAAAGCATTGCAGGGGGCCTCAAAATTCCTTAAACCAGCCCTGCCTTTTGCTAATCTCCGATAATCTGCATCCAATAAATGCCTTGTGGCAGTCCTCATTTCTTTTTGATTTCCTTCTCTTTCAAGTTACAGTTCAACCCCTGTATCTGCATGACTGGTACCTGCATCAGAGCTGCTGTTGCCGTTTCAGCACTAGTCGAAGAGCTTCATGGAAGTCCTGCCTGGTGCATCTGGCAGTGCGATCAGTTAGGATTGTCCAGCCATTGTATTTCCTGTTTCCGTGTATGGTTGTGAAAGCTGGACAGTGATGGAAGCTGATAGGAAGAAAATCAACTCCTTTGAAATATGGTGCTGTAGAAGATTTGTACACACACTGTGGACTGCGAAAAAGACAAATAAATGGGCCCGAGAACAAATCAAACCTGAAATCTTCCTTGAAGCCAAGATGACTAACCTGAGACTGTCGTACTTTGGCCATATCATGAGAAAGCATGGCTCACTAGAAAAGACAATAATGCTTGCTAAAGAAGGCAGTAAGAAAAGAGGAAGACCGTATTCCAGATGGATAGACTCAATCAAGGAAGCCCTGAGTCTGCAAGGGCTGTTAAGGATAGGGTGACTTGGAAGTCTCTCATTCATACAGTTGCCATAAGTTGTAGATGACGTGACAGCAGTTAACAACAGCAACACCATCTTAAAAGCATTTCCTTTAACAACCATCAGTTCTAAAAAACTTTCAGGATAAAAAAAAAGTTTTCTTGCCACTTGAAAAACAGCAAGAAGGGGGGGACATTCTAGACTTCCTAGAAACGGCTTTCCAGAGCCTAGGGGCAGCCACCATAAAGTCTCTGTCTTGTATTTGCCTGTGTGTGACAATGTGCCCCATTTTGCTGGCAAGATTCCAGCATCAATGGGTGGCCCTGCCAGAAAATGGCCAGATGAGATTGGGACATCCAGGTAAGCTACCCTCTTTTTTTTTTTACTCTTCCCGGGTTACTTGTAATATTTTTAGTATGCTTAGATGTTTGATGTCACTTTTTCTTGGTATTTCTGTTTTTATTTTTTAATTTCCCGTGTGCACGTCTTCTTGCGAGAATGGGCAGGATTTCACTTCAGGAAGTGAATGGAGCACCATTAGAGCTCCATTCATTCTGGGGCTGCCTCAACGATGGGAGAGAAGGTAAGTACAGTGGGGAGGGTTATTGTTTCGGGATGGGGTGGGCTTTGAGATTGTGGGACATAATTGTGGGAGATAATCTCCTAAAGAAGATGGATGAGATGATTAGTGATAACAAGACTGAAGTGGAAAGCCAGGCTTCCTATTTATGGCCTATAAGATGACTAGATGGAAATGATTCTATCCCACATCCACTTTAAGACCCTCTCCCCAAAACAACCCAGCCCATTGATTGGCTCCTGGGTTAGAACCTAAACAACAGTGCAGCGAGAAGGTGATAAAAATAGTAAGCCATCTGCTTATCATGGAAAATGATGCTGTTCATCCCCATCTTCTACCCATAGCAGCAGTGTACAATTGCTCCCAGGCATATACAACATTAATAAAGGGGGCACTAAGACCAGTAAGCAAGGGCCCAAGGAAGAAAATGTGGTTTGGAACCACTTCCAGCCAGTTATAGAATGTCTGTATTCACTCTCAGCAGGGCCATAGAAGTTAAAATTAAACAAATGCAAACTTTGCTCAGTTAAAGTGATGCCTATTCCATAGTATGTAAAACAGGTAATGCATGATAGACTAATCACCTCCCAGCTTGTCTTCCATTACTAAGTAATTCCTTAAAGTGATAAGCGGCATTACTCATCACATGAGAACAGATGACAGCAATTTTACACAATCAGGTCATCAAATTGCAGGAGTTATCCTATGAACAACATAAGCATGGGAACTCATTAAATGTGTCTACTTCAATTTTTACTCAAAGTGAATTCAAAAACAAAGGCAGTCAAATCTAGGCATATTCAAATTCCACATCTACCAAGGGAAACAAAAGTTTGTATTTGATATGTGAAACTTAAGAGGATTATGTACCTATAAGGTCTAATGACATGCTAATCACCATGGAATTTTTCCCTAGATGTTACAGTTGCTACCACATATTCAGTACATAAAAAGGGCCATTTCCCTATTACACAGCCAGATATAGACCTAATAAAAGATAACATTTTGGGAGGGAATAATAGCTAAGGGGAAGGAGGACCCCATGGTTTAAAGCACAATAAATTATCTGTAATTTGGAACCATAAAACTCTATCACATGGCAGTCTTGCCTGGAGATCTAGGAGATTATCAGATGCTTGAAAAAGCCCCAAAGGAGCTTGCGAGAATGATGTCACTGTAATGGGAATGGGTCCCAGTACTACACAATGTTGTCCTCCTCACATGCTTGCTCCGTCCTCCCTCTATGCTGATATGATGAAAAAGGTGCTGCTTTTCATTAGCAGAAACTCCAGTTAATGAAAAGTGATGCCTTTTTCATTGCATCAGCACAGAGGGAGAACAGAAGAAGTATGCCAGGATAACAACACGTGTGATACTGGGACCCATTCCTGGTACAGTGACGTTCTTGTGAGTTCTTTTGGGGATTTTTCCAAGTGTCTGATAATCTCCTTAGTGGGAGGAAGGTGAAAAATAAAGTATGAGGAAGTATCTATGTGGTTTAGGAGTTCAAAGGTTAGCTTTTCTCTCTGCTCTTCTGGCCCGAGGATCAGCAGGGTAAGGTTGCCATATTTCACTTCCTCAAATCCTAGCATGTAATTTGCTCAGTATTTTAATTGCTGCAATCTCCTTCTTCCTCCCTTGCCTAACCTAGGGATTGTCTAAACGGTGAAACTGCTCCTCACAGAATGCGAGGAGAATGCAATTTTTCTAAATGGCATCCTGCATCATTTCGATGTATTGGGAAGGTATACTGTGCAGGAAAAATCTTCACGGCTTTTCCCAAAGATTTTTAAAAACAGTGAGGGGAATGTGTGTTCCTGTTTGATGGGACAAGCAATTTGATTTGATTCACTTTCCCTGTATGAGTGGAAGTTGAAAGCTGATTGGTCAGATGTGTGTGTGTGTGGGTGTGTGGAACTCACTAAAAAGGCAAGCACCTGGAGCTGCCATGTTGGATTTTCACCTGAGTGAGTGAGCCCTCTCTCTCTTTCTCTCCCTCTTGCTTTTCTTTGCAACTGAAGATTCAGGAAGGACTCATCCCGCGCTTTCTGCAAGTGCACTGATGACTAAAAAGGCCAATCGAAGATAAACATGTCCGGTTGCAGAAAGCACAGGAGAAGGTCTCCTTGGGTGATGTTTCTGGGTTCTGAACAAGTCATTTCTCTTCAAGACTTGTTCACTGTGAGTTCTCAAATAAGGCTGCAGCATTGTGGATAGTGTGTCTCCATGCCTCCCAACGTGAGGCCAGGGTGGACCATTGTTGGTGATCAATTTGACTGAGCCTGAGATGTTGTTTCAGGGAGTCCTTGTATCGTTTTTTTGGAGCACCCCTCTTACGCTGACCCATGGCAAGTTCACCATAAAGTACTATTTTTGGGAGATGATGGTCCTCCATCCTACAAATGTGCCCTGCCCAGCGCAGCTGTGTTCTAAATATCATGGCCTCAATGCTGGTGATCCCTGCTTGCTCAAGGACAGCAACATTAGTCACATAGTCAGTCCAGTGTATATTTAGGATTGTGTGCTTTACAGTGCTGATGAAAGCGTTCGAGGAGTCGTACGTGTTGGCGATAGGTGACCCATGTTTCAGACCCATAAAGGAGAATAGACAGTACAATGGCTTTATGCACACTGATTTTTGTGTTTCACTTCAGGTGTTTATTACTCCAGACTCTTTTGTAAAGTTTTCCAAATGTGCTATGAGCCTTTGCTAATCTGTGATCGATCTCTTTGTCAGTCTTGGCATCTGAGGAGATGATGCTTCCCAGGTAGGTGAACTGCTGAACGGGTTTAAGCACAGATTTGCCGATGGCAAAGTGGGGATGATGGTGTTCGTCCTGTGGTGCAGGCTGGTAAAGAACTTCTGTTTTCTTAGGTTCACTTCCAGCCCAAACAGCTCTGCTGCTGTTGCAAAGCAGTATGTTAGGTGCTGCAGAGATGCTTCTTTGTGGGCAACAAGGGCATCATCATCAGTGAAGAGCAGCTCACAAACCAGTTAGTTTAGAGTCTTAGTGCGAGCCCTCAGATGGCTCAAGTTAAACAAGCTACCATCAGTACGGTAACGTATATAGATGCCGTCGCCTTCTTCAAGCTCTGCCATAGCCCTTTGGAGCATCATGCTGAAGAGGATTGTGAATAAAATTGGAGCAAGAACACAACCTTGCTTCACTCCATTAGTTATTAGAAAGGGCTCTGAAAGAGATCACCATATCTGACTTGACCGTGCTGGCCCTCGTGTAGCAAGATAATCATTTTAAGGAATTTGGGGGAACATCCTAGTCTTTCCAGGATCTGCTACAGACCTTTTCTACTCACAGTGTCAAAGGCTTTGGTGAGGTCGACAAATGATACATAGAGACCTTTGTTCTGCTCTCTACATTTCTCTTGCAATTGTCTAAGGGGGAAATACCATATCTGTAGTACTCCTTTTGGCTCTGAAGTCACATTGGCTTTCAGGAAGAAGTTCTTCTGCAATAGCAGGAACTAATCTGTTCAGGAGTATCCTTGCAAGGATTTTTCCAGCAATAGAGAGCAGCGTTATGCCTCGATAGTTTGAGCAATTGGATTTTGCTCCTTTTTTCTTCTACAGGATAATGATGACTGCATCTAGGAGATTTGATAGCAGTTCCCTTTTTTCCCAGCAATTCACAAGGAGTTCATGGAATTTATCGTGGAGTGCATGACCTCCGTGTTTCCAAACTTCAGGTGGGATTCCATCAATCCCAGCTGCCTTGCTGTTTTTCATCTGCTCTATGGCCTTAAGGGTCTCTTCCAAAGTGGGAGCTATGTCCAATTCATTTTTCATCACTTTTTGTATCATATGTTGGATAGCTGAGCGTGAGCCTGGACTACTCGGTTGGCACTAAAGCCCATCGATTCAAGATGAAGGCTGTATCAGTAATTAATGTTTGACCATCTGTACTGTATAAGGAGCTTTGGACCTGATAAGTAGGTCCAAACACTGCTTTAACAGCTTCATAAAATCCTCTAAGATCACCCAGATCTGCACAGTGTTGTGTCTTTTCTGCTATATTGATCCACCACTTGTTCTGCATGTCTCGGAGTTTTTGTTGAAGTTTACTACATGTGAGGCAGAAAGCTGCTTTTCCTTCATGGCAAGCTGGCTGGGCGAGGTATGCCTGGTGAGCAGTTCTCTTCTTTGCCAACAGCTCCTGGATCTCTTGGTTGTTTTCATCAAACCAATCTTGATTTTTCTTTTGGGAGAACCTGAGGGATTCTTCTGAAGACTGGAGGATACTGTTTTTGATATGTTGCCAAAGCGCTGTAGGAGAAGGATCTGTAGGGTGGTCTTCAAGTTTTGTTTGCAGATTTGTCTCTCTGGAAGTTGTCTCTCATGGTAGCTTGTTGAAGATCATTGACTTGGAGTCTCTTCTTTAAGATGCCACCCCTCTTAGGTTTGAACTTAAGATGAAGTTTAGTTTACATCTTATGAGGCGATGATCTATTTGGAATTCTGCAGTGGGCATCACTTGAGTATGACGGATATCACGAATGTTTCTCTGACATCCTAGAACATAGTCAATGAGGTGCCAATGTTTGGATCGGGGATGCATCCAGGTTGTCTTCAAGCTATCTTTCTGCTGAAAGATAGTGTTTGTAATAATCAGCTGTTGTTCTGCACAGAACTCTAGCAAGAGGCATCCTTTATCATTGCAATTTCCAACACCTTGCTTGCCTAAGACACCTGTCCAGGCTTCAGAGTTCTTTCCTACTCTGGCATTGAAGTCACCAAGGATAATAGTTTTATCTTCTACAGGGACTTTTTGTATGAGTTGGCGTAGGTCTGTGTAGAATTTGTCTTTCTCTACAGGGTCGGCTTGCATAGTTGGGACATATATACTAAAGAGAACAACATGTGGGAGGCGTAAGGAAATAATGCGATCAGAGTGTCCTGTTGGCAAGGTTTCGAGTTTGGAGGCAATGGAATTTTTAATCATAAAGCCTACTCCTGAAAGATGTTTTTTGGTTTGGGGTTTGCCAGGCCAGTAAAGTGTGCAGCCTGTGCTGTGTTCTTTAAGGCTGCCTTCCTCATGGAGACGAACTTCACTAAGAGAAGTGATGTCAATATTAAGTCATGATAGTTCATGGGCTATTAGAGCAGAATGACACTCAGGCCACCAAATATCTACAGAATCTTGCATGGTTCTGATGTTCCAGCATGCAAACATTAGTTTATTTACACCTTTGGAGGCTGACGTGTGCCTTTGTTTCTTTGCCTTGGTTTGACCGCATCAGAAGATGCCCGTTGGCCATGGCTAGCCAACCAGGAAGATGGGGATGAGCTTTCATTAGGCCACCTTTCCTAGGCCCCTCTCCATATGGAGCAAGCAGTGCTCACCTTAAAAAAGGCTGCTTGGTCATTCAGGATGCTGCTGAACAAGACTGTAATCACCCAGGTCAGCCTCAAGTGACCAAAGTCCTGAACCGCCTGCATGCAGGGTTGGGTCTGCGGCTTCCAGTGCATATTTACACCTGCTGTTTCATCCCTTGCCTGTCACTACAGGGCTTTTTTGGTATTGGATTTTCCTTCGAGCCTGTGCAATGGAGTTTTCTGGTGGAGCGCAGCATGCATAGAACTGGCCTCACCCTTTAAACCAAAGGTTCATCTGCGGTAGCCTTGCAAGCATGGACGGTAGCAGCGAGGTCCTTGGGTTGTAGGTTTGATTAGAGTTTCCTTCTCTTACATGTTTGACCTTACAGAGTTGGACGAGCACCATCTGCCCGGGTTTGGGATTGGAGTTTTCCTTCTCCTAGGATGGTTGCCATAAGGCTAGAGGGCCCACCCTGCCCTTTGACGCTCTTTGTCAGACCCTTCAGTTTTGACCTGTCTGGCATGGGAGACCCTACCGGTGGCTGTTATGCCACCGCCAGCATAGCTCAAAACACCATTAGGGTATGCAAGCCTCTCTCCCACGACAAGGGGGCGTCAATGGAGAGTTGAGTGAGTGAGCACTAAAGCAAGAAAAAGTGTTGTGGGTTTTTGTTTTTTGTTTTTGCTTTTTTGCTAAAGCGAAAGGTCACTCTTTTGAACCTTGGATATGGTTTTTAAAAAGTACTGTCTACAGCCAGCAGCAAATTTAGGTAAGTAAAAATGCGAGTAATTCACTCTCAGATGCCATCTTGATTCACAGGCATTCCTTTTTGCACAGCTTTGAACACCTGCCATTTGCCAAAACCTGCCCCCCCCCCCCAAAAAAAAAAACCATTAAGAGAAATAGCAGCTGCTGCAAATTGCCATTGCTGTGGAGCAATGCATTTTTTTTTTTGCCTCATATAGACAAGCTCCTAGTTCCTTTTCCCTTCCCTCCTACTCATTCTTACCATGCATCCTGGCAATTTAACCATCCTTTCCTTCTTGAGCATTGCCTCTTGTACTACTTTCTGTCCTTCCATCATGTCAGAAAGGCAGGGACAGACTTGTTTCTTACACAGCAATGTGACAGAAGAGTGCCTACACATTTTGCTCCTACCAGGGCTGGAACCTTAGGGTGCATCTACACTGTAGAAATAATGCTGTTTGACACCATTTTAATTTCCATGACTCCATCCTACATTATCCTGGGATTTGTAGTTGGGAACAACTAGGTACTGGGTTACAAGCCTAGAGTCTGAGTAAAAGCCAGGAGACTGGCTGGTGTGGCAACCCCAACCAGGAACCATAGGGCTAAAGCATAGTGTAATAAAAAAGCTCATTTCTTAAAGCTCCTTCATACTTTAGCATCAGTTCAAGAAAAAGAACACAGTGTAAGATTGTGCAATTGGGAATACAGGGCTGTGCATATGATGGCAAACTCCATTTGTTGCCATTTCCCAATTAGTACTATAGGAAAATGTAACTGGGGCTGTACTTTTAAATATGGCTGAAAGAGTGGGAGGTGTCATTCCTCTCATATATTGTGCCCACCATCGGCAGTACTGTGCTCACCAGCATTCATCAGTGCTGTCCCTGAGTGTATTATTTACTTTCTCCCACATAAATGAATGGTTAGCTGGCATTCACCCATGCAAGGAAATGAGTCCATAACATAATCGGAAGGTATGTAGTGCAATAATCTTTCTGAAGCTGGTCAGTGCCAAGATGGGATGACTGATGACACATGCTGCCTTGAGTCCTTTGGGTAAAAACAGAATATATAGTCACTCGATCAAACACACACTGCATTTGGGAGTAATGTTTTCATGGCTATAACACTTGTCTAGGATGGAAAGGATACTTGACATTAGTCATAAGAATAATGTGAAAAATACAGTGTTGGCTCCTTGCTCCCCCAGGAAGATCAGCAACATACAGCTTGGTGTCCCCACATCATAATGGGTATGCCATTGGTTTTAAATAAATAAAGTAACAACAGCAGCAGCAACAAACGTATTCATTGATTGGTTTTTTTTTTTTGTTCATCCCTGTGTGTTTATGTGTTCCTTTAAGTCACCTGTCAATTTATAGTGACACCATAAATTTCATAGAGGTTTCTTAGGCAAGGAATACTTGGAGGTGGTTTTGCCAGTTCCTTCTTCTCAAATATAGCCTACAGCAACTGATATTTCCTGGCAATCTCCCATTCAGGTACTGACCAGGACTGATTCTGCTTAACTTCCAAGATCAGACAGGATCAGGTGCCTTTGTTATTTTCAACTGCCATCAGGTCAACTTTGACTTATGAACCTTTGAACAAGAGACCTCCAAATCACCCTAACATCAACAGCTTTACTCAGGTCTTGCAAACTCAGGGTTGTAGTTTCCTTGACTGAGTCTGTCTGTAACATGTCTTCTTCTGTTCCTACTGCCTTGAACTTTACCAAGCATTATTGTCTTTTCTAGTGAGTCATGTCTTCTTGTGATATGTCCAAAGTACTACACTCTCAGTTTAGTCATCTTGAATTCTAGGTAGAATTTGTGCTTAATTTGCTCTGTTGTTGTGTGCCTTCAAATTATTTCCAATTTATGTCAACCCTAAGGCCAACATATCATGGAGTTTTCTTGGCAAGATTTGTTCAGAATGGGCTTGCCTTTGCTTCCCTCTGAGGCTAAGAGAGTATGACTTGTCTAAGGTTGCCCAGTGGGTTTCCATGGCTGAGCAGGGATTCAGATTCTAGTCTCCAGAGTATTCTAATCCAGTACTCAAACCACTATATGACACTGGCTCTAGTATCCATTTATTTGTCCATGGTATCTGTAGAAATCTTCTCCAGCACTACATTTCAAGTGAGTTATCCAAAGTAAGATAGTCTCTTTTTAGTCATTTTGGTTTATAGTGAGAATTCTGGCCTGATTTGTTGCAAGAACCATTTATTTGTCTTTTTAGTGGCCCATGGTAGTCACAGAACTTTCCTCCGACACCACAATTCAAATGAGTTGATCTTCCTATCAGATTTCTTCACTGTCCAGCTTTCTTTCCTTTTTTTAATACATATATATATATATATATATATATATATATATAAAGATTTTAATAAGAATATGTATATAATACATAATTATCAATTGTACATCTATAAAACAAATAAAAGATATTTTGAATACATGAGTTTGTTGTTAATGAATTTTCCATACGAACTAGACCTCCACAGTCTACCCAATCTTGCAGAGCTATTCTCCTCTTATAGTTTGATTGACTCCATGTTTAGACTAAGGTACTAAGATAAAAAAGATATCATATCATAATACAGTAGAAGTTAAACTTAACTTTCAACAAGCCCCTACTACCACTTAAGTACATTATTAATATCCAGGTATGTTTTTAACTATACATTATTTTTCTATCTTTATGCCAATATAATCAATATTATTTCAGTTACATAAACATATATTATATAACATATGTAACATATGTTACATAAACATATATTCAAAGACTTCTCTTTCAAAATTTATATTCTATTCCTTTGATGAGTATTTAATTACTGGGTCCCAGTCTTTTAAAACTTTTTAAATAGGTCTATCGTTTAAACTTGCCATAAGGGTATCAATTTCTATCATGCCAGTAATTTTTACCAGCCATTCCTCTGTAGTTGGTATCTGATCTATTTTCAACAGCCTTGCCAAATGTAGTCTGGCTGAAGAGGTCATATATAATAGTAGTTTCCAGTGTTTCCTTCCACTGTCCCTTCCTAAAACATTTGTCATGTTAGTAAATACAGTTCAGGCTTCATTGGATAGTAATATGAGGCACACCTTTTATTATATTATGTCTTTTGAACCAAAATGTAAGTATTAACAGGCAGTTCCACCATATATGAATCAAGGTTCCTTTTGCTTTATGACACTTCCAACATTTATTTTCACCTGATTTGTATGTAATTTTTCCCCATCTTGTCTGGTGTAGTGTATAATCTGTGGCATATTTTAATGACGTTTTCCTTAAGGTCTTGGGTGGCGATAAATTTGTTTGGTTTTTTCCCCTTCCATTTCCCAGCTTTCAAGATCTATAGATTGATTGAAATCTTGTGGCCACTTTATCATAGGCATTTTAATCTAATCTTGTTCTAAATTTCTTGCTAGGAGTAATTTATAAAATTTGCTTATCTTCTTTTTATCAGCAGTATCCCATATAATAGTATCTAACTCATTTTTAACTGTTTCAAATCCTTCTGATTTTTCATCTTCTTTAAATCTTTTATTTGCAAGTATGTAAACCAATTAACTTTTAAATCTTGTTCATGTTTTAGTTCCAATTTTGATTTTTCCTTTATGGACAAAATATCTTCACATCTTAACCATTTTTTGGCACTATTCCAATGCCTCATGAAAGCTTCTTGCAGGGATATCCACAAGGGCATTTTGTTGTAGAATTGAATTTTGAGTGGTTGCCAGATTCTCAAAAGGGCTTTCTGAATGCAATGATTTTCAAATGTTTTGTTTATTTTTGCTCTACCATACCATAGGTAGGTGTGCCAGCCAAACTTCAGGCTGAAACCAAGTTCAATAGTCTCTTGTTTTGCAGTTTTATCCAGTCTGATATCCATATGAGGCTGCAAACTTGGTAGTGGACATCTAATTTGGGGAGACCGCATCCACCTCTTTCTCTGAATTCAGTTAGAAATTTCCAGTGTCTTCTAGGCTTCTTGTCTTCCCATATGAATTTTCTTAATTCCATTTTCCATTCTTTAAATGACCGGTCATTGATAATAACTGGTAAATTTTGAAATAAAAACAATAATTTTGGGAGGATGTACTGTCTAGCTTTCACAAGTATACATAGAAATTGGAAATATGGTGGCATAGACAATCCTGACTTTAGTATTCTACCTGGGAAGCATCATTTCCTCAGATGCCAAGATTGACAAAGAGATCGATCACAGATTAGCAAAGGCATATAGTGCATTTGGAAGACTTCACAAAAGAGTCTGGAGCAATAAACACCTGAGGCAAAGCACAAAAATCAGTGTGTATAGAGCCATCGTACTGTCTATCCTCCTTTATGGATCTGAAACATGGGTCACCTATCGCCACCACCTATGACTCCTCGAGCGCTTTCATCAGCGCTGTCTACGCACAATCCTAAATATACACTGGACTGACTATGTGATGAATGTTGCTGTCCTTGAGCAAGCAGGGATCACCAGCATTGAGGCCATGATATTGAGAACACAGCTGCGCTGTGCAGGGCACGTTTCTAGGATGGAGGACCATCGCCTCCCAAAAATACTACTCTACGGTGAACATGCCACGGGTCAGCGTAAGAGGGGCGCTCCAAAAAAGCGATACAAAGACTCCCTGAAACAATATCTCAGGCTCGGCCAAATTGATCACCAACAGTGGTCCGCCCTGGCCTCACATCGGGAGGCATGGAGACGCACTATCCACAATGCTGCAGCCTTATTTGGGAACTCACGACGAACAAGTCTTGAAGAGAAACGACAACGCAGAAAGAATCACAACCCAAAAACATCACCCAAGGAGACCTTTTGCAACCGGACTTGTTTATCTCGGATTGGCCTTTTTAGTCATCAGCATGCTTGCAGAAAGCACGGGATGAGTCCTTCCTGAATCTTCGTTTGCGAAGAAAAGCCAGAGAGAGAGAGATATCCTTATACTTCAGGACCTTGTCCAATTCCTTCATAGCTACCCTTCTAGGGGATTGTCTACAATGGCCACTTAATCTGGGGCCAGTCTAGAGCACTATACTCCTGGACTGGCCCAGCTCCACCGTGATGGCATTCACACATCCCAGGCCAAATCTGGTGCAACGTGCATCATTGTCCACATGGGTCCGTTGGGCCAACACTGCATTGGTGCAACTGGCCATCCCCTGTTTTTGGAGCCACTTCCAGCACTATCATACCGGCCAAACAGCTATGTGGAAATCCTGCCTGGCACACCATCACGTCTGCTGAGATCAGAATGGGCAGTCAGATATGTGACAAAGAAGGAGTCAGTTGTTCTAACTTCTCCTCATTGATCACATGGGCACCCCATTCTGCACACCCATTCTTCACACACACACACAAAAACAAAGCAAAATGAACTGAAAAACCACCACCACCACTTGTGGTTTCCCATGCAAGTAATGTCCCAATCTTCAAAGGTTCTTAGCATGGTTGATTTATTTTAATCAGGGATTCCTGATACTCTAGAAATCACTTTTTTTTTTTTTTGCTCCTTGATTGAATATTTTCAAATATGCTGTTCAAGCACACTTTTGTCAGTGGGAGGATCAATGCAGAACATTTGAAACATGTGCATTTTTTTAAAAAAAATATATGCAAAAACAAATCAATTGTTTCCCCCCATTGATCCCCCTTCCCAAATTGCTACAGGGCAGCAGCATGGATAAGAGGTGGAGGCAGGAAAAGGAGGTAGTGTGTGGAAATGAGCTTGTCATGTTCACATATCCCTAGGCAGGAGTCTTTTTTCACCCTTACGTGGAGAGGCTATGAACTGAACCATCAGCATTTCCTGTGAAAAGCACATGTTCTGCCATGGACCCGTACTCTTCCCCTAACTTAGCACCTCAGTGCATAAAAGAGAATAGGTCTCTCTTCTAACTAGTCTTGTCAGTTTTTGGACACCATATCCTAAACTATCTGCTCAGATCTACCTTTCCGTGGAAAATGGACTCATACTTCTAAAATCTGACTCCGTGGCAGGGATATGAAACTTTTTAATGACAAGCTGGAACTTCCGGAATGTCTCTTTAGTCTTTCCCTCTCATCATTTTCACAGCAGCCATTGTCATTCTTCTGGACTTCAAACCAAAAGCTTAAGCCTTTGGGGAAATCTCTTATATTGTTTCAAAACCAACCCGAGCAATCAGTTCCTGCAGTTTGGCACACTGTTATCTTGATTAACCCCTTGCAGAATTCACTGAACACTCTGTATGTAGTGAAAGTGATATCCACCTAACTCCAGTTAACAGACATACAAATCAGAGCAACAATAAAATGATCCTTCACCTAACCTTGTGTAGAACCCATAGTTTTCTGATCTTTAAGATTTGCATTAATTCACCTCACTAGATGCCTGTGATAAAGGGTTTGGCTTGCTATCAAGGCTCTGTCCATACAGTGTCTTGCAGAAGCATTCAATCCACCCCATGCCCTTTGATTTCTCAACATTTTGGTGGGTTACAAGGTGGAATTTAAATGGATTTAACTGGCATTATTACCACTAGAGGCAGACTAGATGCTCAACAGCATGAAAATGCAAGATGTTTTATTGTGACACAAAAAGTTAAATAAACAAACAAAACAGTGGTGAGTCTTCTCCGGTAAGTCTCTGCTCATTTTTTTTTTTCATCTGGACCATGCAATTATTTCCTCTTCTTCTTTTGGTCAAGTTGCTCCAGCTCTTTCAGGTTGGATAGGACTGCTGGTAAAGAGCAGCTTTAAAGTCTTGCCATGGATTCTCCATCAGACTGAGGTCTGTCTAGGCTATTCTAAGGAGATTATCAGACACTCCAAAAAGACCAACAGGAGAACGTGAGTATGATGTCACTGTACCGGGAACGGGTCCTGGTTTTGCACAACATTGTCATCCTTATGTGCTGCTTCTGTGCAGACTCTATGCTGTAGTGAAAAATAAGTTGTTGCTTTTCATTGATGGAAGTTTCCACCAATGAAAAGCAACAGCTTATTCTCTTCTGCAGCAGAGTCTGCATGGAGGCAGCATGTAAGGATGCTGACATGTGTGAAACCACTTGGTACAACGCATCATCCTCGCAGGCTTTTTGCCTGCATCTGGATAATCTCCTAATACACTGGGCCATTCTTAAGCCATTCACAGTATGGAGTTATAGCACTATTATTCCACTTTAACTGCCTTAGGAGATTATCACACCAGGTTTCTAGCTTGCAGCAATTGTGTTAGTGAAGCAAAAGGAAACATACCAGTATTGAAGCAATCCTTATTGCACCTCCAATTCCATACCAGTATGTTTACATTTGTTTCACTGACATGACTGCTGCACAATACTGGTGGGAGGGTGGGGAAAAAGAAAAGAGACAAAGCAGGAGGGGGAATAGTCAGATCTGGCGGGGGGAGGAGAAGATTGGATGGTAGAAAGGTGGAGGGTGAAAAGAGAGCGAGAAGAGGACAAACATGTGCACTTACCCCACATGATAGCTGGTATGGGAACTGAAGCAGAAGAGGACTTATTTCACAAAGGCAATAATAGAAACACAACACTATTGAGGGCCTATTGATGGGTCTCCCCCATCAATGAAAAGGTGCCCTCCAGCAATGATTGGAATGCAGACTGGTAACAGAACAGAAATGAAATTGTGCGATAAGGAACAGTCACATAACTATTATCCTGCTCTAATAGCACTGGTAAAGCCTCATGTGATAATCTCCCATGTTCCATCCTATGGATTCATGGGATTGACAGTTTAGAGAGGGCCATCTAGAATTCTCAGGTAGAGTCCTCTAATGCCTCACCAGACTACCAGTCCCAGGATCCCATAGGACAGAACCAGGGTCGTTAAAGTGGGATTATAGCACTATAATTCTTTAGTGTGAATGTGCCCATGGTTTGTTTTGCCTGATTAGAGTCATTGTTATGCTAGAAAGTTGATCTTTGCCCCAATCCCAGGTCTTTTCCAAACTGATGACCCCCATCCATCTTGCCCTTAATCAAAATCCACTTCCTCAATAGTTTGGAAGGGGATTGGGGTAATGTTGCTAAATTTTGAACCCACGTGGGCCATTTAAGGCCCAGGAGAGGACTTTTTTCAATGGGAAGTGTCTGAAAGGTCACTGTTACAAAAATATCTCAAGGAGGCAAAACATGACACAGTTTCTGCCCCCACCCATGCCTCCAAGAGGACATTAAGGGGCAAAAATTATAGAGTGCTAGAGCTCCCTGAGAAATCCCCACCCTGTCCCGGATATATCCATTTAGCTGGACCTGAATTGTATCAAATTGTTAATGGCAATCATAGGGTTTACATTTGGTTTTCCACCCAAGAAGTGGCTAGACCCAGTTCTTAAAGTTGTGCATATGAAAATACAACCATGAACTGTGTCACTTAAAATAGCCAAAGATCTGGTATAACCAAAGTTCTACCAGAGGCAGAAGTGACAGCTGTGATAACAACAGGAAAATAACTACAAAATATATAGAAGGTGATGGCAGTGGTTATAGGAAGATCGAGGTGAAAGAGATGAGGGGAAGAGGGGGCTGGCTCTCTGCTGCCTGTTCTATGAATGTCTGGCTTCAAGATGTGAGGGTCCTTGGAGCTAAGGCTATATTGGAGGCAGGACTTGGAAAATCGTCTCTCATAGTGCAAGCAATTTTCTACCACCACATAGTTCCTTGACTTTGAGGACATTCCTGAATGCCCCCTCCCAAACATTAAAAAGAAACTCTTTACTGTAAGAGCTCTCCAAAAGTAGAATAGACTGCCTTGGAAGGTGGTAGACTCCCTTCTTTGGAGGTTTTAAAACAGAGGTTGAGTGGTCATCTTTCAGGAGTGCCTTAGCTGTGCATTCCTGCATGTCAGGGGATTGGACTAGATGGCTCTTGCAGTCTATTTCAACTCTATAACTCTATGACCTTATGATTTTAGAACCTGGAATGGTACTCAACAAAGTTCAGGAGGATCCTGATTCTAGTCTAACATGGCACCATGCAGGTATTATGGATATCAACTCCTATCAGCTTAGCTAGCATGGCTAATGGTTACAAAGTCAGGGAGTTGTAGTCCAAAACATCTGGAAGCCTTCAAGTTGAGAAAAGATGGCACAGAGTTTGAGATCATCTCTTCTTTGAATACAGAGGAATGCATGAAAGAAGGATTCTGTTCATTATATGTAAAATTGACCTTTTAAGTGTATGATGGTCGGAGACACCGCTGTTGTTCAGCTATCTAAGAAATAATTAGAAGTTGCATTTGGTATAATTATTAACCAAATGATGCTGCAAAAGTTACACCTGGCACTGCAAGTTTTGGGCCAAGTACTTCCTTTTGGAAATTTTAAAAAGCCTTTCTTGATAAAACTTTGTGAACATATGCTATATTCTCTCAGGGGCCTATTTTATCTTTTCCTCCCATTGGTTGAGCATTTTAATTGGATTTGCATACTCCAGAGACAGGCTGTTAAATTTGGCAAGCGTTTGCTTACTATTTTGGAAGACACTGATTTTGTGCATATAGAGGAGGTGCTGGAAGAAACTGGCAGGATCTTTGCTTCATTGCATTTCTCACCTATCATATCTTTACTGAAGCCAGTGCTAATGGTTCTTAAAATGTGAGGTAGGCCTCTACAGGGAAGCATGGGCACTTGCCAAAGGAGGTCTAAACTTATTAAACTGCTTACATCAGCTCAGATTGAGAAAGCTAAATTTTATTGCAAGTTTCCAGTGTTGAGCAAGATTACTGAGCCCCTCTGTGAAGCAGATCCATACATTGTTTGGTTGTTGTGCAAGTAGAGAAAAAAGCTGGCTCAGACAAGGCAAAAAGCCTCTTTGTACTAGAGCAATGGGATGCTATGGAAAGCCCAGGAGACAGAATGCCAGCACACCATGGCAACTGATTACTCTTTTTTTTTTTTTACTCAGTGTCAATGTCTCAATGGGACAATTTATCAATTTCATGCACCCATTTTGATTTCTTAGGATATGGCACAGTAGATCCGTCTGTACATCTTTGCTGTAGGTATGAGTCTTTCTTAAGTGTGTAACTGGAGAATTTCTAGGCCACTGCTTTCTAAAACAATCTGTTTCCTCTGTGATCTGGCTTTTCTTTGCAAACGAAGATTCAGGAATGACACATCCTGCGCTTTCTGCAAGCGCGCTGATGACTAAGAAGGCCAATCCGAGATAAACAAGTCCAGTTGCAAAAAGCACAGCAGAAGGTCTCCTTGGGTGATGTTTTTGGGTTGTGATTCTTTCTGCGTTGTCGTTTCTCTTCAAGACTTGTTCGGCGTGAGTTCTCAAATAAGGCTGCAGGATTGTGGATAGTGCGTCTCCATGCCTCCCGATGTGAGGCCAGGGCGGACCACTCTTGGTGATCAATTTGGCCGAGCCTGAGAAGTTGTTTCAGGGAGTCTTTGTATCACTTTTTTGGAGCGCCCCTCTTACGCTGACCCATGGCGAGTTCACAGTAGAGTAGTATTTTTGGGAGGCGATGGTCCTCCATCCTAGAAACGTGCCCTACCCAGCGCAGCTGCGTTCTCAATATCATGGCCTCAATACTGGTGATCCCTGCTTGCTCAAGGACAGCAACATTTGTCACATAGTCAGTTGTAAAGTATGAACATAGTAATGAAAATATGTATATTCCAAATTTACAAGGATCATATAAAGGGTGTCCAGTATTAATTTTTTTAACAGAAGGACACAAAATTCATCATGCCACATGAACACTGTAAATTAGGTGAGAATAATGTGCAGCTCTTCAAATTTTGTTTGACTGCAACACACATCATCCCTCACCAATATAGCCATTGGTGCGGAATTGTAGGAGGTACAATCCAGCAACATCTGGGGAGTCACATTTAGCTTACTCTGCCCTAATTGTTAAGTGCAATAAATAATTAGTGCTTAGTCATTAATTCCTCATTGTCTATAGGACACAAGTAGTGTTTGTAACCAATGTGTTGGTATTAAGTATCTTAACTATCCTATTTTTTTCCTTTAAGAATGTAAGTTCAATGTAATTTTGAGGGCATTTTTTTCTGGAAAGCACAGGGTGGTAATATATTCATTTGCTTGATGATTCCATGACACCCATTCCCTATCTCACCATACTCATCAGGTTTTCATTCCAGGGTGGACAGAGCAGCAGCTACTGCAAAGCTGAACAGCACAAAGCAAAACAGATAACAAAAGGAGGGAGGGAGGATGGGTGGAAGCCATGATGTGCTGCCAGTGTGTGGACATGGGGAAGAGAGAATGGACAGGAAGGGAGAGATAAGGAGTCAGTTGAGAGAATAAAAGTGAATGTGACCATAGGTGTAGGGTTCAGAGGAGAGATTGAGCAATGGGATGAGTTTGCTAAGAGAGAAAAAAAACATGAAAAGAGGGAACGAAAGATAGAAGAAGGATGAGACAGCCATGAGAAGAGGTATCCATGGCACACTGAGCTATGGAAAGGAAGACAGAGGGAGAAGATGGGGGCAACAGGATGCAGGAAAAGTATAGTGATGACATAGTCATTGTTGAAAATATGGAGGAGGAGGAGGCATTCAAAGTGGTGAGAGGATTATAAGAGTGAGATAGATGGAGAAGCTGAGAGAATGTCAGAGGGATAGGGTGTTCAAAGGTGGTGTGACCAAAAGGAAACAAGATTAATAAGATTAGAGACAGTTTAGTAGGTAATGCAGTATAGTTGATGTGCAACCTTTCAACAAGCATATCTTAAGGGAGAGATAAAGAAAACTGCCATAAAGGTGTGTTTAAAAACAAACAAACAAACAAACAATTGCAGATAGGTCCAATGTGAACATTTCTGAAATACATTCTAATTTTTCTGAGGAAAAGAACTTATTTGACTACAATCAAATTAAGGAGTTTTTAATGGACTGAGAAGGATTTCTGTGCAAAATTATTTTAAACAGAGCCCACTCAGACTGTGCATACAGAAATGTAAAATTGTTAAGAAATCATGCACACATGTGAGTATATTGCTAATTTCGGTATCAGGTAGTCTGATAAGTGCAAATGGATATAAAAATAATTGTTTCTTTGTTTTCTTTATGACTAGATGAAATTATGATCATTTACAAAATGATTACGAAATTTATTTCAGCAATAAATTTAATTGGAACAACAACAACTGGCCTATCAAGCTTCTCCCAGGTGTTATTCATGTTGCTGCTGTTCATGCAAAAAGTGATAGGAGTCACTAAAATTCACTCTCAGCTTGAGTAATGTGGCACCAAGATACAAGTGTGAACTGTCTGTCACCATTATAATTCAAAAGGGGGTACATCTTTAGGCAACCACCCAGTATGAACAGCTATATGAAGAGAGATAAGCTCAGCAATTGATGTGAAGCTAATACTTAGCTTTACTCATTGTGGTGGTCTTTCCCTAGGTTGCTTTTAGGTTTCACATTTTAAAAAAAAATAGTTATAAATCTTCTGTGAATGTGAAGTGCCTTTCTGTCTGATTTCATTTTAAGATTTTCGTTCCTGCATTTTATGTCTTTCAGAGACCCCATCCTGAAAAACAGAAGGAAGTTGTGGAGCTCATTAGAGGAAGGTCTTACAAAATTTCTGTGGGCCATTGTTAGATCTTCCTTGCTCCATTGTCTCCTGGATCTTGTCTCCTGGATCTTGGTTTGCTTTTTGGATTATTATAATTTTTTAGTTACCCCCAACTGATGTTGGACTTTGGTTACTCTCAGATAGCCTTTCTTGCCTAGACTCCAGACTGCCTTGACTATAGTTCTGCTTTTACCATCTCTTCATTGATTAGTTTGGCTTTTCCTCTGGCTTTTCTCTTGGACTACAGAGGCATTCATATGGGCACTTACCACCCTTAAACAGAACAGAAGGGAAGGAGGAAAATTACAAGTGAGATTTTTCACCTTCATCCCAGTAAGGATTTTGGTACAGTAATGTATCATTAAGAAAACAGTGCAGAAGTTTGAGTGTTGAAGTAGAACTCTAGCAGACTGGGGTTTGAATCCCCACTCAGCCATGGAAACACATTGGGTGACCTTAGGCAAGTCACACTCTCTCAGCCCAAGAAGAAGGGAATGGTGAACCTTCTCTGCATAAATCTTTCCAAGAAAACCCTATGACAGGGTTGCCATAAGTCTGAGTTAATATGAAGGTAAAGAAAAACACCAAAAAAGTACCATAAATTTAACACCAAATCATAATTAATTTGTAATAAATGTCCCCTTCAGAGCTAGCATGGTGTAGTGGTTTGAATATGGGGCTACAACTCTGGAGAACTGGGTTCGAATCCCTGCTCAGCTATGGAAATCCACTGGGTGACCCTGGGCAAATTACACTCTCTCAGTGTCATAGGAATACAAAGGCGAACTCCCTCTCAACAGATCTTGCCAAGAAGACCCCATGAGAGGTTTGCCTTACTGTTGAAGGCACATAACAACGTGAAGGATGATTCTAAGGGGCAGATATCAACCAAGAAGACTACAATAGACACTACCAGGACAAGGCAGATTTCAACAGCTCCCCTGCACTTTCCTTGGATCCTTCTCACCAGGTTCCTCTTGGCAGCCATCTTTTAGGCCTGTCTGATGGATCTGGGTCTCCCACCTGACATATTTGGGAAACACAGACACACACATGCAGGATGTAGGACTAATAAGTACCAAGCAAACAGTGCCAGGAAATAAATGAATTAACTGAATGTATCTATAACAAATACATGTTAAAAGGTTTACAATAGCTTTACGAAACAACCAAGTCCATATATAATAAATACATAGTCCACACAATTTGATGGCTACGGGTGGTGAAGAGGCATTTTTTAGTTTTATTCTATGAAGAATTCTTTGTCTCATTCTGGAGGCAACAACTGGAAGATTTAAAGAACTTTAACATTGGCTACTGAAGAAGACAATAATGTTGAAATGTGTCTGGTCATTGTTTAACTGAAGGTTTCTTTAGATCTATGATCATCAGTCTTCCTCCAGATAAAGTTTTATGCCGAATAGACCTTCATGTTTACTTATGAAATACTTTATACTTCATATAAAATTATATGGACTATTTATTTATTATACTGGTACACCATAGCTAACAAAGTAGATGTGTTCTTCTGTGTTATGTCTTTACAGTGGCATCGCTAAGGCTGGTGTCACCCCTGCACCTGATGGTATCACCTGGTGCAGTTTGGCCTCTCTGCACCCCCCTAGTGCCATCACTGCTGCTTTTACAGAAAATTTGGTGGAAATAAATGACATGATGACACAGGGAGAAATGGGGATAGTTTCCTGGAAAAAAAAATAGTTCAACATTCAGCTAACATTTTATTCAAAATGAACAATATGACATGGGAAATGCAACATAAAGTCAGGTAAGTAAACAAAGACATTTTGAATGTGAAGGCTGCCCCCCCCCCAATGCACCCAGGGATGACTTTATTTTTTAACTGCCTCCACTTTTCTTGTTTTGGTGGCCAAATATAGATCTTTTGTTTGTTTGTTTGTTTGTTTTAACATGTTGGGGTTGCTAGTGAGGCAGGCTTATCTGTTCTCCCCACTGCAAGACATCTACAAAAAATATGCATGGGAGAGAAGGGTGGGAGGGGGAGATTCCTTCCACCCTGCCTAGTGTGACAACAGGAGGGTGGAAGGGAAGCCAGGTAAGGATCAAGACATTATAGCCTTCCAGGATAGTCCCTTTACTCCTCCCTGCCTGCCTGCCACACAACATTGAGAGGGTGACGAAGAAGTCGGGTGAAGATTGTGGAGGCTATAGCTGTGTTCTGTTCGATGGTTTACAACAACACAGATGTCATCATCACACATTGGATTCGGAACACAGCCGGCAACCATGATCTTCCTCATTGGGCTGCCCTATTCCTGCCATGAGGAAAACAGAAAATAGGTGATCTGGGGTCTGGGGAATATGAGCTTTCTTAATGGCAGGAGGGTGGGGAGGAGGGTGGGGGCTAAAAACTCTGAAGGAAAAGCCTTTGTGGTTTTTCCTAGAGTTTTTAAAAAACAGTACAAGGGGGGGGGATTCCGAATCCCTGCTCATTGGGACAAGTGACATGAATTGATTTGCTTTCTCATCTGAACAGAAGTGTAAAGCTGATTGGCCGGATGAGCACAGGGGTGGGGCTTGCTAACAAGGCAAGAGCCTGGAGCTGCCATGTTGGATTTTCACCTTAGTGAGGAAGTGCTAAGCTGATAAAATGTGTGAGTGGTTTTTTCTCTTTTTATAAAGGCAAAATATCACCTTATTGCTCTTTGTAAATAGTTAAAAAAAAAAACATTTGGTGACAGCAAATCCAAAGGCATGAGAAGCCCAGGCTGCAGAGAGGGTTTGCTTTTGTTTTTCATCTGATGGCAAATGGGTCTCCAATACCTGGATTAAGATCCCTATGCTAAGTCAGGGCTCTTTGGGTATAACCTAATAAAGTTGTTGCCTTTCATACTACAAAATGTTGTCTGTTTACTTTCTTTCCCTGTCCACTGCTCCACTCCCAATTAGCCACTGTGGCTAGAAATACCCCAGAAGCATTGGAAATGTGTGGGGTTCTGAAAAAAGTTGGCTTCCATTCTGTTGCCAATTCTGGAAGGTGAGAAATGTTTATTTTTTCAGGGAAATGTGAACCCAATGGTTTTCTTCTCCATCTTTGAATATGGTGGTGTTAAGAACTATAACATGCAATGGTTGGCAGCATGTCCACTGTGGCAGCATTCTCACGTGGGAATAACATGGATTTGTCATTTGCATTACATGCACTCTAGCCCCAACTGAATCTTTCCAGTGTGAACAGGTCAGGCTAGCAAGCATGCTGCCCAAAAATTCTGAAATGAAGAATTCCATTTGACAGGAAGTCATTTTTATTTGGAAGGAAAGGTCATCTGCCATCATCTTTTCATTAGGATTGACACATATGGATTGATCTCAGCAAATGGGCCACACTTTATGAAAGCCTATCTTATTGCTGCACCATTTTTATGGGAGGTACTGGACCTATAATACTTTGCCTATTACCTTCATCTAGTTTCTCAAAACTGTGCAACAATTCATTTCTGACCTGTCAAGTTCCTGCTTCTGCACCAGTATAGGTAGGAACTCTCTTTGTACAGCGACACAGCAGATCTGTGCCATCAAACAGCAACTTCAAAGAAATTGTCTTAATCCCCTGTGGCTACTTCAGGGGGCGGGGAAGTACTGTATCTGCAGCACATCCTATTATGCCTGTAGTCACTGATATAGCAAAAGTCAGGTAAAGACTGGTTTAGGATTCAGGATTAGTTATTACATATATTTTACCAAGCACATCAGACTTAAAAAATCCTTTGGATATACCACCTTATACTGAGCAGGATTTACCACAATGGGTACAAATTGTATTTCTACTCTCTCTCTCTCTCTGTGTGTGTGTGTGTGTGTGTAAAATTTTGTCTACAATTCAATAAACAAGTTCCTTTCATATATCTGCTAGTGAACACAGCCAGAGAAACGAGGGGTGGGGATCATGCAATTTTCCAGATGTTGCAAAAGTTCAGCTCACTGAATTTTTCACCATTGGCTCTGCTGGCCAAGGCTACTGGGAGCTGCAGTCCTACAATATCTAGCAGGTGGTATGATTCCCACCCCTGAGCTAAACCAATTTAAAACTGACAGAAGGAGTTCTGAGAAAGGGTCGACACTAGAGCACAGAGAAGACATGTCAAGGGAGCATTGTGACAGAGAAAATCCTGGCAGAAACTAGAGGTTCGTAGAGAGGTTCCTATATTGTGAAGGAAATGTATATCTACAGTGGATCTATATCTTCCAGGTTTGATCTACCATCTACAGACTAAAACAGCCTGTTCCTCATGCACGGTGTACTTTCTGCTTTCCCTCCTTTTTCTTCCTTTCCCCCCATTAATCTCATTTCTCCTGCAGGTTTTTGCTTGTGGATTGTAGATCATTTTAGAACTTAAAAAGCTTCATTTTCAAGAGAAGAGTTATCCTGGGAAACATACAGATTGTAGATAATTCTAGGATTTTAAAAGCTTCCGTTTAAAGAGAAGAGTTAAGACACTTACAAATTCACTAATGCTCCCAGAAGCATGGAAACAGCACATTAAGACTTCTATCTTCACTCATGTCCCATGTGAGCAATAAAGATATTGTTCTGTCTTGCATATGGTATTTACTCACAAATATGTAAATGCTACCTGTCTTACACCTTATGTAAAATTGGTAGCATTTAGTTCTGTCTTTTCCCGTCTTCTTACTTACAATTAGGCATGCGGGGGGTGTCTTCAAGATAGGGACTGGAGTGCTTGGGGAAAGGAGGTTTAATTGTTCCCATTTTCACTGAAATTCTAATGAAGATGAATACCATGCATCAATTAGAGTTAGAGGAGAAAGGTCAATTACTAACAATGGAAGCTCTCCCAAATCTGAATTGGCAAATGAGGAGCTATGGTCAATGGGGTTCAGTTGCATCTGGTAGCTCCCATGTCCAATTCAGGGTTTAAATCAGGCTTTAAAATAGCTCTCCAAGGTGCTGATCTCTCTCCCTAAGTAGATTTAGCACCTTGAAGAGCTCATGTAAAGCTACTCAAAACATGGAGTGAATTGACTGCCCCACTGACATGGAAGCAACCAGCTGCTACTGTTATAATTGTGGTGGGGAAAGGAAGTACAACCATCCCTTCCTTTTCATGGCTTTGTGTATTCACAGAGTCCCACCCGGCTTCGGCTTTTCCCTCAGGGAGGGGAAAGTGTGTGTGTGTTGGAGGAGGAGGGCAAGCAGGCAGGGGTGCGCGGTGGTGTAGTGATGGTGGGGCTCTCCTTCCCTTGCTATGGCTTTGGCTGGACTCCCCCTCTCTGGGACTGTGGCAGTGGCAGCAGCACCAACACCAGCCACACCGGCATCCATTTACTGGGTGGGAGGGCAGGGGGCAGGTGGGCAGGCAGGGGTGCACAGCAGTATGACAATGGTGGTGGGGCTCTCCTGCCCCTGCTGCAGCTTTGGCCAGCCTCCCCCTCCCCAGGCCTGTGACGGCAGCAGCACTACCAGCTGCCCCGCCATCCACTCACCGGACAGGCGGACAGACAGGCAGGCGGGGGTGTGCAGTGGTACAGCAATGGTAGTGGGGCTGTCCTGCCCCTGCTGCGGCTTTGGCCTTCCCCTCCCTGGGACTGTGGTGGCAGCTGCAGCAGCACCACCAGCTGCCCTGCCATCTAATTGGCAGGCAGGCAGGTGGGGGCGTGCAGTGGTGCAGCGATGGCGGCAAATCATCCCCCAGTATTAAAATCTAATTGTGCAACAGTCTTCATGCAGATCCATAAAATAATTTTAGACAGTTCCAAAAAAGTATGGAAGAAGTGGGCACAGAGATAACCACAACTGACAAAATCCAGGAAAAATCAAAAGAGGTAAGTGTGTGTGTGTGTGTTGGAGGAGGAGGGCGAGCAGGCAGGGATGCACAGTGGTGCAGTTTTACTTTACTTTTATTTTCTTCACCTTTTTTGCTTTTGTGGTGGTGCTCCGCCCTTAACCCCCACAAATGGGAAGGGACGACTGTACACCGTTTTGTGTATTCTAGTATCACTCCAGATCTATCCTTCCTGTTTGCTTTTAAGTATAAAGAGGAAGCACACACAGAGCTAACTGCTATATATTGAATATAGACTCCATGCGTCCACACATTGTCTTTCTGTCATGGCCCGCTTGTAATATAGGTTGGAGTCAACACTGGAATTAGGGAGGTATGATTACATCACTGGCATATTGTGAAGAACCAGCTTGCAACTATGTTGCTGAGTTGTGCATGGATGAATGGGTGTGAAGCAATGCTTAGAGTGGCATAAGGCAGCCAATCCCAGAAGAGAGAATGCTGTGATGGGATGGAGGGGCCTCTGTGAGTGAGGGGTTTATTTTTAAAGAGACAGTTTCAAAATAGACTGTTGAGAGACAGTTGGATGAGTCAATTGTGAGAATCAGTGGGGAGTGAATGTATACTGGGTGTCTGAAGTGATTGAAAGGCAAGGTCTGACACAACTGAGGTGAAGTATTGTATAGTTGTAAACAAGTACTGGAACTTGTTAAAGCTTTTATAATTCTACTGGATATAATAAATAACGTTAATTTGTTTGGTAATTTGTTAACTCTGACTCAGACTGGCTTTATATACCCTGGAACAAGGGGTGGGCATGCTTACCATTACAGAAAACCACAGGCTAGTCTGCACTAAGGTCCCCTAAAGGCCCAGGACCCAAATTCAGAAAGGGATTGGAAAGGGGGGGTCATAGGCCAAGCTGAGAGTGACAGGCAGCCACGGCTAGGAACTGTGGGGCCAGACTGGTGAGGTCAATGTCACACATATGTAGCTAGATTTTCTAGGAAGTATGGCCCTACTGCAAATCCAGTGGTGTTCTTGTGGTTCTTCAGTAAGGTTATCATAACCCAGCATCTCAAATCAAAACATCAAATTAGCACATTATGCTAATATTTATAATTATGAATACTATTAATTCGTAGTCTGCTTATGCACATTCGACATATTAATTGTTGCA
This sequence comes from Gambelia wislizenii, assembly GCA_030847615.1. Taxonomy (NCBI): domain Eukaryota; kingdom Metazoa; phylum Chordata; class Lepidosauria; order Squamata; family Crotaphytidae; genus Gambelia; species Gambelia wislizenii. The sequence continues at coordinate 311,740,088 of JAUMIR010000002.1, read as the reverse complement.
ATTTTTCCCCCTACCATTTTGTTTCAGCCTTAGTGCTATTTTGGGGAATGGGGATGGAGCACTATCTGTTCTCCTGAGAGAACAAATATAGAGTAATGTTTAAAGCCTGGACTTGAAACAGAGCATCCCAAGTGCAGATCCCAGTTTGGTCATGGAATTTAACATGTGACCGTGGGCTGTCACTAACAATCAGCAAGCCTGCCTTACACTTATGATTAATAGCAAGTCAGGAATCAAGTTGAGTGGCCATCTAGATCCCTGATATAGTAACAACAACTTCTTCATTTTGTTATTTACAGACACTTCTAATGCTATTCTTATTGTATCACTATAGCAAGGGTTTTACCCTCTTGTTTTTATGGGTTGCAAAAAGATACAGATCCATGAAAACATCGCAGGACACCCCTGAGAGTGACTGCTATCTGATTCACAGGGGAAAGTAGAGGAAAGTAAGAATGAATGTGCAAATCACATCTCCTTGTACTTTACATCACTTTGGTCCCACTACCCTTGCACACACCTTGGGCCTATTTTCACTCCTTTCCTCTCTCATGCTTTCACAATGCCTCCCATCCTTACTCCACAGCTGCACCTCTCTCCACTCCTTGCCTCACCATGCACCTTCCACATGCTATATAGCACCCTACCCCTCTTGCACCTCCCACCCTATCTTACCTCCATGCCTCACCTTGTGCCACCTTCCTCTCTTGCATCTTCCATCATGTTATGCCTATCTTTCTTGCTCCTTGTACTCTGCCAAGGATGAACCTCCACACATCCTTGCTTCTTTTCTCCCTCAGGAGAAAATACAGGAATATTACCTATACATTTTTATTTGATGAAGTTCTCAGAATTTCTCAAAATTGATTTCTATTGGCTCAAATTCAATGAGAAGGTTCAGGAGGGAGAGAGGCAAAGTATTCACCAGAGTGCTTTTGTGTTGAAGATAGCTTTTAATGTAAAGACATGACAATATATAAAAGGAGAAACTCTGTCTGCAAAGAGATGGTGATATTTGATATTAAAGATTAAAGCCTCAGTATCATCAAGGTGTTCTTGGAATACACTGAATTTATCTGTACTGCCATTTACATTATCGTCCTCTTGACTTCTGGCCGGCAAGGCACTATCCTGCTACTTCTCAGATGATATATATCTGCATTGCAGATCTGACATTATCTGGAATAATTCCTCAGACAGAGCACAAGTGAGATCTATGTTTATGTCTGAAGCCCAAAAGGTATTGTCACTGCAAAATCCAGGGATTCCAAGGTTTGTCTAGTGGCTGCCAGTGCAAATAGCAGTTCCCTAAAAACAAAACCATACAGAAGATATAAAAACAAACTGAACATAATTCTGGTTGATTTCCACCCAGACTGTTGCTTTATTTATTTATTTATTTATTTATTTGTCTTTGGAACCTTTTTCAGATATTTTAAGGCAATTACTGCATTTTTTAAGGACTGTGACCTGATTAAAGAAAATTTAGTTAGGGAATGTGATGGATTTTCATCGGCTGTCTAAACTGGTATAATTTGTTTATGAATCAAACAAAAGTTGTGAAGGGGGGAAATACACTGTTTATAGTTTTTAGATGATGCTTCTCAATGGGCATCATCTAAAATGAGAAATCTGCTTCCTGTGTAAGCTTCAGATTCTTTTTAACCTTTTCTTCTTTCTTGAATTATACACAAGCACATGTGCAAAACTAGAAACAAACAAACAGATATTTGAAAAATGCAGGCAAATGCTGTTTAACAAATGGTGAAAATGCATATAAATTGTTTGGATTATGAACAACAAAAGTATACATGAATTAGTGGGTAGGAAGAAAAAAATTCTCACTGTTGATAGAGAGCTTGGATTGGATGAAAATCCCAGTATGTTTCTAAGATATGGAATGAAAACTGAACTGCCAAAGCATATGAAATCCACGTTGACCTAGAATAAATGTGGATTTATTCACAGGATCATACTCCCTAGGAAGTGAATTTAGGATTAGGATTGCAGTTTAACATTTGGCAATGGATGATCCCCTTCAAACAGCTTATAATATTTTCTTCTATAGGATTTTTAAAATATGTGTTTAAAAGCTGTGTTTGTATGTTATATAGGTCACTCCCCACCAATATCTGCAAAGGATACATTCCTGGACTTACTGTAGATATAGAATTGCACTAGATGACCTAGAAAATGCCTAGAGAGGATTCCTTTATAGACATCTGGCACAACTCTATGGTCAACCTCTGCCAGCCCTCCCAATGCTTAGAGAGACCACCTCCAGCATGACTCTATGGTCCTCCAGATGCCTAAAGGCACATTTCCCCCTTGACTTTGGGTAAGTGAAACCGTTGGTGCTAATCATGTGTAAACAGTGAGTGACCTGTACTAGCAAAACAAAACAAAACAAAAACATTTGATTATCCCTTTTGCCTGACTTTAGATAGTTCCCCCCATCTCACACATATCCAATCCCCCTTTCTTTACCTAAAATGGCACAGAGTTTCATAGATGATAGCTGACAACATTGTGTTCTATGTCAGCATTGAATGAAGGAAGTTGCCACCTATAAAAAACGTGTTATACAGTGGGGCGTTTGAATCCAATGAGGTTTGGTTCCAGGACACCCCCACCAAGGATACCAAAATCTGTGAATACTCAAATCCCATTACATACAATTGTGTAGTAAAATGGAATATCTTATATAAAATGGCCAACAGCAAGGTTTGCTTTTTGGATTAAATATATATATATATATACATATATTCAAGCTATGGATGGTTGAACCCATGTTTATAAAGAATCTGTGGGTATGGCGGGCCAATGTGTATTAAATGATAGATGGAAAGATTGATCGATAGATAAATTTCTTGTTGCTTTATTCTTAGTTTTGTTTAAAAATAATTTATGATATTATGAACTTTCTCTGTTGAGATTAACTTGTATGTTTATATTATATACCACTTGGGATGATGACAATTTTGAATGATAGCTCAGAAATACATTAAATCAATCAATCCATGAAAAGAGAGAGAGACAGAGAGTGGGAGGACTGTTAAACTAGCCTTTGTTTGTAACCAGAATGGTGTAGTGTTTACATGTTGGACTAGGACTAGGGAGACCCAGATTCAAATCTCCACTCAGCAATGTCATTTCTATTGGATCATGTCCGTTCAGCAGTTCACCTACCTGGGAAGCATTATCTCCTCAGATGCCAAGACTTACAAAGAGATCGATCACAGATTAGCAAAGGCATATAGTGCATTTGGAAGACTTTACAAAAGAGTCTGGAGTAATAAACACCTGAGGCGAAGCACAAAAATCAGTTTGTTTAGAGCCATTGCACTGTCTATTCTCCTTTATGGGTCTGAAACATGGGTCACCTATCGCCAACACTTACAACTCCTCGAATGCTTTCATCAGTGCTGTTTATGCACAATCCTAAATATACACTGGACTGACTATGTGACGAATGTTGCTGTCCTTGAGCAAGCAGGGATCACCAGCATTGAGGCCATGATATTGAGAACATAGCTGCGCTGGGTAGGGCACATTTCTAGGATGGAGGACCATTGCTTCCCAAAAGTAGTACTCTGTGGTGAACTTGCCATGGGTCAGCGTAAGAGGGGTGCTCCAAAAAGCGATACAAGGACTCCCTGAAATAACATCTCAGGCTCGGCCAAATTGATCATCAACAATGGTCCGCCCTGGCCTCACATCGGGAGGCATGGAGACGGACTATCCACAATGCTGCAGCCTTATTTGAGAACTCACACTGAACAAGGCTTGAAGAGAAACAACAACACAGAAAGAATCACAACCCGGAAACATCACCCAAGGAGACCTTCTGCTGTGCTTTCTGCAACCGGACTTGTTTATCTCGGATTGGCCTTTTTAGTCATAAGCGCGCTTGCAGGAAGCGCGGGATGAGTCCTTCCTGAATCTTTGTTTGCGAAGAAAAGCCAGAGAGAGACACAGAGAGACTGCATCCACCACCATCTATCTTTCCATGAGCTGCTCCTTTAGCCCTCTCTGTTATGGAACTCTGTTGCCTGCTACTTAATATATTAACACACAAAATTTCATGGTGCTGTGTCTTTATGTTTTTTTCATTATTTTATTGTGCATGGCTTTTCTAAGAGGAAACCAGCAAATAAAGACATAAATGGGGAATTATAGAATTTAGGATGGCACCTGGAAGATTAGGTATTAGAGATGGATGGAAAACAGCCAGGATCAGTCAGTGCTCTGGGACAGCCACAACAGTAATGCCCTCTGTCGGGTTATCTCCTGCAATTTCCCACATTTCCTCCTGTCTTCTAAACATTCCTGAGCTACAGGAGCTTTCAGAACAGCTGCTCTAGGTTCATCTGCTTATGAAGAGAGCACACGGGCAATATATCATGATTTTATTATTCCTGTTTACCAAGTGTGCACAGGGAAGGTAGATGAGCAGCCAAGAGAGACTTTTAAAGGCAATAATTCCCCAGATAGCAAAACACTATACCTTTGGAAGCTGGAACACCCCAGGACTCCTCCTTCTAAACAGAATTAGAGCCTAGACACTTGCCTCTTTTGATGGCTCCCTGTGTTTCAGTTACTAGTGTTACCCTAGAAGTGTGAGGGGGGGCTTTAGAACCCTACCCATGATGCCAAAATCACTATGATTACTGGGGGGAATTATTGGTTCAAACAGAAGCCTGTGACAGGGGGGGTAACTTCGGGGACCTTTTCACCTATGTATACCCGTACCAACTGTAGAGAACACTCCAGTTAAAGTGAAATAAAGTGTTTTTATTGGAAATAATACAGAGTGAACTCATGCACAACACATGTGCTTCAGAACTACACAGGGCTATAACAGAGTAAAATAGAAAGATTAGATAGGGTGAGAGATTTGGGAATATAGGGCAATAATTACCAATCTTGGGGAGAAGAGCTTAGTGTAGTGAAGATGGTCAGACTGGTGCCTGAGCGTGGCACATGATTTTCCACTCTGGGGCACATCAAGAAAGAGAGTGGCTGGGTTTGACAACCATAGCACACTTTCCTATTGTCAGGGGACTAATATTTATACCCTATTTCATATTATGAAGGGGTACTCTAGTTATGACAAGGCCAGAGTGGCTTTCCAACGGGATAGGCAAAGGAAACTGAAACTCAACAGATTGAGTTAATGGTTGGGAGATAGGAATTCATGGGTTTTACAAGAGCCTTCCAAGGTTGGACAGGAGGGGGTGTAGGAGAAATTTCCATAGGAATAAATTTGGGAATGGTCACTTAATCATTTGTTTGATTGAATGAATAATTATTGAGATGCCCAGGGCTAGAATAAAAGGATTAACACACACCTCCTTAACAACTGTGTTTACTAAGAGGCTTCTGCACAATCCTAATATGGGCTTCCTTGCATAATATTTTTAAAACACATCTCATGTCATTGTGACTTCCAACTGACCTTTGGTTTGCCCCAGCCAACCTGACCTTCCAAAAAGTGTCCAATATTTCCAATTATGAGATATCGTGGGGAGGTGGTAGTAGGGCAAACTAACACTAGTCCTACATGTTCATGGAAGATACATTTTCTAGTGCTCATAAACCAGAAGGCATCTTCAACTCCCTCACTTTAAAACAACCATCACTAACAGCAGAAATAATGGAGCTTCAGTTCTTTCCATTCTGACAACATTTTGGTACTAGTGTCCATTACAACTGCTGGCTTGGATCACAGTTGAACTTGGATTTCCAGTCCTTTCACAAACTTTATGCAGCTGGAATTGGACAATAACGCTAAAGTAACTCACTCTATCTTCCTTTATTTGTACTCTTTTTATATGTACAATTTTTATATCTTCTTTCCCCCTCTCCCCAGTCTTCTTTTTATGTCACTTTATTTCTTTATTTAAAAAAAAGTTAAATGAAAAAAAAAGTCTTTCAACTGCTTTCAGCAACATCTTAGACTACAGCTCCCATTGTACCTGCTCAGTGCCCTTGATGAAACTGTCCCTCTTCTATTAGTCACAACTTAGGATGTGAAAAATCTCTCCTTCTTGAATTCATGGCATTTCTTTGAATTCCAGCTGCGTTTTCTGCCCATCCTTGGTTCAGATATTTTCCCCAGTGATTAAAGTCCATGGGTGTGCATTTATGAAAAATGCATTTTGGGTTAAAATAATTTTTATTCAAATATTAAAAAACAAACAGAAACACTGATGCACAAAAAAGAAACACAAAAAGAAAAAACAACACACAAATACAATAACATACCACAGCTGACACTCAACATCATATTTCCCTTCATCTTTACCTTATATTAAATAAAACTTAATAAATAATCAAAAGACTTCCCAAATATTCCCTAATTGTTTTATAATTATAAAATTAACACCACTTCTTTTATCTACCTTTATCCTTATTTAAGTTATCTAATTAGCAACCTATTATTCCTCATTTCTTTCCTTGTCATAATACAACTCAGCTATAAGATAGATAGATAGATAGATAGATAAGTAAGAAGATCTTAATTCTTAACTACCAAACCCCATTATACTGGTATCAATGCATTTTGAGTTGTGAACATTTATTTGCCTGTATTTTGAAAAAAGGGAGAGGGGATTGAACACTCACTGTTTTCTCACAATAATGGGAAAGATACTTGTGCACATAACAGCCTTGCCGATTATGAATTGAATAAATGATGTAAATATTCAGGCAATTTGAATGTCTTTTCCATCCCTAGTCACACTTTGGTAGGGCCTCTGTTACTCTAACAATTCATGAGAAGGAATAATGGTATTAATACAAATGCAAAGGTGTGGGCCCAATGTTTTAAAGGCACTGGTTATAGATAACAGTTTGACTATCCTGTGGTAGAATTCTCAAGTGTGAATGAGATTGATGAGCCTTAAAAAGAAAAGAAAAACAGGAAATCTGGCAACCTACCTGAGGATATTTTAGAAAATGAAGAAAGTGCAACATAAGTATAACCCCTGGGCACTATTTGAATAGAGATACATTTTATGTGTCTTTTTATAGACCAAATATATTAACACTGATAGCCTATAAAAATATATACATTTGCCATGGCAGCTGCCAAATAGCACCTTCTTCAAGAAACATTCCCTTTAAATTTGTTTCCATACTAGCAGGCAAAAATTCTCTTTAGACTTTGAACTCAGCCATTTAAGATATTGGTTCAGCTTTTCCAAAGACCCAGATGTTTACTGTGTTATACTCATTTCATAAGCAATTCTGTACAGTTACAGATAATTAGGAAGATTACTAACAGCCTGGCCATGTTTTTCAGTTATGGTAATGCCAAAACTTTCTGCTTTGTGTCAAGATGGGACTCTGCTGTTCATGAATTTGCTGGACTGTCAAGAACACAAACTGCAATAGAATTCAAATGAAGATACATTAACTAATGTCCCATGATATCCTCACAGAGGGACAAACTACGGACATCTTTTCACTACATCTTGAGCTGGTTTAATAGTAAAGCATTCTGCTACTAAAAGGACCCCGTGAGTTCTAGTTCTACAAGGGGAGGAATAAACAGAAGAACAAGAGCATGGGAATAACTAGATAAAATAATTAGATAATTGTAATTAATAACTTCCTCAATAACAAAAGAACAGCTACATTACATTATGATTATAGCTCAACATGGACTAATGTCACTCCTTTTGCCATTTTAAATTATTTATGGTTACAGGGATGTGGCTTCCCCAAATGCTGGAGAAGGTATGAATAATAGAATCATAGAGCTGGAAGAGACCACAAGGGCTATCCAATCCAACCCTCACCATGTAGGAACACACAATCAAATCATTCCTGACAGATGGCCATCTAGCCTCTATTTAAAAACCTCCAAAGAAGGAGACTCCACCATACTACAAGGCAGTGTATTCCACTTCCGAACAGCTCTTACTGTCAGGAAGTTCTTCCTAATGTTTAAGTGGAATCTCTTTTCCTGTAGTTTGAACCCATTGCTCTGTGTCCTAGTCTCTGGAGCAGCAGAAAACAAGCTTGTTCCATCTTCAGTATGACATCCCTTCAAATATTTAAATATGGCTATCATGTCCCCTCTCAATCTTCTCTTCTCCATATTAAACATGCCCAGCTCCCTAAGCCACTCCTCATAGGGCATGGCTTCCAGACCTCCCACCATCCTGGTTGCCCTCCTCTGGACATGTTCCAGCTTGGTAATATCCATCCTGAATTGTGGTGCCCAGAACTGGACACAGTATTCCAGGTGAGGCCTGACCAAAGCAGAAAAGATTGGGAATATTGCTTCCCTTGATCTAGACACTATACTCCTATAATGCAGTCTAGAATTGCATTGGATTTTTAAGCTACTGTATCACACTGCTGATTCATGTTCAGCTTGTGGTCCATTAAGACTCCTAGATCCCTTTCACATGTACTGCCATCAGTGTTCCACAATTCAAGTGCTGGTTCATGCTGTACCTAGTATGCTCACGCACCGTTGTGGGTGGTTTAAAAAAATAGTTTCTTTTTAATTGAAGGGGGGGTACAATAAGTAGTAAATAAGTACAATACATAGTAAAAACTGTGAATACAAATGGCTTTTCGAGCAAGAATACACCTAAGGCAATGAAATACAAACTGTCCAGGAATAACATGAACTGGCATGACTCCATGAGGCAACAAATACATTATTGAAAGGAGAGCATATTTTGTAGCATAGACTGATGGCTTGTATTGTTTGTATTTTAGCCCTACCCCCAAGGTTACTATGTTACTTCTTTTTTTAAAAAAAATGGGGAAGTAAATTGTTATTTTTAAAATTGTGCCTATAATGAGCAATATTTTTGGAAGATCTTTATGCCATAAGTGTAACTAGATACTTTTGGAAATAAATATTCCATGGTTTGGGAAGAGCCACCATGAAATTCTCAGTGCTCTCAGCAGACTACAGTTTGAAAGATTTTTAAAAAGACTCTTCATTCGTGGCATTTAAGGTTTTATGTAAACTGTTTACTTGGGTAGGTTTCATCCAGAGTCACCTGCTTCGCTTAAGGAGTGGGCAGGAACGACAGACTCTTGCTTCTGCTTATTATCCTTTGTTGGTTAGTGATGTTGATTCTTAAAAGAATGCCACCACTCCAGTGAAGCAGAATAGATATGGCGGCCTTTTGGCTAAGATCATGTGTAGTGTAGTGGGTTTAGAATGAAAGATGCTTTTCTTTCATGGCTAGTCCAAGATGCTTTGCTTCTTGAGGCAGAGGAGGAAATGGTATCCACATCCATGACAAGGTGTATAATATCCCCAAACTGCCAAGTTATTTTGACACAAGAGCCAGAACCCCCTTACCCTTCTGCATCCCTAGCAGCAAAAATACAATAACAAAGTACTGTACTTAAAAAAATAGTGGTAATATGAAATAATATGCATTTCCTGCTCAATCATGACACCCCAAATCTGCTGCCTGAGCTGGCTGCCTTATTCTAACCAATACTTAGGTCAGTCCTTTTTTCTCCCTCCACCACCACAACAAAAAACCCGTACCAGATCTGCTGTATCTGAGATAACAGTGCAGTATGTATCCGACAGATCACTCCTGCAATCTACCTAACTTATGAATGCAGAAGATCATTTCAGAAATGAGGAGTCTTACCAGTTCATTAGCCCTATCTTTCTAGCAGGCCATTTGCCAACAACAATTAAACAGCAAGCAAACATTGGTCTGGGATTTGATATTTGTGGTATTCATGTAAATGCTCATATTCTAAAAGAAGTCAGGGCAGATGCCAATTGGCCATGAAAACCCACTGGGTGACCATGGGCAAGTAACACACTCTCAGCCCTCAGAAACCCTGCTATAGGTTCGCCTTAGAGTTGCCATAAATTGGAAACGTCTTGAAGGCACACAACAAACCTTTATTTGTAAAATTCTGCAATGGAAAGCTTGACTGTATGCAAGGCATAAAAGGAGAAATGGTCCATTGGTATAAACCAAGAATTTTCCGTATAAGATATACACTCAGTAACATCCTCTACACTCATCGCTCTGAGAAGAAAGTAAGTAATCCAAAATGCCAATATGTGTACAGAGCCATCCAGCTGCTCTGAGACTTGTCTCACCCCAGCTCATTTAGAAAAGTGTTCCTGGCAGAGATCCTTGGCATTTTGGCATATATATATATATATATATATATATTCCCTTAGAAGTGGATGCAAGATGTGCCTGAGAGGCTCTAATGGTTTACAGCAATGTAAGCTCATTGTCCATGAGAGAAGTAAATCCTGATAAGAATCTGGATTGAGGGGAAAACCACACCCTTTGGCCATTGTGCAAATCTGCCTCCTGTAAAAAAAAATAATCAATGGCAGTTTTTCCCCATAAGACTTTAATGGAGATGGATGACATCCAATATTTTCTTTCATTTTGCAGACACATCTTTCCAAGTTTCCAAAGGAAACCCAATTGGTACATGCAAGAGACTAACTACACATCATCTTTATTTCTTCAATTTATTTTACAGATAGGCTCAGATACACATAATGACATCAATATATTCTCAATGGGATGTGTGTTTGTAAATTCTCTCTGTGCTTGAGACTGCTACCAGGAATCCTTGTGCAAAATTATATTGAATAAACTTATTATTTCTCTTCTTCCATTTCTCATGTATCCAATTAAAATCATTCAGACAGAGGAGGGGATGAAGGTTAATAGGCAAGCTGAATACAACAGCATCTTTGGAAATTACCCTAGGGACTTCTGTAGTACTTACTAAATGAGACTCTGGAACACAGTCCTCTGAATGCAGATGTACAGCCATGCATGCTGATGGTGATATCAACAGCTAACTCTAAGACAGGGCTGGTTTGTGGTTTGGCTAGGCACTAGAGGCTTGTTACCTGCCCTGACACACCCACCCTTCCAATAATTCAACAATTCACTATATTTCACATGGCTTCTTTATTGATGCTTCACGAGGTTAGTGACCTGAACTTCCCTAGAAATAGGGACTGAGTGAAGGTTTGTGCAAAACTTAACAAAGAGGTCTTTGTTCCGAAATTCCCAAAAGGCACACCCAGGTAGTAATTGTGTGCCCCCCTTGGATACTGTGTTAGGGTGGAAATGTGTGCTAATTCTCATGGATGCACCTGGAAGTGAGTCATTTACTAATTCAATCAAGTGGCCAGAACAATCATGACTCTGCAAATTGGTTTTCCTTCATACCCCTTTCCTCAACAATAGAAGGTTGCCTGACACCCATCAGTCTTAATGTCTCACCCATTAGCAGTCATTAACATAGCCAGAGCTTCTGTTGTCTAACTGTGGGAGACGATATCTAATATTTTTTTCTACTCATAACACCTATTAAAGGTAAGTATTGGGTATAAATATCACCCCAACACACAGTCAAAGTGTTCACAGCTTCCTGCATCTTGCCACTCTGTCAGTCCATTGTGCGACCCTCAGAGCTCCATCTTTGCTGTGTCACCCAGTGCACATAACTATACTTCTGGAGAACAGGAGAAGTCCCAGCAGACTGGACGAGGGCAAATGTTGTTCCCATCTTCAAAAAGGGGACAAAAGAGGATCCCAACAATTATCGTCCAGTTATTCTGACATCAATACCAGGGAATACTAGAGCAGACCATTAAAAAGAGAGTCTGTGAACATTTAGAATGCAATGCCATAGTCACAAAAAGTCAACATCGGTTTCAGAGAAACAAGTCATGCCAGACTAATCTGATCTCTTTTCTTGATAAAATTACCAGCTTGGTAGATGAAGGGAATGCTGTGGATATCACATACCTTGATTTCAGTAAGGCCTTTGACAAGGTTCCACATGACATTCTTGCAAACAAGCTTGTAAAATGTGGGCTATACAAGTTAACTGTTCAATGGATTTGTAACTGGTTGACAGGCCAAACCCAAAGGGTGCTCAGCAGTGGCTCCTCTTCATCTTGGAAAGATGTGACCAGTGGGGTGCCACAGGGTTCTGTCCCAGTGCTATTCAATATCTTTATCAATGACGTGGATGAGGGAATTACGGGCATACTTACCAAATTTGCAGATGACACCAAATTAGGAGGAATAGCTAATACCCTAGAGGACAGGATCAAAATTCAAAATGACCTGGATAGACTGGAGAGCTGGGCCAAAGCTAACAAAATGAAATTCAATACAGAGAAATGTAAGGTATTTTACTTAGGGCGAAAAAAAGAAATGCATAGATATAGGATGGGGGAGACCTGGCTGAATGAGACTACGTGTAAAAGGGATCTAGGAGTCCTAGTAGACCACAAGTTGAACATGAGTCAACAGTGTGAAGCAGCAGCTAAAAAGGCCAATGCGATTTTAGCTGCATCAATAGAAGTATAGTATCTAGATCAAGAGAAGTAATAGTGCCGCTCTATTCTGCCTTGGTCAGGCCCCACCTAGAATACTGTGTCCAGTTCTGGGCACCACAATTCAAAAAGGATATTGACAAATTGGAGCGTGTGCAGAGGAGGGCAACTAAAATGGTGAAAGGTCTGGGAACCATGCCTTATGAGGAGAGACTTAGGGATCTGGGTATGTTTAGCATGGAAAAAAGACGGCTAAGAGGCAATATGATAGCCCTGTTTAAGTATTTGAAGGGGTGTCACATTGAAGATGGAGCAGGCTTGTTTTCTGCTGCTCCAGAGACTGGAACATGGAGCAATGGGTGCAAGCTCCAGGAACAGAGATTCCACCTCAACATTAGGAGGAATTTTTTGGCAGTAAGAGCTGTTCGGCAGTGGAACACACTCCCTCGGAGCATGGTGGGGTCTCCTTCCTTGGAGGGCTTTAAACAGAGGCTGGATGGCCATCTGTCAGGGATGCTTTGATTGTGATTTCCTGCATGTCAGGGGGTTGGACTGGATGGCCCTCGTGGTCTCTTCCAACTCTACAATTCTATGATTCTTCTCTGCATGAATCTCTACTCTTCTGACAGGTATAGTATAGCCCACCATCCTTAACTCTATTCCTCTTTCCTAATCCTTCCTACCTTCTTTGATAGCCTTGTGTGATTGCTTGAAGCCTGAGTGTTAGTGTGAATGCTTCTGAGATTATTTTTCAATATAAAAGTTTTATTTTATTTCCTAGCTGTGAGTGTCATCAGTTAGTATTGGTATACATAGGCCAAAAGGTCCATAGTTACCTAGTCTCTTGCTGCTATATTGAGCTCATTGAAATTCTCCACATTAATATCTGGACAGGAGTGGGTTCTTCATGGACCTCAAGCAATTCAGGTAACACGCTGGCTGGCTGAGAATTCTAAATACCTCTTGACTATAAATCCTAGGATCCCATAGGATGTTGCCATGGTATTTAGAGTAGACTATGGTGCTAAAAGTGGATAGTGTGAAAGGGCTCCTAGTACTGTGCCTAGTACCTCCCAAAAAGCCAGGTTTGGCAGGGCAAGATAGCAGATCAATAACAGTTACCCCGGGCCAGCTGCTGTGCATAAACCTTATGTCAGCAAGCATGTGAAGTATAAGAGCCTTCTCCTTGAGCAGAACTAGATAATTTCTACTGAGGTGGATCACAATCACGCATGAGGAGGCCCCATACACTCCTCAAACAACAGTGGCAACAAGCCAGACCAACCAAGGCCACACTTTCCAAGCCACTCAACAGTGGCCAAGTAATGACTCAGCCCCGGCTGCTCTCTGAAATGTGAAAGTGGGCCTGGTGTGCCACTCAGTGTACCATATGTGGCTGCTGATCAGAACCTGTCATCACACCTCGCAGCACCTAGGGACTAAGGAGAAAAAAGAAACAAGTTGATAACTTTACAACATCATGGGACACATGTAACATCTAAATGCTTCCTACTAAATACCCAATGTGTTGAACTGAGCAAGGGCTATTGCCCATCACAAATGCTGTTGAAGCTGACCTATTCAGAAAGAATGAGTGCCAAATTTCACACCACAGAGACCCAAGAGATCCAATGCCTTTGAGGTCACTGTCCAAAACTGGTACCTGGTAAGGGAAGAAAGAGACATGTGGGGAGGGTGACTGAAATTTATAACACCTCTTCCCTCCATTCTTCCTCATGTGATAAGCTTGGTGTGTGAGCACCAAGCACAAAGGTTCATTTTCTTCTCTGCGAAGGCCATGAAATGGCCTCCTCCCCTGCAACAGCCTTCAGCTGCGCAGCTACAGAGACTCGAACATTGCAATATTCAATAAGTTCTTCTACATAAGGATGAGAACAGAAGGTAATGGAAGATTACTCCAATGTAGTAATACTGAGAAGTTTGTAGCAGCCAAGAAATTTGATCACATCTGTTCATTGCTATTATTATCACCCCTCTTTTTTTACACATAGAAACAATGTCATCCTGACCTCTAAAGGTTCTGTGGAAAATGGAAAAATACTGCCACTAATATTGTCAAACATATCCCCTCTGGAAGTAAATAACACACATTAATCTCATTCTTTTGTATATATAACAGATGGTGCAGATCTGTCCAATTATATACCTGGGGAAAAGAAAACCTAGCAATTAGCATCTTTATAAATATTTCTACCCATTTTTGCTGATTCCTAAGCTTATTTTTTTAAAAAAATCTCCCCTCTTCACATGTCTCTGAACTGTTCCATTGTCTTCAGCATCATTATTAAAGACATATTGCCATTATTTCAATAGTAAACATTTTGAGTTTAAGCTTTATTCAAACTAAAAAATGCTTTTCTTTCACAAATCACCTTGTGTCCTGGACTGGCAAAACAAGCAGGAAGAAATCATAATCCTCACCACCCTCACCCTCACCCATCATCAAAATCCTAGATTGGTGACAGAGGGCTTGTCTACACTGGCCAGAATACACTGCCTTCCAGCTTCCATATTCTGGCCCTGGAGCTGGTCCAGATGTCACCCCCCCCATTACCACAACGAAACAGGCAGAAGTCTATATGCACCTGGTGGCCACTGCATGCACATACCAGCCAGTATTGGTGAGCCTCCACCCTGTTGCGTATCACACTCTCTGAGGCCAGGAAGGGGACCCTCAGCATATGATCAAGGCTGATCACATGCAGAGAGCCGTGATCACGTGCTGGAGGCCTCCTTCCCAGCTGCACAGTAACACCAGCATTTTTGTCATCGTTGTCCTGCAATTCAGTCTAGCGTGCCGTTATGGACCCTGTGTTACTATGCTGGACTCTTCTGGGTTTTCCCATATAATGCAGGTTTTCCCAGGGGTTATTTTAAAATGTTTCAAATAGGTTTACACAGGCTTTCCCCTGGCTTTGCCTCTGAAGTTGTCAGATCCACCCAGAAGTGAATTGGGGCAAGAGCCCTGCATCGTTAGGACTGCAGGGTTCCAAGGCTCGAGGTGGGGGGAGCTAGGGTAAATTGCCCGTCCAGATAGACAACCCTGAAGTTACATCTGCATAACTTCTTCTTCTTCTTCTTCTTCCTCCTCCTCCTCCTCCTCCTCCTAATACTACTATTATCTTTTAAATGAAGAAGATAAATACTCAGAGTTCCATTCAGAAGAGCATTCCATATTTTTACATGAAGACAAGCATATCTAGATAGTGAGAAACTTTAGTATATTATATCAATTATTACTTTTTTAAAAACCCGCAGGCAGTCTGCAACACCAGAGCTTTTCTTCCAGGGTTGCAAACCAGAGTTCATTTAATCGCAAAAGTGCCCCAGCTTTTAAATAGCTTCTTTCTTCCAATGACTTATCACTGATTAGAGAGAAGAATAAGAATGAATAACAAGTCAAAATTTGCCATTTGTTCTGACAAAATTAATGAGTATAGGCCCTGTTAAGTTAAAAGCAAATGTAAAGTCATTTCTCCTTCATAGTATTAATAAAGTCATATTATTAAAGGAAGAAAGAAAAACCCAATGAATTAACATAACATGTTATTCCTAACATGTTATTTACAGGCTTAGGAGCAGAATAAGTTGAATGAAATTCCAACCATGTACTTGTATTCAACTTAGAATTGCCTAGGACTCAAAAGTATTCAAAACTTAGAACCTGGACTTAAAATCATAGAATCATAGAATTGTAGAGTTGGAAGAGACCACAAGGGCCATCCAGTCCAACTTCCTGCCTTGCAGGAAATCACGATCAAAGCATCCCTGACAGATAGCCATCTAGCTTCTATTTAAAGACCTCCAAGGAAAGAGACCCCACCATGCTCCGAGGGACTGTGTTCCATGGCCAAACAGCTCTTACTGTCAGAAAGTTCCTCCTAATGTTGAGGTGGAATCTCTGTTCCTGGAGCTTGCATCCATTGCTCCATGTTCCAGTCTCTGGAGCACAGAAAACAAGCTTGCTCCATCCTCAATGTGACACCCCTTCACATACTTAAACAGGACTATCATATCACCCCTTAACCGTCTTTTTTCCAGGCTAAACATACCCAGCTCCCTAAGTCTCTCCTCATAAGGTATGGTTTCCAGACCTTTCACCATTTTAGTCGCCCTTCTCTGGACACACTCCAATCTGTCAATATCCTTTTTGAATTGTGGTGCCCAGAACTGGACACAGTATTCTAGGTGGGGCCTGACCAAGGCAGAATAGAGTGGCACTATTACTTCCCTTGATCTAGACACTATACTTCTATTGATTAAGCCCAAAATTGCATTGGCCTTTTTAGCTGCTGCTTCACACTGTTGACTCATGTTCAACTTGTGGTCTACTAGGATTCCTAGATCCCTTTCACACGTAGTCTCGTTCACCAGGTCTCCCCCATCCGATATCTATGCATTTCATTTTTCCACCCTAAGTGCAGTATCTTACATTTCTTTGTAGTGAATTTCATTTTGTTAGCTTTGGCCCAGCTCTCCAGTCTATCCACATCATTTTGAATTTTGATCCTGTCCTCTAGGGTATTAGCTATTCCTCCTAATTTGGTGTCATCTGCAAATTTGATAAGTATGCCCCTAATTCCGTCATCCAAGTCATTGATAAGGACGTTGAATAGCACTAGGCCCAGGACAAAACCCTGTGGCTTAGAATTATTGTGAATTAAAATATCTATTTTTTTTAAAAAAAACTCATAGAAATAGAATCATAAAGTTGGAAGAGACCACAAGGACCATCCAGTCCAGCCTCCTGCCATGCAGGAATACACAATCAAAGCATTCCTGACAGATGGCCATCCAGCCTCTGTTTAAATGCAATCTCTTTTCCTGCAGTTTGAACCCATTGCTCCATGTCCTAGTCTCTGGAGCAGCAGAAAACAAGCTTGTTCCATCCTCAATATGACAACCCTTCAAATATTTAAACATGGCTATCATGTCACCTCTTAACCTTCTATTCTCCAGACTAAACATACCCAGCTCTCTAATCCACTCCTCTTAGGGCATGGTTTCCAGACCTCCCACCCTTTTGGTCACCCTCCTCTGGACACATTCTAACTTGTTCATACCCTTCTTGAATTGTGGTGCCCGGAACTGGACACAGCTTTCCAGGTGAGGTCTGACAGGAAGGCGGGTAGGCGGTGGAGAAACTGAGGGGAGAAGAGTGCTCCTTCAACCTTTTCCCCTTTCCTTGGCCTCATGGGTGGGCAGGTGGGTGGCAGAGAAACTGAAGGGGGGAGAGGGCTCTTAAACCCTCTTTCCCTTTCCTTGGCCCCATGGGTAGGCAGGTGGGCAGTAGAGAAACTGTGGGGGGGAAGAGGGTGAAAGAACCTTCTTCCCCCTTTGTCGGCTACACGGATGGGCAGGCAGGTGGGCAGCAGAGAAACTGAGAGGGGAAGAGAGTTCTTTCACCCTCTTTCCCCTTCCTTGGCCCCATGGGTGGGTGAGCAGTGAGGAAATTGAGGGGAGGAAGAGGGCAAAAGAGCCCTCTTCCCCCTTCCTCGGCTCCATGGGTGGGCAGGCAGGCAGCAGAGAAACTGAGGGGGAGGACAGGTGGGTGGCGGCAGTGGGACAGGGGAGGGAACCAGGGAAGGAAGAAGAGGAGGAGAGGGTCCTCTTCACTTCTCCGTCCCTGGTGGTGGTGGTGGCATGGGTGGTGGGTGGGAACTCAACCTACCACCTACAGCTAGGGTTGTTTTCGCATCCATATGATCATTTATTTTTCCTCTTTTTCTTCTCACAGAGCTCTTGTGCCTTTAACAGCTGTAAGTAGACCTTCCTTAGGAATGGGAATTCTACAAAATTTGGAATCCTGCTTGAGGCACCTGAAAATGCCCAAAGCTACCTGTGCTCAACCACAGCTGCATAATATTTATTTGTACATTTTTTTTTCATAATGTATAATATCTTATAAAGTTGACTGACTACAATCTCCCTGTCACACATATCGCTCAATCATACTGACCTAACTTCCTTTCCAGCTTTGTCATGAGGGTTTAAATTGTAAATAGATTGTAATACCTGATTTAACTATTCAATTATATAGCATGCCTGTAAGTTCCAACATATAAAAATATCCCTTACTCGTCATTTCTCTATTTTGCTGTTTCCCTCACTCATATATTTATCCGTATACTACTTCTCAATTATTCCTAGTATATGTAGTTTAGATTCTTCGACAGAATATGAAGGACTGAGATTTAAATTTAATAATAATAGACTTGAGTTTAGTAAGTGTTACTTGTGCATAGATTTTATACTCTTGACTTATTTACATATTAGAGTTATTCAATATGGGATTATTGCGAAGTTCCCCCACCTTTTTCCCAAAAAGTCTGATAGACTCTCCCAGGCTATCCAATAGTCTTCTACAAACTTACCTTTTAATAAAACAGTTAGTTTATCCATTCTGGCCATGTCATAAACTTTAATCAACCATTGATTAAATCAACAATCAACAACTGACGGTGTATCTTGGTTTTTCCGCACTGATGTGTAGGTTATTCTGGCAGCTGCCAGCATATAAATTATTAGTTTCTCTTTCCCTCGATCAAATTTTTCTTCACACATTCCTTACAGGTAAAATTCTGGGACTAAAGGGATGTTGCTTTCCAAAATTCAATTCATTATTGTTTGTACTTGTTTCCAGTATATTTGTACAACTTTTTTTCATGGTAAACCCTTAGTCAAAACAATTTACAGTAACATAAGAAAAAATAAGATACAAAACAGCAACATTTCTAGATAAGTCAGAAATAATTACAACTGAAGATTGAAATAATCATGCCAATATAATCCCACAAAAATAAATATACACTAAGATTGAATAATCCACTAATCATTCACAAAGAAGTCTAATTAAAAAATTAGACCAAAATCCTAGCAAAAATGTTTTTTTTTTTAAAAAGTCCAAAATTAAAAATTGCCTCAACCACAACTCCCCCATCCATATTCTTTAAGAAGCCACTACTTTTATAGACAGACTCAGTCAGGGCTTCTCCCTCTGAAAACTGTAGAAATGGCCTGATAGAAAAGTAAGGTATAGGTCTTCCTGGACTCACAGGTAAATGCTTTCTGGCTGCCCTTTGCACTGGGCTTCAGTAGTCTGGTCCTAGCTCAACCGAAAACCAGCTCCAGATATTTGGAGCAAACCTCAGCTTACTGCTCTTGAATAGATCTCTACCCTTGGGGACTCCATATGGTACTGGAGACTACAAACAAGTTTAATTAAAATTAATTAATTGGTTTGAAAAACATAATATCCCCAAGATGCATACCCTCAAGGTCTGCTTAGTATCTAGGCCAAATTTTACAGGTCTGGGTTTCAACATCTTGGAGCTATGGCAGAAATAAATTCTCCCCCACTCTCCTCTCTAATATGCACACACATACACACTCTTACTTGTTTATTGGGCCATCAATAATATGCACACACATACACACTCTTACTTGTTTATTGGGCCATCAACTGGGGTTTGGTTCCAGGACCACCCGTGAGTACCAAAATCTATCGATGCTCAAGTCCCATTATCTGGGTATATAATGGTGTAGTAAAATGGTGTCCTGTTTATAAAATGGCAAAATCATGGTTTCCTTTTTGGAATTTTGTTGCTGAATATTTTCAAGCCATGAATGGTTGAATCTGTGGATGCAGAATACATGGATATGGAGGGCTGATTGTATTCCTGTTCTATTTCCATCTTCATGTCAAGTAGTTTGCCTGTAATGTTTTCCCTCAGTCTTTGGCCCTCCTGCAGTTTTTGACTTCAACTCTAGTGTAATTGATGCTGGATAGGAATTCTGGGGTCTGAAGAGCAAAACATCTGGAGGCACAAGTGTTGAAGGCAACTTGCTTATAACAGTTCATGAGATAGAGGATAAGGTGGAGTTCTGTGGTGGGGATGTTTCCTTCTCAAGGCAAACATATGGGACTGGAGAAAATTGCTTGACAGAGCCAACAGGTAGTGTAGTAGCCATTTCGACTCTAATGTCTATTTGCTGAATGCTGTAATCGTACAATCACTATTTGGGGTCAGACTAGATAACCCATGAGACTCTGGGACTCTGCAAAGTCTTTTTCCTTTAACTCTCAGGCCTAGTCAATGTTCCTTACTAATCAACTCTATGTTCCAGAAACATATGATATGCTGATGTAAACAAATTCTTTCTCTAATAGCGGTCGAACTGTACCCAAATGTTCCTAAGTTATCTTGCCTTGAACTATCAACAGTTGTTTCAAGGAAGAGAAATTGCTGACACCAAAGACACCAGAGAGGAGGAGGAGGGAATGGCTTTTTGCATACTTGTCATCACTGTATAAAAGTATTTTGTAACTACAGCTCTGAGTTCTGACTCTTTGGAAGATATTCCAGTCAGGCCCACCGGTGTAATAAAACTCACTTTCCAATCCATGGGTCTGCTGTTCCATGATTTCTGCAACATAAATGGTGCGTTGGCCAGGAATGGAGCAGCAGGTGATGGAACAGGAGATGGCATTTGCCTGCTCTAACTGCCGTGGCTGGGAAGGGGCCATGAGCACGCACACTCATTCAGGGCGCCAACAACCATTTGTTGGAAGAACGCGAGTCTGTGCCATGGCTGCCTGAACAGCAACGCGCACAAGGAGAACCCAGTAAACGGAGAAGGAAACTGAGCCCTACCTCCAAAGAAAACAGGCAAGTAAACAAGGGAAATATTGTGGCCCACTCCATAAGAGTGGAAGAGGGGCTTGATCACCCCCTAAAGG
The DNA here is from genome assembly GCA_030847615.1 of Gambelia wislizenii. Lineage (NCBI taxonomy): Eukaryota > Metazoa > Chordata > Lepidosauria > Squamata > Crotaphytidae > Gambelia > Gambelia wislizenii. Next base: position 311,718,996 of record JAUMIR010000002.1, on the reverse strand, counting down.
GCAACCCGAGTACCCATATAAGATGCAGTGAGGGCACACTGGTGAAACTGTTGTACCATTGAAGCATTGAGAAAGTGGTAATATTGTAATTTGGGGCAATTTGGGAAAAGTGGGAGATAGGAACGAATGCCTGTGAATTGAATATATGCAACAGTAGAACAAAAAGCTTAATCCTTACCTTATCCACCTTACCAAATGCTATTTTAAATATTTCTCCCCTTCAGCAATGTTCTCAAAACAGAAATACCTCTTCTTCCTAATTGATAAATCCCTGCATCTACCTCTGCCTGTATCTTTATTATCTTAGTGAATGGAAATTTGGGGACATACACTAGCCCTATACAGCAAAGTCTAAAATCCCCAAAAGAGCAATACTTTTATTGGCCAACTCGAATGCACATGCATGCATGCATGCACACACGCGCACACACACACAATCATGCTAGTTTTCAAAGCTCCACTGGCTTCTTCATCAGGCACAGTGGCAGCACTAATGTGTCTGTGGAGAGGCTGAAGTGCACCCGCTGACACTATTGAAGGGAGGGGTGACACTGACCTTAGTAACACCATAGATCAGAGGCAGAAGATATCAAAAAATCATGCAGGAGAACAAAGGTGATGATGGCAAAGTCACAACCCCACATTTTGTATCAGATCTAGTTTCTGTTGTAGTTCAGTTGTTCTGGATAGATCTCAATGCAAACAAAGGCAATTCCCCTTCTTGGCCATGTGGGAACCAGGGACAAAGGGCAATAAAAGATAGGTAATACAATTTCAACTGCATTAGCAACAGAAAAGTAAGTTCCCTTGAGATTCAGGTTGTCCCTGTCCTGTGCAAAACTACCTGCTCCTTTCTTAGGCAGAAAACATTGAATTTTTCAAGAAGTACCTATACTGTTACACTAGCCTGAGACAGCCATTAATGAAGCATGGTGAATCAAGACATGAAGAGGGGAATGTCTTCAGCTCCTGCTCTTGCTCCAACTCCATTGTCTTTCAATATAAGAAGAGTGAGAATCACAAGACTTCAGGCTGAGAAGGAAAACTTCCTTCACCCCAGCACACTGCCTTGAGCTCTGGCTTGCCAAATAAAGGCAACAACAAGGCCAGCCTTCACTCAACTTGAGGGCTTTAATCTTTGTTTGCAGTATATTTACAATATATATACAGAGTATAGGACAGCCATCTCTAATACTCATAAAGCTCTCTCAAACCAACAAACTGCTTCACCAACCACCATCCACAGCAAACCCACACTAGAGATAATCCCCATCTACTTTTTATAGGCATTTAAACAATGCCTGTTACATCAGGCATCTGAGGTGTGCATATTCTCAAGTGCTGACTCACACACACACCTGCCACTGGAGCTTAACTACTTTCATTACTAAGCTTACAGCTCCATCTTGTGGTCACATCCATGTCATTTCCTGACAGTTCCAGCTCATGTGGAGAGCTTCCACAGACAATGGAGGCTCTCAACGCTCCACCTCATATCTGCCCCCCTCCATGAGTGATGAAAGTGACAACAGAGGAATGAAGTTCACATACACTCCTCCTTGCATGCTGATTCCACACTCTGTGATTGAATGAATAGGGCTACTTCCTCTGACAATCTATAATTTCATCCTACCAGCCTTTTGTAAGACCTAAACTAGTGCCTACACTCACAGCTTATTCTCTCATGACCATTGTGTGACATAAGCCTTTTACATGTAGATAAAAATGAACAAAGATGAAGCTTGAGGGACATCATCTCCTTCTTAACACTTTAGTAAAGCAATTCATATTTCACGATAGGCCAAGTTTTGTCTTTCCGTAAGAGTTCTCTGGTAGCTAAGGGTCAGAACACAGCCTTAATTTTACCATTTAAATAAACATTTCTGTCTTAAATAAGTGAAAGTGCTGTTGGCAAGGGTAATCTTTTCTGCAAACCTATAGCAATTAACCTGCCAGTGACCTGGTGCTACTGAAAGCTTTGCAGATAATTAGCCTGAGAGAGACCTAAATTGTTCTAATTGGATAACAAAATGACTACAGTGCACATTCAGGATCCCCATTATTGGAACCAACGTATTGTAGTTCTCTTCTGAGAAGACTAAAGTGGCTAAAATGCAAAAAGGTGGTTGAATGAGTGGGGGAATTTTACAGAATTCTGACAGGGCCTTGTGCTCAGAGAGGGCCCCCAAGGCCATAATGTCACCCTCTCCCCCCTACAAGCTGCTTCTCTGAGCAGTGCACTACTTTTCCAATATATTATAATCAGCAAGGCCATTGAAAGGAGAACATAGGAAGTAAGTACCCTTTGCTTGCTTCCTCCATCAGTCCCTCCAAAAGTAATGCATTACCAGCCATATAATTTCCTGTAACCAATGGTAGATAGATAGACAAAGTAACAGGGGAATAACAAAGTTCTGGCCTAAATAGTTTATGCTTAAAAATGGGGAAAACACAAAAATACCCTCCGAAGAAGACTGCCTCTTAAAATTATATGATATATCCAAAATGGACAAATTAACTATTTTTTACTAAATGATAAGACGCTGAACCAATTTAAAGGCAATTAGAAGTGTATTACGCCTCTACGGAGAAATAAGTGGGGGAATTTAGCAACAGTAAGTTTTGAGGACTATGATTTGAAACCAAAAAGAAATAGGAATCAACAAAATAAAAATAGTAGTAGAGGATGAAAGTAGTAATGTATTGTAATATTTATGGTCCATAAGAATGGCAAGGATTTTGTTTTATTTTTAGTGCAATGAGAAATATTTTCTACTTGCTCTTCCTAGTTCTTTTTTAAAGGCCTTGTAAGGCATTTTGAGTGGAATTTTAAAGACTTGCGCTGCTGTTTTACCAATCCTAGGAGGCTTTTCCACACAAAAAAGGAATGAAATAGTATACACATATGTGTATTCAATAGACAAAAACTCCAAGCACATTTTTTGGTGGGGGGCATTCAAGTCCAGCTTTTATTACTGTGTATTCCTAGCCTGTTGTCATAGCTATCTCATTCCCACTTACCTATATATTTTAAATCTTTTTTCCTTCTTCTCTTTAACTATATAATTGAAAAATGTAATTAAAATAAAGAACAATATAACAGGTAATACAACAATGCGGTTTTTTTTACCATTGTAAAAAGTAAGAGTAACAAATTACTTTTTCAAACACTGTAATGAGTACTAAGAATGAATTTTCTTTTACAAAGGAATGTTTCATGTTCTCTCTCTCTCTATCTCAGTGTTGTCTGCATTCAATGCAGCTGTTCAAGATTTCGGAGAGGGCTCTTCCCCAGTCCTGTCTGTTTATGCTAAAGACTGATTCTTGAAGTGTTCACATGTCTACAACGGGCTCTTGCCACTGGCCTACAGCCCCTTCCTCTCATGTACAGTACAGTTTTGTGTACTTTCCTGCTTTTCCTAAGACATACTTTCATAAGTTCTGTTTATGCTTCTGCTGGGAGAAGATTGCATAGAATCATAAAATCTTGGAAGGGGGCACAAGGGCCATCTAGTCCAACCCTCTGCTGTGCCGGAATAAACAACTACAGCACTCCTGAACAATGCTCACGCAACCTCTGTTGAAAGGCCTCCAAAGAAGGAGAGTCCACTCCACTGCTGGCAGTCTGTTAAACTGTCAAACCGTTCTTGCAGTAAAGAAGTTCTTCCTAATACAATCTCTTTTCTTGTAATTTGAATCTATGTAGGATCTATACAGTGTCCAGTTCTTAGCTGAGGTTTCAGGGAACTGTATTATTTTTCCTAGTTCCCCAAGTAGGGTGACAATTCTCATTATGAGTGGCACCGGAGGAAGAACAAGTTGGATTTTGTATGTGAGATGGCTTTAAAACCTGACCAACCATTTCTATTCAAGTTGGTGTGAGAGCGCAGCAGAGTAATGTCTGTTTGCAGGACCTGAGAAATGTTGATGCATAAAAATAAATAAATAAATAAATAAAAAGAATGAGAAGAGGGGTCTAGGAAAAGAGACAGTGGGTACATCCACCATTGTCCATCATGTCATTTGGAACAAGATAGGAAATGTAGTGCCAACACTGCAAGTAGTCAACATTTTTCTTTTGGTACAATTCCGAGAGAACCCAGTGCCCTGAAAATCTCCCTGTGTATCATGTGTACTGTTGGTAAGACTAGGTGTGACATGATGCTCAGCAGGAAAGGTGGGAACCACTACTGGTACTGGGTGCATTTTGCCACCTTGGAAGTTGAAATTAGATAAGCTCAACAAACTTGACCCTGGCAATGATACCCATCCCAATAGACCCTTGAGGAAGAAGCAGCCAGATGCTGTTGGGATTCATGGGAAAACCTTACATGCAACAGAATGACCAGGCCAAGTCACAATATTTTGCCCACCTTGCTCTGTTTGAAGGACTGTCAGGAAAAAAAAAAAGTCCTCTATTTCAAAGCACACTCTCTTCTTTCAAGACAAAGGACTTTATCTGACAAGTCAAATGTGGCGTCATAACGACATCACTCCACATAACTGTGAAAGGGCACGCAGATCAGATGACGTTGCCCTTTTGTGGTTATATTCTGCCCCAAACCCATATCTATTTATTGATGGCTTAAGCCATCAATAGATTCCCTGTGGTGCTTTTTTGCTGTCATTGCTGGCATATGGAACATCATAGTTTTTTTTTTTCTTGGACTTATCCTGACAATGGCTGGGCCAGCCAGAACACTTCCAGGTGAGTTCACAACATCCAGGTAGGTGACAAACTTTTAAAAACTTTCCCTGGTTTACTTGTAAGTCTTAAAGTATGTCTAGGTGCTTTGCGTAAGTTTTTGATGGTTATTTTTTGTTTTACTTTTCAATTTCCTGCGTGAGTTCATCCTGTGGGATTTCAAAGGAGGAAGTGAATGGGGCTTCATTCATTTCCTCCTTCAGTGCCAGGAGAGGAATGTAAATGTGGTGGGGGATGTTCTTTTGCTGGCCTAAGAATGGATTTTTTTATGCTGGCAAAAGAACGCCTTTAGGGGGTGGTCTGATAAAGTCCAAAGTCCTGTTGAAGCTTAAGAACCATAACAAGGAAGAGCAGGGGGCATGAAATTGCCCCTAAATAATTAGCATCTAATGATCTGACTAATCAGCCTGGGATGTAGATCACTTCAGCACAATGGCTCCATAATGGTGAGATGTCTTATATTTCTATTTAATTGTCTATTGTATTGTGTTGTGTTTCTAAATGTGCATCTATAAACATATACATTGACAAAGTTTATGCAAGTTGATGTAAATTGTTTGTCCTCTTTTAACAATGAATTACCTTCCCTGCAAGAATTATAAATGGCTGCTGTGTCTCTGAAGCTGTTATGGATATTTTAAAATTTAAGCTGTTATGGATATTTGAAATTGATCCAATGTTCATAGTATGTGCATTTAGCCTTGCTTTCACCTCTGGTAAACACCCCCCACCTGCCACTGGTTACTGTATCTTTGGGAAAAACAAGAGTAAAACCTGCTGAGTACAGGAGAGATAACTGCAAGGACACTCCATAGGAAATTTCACTTTTACACATTGCTTTAAAAAGGAGTTAAATGAGTTATTTGCATTTTCAGCACAAGTTGAACAGACACTACTGAGGATGTCTCCATATTTAGGGATATGAAAATCTATTTCATTTTTGTTGTATTACTCAGAATTCCACTAATTTCAAATCCTTTCCAAGTTCCATATCAGATTCTAAAACTTTTTCCCCCTTCTGTCCAGCATGAAAAAATTGTTTGTTTTGGTACACATTTTTCATTATAACTTTTTTGGTATATATTTTTTCTCATGTTTGCATTTTGTTATGTAATCCTACCATTAGAGCTTGTTAGTGCACATTTTTCAAATATTTGAATTTTTAAGTTTTGTGCTTCCCCCTCCTAATATATGCATGATTTTCTGTGCATTATCGATTTGCTAAAATGTATCACAAGGTTTCAGAAATGTAAGGATTTCACAGACAAGATTCACAGCATCCCAGTGCTGTTCTTGGGAGACGTTCTTGTTGCTATGTGCCTTCAAGTTAATTTTGACATATGGCAACCATGCCATAGGGTTTTCTGGCAAGGTATACTTAGAGGCAGTTTACCACTGCATTCCTCTGAGGCTGAAATAGTGTGACTTGCCCAAGCTCACCACCCAGTGGGTTTCCATGGATAAACTAGGATTCAAAACCTGGTCTCCTGGAGTTCTGGTCCAATGCTTAAACCATAACACCACACTTCCTCTTTCATGGAATATACAAAATTTATATTTTTGCAGGGAACTGAAAACCAAATGAATTTATTTTCCATCCCTATTTACATTTACTAAGATCTACTAATTAAGCCACCTTGTCAAGTGTAGGTAATAGCTAAATCATCTATTTTGTGGCAATGATGTTTGCTATAATCTCAGTAAAATATATGTATCCAAAGAAGCAGTTACCTAACCCTCATTCTTTAAGTGAAGCTTTTATCTTTTGGAAAGAATGAACGATTAATTGTGCTAATAAGCCTGTAAAATGCAACCAAGTAGCAGAAAACCAACTAAAACACCATATAAAGAAGACCAGCCATCTATTATGGGGAGGATGGAGGGGGAAACTGCTTGAGGCAGTTTCATTTGGCAGAAGAGTTTAGGAGACAGAAGCAATACCTGCACACTTCTAAAGTGCTTTTTTCCCCTGTGAAGAAATTATTACTTAAAAAAAAAAAGCTGAAGAGCTCTGCAAGTTCTTGTCCACATCCAAATCATGTATTATATACCTAAAGAGTCTCATTGCTCAAGGTATTGCTAAAGTATTGACTCACGAATGACAAAGGATTCTTCTGTGTTTATGATCTGAAGGTCGCAAATATGCAGGCTGTTGAATGGGATGCTGAGGAATGTACTCTGGAGAATATAAATTTATGGTGTTTGAATTAACCCATACATTAGTCCTAAAAATGAACGAATGCTTAACATCACAACGTCCACTAATACATACACTCACTAGGATATATTTGCAATAAAACAGCATAATGGAGATGTCCCATGTCCCAATACAACTCTCAAACCACTACATCACATTAGTTTTCCGTGTATGAGCAGGCTAACTACCTATGGCTAACAAAATACTCATAAGTGCAAAACCAACTGATGACCACAAAATGTGGCAATGTGGAATGATCAGATGTGCACATTTCAGTATGGCACTGTTCAAACAATATTAAAGACACATTGATTAGCATGCTGAATGGGATATCATTGAACAGTGCCACCCACCCTGCAAGGGCAGCAGCTGATGCCCTGCTTAACAGAGTTTCGTGACTAAAGAAGGACTGCACTAGCACTTTCTGCTTTGTTTAAGAGAGAGAGAGAGAGAATCTGCTAGTGATGCAGAATTTTCTTTCCTTGACCACATATATGATTTATAGCTCTAATAAAATCAATGCCATTGAGGTACATATCCTTCCAAAGTGATGAATGCCAAGGCCTAGCTCAGGTCAGCTTGAAATCTAACCTGCAGCAGAAGTAAAGTGATTAGGATATGATTAATCCTCTGGGTTAACAAGACAGCATCTAACCTATACAGAGAGATATTTAAAGAACATCTTGTTTGCAGCTTTCTATTGTTGCTGCTTCTCATATTAGTGTTTCATTGCTAATGGAACATATACATTCCACAGTGAATTCATATACACCGCTAACTAAGGGAGTACTAGCTGGGGGCCTCTGGTAACACAACTGGATCAGGTAGAATGCCACCACATGTAAAAGAAGTTGAACACCATCTCCCTGGACCTGAAAGTCATAAACCAAGAGTGCCTTTTCAAGTTTCAGTTTATTGCCCTTCATTCAACCCATTACTTTAAACCTTTGCAGCCTCACCTGACACACATGAGAAGGTGAAATGGAGCTTATTGTCATCACCACACTGATGGAACCTCTTTCCCAATTTCTGGATAACTTCATCCAGTAACTTCATCTACTCCTAAACATTAGGAAGAACTTCCTGACAGTCAGAGCTGTTCGGCAGTGGAACGTGCTGCCTCGGCGTATTGTGGAGTCTCCTTCTTTGGAGGTTTGTAAACAGAGTCTGGATGGCCATCTGCCAGGAGTACTTTGACTATGTATTCCTGTAGGGCAGGGGGTTGGACTAGATGGCCCTTGTGGTCTCTTCCAACTCTGATTCTATAGGCTTGTCTATACGAGGGGGGGGGGAACAGATTGCGCTGAAGAAACAGCAATTCTCAGCACTGTGATCTGTCTTCATGGTTTTACAGCACCATAAACTTTGCATACCCCCTTGCCAAGATGGTGGTCGCAAGTGAATTACTTACATTTTTAAATCTGCTGCCACTGATTTTTTTTTTTTAAAAAAACATTTACCATGGTGCTCACAAGTGATGCTTCATATTTACAAAAGAAAAAAAGAAGAAAAGAGAGGAAAATATTGCCATTTTATTGTCTTACTGATCTCTCACTTAGCCAAAAATCCAACATGGCACCAGCAGGTGCTTGCCCTGTTTGCAAGCCCTGCCCCCATGTTCATCTGGCCAGTCAGCTTGTGCAGTTTCAATGCAGTGATGTGAATGTGATTCTCTTAACAATCAGACATTTGCATCCTCTACAGAGCTTTTTAAAAACTCTGAGAAAAGTCCTGAAGGCTTCCCTGATGCAGTTTATGGTGTATTTGCCTGCCCCCCTTCTGAATATGACAACTTGATGCAAATGTCCATATAGACAGATCACCTTCTATGCAAATTCCATTAGGATGATATTTACCATTTGGACAGCCCCTATGATTCTATGAATCTACTAAAAATCATGAAGGGTGAAATGGAACCCTGCATGCCCTTATAACATGACTACCATAGGGTCAAGCAGAACACTTCCAATGCTATCTTTGTGAACCCATTTAACAGAAAGATAAAGAGCTACCATAATACCATGCTCCACATCCCCTGTACATAGAGTTGATCCAGAAGGATACCATATCTGAGAGTATCAAAAGCCACTGAGAGATCAAAGAGAACAAACAGCCAGACACACCTTCAGGTTTTTCCCCCCTGGTAAATATCAGGTTGAATAAAGTTATTTGAATGCCAAAACCAGGCTTTAATCCAAATTCCAATGCCAAGTTTGGAGTTTTATGGTGATATAGCAAATGGTATAATAATTTAGTCTGCAGAGAACTACATAGTCTTAAATCTTCAAATAATCTCAGATTCAAATCCGTCCTTGAAGAATATCAGTAGCAGCACATTTTATGGGACTTAATTCATCAATGTCTCATGAGATTTAATTCTTTTCAAGTAATGAAGAAATTGTTGTCAAAACATTGTCAGAAGGGATTGCCAAGAAAGTATGCCACAGTTGTGAATTTCTTTTAACCTCCTCTTCTTGTAAAAGAAAACAAAATATGTGGGCAGGAAAAAAATACTAAACATAGGAGAAGCTTCCTATTGGTAAGAGCCAATTGATACTGTTGGTTTTGGAAGCTGATGGGTTCTTTTCTCTGGAGGTATAGAAACTGAGGGTGGAGATGGCATTTTCTGGCTCAAGAGAATTTTGCATTTATAAGAACCTTTTTAGAGAAAATTGTGTAGATAGCACAAAACTGCTAAACTACCAAAAAATATGCTGCATTGTTGCATGGACCTTTAAAAATTAGAAGCATTTATATGGAGTGTTTGCCTCTTTTTGATCAAGCAGCTAGTCCTTCTGTGCTTGCTGTATATGTCTGTTTGTTTCACAAGGGGAAAAGGCAGACATTTTTTGCACAAATTATAGAAAGCTCAACAAAAAGCCAAGCTGCTCTTGTCTCATTCTTTTTCTGGAAGTGAGCTCTCTCATCAGAACTGGCAATTTCTTGGCAGACTGTGTCAACATGGCTATAAGCGATAGAGACTTTTCAGTAATGGCCACTCGGTTGTGGAATGTCCTCCCCAGAGAGGCCCACCTGGTGCTTATTTTAATGTTGTTGTTGTTACAAGTATACAAGCAAGAATAAGCAAGGATTGTTTCCTAAGCCTTTCTATGTATACTTTCAATGTTTTAGTTTAGTGGATTTTATTCCAAAACCTCTGATATGTTGTTGCAAAATTTATTTTTTCCTACTTTTGTTTCTATTAATGAATCTTTGACAAAAGAGGAGGAGAAGAGGGAGGGGGAGGAGGGGTGGCAGTAGATGTTATAGATGTCTTTAGCCATTATATTATGCTGTCTTTATTCACACAAGAGCCACCGAGGTCTCATTTCACTCAAGGCGTTTTTTCAGCTGACGCGCAGAAGTAGTGGCAGCTGTGCAGATGTAGGTGAAGCTAATGCAACCGTTCAGCTGGATTCACTCTCCATTCTTGAGGTCATGGTTTTATTTGGGTTGATTTATTTTTTCTCCATGCAGTTCCTGGTTTTCTTGTGTCCAGATGAATTTGCAAAGAAAGCAAAAGAAAACACATGCTAAGTGCACAGTTGACAGCTCCTTCTATGAACTCTTATCAAGCTTCATCTCTGTGATGGTTGCTTTCATTCCCTCCACATCCATCAGGCTGCAGAAAGGTGAGGGCAATTGCTTCTGTCAGAAACCCCCTCCCGGAACCAAACCCAAAGACTTGCTGCTTTGCCTGGACTTCCCCTTAATGATTATAGTCTATTCTTCCCCCAGTATTTGCCAGGATTTCATAATACCTTCCTGTGCAGTCAGAGCTTTGCCATCTGCTGCCTTGATGACATGGCAGTACGGAGTGAATGGTTGGGCTGATGGTTTTTGAACAATGATGAAAACGTGTGTCTGTGTTCTTCCTTGCTGTGCCACTTTAAACGCTGCCTTCTTCCTGCTGATATATTACAGCCTGTCTTCAGTTACTAGCCATGGTATCTTTCAGGCTAGACATTTGCATATTAAGTGCTGCTCCTCTCATAGCCCTTTATCCACTTATCTTTTAGGCCTCACCATTGATTCCTTTCTCATCAATGAGAGGAATTTCTTTTTTTAAAAAAAATCTCCCAGGTGACATGGCTACTATTTTGCTGGCTCATCGTATCACCTGCAAACCGGATTTCTTTTTTAAAGCACAAATTCACCATTATGTTGTTTGAACATGTTAAAATATTTACTTAGGTTTGTACCTCTTTCATCCCAATATTGATCAGTGAATTCCCTGTAGGATTTATTTCAGGCTCTGCAGTTCTTTTAAAAATATGTATTTTTATTAAACAAAAATACTTTAAAAGTTTAAAAAACATACAAGGACAAAGCTACAACTACAAAAAAAGTACACAGAATAAAAAATTACACAATAAAAAATCCCCCCCAATCTAGCCTCCCCCTCCCCCCAAAACACATAATGCTTAACTAAGGAAACAAAGAAAAAGAAAAAGTGACAATGTTGTTTCCAACTTACCAGCCAAAATATTATTATTAAAAGTTATAGAATCTCCGTAAAATCTAAACCTTATCTGATTAAAAGAAATACATTACCACTAAAATCCTTTACAAGTTCTCTACTTTGCAACTTCGAAAAAAAATTATAAAGTTATAAAATTGGATATATTTCAAATCAATTGTATAAAATCTCCTCCATCACCTGCTAACTGTTAAATTCAAAATTACTGTTATTTTTTTTTTTAAAAATCACATATAATTATCTCTATTGGGTTTACTGCACTCTAAGAAGAACCAATGGCAACATAGGGGATTATTGCATTCTGAAGTAAAGCATCAGTGGGCCAAGGTTATCTCTTCTGTTCTGCCTTACCACATGACATTGTCATTCTTCCGGTGTTCTGCCATTCTGGTCCCGTGAGAAACAAGTTTTTCCAGTTAGCAAAAAGATGTGGTTTTACTTCAGTCTCCCATGGGATTGGAATGAATGAATGATGATGTTGTGCAGTAAGGCAGCATGGAAGATGTAAACTTCCTGCTGCACTGCTGCTTTACTTTGGAATGCAGTAATCCCCTATGTTGCCATTAGTTCTTCTTAGCTATTCTGTTGTCAATTTCCATACCTTCTTAAATTTATCAATAGGTTTGTCATTCAGCAAAGTAGTTAGTTTGCCTATCTCCATCATATCAAAAAGTTTTAAGGTCCATTCTTTTAATACTGGAACAGCTCATGACTTCCATTGTTGAGCATAAATTAAATTTGCCAGCATGGTCATGTATCTTATTATCTTCCATAAGTCTTTCTCTAAAGAGTCATCTATTAGTCCCAACAAAAATATTTCTAGTTTCATTTCTAGTTTAATTCTTACTATATCTTTCATGGTCTTATGAATCATTATCCAAAATTTGTTTGCCTTCTCACAGGTCCACCACATATGGTAGAATATCCTTTCACAAGATGCACATTTTCAGAACACCTTTGGTGAACCTTTATGCATTTTAAATAATTTAGCTGGAGTTAAATACCATCTATACTTCATTTTGTAAAAAAAAAAAAAATCTTTTAGATCGTAACTCTTAGTAAATTTAGGAGCTATTCAAAGTTCTGAACCCTTGCTCCCAAAGAGGGTCAGTACCTTGGATAGCACCTCTGTGCTACAGACTTGGCATGGAAACCAATGGTTATCACTGGTTCATTTTTCAAGGTATTCTGTAACCTGTGTGGCATAAAAAGAACTCATTTTATCCTTGCAACAATCTTGTGAGGTAGTTTAGCTCTCACAACTGTTCTGTATTACTGGGGAGATATAGAAAATATATAGGGCATTTGGCAAATTGATTAGCGGTTGCATTGTAGCTGTTATCTGACATTCAGTAGCCCCAGACATTTTAGCCTGATTTAGGCATGTGGCAATGTACTTTAAATAAACAAATAAGGAATGGAAGCAACATCATTTTTGTCATTGCTCTCCTCAGGTGGAAAGTGACAATCCAAGTAAAAGATTGTCACATTCTCTCTCTCTCTCTCTCTCTCTCTCTAAGCAGGCAGGGACAGCATGCTCCCCTCCTTGTGTGTTTTCTTAAAACCCATTAACAAATGACTGAAGTTTCTGCCAGAAGCTGTGTGCAGATGAATAAATTCTTTTTGTCAGCCCAGGGTTAAGCAAGAACTTTACTCAATGGAAGATTTATTTATTTATTTATTTGTACAGTGGATTTATATGCTTCTACATCTCCTAGGCCAGGGTTTCTCAACCAGGGTTACCTGAACTCTAAGGTTCCATGAGTGGTCTCTAGGGGTTCTCTGGGGGATTATACTTGAAAAACATACACATTATTTTGGGAGTTGTAGTTATAATAATTTTTATGCAGGGATTCTTTGAGACCTGAAAAATATTTCAAGGGTTCCTCCAGGTTAAAAACATGAGAAAGGTTGTCCTAGACTAAACATAGAAACATATAGGATTGGTGGTCTGTGCTTTTATGATGTTGTAACAGAAAGAAAATAAATTGCTTAGGAACATATACACTTTTGAATTCAGATCCATTTGGCAGGGCATGAGCTCTGGATTACTAGAGCCACTTTATTTACCTGTTTGCAGCATGGATTCCAGTCATTCTGGGCTTCCATGGACCTTTTCCTCAGTCACGCGAAGGGCAACACCTCCTCCCAGCAGCAAGCCATATGCTGGCAGTGCCTTATTTTATCACAAAGTCCACCTCAAGCTACAGACCCTGTTCAAATGCCAAGACTCAAAAGGGGGGGATGTGGCCTAGTCCCCTTTCTGCTAGTGGATCCAGAGGAAAACCTTGGGTCAAGGTTTTTCCTGACCAAAGATTTTACTTTCGATCCACTAGCAGAAAGGAGAGAACTTTTCCCCTTGGTCCCTTGACAGAAAGGAGGGAATTCTCTTCCAACACAAGTTGCTTTCAAGTGCTCAGTGAAGTTCCCTCTCACACTCATCTGATCACATGGCCATCTATTTAAAGGCACCACCCCTGTCAACTGATATGTTGTTGTTGTTGTTGTTGTTGTTGTGTGCCTTCAAGACATTTCTGACCATTGCGACCCTAAGATGAACCTATCAGAGGGGGTTTGCCTTTGCCTTCCTCTGGGGCTGAGAGAATGTGACTTGCCCAAGATCACTCAGTGGGTTCCCATGACAGGGCAGGGATTCAAATCCTGGTCTCCAGAGTCATAGTCCAATGCTCAAACCACTAAATCATGCTGGCAGGGAAGGTGAAAACATCTCCCCACAGCTCAAAATATACAGTAGTTTCAAATGAGAGGCCAAAAATCATAGCAGGTCCCAAAGTGATCAGCTGTAGCTTGCATTAATTAATGAGTCAGAACAGGGGTGGGTGAAGAGCAGACACTGGGGTCATTTTTGTGCCCCCCCCCAGATTCCAGTTTTTATTCATTATTTATCTTTTACCCCCAAATGACTCCAAACACCATATAAAGGGTGTTGGGGTGATTTTATGACATTTTTGCTTTCTTAGGTCATTCTCCAACAGGATGTAACTCAGTTGAAGTCAGGTCACTTCATAGTTTAAAAATTACCACCAGAACCCTGGATCAGCTGCATAGTTAAGGAGAGATAACTAAGAAATGTTTCCTGCCCTCTCCTCTAGTCCATGTTAAGAGCCAGCTTCCAAATCAGGTGAAGGTGGTCCATTCATCTGGTGATTGAGAAGCAAAGAAGACATTTCCAGCCCCCTCCCACCAGCAATCAAGGATGCAACGTAGGTCTTGTCTATATGATAATAATACTCCTCATAGAATTTGAGGAGAATACCTTTTGTCCAAATGGGATCCCACATCATTTCACCATATTTCGAAGGAGGGGGTGAAACATTCCAAATACTCCATGGGAAAAGCCTTCCCAGCTTTTCCTGACATTAAAATAAACTCCAAAGAAAATGCGCATTCCCATTCATTGGGTCAACCAATTTGCTTCACTGCACTTTACGGATAAGAGCGGAAATGGAAAGCTGCGCACAGGGGCAGAGCTTGCCAGGAAGGCAAGCACCCAGAACCACTATGTTGGATTTTTACTGTAGTGATTGTGCACTGAAGCCTTTTTTTTTTTTTTTGGAGGTCCTGTTCATTTAAGTGAAGATCACACTTCCACACCTTGGGTTTGTTTTTGCATTTTTTTAAAAAAAATACTGTTCTACAGCAGCAACTGGTTACAGTAAAAACATGAGTAATTCAGTCACACCTGACATCTTGATCTGCAGGCATGCCTGTTTGAACAACAAACGTGTATGGCTTTGCATGCCTGTGATCTTGGAAAAAAAAACATGGAGACAAGTGAAAGCTGTTGTGAATTGGCATTAGTGAGCATCAGTCCACATTTTATTGCTTCATATAGACAAACCCAAAGACCTATGACATGGATCCTTCTTTTGATGGTCACAGCCTTGCTCACTGGTGAGAGGAGGATAGAACATAATTTTTCTTGCACTCTGATTTTCAGATGAACTAACCTTCTTCATCTGTTCTGGTGACTGGACTTTAAGGTGGACTGGGGTGGCTTTTGCATAGGCTAACAGTAAGCTTACACAGTCTTACTAAATGCAGATCAGTACAGATCAAATACTAAATACAGAGTTAAAGACTCTAGGTCATGAATCTGTAACTGCCATACTGAATACCAGCTGTTCTCTCCTAAGTGTAGAATGGCTCAGGGGAGACCAAAAACATGGTGAAATGGCCACACTATTACACCAGAGTGCATTTGGGGCTGAATCTGAGGCATAGCAAGTTGTGATTAGATGATGGAAGAAAGGCTATGGCTGATATCCTGTTAGTGGAATATGCACGATTTAAGCCTGTGTGCTTTTTTGGATGCTGTAGAGGTTGGTATCTTCCCCTTCCAGCACCTAAAGCCACTCTGACTTACCTTCAGCCTCTGTATCCCCCCTCCCCAAAGCTGTTCCATGCCTAATCAGGAGAGAGCAGGATTGGAGAAGAATCTGGCTATGTCCTTGTAGCCAGATGCAAAATTATTACATCAACACTGAAAGCCACCGGGATCCTCCAGAGATCCTGACACTTCTGTAATCATTTTGCATCTGGCTGTAGGAACACAATTGCACTGGCTGCCAATACATTTCCGGTCTGAATCCAAAGTGCTTGGGATGACATTTAAAGCCCTAAATGGCTTGGGAACACGTTACTTGGAGGGAGCACCTCCCCTCATATGTGCCCATCTGAGGATTAAGATTTGCCAAGGAGCCCCTCTTCTGTGTCCAACCAGTGTGGTCAATACATGGTGTTGGGTCATGAGAAAGGGCCTTTTTAGCTGTGACACCCAATTGTGAAACGTCCTCCCCAGGAAGCCCTACTGGCCAGAACACTCATGTCATTTAGGCATCAAGTTAAAACATGGCTGTTTACCAAAGCCTTTGGGCCTCATTAATAACAATGCAAATGCTATATATAATTATATATAATTTTTAAAACTTTTATTTTTTTAAAAAAACCCAATTTTTAATTCATTATATTGTTTAATATGTTTTTAGCTAATTTAAAATCTCTTATTATTTTTAACATGTTTAGCGTGTTTTAATTCTATTTGTACGCTGCCCTGAAATCTTTTGATATAGGGCAGGGTATAACTATGCAAATAAATACATAAATAAAGTTCCAAAGGAATGAAGTCTGATGAGTTCCAAATATTATGCAAATGACATAGAGAACAGAAGTGGCCCTAGTTAAGAAACATGCAAAATTTCAGAAGGATATATGCAGATAGAAATGTTCAAATTTTGGAGTGTGTGGGAAATGATATACCTCCATTATTAATTACCCAGGGAAATTTGCATGAAAATGTCATCTGTCATACAATTACCCCATAGGTAAGAAACCTAAAAGGTTTCATAACGATAGGTGTAGGGACTAGGGAGGTGCAGTCGGTGAAAAACTGCTTACATTTTGTGGATGTTAATAGAAACTGCAACAGAATAGGTGGATGATAGATCTGGAGCATACAATGTCAGAGGTAGAAAGACTTGAACATCCAGCACATTTATGGCAGTACCTTTCAACTCCTACAGACTCCACATTTAAACAACAACAACAACAACTACAACAACAACAGCTTCAGCCATTGGGAATGAGCTAACATAAAGCATTGAACACTGCTTTATATTACCAGTCCTACTTCAAAGCACTGGAATGTGTGTCACTGTCATCAGAAGAGAGGTATGCCAGTCACAAAACTGCACCTCCTCCTCTTCCTTCCTCTCCTCATCCTGATGCTTCCTTTAAATAGAGAGCAGGGGGAGAAATGTGTCATCTTTTGGAGACACAGTATCTGTGTCTCTGACAACCAGAAATGTGTAGTGGTTTGAGTGTTAAGCTAGAACACAGAACAATGGATGCAAACTCCAGGAACAGAGATTCCACCTCAACATTAGGAGGAACTTTCTGACAGTAAGAGCTGTTCAGCAGTGGAACACATTCCCTTGGAGCGTGGTGGGGTCTCCTTCCTTGGAGGTCTTTAAACAGAGGCTGGATGGCCATCTGTCAGGGATGCTTTGATCGTGATTTCCTGCATGGCAGGAGGTTAGACTGGATGGCCCTGATGGTCTCTTCCAACTCTACAATTCTATGATTCTATGAAATCCTGCTTGGCCATGGAAAACCATTGAGTGACCTTGAGCAAGTCACACTCTCTCAGTCTCATAGGAAGGTAAAGGCAATCCCCCTCTGAACAAATCTTGCCCACGATAGGCTCACCTTAAGGTCACTGTAAGTTGGAAATGACTTGAAGGCACACAATTCTGTTTCCCCCCAAATACAAATTGTTAATGAATCTTTAGGTGTGTGCAGATTTGGATTCAGACTACCTACAAGGAGTCCCATTTTAATTTGGACATCTCCAAAATCTGTCTGACTCAGCTAAAATTGGTTCAGGACTTGTCTAAATCTAAAGCATACCTCTAATACTTAAAAGGTTCTGTTAATGAGGAACTATAGGAAAGTCTGGCTGTTTGCTCACATTATCAAATATATTTCAGTATAATTAACATTGAAAAAATGCAGTCCCTGACTGATGTGTTGAGTTCTCTACATGCATGACATAGAGGCATATGCACAGAGCGAAACGGGGGAGGGGAGAAAGAGAGACTATATGATAGTATGATTACTGGAAACTAAGAGAGTTTAGGTTGGTGACAGTTTCAATTAACTAGCTATGTCACCTGTCCAGTTTCCCATCTTATTCTATTCTGCTGAAATACATTCCACTTAGAATGATAATTTATTTCAAAACTCTGAGTACATCTTACACCCTATGTTACTGTGATATCAGTTTTCAGGAACTGATCTCACCAATTCTTCCCCATACAGAATTAGAGTAGTCTCATAAATGAATTTATGAATGCATTACTTTCTCTCTCGCTTCCCCCTTTCCCCTGGTCCTTCGACTATGCCATGGTAGTAAGATAGAAATTTCAAGAATACTACCAAGGTCTGGAAGATTTAAGAACATCTGCCATGTAAAATTAATTATGAACATAGTCAATATATTTTCCCTACTCATTTTTGGTCAGAATGTGCTCAAATACACAAAATGTGAACATGAGACATGAAGGCAAAAGACTTGCTTCCACACTACCCCTAAAACTGCTCCAGTACTATTACCATCATATGAAACTCACCATCAGTTGCTGAAAATTTTCATTGTTCTCCTCTGCTTCTATGCAGTTTGGGGAGCATGCAAAGATTTGGGTTCCCACGTGCTCAAAGATGATAGCCAATTGGTAGATTCATGGCAGTTTATACAATGAGGTGATTTATTTTTAAGTAACGATTATATGGCAAGAGCAATAGTTCCACACTCATTATGTAGAATCCTGAGAATTAAGGCATATATTATCATTGATTGTAACTGAATTTTATTTTGAAATAAAGTCAAAAATACAAGAAGCAAAAAATGAACACATATGTCAGTATAACAAGATCACTAAAGAAATAAATTGGCTCACTGACTATAATGCTTACTACATCATGAGTGTAGGATTAGAAAATCTAGCAAAAAGCTCACTGTCTTATGAAATATAAGTTAGAAGCAGTTTTCAAGTGCAAAATACTGTATACTTAAATATTAATTAAATTAAATAATTAAATATTAATTAAATATGAAAATCCAAACAGTCCACACCATAGTGTTTCCAAAACCGGACAGTAAAGAAAGCTGACTGAAAGAAGGTCAACTCATTGGAAATGTGGTGCCAGAGGAGAGTTCTGTAGATAACCATGAGCCACCAAAAAGACGAATAAATGGATCTTGCAACAAATCAGACTTCTCACCAGAAACCAAAACAACTAAACAGAAACTATCTTACTTTGGACATACCTGTATCATGAGATGACATGACTCATAAGAAAAGATGATAATGGAAAGCAGTAGGGATGTTACTCTACAAGGTGTGGTGTGCTTTAGGGACTCACCCATGACCTATTATTAGCTGGTGGGATTATTAGCTCAAACGGATGCCTGCGAGGGTAACTGTGGGGTTCTTTTCATCTACTAAATGTATACCAGTAGTAACTACAGAATGCACTCAGCTTAAAGTGAAATAAAGTATTTTTATTGGAAATAACATAAAATGCATTCACACACATGCAACACACATTCCTAAGAGCCCTACAAGGCTATAGCGGAGTAAGGCAGAAAGGTTGGATAGAGGAAGAAATTTGGGAAAATAAGGCGATAGTTACCAGTCTTGAAGAGCAGAGTTTCATGTGGAGAAGTTACTTAGGTGTCTAAGGGAGGTTCTGATCAGGAGGTGTGCCGAGAAAGAGAGTGGCCGGTTCATCCACTGTGGCACACCTTTCGATTGTCTGGGAACTAATATTTATGCCATGCTTCATATCATGAAGGGGTACTCTGGTAAGGACAAAATCTGAGTGGCTTTCCCACCAAATAGACAAAGAAAACTGAAATTGATCTAATTGCATTAGTGGATTGCAGATAGCAATTGATGGGTTTACGACAACCTCGCAGTGCTATGCAGGAGGGGTTAAGAGGTGAGATTTCCTTAGGAGTGGAGTTGGGAATAGTCACTTAATTGTTTGATTGAATGACTCATTGCTGAGGTGCCCAAGAAAGAATTAGCCCATACCTCCTTAACAACTTTGTTTACTAAGAGGCTTCCGCACAATCCTAATATGGGCTTGGTTGCCAAAATATTTCTCTAAGAAACATCCCAGATCATTGTGACCTCCACCTGACGCTTTTGGTTCACCCTGGTCAATCTGACCCCGAAAGGTGTCCAGTATTTCCAATTATGAGATATCATGGGGAGGGGGTAGTAGGGAAAGGGGAAAACTACTAAAAAGAGGGAATAACTCAATAAAGGAACCAATGGTCCTGAGCTTGCAAGACCTGAGGAGTGCAATTGATGACCAGAGCTCATGGAGATATCTCATTCATAGAGTCACCCAGTGACCCTGGGCACTAGGGGTGTGCGGAGAGGCCAAACAATACCAGGTGACACTGTGAGGGTGGGGGGTGACACCAGCTACATTGGCCACTGTAAGTGAAATCCAACATGTAAGTGAAATCCAATGATATGGCAAGGTATTTTGGGGTGCTCTCACCAAGAGAATGAGAATGGGGTTTTGTACTGATTAAGCTTGCAGACCCTTGGGGATACACAGTTTTCAGAGTATACTGGATGAAATTCCAGCCTTAGACTGTTGACATACTGCAGAACTGTATAATTCTTCTTCTTTTTTTTTTTACAACAAGAAGAGACTATCCCCAAAACACATATAATTTTGTTTGTATTAAACTAGTTTTAATTGATTTTGGCCTCCTTTCTGTATTTTTACTCTGAACGTTAACTAGGCTGCCATCCTACTCATCATCCACCTTGGATTTAAGTTGGATTGAATTCAGTGGGACTTGTTTTTGTGTTGAAATGCATGGAATGTGCCACCATACCACCCTGAACACACTGAAATTGATCTAATTGCATTAGTGGATTGGAGGCTAAACCATGCCAGGATGTGTAAATTGCTATTGCTTAAAACAATTTGTAAGCCGCTCTGATAGCCTTGTGGCTAAAGAACGGGGCATAAATAAATAAATAAATAAATAAATAAATGAAATAATGCAGTTTGACACCACTTTAACCATCATGGCACCATCCTATGGAATCCTGGGATTTGTAGTTTGTTGTGGCACCAGAGGTCTCTGATAGAGAAGGCTAAATATCTCGCAAAACTACAAACCCTAGAATTCCATAGCACTGAGCTATGGCAGTTAAAGCAGTGTCAAACTGGATTATTTCTGGGATGTGTCAGCAGTCCTAAGTTAAGAAGTAATAAGGCAACAGGACAAATATGAAAAAAAACCCCTACTGTTAACATGCTCTTGGGCTTTGTTTCGGTTGGTGATGAGATAAAAGGATTAAGAGAAAGAATAAGAGAAAATGAAGACGTTATTGGGAGAATGTCCAGAAGAATCCCATAAGATACCACTTCAATCTGCAAGCGTGGAATGTGAAATGAAACAAAATAAGAACAGCAATAGTCCCTGAATCCAAATACTCTTTCCATGCTTAAAAAAAGGCATATCAGAAAGTATTCTTTCTTTTGTCAGTGGCATGCCATGACAAAACAGGTGAGAAATTATTTTAGGTTCATCGATGTATAAAGCACAAATGGAGGAAACATTGACTCAAACAAGATTTGTGTTAAGAAATTCATACATGTATGGGCTTGCAACGAGATTGGAGTAACAACAAAAAATAGTTTCAAAAACGGGGAGTTCTGGGTGAGTGGTAATGCTGAGGTGACCTCCCTGCATGCACTTCTGGGCCCGATAAGGCCATCTAAGATGGTCCCAAGGCTACAGTGTACAGCCCTGATGAATATGTCATTACCTGCTTCATAAAGATGCACCCTATCACTGCGATATAACTCCAGCTGATCGTACCTGATCTCCAGATAAGGCCAAAAAAAAAAAAAACAAACAAAAAAAAAACACCTCCCAATCCCCAGGCCATGGCATTTTTCATTTCCCTATTAACTTCATGCTTAGCTGTGGTGAACTCCATTAACACCTACCCACATGTACAACAGGCATCAGTTAAGATTGCTTTCTTGTCAGGATTTAGATGCATATGGTAACACTCCAGACAGTTCTGAGGTCTTGGCACCAAAACCCCTTAATACATTCTTAGTTTTGTTTTCCCACCATCACCACCTGGTAATTACAACTATCATTGTTGTAATTAGCCATTACCTCTCTCCTTCATAGGAATCGGAAGTGTCTGATTAGCAGCCATTGACCAACATGGGCTGGGTCAATGATGGTATGACCCATGCATAGTTGCCAACCATTGTGCAGCCATCTGCAAGTTGAGGCCATTTTATTGCCAACAATTATCTACTAATTTTCTGAATATCTACTCAATACAATTTGTTAAGATACCTTTTGTGTATGTGTCTTATTGGAAGGAGGAGAGTGGGGTTGATACGTTCTGGGTCCACAAGACAAGTTAATTTCCTCTCAAGCAGCATCTCTTTGAGACTGCTGTATGTTAACACTTAACAATACAAAGGCATCCCAAACTATTATAGAATTCCTGTGGTTCAAAACAGGAGACTCAATGCACCATTAGGGATATGTCCATATAAATAATACATAGCAAAAGGTGTCCTCTTTTTTCCATCTTCATGTCTAGCTGTTGCCCACTTCCATTTTTTCATTTTTTTAAAAAAAGTAGGATGAGATATATTCATTTGTTTGCTCTTTTTTTTCCAAATGTGCATATTTTCTGCATGTTTTTAAGTCCACTCGTTGCTTAAAACACATTCTGACCATCAATTTAAGTCTTTTAAAACTGTGTTTTGCAAGTATTTGAAATATACACATTTATCTATGCATGCTTTTCAAATTGTACCATTTTTTCAGAATTTGTCTGCAGCTATCTGTGGATTCCAGACTACAATTTGAGTCTACCATGCAAACAATCTGGGATGGGCAGGCCAAGACAAACGTGTAAAACCTAGGACTAATATCGAATTCCTCAAATATTATCTAGTCTGGAGGTCAACCGTTATGTATGGGAACATAGGAAATGCTCTCCAACCCCCCCCCATTCCCTGTAATAGCAACTGCCAATGACCAAAGTCATTATTTGAGAACCCTATACATCATAACATGAGTGTAATGTTGGGATATAGTCCGAGTAATCCCTCAGCATATTTTTAACTATCATTAAGTACCTAGGTCACAGTTCATCTTGTGAAATGGCTAGCTTGCACTTGTTTTAAGTAATTGCCTCCTTAAATAACTGTATAACCCATATGCCAATACTATGGATGCCCTATGGTTCTATATAGTCTTCTCCAAAAGAATTAGGAATAGGATAGCAAAGTTTAAAATACTATCAGTAGCGTTTAGAGTCACGGGGAGTGCTTATTCCTATGGCAACCAAATTTAGATACACTACCATTGACATTTATACTGTTCATTGGAGCCCTAAGGATGGTGTCTGTCATTGCTTACAAATCCCAAGAATGTTCCAGGGACATTTAGAAAGATCATCACCCATTCCTCATAAGAATTCATAACATTAGTAAGGATGTCAGGGAGTTTCAATAATTAATTTATCATGATAAATTACCATGCCTAACTCCATCCTAACACTGCAGGAGATAGCCCATTAAGAAACTTTTAGAAAATCTGAAATATTGATGAGTCTGTTCAGCCAAAACATTTCATTCATTGGGCAGGCAATGATATAAAGACAGAATAATTATCTGTTTGGAACAGTAGGCCAACAGCTGAAAAATAGCAGTCTGTGTACCTATGAGACTAACTAGATTTTCAGACAACACTGTTATAGTGTTACTATTCCACTATATTTGCTATGGATGTTGAATCCTGGGACTTGCAGTTTAGGGAGGGGCATTTGCAACTCTCAGCCAGAGAGCTCTTAAGCCTCACTAAACTACAAACCCTAGAATTCCACAGCAGGAAGCAAGAGCAGTTAAAGTGGAATAGTAACACTATAACAGTGTAGTCTGAAAATCTCCTAAGACTGACCCCAGCCCACCCACACTTTATTTTCCCTAAGCCTATAATTGTTACTTTTATTTTAATCTTAATTTTCCTTTTATTGTATATTTGTAAGTGTTCTTGTTCTATGGTTGTTAGTCAGTCAGGGATAGACATTTCCTTAGGCAAGCCTTATGTGGTATAAGAAACACATATGACAATATTATGTCTGTCTTCCCATAGCAGTGACTAACAACATGGTAAAAATAATATTCCAGTCTAACATAATATTTAATGATTGACACATGAAATAACGAGACCAGACACAGAAGATTGGGTTGAAATACAGGCCACTTTATTGATATCTTACCTATTTATTGTATATTTCTTGGAGTATGCAAACCTGTACTGGGGGAGATCCTTTGCGGGGGCAGCTGGGCAGTTGGTCACCATTGACCCAACTCCCAGCATCCCTGGGCGACTCACCTGAGCCTCAATGGGGATCCCGGTGTCCGGGGTTCCCTTTGGGCGAAGCCAGGGGCGGCAATGGGTAAAATAGTACCTGCCTCAGCTCCGCCCCTGACTCCTCCTGGCCAGGGCGTACCTATGCCCTGGCCAACCCCTGTGCTTGTCTCCCTGCCCATCATTAAAACACCTCCCCCGGATCTACCATTCTTTAAGATCCGGGGGGGTGTCTGATATAAGGTGGTCTTGGACATGTACCTAGAATCTTTACACACATTCTATTTGTCGTTCCTTCTTGCTTTGACATCCCATACCTACAACCAGTATCTATTTTTAAGGAAGAGAGCTCCTTCTAACATGGCAGTTCGAAAGTTGAAATTGCTACATACAAATGAAGGAAAAACAACAAGAGGCACATGTGGAGGAAATTATAACTGATCTATACATTCTATACACTGTATTCTCCCAGGTCACTGGATCTTTCTAATGCCTGTCATAATTGATTAGCAGGTTGCAAAAATCAATGCAGTTTTGCTGGAACTTCCCTGAAAAAAAGTAGCTGAAGCATGTCAAGAAATGGGGACAGGGAGGGGTAAGGATTCAGACTAACTTGTTGCTGGTGTCAATGGCATACCAGGAGCCTTGCTGGTTTGCAGGTGTCATTTTCCTTCAGCAGTCCATAGAGTGGGGCTCATGTGGCCTTTACTGTGGTCCTTGAGGTAAAAAAGAATCCCCTATGCCAAAACGCTATTGGGTGTTTTCCATGGAATAATCATACCTTTGGGGTTGTGATTCTTCTCTAAAACAAGGCATACTCTTCAAAACACATATACAAAAATATATTTTAACAATAAATAAATAAATAAATCACATTTTAAAAAACAAAGGTTGAGATCCTGTATGGGACACATAGCTATGATGCCATAGCTTCACTCCATCTCCTGATCTGACCCTCTTAAAACACACCTTAAAAACCAGGCAGATTTACTGAGCTAAGGAATTTTCTGGCTCTGATAAGTGTAGTGCTGAAGCATATGTTTGGCACCCTTCCCACCAGCAAGCTGTGATGTGACAAGCAGAACTCATTGCACAGTGGGTCAGTCATGCAAGGGGGCTGGGTGCATCTTCATTCAGTGCTCCATCAGCACTACTGAACTCATTCATTCTGTACAGCTGCCCAGCTTTTAAGGTGGGTTTTAATGGCATTTTGCAGAAATAACGCCACCATTGTAAATGTGAATACAAAAATTACAGTGTTGTAAGGCTTGCTTACAACATTGTAACAGCATATCAAGATGTCATTGTAGGTGTGACTTTTAAAGAAAATTAAGCTAGATTTTCCAGCATTTCTGGGTTCATTTTGTTAGACGGATATGCCCCCAGAAAGGAATGGAAGATATAAAAATTACCTGTAGTCTTCCAGATCTTGCTAATCACCTGTCCTTGAATCTGAAGAATGACCTTTACGGTGATAAGATTGACTGGTATGGTGGTGATTACAATGACAATGATGATGATACTAATGATGATGATGATTCATGTTGAAATGGCATTGTCATTTAACTAATCAGACAATGAAACTCTCTTGATATTGGATCACTATCAGCTTCAGCTAAACTGGCCAATGGTGCAGAACTGGAGTTAGAGTTCAATGTTTGGAGAGCCACAGATTCTCTATGATTGTTCTAGAGACTACTGGAACAGAATCATACCTGTCATGCAAATAGGAGTATCATCATCACCAACAGGACTCTTAAAAGTGTGGTGATGGCAGCAGAAACAACCATACCAAGGCAGATTTTATGAAATCATTTACTTCTGAAAACTATTTTAAGTTTTCCCCAAACATTTTCATTTCAGCCCTTGAGCAAACATACTGAAGTGGACTGTACAATGGGTGTAAACTGGGTTGAAGAAGCGGGCTTACCAGCTGGCCGGTGGGTCAGGTTGTGGCCCAGCCGGTTCCCCCAGTGATCCGCCTCCAGCGGCCTCCATCGGCTGTGTGGCCAGTGATATGGGGGCCATCATCGCTGCCATTGTAGAAATAATGCAGTTTGACACCACTTTTAAATGCTGTACCTCCAACCTATGGAATCCTGGGATTTGTAGTCTTAGAGGCTTTTTAGTCTTCTGTGCAAAAGAGTGTCTCATAAAACTACAGTTCCCAGGATTCTGTTGGCTTGAGACATGGCAGTTAAAGTGACATCAAACTGCATTATTTCTACAGTATAGAGGCACCCCATGACTGTTTAAGTGAAGTCATCTTTAGTGTAATAATAATAATAATTATTATTTTTTATTTTTAACCCGCCCCTCTGCTCAGCAACCGGGGCGGCGTACAACAAGATTAAAACATCAGGTTAAAACAATCCCTCCCCATCCTAACCCTCCCACCCCTTAAAACTAAATTAAACTAATGAAGAGTTAAAACATGAATAAAATATGATAAATAAATAAATAAATAGTGTATTACTTCAAGTGGAATAAATACGAAGGCATATCCTCTACTATCTTAGCAAATACAGCCAGTTAAATTTGTTTTAATTTTTAAAGAAAAAAAAATCATACTTTAAGTTGAGTGATACTGATGTGACCTTCCATCTATGCATACATGCAAACCAAATAATGCCCAGATTGACAACATATGGGCTTGGACACAAAAGCTATACACGCATACTCATCCACAGATAGCTATAAAACAAAGTGGTAACTTGCATGTATGAATGGGCCATCAGATCAGAGTTTCGTACATCCAAGACACAAGGTTCTTCAGTGGTATCAGTTCACACATTCAGTTGTGACTAATAAAATATGTGCAACCAAGTGATGCTCAGGCATGTATGAACCAACAAGTTCACATACGTGAGCCACCCACTTCTCTTCTTTCTTGTGCTCCCCGTGTGCATGTCTACAAAATATTTTGACTTATCACTGCACAGCTTAGCAGGTAGCATCATTTACTTCTCCTTTCTTTTGATGAGGTACTTGATTTTGATTAAAAATAGCAAAAGTGTACTTCAGATTAAGGGGCAGGATTCCCAAAACACAAAGTCACAAAAGACCCATGTCTAATAAGGAACTCATTTTCAGTATCATGGTTAGAACTCACTTCAAAGGCTCACACTAACCTAAGCTGACCCCTTTGCAGTTAGATAACCAGAGTGGCATATCACACAGGACCTGCATGGATATGAATGGCTTCAGCCAAATCTAGCAGTGCTCTAGCAGTGTTCAGATTCTGCATTCTAACAACAGATTGTTACCAGAAGAGCAGTGGGGTGGGGCTTTAGAACCCCAGCTGTGATGCCAAAATCTATATTACTATCTGGGGGAATTGTTAGCTCAAATGGAAACCTGCGAGAGGCGGGTAATTTTAGGATCTTTTCACCTATATATACCAGTATAAACTGTAGAGAGCACTCCATTTTAAAGTGAAATAAAATATTTTTATTGGCAATAACGCATAACAAAAAGTGAACTCACACATGCAACACATGTTCTTAAGAACCACACAAGGCTATCAAGGAGTAAATCAGAAATAGTGGATAGAGGGAGAGATTTGAGAATATAGGGTGATAGTTACCAATCTTGGAGAAAAGAGTCCTTGCAGTGAAGATACTCAGACAGGCATCTAAAGGTGGCACAGGAGGTTTCTATGTGGGGCACACCAACAAAAAGAGTGGCCGGGTTCATCAACTGTGGCACACTTTTTTATTTTTGATCATAGAAAGGACAGTCTTTCATAATACAAAACAATAATAATAACCCACATATTTAGTTTTAGTATCAATTCCTTTCCAGTTATTATTTACACATTTTAATTAACATACTCTACTTCTTAAAATAATTATTTCACAGATTCTTCTCATATATAAAACTCCCTTTCAATTATTCCAACTAGCCTTTTTATAGTCTTCTGATTTAACTTTTTTCCTCTAAAATGTTCATTATCTGAATATTTTCATTACATTATTGAAGGTGTCTGTCTCTGTTATGTAATGAACATTACTTTCTTACATATTACATACATATACATATTACACCTTTCTGTTATCGGAGGCTAATATTTATACTGTATTTCATCTCCTGAAGGGGTACTCTGGCTTTGACAAAGCCTGGATAGCTTTCTGACATGATAGACAAAGGAAACCAAAACTCAGCAGATTGTGTTAATGGCTGGGATATAGGAATTGATGGGTTTATGACAACCTCACAATGTTGGACAGGAGGGGGTATATGAGAGAATTCCGTAGGAGTAGATTAAGGAATGGTCACTTAATTGTTTGATTGAATGAATCATTGCTGAGGTGCCCAAGGCTGGAATAAAAGGATTAACATACACCTCCTTAACTACTGTGTTTACTAAGGGGCTACTGCACAATCCTAATATGAGGTTTTTTGCTAAAATATTTCTAAGACACATCCCAGGTCACTGTGTCCTCCAACTGACCTTTTTTATTTCCCCCACCCAATCCGACCCTGAAAAGTGTCCAATATCTCCCATTAAGAGATATTTTGGGGAGGGGATAGTAGGGCATACTAACACTAGTTCTACATGTTCATGGAAGATACATCTTCTAGTGCTCATAAACCAGAAGGCATCTTCAGCTCCCTCTCTTTAAAACAGCAATTTCCAACAGCAGAAATAATGGAGCTTCAGATCTTTCCATTCCGACAACATTCTGGTACTAGTGTCCATTACAACTGCTGACTTTGATCACAGTTGAACTTAGATTTCCACTTCTTTCACAAACCTTATGCAGCTGGAATTGGACTATAATGTTAAAGCAACTCACTCTATCTTCCTTTATTTTTCCTTATATGTACAATCTGCTAACACATGCAAAGGAAGGATGAGTACCATCAACACCTCAGTTTTTGGTATCCTCAATGTATTGAGGGCATAAGTCTGAAACAGAATCTTTTTGTACTGGAGAGACTTTTTGCTTCAAACCCTTGCCCTCAATAGAAGTAGAGAGAGAAAAGAGAGATGGTGTTAAAATGTTTTTCTCGTTGTTGCTCCTCACCCATGGTTAGAATATGTAATTTGAACTCCTTAACAAGACTTAATTCAGCCTAGTTACAAAATCAATAGCTACTAATTTGTAGCTTCTGACTAATATGGCTGATACTGATGATTAACTACTTATGTAAAATATTCACATATTTTACATTCTCAAAAAAAAATATCAAAAGTTATTTCTCTGCTGGGGGAGATTACAAAATTTTATGCACATTTGTCAATGGTTTTTCACTTCTCAGGATTTTGTTTGGTGAAAATTTTATTTGTGTGCACGCACACACACACACACACAACCCCACAATAATTTTTTAGCAAATAAAAGTGAAATATTTGCAAAAGAATCCCAAAATACTAGAGTGCGGGGGGGGGGAAGAATCACACTGGGGTTGTGCATGTTTTGGCTGAGTTACTGGTATCTTGATATGTTGAGCCATCAGTTCTCACAGGGAATGGGAACATATGTGAGTATCTTTCCCATCAAAGGAGAGGAATGCACTCTGCAAACTTTTTAAATAACAAACTCTTCTGACACATAAAAGCAGGAATGTAAACCTTTGCTTATTCAATCAATCAATGTTTTATGAATTTTAGTGTTAATTGTGGAGAACTAGCCAGCTGAATTTACCCAATTACTCAGCCTGCCCACCTGCCACCTTCTTTTTAGACTTTCCCCTTTCTCCCTTTTCTGGACTGGAGCCTGGATTTTCGTGGATAGAATATGTGGATGTGTGGTCTCTGTTGGTAGTAAGTGTGCCTAATATCTGTCAGTGAGCGGAGTAAATCACAACGAGTCTGGACTTTATAAACAAATATAAGTTGGTTTATTACTTTTAAGGTTGTAACATCAATGCTTCAATACTGTGCATATTACTTGGTTATATGGCTTAGTGTCACTTAGTCGCACTCTTTGGTGACAAAATGGACCAACTATCTATAAAAGCACATACAATAATCATTGAGCTTCCAATATTATAACCAATTAGACAACAGACTCATCCACTCTTTGGAGATTATCAGACACCTTTAATATGGCATTACACGAATGCCAAGAGATCACCAAAGGGCTTACCTTTTGGACAATATCATCCTCATCCCTTTATGCCCCATGTTGGTTCTGTGCTGCCCTTGTTTTTTCTTATTCACGGCCATGAATATATCGCCCGTTCCATTCCTGTCATGGAATGATGGGTGAGTGAAAAGGTGCCCCATTATGCTGGTGTGATGCCACTTGCAGTGAATGGTCCATGTCAAACACTTCTGGGTGCGATTGGGACAAGGAGGTAAGTGACACACTTTTTTGTACCCTCCCCGGATTACTTGTATTTTTTAACTGTGTTTTTGTGCTTGGTGTAACTTTTTGAAATTTCTTTTGCTTTTTATTTTTGAATTTTCAACACGCTCACTCTCTCATGAGAATGGCTGGAAACTCAAACCAGGAAGTGAATGGGGCTCTGTTCAAGCTCCATTCACTCCTGGGCTGCCGAGGGGAGGGGGCAATAGCACAAAAAGGTAGGGCTGAAATGTGGGGTTATTGTGCTGGGATAGGAGGGTGGGAGAGAATATAGTGAGATGGGGACACTTTTTTGTCCCTGTCTGATCATGCCCTTTGTCTCATGCTCTCAGTTTCCACTTACTCTATCAATCATTCAGCTTCAACACAGACCAAATTCCAAACCAAACTTCACCCAGACTTAACTGACAGAAACTCTCTCTCAGCTAACATCCACACAGTTCAGAATCACTGAAACCCCTCCCATTACAGTTTCCTGCTCTGGGACTGGCTCCCTCATTTTCTCTTCTCATTCACTCAGCCACATTCCATCACCAGCTCAGTAATTGTGTGTGTGTGTGCGCGCAAAGAATCTCACAGCAGTATTGAGAGAGAGAGAGAGAGAGAGAGAGAGAGAGAGAGAGAGAGAGAGAGATTATATCTTGGTCTATATTTTGGTCTGTGGCTATAAATAAATGATTGTTTGATCATTTATTCTGTTGTTGCACATGAAAATGAACTTGTAAATTTACTCCCTGCTGGGTGAAATTATGGGAATTTGTGAATTTGTGCACATTTCAATGATTTTTTTTCCTCGCATGCTGGGACTTTTTTGTGAAAATTTCATTGCCACAAAACCTTTTTTAAAAAGTACTTTTTGTGCTTAAACCACTAAACAGGAGAAATAACAGGGTGAAAAGCACTTTTCTTGCTAAAGACAAAGCAACAACAAAAAACAACGTCATGGCAGTTGACAATTTTTCAACATTTTTTTTCTTGCTGAGACACATTTTCTCAGTGAGGGTGGGAAAATTTGTTCACATGCTTTACATTACCTTACAGACTAATATTTTTAAATGGCACAACTCTTTCTATGTGTCAGGACATTTTAGAGATAGAAACAATATTCACTTCCTCTTCATTTCCTGACTGACAAAGGGATTTCCTTACATTTAGGGAACCTGACAAAAAGAATACAGGATGCTGTGAGACTGCTGTACTCATCTGTGCAGAAATATATGCATTATTTTTCTGTGCAGAAATGGATTCTTCCTATTTGGACAGAAAACTTATTTTCTGCACAGCAAATATGTGTATTTCTTTAGAGGAAAAAAACAGATCTTTCTTCACAAAAATGTTTTTAGCACAGGAAAAAGTGTTTTAGACTCATGAATATCCATCTTTGGAAAATACTGGAGGCCATGGATGCTTATGCCAAAGAAAAGACTTTAGTCTTAAAGTGGTCATAACCTTTTGGGAAGTTGTTCTCTCTCTCCCCCCCCCCTCTGTGTGTGTGTGTGTGTGTGTGTGTGTGTGAGAGAGAGAGAGAGAGAGAGAGAGAGAGATGGCTATCACTCCCCATCCTAGAAATCTAAGCAATGTGTGCAATGAATAGTATGTTATGTCTACTGAGCCAGACTATGAACCTACAGCCAAAGAACTGGCTATTGCTGGCCGATTGCGGGAATAATGAGACCAAACACATGAAATGGGGTGATATAAAGTATTTTATTAAATTCAACCTATTTAATACCCTCTAAGATCTTCAGTAGGGGGAGGCAACCTGGTGAGGGACCAGCTGAGGCAGTAGGTCTATGCTAGACCACACCCCTCAGCCTTCCTGGGCAAACACCTGGGTCCTGGAGAGGAACCCCAGTTGCCTGTGGTTGCTCACCAGCCAGCCTGCATCTGGAAGGTCAACCCAAAAGTCCCTCACCCAAGCCACATGGATTGGGGTGAAGGATTATCCTTTAGGCCAACCCCAAGGTGGGTCTCCTTCTGTCCCCTTAGGCCACACGACCTAAAGTGGCCCTTCCAGAGACCCTACCTTCACTGAAATGGGTGCCAAGGTGCCCACCAAAACTATGCCTCCCCCTTCCCCACCATAATAAGAGGGAATTAACCTATTTAGACACCACCCTGGCCAATTTCCCAAATGCCACTATCCTAGTATGGGGAGGTGAAAAAAAACCCGAGAAAAGGGGGGAGGAATTCCTACCTGGCTCCAAAGCAACCAATTATCACACTATTCAAGCAGCGGGAGGGTGGGTCAAAGATTGCTGACTGAAGAGCAGGAGTCGAGAGGCGGCAGAGCCTTATATGGCCTCTGGCCTCACCCCTCTCCTCCCATTGCAGGCGACACTGCCTGCAACATTCTGAGGGGTCTCTAACCCTTCTCAGCACAAAGGCGGCTCCCTCCCAAAACAGCTCTGCTGATGCGGGGGGAGCCGGATAGTGTTAACGTTCATTCAAATTAATGTGAGCAGTCAAGCTCCTTCGTGCAAATCTCTCTGCTTCCACCTGCTCCCCTATAATTGTTGAGTCACAATAATCAAAGAATACCCATATTAATATAATACCCATCCAGGCATAAACCCTAGACCTTACAACATTTGCTTCATGTCACTCCCTAACCCACAGTTCCCAGTCTTCTTTCCTCCCTCACGTTGTTCCTGACAGTAAGGTCTCATGTGCAGTTTGCTTAAGTTCTTCTTTGTATCTTCCTTCACCTCCTTGTTTTCTTTTAACCACCTACTGTTTCTATAGGTTCCTGCTTTTCAGAGCAGTTCCTATTTTGTTCCATTTTCTCTGCCCAGTCTTTCTCTCAGCTAGCTTCCTTAGTGCCCTCCTTGAAACAACTCCTTCTCTTAGTGCTGTGAAGTGTCTTGAGAGACCCTCTCTGTTATTGCCACAATTTCCTGTCTTTCTTCTGTGCTCTTCCTTAAACATCTTTATCGACCTGCGTTTTTCCTTCAGTTCTCTTTCCCCGATCACTGCCAATTCTGGTCTCTTCCTTCAGCCTCTGAGCCCCCTGAACTTCCTTTCCTCAGCTATCCTTCCTATGGTGTTTTAAATTAATCCCAATGAAATTGTCAACTTTTCCTTCCTTCATAGAAGCTGAATGGCAACTGGTTATTTCCCTTAGAAACTGAATGTCTGAATTTTACACATCAGGTCCACCACACAGTATTTATAGAGGCTTCATCAGCCCAACAGTAGCATAATATAAATGTCAGTACTACATTATTCTTATTCAGAGTGTCCAAATGTGGTTAATCGACGTATGAAGAAAGGAGCGGCTAACCATTCCTCCTGCAATCATTCTTTTCATGTAAAAAGGGAGAGTCTTAATTTTTTTGGTTGCTTTATGTTTGGGCAGTTGTCCCAATGTTAAAGTTTATTGTTGTTTTTATACTTTGTTAATATGCAATTTAACATAATTATAAAAATTGAACTAAAAATGAGTGAAAAGGGAGAGTCTTTGGGTTCTCACTAGGGGGCATCCATACTCGAGAAGTAATCAGGGTGAAACTGGATTATTTCTCATGACTCCTTCCTATGGAATCTTGGGATTTGTTGTTTTGTGAGGCACCAGCACTCTATCAGAGAAGGCTAAAGACCCTGTAAAACTACAAATTCCAGGATTCCATAGGAAGGAACTATGCAAACAATCCAGTTTCAAACTTGATTATTTGAGTCATGTGGATTCTCCCATAGTCTGAAGAGGACAGCATCCTCTGCCTGTGGGAACCTCTTGACAAGATTAGGAATTCTGCTGTTTTAAGGGTCCCTAAATACATGGAGAGCCTATTCATGTAGAAGAGGCTCTCATCTTTGCACTGTTACTCTTTCTTTGCATGTGGAAAGTGATAAAAGAGCCAGCATACTCCTCAGATGTTCACATTTGGGCTATTTTTCTTACCACCTGTACTGGGAGAAAAGGTGGGATATACATTAAATAAATAAATACATAACATTTTCAAAACAGTTTCTAAAGATAAAATCATGAGAAGAAGGATTTAGCATGATATAGCACTTGCAATTGGTAATAATCTCTGGCTTTTCTTCACAAACGAAGATTCAGGAAGGACTCATCCCGCGCTTTCTGCAAGCGCGCTGATGACTGAAAAGGCCAATACGAGATAAACATGTCCAGTTGCAGAAAGCACAGCAGAACGTCTCCCTGGGTGATGTTTCTGGGTTGTGATTCTTTCTGCGTTGTCATTTCTCTTCAATACTTGTTCGGCGTGAGCTCTCAAATAAGGCTGCAGCATTGTGGATAGTGGTCTCCAAGCCTCCCCATGTGAGGCCATGACAGACCATTGTTGGTGATCAATTTAGCCGAGCCTGAGATGTTGTTTCAGGGAGTCTTTGTATCACTTTTTTGGAGCGCCCCTCTTACGCTGACCCGTGGCGAGTTCACCGTAGAGTAGTATTTTTGGGAGGCGATGGTCCTCCATCCTAGAAACATGCCCTGCCCAGCGCAGCTGTGTTCTCAATATCATGGCCTCAATGCTGGTGATCCCTGCTTGCTCAAGGACAGCAACATTCATCATATAGTCAGTCCAGTGTATAATTAGGATTGTGCGTAGACAGCGCTAATAATAATAATTCCTTGCCTGCCTCTCCTCATGGATCAAAGTGGAGAACAGCACATTTACACATAACTAATATCAATAAGAATACATATCAATTAAAATACATTGACCCATTAAAACACATACAGTAATATTAGTTTAAAAACAAATAAAACCAATTCATATTAAGATAATTTAAAATTCACTGTTTATAAATCATCTGGATGGGCCTGCCAGAAGAGACTGGTCTTTAATGCTATTTTAAATTCAGACAGTGTATTCAACTGTGGAATCTCTTCCGGCAAGCCTTTCCAGAATCTGGGGTGGCTGAAGAAAAAGTTCTCTGGGTGAGAGTTGCCAGCTTATTCCTGGCTGGCTGAAATAAATGTCCCCCAGAGGTCCTGAGTGTATGGGGCAGATTATATGGGAGAAGGCGATACCATAGGTAACCTGGACCCGAACCATGAAGGGCTTTAAAGGTAACAACCAAACTTTGTACCTTGCCTGGAAGCTAATTGGCAGCCAGTGGAGTGATTTTAATATTGGTATAATGTAATCGTTCCTAACTGTACCAGTAACCAATCTGGCTGCCATTTTTTGAACCAACTGAACTTTTAAACTTGGTACGGAGGTAGACCAATGTACAGCATATAGCAGAAGTCAAGCCTTGAGGTTACTAGTGCATGCACTATCATCTTTAGGTCCTCCAACTCTAGGAAGGGGTGCAACTGACGTATCAGCCAAAACTAATAATAGGCACTCCTGGCTGTCACATCTATCTGAGCTGTCATTTGGCGCAATGGATCCAGAAGCACCCCCAAGCTGCAAACACAGTCTTTCAAATAAATGTTACCTTGGTAATCTAACACAAGACAGTATTTTTTTAAAAATACAATCTTAGAAGTAAAGATTAAGGTTGAGAATTAGTAACTTGAAGAGAAACTATTTAAACTGAAGAGTTTCTAATTCACACCTGAGGCTCTTAGCTTATGACAGTAGTTCTAAAGGTAATTCATATACCGTATCTTAATTTGGACCATCCATTTATTCATGATGTAAAGGTACAAATGCATTCCAGCAGCACAGAGATCTAAAAGCTTGAGAAGTTGTAGTATGTAATATTAACATCACCTACTTGAACTCTAGCTCTTGACAACAGATACGCTCAGTCTGTCAATCAGATGCATAGTTCATGAACAGTGAAACATTTGGCTCAAGCTCCCTCTTCAGACAGATTCTGAAGTGCCAATTTGCTGAATGGTGAAAGAATTTGGCCAGCATGAAACACATCGGGCTCTAATGATTCTTGCTTTCCAGCTGCTGTAGTGCAATTATATGTTTCCAGAAACTCAGTGATAGCCATGTAGATGGTTCCGTAATTCCCCCCTCACTCATAATCTGTGTGTATGTGCCTTCAAATCACCTGTCAATTTATGGTGACCCCATGAATTTCATAGGGTTTTCTTAGGCAACAAATACTCAGAGGTGATTTTGCCAGTTCCTTCCTCTGAAATATAGCCTACAGCACCAAGTATTGCTTGGTTTCCCATCCAAATACTAACCAGAGCTAGCCCTGCTTAGCTTCTAAGATCAGACAGGCTCTGGTGCCTTTAGGGTATTAATGCCCTAAATCTGACTGAGGCTGAAAAGGCCACAGGAGAGACTCAAGGAAAACAGCAATTCACGATGCTATCCTTAATGCACCTACAAGGGACAGAATGGAATTTTGTTAAGGAAACATTCCTGGGATTGGCTATTAATTCAGATATTCTGCATCAGGATGGTGAACATTTCCTCATCCAGATCCTCTGGATTTCAACTGGCAGAAGCTCCAACTTGGCGAGGGGTGGGTTCAGAGTGTTTGAGGGAATAAGGAGCTTTGGGAGCTGAAAAATTGGGGCATGGGGCCACACTTTCCTCATCTCTGCACTACACCAAATTATCAGTTGGAGAAAAGTTGTTTCCCATCACTTGCTCTCAGATCCTTTTTAAACTGACAGAATGAACCTGAGACCAGTCCTATGCAATGCATTGGCTTGACTGCAGAGCTGTATCCCACCCATGAGGATATGGCTAGGACTTTGTTGTTTCAAAAGCAGAAAAAAAATCAGTACTTGATTTATCACATCAATAGCCTAGATGTCACCAACATTTCAGTTTTTTTTTTAACAACAACAACCCTGAAGCACAGTGGTTGGAGGAGGGGAAGAATCTTTCATGATATACAATCTTGGTGGTATTTCAAGAGAAAATAATTATATTTGAGTTGGTCTAACACCCCACCCCACATAATCCAGCATGGTGCAGAGTCTGAGCATTGGACTATGACTCTGGAGTCCAGGGTTCAAATCCCTACTCAGTCATGGAAACCCTGACCTTGGGCACATTCTCTCAAAGGAAGATAAAGGTAAACCTTCTCTGAACAAATCTTGCCAAGAAAACCCTGTGAGAATGTGATAGGATCACCTTAGGGTCCCCAACTGACTAAATTAATTAAATAAATACAAAAATAAACAAACAAATATGTACATTTTAAAGTATATCTTTGTCATTTCAAACTTCCAAACACAGTAAAGTGGAAAATCTGAAGTAAACTTTTTTCTAGTCTGCTCATTAATCTAGGAGGTGCAGACCAAGTCTATTCACATTAGAATAAATAAATAATAAATAAATAAATAAATACTATTCCTCATGCATACAATATAAACTGAACATGTTCAGATGCAGAATTGAAATAATCCCAGCTACAAATTTCTACCCATAGAGCAAAGATGAATGACTGGCTAGCTGTTAATTGGCAAAGTCAACATGGTTTTTAGAGAAACAAGTCATGCCAGACTAATCTGATCTCTTTTTTTTGATAAAATTACCAGCTTGGTAGATGAAGGGAATACTGTGGATATTGCATACCTTGATTTCACTAAGGCCTTTGACAAGGTTCCCCATGACATTCTTGCACACAAGCTTGTAAAATGTTGGCTAGACAAGTTAACTTTTAAATGGATTTGTAATTGGTTGACTGGCCGAACCCAAAGGGTGCTTAGCAGTGGCTCCTCTTCATCTTGGAAAGATGTGACCAGTGGGGTGCCACAGGGTTCTGTCCTGGGCCCAGTGCTATTCAACATCTTTATCAATGACATGGATGAGGGAATAGAGGATATGCTTATCAAGTTTGCAGATGACACCAAATTAGGAGGAAAAGCTAATACCCTAGAGGACAGGATCAAAATTCAAAATGACGTGGATAGACTGGAGAGCTGGGCCAAACCTAACAAAATGAAATTCAATACGGAGAAATGTAAGGTACTGCACTTAGGGCAGAAAAATGAAATGCATAAACATAGGATGGGGGAGACCTGGCTGAATGAGACTACGTGCGAAAGGGATCTAGGAGTCCTAGTAGACCACAAGTTGAACATGAGTCAACAGTGTGATGCAGCAGCTAAAAAGGCCAATGCAATTTTGGGCTGCATCAATAGAAGTATAGTGTCTAGATCAAGGGAAGTAATAGTGCCACTCTATTCTGCCTTGGTCAGGCCCCACCTAGAATACTGTGTCCAGTTCTGGGCACCACAATTCAAAAAGGATATTGAAAAATTGGAGCGTGTGCAGAGGAGGGCAACTAAAATGGTGAAAGGTCTGGAAACCATGCCTTATGAGGAAAGACTTAGGGACCTGGGTGTGTTTAGCCTGGAAAAAGGATGGTTAAGGGGCGATATGATAGCCCTGTTTAAGTATTTGAAGGGGTGTCACATTGAGGATAGAACAAGCTTGTTTTCTGTTACTCCAGAGACTAGAACATGGAGCAATGGATGCAAGCTCTAGGAACAGAGATTCCACCTCAGCATTAGGAGGAACTTTTTGACAGTAAGAGCTGTTTGGCAGCGGAACACACTCCCATGGAGCATGGTGGGGTCTCCTTCCTCGGAGGTCTTTAAACAGAGGCTGGATGGCCATCTGTCAGGGATGCTTTGATAGTGACTTCCTGCGTGGCAGTGGGTTGGACTGGGTGGCCCTTGTGGTTTCTTCCAACTCTACAATTCTATGTTTCTATGATTCTATAAGTTCACATATGGTAAACATACCTTTTTCAGCAAGTAAATAACAACTAACTACATCTGGGTCATCAGCATTTTTTCCTTTTGGAACAAGTTACTCATGATCTTTAAGATGAAATCAGGCATGTATATGGAATTTTAGCTAGAAATACCAACCTTGTCCATGAAACCACCTTTCAGTGAATCTGGACTTGAAAATAAAATTAGTCTGCTCCAAAGACATTTATTAGAATTAGAACACTGTACATGTTATAGGAATATGGAATGTGAGCAGTGTGAGTCAAGGGAAGCTAGACATAATAAAAAAGGAAATGGAATGTATAAGCATAGCAATGCTAGGGGTGAGGAGCTAAAATGGACAGGAATGGGACATTTTGAGTCAGATAATTAAACAGTACACTACTCAGGAAATGAAAAGACAACAAGAAATAGGGTGACATTAATAGTGAAGAGAGAGGTAGCAAGAGCAGTCAAAGGCAGATTGTATCATTATCATAAGATGTCAGGGAAAACCAATCAACATTAACATAATCCAGGTATATGTGCCAACCATGGAGGCAGAAGAAGAAACTGAGAAATTTGATGATGGAGTGCAGGAAGAAATTGACAACACAGCAAAACAGGAACTTCTTATCAGTCATAGATGAGTGGAACACAAAAGTAGGAAGTAGTGCAGAATCAAAAAACTTTAGGAAAATTTGGACTAGGATCAAGAAATGAAGCAAGAGAATTTTAGAGTTTTGCAAGGCCAACAATTTATTCATCGCAAACACTTTCTTCACACAACTGGAGAAGAGGCTGTACACATGGACATCACTGAATGACCAATAGAAAAATCAGATAGATTATATAATTGGAAACAGAAAATGGAGAAGCTCTTTTCTCATGCCAAAAGCAAGGCCAGGCACAGTCTGTGGCACAGACCATGAACTACTAACATTAAAAATTAGATTAAAGCTGAACATAAAATCAGTCATAATGCCAAAATACAATATGAAGACATCCCAGCAGTATTTAAAGATAAAGGGGGGAAATAGATTTGCACTAATAAACCTAATTGACAGGGAACCAGAAGAAATATGGACAGAAGCCAGTGCCATAGTCAAGGAGGAATGCAGAAATATGCTGTCTGGTGGCCAAAAAGAAAGAGGAGAAACAATGGATGACAGGCAAAATGCTTCAAGCAATAAAGGAATGACTTGGATCAGAACAAGAACCATGAATGCAACTGTTCAACAATTCATGCATAAGGATAAAGAGAATTACTATAATAATCAATTCAAAGAATTGGAAGCCAACAACAACAACAACAACAAAAATGAAGAACAAGAGACCTCTTCCACAAGACCCACAAAATCAAAGGGACATTTAAATCAAGGGTGGGGATGCTCTGCGATCAGCAGAGGAATATAATACACAACCAAGATGAAATAAAAATATGATGGAAGCAATACACACAGGAACTACTGTATATAAAAGAGATGAAAGGATGAATGACACATGGGAAGAACAAACATATGAGGCTGAACGACAAATTTTGGAAAGAAAAATGGAAGCTGCACTCAAAGTAATTGGGAAGAATAAATCATCTGGGACAGATGACATACCAATAAAACTACTACAATCTACAGAGATAGCATTGACTTTAGTTCCAACAAAACCTACCAACAAATATCGAAAACACAACAATGGCCCACAGATTGGAAATGATCAATATACATTCCCCTCCCCGCAAGGAGACACAAAAGACTGCAGTGACCACAGGACCATTGCATTAATTTCCCATGCAGGCAAAGTCATCCTCAAAATTCTGCAGCAAAGACTCCTACCGTATATGGAGTGAGAAATTCCAGAGATACAAGCTGGGTTCAGAAAAGGAAGAAGCACTAAGGATCATATTGCAAAGATATGATGGATAATGGAGTGCACCAGAGAATTCCAGAAGAAAACCAGCATGTGCTTTATAGATTACAGCAGCAAAGCCTCTGACTGCATAGATAATGAAAAACTATCAATTGCTCTTAAAGAAATGGATGTACCATTACATTTGATTGTCCTGATGCATAAATTCTACTGAGGACAGGAGGCTACTGTTAGAACAGAATATGGAGAAACAGAATGGTTCTCAATTGGAAAAGGGCTCAGACAAGTTTGCATTCTATCATCCTATTTGTTCAATTTGTATGAAGAAAATATAATACGCAGAGCAGGTTTAGACTCAGAGGAAGGAGGAGTGAAGATCAGAGGAAGGAATATCAACGATCTAAGATGCCAACAACACCATACTACTAGCAGAAAACAACAAAGACTTGAAACAATTACTAAAGAAGGTCAAAGAAGAAAGTGCTAAGGCAGGCTTATTGTTGAAGATTAAGAAAACAAAAATAATGACCATGGAGGATTTACATGAATTCAATTTAGACAACGAGGAAGATGGAAAGATTTCAAACTTAGGCTCATCCATGCCATTGTATTTCCCATCACCATGGAGGAAAGCTGATAGAAAGAAAATAACTCATTTGAGATGTGGTGCTGGAGAAGAGTGCTACAAATACCATGGATGGCCAAAAAGACAACTGGGTCCTAGAGCAGATCAAGCCTGAACTCTCCCTGGAAGCCAAGATGACTAAATTGAGTTTGTTGTATTTTGGTCACATCATGAGAAGGCATGACTCACTAGAAAAGACAATAATGCTAGGAAAGGTGGAGGGCAGTAGTAAGAGAGGAAGACTGCATTCCAGAGGGATAGAATCAAATAAGGAGTCTATGGAACTGAGCATGCAGGACCTAAACTGAGTGGTTAAGGACAGAGGGTCTTGTAGGTTACTCATTCACATGGGCCCCCATGAATCAAAGTTGACTCAAAGGCAGTTGACAACCATAGGGCTTAGAACAAAAATAAAATAGAATTTTTTTTAAAAAAATGCAAATCACTCTATCTCCTGTTTACAGCTTTTGAAGTAGTGGCACCCTCTTTCTATGGGGATACTGCTGCCCCATTAATACTAGAACTGATCATGCCCCCAGTTGCTTATTATTATTATTATTATTACCATCATTATTACTATTTGTATCCTACCCCTCTACAAAACATAATTGGGGCAGCTTACAGCATTTAAAATATACATTCAAAACCCTCCATCCCACCCCCCCTTAAAATACAATGATATAATTCAAAAAAATTTAAAACATACTTAATAAATACTAAAAATGAACAATGAAGATAGCTTTATTGGGATCGGGCTAAATTAGATTTTTCTCTCTGATGGCCGGGTATCTATTCAGGAAAGGCCCGCCAGAAGAGATCTGTCTTAAGAGCTTTTTAAAAGCTATTTAGGGTGGTAATATGACAGATCTCATCTGGCAGGCCATTCCATAATCTGGAAGCAATAGCCGAAAAAGCTCATTTGTATGTGCTTTTCCCTTTTTGCAATAACAACATGACAGTGAGGATGGAAAGTCTTAGGGATGGAAATAATTTTTTTTTTTTAAAAAAATATTCCAAATAACAACATGGGAGCAGAAAATATAGGTCTCCAGGATGGAAATAATATTCAATAATATTTTAAAAAGTGATAGAAAAACATGTTTGTCAATTGTCAAGAAGCCTTAATGAGAAGAATCCTGGACTGGTGATAATCTTTGCAGTTGCTTATTCAATGCAAAATTCACATGTGGTTGTTTTGCACAGAAAACAACTCTTTCTGCATTGGAAAGAGTTTTTTTTCTGCAAAGAAAACAATGTTTCTGCAATATATATATAGAAATATATCTAGAAATACATATATTTCTGTGCTATTTCTTGCACAGAAGCAAATCAACAATGTATGAATTCTGTGCATAATAAGTCCTGAATTATGAACAGGCTTTGAAAAATGTGTCATGTTTGAAGACTTGCTCTCAGCAGAAAGAAAGTTGTTAAAATTACTTGTTGCTTCCTTGGAGAGTAAAATTAGTGAAGAATTACACCTCCCAATTGCTCATTCTCTGATTTAGCGTTAGATGCTGTCATATCATATATGCGACAACTTTTGGTCTCTGTGGGAAGATATCTTTGAATATTCAGTTTTCACAATGACTTCTTGAATGCAATATAAAGGAGGAGGAGGAGGAGGAGACACCTAACACTAACA
Source organism: Gambelia wislizenii (assembly GCA_030847615.1). Lineage (NCBI taxonomy): Eukaryota > Metazoa > Chordata > Lepidosauria > Squamata > Crotaphytidae > Gambelia > Gambelia wislizenii. Next base: position 311,675,580 of record JAUMIR010000002.1, on the reverse strand, counting down.
GCAATGGACATGATTGGATCCCATGTCACTGCAGTAGTAAACATGCCTCAGATTTTATTCTCAACTAGCCTGTTTGGGGATAGAGTTCAGTCCCTTAGGTAGCTGCTTTAACATTCACACTAAAAGCATGTGAGCAAGGCCCCCAGCCCGGTCACATATTGCAGGCCTGCTTCCTGGATCCAGAGACTGTGACATGGACAGCAGATGCAGTGATGGGCTAGAGTGTTGGTAGGGCCTTCTGTGGTCCTGTAGGGCTTGATCCATTTTTTTAAAAAAGAGAAACACTTTTCCTCAGGTATTTTAATATAACAGTTTATCAGACTTTACCCCATGTTTGCCCCAGGTGTTGTGAGGACTGCCTGGGGGCAAAATGGGACAAAGCCCTGAATCATTAGGACTGCAGGGCTCAAAGACAGGGCCAAGATGGAGTAAATAGCCTATCTAGACAAGGCCATAGAAGCCGCTAGGTACCAATATCTAGTCGTACCAGAGAGAGAAGTTGCCATCACTGCCATGACATTAACCAGAATGAAGAAGAGGCATTAAAAGGTGAGTGGGGATTGAGGGATTTTGTTTACTTCCACTCCAATTTTTTCCTTTCATGCTGCAAAAGTCTAAGAACTTTCCACTCCGTTTTAAATAGAAAGTGACTTTTGGAAAGAAAACAGACAAACACAAAAGCATTGCAAACAAACCTATGTTTATCATGCTTTTGAACAGAAGCAAATGGAAAATTCTTCAAAATCACATATGTGCTGAAGGTAATGGAAGAGACACCAGATGTTGTCTGAAGGGTTCTTGAGGAGTCTATTTAATTTCTCTGCCTGTGGGCTCCTTCTAAATTAATTCAGCTGGCCACCTGCAACCAAACCTCAAAAGCACTATAGAAACCTCTCCATAAATTCCCATGAGACTCTCCTTAGAATGAATAAGGAAAAGGTTGGAGGTGGTATTTCCCTTGGGAAGAAAATGAAAAGAAAAGGCAAGGGTGGGGAGAAGAACAGAAATGTTTGTACTGCTATTGCTGCCATCACTTAAGCTGAAATTGTAGTTAACAATAACCTGAATTCTATTGTTAATCTAGACTAGAGTAGAACCATTAAATAAATGGGATTTACCTCTGTGTTGACACCACATTGATTAAATCAGTCTACTGTAGTTGGCTGTAACCAACAGAATTTCACCCCAAATTAGTAGCAGGGAAAACAGTCTTAAGGAAAAAGAGGGACATGGGAGAGAATTGTTACTTGTGGAGTTGCAAAAAAGAAAGTCTAAAGATAACTGAAAAATTTGTGGCATTCACATTTTAATGTGAGATTATTCAATTCATACTTGAATTGACCACAAACCTAAACACAATTTGTTGTTGCAGGGCAGTTAAATTTTGAGCTTGGGAAATGGTTTGCAAAAGAAAGCAAAACAAAGCAATTGTCTGAAAATGCACATTTAAAAAAAAACATAGAAAACTGTATTTGAATAATGCATGCAGACTTATTTTAATCAATGTGAAAATACATCCAAACTGAGCCCACTTCAAAAAGGTGTACAATTGTGCTGGTGGTGGGGAACTGTGGATGGATTTAAAAAAATAAAATAAAATAAAAATAAAAATCCATATCTGGGAGGGGACAGGCTTGCAGTCTGATGCATTTCTGAGTCCAAAAAAGGCTTGATGCTGAGAGGGGAGAAGGAGAATGTCAGTAAGACTGAGCATGACTGATTTCAGATGCCCCTAATTATGAAACTCAATGAACTGCTGTGTTTCTGAACTGATCTGTCACAGGAGATATTGACATGGGAACTTCACATGAGTGTAGTAAAGTGTAATCTTGACCATTATTTTAGGCTTTGTTCTTATGTGTGATTATATGTGGATGTAAGTTGCAATCCTATATTCACTTACCTAGGAGTAAGCCTCATGTCCATTGAGTTGCCATAACCATCATGAAAATTGAATACTTGAGTAGAAAAATAAAGGCTTTATTGATCACTAGTTATTGTCAGCTCTTTCAACCAGAGGTAGGAAAAGGTACTTTTTGGACTATAATTCCCAGAAATCTCCCTGCCTCAAACCCCTCTAAACATGCTGCTTGAGAAATGCTAGGAGTTGTAGTCTGTTACTTACCCTGATAGCCCCCATCTCAGAACATCACATATTTGGCAATATTTTATAATTTGGCTTGATGTGGCCTTCCACATGGTTAGCAGGTAAATCAGGGACACCTCCCTCCCCCGATACCGAGGCTGGAGTCACATATAACCTAGGGAGGGGCCTTTGGAAAGTCCCCAAAGAGATCATACCTAGGTCAGAGTAAACACCTCAAGAGGAGTCATTCACTAATCTACTCAATAGTAGCAGAGTCCTCGATGATTGCAAAATGGGGTTTTCCGTTTCCCTTCCCCTCGACAATAGAAGTTGCCTGCTCCTATTCAATTCCAACTATAACACCTGTTAACGATTGGTAACTCTTCTGGAGAACCCTTTGTTTAGTCCTAGGAAACTCCAAGAAGCATTGTATTCCACTCTAAATCCCATCCCTTCAGGGGAATTATCATATATAAATATCACCTTAAAACACCACCAAAGTGTGCACAGACTTCCTCCTTTCTGACTCTATGTGACTTCATGTCACCATTCTGCCTGCCGGACCTCCCCACTGCTGGTTTACTTCATGATCTCAGCTCTCCAGGATTGGTATAGTATAACCCACAATCCCATTACTCTATTCCTCTATCCAAATACTTCCTAATATCTTCTATAGATTTGTGTGGGTGCTGGAAGCCTGTTTGAGTGAATGCTGTTAAGATTAATTTCCAATGAAGATCATTTAATTGTACATTCTGGCTTGGAGTCTCCTCAGTTACTACCAGTATACAAAGGTAAAAGATCGTGCCATTACCTGGCCCTCTCACTGCCATTTTGAGCTAATTAAATATTACCCATATTCAGACACTAGTTGGATCCTCATGGACCCCACACAATTTGGGTAACAGGTCCAAAAAAGTATATCTTTTTTTTTAAATCCCTGGGTGAAACACCCAACATGTAATAGTTACAAATAACAGCTAGCATTCTGTATCACAGTTACAAATTCATGACCTAGTGTTACAGATCTGTAATAACTCCATATTCAGTACTACCATGTAGTCATGCTCATGGCCCTATTGCCATGATCATAAATGCCCCCCAGCCCATCTTAACAGCCATCAGCCACATTAAGCAAAGGAGGTCTGTTCAACTGGCAATCAGGGTACAAGAAGGATGATGTTTCCAGCCCCCTCTCACCAGTGAGTGAGGCTCTGACAATCAGAAGCAGGACTCCTTCCCATTTTCTCATTATATCCTTTCTCACCGGTAAGAGGGGGCTGGAAACACCATCCTCCTTGCTCCTTGATTGACAGCTGAACAGACCTCCTTTGCCTAAACCAGCTGCTGGCTGTTAAGGTGGGCTTAGGGGATCAGGCCAGGAGATGTGACTTAGTTACTGATTCATATTTAAGTAGCTGATGCTTACATATTGGTGGATATGACTAGTTAGATACATATGTATTACAGTGGCCCCACCAGATCCACAGGCTCCAGATTTTCAAATTCAACTGAGTGTGGATCATCATGACCCATATTATAAAATGGTGTTGATGTAAACACGGACACGCTGAAGCATCCATGTTCATGTCACCACCATTTGATAATCTGGGACATGATCATCTGCATTTTTTGGTATGCATTCTGGGTCCTGGAGCCAAACCCCCATGGATCTAAAGGGTCTGCTCTTTAGATCCATGTGGTTGTTTAGATTGTGGTTGCAGTTGGCTAACTGTTGTGTTGTACTCATCTTGTCCAATAGGTGATGTGAATGGCTTCATTATCCATAATCTGTCAGGTCAAAAACTGTCCATCTTTTATAATTTTTGCCTTAGCTCACATCCTGCTGACTGTACCATTTCCATGGATTTCCATAGTTTTGTGCTGGAGAACACACTAACTGCATGTTTACAGCCTGAAGCCTCCTCCCCTTTCATCTAGCTTTGGCCTTCCATTATTGTGAATGCTGAATTCTGTATTCAAATCAGGAATGTATGTCCCTCACAATAAAAACAGAACTGCATAGATCACAGGCTCCATAAAGCTGGACATCCCCATAACTAGCAAATAGTCAGGAAAGATGGATCAACCTGAATTGCAGTGGCCTTGTTTTTCAAAGCATTGCAGAAAATGATAGAAATGAATATGAATCAGTGAAACATAATAGCGGCAGAAGCAAAAGCTCTGTCTTCAGATTTGTAACAGATGGGGAGAACTCAGAGCCTCTTGCAGTTTTAAATGTCACACAGTCCCCAAGTCCAAGCATTTAGTTTATTCATAGCATTGGACTGCTTCTGTCTTCCTGGCTAGAGCCAAGTAATGGATTTGAGTGTTTACAGGAAGAACATGAAGAAGTAGGGAAATCAACCTTATGAATGAAAGACTCAAGAGGACTCAGTGAGCCAATGAACTCAATAAACCAACTCGATAAACCAATCAGACATTGCATCATGTTGTCACTGTGGTGTCATTTTTACTGTTTTGTCACCATATTGGCTATAGTAATTCCCACACCAAGAATTGTTCTGTGGCCCTCTAACACCTTCTAAACACTTAATAACATTCGGTTATTAAGTTGTGTTTCCCTTGCTTGTACCTGGATTTGCATATCCCAGTAAAATGCAAGCCCTATTGAATATCAAGGACACCCTCTGATAGTTGCCAGGAACATCCTGCCTTCCATATATTTGTAAGATAAGACTAGGCATTTATACAGCACCAGAGAACATTCACAAACATAACCTTAGTAATCTTTACTGTATCAGCTTTACTTAGCTTTATAGCCCACATATTATAAATGGACAGTAGGAGCTGGTGGCTTCTGATGTCAGAGGGGTAGTGATGTCCCTCCAACGCTTAATCTGAACTTCATGTGACATCTCCAAAATGCTGAGCCCTATCTCCAATAGATTCAACACCTTGGATAGCTCCTTCAAAGTTAATAGTAAACTCTTGAGCAGATTCACCAACCTACTCACATGAAAGACACCAGCCAGTACTGCAGATGGGGTACTGAAACTGAGGGACAGCAGCTTGTCCAGGTGCCACCAAGTGGCTGATAAATGATTAGTAGTAGGGACTTTCTGGTTCATAGCTACACACTACTGCTCCCCGAGCCGCCTGCGGAGCCTACGGCCAGGGAGCACTCCTTGCATGCAGCGAGAAGGAGACCAACTATTGCGTCACTGGCAAGCGCCAGTGACGCGAGGAGAGGGGCGGGGCCAGAGCACATAAAAGGCGGCCCGTCCCTCTTCTCAGCCTCTTCCTTTCTCAGCGACCCACCCACCCGCCGCTGGAATAGTGTGATAATGGTTGCTTTGGAGCCGGGTAGGAATTCCCCCCCTTTTTTATAGGTGGGGTTTCGCCTAACCCATACTAGGAAAGCGGCAAAATGGGACAATTGGCTAAGGTGGCGCCTAATTAGGTCAAATTATCACCCATGGTAGGGAATAGGGGGAGGCGTAGATTACGGTGTACACCTATGGCACCGATTTCGGTGAAGGGACGGTCTCTGGAAGGGTCTCCTTAGATTGTATGATCTGGGAGAACAGAAGGAGACCTACCTTGGGGTTGGCCTGAAGGATAATCCCCTCACCTTAATCTGTATGGATTGGGTGAGGGACTTTCGGGTTGACCTTCCAGACACGGACCGGCTGGTGAGCAACCCCAAGTCCTGGGGTTACTCAGCAGGGCTCAGGTGTTCGCCCGTGGAAGCTGGGGGCATAAGTCCATTAGGGACGATCCACCCCAGCTGATCCCTCACTAGATTGCCTCCCCCCGCTAAAGATTTAAGGGATTAATTAAGTAGGGTGATAAATAAAGATTCCATTTTATTTCACCCCAAAACTATGTGTGTGGTCTCATTATTTCTCCGACTCTGTGTGCAATAAACCTTCACACTGCACCCAGATTATCCTAGCTAAAACATGATTATTCCTCTCTTCAAATACTGAAAACACTTTACTATTTGGTAATAAATTCTCATTAACTGATCCTTCACACACACACCCCAACATATCCAGTTTGTGATCTGACTAAAGACTATTCATGGAAGTCTGGTGTCAGTTTCTCTTTGCAACCATCCAAGGGAAGAAAAAGGCAGCTGTGGGATTCTTTCCTTTTCCAAGGATATGCAAATAAATGCACACAATTCAAAATGTCTGTCTTTGCAAAATGGGTCCCAGACACATTTTAGTTTATGAGAAATACATATATTACCATATTAGAAAGTGTGCACATGAGGAAAATGAGCACTAACATATACAAAAATTTCTATGTAGCCCCCACCCAAAAGTCTCACAACCCCATGCAAAACACGGATGGGGAGAAAATGAAGATAGGGTTCAGAGACATGTGAGAAAATAGAAAATGAAAGGTTTCACATCCTTACTGTTGGGCTGTTTTAACATTTCTCCATCATCACTACCACCACCACCTTTACTTCAACCATACTTTTACCCCAAGATCAGGAATCAAGGTGGCTTGCAGTTTTTAAAAAATATATATACTATTGTTAAAAACATACAAAAATAACATTAAAATAGAATAAAGCTATTAACAATATTATACTAATTTATACCACCGTAAATTAAAATTATAAAAAGCAGTTAAAGACAGTACAATTTCAAACAATACAGGACCTCTTAAAACCTTTTATTTAAAAAGCTTCAGTTCTAAAAGCTTGTCAGAATAAAAAAGCCTTCACCTGCCATAAAAAAGACAGCAAGGAGATACACTTTCTGGCCTCCCTAGGTAAGGCATTCTAGAGCATAGGGTCAGCCACTAAGAATGCCCTATCTTGTTTCCTACCCCACCATACCTGTGAAGATGGTGGGAATTTAAACAGGGCTTCTCCTGAGGATCTCAGGCTCTGGGCAGACTGATTCAGAGATATATGGCCTGTCTAATAGCCTGGACCTAATCCATAAATAATAGATATGTTTAAATCCATCAATTTGTCCAGAAGGGGCAGGTAAAACATTTAAAATAAAGGTATTGGGTCTCAGTTCCGTGGTCCTCCAACATTTTCTTGAGAGCACGTGGTTTGCTGATCACCACTCAACGTTAACTCAAGGCATATCCTCCAATAATCCCAATTTGGCAGGGACTGCCCTGAGTACCCCCTTTTTATTCCACATCTGCTGCTTTTAAAATGTTCCAGTTAATCTCTCTTCCTCTTCCTTTCCCCATTTATGCTCAGCTTACTTCAATTGCTCCTCACTGTGTTCAAAGTGCTGTGTTCAACGTTTGCTCTCAATTAAGTCAGAGGGGGTGGGGAGAAGACAGATGGGGGTAGAGTCTTATCATTCCTAGTAGGCTCAGGCAAAAGCAAACTGCTGCAGCCTTTCCTAGCTTATGTGTTTTTCCTCATTAATAACTTTTTTGCCACCTTGACCACACTGTGGTGTTGCTTGGCTTGGATTTCATCTGTGAAATGTTGAAGGGTATGGCAATCATCAGTTTACAAGATTCTTGGCTGCTTCATTCATCAGAGCACCAGTGGAAGCAGGAAGTCCTGACTGGAAACTATTGCCCAATATGATAAATGAAAAAGGTGCCTGTCTCAAGATTGAATCTGGTTTCTTCCTTATCTCATCTCCCTTTACAAAACCTTCATATTTCTCCATTCCCTTCCCAGGGCAAAGGAGAGACTGAGTCATAGCTTCTTCCCCAAGGAATTGAATCAAAGCCTCTCCTTTGCCTGGAACAAAAGACTTCTTCCCCTACTTCCTGTTGTTTCTTGATTATTCTATCTTTGTTTCATTTATCCCTGGTTTCCATTGAAGCTGATAATAATAAAACACAGATATTAAAAATAAAAATAATAAAACTCATTTAAAAGAGCAATACATAACCTAAAAACACAAAGTTCTGCAGCCCCCTGCAGCAAGCTTTGGGCTTTCCTTTCATCTTCTCCGCCCTCAGCACTTTGGTCTCTGTCTTCATTTGCCTTCCTGTGTTGTTTCTTCTCTCTCATTTTCATTCCTTGCTTCTCAGGACTTTATCAAAGTAGCGTCTTAAAGTGCATTTTAACGTGAATAAGGAAGGTGGGAATTTTGTGCCATAAACACTGGAATGATCAAATGACCCACACTTAAGTTAGAAAAATGGGATGTAGGGTTGTGTCACAGCAACCCCTTTCTTTGCATTGCCTCATAATTACACCATATTAACTTTCTGTACTGGCCTGCACATGCCCCTTTAAGAAAAAATCTCCACTTCCTTGTTAGCCAGGCTGTGAGATCTCTCCGATTATTGCAAGAAAACATGAGTTCATGTAAACACATCCAAAACGCTTAAAATAAAAAACAAAACATACAGATAAGCCCAGAAAGAAACATAAAAACTTGCCACCGACATGGGACACTTGGTAAAAAGAGTGTCTTGTCACTCATTTTCATGTTCCCACCCAGATGTTTTCTGCCTGGCAGGGGAAAGAGGACTTCCTATTCATGCCTTATTTTCATTAGAATGACAGGACATGATTACAGATGCTGGTAATATTGCTAAAACAAACGAAATGAGCCTATTTAGAAATAAGCACTCTTTACTCACAGATTCTCCATATCTGCTCCATGGCAGTTAAGGGGAGGTGTCCAAGCATCTCTCCCAGCTTGACTCAGAAGATTCTTCCCTTTCCAAGTTCTCACAAACAAAACTAAGGATGCAGTACTCTGCACATTAAAGAAAGTGAGGTGTTCCCCCCCCAAGACATGCATACATTAATATACAGTCGTCCCTTCACATTCGCGGGGGTTCCGTTCCGCGGACCCCCGCGAATGTGAAAAAACCGCGAATAACGACACCCCTCCCCCCTCCCTCCCCAGGCCTTTGCGGGGCCTTGCTAGGCCCCGCGGAGGTCTCCCCGGCCCTCCCTCCTGCCCTCCCCAGGCCTTCCTGGGGCCTCCGGAGCGTCTCCGGAGGCCCCAGGATCGCCTCCCCAGCCCTCCCCAGGCCTTCCTGGGGCCTCCGGAGCGTCTCCGGAGGCCCCAGGATCGCCTCCCCAGCCCTCCCCACCGCGTCCCCAGGCCTTCCTGGGGCCTCCGGAGATGCTCCGGAGGCCCCAGGATCGCCTCCCCAGCCCTCCCCACCCCGTCCCCAGGCCTTCCTGGGGCCTCCAGAGCGTCTCCGGAGGCCCCAGGATCGCCTCCCCAGCCCTCCCCACCCCGTCCCCAAGCCTTCCTGGGGCCTCCGGAGACGCTCCGGAGGCCCCAGGATCGCCTCCCCAGTCCTCCCCACCGCGTCCCCAGGCCTTCCTGGGGCCTCCGGAGCGTCTCCGGAGGCCCCAGGATTGCCTCCCCAGCCCTCCCCAGTGCATCCCCAGGCCTTCCTGGGGCCTCCGGAGCGTCTCCGGAGGCCCCAGGATCGCCTCCCCAGCCCTCCCCACCCCGTCCCCAGGCCTTCCTGGGGCCTCCGGAGCGTCTCCGGAGGCCCCAGGATCGCCTCCCCAGCCCTCCCCACCCCGTCCCCAGGCCTTTCTGGGGCCTCCGGAGATGCTCCGGAGGCCCCAGGATCGCCTCCCCAGCCCTCCCCACCCCGTCCCCAGGCCTTCCTGGGGCCTCCGGAGCGTCTCCGGAGGCCCCAGGATCGCCTCCCCAGCCCTCCCCAGGCCTTCCTGGGGCCTCCGGAGCATCTCCGGAGGCCCCAGGATCGCCTCCCCAGCCCTCCCCACCGCGTCCCCAGGCCTTCCTGGGGCCTCCGGAGATGCTCCGGAGGCCCCAGGATCGCCTCCCCAGCCCTCCCCACCCCGTCCCCAGGCCTTCCTGGGGCCTCCGGAGCGTCTCCGGAGGCCCCAGGATCGCCTCCCCAGCCCTCCCCACCCCGTCCCCCAAGCCAAAACCGCGAATAACCGAAACCGCGAATGTCAAGTTCGCGAATGTGGAGGGACAACTGTACTACATTTTGCATATTAATTGGAAATCAACATTTGAAAGAATGCAACAGTGAACACTATTCTAATATTAGACCATGTGAGAAACAGTAGTAGAAAGAATATCCACCCACTTTTGACAATCCTGGCCATAAAAATAATCATGAAGTTAAAGGTTATTTGGACCCTGTGGCTTTGGAAGTCCTTTTTGACTACAGGCTTAGGTTTCTTTTCTTTAAAAATAGTTGAAAACTCTAATCTCCAGTAAATGAGTACAACTTTCAGTGATAATGGGAATACAATGTGAGCCTATTGATTGTGGTATATAGATCCCATTAAAATATGGATTTAGGTAGCAAGAACTAAATCTCTGAAAAGAGAACAAGGTAATTGAGCATACAGGAAAACTGCAGCAAGGGCATCCATGCAAATCTAAATGTTTTCTCAACCAGCAGCAGCACTGAACACCAACAGAATGTTCTGTGCCTATGCACCCAGCAATGCAAATGAACCTTTGAAACAGCCATGCATTCAGCTGTGGAAGTGCATTTCCCTGTCTGCCAAGGAGCATAAATACTAGTCTTAAGCTTCTGCAGTGCAACATCATCATCTTTAATGAACTCATGAATGATTGAATAGCATTTGGTCGAGGTATGTTCTCCCTTCCTAGAAATGTTTCTTGTTTTGAAAGGGAAATATATTAAGCTGTAAATGTCTTTCAGCAACTCACTTGCACTTCAAACTTTTTCAAAAAATCAAAAGGGGAAAAAAAGACATTCCAATTCATTCATTATTATTTTTTTGTATCTTCAAAATCATATGCCCCACCAACTAGACAGCCAAACACAATGAACACCTGCTAGGCAGACAAATAGTATCTAATGCAATCATTTCACAGAAAGAAATATGTTTTATAACCCAAGGTACAAGTCATGAAAAGACAGTTAACATTCTCAATAAATGTTATGTGCCTCATATATATATATATATATATATATATGTCTTACAGTACTGACATGCTAAATTTCTGGTTGGTTCAGTTTTTCCTTGGGTTGATACATATTACTACAAACAATCACTCATCAATATACCTTAAAGGTGCTTGTAGACAGAAATATTTCTGTTGGTCGTATGTTGAAAAGGAAGCTTCACCCCTCTCTTCTACTAATGAAAAAAATAGTGTCTCCTCCTATTGCTGATGCCATTCATATGACAATAGAAGAGAGAGGGCAGTATCTAGTAGCATATTTATACCTTTGGTAGCTAGAAAAGTATGGCCTCCTCCTTTCTGCAGCATCTCATACTCTACTTCAGATGATTTGGAAACTTTCCAGAGTAGGCTTTTTGTGGTACCAACCAGTGCTGCCGTGGTGACAAGGACAGAAAGAAAACCCTGGTGTTCCCATTAATATCACATTGGATTTTGTCTAGAAAGTAGGGGGATGAGGCCATTTGGAACTTATAGGGCAGAAGTGTTGGACCTGGGGAATTCTGGCTCAAGTGGGTTTCCTTTCTTCCTGCAGAAATATTCACTTTGCATTTTTAATGAACTACTTCAAACCTTGAATCCAGCATACAACTTTCTAAAAACATATGTAGAAGATAGGGCACTTACAAGTTAGCTGATATTTTAAAATGCAGTGTAACCTGTCTTATCATCATAGGATCGTCATCATCATCATCATCATCATCATCATCATTGTCATTATTATTTATACTGTGGCTTTTCTCTCAGAATCAAAGTAGTTTACAGATTTTAAAAATACAGAAAAACACCATTAAAACAGAATTTCTTTTGTGACCTTATAAGATCTTTGACAAAAATGCTTTTGTGTACAAACATGGAGAAGGTGAGGATACATGGCACACTGGCATCTGGATGCACACAGCAACAAGTCTGAGGGGGAACTTTGATCTGCTTAAATTGATTTTGCCACTCCTTATGCCTCTTTCTAATTCCAGTGCCAACATCTCCACTGATTAGTTCAGTGCCCTTTTGTGTGAGTGGGTGGGAGGGTCTAAAGTCCTCCTCCTACATCCCTGCTGCTGGTTTGCTGTGTCACCCTCAGAACACACTTCTGAGAACCCTCTGCTGCACAAATCTCTGCTCCTCTCAAAGGTATCGCATAACCCAAGAATCCCCTTACTCTATTCCTCTGTCCAAATACTTCTTACTATCTTCGATAGCCTTGTGAAAGTGTCTGAAGCCTGAGTGTTTGTATGAATGCCGTTGATATTAATTTCCAATACAGATAATTTAATTGTACCTTTTGGCTTAGAATCTCCTCTGTTATTACCACTTACCTAGGTTAAAAGATCCACTGTTGCCTGACCTTTTGCAAGCCATGTTGTGTTAAATAAATTCCCCAAATTAATATTAGGACATCAGAGGGTCCCCAAGGACCCCAGCAATTCAGGTAACAGGCCCCATTGTTATCAGGGTGGCTGCCACTGCCATCACCATCACATCCCCTTCATGACTCACCAGTAGTCCAGTGGCTACCCCCTCCCCTGCACAGAACTGGTGCGGAGCCAAGGGTGGTGGTAGTGATAGCATGAACAGCAGGTCCTAGGTTATTCCCATCTCACCTTGCATCCCACAAGAGGAAGAGGAGGAGGAAGCAGTGGCCTCCACTGTCATAGTCAATACATTGCTAAGAGCTGAATCACTGCCTTCCTTGTCTTCACCACTGTTGCTGCCCTCACCCAGCCTAGCCAAATCTTCACCAACCATTTGGCAGTACCTTACCATTACCACAGTGCTGCTCCTCCAGCCCAGGTGAGCTATTGGGTGGTCAAAGAGCAACAACCAGTGCTTGGGCAGGGCTCAGAGGGAGAGGGATGAAGAGATGGTCATAGCGGTTGCAGACATAGGGGCCATGATGGAAATAGCAACAGTGGTGCTGACTCCTTCAGGAACATCCATTTCCCTGGGAGAAGAAAGAAGATGGTGGTCCTTCTTTTAATCTCTGAAGTGTCAGAGGGTATAGAATTTAGCAGGCTCCAGTTATTTGCTTGCCGACCAAGCTGTTGTTATTGGGCCTGTCTACACTGCAGAAATACAGCAGTTTGACACCACTTGATCAACCATAGTTCTATCCTGTGAAATCCTGTTATTTGCAGTTTGGTGAGGCACCAAAGTTCTCTGATAGAAAGGGCTAAATACCTCACACAACTATAAATACCAGGATTCCATAGGATAGAACTATGGTGGATAAAATGGTGTCAAACTGCTGTATTTCTGCAGTGTAGACAGGCCCATAGTTAAAGCACAAGAATAGACCCTGGGATGTTTTTAATAGTCTGGTTAATTGACAACTCAGGTGGCTTCCTAATGCCACATATGCAGTTCATGGCTGCACAAAATTGGAGGAGTCTTCAGTTTCTTCACACATTTAACATACGTAGTTGCATCCCCACATTATTATTACATAAATTCCCCCCTTCCCATTACAACATTGACTTAAATTTCCCCAACAAAAATCCCTCCTTTTTTCATTGACTAATTGCTCAGATTTTTCTGTCTTCCATGTGTTTTTTTTAAAATAAGAAAGATTATTATTTTTAAAAAATATGCAGGGCTATTTCTCTTTATTAAAGCATAATTTAAACATAAAGACAGGATTCTGCCACCTGAGCACAACAACTGAGCATGCTGGCAAATGGCACTTCAAAGAAAGGCCCCAGGAATAAACTGTTACTCTTGCAGCAGATCCTTTGAACTAAGGAGAGTAAAAGTTGAAAGCAGTGCAGAGACTAATGTAGAACTCACTTAATGGTAGCAAGAGGGAGACAGAAGGCAGCTGGCCACAGAAGGAGTGTCAGAAAAAGCCCATCTGAGAGAGAAGAAAAGAACTTCAGAGATGTGTAAAAGTAACAACAAAGGCACCTTTTAAAAGCCTAACAGAAGTGGTACCTTGGCTAAAGAGACTGATGTTCCATACTTTACTTTCACAATGGTAAACATATAGCCTAAATGACCCTCCTTCATATAGAAGGAGGCTATAGAATGGAAGTTTGTCAAAGAGAATGGATTCTAGTGTCTGAAGTCACCTGAGTCACATATTAATGGCTTACATTTTTGTTACAGAGCCATATACATATTAAAACATCGCTAGATATGTAGTAAGTCTCTACTTGCTCACAGTTGATTGCTGCTGCCAGCCTTGCTTTTTAATTTTTTTAATTAGGTATTTATACCCTGCTCTTCAGCCACAAAGGCTATCAGAGTGGCTTACAGATTGTTAAGCAATAGCAATTTACACATCTACACAACATTAAGCAGTTTCCAATGTGTATTAGCTAATTGCCTCCACAAATCGGGTACTCATTTTACCAACCTACAAAAGGATAGAAGGCTGAATGAACCTTGGAGCCCTCTGGAATTGAACTTATAATATAGTGACTTGCAGTGCTGGCATTTAACCACAGCACCACCAGGTCTCATTGGAACAAATGCTGTTCTAACACTCTACCTTCTTATTTAATACCATTAAATGTTCCATATCAGGCTTATGATAATCAGTTCACTTATCAGAAGTTCTTGAGAAATCTGCTTTAGATAAAGCACTGATTGTGAGAAGCTTGGGAAGATTACTCTTTTGCATTACCACCCCACATTTCCCCAGCCATTATGGCCATACATGCTGCAGGATTTGGGGAGTTGTCATTCAAAAAGTAACTTTTTCCAGCTCTGGTACAAGGCAGGGAGGGATGAGATTCCAGTTCACTTTATTTTTGGTCAGACCTTGTCAACACTTGCAAGGCACAAAATTTGTGAGAAAGCAAATACAACAGGTTTGCCCACCACCTAGAGGTAGGTGAACATTTCATTTCAAAATCTTTTTAAAAAATAAATAAATAAACCAGAATTTACCAGAACTCATAAAATCCAAATGTAGAAAAAAGCCCAACTGACTTATTTTCTATCTGTAGTGTGAGCCACATGACTATGTGGATCTGTAAGAACATAATTGATCTGTGCACAGACAGCTAATAGTGTGACAGCAGAACTGTGCTGCTGCCTATGAAGGCTCTAGCAGGTATCTGTGCCTTAACTAGCTGAATTATACCTGGAAGTCCTTAGGTCTGTGCCTAATACTGAACAGGAGTCCATTGGACCTTCCCCTCCACCTGATCCATTGAAGCTTAATCCAGACAAGACAGAGGTGCTCCTGGTCAGTTGAAAGACAGATCTAGGAATAGGGACTCAGCCTGTGTTAGATGAGGTTACATTCCCCCTGAAAATATAGGTTCACAGTTTGGCGGTACTCCTGGATTTAGCTCTGAACCTAGAGACCAGCAGTGACCAGGAGTGCCTTTACACAACTAAAACTTGTGTGCCAGTTGCACCTGTTCCTGGAGAAGTTCTATCTGGCCACAGCTTCCTAATGGCTCATGACAGGTCCCCCTTTTTATTCAAAGCCTCCCCCACTTTAACTTGAAACTAAGCACTGGAACTTGGGTAACACCCAATTCTGTCCAATACTGAGACATCAAATAATGAAGTCCAAATCAGTTATGGCTGACACAGCCTTGCAAACATTCTTTTTTTTTTTCTTACGCACTACTGAAAATACCTGGGTTCAAATCAGATGGAATATTATGATACTTTGAAGCCTTTCATCAAAGCTAAATAACTATCAAAGTTGTACAAATTGTGCCTGCTCCATCTGAGTAAAACCATGGTTATTGCATCCTCTAGACATACCTGATATATGGTGTTCCCATACAGGGAAAGGCCTGCTATCCACTCTATGCCTATTATGGGGCTGATGTCCAATAGCAGAGAAGTGTATCCCTATAAATATATTCCTCAGTCTGCTTCTCCCACTCTGATTCAAACTGTATTGATTGTGAATCTATGCACTGGTTAGGGAAATCTGCCACCTAATGATTGATAGTGGTACTGCTGTCAAAAACATGAACACACATTAATGCATTGCAATCAGGTTTTTTTTTATATATATATATATATATATATAAATTATATAAATAAATAAAACAAAGAATCCAGAGGTGTGCACTTCTAGGTGCCTCATAGTATGCCTTCCATGTTTCAGGTGTTTCAGTTCCATGGTATGAGATGTTGACAGTCTCTTATTACTCTAGATATATAAATTGTTAGACACTAACTGTTTTACACTAAAAATCCCAGTGAGGATATATTTTATTAGAAAATCTTGGGCTACCAATGCTAACTCTGTCACATACATTCACATCATTCCTAGTGTCATACTTTTTTTCAGGTGTACGTACACTCGTCTGTGGATTGGGGGATCACCATTTCCTCCTCTCCCCCTCTTTTGGTTTCACATTCTGCCTGAGCCTACATGCAAATGACAAAGATAAGAGGAGATCTCAGAAGCCAATCTACATCTGCTCCCTTTATTAAAAGAAGCTCCATATGTGCAGAGGAAGTCATAGGAACAGAGTGGGAAACTGTATTCCATTTTTAAAATCTCTTCTGCAGCCCCTGTTGACTCATTCTGTATACCAGATATTGCACGAAGTAATCCCACAAGTGTATGTTTAAAGTGTAAGTTTAAAGTCTGGATGAATTTAATAAGGCACAAACTATAATTTTCTTTCTCTCCCTCTCTCTGACAGGCAGAACACAAAATATTGTTTATCCATTCCCATAACCAAACATTTATTCATTTGGCTTCAACTGAGGTAAGCAGCTAAGTATGGAGCTTGTTTTTCCCCATGTATACTTCAACAGTCAAACAACAAGCAGAGTCAGAAATAGCTCTCTATACAGCCTTTGACAATAAATTATGCAGTGATACATACCATTAAGAGGCAACATTTGCCATTACAGCTACCTCAGTGAGCTAATCTCCATACCAATTTTTTACACCCTGTGCTAAGGCAATAACAGTATAGGATCTCTGCAGAAATGTTAGATTTGCAATGGCATCTATGTCACACAGCATAATGTTTTGAAATTCTCCACACCTACTTCAGCTCTCAGATAGATGGTACTGAAAACTTTCATTCTTCTCTGCATGATCATGATCACCCACTGCCACCTCCGCCACCACCACCTAGCTTTCTATGGGTGATCAGAACAATGACTTTTGTTATCTGAAAGAAAGAAGTGGTCTGAGCTGTAATTTCCCAGAGGTCCTTCTTTTACAGCTCACCCACATGTATAAATATTCACTAAGGAACACTCTCCAGACCTTACCTTTTTTGTACCACAAATTTGTCTTTGGCTTTTCTTCGCAAACAAAGATTCAGGAAGGACTCATCCCACACTTTCTGCAAGCGCGCTGATGACAGAAAAGGCCAATTCGAGATAAACATGTCTGGTTGCAGAAAGCACAGCAGAAGGTCTCCTTGGGTGATGTTTCTGGGTTGTGATTCTTTCTGCGTTGTTGTTTCTCTTCAAGACTTGTTCGGCATGAGCTCTCAAATAAGGCTGCAGCATTGTGGATACTGTGTCTCAATGCAACTATGGAAGTTGCTACCATCCATGCTTGCAAGGCCACAGCAGATGAACCTTTGGTTTAAAGGGTGAGGCCAGTTCTGTACACGCTGCGCTCCACCAGAAAAATCCATTGCACAGTCTCGAAGGATAAATCCAATTCTGAAAAAGCCCTGTAGTGATAGGCGAGGGACGAAACGGCAGGTGTAAAGATGCACTGGAAGCCACAGACCCAAACCTGCATACAGGCAGCTCAGGACTTTGGTCGCTTGAGGCTGATCTGGAAGATGACCACAAATTTGTACATTAGGGATATATATAGAAAGGATGCCCACCCCTGGTGCATCTAGAGCTAGACCTCTGGGTTGAGGTCCAGGGTCTCACAGTTCAAAACCTTTCCCAAAAGGCCACTCAGGGGTTGTCTATATGAGACAGAAGTAGTGCTCCACAGTAAAGGCAACTCACAGCAGCTGCAATTTGTTCTAATGTTTTAGGTTTTTTCCAGATAGATCTCAGGCATGTGAAGCATCCATGTTTCCTGTGCAAATGGGCATGCCTGAGAATCAAGATGGTGGCTGCAAGTGAATCACTCGCATTTTTACTTACGAATTTGCTGCTGCCAAATAGTATTTTTTAAAAAAAACAAAAAAAAAAACAACGAATCCCAAGGTGTGATAGAGCAATATTTCACCTTAACTGAAAAGCAACCCCCCCAAACCACTGTTTTGTTGCATTAGCACTCACTCACTAAGGCAGTCCCCCCACCTATGGAAGTTCCAGGCTTTGCCTTGTTAGCAAGCCTTGCCCCCCACACTCATCCAATCAATCAGCTTTCAGCTTCTACTCCTTACAATTTGCATTGCTTGTCCCAATGAGCAGGAATGCACACCCCACACTGTTTAAAAAAAAAAATCCTGGAAAAGAAACAAAGGCATTTCTTGTGGAGTATATGGCATATTTAGCCCTTCTCCTTCTGAATACGGCAATATGATGTGGGATGCCATTAAGACTGACCATTTTCTCCTCACATTCTGTGAGGAGTATTTTTGCCATTTCAACAACCCCTCAGAGTGGAATACATGATGGAGGCAGTAGCAGACAAACCTGGCATCTGTTCCTATGCTGGTATGACTATGCAAGCAGGGTTGGTGCTGTCACCACAATACCTTTTCTTTCTAACTTTTACCAAGACCAACTGGGAGAGTGCCTGGATTCAAATGCTCATTCTATATTATAAAGATATTTCTCTACAACAAAATGGTGCTATTCCAAAATAAATGCCTTTAATATCATGGGCCCCTTTACATGTACAGTTACCATGGTATGATTCCAGTTTAACTGCCCTGGCTGCATCCTAGAGAGTTCTGAGGTTATTAGTGTGGGAAGGCACTTGAGCAGTCTAACTGACAATTTGAAACATCAGTCCCTAAACTACAAATCACAGGATTCCATAGGATGTTGCCACGACAGTTAAAGTGGAATCATGGCATTGTAGTCATGGGGTGTGAAAGGGCTCTAGGACAGTAAACGCAAACTATTTTAGTCATGATGTTGTGATGATTTCAATGAGCTTGAAATGGCATGTGTTCACAGTATTTTTTTCCTTCATTATGCTTGGCAGACTGTTGTAGTTTTTGCATTTCACTCTAATGTTTTAGGATTGTAAAAACAGTTATAAACATAATGTTATGGGAGGGGGAGAAAAGAAGGGACGTTGTGCTTTACATTTGAGTGTTTGGATGCTTATATGTGGCTGCTAAGACCATTAAGTCCCAGGGATAAAACTACCTAGATCCACCTGTAATTATTCATATCAGGAAATTCAGTATATGGGGAATTAACATGAAGAAGGATCTTTAAGGCAACTCTAAACTTAATGAACACAACATGACTACTATGTGTACAACGTGTTTGCTTGCTATGTGTATACAGGTACACATCAAGACATGCAGTCAAAAACTTTGTCAACCATCACAATTTTTTCTGTCCTTGAAAAAGGTGAAAAGGCCATTACTTTTGGGTTGTTATGGGTGGATTTTGTGTGTGGGGGGGGAGAGTTTTTTCCACCACTGGGTGGGAAACTTGGGGGACATTTTGAAAAAAAATGGGGAAGAAAATATTGAACGTCACCCCCCCCATTGAAAATATTGTGTATGAAGTCTCTCTTTGTTTTGCAAAGCATAACATCCTTGCACAAAAGTTGGCATTTTATCCAAAGAATTATAGTGTCCAAGAATATTGGATGGAATTTTGTATCACCTATTTAGCTATGTAACCACCTTAGTTTTGTTGCTAATTAATGTCTCCCAGTTTGACCGCCCCAATCCTCACTTTTCAGGCAGCAGTTGCTGCAAATAACAGGGATCTCTTCCTCTGTCAATAGGGAAGCAGTTGGCTGATGTTTCCACCCCTCCCATGTGCAATCTTTAGTGTGACAGCCAGAAGTAGGACCCTGTTGCAATTCCTCCTTCCACTGAAGTCACTCATGTGGGGGGTAGATGGGAATGTCAATCAGCTGCTTCCCAGTTTACAGAGGAAGAGACCCTTGTTGTTTTCAGTGGTGCTGCCTGGTAAGTGCGGACTGTGGAACTATCATTGTCCCTAGGTATTCTCTAAACTAGTGAACATGTAGGGATCGGGACTACAAACCAATGAATGTGTAACTCTAGATTAGGCATTTAGGTACCTTAATGTATTCTGGCCATTGTCCTTAACCCACTGAAACTTCCAGAAATGCAATCAACATGATCATCATCATCATCATTACGTTTATATAGTGCCACAGGTTTTACATAGTGCTTTACAGAGGAGAAAAACAACAATCCAAAATAAACACAAAAATCTACCTATGGCACACAATCTAAAACCACAAACAAGATTATAAGATTAATAAAATATTACTATAATAGGATTAAAACAATTACTATAAAAGTGTAAATTAATACAAATAATATGGATATAAAATCAAGATGAAAGTTGGACGGCTTCCCTGAATAGAATAGTTTTTAATGTAGAATCAAATTAGTCTAGAGTGGTGGTGGTCTGCAAATTCATGGGAAGGAGATTCCAAAAATACGGGGCATCATGGGAGAAGGGGCATATCCGAGTGGGGGCAGAGGAAATCCTTGGCTGAATCAGCAGTCCTGAATCACTAGAATGCAAAACACAAACAGGAAAATAGGGGGAAACAAGTGCTGACAAATAGGTGGCGGCCAAACCATGAAGGGTTTTGAAAGTTAATAATAACAGCTTATAACGAATTCTAAATGGGATCAGGAGCCAGTGAAGGGACGACAACAATGGAGTGACATGATCATAGTGGTGGGCAGAAAAAATGATCCTAGTGGCAGAATATTGTACGGAAATCAAGGGGGCAAGATAGGAAAGAGGAAGCCCAGTTAGCAAAGAATTACAGTAATCCAGGCAAAAAATGACCAGTGCATGAACCAAAGTCTTAGCAGTAAAAACTGAAAGAAAAGGCCTGATTCTCACTAGATTATAACGAAAGAAATGACATGACTTTGCCATGGCCTGAATTTGAGGAACAAATGAAAGGGAAGAATCAAAAATGAAACCAAGACTATGCGCTTCCTTCACAGGTTGAATATTAGTGCCACTAACTGTGATTGAAAATAACTAATGTAAAGTTGGCTTCGGCAGGAAAACAAGTAGCTCAGTCTTACCATATTGAGCTTAAGGCGCCGACGGAACATCCAAGCAGAAATAGCAGATAGACATGATGACACTCGCTGTTCAACATCCGGAGAGAGTTCCAGAGTGGAAAAATACAGTAGGGTGTCATCAGCGTATAAGTGATACTGAAAACTGTAGGAGCCAATAAGGTTACTTAGGCACATCATCATCTAAAAATATGCAAAACCCTTCATAATTTCACCCAGTATGTAGGAAACTCTTGATTTTTCATTTCTCATGAATAAGAAAGAAACTGGTGAAGATTTGTGCTTTTAGCTGGCTGCAGTGTTGACTGAGGGCTTAGCAAAATGTCATTCTGTTGTTACCATGCCCTACTACCCCATCCCCATAATATCTTATAATTGACAATATTGGACATTTCAAGAGGTCTACTAGACCAAGGTGAGCCAAATGGAGATCATAAGGATCTGGGAAGGTGTCTTGGAAATATTTTAGCAAACACACACAAGATAGAATTAAGCAGAGCCCCTAGTAAACAACACCATTATGGAGATATGTGTTAATTCCCTCTTGGGCCCCTTGGTGATGAGTCACACATCATAAACAAACAAGTGACCTACACAACTCATATTTCCAGGAAATATCCCTCTGCACCCTCCTCCTGTCCTACAATATAAGGTTTTCATAAATGTATCAATTCCTATCTCTCAGCAATAAACAGCAACCAGCAGAGTTTCAGTTTCTTTTGTTTACTCAGTGGGAAAAGACACATACAGTCATAAACACAACCCTGGAAACACTGATGGGGTTATGGTTCTTATATACATATATATCCAAATGTAGGGAAGGGGAGTAGGATGACTTGGGTCTTAGCTACACTACCCAGGATAAGCTGGTTCCCCACATATGGGTCTTGCAACATGTGACCAGCCTTAGTTACATGCTGCAGGACTCCTGCCTGGCTTCTGGGAGAGCCAGACAGCTGGTAGTGGCAAAGAGGAGTGGCATGCTAGAGGGGGCCCTGTAGACCTTCAGGGCCTGGTCCAGCAGAAACAGAGTAAACTGGGTATTATCTTATATTGTGGTAAAGGCCCTTATGCCAACTTCCTCCTGTTCCAGCCTTGTATCTGCTCGGGGTCATTTGGAATACTCAGGGGCAGATCAGGGTAAATGCTCCGTGTCATTTGGACTACAAGGCTCTGGAACAGGGATAAGCCAGGGTATTTAGCCAGTGTAGACAAGCTCATCAACTCTTTTAGGCTGAGGTTCTGAGTTTTAACTTCTGAGGAGAATTATGGCTATTCTACTGAATTCAACACAGGATGTGAAGTCAAGTTAGCCCTGACTTGTAATGTCAATTTGTGCTTTGAACTGCCAGGTGCCAGTTACATGACAGAAATTGTCGCGGTGCTTACCGTGACTTTGTGATCACGAATCCGTCCCTTGCTGTTTATACGATTTATGTCACTGATCTGGATATCCCAGGTGGTCCCATGACTGATATTTACACATCCAAAGTTCCGGTATTTTTAGGTTTTTTTGGGGGGGGCTGTCAATCAAGGATGCGATTACTCGTGTTTTCACACCCTCGGTGACGCACTTCCTTTAGAGTTCTGCGCCACGAGCGATGCTATTGGCTGGCTGGGGGGGGAGAAACGGGGCAGAGGTTTGGTATTCCCCTTGCTTCTTTAAAATGTTAACCCTTTAAGAAGAGGCAGAAAGCATTTTGAAAGATCCAGACTGAGATCTTTTGCTCAGACGCAGGAACGAATGAGTGCTTTCCATTTGAAATCAAGCTGAGTGCTTTCCTTTTGAAATCAAGCCGCTTGGGTTTCCCCTTGCCTCTTTAAAATATTAACCCTTACAGCAGAGATTTAGCTGCAGAGTTCAGGTTTCAAGCCAGCTACAGACAGGCGTTTTGAAAGACACAGACACAGAGAGGGGGAATTAAAGGGTGTTCATTCACTCAGAGGCTGGAATATTTTACTGTGCCCATTCAGACCCAAGGAGGTGACCAAGGCAGGGGATGAATGGGCGACCCTCTGCCCACCACGATCTCTCTGTAACATGCAGTAGAGGAAAAGGTAAAGCTGAAGGGTTTGCAGTTTAGAAATCCATTTAAAAAGGTGATTGAGTACACGCACGCGCACACACACATCAACCTTCATGCAGCTGGAAGGGATGCCTTTGTTTTTGGCTGGTGAGGTTGGATCTGTTAAATTGGTGACGGACACCTCCTTTTCTGGTAGCTGATCTCTAAGCCCGCCCCCAGTCACCATTTCCGGTCATCCCCTACTATGGAGATATTTTGTCCCAGGCTGTTTACATTTCCGATTTTCCGAATCCTCCAGTGACTTTTTAAAAAACTGGCACAAACCACGGGACTGGAAGTCCCGCAGGTTGAGGGATAAAAGGTGGCCCCCTTCTGAAAATCACGTACCCGACCTGATGTACGTGTAAACTGCCAGGGCTCGACATGAATTTTCCCCACTACATTTTCATTGTGTAAACGGCACCCCAGAGGAATTTTATGGTAGTTGATCTTGCTGTTGTTTTAAGATGAACTCCCAAAGGGATTCTATCAGAAAGAAACTGGTCACATGGCTAGAAACTGAGAGAAATCTCAGAGCCATCTGACCATGGCTGAGGCCTGCTGTTAATATGTGTTAATTAATAAACAGTTATTCCTTAACCACCTTGCCTCAATCACGGTGTCCCAATTTAATGGGGATATTGTACTCACTGTCTGTGTCTATAGAATGGCCTCTTGAAGACAGTAGTACCATGTTGTAATGCAATTTTACCTCATGTGTCATCGGAGTACATTGAACATGAAGACTTTAACCGGCAAAAGGCCTTCTGCTCTGGTAAACTTATTTCTAAAGTGGGACACATAAAGAAGGGTGGGGATGGATGCATTCAGCCCTGGAAGAATCTCTTTTCTCTTTTAAAACATCACTGGATACATCACACCCCCTCCCAATGGAATGGAACATCTGTTTGGTACATGGAAACAATTTCACTTACTTGATCCATAGTGTAGATCCTTCTCTTGCTGACAAGAAAGGCGAAGAGAATGTCTAAATCCCAGAAGAGCAAAATAAAACCACAGAGAATGGGATATGAGTAGGGGGAGAGATGAATGTTAGCACACCTGTGCAATTATATGCAGGCCTTTATTGGTGTTGTGCTATCGAAGCAATTCCTCTAATCTATGCTTCTGAAGCATACGTTCAGTGAAGTCTGTATCTATATTTTAATTAGGCACGTGCTGCAAAAGCTAATTTCAGTCAGTAAGTAAAGAAGGAAGCTGGGTTCCCTTTCTAGTTCGCTATGCCACAGGACCTGCACAAAGCCAGCATAGGCAGGGATGTGGCAATATGTTACTTATCGTTTCTTTTCATAGGCAAATATATTTCTGGCCACCTCCTTAACTTGAACACCGAGCGACTATGGTTACAAAATATCTAAATGAGCCTTTACAAGCTAGGTAGGCTGGTGAATAATAGAGAAATAGGTAATAAGAATAAATTATTTCCAAAGATGCTTACATGCCATTTAATTTTCCATATAACTGGAAAAAGAGTCCCACAATGCTAATCCTGGATTGAGGCCAAGTTCCTGTTGGCATAAAAACACATGTGTAAGTTGCAGGAGTAACACCATGGTGTCAGGAATTAAAAGGCTACAGACACAGTGCTGTGAAGAAAGTAAGGCTTATTCTTTATGCTCAGGTCTAGAAAAGAAGGCTCCTGGCTTCAAGCATCTTATTTCTCCAATACAGGTCACCTCCCATTTATGCAGGATCAGTACCTGCTGTCTTGCTTACCTGTGATCAGGGAAATAGATCTCTCTAGGCATCTGAAGGACCATAGAGTCATGCTGGAGTTAGTCTCTCTAGATATCGGGTATCCACCCAAAGTTGACCGTAGAGTCATGCCAGATGCCTATAGAGGCATTTACTCTCGGAATTTACTAGGTTCTCCATAGCAATTCTAAGGTGGTTTGCTAATATACACAGTATCACTACCTGTGGTAAGTCCAGGAATGTATCCCTTGTGAAAATGGGGAGTAAGCTATATTGCCCTAGGGGGGATGTTCACAGACTTAAAAGTGTCACAGGAATGTAACAAATAATTCTACATGTAGAAACATGTCTATAGTAGGGATGAAATCAACATTGGAAAATATTTGAAAAAATAACCATATCCCCATGTTTTTGTTTTAGTGTCAAGAAACCCTGATGAGAAGAATCACAGACTCAGTCGAATCTTTGCAGTTCAGGAGTTCTTCCGCACAAAATTAATAAGTGGTTGTTTTGTAAAGAAAACAGCATTTTCTGTGTAGGAAGCAGGACTTTCTGTATAGAAAACAATCTTTTTATTTTTGCAGAAATGTTAGTTTCTGCAAGGAAAAGGCTGTTTCATATGCAGAAAAAGCTGGTTTCTGTGGGGAAAAAATCCCACTATGTGTAAACATTGCAAGAATAAGTCTCCAATTGTGAACATGCTTTGAAAATTGGATGTTTTTTGAAAACTTTCTCACAGTGGGAAGAAAATTGCTAAAATAACTCTTTGTTTCCTTTCAAAAGAAAATTAGTAAAGACGTATATCCCTAGTCAATCCATAGGAGCGTAATGTGAATGATAACAGATAGACCCTATGCCACTCCTTGCTGTTTTTATGTTCACCTTCTTGTGTTATATGTAGAATGATAGACAATCAAAACTCTGCACGCAGTCTGATCAGACCATTACAATTTTGGCCAGAGATTAGCTTGTTCTAAATCCCATCTACTTAAAAGACTACAGTCATAGAACTAAGAGGATGCACGTATTCATTGCTATCCTGTCAACATGGTTGTCAAGACTGGCTGGAATCTTGTAAATAATTCCCATTGAACTCAGTGTGGCTTCCTTCTGAGCAGACATGGATAGGAATGCATTGTCAAACACCCAAATGGGCATGTATCTGCGTATTCCTGTGACTTCCAGCCCTCTGAACTCATGTCTTTCCTGGAATTAGCCTTTACTTATTAACCAGTTTTCCAGAGCTCTAAGGCTTTGGTCAGGTCAAGGCCCTAGAAAGCTATATCTAGGCCTGGTGAAGCGATAGCAAAGCTGGTTGTTATCAACATACTTATTGTAGAGCATTCTGAAATTTCATACTGATAGTCTCTCCTAGCACAGGGGTCAAATAAGGTCTGAAAGCATGTCCCAAAATAACTCAAAAAGACTGTTAATATTTATTTTATATTTATGTTTCATTTGTAACTAACAAGGATAGGGGAGAATTTTGTTTCAGTCTATTTTTGATAAGAATGTATCAAAATTTGCAACTTATTTCATCTTCAGGATGGAAAGAACAAGAGGTTTTTTTAAAAAAATAACTGGGGAAGAAAATGAAACTGTGATATTTTCCCATTCCCAGATATAAGATGCTTTAAATAACAATAATAATATACAGCAACATCATTTCTGTAATAGGAGTGGGTAGCTTTAGGCTCCAGGATGAATCCTGGCCATGCTGGAGTCAAAATACAAGTCTCTGGTCTTCCCTAGATGCCATACCTCATTCACCATGATTGTGGTGCCATCATTTAGTGGTCTCCCAGCTTTTATATGGGTTTTCCCATTTTAAAACATTGAAATGCATCCCCTTCTGCTTATTTATTGGCATTAAGACGTTTGAATTAAAATATACTTGTGCATGGGAAAGGAGCCAGAAGACTATTGTAATGAGTAGTTAGGTGGTGTGCTTCATCTCTACCCATGCTACAGAGTTAAACTTCACATGCATTTGGCAAGCATTCTTAGTTACTGGGAGAGTACAAGCTGAGAAATGGAAGAATCCTTGTTTTCTCATGCTTCAGTTGGTATAAACATGTCCAACTGGGGAGAAGTCCAAGGAGGTCTTTAAACAGAGGCTGGATTGCCATCTGTCCAGGATGTTTTGATCATGATTTCCTGCATGGCAGGGGGTTGGACTGGATGGCCCTTGTGGTCTCTTCCAACTCTACAATTCTATGATTCTATATGATTCTATGACATGGGGAAATGACCTTCAAAAACAAGCATGATGGATGAACAGTCAAAAGGTCTAGACACACCGTTGCACTAATTAGTACAGAAATGTAAAATCACACTTAGACCATCCAGCAGTTAAGGGCTCCATTTAAGACCAGTGATAACCAAACACCCCCACACACACACACACACAACTGAAGCAATCAATTCAAACCAGCTTTGGGGATTACCCATCTTAGAAGCCAAAGTAGATATTTTAAATACATTTCTCTAACGTCTGCTAGGTTGTCAAGCAACCCACAATAGGCCAGCAACATCAGCACCCGCTACACTTGGGCAGCTGCTTGGACAGAGGTCCCATAAAGAACCATCCCCCTGGATGTCTCTGGTATCCCCCTATCACAATGCATATCATACCAGTGTTCTGAACAACTTCAGAAAGCTGAGTCTAGCTGTAACAAAATTCACATGCGGTTGCTGATATCGAATTGGACTAGGGCATTCTGGAAGCATGAAATGATTATGGTCAGCTACCCAGCACTACCCAATTCAGAATTGTAGTATGTGGGGAAATAATCATTGTAATGTAAAAGCAATCTTATATACCTCATTCACATCCTAAGATAAGTCTAGGGTTTTTCTCTGCATGCTTTTGTTCTCCCAAAAATCCCTTTCTCTTATTTCACTGGGCACTTCCAGCCAACTGGAGTGCTGGGTCATTCAACACATGACCTAATTTAAATTTTATTGCTTTGTGTAAGTTCTCTTTTAAGTTTGAGTCTCCATGAGGCTTGAGCCATCTTACTCCATCTTAAGCCATCTTAAGCTATACCATCTTTCCTGCAACCATGCCATGATGTTTACCATGCAGCCTGTAGGCTGGGTGAGTTTTCCTACCCTAAATACCATTAGTTAGTTAGGAACCGCTTTTTAAAGTTTGTTTTCGTATGTAGATTGAGATTGATATACCTTCAATAAACTTTGATTTGCATTTTAAACTGACTCCTTTGTTTTGTAATGAGTCTAATTTAACTGAGCAATCTCAGACCTATGAATACATTTTTTAAAATGTTAATTGAGCTTTAGTCTGCATTGCTAAGTTGCACTCCGTATGAAGTTAAAAGTAAATGAATGATTTTTAAACCCCTTTTTAAAGAAGATAATTCTTGTTGTTTTTTTAAAAGGACTAGATCCTGGAATTTTTAATGCAATTTCATTTTTTAGACTCATTACTCCTACAAGAATGCTGCTGTTGTTCACCACCACATCCGTCTTCCAGGTCTTACCAGCAGAAAAGGGCTCCATACATTTTACCCACCACACCCCTTTCATGTGGAGATGACGCTGAATCTATTATCACTGTAGCCAATATCAAAACCCACTGAGAATCTAACTGCCCCAGTAGAAATACATCCCTGAAATAAGTTACCAACCTTGGATTTCTCATTTAAATACTAAAATCCAGAGCAGACTCTCCTCCCCAGTGACATAGGAGCTAGTAAATCACATGTACTTATTGTGCCTATCAATTACCCATCCGCCTAAGGATACATGGCAGTGGTTAAATGCCAGTATTGCAAGTCACCACATTGCAAGTTTAATTCCAGCGGGCTCCAAGGTTCACTCAGCCTTCCATCCTTTTGTAGGTTGGTAAAATGAGTACCCAGCTTATGGGGGCAATTAGCTAACACACATTGGAAACTGTTTAATGCAGTGTAGATGTGTAAATAGCTATTGCTTAAAACAATTTGTAAGCCGGTCAGATAGCCTTGTGGCTGAAGAGCGGGATATAAATAAATAAATAAATAAAAATATATATTTTTTTAAAAGAATACATAGGGCTGCTGACATTGCAAATTTTATCTTCTAATTCATCTCCTTCCCAAAATGTACTGTCTTAGTATCTATTTAAAAAATCCCCCTTGTCTTCATAATTAATTTTATGTCCTCTTCTGAAATCTGTCCAACTTTACTATGCCTTTTTGGACAGGAGAATCTGAATTCCACATGAATGCACACAGATGACACAAAGAATAGTAATTTCTTTTCTTTCAATAGATTCTGCCTTTCCTCTGCAATACACTAGGGACAGAAGGAAGAACTCATTTGACTTCACTGCACAGAGATCTAGTAGCAGACAAAACATGTTTTGGGGTCATTTTGATAACTACAAGGGTAAAGCATTCATTTTGAAATAGAGCACTATACATAGAGAGGGGGAGGGAGGGAGAGGTGCCCCCCCAAAAAAAATGTATACACAGTTAACAGCTTATAATTCTGGATGTTTTTTTAAAAATTGCATCCCCCCCAAATGTATACCCCATTAATAGGATTAAAAATTGCAATAGTAAAGAAGTGTCATGAAATTACAAGATAAAATTTAAGTGAGGATTGGAATTCTGTGCTTTGACAATGCGAGCAGTGTATTGCTGCACAGGGATGACAACTTGAACACATTATATAGACTTTGTAACTCTGATTAAATAATTAGTCACCAATGGCTCCTCTTCACCCTGGAGAGAAGTGACCAGTGGGGTGCCACAGGGTTCTGTCCTGGTCCCAGTGCTATTCAACATCTTTATCAGTGACTTGGATGAGAGAATAGAGGGTATGCTTATCAAGTTTGCAGAGGGCACCAAATTAGGAGGGGTAGCTAATACCCCAGAGGACAGGATCAGAATCCAAAAGGACCTCAACAGATTAGAAAGCTGGGCCAATATTAACAAAATTAATTTCAACAGGGAGAAATGTAGGATACTACACTTGGGAACTACAAATGAAAGGCACAGATATAGGATGGGTGTCACATGGCTTGAGGGGAGTACATGCGAAAAGGATATAGGAGTCTTAGTGGACCACAAGCTGAACGTGAGTCAGTAGTGTGATGCAGCAGCTAAAAAAGCCAATGAGATTCTAGGCTGCATTATATATAGGAGTATAGTGTCTAGATCAAGGGAAGTAATAGTGCCACTCTATTCTATTTTGGTCAGACCTCTCCTGGAATACTGTGTCTAGTTCTGGGCACCACAATTCAGGAAGGATATTGAGAAGCTGGAACATGTCTAGAGGAGGGTGACCAGGATGGTGGGCAGTCTGGAAGCCATGCCCTATGAGGAGAGGCTTAGGGAGCTGGGCATGTTTAGTCTGGAGAAGAGAAGGTTGAGAGGGGACATGATAGCCATATTTAAATATTTGAAGGGATGTCATTCTGAGGATTGTTTTTTCCAGAGACTAGTACACAGAGCAATGGGTTCAAACTGCCAGGAATGATTTGATTGTGTGTTCCTGCATGGCAGGGTGTTGGACTGGATAGCGCTTGGGGTCTCTTCCAACTCTATGATTCTACAATTTTATAATTATTGTAACATTTCTTCTTTAATATACATACATTTACTTAGCCTTTGAATAATCACCATAGCTGCTACTGTATAAGCTGTTAAAGGGTGTATACATTTTTGGAGGGAACACTGTTAGCACACCATACCCCCCCCCATTTCATAACTTCACATATTGGACACTTTTTGGGATCCTGATGACTAGACACTGTTTGGGGTCAAGCTGACCCGAGGACAGTTGGGACCACAATGACTTGAGACATGTCCAGGATCATGAAAACCCGCATAGGATTATGCAGAAATCCCAGTGGTTAATGGGCCTATGCTAATCCTTTCAAACATGCAATCAGTGACCATCCCTATTGAAATCTTTCCTATGCACCCTACCTGTCCAAACATTAAGAGGTTGTTGCAAATCCCATTAATGTTTTGTCACTCCAGAGCTAAGGCAATCAGCTCAGTTTTGGACCTTTTTGTCTGTTCTTGTGAGAAAGCCATCCAGGCTTTGTCGTAACTAGAGCACCATTCCAGGGTACAAAATAAGGTATAAATATCCTAGCTCCAACCCTAACTGCATGTGCCACAGACCAGACCTGCCATTCTGTGTGTGCATTAACAGTCCTGGTATACGTAGGTGGAAAGATCCCCAAAGTTACTCTCGCAGGCCTACTTTAATAATTCCATAAAATCTGAAAGAGATGCTGGCACACGTGCATGCACATGCACACACACAATTATTATTAATTTGCCTTTAAATTGATTCCAATTTTTGATAATTCTCTCCTAGGTTTTTCAGAGGAGATTTATTATCTCCTTCCTCTGAGACTGAGGGAGTATGACTTGCCCAAGGTCAACTGGTAGGTTGTCATAGCTGAGCGGTGTTTGAACCTTCCTGCCAGAAGTCATAAACCAGGACTTAAGTCACTAATCTCATTTATCTGTTATAGATTTCCACCCAGCATCTCTGAACCACCATAAGGCAATTAGGAAAAGTTACAGTCATCAGAAGCTCCCCACCCCCTTCTAGCTTTCTGTAAACTAGATTTACAGAGATTGTTGGAAACACCAGGACGTCTCTGATTTCTCTGTGTTTCGAACTGAGGCACTATCTATTTCAAGTACAGTTGCCCCTCCGCATTAATGAATTTAGCATTCATGGTTTTGAATATTCGCTGTTTTGGGAGGGCCTCCCCCCGCCCTCCCAAAAGCAGCGACTGGGTTTTAGAAGCCCTGTGGCTGCTTCGGGGGGGGGGGAGAGAAGCAGGCCGGAGGTGTAGAAGAGGTGGGGAGGAGGCCAGGCGGGGGGTGGGAGAGGTGGCAAGGGGGCCTTGGGAGGCCCTGTGAAGGCCTTGGGAGGGAGGGAGGAGGTGGGGGAAGTGACTATGGGGCCTCCAGAGGCCCCGTGGTCGCTTTGGCGGGGGAGGGCAAGGGCAGTCATTATTCGTGGAATTTTCACATTTGCGGGGGGTCTGTGGAACCTAACCCCCATGAATGTTAAGGGACGACTGTACTTTGGATATAAGGGATAATTTCTGGATCAATAGACTGAAGGCCTGAACACCACTTGAGCGATTTTCAGACGTGATTTTTGGGTCTATATATTCCAAAACAGTTCCGTTGCTGCTACGTGGCAGGGGAGCAGTTTTGGATGACACCGTTCCTCTGCCGAACCCCTCCGTGTCACTTCTGTGACAGAATGGAGGAAGCCGCATCATATTTCACTCATGATTGTCGCCCGTCCAAAACTGCTCCTGTGCCACGTAGCAGCAACAGAGCTGTTTTGGAATATATAGACCCCAAAATCACATCTGAAAATCTCCTTGGTATCAGCATAGAAGATAATATATATCACACTGTCATCCACCTGAGAATTATTTACGTATTTGTTTAATATATTGCCTTTCTCCCTGCACAGGGCCAAAGAATGTTAACAAGAGAGTGTTTATAACAACCACTTTGGATAACACACCCTTTTATTTTGAGCTACTGAAGAAGGTAGGAACAGAAACATTTTCCTAATCTCTCTATATAAAATGCTTTGGTATGTTTCCTTTTCCAATGTGCTGACTGGCTGCTTAAGAAACATACCCAACCAATCCCCTCCCTCCTCTCAATCCCTCAGCCAATCACCACCCACATGCAAATTCCCTCTCCACCTCACAATCCACTCCTGCCACTCAATCTGCATCTACACCCCCAGCCTCACAAGGGCCCCTCCCTCCTCTTACTCCCTCAGCCAATCACCACCCACAGGTAAAATAATACAATATTTTTTCCCTAAAATAATACCATGTAGCTGAACTATGTGAAAGGATTCTGAGAAAAAAAACATGTAAAACAATTTATGAACTATATGAATAAATATATAAAATGAATTATTAATTTATAACTCTTACAATTTCCAGTAATGGTATATGTTATGCTGGGTATAGTGCATTTATAATGGTCTGTTCGTTAATTACTAAAAGACAGAAAGATAGAAAGTTAGCCTGTTCACACCAGTGGAAAGAAAGATGGAAGAAGCTATTTATCTCAAGGTCTGTGGACAAAAAGTTCCATTAATCAAACCAGTATTGTTAGTTCATGATGTGCACAGAGATAAGGGATCAGGATACTTTGTCTGTATCTGTGCAAAGAGCAATATGACTTGACGGGTAGCCAAGGATACCACATGATTTAATCTTTATAGTAATGCCTTTGATTAAATGTATCTGCCTACTTCTTACTCCTAAATATTACTGGCATGGCAGGAGAGTACTCTCAGAAATCTGAGAAGAAAAAGAAGGGATTTTTTTAAAAACACACACACACACAACCTATAATACATTGCATGAGGGCCCATTGGCTTAGGATAGAGTAATGGACTCCTGTGAAATCAGTGTCCAATAGACAAGTCCTTATCCTATTTGTATGCCTGAGAACTTTGATAACCCCTCTCTTTCCTTTTTCTAAATTCACTGACTCAGGGCATGATGGGTTATACTGCTGATTTCAAAACACTTCTAGCTTTGGGTGGGCAGGTAAATATAATTTTTAATTTAAAAATGTTGGCCAGAATGCATATGGCCAGTTACAAATGCATAACCACAGTCATTACATAGCTATCCAGTGACTCCTGGCCTGATGGCCCCCAGCCTCACTTATCAGGCATCAGCAGATGCAATTGACAGGGATCTACTCCCCTGTCAATCAGGAAGCAGCTGACTGATCATCCCACCCACTCCCATGGGCAATTTCTGCTGAGAGAGGCAGAAACAAGACCCCTGTTGCAATCCCCCTCACACCAGAGAAAACTCACATGAGGAGTGTGTGGTGTTATATAAAACCCTCATGTCCATGGAAAATCTACTCATGAAACTGACCTTACAAAGGGGAATTAATAGCGACTCAAATAGCAATATGAGATGTTGCGTAACTTACAAGATCTTTAAACCTTATGTATACAGATGGAGCTTAGGAAAGACATGGGAG
Source organism: Gambelia wislizenii (assembly GCA_030847615.1). Classification (NCBI taxonomy): domain Eukaryota; kingdom Metazoa; phylum Chordata; class Lepidosauria; order Squamata; family Crotaphytidae; genus Gambelia; species Gambelia wislizenii. Next base: position 311,641,707 of record JAUMIR010000002.1, on the reverse strand, counting down.
TCAGATTTCCCAAACAACTGATGAAACTTTATTGATCTAAGCAAGGCATTCACACATAACACACATCCATCTAATCAAGCAAACAAGACTACCAGAGTAAGGCAAGAAATAGATAGAAAGGGAATTTGTCCAAGGCTTTTGGTGATACTCTATATGTGCTACACTCTGGAGAAGTGACGTTAATCTTAAGTAACAACAACAGAAAGTGGGGTGGGCAGAACATAAGAAAGGGAAGTTTAGGGTTAGGAAAGCTGGGAATGGAGCACCTAACTCAGCATGGATGCTGGCCAGGAGTCTGGGGATGTGTTATTGGGAGCAAAGGGGTTTGGAGAGGGGAGGGGTAAGAGGGGGATGGAGAAATGTGGATTTGGGAGGATATGGGAACCGAACCAAAGAACTCAAGTTTTCCAGGGTTTTTATAGGGAAAATCCCTTTAAAGTTATGCTTTGGATGAAAAGAACATTTGTCTTCACATAGCTCTCAATTGCATAAACAAAGGAATTCCGAACCAACCAAGAACTAAGGAAAAGGGGGCAATCTGGTATCAAGTGATTGACAGGCAAGTTTCCTTTGATTAAAAAATGTATGGATGAGTCTGTGATTTGCAAGGCAATGAAATCTCCCAAATCTGCAGACAGCTGTCCTTCAGGTCCTGCATGTTACAGGAAGAATCTCCTTGTTTCACAAAGAAATGCTATATGATTGTCGTTAAGGTGTGAAAGTTTGGATAATTTATCAGGCCCATTTCCTTGGCTTGGTATGTGACTGAACTTTTTTTTTAACTCCTATTTGCCAGACCTCTCCATTGATGCCCCCTTGTCGTGGGAGAGAGGCTTGCATACCCTAATGATGTTTTGAGCTATGCTGGCGGTGGCATAATAGCCACTGGTAGGATCTCCCATGCCAGACAGGTCAAAACCGAAGGGTCTGACAAAGAGCGTCAAAGGGCAGGATGGGCTCTCTAGCCTTGTGGCAACCATCCTATGAGAAGGAAAACTCTAATCCCAGACCCGGGCAGATGGTGCTCGTCCAACCCTGTAAGGTCAACAATCTAAGAGAAGGAAACTCTAATCAAACCTACGGCCCAAGGACCTCGCTGCCATGTCCATGCTTGCAAGGCCACGGCAGATGAATCTCTGGTTTAAAGGGTGAGGCAAGTTCTGTGCACGCAGCGCTCCACCAGAAAAATCCATTGCACAGGCTCGAAGGACAAATCCAGTTCCAAAAAAGCCCTGTAGCAACAGGCGAGGGACGAAACGGCAGGTGTAAAGATGCAATGGAAGCTGCAGCCCCTAACCTGCATGCAGGCAGTTCAGGACATTGGTCGCTCGAGGCTGACCCGGGAGATGACAGTCTTGTTCGGCAGCATCCTGAACGACCAAGCAGCCTTTTTTAAGGAGAGCACTGCTTGCTCCATATGGAGAGGGGCCTAGAAAAGGTGGCCTAACAAAAGCTCATCTCCAACTACCTGGTTGGCTAGCCGCGGCCAACGGGAATCTTCTGATGCAGTCAAACCAAGGCAAAGAAACAAAGGCACACACCGGCCTCCAAAGGTGTAAATAAACGGACACTTGCATGCTGGAACATCAGAACCATGCAAGACTCTGAAGATAGTGGACGGCCTGAGCGTCATTCTGCCCTAATAGCCCATAAACTATCATGGCTTAATATTGACATCACTGCTCTTAGTGAAGTTCGTCTCCATGAGGAAGGCAGCCTTAAAGAACATGGCGCCGGCTGCACACTTTACTGGTCTGGCAAACCCAAAACCGAAAAACATCTTTCAGGAGTAGGCTTTATGATTAAAAACTCCATTGCCTCCAAACTCGAAACCTTGCCAACAGGACACTCTGATCGCATTATTTCCTTATGCCTCCCACATGTTGTTCTCTTTAGTATATATGCCCCAACTATGCAAGCCGGCCCTGTAGAGAAAGACAAATTCTACACAGACCTACACCAACTCATACAAAAAGTCCCTGTAGAAGATAAAATTCTTATCCTTGGTGACTTCAATGCCAGAGTAGGAAAGAACTCCGAAGCCTGGAAAGGTGTCTTAGGCAAGCATGGTGTTGGAAATTGCAATGATAACGGACACCTCCTGCTAGAGTTCTGTGCAGAACAACAGCTGACTATTACAAACACAATGTTTCAGCAGAAAGATAGCTTGAAGACAACCTGGATGCATCCCCGATCCAAACATTGGCACCTCATTGACTATGTTCTAGTCTGTCAGAGAGACATTTGTGATGTCCGTCATACCCGAGTGATGCCCAGTGCGTAATGCCAAACAGATCATTGCCTCGTCAGATGTAAACTAAATCTTCATCTTAAGTTCAAACCTAAGAGGGGTGGCATCTTAAAGAAGAGACTCCAAATCAACAATCTTCAACAAGCTACCATGAGAGACAACTTCCAGGCAAATCTACAAACGAAACTTGAAGACCATCCTACAGATCCTTCTCCTACAGTGCTTTGGCAACATATCAAAAACAGTATCCTTCAGTCTGCAGAAGAATCCCTCAGGTTCTCCCACAAGAAAAATCAAGACTGGTTTGATGAAAACAACCAAGAGATCCAGGAGCTGTTGGCAAAGAAGAGAGCTGCTCACCAGGCATACCTCGCCCAGCCAACCTGCCATGTAAGAAAAGCAGCTTTCCGCCTCACGTGTAGTAAACTACAACAAAAACTCCGAGACATGCAGAACAAGTGGTGGATCAATATAGCAGAAAAGACACAACGCTGTGCAGATCTCGGTGATCATAGAGGATTTTATGAAGCTCTTAAACCAGTGTTTGGACCTACTTATCAGGTCCAAAGCTCCTTATACAGTACAGATGGTCAAACATTAATTACTGATAAAGCCTCCATCCTGAATCGTTGGGTTGAACATTTTCAAAGTCTCTTTAGCGCCAACCGAGTAGTCCAAGGCTCAGCTATCCAACATATGATACAAAAACCAATGAAAAATGAATTGGACATAGCTCCCACTTTGGAAGAGACCCTTAAGGCCATAGAGCAGATGAAAAACGGCAAGGCAGCTGGGATTAATGGAATCCCACCTGAAGTTTGGAAACACGGAGGTCATGCACTCCACGAAAAATTCCACGAACTCCTTGTGAATTGCTGGGAAAAAGGGGAACTGCCATCAGACCTCCAAGATGCAGTCATCATCACCCTGTACAAGAAAAAAGGAGCAAAATCCGACTGCTTAAACTATCGAGGCATAACACTGCTCTCTATTGCTGGAAAAATCCTTGCAAGGATACTCCTGAACAGATTAGTTCCTGCTATTGCAGAAGAACTTCTCCCTGAAAGCCAATGTGGCTTCAGAGCCAATAGGAGTACTACAGACATGGTATTTGCCCTTAGATAACTGCAAGAAAAATGTAGGGAGCAGAACAAGGGTCTCTATGTAACATTTGTCGACCTCACCAAAGCCTTTGACACTGTAAGTAGAAAAGGTCTGTGGCAGATCCTGGAAAGACTAGGATGTCCCCCCAAATTCCTTAAAATGATTATCTTGCTACATGAGGGCCAGCGTGGTCAAGTCAGATATCGCGATGCTCTTTCAGAGCCCTTTCTAATAACTAATGGAGTGAAGCAAGGTTGTGTTCTTGCACCAACTTTATTTACAGTCTTCTTTAGCACGATGCTCCAAACGGCTATGGCAGAGCTTGAAGAAGATGACGGCATCTATATACGTTACCGTACTGATGGTAGCTTGTTTAACTTAAGCCGTCTGAGGGCTCACACTAAGACTTTAAACTATCTAGTCCGTGAGCTGCTCTTCGCCGATGCTGCTGCCCTTGTTGCCCACACAGAAGCAGCTCTGCAGCGCCTAACGTCCTGCTTTGCAACAGCTGCAGAGCTGTTTGGGCTAGAAGTCAACCTGAAGAAAACAGAAGTTCTTTACCAGCCTGCACCACAGGACGAACACAACCATCCCCACATTGCCGTCGGCAAATCTGTGCTCAAGTCCGTAGAGTAGTTCACCTACCTGGGAAGCATCATTTCCTCAGATACAACGATTGACAAAAGAGATCGATCACAGATTAGCAAAAGCATATAGTGCATTTGGAAGACTTCACAAAAGAGTCTGGAGCAATAAACACCTGAGGCAAAACACAAAAATCACTGTGTATAGAGCCATTGTACTGTCTATCCTCCTTTATGGATCTGAAACATGGGTCACCTATCGCCACCACCTACTACTCCTCGAGCACTTTCATCAGCGCTGTCTACGCACAATCCTAAATATACACTGGACTGACTATGTGACGAATGTTGCTGTCCTTGAGCAAGCAGGGATCACCAGCATTGAGGCCATGATATTGAGAACACAGCTGCGCTGGTCAGGGCACATTTCTAGGATGGAGGACCATTGCCTCCCAAAAATACTACTCTACGGTGAACTTGCCACGGGTCAGTGGAAGAGGGGCGCTCCAAAAAAGCAATACAAAGACTCCCTGAAACAACATCTCAGGCTCGGCCAAATTGATCACCAACAGATTTGTTTATCTCGGATTGGCCTTTTTAGTCATCAGCGTGCTTGCAGAAAGTGCGGGATGAGTCTTTCCTGAATCTTCGTTTGCGAAGAAAAGCCAGAGAGACTTGCCAGAGCCCCTTTGTTTTTTTTTCATTCCGTGGAAGGCCCGATTACCTTCTGAATTAATATCAGAACAGTGTTGCCAATTAAATAAACATTGATCCAATAACAGGATGATGGGATATTTTATGGGTTTACAGTGGGAACATTAGTCGGCTACTTCCCGATCCACAGGGAAACAGATCCAGTCAATAGCAGCAGCTGCTGCTGCCTGCTAAGTGGGTATTAGGCAGCTTCCACGATCCCTATCTGTCTCCTAAAGTAGGGAATATGTAGGGATGGGGAATGCAAAACAGTCATGAATGCATAGTTCTAGGTTACACATTTATAACTGACTTAGTGGTTTCTGGCCATTGTGTTTAAACAGAATATTTTTCTAATGATGTTTTGTTAGGCCAGATGTAGATGACAAACAAAAACACTAAAATCTTCAGAAAATTACCATAGGAAATAAAATTAATGAAGTATCTAAGGAGCATACTGCTGTAAAAGGAAAATGTCCTACCAATGCCAGAGATGAAAAAATAATTACTGTCTCATTTATTTATTTTTAATAAAAGCTAACAATTTAAATGACAGGCTAATTATTACAACAACCCATATCCTGACATACACCATTCATAATGTCCTAATAAAAACATAACCTTTATTTACATCTGTCCTGGAATCCCCCAACTAAATTTAATTGTGTGCTAGAAATTAAAGCAGCTTTTCAGTAAAAGGAAAAAAAGTCATGAGATGAACAGTGTAGATATGCTCACACACCAGCCAGCATGGTGTAATGGAGACCAGGGTTTAAATCCCTGCTTAACCATGGAAACCCACTAGGTGACCTGGGTAAGTCAACACTCTCTCAGCCTCAGAGGAAATCAAAGGCAACCCTTAGGATTGTCATAAGTTAGAATCAACTTGAAGGCAAACAACAACAACGTTCATGGTGCTCCTTCTTCTCTGTCACACAGAGGATCAGCCATTATCTGGAGAGTGGTGAACAGTGATCTTTATTGGAATTGCAGTGGAAGGGAGTAAGATGAAGGTAAAGCCTAGAGCTCAAAAGTGAGCCATCCATCATTCCATGTATCATAACTGATACTGCTGGCCCTCCTATGAGGCAGAGTAAAGTGCCTGTATGAGGAAACAAGTCACATGGGTGAGGAAGCTTTCCAGGCATGGCTATCAGAACCAAACCAAAATGGTTGGCACTGTCTTCCACAGAGCTGGATGTATCTCATATTCTTGGCTCTGAAAAAAGACCCCTCAGAGCTAGGAACACAGGATTTGTGGATAGTATGTGTGTGCTTGGAACTGTCCTCTTCAGAGCCCACCTGAGGATGATAATTTTCAACCACAGGTTACAGAAAACTAGAAGTGGTACAGTTTGTAGAAATGAAATAAAAAGTCTGTTTCTTTTCCTCCTGCATTCATATAACACACACACACATAGGGCTCATCTACATGGACCAATATGCTAACTCCCACTGGTGTAAATTGCCTGTGGATCAGACCTGTTTCTTTACCTGGATGAAATGGGCTGGAGTCCAGATGGGCACACCAATCTGTTCCAGCAGCCACTGCCACCACCAGCATCCTACTCTCTGGATCCAGGCAGGAGGTTCACAGCTCATGGCTGGTCACATGCTGTGGGCCCCTTTCTGGGGGTCTGGAAGAGTAAGGCAGCCACAGCGATGGGCCAGTGTGCCAGAATGGGCTCCTGCAGTTATGTGGGACTTGATCCATTTTATTTTGGCTGGAACACATTTTTAACAGGTATTATCTTAAAACATTTTATCAGGCCCTGCCCCATCTTCCCCCCATCTTAGCCCTGTCTTTGCCCCAGGAGTCATTAGGCCTGGGGGCAAAATGGGACAAAAGCCCTGCATTGTCAGGATTGCAGTGCTCGAAGATGGGAATTTTTAGGGAATTTTTTATTGGCGTAAGACTATTCTACTAAAAAATACACCCGACCGCAAAAGGCCATAACAATAATACAAAAACAATACTAATTATTTTCCTCTTTTCTTACTAATACAAAAGTAAATCTATCCTAACACTAATGTATTTTCCCCTTTAATCTAAACACACTATAATCACATTATATTTACACATTATAATTATACCTACTTAGAAATGGAAAAAACCCAATAAAATATTAATTAATAATAATAATACAAAATAATACAAAATTAATAAAATATTTATTTAAAATATCATTTTATGTTATTGCTGGGGTCGTCTCACTAAACCACGGCCAAAACTTTTTCCAACGATAGCTTGGCAATTTCTCTTTTTCACTCAGAGCTAAATTTTCAATTACATTCTTCACATAATAGGCAGTGCCTTTTACATCCTGCAGATTTTGACTTTTCACCTCCTTTTGTCTCTGGAAAACTAACCCTAACATCACATAGAGGTTTACCAAGCGCACCGTGGACCAGGGCACTTTCCAAAACCTCTCAGCCATGGCGGAACCAGGCTCCTTCCTCTTCCTCTTTTGGCCCACTGACTTTCTGGGTCCCCTGACACCCTCTGGAGGTTCAGTCCCCGAAAGCACCATCTCCCAAGCCTGCTGTGCCAAATCTGGCCAATCCAGGACCCGGGCCACCTCTTCCCATGTTTCCCGGGCACTTGGGCAGTCCTGGACAAAATGTCTGATTGTCTCCTTTTGTGCCACGCCACTCAAAATCTCAGCCTTTTTACATTTCAGACACGGACAGGTCTGCTCATCCTCTGCGGTCCATGGTCTCTTTCCCCTCAGATTAAGAACCTGATGATAGAGCCTCCACCTCAAGTCCCACAACTTTTTGGGGACCCTTTTGTCCATGAAATACTCAATTGGGTTAGTCTGCTGATGTAGGTATTCTGATAAATCTAGTTTGGTCTGGCGCTTTTGCAAAAACGGGTTAACATAAATCTCCTCCACTATTTTCCTGTACAAACTCCTCTTGATGCTCTGACCTGGTCTGTCTTCCCCCTTCAACTCCTCAGCATGAATTTTATATTTCTTTATGTAAAAAACAAAGTCTTTCAAATAATCTGGTGCTTTCAATTTTTCAGGTAAAGAAAACCTAAAACTTAATGAGCCTTCCTCCCACCAAGTCTTTCCCCATCTAGTCCCTATCCAGCACTCAGAAAACAAAACTAGCCAAGCCTGAGGTTGAATCTGACCCTTTTGTAACAGAGAAACTTTCCCAAAGTTTTGAGCAGAAAAGATGGCAATGAACTTAGGTCCCAGGGCTGGGAAGTCTAGGCCCCCTTGTTCTACCTGCCCATAAGCCACTGCCCTTGCCAGGGGGAATGTGGCCATTCCCCAAAGGAACTTGAAGAGAACCCGATCAGCTTCTTTAATCACTGAATCTGGAGGTGGGAAAACACCTGCACTCTCCATATTAAATACACGCAACTATCACCAGCATGAAGGGGACTTACTTGCCATATAGCTATGGAATATGAAGGTCCTATCAGAAAAAGATATGAAAACTGTTTTCTGCTTCATACAGATAGTTGAATACACACAGATTAAACCAAGACTTTTTACAAATCATTCAAGGCCCTGGACCTATATAGATGGATCCACCAGAGTCTGTTTCTGTAAGACCAGATTCTTTAAATTTCCAGTCCATACCAAATATGAATAAATGTCTGAATTTTGGTGAATTAAAAGGTACAGGTTGAGTCTCCATTATTCAGAATTCCGAAATCGGAAATATTCCAGAATTCAAAATAGTACACATATTGTGTATAAAATTACCTTCACAGTATGTGTATAGGGTGTATATGAAACCTAAATTAATTTTATGTTTATATTTGGGTCCCACCTCATTATGTATATACAAATAGTCAAAAATCTGTAATATTCCAAAATCCAAAATCTGGTCCCATGCATTTCAGATAAGGGGGACTCAACCGGTAAACTTGAACACAATTCTCACCTATCCCTAACGTCAACTGCAAAATAAAAACTAGCTTTCTACCTGCCACTCTGGATCTGTGGGAAAGAATAATCCAGTAATTGAGTTCAAGAACCTGAAACAATCAGGCTGGATGTTTAATTCATTTAAAACGAAGCCAGCTTTTAAAATTAGTCCAATTCTTACTTGATTTCTACAAACCTATATGCTACACAATATCTGGTTAACACAGGGATATTCTTTCAAACATGTGGGTATGAGCACACAATTAAACAAACAAACAAGGCCTATGGCTAAGATCCTGCATCTGGCTGAAACTGGTTGTGACTTCGGAAGAGGGATCATCCTTTTTTTATAGATAATCAATCAGGAGTTAAAATACCAATTAAATTATATAGAGAAACATACTACAATATAAATACTGTCTTTGATTTGTGGAATCGGAAATCATACTTTTTTGTCAATAATCATTTTATTCCTTTTTTGTTATATTATGCTGTCTATTACAATATAATATATAACATTATATGATCATGCAATAAAGTTCTACAGCATGTAACACTACATTATAAGGTTATTTATGAAAATCAGTAATGTGAGCGTGAGTGTTTATGTGTATGTGAGAGAGAGAGAGTTAGGGGTAGTCCAGATGGTGAAAAAAACCCTCTTAGAATCCAGGGGAATCTCATGTGACCAAATGGGATCCCTCAGTGTTCCATCCTTTTTGGAGGAAGGAGAGCAAAATTTGGGGAATGTCCATAGCAGAAGCCTCCAGGACTTTTCCCAAGTTTTTTTTAAAAAACCCAATGGATATATGCACCCTCGCCTTTTAGGACAACTGAATCACATTACATCGCATTGCTGAAGAGGACAGCTGATTGATCAGATGTGTTCAGGGGGAGGAGCTTGGTAAGACAGCATATTGAGGAACCACCATTTTGGATTATTGGCGTAACAATCGTGCACTGAAATGATGAAACAGGCTTTCTTTCCTTGTTTTTTTAATTATTATTTAATCAGAAGATCGCTCTTCCACAACTTGGAGTTGTTTTTTTTAAATATTGTTTTGAGGCAGGAAAGTTGGGGAGTACAAAACCGTGAGTAATTTACTTGTGGTTGCCATCTTGATTCGTTGGCATGCCTCCGTGTGAACAGGAAACATGGAGAGCTTTGCATACCAGCAATCTTGCCAAAGAATAATTGAGACAGATGATAGATGCTGCAAATTGGTATTTCTGTACCTGAATTCATATTTTATTCCCTCGTCTAGACCGGCCCAGAGAGAGAGGGAGAGAAAACCTTTACAATGATGTAGTTAGATCTCTCACACAATACATAACCCTTCTAGTAAACTGTGACAATGTATATCAGAGCATCCTGTGAGGCATCCTGTTGTGCAATGGGGAGGTCCAATTACACAGTGGGACACTGTCTAAGATGCCCCAATGCAAAATGGGGCCCCTGGTGCACAATGGGATACTCATTGCCCAAAAGGATCCACAGCTCAACAGGATTATGGTGCTACTGTGGCTCTGCTTATGCAATGGACTTGGAGACATAGCTATGGCCTCAATTCAACATCCCCTCAGTGTAGCATAACAATCTGCACCTGGACCTTATGCTATGCTGAGCTGTAGACCACTCCCTACACCAACTTTAAAGACCCAAAGCTGCCTCAGGAAGGCATTCTGTGCTGCAGGCAAAACTGGAAAAGATCTGGCAACCCCCTATGCTCAGATGCACAATGATTACATCGGCACTGAGATCTGCAGAGGTCCTTCAAGGGGGTCTCAGCACTTCTGCCATCACTATGCCTCCAGCAGGAGGTTGCTTCTTTGATCTTGCCTGTTTAAATTGCAGCCTGGAAAGCTTGTATGAGGCAGTTTGGGAGCTTTAAAGTAGGTTTGAAGGGGGACTTTGGCCACTTCATGGAGAGGATGGGAATACTAACCCCTGCAGTAGCACCCCCCAAAAGACATCTGCATGTGTAAAGGACACTTATGCATGCAGCTGTCCCTACCTGAATTCTGGCCATAGTGTCTCCTCCCCATTTGAGAATTCAAAAACACAGTGCAATGGCACAACTCAACTTTGTATGATCATAAATCAGTTTATAATGTCATAACTACCAAAGGTATGCCTGCCTATAATTGTTGAAATATATTCTCACATTTTTAATGAGTATCTGAATTGTAATCAGACAATCTTTATTCGGGGGAGGGGGCGCTGTTTAGATAACAAACAAACAAACAAACAAACAAAAAATCCTCAAACAATGCAGGCAGAATATCTTTTGTCCAGATGAGCTCCTGCCGGGATTTACCATATTGGGAAGAGGCCCCCTGAAAACTCCAAGTAGTTCGTGATTATAGCTTTCGCTGTTTCTCATGATCTTTTTTTTAAAGTACACAAAAATGTTCATAACAGCCCACTTGAACAACCAATTTGAATTGGGCCACATCCAGGAAGTAAAAACATGATTGGTCGGACGTGTGCGGTGGCGGGCTTGCCAGTGACAAAGCCACCATTGTTCTTTTTCAGGAATGATTGAGCTCTATTTTTGAGTAGCAGGCAAAAAAAGTTTTTAAGCAGAAGATCACTTTTCTGGATCTCTCATTTAACAGCAAAGGTGGGGGGTGGAGGGAGCTTTTTGGGAGATAATAAGGCAGGTAATTCACTCATGGCCACCATCTTTTCTCACGGGCATGCTCCGTGTGAACTGCAAATTCAGCTTTCTATGAGAATGATCTTGCAAATAGATCATGGGGACAAATGAACCCTGCTGTGATCGTGAGGTAATGCACTATTTTCTGCAATTAATTTTCCCATCTAGCTGAGCCCCTTCCTATGTGTTATGTCATAAACAAGAACAAAATATGTATTTCAGTTGGTTCTTCATTGGCATGCATGTACAATATCACATATCCCCAATATATACATATAAATAATAATAAGAGAGTAATCCACATGTGATGCACATATGGTGCTTTTATTACAAAATGCAGAGTATGTTATGCATTTATATACTGATGCACTAATTCCAAAGGGTACATTCAGTGTCATGGTTAGAATGATGGCTGGCTATGAAAGAAAGCTAGGTTCATGTCCCCTCAGAGCCAAACCATGAAATACCAGTTGACCTCAGGAATAATGGCAAGTGAGCTCATGAACCCTGTAAAATCATGATTGATTAAGGAACAAAGACCCCAAGTTAGAGGAGCAAAGTTTAAAAAAAGAGAGTCTTTCTTATACAAACTCCATTCTTACAAAAATTAAAATAAAATAGTAAACGTTATTTAGAATGCTATGCTGAAGTGCAGCCATGTTGGCCATGCAGCAAGACAACAAAATGCAATATATATATATTGTGGTAATACCTTTATTGGCATACTGACAGTGACCAAGAGTTTATATCAGAGGGTCCACAAAGGGAAGGCACTTTAGCTTACCTTAACATTCAAATTTTATCACTACTGACTATGTGACTCTTCTGTGCTAAATGCTTCAAACAGGGGAAGCCACTCTCTCATAGGGTGTATCTACACTGTAGAAATAATGCCGTTTCACACCACCTTAACTGCCATAGCTCCATCCTATAGAATCCTGGAATTTATACTTTTGTGATACACGAGCACACATTGGCAGAAAAGGCTAAAGACCTTGGAAAACTAGAATCCCAGGATTCCATAGGATGGAGCTACAGAACTGTGGTGTCAAACTGCATTATTTCTACAGTGTAGATGCACCCTTAGCCTAACCTACTGTAAGGAGCAAATGTGTGCTACTCAAAGCTCCAAGGAGAAAAAAAAATCAAGCTACGTTTCTCTATGAGACATATGTTTTCACATAAACCAAATCACTTTATTTTGGACAGGTTATTTCATCAGCAAAGATGTCTACCTTCTGAAAAATCTCCAAGACTACTGGTACTCATAATGTCTAGAGGTGTAAGAAAGACTAGTAAATAAATTGAACTTTGTTCTCATAATGTCTAGAGGTGTAAGAGAGACTAGTAAATAAACTGAATTCCACTAGAATTTCAGTGCAGCATTTCTAACAAGGGGCTCCCTAAAGCATCCCCTCTAGCACTTCTCTACCCTTCAGGCACGTTTTGCTCCCCAGATATACTTCAGGAACATTTTTGTAGGAACAAAGTGCAAAACTACAAGCCTAGGATGAAAAATATTTGGATGACCCAGTTACCAGGTGCTTACAAAGATTTAAACATCTGTGTACATGTGCCAATAATCAATGTATCCCAAATCAATAAGTATACATTGGTTTTAGGAGAGCCACTGACTAAAGGTTTATGCCAGAAAACATGACGAGAGACAGCTATGTCTCCCTGATCAATATGAATTAAGTGAGGCAGTTAAATCCCTGTGTGGGATTTGAGCTCTGGGACAGGAATATTTTTGGCTGGATCTGAAATGCACATATCATCCACACTACAATATGGAAGAAAACTCAAGTCTTAAATCCCCCCCCCCCGTGTAAGTATACAAATAAGATCTAATACCAGAATGGTAATTGTGCAAATGTGCATTGTGAATCAGAAATAGGTATTTCAATGGTGTAGCTCTGTTGGGATACTTGCAGACCTCATAAGAAAAGAGCAAAATTTCTGTGGAGGTTAAAACCTGGGAGATAAAATAGGCATTCTAATTATTGGCTTTAGTTGTTGTCGTTGCACTTGATTTCTCATCACCTGATAGCACTGTGATGTCTCAGGGCTTGTCTAGACCTGCCAGAATACATTGGCTTCAGGCCCTGAATCTGGCCCATCACTCCTGCTGTTAGCTAGGGGTCGTTTACACGGCAAAAATAATCCTCAAAGAATTCGCCTAGAATTCTTATAGTTCCCACGTGTTCCACATCTGCATCACCCTTTTCGGAAGGAGGGGGTCTAAAACACCCGTAAGTGGCGCACTTAATGACACCGCTGATTTTCCGCCTTTTTTAAAAAAGTACCACAAGTTTGCGCATTAACGCATTTGGGAACTGTCCATCATTTTTAAATTCATGATGTTTAAAATTAGGGATGTGGGAGGTTTTCTATAGTGATGCCACATAAACCCCCCTACACATCCGGCTTTCCTATCAGCTTTGAAGCTTCCCTGTAAACATCTATCGTTTTCATGGAGTCAGTTCAGAGTACAAAGAAGGGGGGCAGGGGAATATCTTGGAGTCATGCCGAAACTCTTGATTTACTGGATCTTTGGGGGGAAGAGAAAGTACAGGAGCAGCTACGTCTATGTCACTGAAATATCGATGTCTTCGAAAAAATAGCCACAGAAATGCACTGTGTAATAACGCTGCCCGCATGCAAGGCAGCTGATTAAGGACGTTGAATGCGGTGATAATATTCTTCTTAAACACAGAACGCATGCCCAAGTACTCTGTCAAAGTTTTTTGTTCTTTACAGAGTCTTTTGATTTTTCTAATAAGGATTCTTCTTTGGTAAGAACGACACTTCTCAGAGAATGAAACCATTGTAGAAAGCACTCTAATAGCCAAATACAAGCAGGAAATGAGCGTAGCTAAAACCTCCATGGCTGCAACAATGTACTTGCCACCATTGAAGAGAACAAAGACCATAATAGATGACGAGATGCCCAATCAGAAGTCCAAGAGGGGGGAAGTGGATGACCAATGGGAGTATGAGTGGCGGGAATTCCTGAAGGAAGTACGTCTAGAACGAATGACATACTTCGTTGATTGACAGGTAGTGTTGTCAAAATATGCGGAATATCGACGTCGTGGGAACTGAAATATTCCGATGTGTAGAAATTCACACATTAATATAATCCATATTATAAGCACATCAGAACTACATCGCGGAATAAAACAGGACCCGAAATTTAGCCATGGGAACTCCGCGATGCAAAATCGAAAGTGCGCTAATGCAATACTTTGTGCAACAAAAGTTGCCGTGGAACCGACCCCCTAGATGAAATGGGATGAAGTCTGCATGCACATGCTGGCCTTTCCCTGCTGTTGCATGTTGCTCCCTCTGAAGCCAGGAAGGAAGCCCTCAGCAGGTGATCAAAGCTAGTTGTTTGCAGGGGGCCTTGATCTAGTCATATCATAGAATCATAGAATCATAGAATCATAGAATTGCAGAGTTGGAAGAGACCACGAGGGCCATCCAGTCCAACCCCCCTGCCACGCAGGAAATCACAATCAAAGCATCCCCGACAGATGGCCATCCAGCCTCTGTTTAAAGACCTCCAAGGAATATGCTGGAGGCCTCCTTCCTGGTTTCAGAGTGACTCCAGCAGTGGCGGAGGTTGCAGGTATGGATCCTGTGTTCCCACACCAGCATAACCCAGGTTTCCCCATATAACATTGTTTTTCCCAGGTGTGTAAATAAAATGTTTTAAAGGGCTTTACCCTGGTTGATCCCTGATGTTATCTCAGGAGTCATCAGGACTGCTTGGAGGTGTTTGGACTGCAGAGCTCCCAAGACGAGGAGAAACTGGGGTAAACAGCCCATCTAGACAAGTCCTCAGTCACATAAGTGATGGTACACTCAGTGATTAATAAGCAAAGGTGAACTTGGCCATGCTTTCCATTCTCTGTCATCTTCCTATGTCCTCAGATGTATTTATTTTTTTTTCTTTTTAAAAATGTCTCCAATAAAAATTTAATATTACAGTTTGGTCTTGCATTTCTAGATGCATTTCTTCTCCTGAAGCATATAGTGTGATACATCTAGACACATTCAGGAACACACCAGGGGAAATTTAAAAGAAAAAAGACATACTGCATATCAGGAATATTAGCAACGTCTCTTGAAATTATACTATATATAGACCATTTGGGCTGAATTTTAACCTGGCAAAGAGTTTTTTGTTTTGCTTTTTAAAAAGAGAGAGCAAGTATTAAATACCTGACAACAGATTCACAGTCCTTCTGTCCAAATATTGTTTAGCATTGGATGAGATGAGGCTGAAGGACAAATTGTCTGTGGATTTTGCTCAAAACAGAATCTGAAGTGAATTTGGGCATTTCATCTTGGGGGAAAAAATGGAAATAATTTAAAAGGAAGTTAAATGAGGTGAAGAAATTACTTGGGTCGAGGTGTCAAATATTTCTCCCTGGCTGTCAATTTTCATCTACAGTGAACTTCATATGAGGTAAATTTGAAGGCTCCTCTTCATTTAAAAGAAGTGCAACATTGAGAGAAGAGTTTTCCCCCTGGAAGATAAGACTATCAGGGTCTACCAATCATGATTACAACATATTACGTCCAGTATGAAGCAAAGACACTACTAGATAGAGAAATACCAGGAAAAATAACAAAGCTTTGTAGGAGAGTATAATTTCACCTGTATTTTTCAGACATTACACTCCTTGGGTTTTTAAACACCACCATCGTAGGCTGCCTGCAATTTACACAGAAGTTAGTGATTCTACTTTCTCTACTCTTTAAACATGGATGAGTCTGTAAAAATGTTAATGTGACTTAAGGTGTAATAAAAATTAAGTTAACTGAATGCAAGAACACACTTTTTGATTCAATATTAATAAAGAGAGCATATGAATGAAGACAGGGAGAGTGGTATGCTGTCTCTGGCAGTCTTAAAATACTATTAAGGGTAACACCTGATTCTTTAATGACAGCTTTGTCTTTGGATGAATAATCCAGATGAAAAGCTGAATTGCTAAAGATGTGAAAAAGAAGACCTGGCAGGAAGACATTATGGATTTTCTGGCAATGCTTTCATTGACTGTTTTCTCAGGTACATTTTATTCCAAACTGTTGCTCCCTTTTTAGGCCTAATTTGCACAAGAAGTGATGTTCTGACTCTCTATCAGCCTAATTTCTCAAATTTAATTTCTTAAATTCTCAGACTGGCATGGCCTAACATATTGTCGCTGTCCATCACTTAGATAAAAAAACTCCTTGCACAACTTTCCCATCCGTCCTGTTAGTTTACATGCTGCTAACACAGTCTTAAATATTCTTTATTGACTCTAGTGTTTTGGTATGTTTTAACTACATTGTACTTGTACCTTATAAGCCACCTTGACTCCCAGTTTTGGGGAAAAGATGGTTATAAATAGAGGACAGAATCCTGTTGGACAGTTACAAATACATCACCTACAGTGTCATATTTGTAACTGCTATGTATTCACAATCCCTATGTAGCCCCTAGTTTAGGGGCTATGGAGGGACTGTGAAAGTCCCGCAAAACCCACTTCCCAGTAAGCAGACAGTGGGAATGACAGGGGTCTTTCTCCTATTGATCCCCTGATGTTCCCATCCCGCCTCCCACATGATCACTCTCTGGTGTGAGTGGAATTTGCAACAGGGGTCTTTTTTCTGCTTGTTGCACTGAAGATCATTCATGGGAGGAGGTGGTAACTGCTTCTTTATCAACAGGAGAATCCCCCCCCCACCATTGATCCCAGTGGCTACTTACTGGTAAGTGGGTCTTGGGGTGGGGTTCTGGCTGGAATCTGCAATGTAGCACTGCACTCACAGTGTTACATAGTGTGTAATGGTCATACAGGATTCCATCAAAATTTAATAGTACTACTACTACTACTACTACTGCTAAATTCATTTATTCATTTTATATCCCACCTTTCTCCTGGTACAGGACATCATCATCATCATCATCATCATCATCATCATGACGATAATGACAACAACAACATAACCCTCTTTCTCTCTCTATGTATGCATTGATTCATCCATCTAACTATATCGCTGTCTGTCTGTCTGTCTCTCTCACACACATACATTTACACACACATACAAAGAAAGAAATGGGGGAGAATTTTGTTCAGTTTGTAGACTGATATGGACTCTTATTTCCCAGACCAACATGTATATTAAATGGCAGTTGTCCCTCAATATTCACATTCCTTTGAATTTACAAGGTAGTTGGTTTTCTGAACCAAAAACATATAGTCAGTCTCTGAACTTTATTAGATCACACTCATACCTCGCTTAACATTCTTTTGCTGGCATACATTGTGTCATTTTTATGCTGGCAAAAGAACCTCCCCTACCAGACTTACCTTGAGTAGCGTCAATGAGGCTTCCCCAGCAGTAATGGAACATGAACTTCTAGGGCTGAAATTTAACCTATTCTGATTAATCAATGGCCCAAAATAACATAGCTTATTCTTCTCTAGGCAAGAGGCCCTTTCTATGGAATCCAGCTGAATACCCAAAGTATACCAGTGGGTGGTGGATTTCTCAGTCTTATCTTGGGCCAGAGGGATGTTTAGTTTCTCAAACAGGAAGGTGGTCAGGAAAGATTTGTAGACAGAGCTGCCCATTGGGCCTGCAAACAGGAGGTAGCCAGATAATATTTAACATGGAGGCAGAGGTCTCTGTTGGTGCTCCATTCATAAAGTGTATTGAAGTATTCCAAGGGAATCAGTATATGCCATGGAGCAACCCATCAGCATGGATATGTCTGCTCATCAGGACTCACCAAATTTAAATCCAGGAAGGCAAAAATCCTAAGGATGCCAAACAGCAACAATAACAACAACAACAACAACAACAACAACAACAACACAGTACTGCATGGATGGTGATTTTGGTCATAAGTGTCTGGACTCCACAAGGATCAGACAAGGCTGACTGTGTGATCAAAGGAAGTGTACCTCAGAGCTTGTCTACACTGGCCAAATAAAATGATCTCACCTTGTTTCCACAGCAAACTGTCCGGATACCGTACAACTTGAATTTGTGTTTTTTTTCACTGCCTCAGGGCTTTAATCCAGACCAAAAAGAGTTGGGATTTACTCCAGAGCATAACATCCAGATATTTGTGCCTGTGTGTGGACTGTTCTCCATAGTGATATTGGTGTGGGGTTGGGGGGAGACGTTTCGGTGGATGGGTGTAGAGGTGGGGAGGAGGCTCCCTGGGCCAGGTGATCAGCTGACTTGTCCCACTAGGAAGTTCCTCTTTCACTGTTTCGATGTCACTTTTTAGTGGTCTTTTTTCCTCATCATATATTTTGCATATGCGGCAGTTGTTTGGATAAGGACACACCAGCATGCCTGCATAACCATATTGATTGGTATGCGGACAGTCTACATTTGCATAGATGGGGGGAAGGGGAAAATTGGAGTGGCCATGGCCACGTAGCTGCACACACTGTGATTTATGGGACCAGAGTGAGTTCAAAGAGGAGAATTTATGGACAGTGCGCCTGAACTTGCCTTAGTGTGTGTGGCAATTGTGTAGACAAGCCTGTGGTCACTGCAGACCAGGGAAATCCAAATGTAAGTCAGATTTTCCTGTGGGTGTCTAATGAGCCTGCAGACCCCTATACCTGCTCATTGAGCCCTTAGTGAGCAGAATTCTGGTTCTTCATGGAGGGTGGTTCATCTGTCTGTTTTCACTGTGGATTTTGGGGAGGAATAATCCCAAAACAACAACATGCTGATTTGGAAAGGGGATGAGCTAAGTGGCCCATAGCTCAGTATGCCTGGCAATGACCTATGCACCCATATTTTCTGAAGGGAAAAAAAAGAGTTAGTTTACATCTTCCCCTGCCCCCCCCACAAGACTTTCAGCTTTTGTCAGCTCCCCCAACAGTGATGTTCTCCACCACTTTGATGTGTATGTGTGAGAAGTGGTAGCATGAACATGTGCTCATCCCTAATTAAAATGCAGAATTTGATTTCATATGAGCAAATGACTGTTACACAATAACACTTGTGCCACACTGCAGAAATAATGCAGTTTGACACTATTTTAACTACCACACTCCCATGGTATGGAATTCTGAGATTTGTAGTTTTGTGAGATATTTAGCCTTCTCTATCAGAGAACTCTGATACCACAACAAACTACAAATCCCATGATTCCATAGGATGGAACAATAATTGTTAAAGCAGTGTCAGCCTACATTATTTCTGAAGTGTAGTAGCAACCTAAGTCCCATCAAATCAACAAAACACAGTTGGAGTATTCTAAGAACAAGAACATATAGTATGAGAATAACTGCATATATAATTATAGAATTTCATGTTCAGATCCCCGGACATGCATTAATAAAAACAAGCATCTATTGTGCTTTTTAAGTTGCATCTTTAAAATTTCATAGCTGCAGACTCTACTACAAGAAGCCAGACCATCCTGTAAATTCTCAGACTCTTGAGATAGATGATGGATGGATGGATATATAGAGGACCTGCCACAAGCACTCAAATGTTGCTATATGGAAGATTTCATTCAGGAATATTATAGAACCATATTGTTATGTACTTGCATTCCTAGATACAGTTTCAGAGTTAATCAGAAAACTATATTGACACAGAAATCCAGAAAGGATGTCATGCAAAGTTGTTGCTCAGAATTGAAACTTAGAGGTCAGAGAGTATACTAAAAACATATTACAATTTATGAAACCTAGCAGGCTTCAGTGCTATTGGTCATCCATCATCTCCTGATCTCCTCTTCCCATACAATGTCCATCCCATTTTTCCCAAGCCAATTCTGCAGCTACAGGCTTATTTCACTGTTCCCATTAGTAATTAATTCAATTTATTCATACAGTCCATAGACCCATCAAACAACAGACATGATGTACATTAATAGACAGAACAATAATACAAACCAATAAAATTAGGATACATATTGATAGACTTTATTGGAGCTCATCCAACTTATTCACCTATTAGCTTCCCTCTCACTGGTCTTAATGACCACAGATAAGAACTTAGCAACTGACAAGGAAATAGTAGGAGATTTATCTTCTAATAAGAATTTGACATCGAACCTCTCCGAATGGCCAGGTAGATGGCATAGCAAGGGAGAAATCTGTTTTTTATGACTCTGAGAATGTAGGACACAGGATAGTAGGATATGAGACATGGTTTCCACCTCCTGCGACCCACATGGACAGAGCCTTGATGCAAATGGCAGCCCCACATATCTACCATACAACATTGCTGAAGGAAAAACATTACATCTGGCCTTCATAAATAATATGCGATAGATTGGCACAGTCATGTTCTTTATGTAATCAGTCAGAGCAAATGAACCAGAATATGGTATATGCAATGCACAAGGTGAACATGACAGAAAGGATTTAGCCTGCAAATTGCAAAAGGTAATGTCCTGAAGACTTTGTTTAACTGTTTTGAAGTCTGTGTCATAACCCAGGTTTAGAAGGAGGGATGGTGAAAGCCCAATTGTGGTTGCTTTTTGGGCAATATACTTGGACCATCTGCTTTCAAAAGTGCCTGTTGCAAGATGGCTAAGTAGACCCCTACCATGCTTGAAGAGTATGACTCTAAGCCAAAGTTTCATGGCTGCTTGCCACACCCTCATAGAGGGAGGGCATTCCCCTGTTTCCAGCATTAAAACTGATTTAGCAACACATCTTGGCATCTGAAGGAGGGCCCTTAAAAATCTGGCATAAAAATTATCTAGCTCAGAATTAAACCCCTCAATCCAAAATACAGCTGCAAATAGCAATTTAGCCATAATCTTAGCATTGTAGACCTTAGTACCAGCAGGTACATAATGATTCTCCTTGGTGTGAAATTTTTTTAAGATGGCTGAGTTGAAATCCGGGGCTTTGCTGATTGCTGCTGTTCTCTGAAAGGGCCATAAGGTTTTCTGATGAAAAACAGCCCAAGGTATTGAAAGCTTCTGACCTGTCCCAGGGGACAGCCATTTAAATTCCATCTAGATATTGTAAATTTCCTTTCAAAAACAAGAATTTTAGATTTTGCAGTATTTATCTTCAGCTCATCCTTAGAGCAATAATCTGAAAATTTCCCTAATAGGAGCTTAAGCCCCTTTCTAGATCTTGAGAGAATTGCAGTGTCATCAGCATAAATCATAACAGGGATTTTCTTATTACCTAATTTGGGTAAGTGGCCATTCTCATCCATCATGGTATCCACTAGATCATTTAGATAGATGACAAATAGGGTTGGTGCAAGAATACATCCCTGTTTTACACTTCTTACCATGGATATAACTCTAGAGAGCTGGCCATGGTTACCAAACCTTATATGAAGTTGACTATTATTATATAGTGCCTCAATTAGGCTATAGAGTCTAGTATCTGTTAAAATTGACTCCAACTTGGCCCAGAGCTTCGATCTGGGAACAGAATCAAATGCAGCCTTCAGATCCATAAAAATTACAAAGAGCTTACCGTGCATAGGTCTTGAATACTTTTCTGCAAGGTGTGAAAGAACCAAGCAGTGGTCAGAAGTGGAATAACCTTCTCTAAAGGCTGCTTGCACCTCAGACAGTGTCAGGGAATGATAGGACAAACAATCCCCAGCAGAAGCCCAAAAATTATCTCAGCAGACTCAATAGCAACCCTTTCCTAAGAATACTCTCACACAGAGTGTTTGACGTCTAAATAAGCAGGAGGCACTTTTATCTTCAAACACAAACAGTTGCAATATATACAAATATTTACAATCCAAGGAGAAACTGCTTCACCAGGCCTCAGCATTCACAGGAAGAAGATAAGTGAGCTCTGCTCTGAGCCCTTCCATATACACAGTTACAGGGCACTGGCTTAGTCAATCACATGATCTCATACACCATTAAGAACCCTCCTTCTGTAGCTAAGAAAGACTAGGCAGTTCATGGAGTCAGCCATTTTAACTCAGCATGACTCTGCAGTTTGTTTGGCCATTTTATAATGGAGTTCAGCCTCTAACTCCTGACAGATAGAATGTTGTTATCATTTAGGAATGATAAATGATATTGTCTGTTATTAAGATAACAAGCATAAAGTTTACCCATAATGAATAACAAGCTTATCGGCTGGTAATTTCCAGGGTCATTAGCTTGGCCTTTCTTATAGATTGGTACTACTATTGCTACTTTCCAGCTGTTTGGAACCAATCCAGAGTTATTTATCTGGGTAAACAAAGCCACAAATAGAGGAGCCCAACAGTGGCTATTAGTTTTAATAAATTCAGCAAGAATATTGTAATTTCCAGGGGCTTTCTATTTTTGAAATGTAAAATTATGTCATTGACTTCAGCTATGGAAACTGTCTCCCAAGGAGGCGTCATCAATATCATTATTTCATTAGATACAGCTGAAATATTTTCATTTTCATTACCCACAGAAAAAAATTCTCTGAAGTGGTTTTCCCAGACATCAGCTGGAACGTCACAGCTAGGGGCTTCAGAGTGGGAGCATAAAGCTCCAGAAACAAGTTGCCAAAAGCTTTTTGTGTCATTATTTAATGAGGCACTCAACAATTAAGGACCATGATTTTTGACTGAATTGCTTCTTTTTATATATTATAAGGGACTTATATTCCTTTTTTTAGCTGGAGATAGGCTGGAGAGACACTTCTTAAGTTTAACTTCCTGCATTCAAGGAATGAATCTCTAAGGGCTTTTTTCTTTTGCATACATTCTTTGTCAAACCAAATCTTACCTAAATGGTTAAAATGTTTAGCTTCATACTTTTGAGAATTAAGTTTACATGTTAAATCCTCTAGAAACAGTTGGATCAGATTTTCATAGGGCTCTATCTGAGTTACAGGGGAATCCGGCATCTAAAGCCAGTTTCTGCTTCATTAATCCCTCCAGCTCCTGTGACCATTTAGTTCTTATATGCCTTGGCTCATTTTTACTTTCTTTTAGAAGGTGGAATTGTGAAAACAACTGTACACTACCTTAAATCGCTATAGTAAGCATTAAAGGCTGATGGTCATTCTCTACTCTGGCATCCACATTGAAATGTAGAATAGATCAGAACAGATCAATAAGCATTCTTGAGATAAAACAATAATCTATTGTACTAAAACTAAATGTGTTCATAAAAGTATATTCACCCAGGGTGTCATCCTGAGCTACACCATTTAATAATAGTAAATCCAACTTATTCATAAATTGTGCCAGACAAAACCCAGAAAAAAATGATATCTTATCCTTGGAAAACCTAGGGGGAAAGAAGCGTGCTTCTTTTAACTTTGTATGAATTTGTAATTTTGCTTCCAATTCAATGTAATTCTGACCGATCCTGGCATTTAAATCCCCTAATAAATGAAAATATGTCATAGGGTATTTTGCGTTCAAGAGTAGGAAATAATGCTCAATTTTGAGCCAAGTGTCCTCTATTATGGCTTTGGCATTACTTGGGGGGATATAAACCATTATTACAATGATGTTATAAAATGGTGACTGCACTAATATCCCCAGTGCCAAATGGTCACACCTCTCAAGCAGCATAACCTTTGCTGTGATAGCACTGGTGACCAACACTGCAAGACCACCACATGGCCTCCCCTTCTTGTTTACCTGGGTAGCTTCTAGGGTAAATGAGTCAAAACCTTTCAAATTGATGTTATCAGTAACCCAGGTTTCTTGGAGCAAGATAATGTCAAATTGACTATTATATTGAAAAAAGGAAATGTCCCCATTTTGTTAGCCCAGCCAGCAATGTTCCAGGAGGTTAGTCATAGGCAGGGATACTCTGGAGCTGGCTGACTGCCAAACTCCCTGGCTGGTTGATCCAATTTCACTGCTTTCATTTGCTAAGATATAATCATTTGCTGAGTATTTTGATCTATTGAAATCTAGAGAATTGCAAAGGTCATATGCAGTAGTTAGTTCAGGTGCTGCTGCCATTGTGTTTCTCCCAATGGTTGGATTTATCTCCGCTTCAATGATGTGCACTTTAGGCAGAGAGGAAGAAAGTATCTTCAAAGGCCCCCTAGAGGGGGAGGCTGCAACATGGCTCAGATTATCTTCCATTTCGTTAGATTCCTCTGGAGAAATATTATTATCTTGCAGGACCGACTTAGGTAACTCCTGTTCTGACCCAAATACTTTAGAGAAGCTTACCATTGTTGTAGACAGCCTTTTCCATATGTTAGTTTTAACCTCATCTGGCAGTGTGAAGAAGCTTTTAATGAACAATTCCTCAGAAATTTGCTCTTTACTAGAAGATCAGTTAGACTTGGGGCCTAACCGTTTTGATTTATTTTCCTGTAGATCAATGTCATTTAATTGCGATGGTAAGTCAAAAACATTCTTCTTTAGGAGAAGAGGTCTTATTGATAGATCTATAAAGGAGAGGCTTGGTAAGGTGCCAAAATCATTCAAATGCACCTTTTCCTTCATTATCAAGTTTGGAATAAAGGAATTTGCGAAATGTAATAAAATTCTTGAATAATGTGCAGATGAATATAACATTTCAACTGACAACAGTTTCACAAATCTTATTTTTGAAAGACGTTGTAAGTGTACGCTGGCATTGGAGACTGAATTCCATTAAAAGAGAAAACATCTAGTATCACCTTAATGGCTTGTAAAGATAGACAACAGTCAGTTTCTTTAGTAGTTAGCTTGTTTGAAGCTTTGGTATGTAACTCTGCAGCTGAACTATTTTCCAGTTGCTGTCTTGAGCTAACTCTGGAATTTGTCACAGTTGGACTAGTGACTTCTGCTTGTTATAATGACTAAGGTCTGAGAGTCTTGGTACAAGTGATGAAGTCAAATCAGTCAAGGTACTCTGTCAATTTAGCACCAATAAAATGCAATGTCTAGGCAGTCAGCATACATTGCTCTGAAAGTAACTTTAAGTATGGTACAGATAGGCAAGAATGTTCCTTTAAGGATGCAGCTGGATGCACTGATGATTCATCAACCAATAAGTTTGGCAGCCCCCTCACTTCTTCCCCTAACTTCTCCAGAGGTGCAAAACTATTATGTGATGAAACCTCCAATGTGGAGATTTTGGAGCAATACATTCTTCAATACTGCACTGTTTGAGGCTGGTAAAGCTACACTTGTCAGTGGGAGAGGGCTGCTTTTTCCTCCTTTACTCAAAATAGTCTCAGCTTGGTTACTTGGTAGTGGTGGAGAAACAGCCCTTTTCTTTCTCTTAGTCATTGCTGGTACAAAGTAAGTAACTCTTCCCCTCTATCTTACGATAGGCTTATATAGAGCCACTTCTCCAGGTCAATAACCTCAATATGCTTATATATAAGTATATGTGTCTTTGTCAGTACTCACAAGAGACTCCCAGAAAGTATTCACAACACCAGATATGGTAAATGATGCTGAGCAGTACTCCTCAGATGAAAATTACTT
Source organism: Gambelia wislizenii (assembly GCA_030847615.1). Classification (NCBI taxonomy): domain Eukaryota; kingdom Metazoa; phylum Chordata; class Lepidosauria; order Squamata; family Crotaphytidae; genus Gambelia; species Gambelia wislizenii. Next base: position 311,616,125 of record JAUMIR010000002.1, on the reverse strand, counting down.
TTCTGAGGGCCCGTCTATATGGTAAAAAAAATACATACCACATTCAAAAGATCAATCATCCGTACACACAGCCATTCAGATGCATATGTGTCATTCAGAAGGGGGGGCTAGCGAATCTCCCATAAACTACATGGATTCGGCATTCAGGAGGATTAGCGGATCTCGAGCTAAAATCCATACAGCCATTCGAATGGTTGATTGTCTTTACCCCCCCATTCACACACACATGAACAGGCAGTGTAATCTCATTGGTTGGCTGAGTGCAGGGGATGGGGCTAACAAAGAGGGGAATTGGGAGCAGCTGCCATGTTGGATTGCCAGCTAAGCGAGAGTCTCATAAATCCATGAATTTTACATTTATTCCCTTTTATTTTATTTTTGTAAGTATGGAAAACCGAATGTCCTCATAACAGGCACCTTTTTAAATAATAAAAAAAGCAGCGGGAGATTTAAAACAGCCACTTGGATCTCTTGCTACAGCCAGCTGGGCAAGGAGGGTCATACGGAGTTGGGGGGGTATAAAAAAATCATGTAGGTGGATCGAACATATTCAAACAAATGTTTATTTGTATTTTTTACCCCCCAAACGGATTTTTTTTAATCGTATAGACGGGGCCTCAGTAGCAGGAGATTGCTTGAAAGACTACACAAGCAAGCAAACCAGCAAAGAGCAATGAGGTAAATTCCTTGGGTTCTTAGAAATTAAAAAAGAGAGGGAGGATTTATCGAAACAGGCAGCTGGACTAAATAAAAACTCTAACACTCATTACCAAGTACTAAGAAATTAAAATACAATTAACAGCAAGTTTGCAGAGCAATACCGCCCAAAATGGAATGAACAGGCAATGTCAGGAACCAATCCTTACACACATGGAAGCCAATAAATTAGCGGGCAGACCCTTGTCAACTCTCCTATATGCGGATAATGTAGTACTTCTTTCTTTAACCCTTATTGGGCTGCGCCAACTACTAAAAGCTTTGGGTAATTACTGCCAAACTGAAGAGTTGGTGATTAATTATAACAAATCTAAAGTTTTAGTATTTACCAGAAATAAATGAGCATCCATAAATGGCAAATAAATGACCAACCAATTGAGCAAGTAAAATCTTATAAGTACTTAGGAGTGATTTTTCAGTCATCAGGCTCTTCGAAGGCCAAGTCTACAAATGCCATAGCAAATGTTCAGAGAAGCATTAAGTCACTTATATCTTTTTTCTTCACCAAAGGCCAGCACATCCCTTCAACCATCCAGGTTTTTAATATAAAGGTACTGGCACAGATGCTATATGGGGCACAGTGGTGTGTTTACACTAACTTTGATTCTATGGAATCTACGCAGACAAAATTTTTGAGATCCATTCTGGCTCTTCCAAGGTGTGTGCCTAACACAATTTTACATTTAGAGACAGGTCAAATGTCAGTTGAATTGTGGGCGTAAGCGATACTTAAGTTTAAGTTTTGGCTCAGAATACTGTTCAACCCAGTAGGGTTAGCTCCTTTGATATTGTTGGATGAGTTTCCATCTAGATGGAGCAAGACTCTAAATGAGAAGCTAGGTAAACTGGGTTTTTCACAAACCATCATTTTGGCAATGGGTCATGAGAAAGGAAAAAAAGGAAATACATCAACGGATTATAGATAATGAGATGCAACAACATCTAAAAGGAGCCTCTGTATCTCCTGATTTTAGAGATAATGGTAATGCCTTTAAGCTAGCTAACCATTTGAGTCTTCTAACCCTTCCAAAACACAGGATAGCATTCACATTAGCAAAATTTAATGTTCTACCTTCAGCCCTATTGGAAGGGAGATACAATAGTATTCCCTATGCTGCACGCACTTGTCCTTGTGGAACTGGCTCAGTGGAGACTATAGGTCATGTGTTGTTATATTGACCTTTCTACAATGGTTATTGTCAAATTTTTATCTATCCAATTCTTTATCACTTTCTTGGAAGAACAGATTCCCCTTTCGGATAGGACAAGTGGTGTATAAGCCTATATTCCCCTGGGGTCTTCTTGGGCACAATGCCGAAAGGAGAAACCCGCAAATTAGGTACCGGGGGCGTGCAAAAGAGGCCAACTACCCTACCCTCAGCTACCTCATTACGTATCTTTTCCCTAACTATATGCTCATTCCCCTTCACTGATTGGAGATTCCGTGCTCTAAAGGGGTGATGGGCCCCTTGGTATGGGATATGAAAACCTAAATGAAAACCCTGTGATAAATAAGTGGTTGCTGCTCTATTGGGGTAAGCTACCAGCCAGCTGTCCAAGACATCCACTTTAATTGGACTGGGGCCCTTTTTGAGGTTGATAGGGAGGGCCAGCACCTTTACCGGATCCCTGACCCCCTTTTGCCCCCTGAAATTGTCCCCTACCTCTCGGGCAGTTCTGAAAGGAATGAGAAGCCCCACAGATAGAGCACTCATGGCTGAATGTGCAGGGCTTCCTAGAACATGCTCCGTGGGAGCTAAACTCCCAACAGAGCATCTTGGTGCCAGTCCCTGAGGCAGACAGTGTCTTGGCTACATTGGGGATTGAAGTTCTAATTAGATGATCACTATGAGTACGTTCCCCTTGAATTGGCCTTGCCGGGGTCATCAACTGCATCCATAATTGTGGATGCATCATATCCCACTGCAACCCCAGGTAAATAGCTGCCCTCATGCGAAAAGTTTCATCATAAAGGAGCCACACGGGGCCCGCAAAATCCACATACGCCCTGTGTATAATGTCCATATATTGAAACAGGCCAGCCGCCCGCTGAGGTTGTGCCTTAGCGATGACCCCAGCCAGGATCAAAAATCCTGTCAGCCAATTAGACCACATTCTTTCCACCTTCCTCTTCTTCAATTTCTCTTTTCCCTTATCATCCAATTCGTCTTTATCCTTTTATTTCCAATTCCTGGTATAACAGAGAGAATACATCAACATATTCTCCTCTAAGTATTTTATCCCTAGTGGATTGCAATAAATGATCCCCAAGAGGGAGAGACATCTCCCCAAATGGGATTGCGGAATACGCCATTGTGTCGTACCCTGCCACTTGGCCAGAACCCATTGAAGGGGCTCTGCTGCCATGGGGGGACCCAAAACCCCAAAATGTGAATGAACCCCAAGGTAAACCCTGTGGCCCACCCCAGGAGTGTCCCTGTTGTGTGAATGGCCAACCCCATTGTGCACTTTGTGGGCCCACCCCCTGCTGTGTGGTGCTAGACCAGCCTGCCCATGGCCAGCTCAACATGGTGTGAGGTGCTAGAGCAGCATGTGACTCACCTGGAGGAGCTGGAATCTCCCTGGGCTCAGGCTCCCCATCTGGGTGAGCCAGCTAGCCAATGTTTGCATCTGGCGCCCCGGATCCTGACGCGCCATCGCCCTGTCTCCTCTTCTCCAATGCATCTAATCGGGTGAGAATTTGATTAGCCACTTTTCCTTTTTTTACAGCACACTTGACCCTGGTATTGGATCTCCGCTCTCAATGCCCTGCATCCTTTCCAGGTGGCGGATCCTATCCAGGACCGCTTTCCACAGAATTTCTTCCTCCTCATTGCTAGATGATGATTGAGGTGCAGGCAAAGGGGGTGTTTTCTTCTTTGGGGCAGGCCCCTTGCCCTTACCTGGCTTACCCTTCTTAGGAGCCATGCCTGTATTTATTCCTAATCCTAATCAGTAGCAAGCCTGGGAAAGCCAATCCACTACAATCCTCCCCTGAATTGGCCCAGAACCACTACAAGAGTAAGAATAATGATAAAGAATGCCAATATAATCCAACCTCATCTATTATTATTATTATTATTATTATTATCACTAATTATTGGCGCGGTCTAGGCCGCTGGCCAAACCACGCCAGGCCAGGGAAACAATCCACTGAAATCCCTTCCCCAGCGTATCACAGAATAACAGCTCTAGCCAGTGAAGGGAGAGGAGATATATGTATGGTAATTCCCAAGTGTATTTCACCAATTCTCATTAATGTCTGCCAGATTAATTGCCTTAATGAAGCCCAGGCAGGCCTGAGGCCTAGGCTGGCCCTTGAAGGCCCAGGCAGCAGGGAATCCACCACAATCACTGTTATATCTTCGTTATTATTATTATTATTATTATTATTATTGCAGTTACCATGCACAGTCCGGTCTATATAGGCCCCAAGCCACACTGAGCCTAGGCCCCAGGCCTTGCTAGGCCCCTATTTCCCCACCTAATATCCTGCTGCCCAGGACCTACACATGGCCAGACCCCTTATGAGGGGCTTACAGGATCCCCCCGGGGGCTGGGTCTACCCAGAACCTGGTGCCCAGGGGACCCACTCAGTCACTGGGCCGCAGATAGGTCTCCTGAGAGCCCGCCGCCGCCTCCCTTAGAGGCCGCACAGATCTCCCCAAACCAGGAGCAATATTGCCAGAAAAAATGGCCTGGCTAGCAAGCCAGGCCCAACCGGTAGGCCCCGCAGCTGCACGTCTGCACCATGAGACGGATGGGCCTCTGGCCCGCCACCACTCACTGCCACTCTGCTGTGCCCCCCCAAGCGGGAGCGCCTGGGCTGCGGTAAGGCCTGAAACCCCATGTGGAGGCTGGCGCAATAGCCGCGAATGGACTCCAATGCCCACCTCCACCTCGGAGACCCACCCCGCCCCCACCCTTAAGCAAAGGCCCATCTGGGCCAGGGCAAGGCCCCACTCAGATGCATAGCCACGCCGCGAAGGAAGGATCCTCTCTGCATTTGCTGCCGCACCACTGGTCCCTGGCCTCTCATTAGAGAGCCCTTTCTCTCTCTCCAGCCGCTATAGCCACCAAATCGAAAGAGGCTGAGGAGAGGGGCAGGGACTCCTTTTATAGCTTTTGGCCCCACCCATCTCCTCGTGTTGCCAGTTCATGCCAGCTGTGCAACAGGCACGGGGTATCCTCCCTCCTCCTGGCACGCAAAGGGGCTCCCGTGCTGCAGGCTCTGCAGCACAGCGTGGGAGCCGTAATCTATCCAATTCTTAATCGCTTTCTTGGAAGAACAGATGACTTTTATGTATCTTATTTGCTAGCGGACCACTGCACATCAATAACAACAAGGGTGGCCAGCTTTTGTGCAGCGGCAATGGTATGCCAGTGTAAGAGGATATCTTAAATTTTAGTACATTTTTTAGTTTGTTTAAATAATTTTATAATATAATTGATACTTTATAATATAATTGATATTATAAATAAATTTATAATATAATTGATTCATTTACAATGAATTTATATTCATTTATTTATATCTATATTGTTAAATTCCATTTTTTAATATAATTCTCTAACTGAATTTCTAATTAATATCACATATTTTTATAACTGGATGATCTACTATGATGTTTATTTGTGTGTTATTATGATAGTTGACTGTTGTTGTTTATTTGATCTCTGATCGGTTGATTGTAATAAATAAATATATATATATATAAATCAAAAACAATTAAGTTTCAAGTTTCTTTTAATGCTGACTCAGTCACGTAGTAATCGAAAAATAATAATTGTATGCAACTGGATCAGCTTATGAGGATATCACCTAAAACTTCTGCTCTGATGCAGCCCTGTTAAAGTTGGCAGCATCTCTCCAGAGTATTCTAATTATTTTCACCTAAATGTAGGCCTGTGTTCCACTGACTGTAATGAAATGAATCCGTGCACAGGCAAGTATTATTGCCAATTACAATTCCTTTTCAGTATAACCCATGGAAATATGAAATACAATTCAAATTTTCACACCCTCAATTACTTATCAACATAGATAATTTGTATGAAAACTATATTTTATACATCATGTGAAGATTAAATTAATCATTCCCAGGCTCTTTCACAGCTCTGCTCCATTACAGCTTTCATATGACTTTCTGTCTAATCTAAATCATTATGTTTCATTCAAACAGCACTGGTTTTGCGTTAAAACAAATTTTACTGTGCTGAAACAGCCTGATTAAAGAACGATGAACTTCAATCGGGTGCAAGTAAGAAAGGCCAGTATGAAACAGGGCTTTTGATTTTGTGGAGATTCTGTTTTTATTGCCTTCTGTTCTTTTGTAAATGCATCTATTACTTTTTTCAGGTACATTCAAAAGATCAGAGAAATCTTTATTGACTATGGAGTAAATAAGAGTTTTTGTTCCTCCTGTGAAAGGCAATTGAAAATATTGTACAAGTGTGGGGTTCACTTTGTTTTTAAAGTGTTTCTCTGAGTGAAAATTTTCAGCATTTGATTAGGCATCATACAGTTGGAGCAAAAATTTGGTCCATAGCAATTACAACTGTACATGAAATGGTCTGTCAGCATTCTCTATAAATATGTGGAGAGACAGAAAGTACAGTGTTTGTTTTTCTTCCTAAACAGGCAACTATAGGCTTGTCTACACTGGCCAGAATACACTGCTTTCTGGCTGGAGCATTCAGGTCCTGGAGCTGGATCAGATTCCCCCTGTTACTATGATGAAATGAGCAGAAGTCCACATGTACCCGCTGCCCAGTCTTGGTGGGTGCCTCTGCCACACGTCACACCCTCTGAAGCCAGGAAGGAGGCCCTCAGCATATGATCAAGGCTGGTCACATGCAGGGATCCTGATCATATGCTGGGGAGTCTTCTTCCTGGTTTCAGAGTGACACTAGTGACATTGCAATTTTCATTTGGTGATATAGCCTGGTGTGCATGTACGGAGTCCTGTGTTCCCACACCAGACCCATCTGGGTTTCCCCACATGATATGGGTTTTCCTAGGGGTCATTTTGAAATGTTTTAAAAGGGTGTACCCCAGCTTCACCTTGGACATCATCAGAACCATCTGGAGGTGATTCGGGGCAAGAGGCCTGAGTTGTTTGGACTGCAGGGCTCCAACACAGGGGAAAGCCAGGGTAAATTGCCCTTCTAGAGAGGCCCCAGGTCATTAGGCTGGACCTAGCATCAGTACGGGGCAAGCACAAAAAGAATTTTTTTCAGGGGGCAAAGAAAACTCTTCAGATTGGGCTACTTCTCCCATGAGCTACATAAACAATCTCAGAATTTTTCTGAGATAAATTCTTCTATGAATTTTTTCCTCACCTCTAATATGGTTCAAAGGCTTGCTCAGGTTGAGGAAAAAGAAAACATTCTGGCAACAATCTAGCTTAATGCACATAAGTCATTCATTTCCAGGGGCTTAATGGCACATAACTATATGTTGGACTGTACCCCATTTATATAGAAGGCATGATCCATAAAATTGACACAGCATGGTGATGTTATGTTTACCTCCCACTTCAGAGCAGTCAACCGAATCAACAGAAAGGCAAATCACATCTGAAAATGGGAAGCTATGCAACTAGACTAGAAATTAAGGGTGCTCAAAAGAGGCAGGGAACTCAAGCTCAGAGGTGGAGTTGGGATTTTCTATGGAGAGTTTGGCTCCTGGGCCACACTCCAATCATGGTTGCGCAGGCCATCTGCCTCAGTTCCTAGTCCCTGCCATTGAAGAAAAAAGAGGAAGGAGAATGGGGAAAACAATGGGGGGTGACCAAGGTTACCAAACATTGCTGAGGGGGAAGGAGTCTGGGTGACACATGCCCAACAATTGTTTTTGATACTTTCTGGAGCCAAGAGTTGTGGGAGGGAAGGAGAATTGGGAAAATCACCTGTGTTGAAATGTCATGAAGTGGAAGGAGACATTTTTACACATCCCTAAACTCTGCTTAGAATAGAGAAGCAACAATTTATTGTCATTCCAGGTTTTCAGTCTAGAAGCCTCCTAGGAAGATCATATTCATAAACTTTTACCCAGGAAAGCTGAAAAATCTAACTAATAATATTTAATTTGAAATAGAGGGACTCTCTTCCATGTGGCTACCAGCTGATAGCAACCACATTCTTTTCCATTAATCCATTTAAAAACAAATCTACAGTCGTCCCTTCACATTTGCGGGGGTTAGGGGCAGAAGACCCCTGTGAATGTGAAAATACCACGAATAATAATAGTCCTCCCCCACCCGTCTGCAACAACCCATCCCATCGCCAATCACTTCCATCCCCCCACCCTTCCCAAAGTGGCGGCGGGGGCTTCTGAAGCCCCCATCATCACTCACTCCCACCCTCTGCCCTTCCCAAAGTGGTGACGGAGGCTTCTGAAGCCCCCGTCATCACTCACCCCCACCCACCCCCGCCTGTTCCAAAGTGGCAACGGGGGCCCTTTTAGACAGGTAGGATTCCCAGCAAATTCCATGAGGGGTATTTTCACCATTTAGACCCAAGGCTAATGAATTTATCACGTCAGGAATTGGTGACTGAACCTCAGTTTTAAAATGGCCAAACAACTGCAGAAATCATGCTGAGTCATGATGACTGACTCCATGACTCCATGAACTGCCAGTCATGCCTAATCATGCTACAGCTGCGTGAGCAGAAGGGTTACTAGAGGGCAAAGCCATGTAATATGAAAATCTGATGCAATGTAACCATGTGGTTGAATATGCCAATACTGTACTGATGTGTATATAAGTGAGCCAGAACAGAGATCATTCTCTTCCTGTGATTCTGTGGTATCTAGCATAGCACTTTGACTGACGATTGTATATACTGTGAATATCTGCAACTGTTGAAGATAAAAGCACCTCCTGTTTTCTGGATGCCAAACACTATGTGTGTGAGTATTCTTGGGAAAGGGTTGCTACCAAGGCTGCCGAGACAGGTGTTTTTTTGTTTATTTTGTTTTGCTTTGCTTTGCTTCTGCCTGGGATTGAATCCCCTGACATATCAATCCAGGGAGGTTTTCATTCCTCATAGGTTTTAGAACTTGGCCTTGAACCCATGTGTATTCAATCATGTTTGCAATGTAGTGTTCTCTCCTTTGCTTGACAAATTCATCATTTTTAACAGCTATAGGGCAAGCAGTTATAACATGATCTTCTCCATGCTAAAGATAGTGGTTGCTACTGAATTTGGTTGGTGCAGGTGGCTAAGAATTTTGTCTGAGTTAATGTTGTATAAGAACTTGCCAAAATTCACAGATTTCTTCATAAACAGAACAGAAATAATACAAAGTTTTTTTTTTAAAGTAATCTATGAGAACACAGTACTGACAGGTTTGTTCCCCTTCCAAATAAAACTACTTGCGCTTAAATAACAGATTTATAGATGTTTATGTAGCTACAAATGTGATGTAAAATAATTACAGTTCTATCATAATGAAAGATGTTAACAGTGTGTTATAAATAACAGTTTCCCAAAGCTGTAAAATCTTACAGTTTACTTGTACACAAAGAAGCAATTATAGTTTATCTCAAATGTGTGTGGTGGAGCCTCCTTCTTTGGAGGCTTTTAAACAGAGACTGGATGTCCATCTTTCAGGTGTGCTTTGATTGTGTATTCCGGCATAGCAAGGGGTTGGACTAGATGGCTCTTCCAGTCTCTTCCAGCTCAATGGTTCTGTGATTCTATGTAGGTTAAGATCCTGCACTGGGAGTTTATGTGCTTCACATAGTTACATCTCCATAGTTAAACCTTTCACTGTGACTCATCCTGAACCCACATTTTAACAACAGACATCCTCCTGCCCCATGGTTTCCATGAGAGCAGAAGAATCAGCAGAGACTATTCAGCTAAGTTCCTGTGTCTAGTTTCACTGCAACAGGTATCCACAGGGGTCTTGGTGGGGGTCATTGGGTGGTCCCTGCAGGTTACCGCATATTCCGGCGTATAAGACGACTGGGTGTATAAGACGACCCCCCCATTTTAAGTCAAAATTTAGAGTTTAGGGTATATTCGCCATATAAGACGACCCCCCAATCACCCACCCTCCCTGAAGCTGCAATCAGGCTCCCCATCACGGCTTCGGGGAGGGCAGGTGGTAGCTGGAAAGCTTCCCCCACTCCAGCCAGCCACCCTTCCTGAAGCCTCCTGGAATCGTGGTGGATAGCTGCCTGGCTGGGGAGAGACTCAGCCACCTCCCAGGATTCCCCAACCCGCGAGGAGGCTCAGCCCCTCCTGCCCAGCAAGCCCCCCCCCGTGCAGCCTCACTGGGCAGGATGAGATCTTCTCCATGACAGGAGCCAAGACAAAAGCTGGCTGGCTTGGCCTGACATTGCCATTCAGTCTGCTCCAGCCACCAACTTGCAGGAAGAAGGATAAAAGTCTTCCCTCCTCCACCAGTGCCTCTTGAGGGAAGGTTTAATGGATGGTGTGTTGTTGTTGTTATGCGTTGTTATCATGGTTTTACATCTTGAATTAAGTCTTGGTGGTCCAGAGCAACAAAAGATATTTAAAGGAGGTCCCTGGTAAAGAAAAGGTTAAGAGCCACAGGTATATATTATGGCCACACTGATCCTCTGTATGTTTCCTCTGAAGTAAGGACCACTCAATAACCAGGAAAATAGGGGAAACAGTCCCCCTAGAAGCAGCTGTGTTAGTCTGTTGCGGCCCAAAGAACCCTCCAAAGAGTTTTGTTGAACATTAAAGACTAGCCATTTTTATGTGGCTTAAGCTTTTCATCGCACTTTCATGCATCTGATGAAGTGGATCTGAGTCCATGAAAACTTAGGCCAAATAAAATGTGCCTTTAGAATGCCATGAGATTCATGCCTGTCATGAAAATGGAAACATGTGATATGTGTTTATTCAGAAGTGCCACTGTATTGAGCAGGAATTAAGTCCCTACGAAGAGGTTCAGCTTGACTGACCTGGAAGTAGTAAATCCTAGTACTTCTTTATTAAAATTATTTATTCAAATATTTATTTCTCACCCTTAGGCAATGATCTCAGGAAGGCATACAATAAAATCAGTTTAGAGCAGTTTAAAACAATCAGAATACAGTTGTCCCTTCATATTTGCTGGGGTTTGGTTTCAGGACCCCCGTTTGGATACCAAAATCCGTGAATACTCAAGTCCCATTATATGCAATGGCATAGCAAAATGGTGTCCTTTATATAAGATGGCAAAATCAAGATTTGCTTTTTAGATTATTATTTTTTAAAGAATATTTTCAAGCCATGGATACCAAATCTGTGGATACAGAGGGACAACTGTATTTGTCTTTCTGGCAGTCCACAGTATCTGCAGAACTCTTCGCCAGCACCACATTTTAAATAAGCTGATTCTCTTCCTATCAGCTTTCTTCACTGTCCAGCTTTTATAACCATACACAGAAATGGGTACACAATTATAGTGCTGTTATTCCACCTTAACTGCCATGGTTCTGTCCTATGAAATCCTGGGTTTTACAATTTAGGGAAGAGCATTTAGAATTCATTCATTCATCCATCCATTCATTTTCAGCCCAAGCACTCCAGTGCCCCACAAACTACACCCTCTCCCTGGATTCCATTGGACAGAACCATGGCAGTTAAATGGAATAATACTTGTATAATTGTGTAGTGTGAATGGGCTCCTAAACTGTAGAAAGAGCTGTGAGATTTGTTCTAAGGATCCTTTTTGAGAAGTTCCCAATATCTACACTGATATAAATTAAAATGCCGTTGCAGAATAGTGATTTCAGTGTTGGATTAGGACTTCAGGAAACCAGTGTTCAAATCCCCACTCAGCCATGGAAGCCCACTGGGTGTCTAACAGGAAGGCAATGACAAACCTTCTCTGAATACATTTTGCCAAGAAAACCCAGCATAGATTACCCATAATTTGGAGTGAGTTTGAAAGCCACACAACAAATGGTTAAATGCAAAGAGGATTTTCAAGCCATGAATACTAGTACTTAAATCTGTGGAAACCAAATCACGGAGGGCTCTTCCCCCCCTCCCTGCAGCCTGGTTGAGTGGGGAGAGATTTGCTCCATGATGGAGAAGACCCCTCCCACCCAGCAAGGCTCCCTCTCCCCCTCCAGCCTGGCTGAGTGGGGGGGGGGATTTTTTTCCGTGGTGCCAAAGTCACGGAGGAGACCCCTCCCACCTAGCAAGGCTCCCTCTCTCCCTCCAGCCTGGCTGAGGGGGGAGGAAGGTGGCTAGCAAGCTTCCCCCCCCAGCCAGCCACCCTGTCACTCCAAGTCCGAGACTTGTATCCAGCGTATAAGATGGCCCCTGACTTTTTAGCTGATTTCAGAGGCTGAAAAAGTCATCTTGTACGCCGGAATATACGGTACATTCTTGCAGCATATCCAGATACAAGAAAATAGGTGCAGATGTTGCAGATGATCCCTGGGACCTCCAACAACATGGAAATAGTTATTTTGCTGAGGGGGGGGATGGCCAGTTGTGTTACTTATGTGGTTCTGAAAGTGAAAACTGGAGATGGCTCCTGTACCTTTAATGCTTGTGCAAAAGAGAGGATTCCAGCAGGTGTTGTTTATCAACAGCCAGGTAACAAGCAACACCAGCTCAAATTCCCTACTTGACACAGCCATTAAAGATCCAGGAGCCCTCTCCAGTTTTCACTATCACAATCCTAGTTGCTTACAAGATGGTTTTTTTTTTTTTTTTTTTGGACTCGGTTATTACAGAATTTTGACTTCTGCAGGAAACAAAAAAGTGAATTACACTATCATATTTCACCAAGAAGATGCCGGCTGTAGGTATTATATTACACAAGTAGATCTGCATGCACACAGAAGTGTGTGTGCATGCATGGACACATGCATGTGCGCACACACACACACACACACACAACTTAATAAGGATATGATCTAGCCCAAGTTTTAGATCTTTCATGGAACAACTGTAGGTGGAGGATAACAAAGAAAGAAAGTGCAAAACAGCTGGTTCTGGGGTGCAGAATGTTCAAAGATTTGTTCAAAGTGTGGTGTGCTAAGCAACAATATTTACAGTTTGTTTAAATGCATAGCTTTTCACAGGAAACTGGTATGTAAGAACATTAAAACTGCTAATTGTGAGTATGCCTCTGTATGGGTGGGGTCAATTCTTTTTGAGAATGTAGAACTAAATCTGATTTTTAGTCTCAACTGGAAGAGACCCATGGAGTCAATAGTACATTGTAAGTTGCATGAGCCTGGTGTAGCTGGGATTAACAACTGGATTTAGAGCATGATGCACAGAACTGGTTTTCAGGTAGTATGCAGGACTGTGGAATCTTTCCCCTCCTCAGTTCCACAGATGAAAGCAGTTCTGTCAGGGAAATGACTGTACTGGCTACTTGCCTGTACAGCTAAATTTTAGGCATCCAACATGATAAGGTTAGAAGTAAATCAAGTTTTATATAGTAATGTTATTATTAAAGTAATTGTGTCTCTTTAAAATTGTACAGAGTGCTAAAAAGATGGCAAATATAATCTTTACAACCGCATTCCTATTTTGCCTCATACACTATCCTCCCAAATGGGGAGGATTATGATTTCTTCCCCCATGGCATCACTGTTTTTTAATATTTTTGGTCTCTGTAGCCTTACTGAAGCTAAGTGGGAGTACTTGGCTAGGAGATCACTCAGAACTAAATGTAACTTTAAAATTATATTGGATTGACAGTTCTTTTAATTTTTTTCTTTTTAAAAAAACTAGCGATTTAGAAACAACAGGGTTAGCAGCTATAAATATTTTTACCTTCCCCCCAGGGCAACATACAAATGCCTCAATTTTGAAAACATTCTATAACCTCAGTCACAGTATATTAAGAAGGTGTTTGCAGCCTTGTTCTTTTGAAGTGTACACAAACTGTAAGATTGGGAGGAAGCTATTAATGTCAAGCACTATCCTGTATCTGTTTTGGTGGTTCAAAGCAAAGAGATATTTCCTGTTAGTTGTTGCATTAGAGTTTATCTGTTAACATAAGAAACAATATGTTGGGTCCATTTGTGTCATAGGATCACTTTCTCCTTTATCCTAATCCAGTAAAATATAGGTCACCCTGCCCCCACTGTATCCACAGAACCAATATCTGTGGTTTCACTTATCTACAGCTGAAAAAATAGGGACACACACCATAGAATGGTGCTGGAAAATGCCTAGACAGATGTCCTCTGTGGGAATCACTAGGTTGTCCAATGCAACTCTATGGTGTGTTTGTATCAGAAGTTCTTTGTGGACCCAGACCGTAGTCCCTGCTCCCTTCCCCTCAATGAATACACAGACAACTACAAGCTTTGTTACAAAAAGTATTGAGTACAATATAACCATAAATGGATTAGGTACAGGTTAGTATAAAGATAATAATTGTATATAGTGATTGATAAAGATAATAATTGTATATAATGATTGGAGAAAAGGGCCGCAACTTGCCATTGGCTGCAAATGCTTGGCGTCATTGCATGGGTCCGGATCCCTTCATTGCCCAACCAATGTTGGCCAATGGCTCTGTGTCGGCCACTGCTGACCCCTTCTGGAGGAGAGAGCTCCTGGCTGAGCCATCCTGCTCAACTCTCTCACCTCCCCTGAAAACAAGTTATTAACCTAGAATGGAAATGGGGGAGGGGTCTCCATGAACTTGAATTAGAACTTAAACTTGAACTTGATGGAGACCCCCTTTACCCGCTTACCCGGATTGGGGTCCATGCCATCCACCTAGAAAATTGCAACAAAGATCAGAACATGAAGCATACATAACAGGGAGGGTGGGGGGGATCTTCGGCTTCTTTTGAGTCACTGCACAGCCTGTGATGGGGAGTCAGCTTATATACCAATTGTTTTAACAGAGGGGTGGGGTATAAATAAATTTTATTATTATTAATATTAATTATTATACCGGCCCCGTCACAGGCTCGCGCATCATCCGGCCATGCCGGAAAAGCAGCCAGATGACCCACCCCCATTGGACTAACTAGCCAATTGGGGAGAGGTGGGCTCACCCTGATTGGCCCATCTTTTCCCATGCCCCTCCAACTGCAGGGGCAGCTGGGAAGAAGACGGCCCCAAAATGGCACCCCCCTCACTGGGCATGGGGCCACAAGGTGGCTGCCAGGAAGAAAGGAGGTGGGGAGAAGAAATTGCAGGGGGGGGGCACCGGCTGGGCCGCAAAAAGGCCCAACCATCCAGCCAATAAGCTCCCTTATTTTAATAGGCTTCACTATTTATTATGCATGGTTTCATTTATACACGGTAAGTCTGGGATGACCTATATTAAGAAAATTAATCTGGTACATAGAAAACAAGAAAATTAGAATGTCTTTCAACCCTTGCCAAACTACATTTCACAGAAGGGGGGTTTTTTTGGGGGGGAAGGTTAAGTGTGACCAAAGAGTGGAAACAGAAATTTATTATTCAGGTTTTTTTATATCCTGCCCTTCAGCCAAAAGCATTGCCAGAGTGGCTTAAAAAATAATTTGGCATCCTTCTGCCTTCAGGTTTCAAATCTAAAAAGAAAGGACATATAATAAAAAAATAGCTGAACTAAGTCTGGCAAATGCTGATTATTCTTCTCTCCTTCAGATGCTAGAGCAAAGGTAGTTGGCATGGAGGAAGGGCCTCTCACGAGCTGCTGGGGCCAAAGCTCAATGTAGCTGTGCCGGGCTTCTCTTCTCTCCCTCAGATGCCCCAGCAGTGGCAGCTGGCATGGAGGGAGGGTCTCTCATGAGTCACTGAGTCACAGAAATATAAGCATATTTTAGCTGAAAGTTCTTGCTGCCAGTAACTAAGCCTTATGAGAAACGTTTTGGAACTGGGGGAAGAAGCTCACACAAAAGCTGGGAAGTCAAAAGCTGAAGTCCAGATGGGGCAGCTGGCTGACACTGCAGCAACCCCACTGTCCTATGCCCTTTTTTCTGGTGGTGCCATCCTTACTGCTCCCTCCCCTGCCAAGCAACTCCCTGCAAGAGCCTGGCTGACACTGAGACTTCTGCTGAGGTCAGAATGTGGCAACCAGACATGTGATCAAAAGGCAGGGGGATCTCTAGCACATCCTCATTGATCACATGGGCACCCTATTCTGACCTCAGCAGAAGAGACAGAGCTGGCCAGGCTTTCGCAGGAAGCTGCTTGGCTAGTGAGGCAGCAGCAGCAGCTCAGAAGAGGATCCATACCCTTCCCTCCACTGTTCAGCACAGGGTAAGGGAGATAGTGCTGTGGACAACTGGATCAGGCTAAATTGAACCCAGTCCAGCTGTCCAGACAGTAAAAGAACCAGAGGCACTTCAGAGGTTTTATTATTATTATTATTATTACAGAGTTTCCTGCTGTTTCTCTTAAACCAGATTAATGTCTTAATGAGGTGGATTTGCTGTGTGCGTTATCTGGACACATCATACCAAGTCTGAAATAAGTTTGGTTTATTTCCTTAGTGTAGACAAGCATTGACTTTGGGGCGTTCTATGTGTATAGCACATACTCTATCACTGAATTAGATACTTGCCCTCAAAAAATGAAAGTTTATTGTTCTTATTTCCTATAGGTAGAGATTGACACACCTGTCCATTTCAGTTTTGCTCAGTTTATTATATATATTCAATACAAAATTCATTTTGTTCCGTTGCTGTACTCTGATCCAGCACTGACATGATTACATGCACAGGGATTAGAACTCAGAATTTTGAGAATTAAGCACTCAAATCCTGGATGGATGAATTGCTCAGTTTCAGTTTCTCCCATGTTCATTTTTTTTTTTCAAACTCTCAACTGTCTTATGTCCTTTCTGTGAAGAACTTTTCAGTTTTGGAAAGTTTGGAAACAAAATCCTCACCTATCCCTAGCTGGAATAGGGTTGCCAGGTAAAACAAAAACAAAAACAGGACAGCACTCCTGTACCTATAATGGTTGTGCAGGAGTGGAATTTCAGCAGCTGGAGCTTGTGTGACAACCAACACCGTCTATACAATTATTAAAGGAGCAAGAGCTTTGTCTCTTTCTTTTTTTACCTGGAAGCCCTAAGTTACAACCAAGTAAGTTAGTTGCTCTTAGGCCCATTGATTGCAAAGCAAAAAAGATAGTTATGTTAAGTTGACTTGATGTAAAAAATGAGCACCACTGAGTTGAAAGGAACTCTCTCCCAGGTCTATATAAGATGGTGAAAATGTTGCTAATTTATGCACAATTCTATATATCTTGGTCTTACTTCTGAACAGATAGGTTTGTATGGATTGGAACTGTGCCAGAAATTGTTTCCACTCTCTTTTTTTTAAGCCATTCTCATCCATTTTTAAAAGAAAATAAATTACGGTACTTCTGGGGGAATAAAAGCTTCAATGAAGTAGAATATTTCAGAAAAATGTTCACATATGGGGCTCAAGGGTTTTGTGCCTGATCTTACTTATGAAGTGATTGAGGAGTATATATGAGTGTCCATCTTCACTTCTACTATTACCTCTCTAGAGGTCTCCAGTCCCTCTGACTTCCTGCATTTCAGAAAAAGTCCTCGGGAAGATGTCATGAGGTAACTTTTGCCTTCCTGGACTGTTCTCCCCCCCTCCCCCAGTTCAGCAACTTCAAGCAGCCATGAAAGCTACGAACTGATGAATAGATATCTAAGAGAAAGCACCCTCTTGATCATACCCATCCTTAATTTCCATGCAATGATACAGTAAACTCAAAAACATCCAGAGGAATTCAAAAGAATTTCTGAAGTGCCTTGAGGATAAGGAATCAAAAGGGGAAACTTTCTCATGGATGAAGGGCTTTAAAAACCTGAGGACATATTTTTAGAAAAGTATTAGCTTCATCTGCCACATCCCCCCATTTACACCTGCTACAGGATTTGCAGGGAAGGAGTTTAATTATAAGCATTCACCTTACAGACAAGATACATTATGGCCCAAGTATCCATGGGATGCACATTCTTGGACTTACCACAGATTACAAAAACTGTGGATATTAGTGAATCCTTTTTTAAAAAAATTCTGAAATGAATGACTTCCAGCCCAAGGATACCATAGAGTTATGCTGGAGGACCTAGAGATTCCCAGAGAGAACACATTTCTAGGCATTCTAGGTCCTCCAGCATGATTCTATGGTATGCTTGGGGCAGACGTTTATCATAGACTGGAAGACCTAGAAATGCTTAATGTTCCCTCTAGGAATCTCTAGGTCTTTTTCCTTGGGTTTTTTCCTGGGCTGTGAGGCTGTGTCCTAGAAAGAAACTATTCCAGAACACGGCCTCAAAGCCTGGAAAAAAACCAAGGAAAATCTATGGATGCCGGCTGTGAAAGCCTTCGACTTCATAAATCTCTAGGTCATCCAGTGCAACTCAGTGGTCAACTTCCAGTGGAAGCATACAATAGAATCACACTGGAGGACCTAGCAAATGCCTAGAAATAACGTTTTCTTTCAGATGCTGGTAAGCGAAACTGTAGGTACTGGTTTCGTTGATATTGGGGGTGGGGGTCATACTGTATATCCAGAAAGAAGTTTGTGAGAGCTTGGAGAAGGTGTTGTACAGTGGATCAAAAGGCTGGATGTAGGGTTGCCAGAATGAAAACCAGGAGTGAGTTCCTGTACCTTTAATAGTTGTATACAAGAGGGGATTTCAGTAGTGTTGATAGTCACATAACCAGGTAACAAGCAAAGTTAACAATTAAAGGTACAAAAGCCATCCAGTTTACATTCTAGTAACCCTAGGGGGATGATTTCTTGCTAGAACAAGGTGTGGGGGCACAACTTGGTCCAGAAGAGAATTATTTCTCATAGATTCCCACTCCTGCCCTAGAAACACAGGCCATTTGGCAGAATTTTCTCAATTACTCTGCCATTACTGTTTGTGGTAGCCACCCCACACACTGAATTACCCGGAGCTTGAGAAAGGTTTTCTTTTCTCTTTCTATATTACAACTCCTAGAATGCTGCTGCTCATATCTCTACACAATGTTAAGTATGGAATTTTGGTGAAGATGCAAGGCTTCTAAAACAGTTGCTGGTCCTTTCATAGGGTGCATGCACACTTTAGAAATAATGCAGTTTGACACCATTATAACTGCCAAGGAACCATCCTACAGAATCCTGGGATTTGTAGTTTTGTGAGGGACCAGCACTCCTTGGTTGATAAGGCTAAAGACCTTGTAAAACTTCAGTTCCCAGGTTTCAATAGGATGAAACTACAGCATTTAAGGTGGTGTCAAACTGCATTATTTCTACCCTGTAGATTAACCCATAGTTATGCTGTAGTGGCAGCAAAACAAAAACAAAAATTGAGAAAAAGAAAAGAAAGGAAAGGAATCATACTATAACTACTGCCAGCTGTGGGTCAGAAACTATTAGATATTTTTTTCCTCCTCTTAAAGAAATTTTCCTGACCAGAAACAGGAAGAATGGATAATTTTAAGAGTCTGTCTGTCCACAGCTATAGTTTGGATCCAACACAGAGCATTTGTCCTGTCCAGTTCTGTGCACAAATGGAACAATGGAAAGGTGTACATGGTAGAAACGCAGATGTATGTTTGAACCAGTCCTTAGTCTCATGATTAAGCTGTATGCAATTTCTAGGTGAATCATATTTCCTCCAAAAGAAATATGTCTTCATGTTATCCGTTATTTAAAATATGAAAATATTGCAGATTTAAAATATTAAAATATTGCTGATGGTTCAGAATAGCAGTGGTGTATACACACACACACACAAACACAGACACAATCTATGCAAATTGGTGCATCACTTTCCGAGCTGTGATCTGGTTAAATGATTTATGCATTCACAAGTGCCTATGGATAATTGGGGCATGGCCTGTACATATGTACCTTGATAGTGCTCTTATCTTAAGACTTCTTGGTCAGATTATTTTCATTTAATTTAAGTTTCCTCCCTTTTATATTCCACACTCATTTTTATGCAACAACCCAGACCTTGTAATCTTGCTTGTCTTCATTCTCTCTGGCTTTGTGCATTTTTAGAGATAACAGCTTAGCAAACATTGAACCCTAACCAGTGATTTCTTACTCCATTACTATGGTGTGGTGTGGAGGAGGGCAAGCTTTGCAAAACAATTAGGTTCTTTGTGTTTGGGAAATTTTCTGCAACAATTATTCTACATGCTTTGTTTTGCTTTTTTTTTTTTTTTGGTGTGGGCTTGTTTTGTTTGGTTGCATAACAGCAGTGTAGTGTGATAATTGTTGTTCTTCATTTGATCTGAACAGAATTTATAAAACAGTACTCATCAAATACTCAATGAAAGCTGTTAGTCTATTCTGAAGGCAGTTCTCGGGCATGGTTTTATTTGTTTGTTTGTGAAGTACATAAAATCCCAACTATTGGGTTGTTACACTAGGAAGAACCTAGAACTGGAAGCATTGAGAGAAAGCTGATGCAATGTGCTTTGTTTATAAAAAGATGTAATGTGAGACATACACTACGGACTTTCCTATGTTGTGTTTCAGGGTTGGGAGGATGACTATTTCACATACTGTTCATTGGTTTCAAGGCATGGGCTAGAAGTGTGAAGTCCATCAAAGATGGGATTGGAGTGATGATGTTTGGATGGAAGGGAGGATTTTTGGATAAAATAGTTTCAATTTAATGTGGTGAACTGGCTGGTCTTTCCATATTTTGTATATTTTAAAATTGTAGTTTTTGCTTGAGGGAGGAACCAAATCTACCTAGGTTTCAGTGATTGCTCTCATCAGCTCTCTAAAACAGTACTTCTTAGGCTGTCTGATGTGGGGGACAGGAAATTTTTTACCCCAGTGTGCCAAGGACTGGCACTAAATTAATGCCCATTTGGTATAATAGTTTCTTTTTTCGTGGAAACATGCCAGGGACCAGCAGCTACTGGCTTATGGACTGGCATTGATTCAGGGACCATCATTTTGAGTAGCACTGTTCTAAGATACACTAGCAAAGCTTCCATATCTGTTATATCTTTGCTTCAGTCCTCTGTGTACTTCAAAAAGTTTCTCTGAAACAGGGTAATGGAAATATGGAAATGAAGATGAGAATTCTACCACACTAACAGTGGCACATAGGCACAATATGATTTTTAGGCCATGGTCTTTATAAGAGATCAAATCATGATCAGCTGTCCTGTCTTGGGAGCCAGCAATGAGCAGGTTAGCAGAGAAGTACACTGGGTGGGCAAAACCGGAGCTTACTAGGCAGCATGTATGGTTATCAGAGTCCAGGCAGCAAGCAATTATCAGAGTAAGGCTGTACATCCACAGTATCAGTCTGAGGGTATATCCAGTAAGGAGGTCAGTCTACAAAGCAGAGTTCAGAAGTCAAAGAAGCAAGAGCCAGGAATCAAGAGAAGAATGTTGCTTCCTCTGGAAAGGTCAGTTGTCCGCAACCCCTGGCTGAGAATGAGGCGGGCATATTTATGATATGGAATTCCCTCTCAGCGGTTGTCTAATTGATGAGCATTAAGTATAAAGCCACTCAGAGAATCCCACAATCTCCCATTCCTGTCTGGCTGAATTGCTGTCAATATGTTCTGGTTTATATCAGTGTTTTGTGGATGGTAGGGGTGGGTATCCCTGTTTGTCTCCTGCATGGGCATGTCCCTCTGCCCTTCCATTTTCCTGTCAGGATCTGCCTCTGGGTCCTGAGAGCTAAGCCTGACACCCCCGTCGTCTGCCTTGCTGTTTGTGTCATAATCCAGACTGGGGCCCTGGGAGGGGTGCATAGCATCAGCAAAAGAACATGATTACTCCTTAGGAAATGGAAAATAGAGTAAGTGCTGAGTCTTGGATCAAATCCCCAATCATCATACATGCAAAAATTCATACCTGCAAAGTCATCTTATAGAAAAAGCATGGAGTTACAGACTAATCCCATTTTCAAGATTGCCTATGGAAGTGAATGGACATTTTTGTCCACTGTGCAACATCCATATTCAGTTCAAGTTAATGGAAAGAGAGCTGTGCACACAATGCCATTGTGCATGTGGTGCCATCACACATGAAGATGTTCTTTCTTGGCCAATTCTCTGCCAAAACTGGTGGTAGTACCCCTTTGGTTGCAGATTGATCTGTGCTGTACTGACTTTCAATAGAGTGGGTGTACAGCACAATCAATGCATAACTTCACATGCAGAGTTTTATGTTGTGCCCACTCAGTGGAAGAGGTTGGCCTTTCTCGGAAAGAAATAGTATTACCCATGTTAAGACATTCTTTGTAGCACTGAAAGGAGATAGTACTTTTTGAAGGTTATCTGAGTTTCGACAGGTGTTAACGCATGCTCTGCAAAATATACTAAATCATGTTTGATAAAAGACTAGTGAGTCATTATATGAAAAGAAAATTCAACAGAAGTGAAGTGTAAGGCATTGTTGGCACATGTTATGTGTGATATTTGGGACAATTTGCAAAACATGGTATTCTGTGTTTAGGAAGAGGAAGAGGTGCCAATATGCTCATTACAAAGGCAGGATTTAAGAACAGGACCATGGAGCATTTACAGGCAAACATATAGTAATGGCATACAAAAAACAAGTCAAATCATTTCTTAACAATTGGGCTTCTCTAGACAAGCAATTTACCCCATTTTGATCTCATCCTGGAACCCTGCGGTCCAGGGCTTTCCCCCCATTTTGCTCCCAGACAGTCCTCATGACCCCTGGAGCAAATATGGGGGAAAGATGGGGTAAGGCCTGTTACATCATTTTAAAATAATATCTGGTAAAATATCTGCTCCAGCTGGCAAAAAATGGATTGGGTCCTGTGTAACCACAGGAGCCCATTCCAGCATGTCAGCTTGTTGCAGCAGTTGGCATCTGTCATCACTCTTCCAGATCCAGGAAGCTGGTCCACAGCATGTGACCAGCCAGGTCACATGCAGGGGGCCTTACTCACATGCTGCAGGCCAGCATTCTGGCTTCAGAGAGTGGGATGTGGGTGGTAGCAGCAGCAACTGCACAGATTGTTCAGCATTCCCATCTGGGCTCCATCCCGTTTCATGCAGGTAATAGGGGAGCAACGGGTCAGATCCACAGGCAGAATACACCAGTGGGGAGCCAGTGTATTCTGCTCATTTAGATGAGTCCATAATCTTCCAAATTGTTCGGGCAAGCCCTACCATTAAGCTGAATGAGGCAGCCACTGCAGGCATCAGAATGTGGTTGTCATAAACTAGCAGGAAATGGTTAGTTATTTATTCTGTTACTATTGTATATTTACTAAATATACAGAATACAGATACAGAAAGAGCTAATTGCAGAATTTACTGCTTCATGTTCCCAAATGATTTATCTGATTTGAGTGTTAAGCACATTGACTTTTGGGGGCAGAGCATTTCAGGTGTTGCCCCAGGCAGCAACATATATTTTGCAGGCCCTGGCCATTGTAAGAAATCATAACCTATAAATCATGCTAAGCAGAAATGGGATGAATATTTCAAAAGAAGTTCTAAAAATGCAAAGACCTCTCTTGAAGGAGCTGGCCTGAGGTTATGCCGAAATAATCTCCCTCCCAGTTGAGTTTAATTCACTAAACTGAACTCTGCTGTGCCCCTGTCCCATGCCATCAGTTGTAGCCCTTTCCCAAAGGTGGAAAAAGCACTACCATGGGGAAGGGGAAGGTGGCATTAGGTATGGAGAGAAGGAGAGCAGTCAAAGGAGATTTTCAGACAGGCAAAAATCGCTCTTTGCCGCGCGAGCAGCCTCCCGAAACTGCTGCGCGGCAAGGGTCTTCTTCGGACGACGCTGTGCATCTGGCGAAACCGTCCGTGTCACTTCCGTGAAGCTTGGGACGGCTCCGCGTCATATTTCAATCACGGAGGCTGCCCGTGATTGAAATATGACGCGGAGCCGTCCCAAGCTTCACGGAAGTGACACGGACGGTTTCGCCAGAGGCACAGCGTTGTCCGAAGAAGACCCTTGCCGCGCAGCAGTTTCGGGAGGCTGCTCGCGCGGCAAAGAGCGATTTTTGCCTGTCTGAAAATCTCCAAAGAGAAACCACCTAGGATCTCTCATTTGCTTCAAAGGACAGTGGATTTTTTCAATCTTTATACAGTAATCATTTCTGATTAGATCTTTTATATAGAAACTGATAGAGTGTTACCCACCCATTCATTTTTCCCCATGCACATTTGCCTTACTATGGGCTTGTCTACACTGGCCAGAATATGCCACCTTCCGGCTGGTGTACTCTGGCCCCAGCGATGGCTTGCATCACCCTTCATTCCTGTGAATGGGCTGAAGTCTGTACACACATGCTAGCCCATATCACAGGTGCCTCTCTGAAGCTGGAAAGGAGGCCCTCAGCATGTGAATAAGGTTGTTCACATGCAGGGGGCCTTGGCCATGTGATGGGGGTCACCTTCCCAGCAGCAGAACAACACCAGCAGCATTGGTACGAACCCTGTGTTCCAATGCCAGACACATGACATGGGTTTTCCTGTTTGTTTGTTTTTTTAACTCTAAAAATGTGTTTACTCTGGCTTTGCCTCTGGCATCATCAGGACTGTCCAGAGGCAAATCCGGGCAAGAATCCTGCATCTTTTGGACTGCACGGCTCCAACGTGAGGTGGGGGGGTAGTTGGGGTAAATTGCCCATCTAGACAAGCCTTGTGTCACCAAGCTGCAGTCAGAAATCTTACAATATATACTTGTCAGCTTTGCTAGCTGTTAAGTCTAATTTATTCTTTCTAGACAGAGGCCAATGTGGAAAACACTGTATGACCTCCTGGAAACTGAGGAGCCAGAGGCCTGCTCATGTAAGGTGGCCTACAGTATTTGCTTGCAGACCAGAATGGGATGCATAATTCAGGGAAATGAATATGAGAGATGATTTTGTGTACATTTCTGTTGACCTGAATCATTTAGGTTGCTGGCAACAGAAAACTTGCATGTGTGTGGTGCACAGACATGCTCACACTCTCTCACACACATACAGAGAGAGCTGACATTTTTAAATAATATATTGTAGCCAAGATGAAGGGATTTCAAATATTCTTCATTGCACTCCAAGCAGAACAGCCCATGACAGATCCCGTCAATACAGCTCCCTGACAAGCGAATCAATGTTTTTCACTGTCTCCTCAAGAAATGTCATTCAAGATTGATAATGAGATTCTAACCAAACAGTGATATTTTAAGGTAGCCTCTCTCATTCTGCCATGATGATGGACTTGTGACCCACCATTTCAGAGGCATTTTTTATTATGTGCCTTTCTGTCCACAATGTACCTCAAAACAATGTACAATAAAACATATAGAAGAAGCAACATTTCAAAATGCATCAATATAATTTTAAAGACTTATTGTAAAAATGAAAGTCCAGATAGAATAATAAGGTTGTGATTACTTGCTAGAAGCTCAGCTTCCCTTCCCTTGGGAGTGAATTTCACAATTGTGATGTGTCCTTTGTGTACTCACAAATTTACCTCTTGGGAGAGATGTTAAAAAAATAGTCTACTCTTTATTTGGCAGGAATGTAAGGAATGTACCATATATTCCAGTGTATAAGACGACTGGGCGCATAAGACGACCCCCCCAATTTTTAAGTTAAAATATAGAGTCCCCCCCCACCAGCCAGCCAGCCACCTGGTTGGAAAGCCTGTCCCCCACCAGCCAGCCAGCTCAGTGGCTGTAGATGATGGAATAGTCTGTGAAATTAAAGGACTGAGAACAGCTAAAAAAGCATGGGATACTTTGAAAAATCTCTGTGCTGTTCAATCTTTGGAAAGTAAGGTAGCATTAATACTGTAAGTTGGTTAATGTGAAGCTATCAAATCCCAAATTTTTGAATGAGCACATTAATGAATGAGCACATTAATGATTTTAGAGCCACATTGGCAGACAAGAGAATTTCACCATAGATAAAACTTGATGCAAAATGAGAAGTTGAATCCAGAAATTCTAATTTTAGGCTAACTTGTCCTGAAAAGAAACATCATTTTGACTCTCCTGAGCTAAATAGAGGGCCATTTAACTCTTCAAATGCAAAGCAGTCATTCTCATAGCAGGAGGAAGGATCTGCTGGGAAAACTGCCCAGGCCATTTTGCACTTCAATCATTCTCACAGCAGGGGAAAAGATCTACCGGGGTATAAGACCCCCCCCACTTTTGAGGAGATTTTCAAGTGTTAAAAAGTAGTCTTGTATGCAGGAATATACGGTATACATTTTTTCCATCCAAAATGAGAGAAAGTATCTCAACATGTCAGGACACCCTATTCCAAAAAATAAAAATAAAAATAAAAAGAATTGTTAACCTTCAAAAACATTTTTGGCCTCTGCACAAGAGCAAAACAACGACGACTCTTTTTTAATACACAAGAGCAATTGCAATGACATATTTTGCAGAAAACATTCCATTTTGCACAAAGCAAACTAATGTTTTTAATGGGAAAAAATGGTCATGAATAAACCCACAGAATGTTTACCTTCCAAAGTTCCCAAATATAAAATAAAATAATCTAGGACTCTAGAGTCCAAGAATTCTTGAGAAATGTGAAAGAAAAGGCTTTTGTTATCTTACTCAGTGGACAATCATGCAAATATGAAATAAACAACAATTTGAATACTTACCTCTTGTAGTGGTTGGACACATAACTGAACCTTTGTTGAAGATTTCAAATTCTAGGCAGGTTCATGCAGGAGCAGTCAATTTTTCGGGTATCCTGGCTCCAAGTGATTTAGAAACCTGATCTAAAGATTCAGCTAATTTCTCCTGGATACACACAAATTAGATTAATCAAATGCTTGAGAAATACAGCACACCCGTAAGCACCATATCCAAGAAAAACATGCTAGTGGGGATTCCTGCTGCAGATTTTGTGTAATATTTTAGAAACCTTTGCACTATGTCATTCCCTCCCAACCAGCAAACCAATATAGAACACTGACACGTTTCAAAATAATTTAGAACTTTCTTACACACACACACTCAAAATTGCCAAGATAGTTATGTAGCTCTGTTTAGTCTGCGATATATATCTTTTTAAAAAAGCCACTGCCAATTTTGTTGGAAAACTACTCCATGTATCAAAAAAATGTTTTTGTTTTGTGGACAAAATGTTTTATTCCAAGCAATGTTTTGAATATTTACATTCAGTTGCTTGCATGCAGTTTTGTTGCCATTTATGTACACAGTGTAGATTAAGCCTACCTGTATCAGCACGGATAGTCCCAAAAATATCTCTGGGATCCATTACAGGGAGTAAAACTTGACTTGAAATAGCTATAAGCTTTATGTGTATTCCAATTAATGTCTGCTAAACATCTAAGGTGGACCTGATTCATTTGCAGCTTCTCAGATAAAGAATCTGATCTAGTTTTCTGTCAGTTTCCCTCTACTTCAGTGGGATGGGATATATGCACCCATTCTCCCAACACAAGTATTTAAGTCTGTGTCTGAATTATCTCTATGCATAAGGATTGTCATTCGTGAATAGGATTGATCTGTAGATTGTTTCATTTTAATGACATGGAAAGATCATGAAAATCAGAAATGAGCCATCATAGATATGAGCACTTGTAGAGAACAAAATGGGTGATACAAATAGTGAATAGGAATCCTTGAGTTGTGGATCAATGCTGTTGTATAGTTGATAGTAGGGACATAACAAACATTCACAAGTTTTCTCATCATACAAAGCGATCTTGTAGCACCTTTGAGACTGGGAAGATTATCAGACAGGAATGAAATAAACATTCCTGTCCCACAATCTCCTATCCTGCCCCTCTCCCATCCCTGTCCCGACACAGTAATTAAAAGTTTCAGACCTACCTTAATCATGTGTGTCAGGCAGCCCAGGAGTGAATGGAGCTCTAACGGAGCTCTATGCACTTCCTGGAATGAAATCCCGCCCGTTCTCATGAGAAGATGAGAATGTGGAAAATTCAAAAATAAAAAGCAAACTAATAGAGAAAAAGTGACACAAGCACAAAAACACACTTCAAAACATCCAAGTAAACCAGTCTCACCAGGAAGTGTTCTGGCAGGGACCTCCCATTGAGGATGGGATCTTGCCAGTGAAACGGGCACCTTTTCAGTCACATGAACATCCGTGACAGAAACAAAATAGGGGATCCATTCACGGCTTCTTCTGTCAATGAAAAGCAGTGCCAGCATAACGGTAGCAGAATGGGTGCATTACTAGTGGGGAATGACATTATCTGAAAAGGGAGTCCTTTAGTAGTCCCTGGCATTATAACACCATTTTTAGAGTGTCTGATAATCTCCTGAGTGAAATAAATTGGTAGCATAAACTATCTTAGGCTGTTGACACACAGTAGGAATAATACAGTTTGACACCACTTTAACCATCATGGCTCTATCCCATTTAAAACTGGGGATTGTAGTTAGTTGTGGCACCAGAGCTCTCTGACAGAGAAGGCTAAATATCTCACAAAACTCTCTCTCTCTGGCTTTTCTTCGCAAACGAAGATTCAGGAAGGACTCATCCCGCGCTTTCTGCAAGCGCGCTGATGACTAAAAAGGCCAATCCGAGATAAACAAGTCCGGTTGCAAAAAGCACAGCAGAAGGTCTCCTTGGGTGATGTTTTTGGGTTGTGATTCTTTCTGCGTTGTCGTTTCTCTTCAAGACTTGTTCGTCGTGAGTTCTCAAATAAGGCTGCAGCATTGTGGATAGTGCGTCTCCATGCCTCCCGATGTGAGGCCAGGGCGGACCACTGTTGGTGATCAATTTGGCCAAGCCTGAGATGTTGTTTCAGGGAGTCTTTGTATCGCTTTTTTGGAGCGCCCCTCTTATGCTGACCCGTGGCGAGTTCACCGTAGAGTAGTATTTTTGGGAGGCGATGGTCCTCCATCCTAGAAACGTGCCCTGCCCAGCACAGCTGTGTTCTCAATATCATGGCCTCAATGCTGGTGATCCCTGCTTGCTCAAGGACAGCAACATTCGTCACATAGTCAGTCCAGTGTATATTTAGGATTGTGCGTAGACAGCGCTGATGAAAGCGCTCGAGGAGTGGTAGGTGGTGGCGATAGGTGACCCATGTTTCAGATCCATAAAGGAGGATAGACAGTACGATGGCTCTATACACACTGATTTTTGTGCTTTGCCTCAGGCGTTTATTGCTCCAGACTCTTTTGTGAAGTCTTCCAAATGCACTATATGCCTTTGCTAATCTGTGATCGATCACTTTGTCAATCTTGGCATCTGAGGAGATGATGCTTCCCAGGTAGGTGAACTGCTGAACGGACTTGAGCACAGATTTGCCGACGGCAATGTGGGGATGGTGGTGTTCGTCTTGTGGTGCAGGCTGGTAAAGAACTTCCGTTTTCTTCAGGTTGACTTCTAGCCCAAACAGCTCTGCAGCTGTTGCAAAGCAGGACGTTAGGCGCTGCAGAGCTGCTTCTGTGTGGGCAACAAGGGCAGCATCATCGGCGAAGAGCAGTTCACGGACTAGATAGTTTAGAGTCTTAGTGTGAGCCCTCAGACGGCTTAAGTTAAACAAGCTACCATCAGTACGGTAGCGTATATAGATGCCGTCGTCTTCTTCAAGCTCTGCCATGGCCCTTTGGAGCATCGTGCTAAAGAAGATTGTAAATAAAGTTGGTGGAAGAACACAACCTTGCTTCACACCATTAGTTATTAGAAAGGGCTCTGAAAGAGCATCGCCATATCTGACTTGACCACGCTGGCCCTCGTGTAGCAAGATAATCATTTTAAGGAATTTGGGGGGACATCCTAGTTTTTCCAGGATCTGCCATAGACCTTTTCTACTTACAGTGTCAAAGGCTTTGGTGAGGTCGACAAATGTTACATAGAGACCCTTGTTCTGCTCCCTACATTTTTCTTGCAGTTGCCTAAGGGCAAATACCATGTCTGTAGTACTCCTATTGGCTCTGAAGCCACATTGGCTTTCAGGGAGAAGTTCTTCTGCAATAGCAGGAACTAATCTGTTCAGGAGTATCCTTGCAAGGATTTTTCCAGCAATAGAGAGCAGTGTTATGCCTCGATAGTTTGAGCAGTCGGATTTTGCTCCTTTTTTCTTGTACAGGGTGATGATGACTGCATCTCGGAGGTCTGATGGCAGTTCCCCTTTTTCCCAGCAATTCACAAGGAATTTGTGGAATTTTTCGTGGAGTGCATGACCTCCATGTTTCCAAACTTCAGGTGGGATTCCATCAATCCCAGCTGCCTTGCCGTTTTTCATCTGCTGTATGGCCTTAAGGGTCTCTTCCAAAGTTGGAGCTAGGTCCAATTCATTTTTCATTGGTTTTTGTATCATATGTTGGATAGCTGAGCCTTGGACTACTCGGTTGGCGCTAAAGAGGCTTTGAAAATGTTCAGCCCAACGATTCAGGATGGAGGCTTTATCAGTAATTAATGTTTGACCATCTGTACTGTATAAGGAGCTTTGGACCTGATAAGTAGGTCCAAACACTGCTTTAAGAGCTTCATAAAATCCTCTATGATCACCCAGATCTGCACAGCATTGTGTCTTTTCTGCTAAATTGATCCACCACTTGTTCTGCATGTCTCGGAGTTTTTGTTGTAGTTTGCTACATGTGAGGCGGAAAGCTGCTTTTCTTGCATGACAGGTTGGCTGGGCGAGGTATGCCTGGTGAGCAGCTCTCTTCCTTGCCAACAGCTCCTGGATCTCTTGGTTGTTTTCATCAAACCAGTCTTGATTTTTCTTGTGGGAGAACCCGAGGGATTCTTCTGCAGACTGGAGGATACTGTTTTTGATATGTTGCCAAAGCACTGTAGGAGAAGGATCTGTAGGATGGTCTTCAAGTTTCGTTTGTAGGTTTGCCTGGAAGTTGTCTCTCAAGGTAGCTTGTTGAAGATTGTTGACTTGGAGCCTCTTCTTTAAGATGCCACCCCTCTTAGGTTTGAACTTAAGATGAAGATTTAGTTTACATCTGATGAGGCGATGATCTGTTTGGCATTCTGCACTGGGCATCACTCGGGTATGACGGACATCACGAATGTCTCTCTGACGGACTAGAACATAGTCAATGAGGTGCCAATGTTTGGATCGGGGATGCATCCAGGTTGTCTTCAAGCTATCTTTCTGCTGAAAGATTGTGTTTGTAATAGTCAGCTGTTGTTCTGCACAGAACTCTAGCAGGAGGCGTCCGTTATCATTGCAATTTCCAACACCATGCTTGCCTAAGACACCTTTCCAGGCTTCGGAGTTCTTTCCTACTCTGGCATTGAAGTCACCAAGGATAATAATTTTATCTTCTACAGGGACTTTTTGTATGAGTTGGCGTAGGTCTGTGTAGAATTTGTCTTTCTCTACAGGGTCGGCTTGCATAGTTGGGGCATATATACTAAAGAGAACAATATGTGGGAGGCGTAAGGAAATAATGCGATCAGAGTGTCCTGTTGGCAAGGTTTCGAGTTTGGAGGCAATGGAGTTTTTAATCATAAAGCCTACTCCTGAAAGATGTTTTTCGGTTTTGGGTTTGCCAGACCAGTAAAGTGTGTAGCCAGCGCCATGTTCTTTAAGGCTGCCTTCCTCATGGAAATGAACTTCACTAAGAGCAGCGATGTCAATATTAAGCCGTGATAGTTCAAGGGCTATTAGGGCAGAACGACGCTCAGGCCGTCCACTATCTTCAGAGTCTTGCATGGTTCTGATGTTCCAGCATGCAAGTGTCAGTTTATTTACACCTTTAGAGGCCGGTGTGTGCCTTTGTTTCTTTGCCTTGGTTTGACCGCATCAGAAGATTCCCGTTGGCCGCGGCTAGCCAACCAGGTAGTTGGGGATGAGCTTTCGTTAGGCCACCTTTTCTAGGCCCCTCTCCATGTGGAGCAAGCAGTGCTCTCCTTAAAAAAGGCTGCTTGGTCGTTCAGGATGCTGAAATCTTAGAATCCCATAGCCTTGAGCCACAACAATTAAAGCCGTGTCAAACTGCATTTTTTTCTGCAGTGTGTCAGCAGCCTTAGCAGATCATCAGACGACCATCTAAAAATGTTCTTTTGGCACTATATTTTATAGCGTAAGTATCCTGTATTAATAATATGTTTTTTCGCACACTGCTGTAATCATGAGACATAGACGCCCCTGAATTCCAGCAATATGACTACTCGCACTGCTTACTTCTGCATTTCTGCATGGGCGAGATTTTGGCAGTTCTCACGAGAAGAAGCAAGTGTGCTTAAAAGTCCAAAAACACCTAAATTGTCAAACAAAATGAACACACAACCACTGAAACATACTTGGAAACTTGCAAGCAAGATAGGGAGGTTCATAAAAATAGTGTACCATACCTAGTTTTCCCGTTCTCACCCAGAAATGTTCTGGTGGGGACCGCCCATTGATGCTGGAATCATGCCAGCAGAATGGGGCATGGTTTCGCACATAAGCAATGCCACAAAAAAAAAAAAAAAAAAAACACTATGGGAGATCAATTGGTGGCTTCTCTCCACTAATAAAAAAGAGTGCCCTCTTGACAGCAGAGGAAAACTTGCAGAACACTGGAGCACAATGCCGTGTGATAGGGAAGCCTTTTTGTGGTCTTGTTTTGATGTTATAATGCCGTATTTGCCACGTCTGATAATCTCCTATGACTTAAGTCTACTTCATCATTATTGGAAAAGTTTTTTTTTTCCACATATTGAGATATCCCACTGAGAAAATGGTGAATTACCATGATATATTTTGGGACTTCTTTGCAAAATATTTCTTTGCACAAAAACCCTTGGTTTTGTAAATATATATATATATATGTATATATATACTATTTTCTACAGAAAATAATTTTTTGTGCAAACTGTTTATTTTGTTCTGTTTTTGTTTTTTGGTAAAAGTCTGAAAGTGCAAAAATTCATTGAAAAATATGCAGTAACACACATAATCTCACCCACCAAGGAGAAACATCTGATAAATATCCAAAATGCTCGGCTTCCTTTCATAACACCTCCCAGATGATTTGCTAGTCGACTATATGACTACTCAGAAAATATTTCATAGGTGTTTGTCTAAACCAGGGACTGGCACTATCATTAGAAAGGGCGGGGTAGCTGTCTCAGGTGGCAGATACAGAAAAATGTGGAGTGGACAGAACTGTGTGTCCCATGTGACACTTGAAGCTAGACTCATGTCTTCAGGAGCAGTTGAGGTTGCTGTGTCATACGCAGTGTTGAGGTGTGGCCAGTCTAATAAATCTAATAAGACAGACGCACAGAGAGAAGGCATGTTAATATAGCAATGTACTACATTTTAGTGATGTATAACTTACTTTAGCTCAACCAAGAATGGTTTGAGCTAAATGAATTTTAAAAGAGGAAATGCATTGTTTTCTGAGGCCATTTCAATGTTCAGCTCACTGTGGTCCCAGACTCTGCGAGCATCACAGGGCATAAAACATACATGAGCCCCATGACAGCTTCAAAACTAATGTGATACATATGGTAAAACTTCACAATGGGGACTCATTGGATCTTCAGTACTCCTTCCTGTACATAACAACTCACAGGAGATGTACGAGGCCCGTCTATGAAATAATGAGACTGAAACAATAACCCATCTTTATTTATATGTATTACAATTCTAATGCTTGTCCCCTTCAATATACTCCCCATTCACACTCACACACTGATGAAGTCTTGTTTTCCCCTGGTCAAAGGCATGGAGTAATGTGTTTATCAGCCAAAAACTGCTTCACAGAAAGTGCTGGGTGAGCAGGCACATTGTCTTGATGAAGAATGAAACCATTTCCCCACAATTCTGGCCTTGTTTTCTGACACTTTCTCTCAGCTTTGTCAAAACTTCCTTATAATAATGCTGGTTCAGTGTTCTGCCTTCTGGAACCCATTCTGCCAAAATTACACCCTTGATGTCAACCTCCCCCCACCACAATGAGCATGGCTTTGAATGTGGACTTGCTTTGATGTTTTTGGTTTGTTTGTTTTTTCATTCTTGGTGATGATGTCTTACAGTGCATTGACTGTCTTTTTGTCTCAGGATCATGATTTTTTTTTTTAAAAAAAAAGGTTTGGGTCTGCTTCAAGTTGCTGCAGAATGTCAGTGCAAATTTCCTTGCAGCACTCTTTTTGTTCTGGTGTGAGAACCCTAGGGACCATCTTGGCACAAACTTTTCACATGTTGAGATCCTCATGCAAAATTTTCCATGCCGTGTCTTTGTCAATGTTAATGGCTTCAGCTATCCTTTGGACACTGAGTTGGCAGTCTTCTAGAAGAATCTGGGCGATTCCCCCCCCCCATGATTCTTCAGTTCTCGAAGTGGAAGGTTATCCAGGATGTTCACTGTCTTCCACATTCTCATGTTCTTCTCTGAATCGTTTGTGCCTCTCAAACTCATACATGAGACATGCAGTCTTCCCCATAAGCCTCAGTAAGCATTTGAAAAGAATCCAATGGTATTTTGTTCAATTTTACTAACAATTTCAAATTTACATGTTGCTTGACTTTGAAACTTAGCATTTTTCCAGCACACAACAGACAACACAGCTGCTTTAGATGACGACTGACAATTAACTGAATGGCCGTGAGTGTTGATGTTTGTCATGCACATTCAGACATGTTCAAGGTCATCATTCAATCACTCAAGTGCCCACAATCAGTTCTCCCTGATTTGTCTGAAAGGTAGAAACACAGTCTTGTTGTTTCATAGACAGACCTTGTAATTTCTATAGTTCCTGATAATTTTACGAAGTGCCTTCACATCTGACAAGCCAGTTCCCAAAAAGCATTAAGGCAGAGAGCTGTGATTTTCCATATCTTGTTGGAACATATCTTCCCCACCCAGCTCCACTGTCTATGCAGGCTAAAGCTATTGGGAATTGCAGTCCAACAAGATCTGGTGAGCCACAAGTTGTCCGTTCAGATTTATGGGCATGGGAAATTTATACCTATGGGATGCTGTATTTGTGATGACCCATTGTAACATGCAAATCGTCATTGGATGCTACAGCAAACAAATACAAAGCTTATATGTACCATCCTTTCAACCCAACATGCTTCAGTAGAATTGAATAGTTTGTAGGAATCTAATCAGTGGATCACAGAACTTCAGCCTCAGATTGAATTTTGTCAGCAATTGTTCCATTATGGTGATAAATGAAAGGCTTGGCTTTCCACAATCATTTTCAACTGACATCAGCAGATTTCAGATTAAGCCAGTGGGAAACCCCACACTTCATGAGAAAAGTACACCATGCTTATTTTATCTTAGCTAGAAACCTTTCTGCAGTGTACAATAAGCAATTCCATTTAGCACATCATTCCAAAACCAGTGCTCCATTTCAAAAATCCCCAGATGAAGTTGCTAAGTGACAACATTGTAATTACCTAGCAAGTTATTTACAAGACATATACACTTAAAGCAAGGAACTGAATAGTTAAGGGGATCAAATATAACATACCCACTGAGGGGCAAATTGTACCATCTGTTTTAAAGACAAAAACTGAGTCAGTGGAAGTAGCTGCTTTAAAGACAGATGTCATGGCTATGAGCCAGTTTTTTTCATCAAGGTGATCTAAAATGAGATGTCTGAGGCTGCATCTGCACTGCAGAAATAATCCAGTTTGACACTGCTTTAATTGTCGTGGCTCCAGCCTATGGAATCCTGGGATCTGAAGTTTTTTGTGGAACCGGAGTTCTCTGACAGAGAAGGCTAAATATCTCACAAAACTACAAATCCCGTAATCCTATTGCATGGAGCCATGGCAGTTAAAATAGTGTCAAGCTGCATTATTTCTGCAGTGTGTCAGCAGCCAAAATCACACCAAAATACTCACACAATACATGGGCCACAGTTGAGGGTATTTTGGTGTGATTATGGCTGACAGGGGGCAGAACGGCGCAAATGCCCTCTGTCATATGGACTGCAGGCCTCTGAGACGGGGGCAAGATGGGATATATTGCCCATCTAGACAAGCCCCTAGTGTTATATGGGCCACAGAAACAGTGAGCATCCTCAAAGATGACATCATGCATCTTCTAGATTTATGTACACAGTTTTTTTTTAAAAAAAATTGAAAACAATAAGGAAAAAACATTCAGTGTTGTAACTATAAATAAAACCAGTTATGGACCAAGGGAAATATATACTGAGAAATGGGGATATTTTGGTTTACTACTGGAACAAGACGCACACACTCTGTTCTGGTCAACTTCCACAGGAGAAATGCACCCTTAGTAAATATAATTTCATAGAAGGGAGGAGTGACAGCTGAAGGATATCTGTATCTGAGGAACTTGTGTCATTCAATCTTTTCTGTTATTTTGATCTGCAATTGGTTCTTTCTTTTATGGACCCAGCCAAATTTTTAATGTTTTCTTAGCTGTCAATCTTAGCTTCAAAGATATGTTTATGGCTTTATTGAGAACCCATTCATAAGATTTCTTCCCATGTATCTGCAATGAACCATTGGAATTTATCTTTTTTGAGCTTAAAGTTTCACTGGAATGTATTCAGAACTGGAGTAAATGCTAAGTTTTGGCTTGGAAACAAAAGTAGAAGTTTCCTTTCTTTGCAAATCATCAGTTCATACCACCACCATTATGTTTAAGAGAACTTTCTCTCCTCTAGGACAGGGCCATATGAGAAAGGCTTCAGGATCCTGAATGACATATGAAACACATATCAAAGACGTGTGGGTTGCTGTGGTGATGTTGGTTGATTGTCTTCTGATTTGCTGGTTCAGATCAGATTTGATACATACTGTCTTGGGCTATTGCCCGTATATGCCAACAGTAATTTGGTTTCTTTCCCACCATTCATCAGTACTTTAGGTTTTGTTGTTATCTGTAATGATAGCAATACCATTTTCATAAAAATAAAAGAGAAGAAATGTAAGGAAGATAAGAACAAAAGCACAACTTTGGGTAATGTATATATTCCCTGTCTGAGGCAGCATGAAATTATTTACAGAGTTTCTGGCATTTATCGTAACACATTTTTAAAGGCGGGTTCTCCTTACCTTGTTTCATCACCATAAAAATGTGCATATATAATATGCAATAGAGTTAAAACAGAAAACAATATGTCAGAATACATTGGTATGTACTAGTTTGCCTAAGGTGCATAATTTATTCAGTCTTTGTGAATATGTAATATTTATAATTTGTTAATTATACCCATCTGGGGTTTCTTTGCCACAGAACATGGATATTTAGCACACAGAGAAAGTACCCACAGACGTTGACTTAGATTCCATTCTGGTTTTAAAGTGGGTTGTTGATGTTAGCTATTTTGAGAATTCTGGTTTATTTTTCACGTTTCTCCTTTCTCCTTGGGCTTAGTTTTGAGAGTTATAACTCGTGGTTACTGTATCTCTTCCTAAGATGAGAAGCTGTTCTTTGGGGTGAATCGATGAAGAAAGTTCATTTGAAACACTTGTTTGCAAAAGAATTCCGCCACTTGTCTGTTACAGTTTCTCACATAGCAGCACAATACCAAACAAACATCTGTCTGGCTATGGACACCCTGCAGATGTAGTTTCATCTGCTCAGGCTGTTTTCTTTCTTTGTTGCCAAAAGAGCACACAAAAATACTCTACTGATTTTACTATGCAGAAAAATGCAAAAAATGTAAATTTAGAAAAATGCCAAAAATGCTTGTGGTTTGATTATTACGTGGTGTCCTCTTAATTGAGCACAATCTATTTCCTTTGAAACAGTAGATCATTTATAAAGCTCTACACATTTCCTTCCCTTTTGGAAGAAAGAGGCCACTTCATTTAACTATTTACAAAGATCTGTTTAAGTTTTTAAAAAGAAGATTTAAGTGAGTCTGGGGTTCCTCAGACCTCCCTCTCCCCCAAGTCATGAATGAAGTATATTTAATAGCTTGCCCACAGCTGACCATGCCTTGCCAGGAAGACTGGCCCAGGTCAGGTACCCCACCACCCCCACCACAAGCCCAAGCCTGAAACATAGGAACCTGAAAATTCCTATGCAAGATTCTGTTCTACACAAACATGCTCCAAGTTGAGAAGGGGACAAATATATCTTTCCTTCACCTCCCAAGGTCTTCTGTGACTGGAGATGTATAGCCTATACCAACTGTTATGGAGTCTACCTTAGTCCAAAATGAAGAGTTACAGAACTCAAACCCCAGGAGACCTTGCGTGTCCAGCACCCTTCTAGCTGAGGCACCAAAGTGAAACCTGGTCATAGGGGAACCATTTTGATGGTGTGGAAAGGAGGTCTAGCAGTGCTCCCAAAGCATGGGGGAGGGCATGAATGGCAATGATATGAGAATGTGAAACATCTTCACAGGGCCCCAATCACACTTCATATCTTTCCCCCTTACTGGTGAAACTTAGGCCACCAGCACATCCAAATGTGCATGTGGTTTCCTGTAGAATATACAGTCTACCTAAATAGATCATTTCAGGCCACCTCACTAATCCAGAATGCCCAGAAAAAGTCAGCTGCATGAAATAAGATAGCCTTATACGCAGAGATATACATGTCCACCAGGGAGTACTGCAAGCCACAACGTTGTGAGTTCAATCCCAGGGGCTCCAGCCTTCTAGCCTTCTGTAGGTTGGTAAAATGAGTACCCGCTTTGTTGGGGGCAATTAACTAACACACATCGGAAACTTCTTGGAGAGTGCCTAGCATGCTATAAAAGCAGTGTAGATGTGTAGGTACTATTGCTTAACAATTTGTAAGCCACTCTGAGAGCCTTCCTGGCTGAGGAGTGGGGTATAAATACCTAAAAATAAATAAATAAAAACAAAATCCTTTAGAACCCTGGGAAGGGAGGAATGTGACAATGGCTACTTTTCCAGAGTCAAAAATTCACAGAAGTATCTACTGTGTTTTACACTTGGCAGGGAAAGCCAGCTCTGCCTACCTAATAATAATAATAATAATAATAATAATAAAATTTATTTATACTTCGCCCCTCTGTTAAAACAAAAATTAAATTACAATACAGATAAAATCCCCAAACACCCCCACCCCATCCTCCCCCATAAAAAAATATTAAACAATTATAAATTAAAACCAACTGATCAAAAAATAACAATTAAAAACAATAAATACAATAAAATACTATAAATGGCCAGCGGACTAAAAGAAGCCAGGATCCCCTGAGGCCGGGATCTAATTAGGAAAGGCCTGCCGAAAGAGATCCGTCTTTAGTGCTTTTTTAAAGCTACTCAGGTTTGTTATCTGACGGATCTCGTTCGGCAGGTCATTCCACAATTTGGGTACGATTACCGAAAAGGCCCTCTGGGAGGTTGCAGACAGCCTAGATTTTTGTGGCTGAAGCAAATTCCTCCCAGAGGACCAGAGTGTGTGGGGAGGATTGTATGGGAGGAAGCGGTTCCAGAGCCCCAAATAGACTGTGGGTGTGGTGTGGTGGGGGTGGGGAGATCTAGCGCTATTATGAAACTGAGAGTAGAAACTGAATCATGTGTGAAGTGGGAGGGGAAGCAATTTGAGTCAGAGCCCACAAGTCACCTTTTTGAATTCCTGTCCTGATTGTCTGTAGCAGCATTGGTTTGTTAGCTTGAAATGTGAGCAAGCCAAGCAAATGTACAACTTCTATGCTGCTGTTCCTGCCACCTGCTCAAGTCCTTTGATGCTGTTGCTTGTGATTCTTATTCCCAAACCCTGAGGGACAAAGAGAAAGCAAAAAGCCTTTTGCAAAAATCCAGTAGAACAATGTGTTGGATAAAGAACCAGCTGTAAAACTTTTTTTTAAAAAAAGTTGGTTCTTGAGTGCTCTTTCTTATGTAATGAATTCATAACTGTATAACTTAGTATTAGAATTGATTCAGTGCAGAAATCCCTACTTAAGTCCTATGGTTGGTTAAAAATAAATGCAATTAAGTTGCTCCTTTTGCTGTAAAATGTCAAACTTAATCCAGAACGTAATTGATTTTAATTAGTTAGTTTCTACCACTGCAGCCACAACATATGGGCACCCTGCCCCCAATGTCATGAAACAATATTATGAGTTATTTCTCCCCTGTGTCCTGTGGGGAGAGAAAGACAGGGCTGAGTAACTGGCGCAATTCTCTAATGATGAGTTATTTGCTCATATTTGCCTTCAAGTTGTTATGTACCTTCTAGTTGACTCCAACTTCTAGTGATAGTATCATGGGGGGTTATTGGCAATACTTATTTAGAGATTTCCCATTGTTTTCTTCTTAGGCTGAGGTATTGGGACTTGCCCAACTTCTCCCAGTGGGTTTCCATGGCTGAGCAGGGATTTGAACCCTGGTCTCTTAGAGTCCTAATCCAACACTCAAACCACTACACCACACTGGCTCTCAAAGAAATGTCTAGATATTGACATATAAAATATTTTGGATAAGCTATCTATAGGTATAGAAGAACATTTTTATATATATAAAACATTAGGATAGTTCATGGTCCAATTCTCCATGTATCTAACAAACATTTAAATAGTGTTTCTACATATTTTATTTATTTATTTATGATCTTAATGTTGCTCATTGGTAGGTTAATGCATAGCTTTTAAAGGAAGACTCTTTAGATTTATTCTGAAGGAGAGAATAACAACAGTGTAAAGTGTTTTGAGACTTTGCACAATATCACCATACCTTCAAAGACATACTCTAATTTTAAGAGCAAGACAGAGGAAAACAATGAATGTCTTGAATTCAAGGATTTCCTTATGCTACAAAAGTGTTCGTCTCCTGTCTGACATGAATGTTGATTCTGAAAACTAACCTTCCTTACAATTAATCTCTCCATAGTTTTTGTTAACTCTTGAAATTTTGACTGCAGTAATTTTATGCATGACAGGAACTATATCTTTCTAGTACCAAAGTTGTGCATTGACAAATGATTTTGTAGAAAGGACAAGACTCATAATCAAAGGTCAAGAGGCACCATTAAATTCTAGCTCATGTTCTTCCTTCCATCCATCTCCTTTATGAAGCTTTCACCATTTAAGGCCACCACAAACAACTTCCCATGTACCGTTGATAAATGCCACTGGTGTTGTCTGTGTCATAGCAGCATTTTTACCCTAAACAGACATGATGGCATGCACATCATCAGCATGAACAGATGGAGCTGAAGGCAAAGGTGAGCAAATAACTCACAGATTTATTCAGTGTTCTTAATCTCTCCCCCCCTCCTGCTCATAATATGCTCTGCAACCTTCCTTCTTCCCATAAGCAGGAAAGTTAAGTTTAAAGTAATTTGTTTAAGTTCCAAGGATGCAAATACTTAGTTCCCATTGCTGTTGTTTTGTGCCTTCAAGTTGCTTCCCACTTAGGGCAACTCTAAGGTGACTCTATCATGAAGTTTACTCAGAAAGTTTTGTTCAGAAGGGGGTCGCTTCCTCTGAGGCTGAGAGTGTGTGACTTACCCAAGGTCACCCACTGGGTTTCCATGTCCAAGCAGCTGTGGCACCACTAAGGCTGGTGTCACCCCTCCCCCCAACAGTGTCACCTGGTGCAGTTCAGCCTCTCCACAACCCTCTATTGCCATCACTGGTGAGCAGGGATTTGTACTCCTATCTTCCAGAATCCTAGTCCAAAACTCAAACCACTACATCATGCTGGCTTGTTGGCTACCAATAGTTCTCTATAACTCTTTACTCTCCAGTTTCTTAAAAACAACTGAAATGATTCCATAATTATTAAGAAACGAACAACTGAATGCTACAAGATGTTGGCTTGTTCCTGTCCATGATCTCAGCATCCTGTTTTCCTTCCATTGGCAGGCAATGATTTTTTTTTTTGTTAAATTCCAACAGAGGTCTTTTATAGAAAGGGTTTTTAAGAGAATGAGGTACTGTTTTAATTGTATATTGTCCTAAAACTGCTTTTTATCATTTTAAATTGTATGCTTTAAATTGTTTTAATGTTGTTAATGGTTTAATTTCATTTTAATAATCATTTTTGCATGTTTTAATTATATTGCATTCATTTTAATTTGTAAGTGACTTTCACTCCTGGTTTTCAGGGAAAAGGCAGCTTAATAGAAGTAGTAGTGATGATGATACTGTCACTGATGGTCCAAAACTCCAATCAGTAATACCTGGTAGGCTGTGAATAAGCAAGAGTATT
Organism: Gambelia wislizenii; assembly: GCA_030847615.1. NCBI lineage: Eukaryota > Metazoa > Chordata > Lepidosauria > Squamata > Crotaphytidae > Gambelia > Gambelia wislizenii. Next base: position 311,574,441 of record JAUMIR010000002.1, on the reverse strand, counting down.
ACTAACATCTACAAGAAACAACATCATGAGCCACCACTTCAACCATATAATGAGCTTATAACCCTAGAACTATATAAAAGATTCAAAAGTTACCATTGCACTACAGAAATAGTGAAATTATTCCATGTTATGTGATAGTGATGTAGTTAGAACTTTGTTATTAGGAAAATAAATTAATGACATATAATTGTTTATTTGTAACTACAGTTGGAGCCCCATATCCATGGGGGGTGGGTTCCTGGACTTACCATGGATACCAGAAACAATGATAACAGCGAACCCTATTAAAATAAAAGACTTCTGGTAAAAATATACCATAGAGTTGAGTTGGAGGACCTAGAAGATGCCTAGAGAGGATGCCTCTCTAGGCATTTTCAAGCATGACTCTATGGTATGTGTCCCCTATTTTGTGTACAGTAGATAACTGAAACTGCAGATATTGGTTCCGTGGATATGGGACCTGACTGTACTCACTTTCAGGCTCAGTTTGTCTTATTTATAGTGGCTCATGGATTAAAGAGTGAGAAGCAAATGAAGTATCTCTTTCTAAGCTGGGACAAAAGTTTGCTTTTCTAGCTTGAACAGTGGAGTATTTCACAGTCCTGCAGATTTCAGTAGAAGTTCATCATCATGAGTGATTGCAGACTCAGAAGGAAACCATTAGGCTATTCCACATAAGACAGACTCATGAGTCTGGGACTGTGGAGAAAAGTTAGTGTGAAATGTTCAGTGCTTCTCAAACTTTGATCTTCCAGATGTTTGGGACTTTGACTCTAAGAATTCTTTGCCACTGACCAAGCTGGCTGGGATTTCTGGAGTTGAAGTCCCAAACATCTGGAGGGACCAATATTTGTGAAGCACTGAACTAGGTAATACTTTTCATTTTAGTGACTAGAAAAATGTATAGAAAATCTTCTGACAGTCCATATATATGCCTCCCAATAATCAGAAAAACATCCCAATAATCAGAAAATTTATTCATAAAGAAAGGGAATGATGATAATAAGCCTTGCATTACCCCATACTGTAAACAATGAAACTGCAAGTACATTTCATTGGAGCAAACTGATTCAGCTTAAGGCACATATTTTAGGACTGAGGAATCAAAGGATTTTCCAGAGGCATGTAGGAAGTTTATTGGGGTGAGGGTTGGAAAGAAGGTTTCATTGGGGTATGTAAAAAAAAAAAAAAAGGTTGAGAACCCAATTTGGAACTTCATATATGAAGCAGAGCCATGCTGAGGCTTATTTACCAAAGCTCCATTGCTGCAACACACAGCCATTATTTTACTGGAATGGGATGAAATGTGCATATAAATTTGGATTGATGTGTAAAACCAGTGGGTAAGGGAACAACTTAATCCTTTCCTGCTTATAAAACATTTAGAGTATCCTGTTACTCTGGTTTGTTTTGTTTTTCCAAATCTGTGAGTCTCATTTCATTACCGGTGGCTTCTATTGAGCTGGTGACAAGCAAGATCAATCCTCATCCATCCTACTCCAAGTAGACTTCTTGGCTGCCTGGAGCTCTTAGACAGCTGGCCACCTTATGATTGGCCAACTGGCCTGGCACCAGCATTAGCAGAAAGGTACACCAGCAGCCAGGGTAAGTGTTACCTTTATAGCTCTATATGGCTCAGGTCCATGTTATCTGAAGGACTATATTTTCCCACATGAAACGTGGCAGCTGGCAGAAACATGGGAGAGCCATCTCAGCAGCTGCTCCCAGGTTCTGAAACTCCCTTCCTAGGGAGGTTAGTCTGAAACCCTCCTTCCTATCCTTCCAAAGGCAAGTAAAGACCTTCTGTTTGTTTGTTTGTGCAGGGCATTGACGTCTGATTGCTTAGGGGGAACGGGCCTTGCATAATGTGCTGGATTTTTTTTAATGGTTGATCTTTTAAATTTTTGGGTAGTTTGATACAATTTTTAACTTTTGTATGCTGTGAATTTTCAGTTAATATGTGTTTTTAATTATTATAAGCAGCCTTGAATCTAAAATTGGGGAAAAGGTGGAAACAACAACAACATAGGGACCGTGAAAGTCCACCAGTCCCCACTTACTATGCATCAACCACTGTGAATGACAGACGTCTGTCTCTCTGCTGCCTGATGGTTCTCCCCCCTTGCATAAGCATGAGAGGAATTGACAGGTGTTGTGCTTCTGGCTGTCACACTGGAGACCATTCACAGGAAGGGATTATCCATCAGCTGCTTCCTGATCGTCAGGGTGGCTGCTGCCTGGTAAGAAGCGATTGGGAGGATTTGGATGGGAGTTACTGCATAGCACCATAACTATAGTGCTTATGCATTCATAATTCCCCACACCATGAAGCATCTCCCAGTCACTGATGGTACTCAGGTGTTACTCTGAAGCCCGAAGTCCTGCTATTGCCACAGATACTGTCACGAGATGTTTGGTGGTGTCCCACTGCTGTCTCAACAGCTTTCGGACAGCTTCCTTCTGTGTCCCTCCTATAAATGTTGTGATTCGAGCAATGACCAAAAAAAAAAGTCATTCCTTATTTGGTATCTATCAGCCAGAAATGGTACTCTCCTCCCTTCCTTCCTCCTTCTATGTGATGTTCTCATTTTGAGGACTGCTTGTTTGTGACAGGATCAAAAAATTACCAAACTGGACTTCCAGACTGGGGAATAAAAACACCTGTATATCTATGAAGCAGTTCTGAAGTTTCAGGATCAGCTTGCTTCAGTTTGAACTATTTGAGGAAGGTCACATTACTTCTCACAAAGCAAACTACTTCATTTTGGGATTCCAGATTCAACTGACCCGGAACTCTTCCCCATGATTTAACCAATGTCCTTTAAATGTACCGTCACAGATACAACAGTGGTCATACCTTAGGTCAACCTATGAATCTGTACTATCTACTCCAAGACAGAGAGGTCTTTCACATAACTTGCTACTTGATTCTTTTAATGTAAAGGTGGGCAACTGCACCAAGAGCCAATTTTTGCCCATATTTTCCCTAGTGGACAGCACAGGTGCATATCTGCCAAAGCAGAAATGATTCAATATCACATGTCTATTTTTAGCTATTTGTGGAGCTCACAGAGCTCACAATTTCTTGGGGTTTTGAGCTGTTTTGTACCATTTTAGAATGAACACTTCTCATACTTTTAATTTTAGGGGAGGATTCTGGGGCCTTTGACTGTGTCCTGGGAGGCTGGGAGATGTAAGAAAAAAGTGTTCAGCCCACAAGCTGCATTTTCCACACTTATTGTTTTAACTGGAGATTCCAGGACATTGAATATGGAACCTTTTGTATTCAGAGGAAATGGGCTGTACCAGTGAGCTATGATGAGCCTTTTTCTAGTCAACTGAGAAATCTTGCCATTAGAAGAGCAACCAAACAACGTTCTTGTTTAAAAGTTATGGAGTATTCTAAGGTAGAACAGTGTCTGGAAACATGGTAACATGGTTGGGAAATAATTATATCTAAAATCTGGAAAACAAAAAGATACTCTTCTAAACAACTCTGAATGTTTCATTCTTAGTTTCTTGGCCCTAGCTGTTTGACTTTATAATTACACCTTCCCAGCTTCTCCTTACACCATCACATGGCAGAGGAGTAAAGGCCTGAATGTTGAACTATATCGGTCTGAACCCAATTATTTGGTCCAACCAGAATATACCTATTGCATAAATTGCTGAATTGTAAGGCACTAGATCCTGTCTGATCTTGGAAGCAAAGGAGGGTTGACTCTTGTTAGAACTTGGAAGGGAGACCAACAATGAATATGAGGTGCTGTTGGATATATTTCAGAGGAAGGAACTGGCAAAATCAGCTCTGAGCATTCCTTGCCTAAGAAAAATAACTACTGAATTCATGCAGTCATCATAGGATTACAGCTGACTTGAAGGCACATCTGCATGCCTGCACACACACACATACAGAGAAGGAAGAAAATTGCTGAAATTACTCATTCCTGTCTCGCAAAAGAAACTGAGCAAAGAATTACATCTCCAAAATTGGGTCTTGTCCCTCTTTTAACAGTATGACCATTAAGTATCTTGAAGACTTCAGACAGAACAAAGACCATAGACTGCTTGTTTTCTCAACCACCTACATGATATCACCTGTGCAATAGTCCAACCATTAAGGAAAAAAAAGCTTTAAAAATTGCATTCATGCTTCTGCCATAATGTATGAAGCCAGCTCATGACCATAAAGATGGAAATAGAAGTCTATTTTAGAAACATAAGGATAGAAATAGAAGTCTAATACTGCAATTTTAAAAGGGGAGGGGGAAGAAAAGATGAAGACATTGTTATGTACCTAAGAATACAATCTTTGCATTCACATTTGGAGCAATGAGGAGCTCAAATGTGACAGCAACACTGACAGATTTTCCCATCCCCATCATTACCATCTGTCCAAGGCAGTGAAGGCTGGAAGCTCCAATGATAGTAGAGTGAATCTCGGGTTTAGTGCTTGGGTTTAGAAGCTATCCAGGTGCTGAAATCTATGGCCAACATACGTCCAGCTCCTTTAGATTAAAACTTGAAGTATAGTCACGATTCCAATGACATGGAAGCAACCATCTGCTACTGCTTACAGGTACTATGAACAAATTGTAATCCATCTACAGTACTGGATCTCAGGAGGGAAATAAGGGTATAAGTAATAAAGAAATTAAAATCCAGAATAATTCTGAGTAATTCTGTTTTGATAACAAAGGAAGGTTCTCTTGGGGAAAATAATCAGGCTACAGCCCTACATGTGCTTAACTTCAGACACTTTTAGAGACAGCATATTCCAAATGCAAATCACAAAGTGATGGGTGTACGTGTTTGTGTGTTTCAACATTTACAAACTTTGATGTCAATAAGGGTGAATATTAAGCATTTAGAGGTTGGCGAAAGGACAGCTATGAGGAGAAACTTTTTAACTTATGGAGCTTCAAAGAAACAAAACCTTCCTTGCTTCAAGATCAAAGGAGCAAGAGCTGTGTTGTTATGAAGAAAGGAAGAACAGAATAAAGAGGCCCTTGAAAAGGTCAATCTTAGCAGCAACTGAGCGTTATAAACTGTAGCTAGTTCTCTGCTCTCCAGAAACGTCATCTGGAAACCATAGTGGCCATATTGCACGACACAGAGCCCAAATGGCAAGAGGGCAGAAGTCTGTGATACCTCTGATCAGGAGCAAAAGGGCTGATAACAGTATTTTATGGGGCTACAGTCACCATTATAACCAGAAATCTGGGAGTGGGGACAGTAGGTTCTATGTTCTACGATACCCAGAAATCTGTTCAACAGATTAATCTGAAACATAATAATGTTAAACACATAACTGTAAGGAGGTCATGAAGGGAGGAACAACCTATCTTTGTGAAGAATATAGAGGTTTTATTGAATTGGAAGGTAATTGTTGCCAAAGGAACTCTCATATACAGTTGCTTTTTTTTTGTTTTTATCATCATCATTCCAGTTTAACAACAGCTAGACTCCAAGGGTCTATTCATATAAACAGAAAAATTTTGAATTTAAGTACACCACCCTGTCATTGACACAATGTCACCTCATTATGAAACATAACATACAGCAGTGGTTCTTAACCTGTGGTCTGTGGACCCCCAGGAGGATGCAGTGTCTTCACATGGGCCCTGCAAAGACTTGAAGGCTGCTTGGCCCACCTCCTCTCCACAGTGGAGTGGCCACATGACAGGAGCCAAGGCAAAGGCTGGCTGGCTTGGTCTGCAAATTGCCATTCAATTCACTCCAGCCACAGACTTGCAGGAGAAAGTGGGGAAAAGTCTTCCCTCCCCCTGCAGTGCCTCTGAGGGAAAGCTTAATGGTTGTGTAATTGTGTTATCAGGTGTTATTATTATGGTTTTAAATCTTGAGTTAAGTCTTGGAGATCCATAGCAACCAAAGACATTTAAAGGGGATCTCTGGTAAAGAAGGGGATCTCTGGTAAAGAAAAGGTTAAGAGACACTGGAACAGAGTATATCTATATTGTTTAAACAATGTCTGTTTTCTCCAGAAGTGGACAAAGAGTGGATCTCTGGACGTTACTGAATTGCAGCTCCATAAATTCCTTGCCATTGGCTTTGCAGACTACATTAGATGGGAGTTGGAGTTCAGCAACCTATGGAGGGCTGCACTTAGCCCAATCCTGATTGAGGCCATGGCACTCTACACTTGCCATTCTGGTGGACAATTGTAGTGGGTCTAAAGAATAATTTTCTGATCCTGGGACCCTTGCATCAGACTGTCCAAGAAAATATTTTTTTTAAAAAATGAAGGGGAAAATCCCAAACAAGAAATGTCCAGAAATCTACTTCTTGTTTTTGAAAAAACTTTCAGTTTTGATGTTAAATAGTACAAGAAGCCTTACAAACTATTCAAGAGCTGATCTAGTTTATCGCATACCATGCAGCTTCAGGCAAGTCTAGATAGGGACCACAAAATGCAGTGTGCAAACACGAATCAAGGAACATGAGAGACACTGCAGACTGGGCCAGCCAGAAAAATCAGCAGTAGCAGAACATGTTATAAACCAACCTGGGCACAACTGAATACACAAATTTACATGCTAATCCTCTTCAACAGGGACTCATGGTGTATAAACCCCACACACCACCATTCTCTGAAGATGCCAGCCACAGATGCAGGCAAAACATCAGGAATAAACTCTTCCAGAACATGGCTTCACAGCCTGGAAAAACCCACCCACCCCCCCAAAAAAAACCCTAAAGAAAAACAACTTTATTGGTGGAAGCTAAGAATTTATAGTCCCGCTCCTATATCTGTACACATGTTAGAGAGAGGTTCTTATTATCTCATTCAGTTTAAGTAATCATCAGTAAGACAATTGACCATTCATATGTTAATGCCTCCTACCTCAGGCAAGACTAATGTTACAGTAAAGGATACAGTTGTCCCTCCATATCCCCGGATTTGGTATCCATGGATTTAAGTATTCACGGCTTGAAAATATTCTTTAAAAATAATAATACCAAAAGCAAACCTTGATCTTGCCATCTTATATAAGGGACACCATTTTGCTATGCCATTGCATATAATGAGACTTGAGTATTCACAGATTTTGTTATCCATGGAGGGATACCACAAATATGAAGGGGCAACTGTACATTCCTCTGCTGAGAACTGCAACCCCTGGCATTTTCTAGGATGTTACAACTACACACACACTCTCTCTCACACACACACACACAGTGTCAAGGTCTACCACAGTTTTAGCATTCTAAGCAAAGATGGCTTTACTTTGGTTCATTTAATTACCAACTAGTATTTGTTATTGATGAATATACCAGAACCACTCTTTTATTCCATGGATATCCCAGTCCACCTATGGTTAACCATGCATGTTTCTAATAAAGCTTTGCAGCATTATGAATACAGAATATAGGAATTATGAATACAGATTTGTCTTTCAGCCTTCAGTATATCAGTTTAGGAGTGTCCCTATTCCAGAAGAGGCTCAGCCACATATACATATTCTGAACCCTGGACTGAGTTCAGAAAACAATACAAGTTGTAACTGAATGGGCTGTATCTAACTGACTGACAGGGCTACATTGATATACATTTTTGTTGTTGTTATTGTGTGCCTTCAAATCATTTTTGACTTGTGTGTTTGACCCTAAGGCAACCTATATGGTTTTCTTGGCAAGATTTGTTTGGGGGTGGCAGGGGTGGCTTTGCATTCCTCTGAGGCTGAGAAAGTGTGACTTGCCCATGGTCACCCAGTGGGTTTCCATGGCTGAATGGGAATTTGAATCCTGGTTTCCAGAGTTGTAGTCCAATCCTCAAATCACTACACCACTCTGGCTCTCGAATATACTTCCCCCAACCTTTAATTAATAAACTATGATTTTTTAGAAGACTGAAAAAAAAATCCTCCATCCACATCCCCACCCCTGTGAAACTAGCTGCCCCAGCAGGCAGAATCTGAGGGTGTATTTTGACAATATTTTAGAAGTTAGTTAAAATATTGTGTCAGTATTGGCTTTACCCACTCTTGACTTATTCTGGGTTCTGCCACTTGAGCTTGAGCTTTCCTTTGGGTGTGGAAATCATAAAGAGACAAATGTGGTCAGTGGCTCTGTTATTGTGGATTGGCTACTCTACATTCAGATTTATCAGCAGCCTCCTTTCCAGGTCCTCCAGGTACCTCTTCTCCAACATAGTTTCAGCACCTGAATAGCTCCCATAATACTTGGGGGAGCTGCTAACAGTTGATGAGCTGTGGAGAACTTTGCCATTAAAAAGAAGTGTAGAACTACCATCCTTTTGTAATGGACCCATCGGCCAGACCTGAAATAAATTGTTGCTATTGCCCTACCATGGACATTTGGGTTTTTTTAATCATCCAAAATGTACTCCCACTAGATTTTTTCTCCTCATGACTTCCATATAAAGCCAAAAGTTATCAATTGTCACACCTCACCCTCTAGAGTCAGAAATTTCAGATGAAGAGGGGCAGCAGATTGCCAGGAATTTGCAGCTCCTTAAGCTGATCTCTCTGAGTCAAAGGAGCTGGGGGTTGAGGTAGAGTGGAATACTGCTTCCCAGCAGGAGGTTGCAGATGCTGAAAAGACCCATTGCCCTTCTTTCTTGAGTGACAAAGAGAGATTGCATTGTTCCCAGTGGTTGTTAAGTAAGAGAGGCTGACCTGATTAGGCACCTGGCATCTTGAAACAGCTGTCCATAAATCTCTCAGCCATTCCTGGGCAGATTTATTGTTTTCAACCCTCATTCTTGATGACTAGCAATACTTTTCAGTGTTCCTGTTTTCCTGACCTAAGACTGGCTATGATTTATGACTCTGTTTATGCTGGCTTTGTTTATCTGGACTACTGAGTTGCTGAAGGACTTCTGGACAAGACGACCACTCTAATACTTCTTCCTTCATCCTGCTGGATACCCTGTGACTGACAACTGAATTAACTCCTTGGCAACTCTTCCACTCCAACCGCCTGGTTCCTGAGTCACTTGCTGACACCAAGAGAGAATGCTTGGCTCAGGTTTACAACCCCAATCATTTATGGATAAACAAACAAGAAAGCAAACAGATTAAGGGAACATTCCTAATAGAAGGTACAAAGTAATGGAGCTTCTGAGGTATCCAAAGCTCTGTTAGACTCTTTCTGGAAAGGAAAAAAAAATGATGCTGGAGCCATTCTCTGGTCCACATGGCATTTTAAAATCATAAATACCTTGCCTAATGCAGGTAGTGGGAAATAATTTGTTTAGATTAGATCTGGAGCTTGTCACAATAATAACCTCCCTCCTGTTTAGGACATAACTGTTGCTCAGAAGGCTGTAGTTCCACTAGATCTATGTTCTCTCCTTCCCTACCCACTGCCACACACTTTCCTATCTCTTGGAGAGGAAACCACCATGGAAAGAAAAGTGGCAAGTAATCCCCTCTAGGTTTTTAATACAGACTTCAAAGGAGCTATCTATGATATGTTGGGGATAGAGTACAACATAATGGATAGCTCATTTAATTTATTTATTATTTATATTTATTTATTTTAGGTGTTTATACCCTGTTCTTCAACCACAAAGGCTCTCAGAGTGGCTTATGAATTGTTTTAAGCAATAGCAATTTACACATCTACACTGCATTAAGCTGTTGGCAGTGTTTGTTAGCTAATTGCTAATTTAATGCTCAGTCTGGAAGGGGTTTAGCACCCAGTTGACTGGACAGCCACCAGCTAGGAGTTTTCAGAACAAGGATCTGAGATTAGATCTCTCCTTCTGAGGTCAGAGATGGTGTGGGGAGGGGGGGCAGAGAGAGAGAGAGATTCTACCTTATGTCCCTTAGGACAGTACCCCTGTGGCATTTGATCATTATTTAGGCAGTGAACAAATATTTGACTGGAGAAATATGCAAAACAGAAAGCAAACAACTTGTAAGCATGTGCAGAGTGATGAAAAGGAAAAGTCAGCATTCAGTCTGGAGGCTATATGTATGTGGGGGAATTGACCTCTACCTATAGCAGAAACAAACATTCCTAGGGATATGAAGACAATTTTCACTTCTAAGATTCTAATCAAGACTGTTCATCTCAGCACTGTGACACACCACTTTGAGGATTCTCCACACACCTCAACAGATCTTGCCCCCTGGCACAAGTCTGAAATGTCAAATGCTTTCTTCCCCTTCTTGTCACATTTCCTGCAGTCTGTGCCAAATATGCTTCAGTCTCTGCATAAAACAAGTGTCTTTTTCCTCTGAGAAACTAAGCACAGATAAACACAGCAAACATGTCAGGATAGGCTGATTGATTCCCAAAACATAAACAACCCATCCACTGCTGCTACCTTTATTACAGGGCAGCAGTTAGGGCAATTCTCAGTTCCACACATTTAACAGAAATGTGCAAAAACTGCTCACAAAAATGCACAACATTTTCACCAAGGCCTACCATGGCAACAAAAGCCAGCCATCTTCTAGTAGCTCATATCAAGGATTATGTTTATTATTCTCTCTCTCTGCAAGGATAGATCTTGACAGGATTTACATCCTGATGTATGTCTGCATGTTTTTACTACCACATCTGTTTTGAAAGTTGGTGAGTCACAAGTAATGCAGGCCTTGACTAGAATCAACCATTCCCCTGATATGGCACATGTAAGCCACCCTAATAAACTGGAACACTGCTTCCTTGTGCTTTGGAGTTGGTTTAAGGTGCACATGGTTTAAAAATTGCCCACTGCTGACATGTGATTTCTTATTCTCTGGAATTCATATGGCTTCAATAATCTGGGGTTAAAAAAAGAAGGCTGGCCTCCTGCTAGTCAGTTATGATGCCATAAGTTAGACTTACAGCCATGTAATTTTTTTCCTATTCACAATGATCATAAATGCCCCCCCAAACCCATCTTAAAAGACAGCTAGCCACACAATGCACAGAATTCTACTGCATTGGTGAAAGGGGTGCTGCAAGACACCATCTAGCTTCCTCCTGCCAGCAAGCAACAGTGTAAGGAACAGAAGAAAGGACCCCATTAGGTTGTTGCAACTTTTCGTTGCATCCATAGGTTTTCCTTGTTTTTTTTTTTCCAGGCTGTGAGGCCATGTTCTGGAAGAGTTTATTTCTGATGTTTCTCTTGTATCTGCATCTCTGAAGATGCAGGTGAAATGTCAGAAATAACCTCTTCCAGAACACAGCCTCACAGCCCAGGAAAAAAAACCAAGGAAAACCTATGGATGCCGGCCATGAAAGCCTTTGATTTCACATTTTCATTGCATCGTCACTCACAGGTGGGAGGGGGCACATCATCCTGTACCACCCCACTCTTCAGCACTGCAGAACTCCATCAATTGGTGGAGCTGGCTGGATTTTAAGGTGGGCTTTGGGAATCAGATCAAGAGATGGAGCATCGCTACCATATTATAGCTACATCCCTGATGCAGGATCTCAGCCAAAGCTCTCCTGAAGTTTTGGCCTTTTTGTTATGCCTTTAGACAGCCTTACTGTTGCCAGTGGGACAGGCTGATTTGGAATATGAATAAAGACTTCCAGAGCTGGCTAGGGCTTACTCACTATGATTAATTTGGGAGGAAGATGTTCACTAAAGCTTCTGAGGAAAGCCAAATCACTCTCTACTTCACCAGATGAAAATCAAATGATATAAATTGGAATAGACTTGTATAGTGCCTGATTTTGATTCTTCTCTTGTTTAACCTGCCATTCAAAATATCAGATTATTTTAGATTCTATGTATAGAAGGTTGAAATCTGTTCAGCTGCTCTTGGTGGTAGCTGATGGCTTCCCAAGTCAATTGAATGCTGAACCTACTCACAATTTAAAGAAGCTATCCAAGGAACTGAACCATATCCACAAAGTGTATCCACTGCCCCTCTAACTCATTTTTTTCATTGAAAAGCAGCTGTCAATTGTACTCTAGAATAAGGGTGGGCAACTGATGGGGGCTTTTTCTCTCCTGCACTCACCACCACCACCAGGCTACACTGTCTCATTTTATTTATTTCTTTTATTTACAGTGTTTTATTTTATTTAGGCTCTCAGAGCAGCTTACATGCTGGAAGTGATGCTGAAACACTTATGGCTGCCATTTTGGTCAGATTTCCATTGCTTCGTGCCTCTCCCCCCAATTTTCAGGTTTTGGTGTGATAGTGGGGCTCTAGAGGTAGAGGAGGTAAACCACTATTTGTGTGTGCGTGTGTGTGTGTGGCCAACTTGGGGTCAATTTGGCAGATTACAGGTGAAAATTTGTGCAAAAATGCTATGTAAGTTTTGAGGTGGTTGAGGGTTTGCAGGGGGCTTTGGGGGCTACACTAGGGGTTTCAAGGGCCACATGCAGCATTTAGATCTCACCTTACACACATCTGGTCAGAAAGAAAGAAAGTAAGAAAGAGAAAGAACAAACATACACCGTTTTAATGTAAGAATTTAACAAATTGGGGGAAATACAAGTGATAGTTTCTCACCCCAAATAGAGGGTTTATAAATATTGGCTTAAATTCTTACTTCTTGTTCTGGATCTCCCCTCATCTTACTGGGTTCTATCCAACTAAAAATACTGCTTCCTGAAGAGACAGGATTAAAATCATATATCATAAGAAGCTAAAAGAGATAATTTATATGAAATGAACCATGCAGTTATTCTCTTACAAATGTGTAACCCCCTCTGAGAAATGTCACTTATCTACCTTTAAAACAAAACAAAACAAAACAAAACAAAACAAAACAAAACACAAAAACCCATTCCCCAATAATGTATTCGTATTTCCTGCTTTCAGTTCATTCTGCTTTTATTCCATTCTGTGTCACTGGCTTTTAAAGACCCCCTCCCTACCCAATTTCCAGATTGGAGTCTACATTTGTGTTCATACTAGTATGCACACTCAGAGAACTTTTGTCCTTGGAAAAAGTATGGACAGATGGCATGGACTTGGTGCACACTTTCCTCTCCTTGCAGTTGCGGTGGACATATATGACCTGTGCACATAATGAGAGCCATCCTGAGTTGTGTTGCCTGTGTGAGAGCCTCCTGAAGTGTTTAGCATCTTGTATATCCAGTTGTGAGCTTGTTCTCGGGCACTACACATTAACCCTAATTAAGTGATCATGTACATAATTAGGGGGGGGGGGCTAAAGCCAGACTGCTGGCACTGGGTTTCCACACTGGCCCTATGTCCTGCTTACTGGGAGACATAACAATACACAGAGTTGGTATTCACTGCCCTCTCCTCATGCAGCGTCAAGGAGTTTATGGTGGCAAGGTCCATAGCAGGGTATTGCTGGGCAGCAGGGGTCTGGACTTCCCTTATGTTGGGGACAACTAAGAGCAAATAGAGTGGAGGCCATTTATCTCCCTGATACCCCTCCATGGGCTGCATGTCTGATTTTGATGTTGTGTTCCTTCTAGTTCAAGAAATCTGTGGGGTATGGAGGTAGTTGGGGGCAAGGAGAACCAAACTGGCAGTGATATAACTCAAAAGTGGCATTACATTCATAACAATGTTATTCTAACTATAATCTATACTCTATATTTTAATATCTTAATGCTATAATTCAGTAATACTACAATACCAAATCTAGTAATCTAATACTATATCATACCATATCATGTGATTATACATTTAAATATGCTAAATATAAACAGTAATCTAACCTAATAATGACTTCCTACCTGCTCATATGATTGGCTGTTAACATCAATTAGTTGTATCTCATTTCTTTACATCATTTATTATAATCTACTGTTATAATGATTTTTCCCCTCAATAGTTTTCCTTTAAGCCTTATCTTAAATCATAATTATTCTTCAAATAGTCCTTCCACTTTTCCCAATGTTTTTTTTTCAAAGTTCTGTGTCAATTTTTCTTTTAACCAGTTAGTGAGCATGTCAATTTCTGAAAGTTCCTCTACGTTCAAAATCCATTCATTAAATGTAGGTGTATTTCTCTCTTTCTGGTGTCTAGCGTAGACTATCCTCACGACTGTAATCATATATAAAATCATTTTTTTCCATTTCATTTCTTACATTTTCATCTATAATATTCAATACATACATTTCTGGATCCATTCTAAATTTCTTTCTCACCATTCTCCCCCCCCACTATAAATTTATGGGTTGCCTTCCAGAACACCTTTACCCTCTTACATCCCCATATCCCCTTCTCCTGAGGTTGTGTTACTTCTAGTTCCAGATATCTGTGGGATTTGTGGGGTAGTGGGGAGCAAGGGGAACCAAACTGGCACATATTTGTGGCAGTGTGAATGGTTTCCCCCCCATTCCCCCCCCCAGCTTTCTTGGCTACTTTTAAAATGTTGGGATGGGCTTCAGGAGTCACTAGAGGTCTTGTGGCCTACAGACTGCACTTTCCCCACTTCATGGCCATTAGTCCCTTCCACTAGAGCACCACTCACTTCCACTGATCAAACAGAGGACTGTTACTACTGCTATTACACTTGATGTGAAACGACTTTTTCAAAAATATTTCTGGGTATGACATTTCAGTTGTAATAAAGAGGCAGTACATCCAGAACTATTCAGTTTTGCAATTAATTCAGAGACATGCCAGTGAAAAGCCATTCCTGGAAGTTTCCACGCAATCTTGTGCTATTCAAAGAAAAGTCCCCATGTGTTTAATAAAGGCAATAGAACCAATGTTTTTCCTCTCTCAAAAAAACTTGTATTGGAAATGTGTTGCTGGCTGTGCTTGTGTCATTAGGTTTAATTAGAACATATTTCTCATTTTGAACTACTTAGAAACTGAACATTAACTGACAGCATGTGCTGAAGGAGAAATTTTGCAACAGATAGCTGCCTAAGATGAGTGAAAGAAGGGTATGTCATTGCAAGAGGAAGAAAGGCAAATCCAAAATTATGATCTAAGGCTGCACTGGTGAAGAACGGTCACTTAATCCTCAAAGTCAACAGTGTTGATGATCTGTATCTTTTTCTAAAACTGGAAAAGGAGGAGGAGGAGAAAGAAGAAACATGAATTTTGTTGATAAATGTGTTGTATCTGTCACAGTGACTGTGGACAAGGTCAAAGAGATATTACTATTCACATTAATCATCATGCCACAGTCTTGGCGTGTGATTATATTGATGTACCAGAGTGAGAAGAACACCCCAGTGCAAGATTGCTGAGAAAACTATAAGGACTACACTGTTATAATGATATTATTGCACTTTAGCTGCTCTGGCTGCCTCCTGTGGAATTCTGGGGTTTGTATTTTAGTGAGGCCTAAGAACTCTCTGGCTGAGAGTTGTAAATGCCCCTCCCTAAACTGCAAATCCCAGGATACCACAGAAGGCAGCCATAGCAGCTATAGTGGAATAATAGTGCTAGAACAGTGTAGTTTGATATCCTCTTAATACACAGGACAGCAGTCCAGTTACTCATCCAAGACCAAGACCAACGTACATGCTGCATAAAGACAATGGCCAACATCCCCATGATGATAATGATTCAGCTTATATTGTTCACAAGGGGAAAGGATGTTGCTAATGATGCTTTTATTGTTGTGGACATTGCTATAGCATCATAAGTAACCACCCAGAGCAGCAGCAGTTTTCTTTCTTTCTTTCTTTTTTTGGAAGGAGGATTGTGTAAAGGCAGAATCTGTTTTCTAGAGCAAAGAAGATGATGGCCTTCACTTCCCAAAACAGAAAAAGTAGCATGTTCAAAGAAACACTTTCTAACAGGGGATAGAATCCTGATGGTAACATACACCAGTATGTTGTGCTTTCTAGAACATTGTGCCAGTAGTTGTGCTTTCTAGAACATTGTGCAAGAGTTGTGTTCTGATTATTGTTGTGCAAGCAAAGTTCCAGTTGTGTACCTGTTGTGCCACCAGTGGCACTTTAGATGTTGTAAGACTCCATTTGCGGACTCAGACCGGATGATCCCCACCGCCCTCCTGAATAATACACTCACACATGTTGCTGCATAACAAAGATTATATTTTGGTTACATCTTCAGAAAACATAGGTTAGGTACAGGTTAGTAATACATGTTTTGTTGGCAATAAATGGCCGCAACTTGCAAGCTGAATGGTTGGCGGCAATGCATGGATCGTGACCTATCCTTGTGCACACACATGTGGGCCAAGGCCCCCTTTGCCAGTCCATACCGACTTCCTGGGGGAGAGAGATGATGGCCGAGCCATCCACTCGACTCCCTCTCCTCCCCTGTAAACAAACAGTTAAACACTAGGGGTGGGGTCTCCCTTGAACTTGAACTAGTGCTTGAACTTCCACTTGACAGAGACCCCTAGACCTCATGGCCTATCACGACCCATGACATCATGTAGTATGTGGGGAAATAATCATTGTAATGTAAAAGCAATCTTGTGTACCTCATTCACATCCTTAGGTAAGTCTAGGGTTTTTCCCTGCATGCATTTGTTTATCCCAAGTTCCCTTTCTCTTATTTCACTGGGCACTTCCAGCCAACTGGAGTGCTGGGTCATTCAACACATGACCTAATTTGAATTTTATTGCTTTTGTGTAAGTTCTCTTTTAAGTTTGTGTCTCCATGAGGCTGGAGCCATCTTAGCCATCTTAAGCCATCTGAAACCATGCCATAATGCATCGGAAGCCTGCCTCCTACTGCTGTAGGCTGAGTGAGTTTTATTACCTAAATACCTTTAGTTAGGGACCTCTTTTTAAGTTTGTTTTAGTATGTAGATTGAGATTGATATACCTTCAGTAAACTTTGATTTGCATTTTAAACTGACTCCTTTGTTTTGTAATGAGTCTAATTTAACTGGGGGATCCCAGATCTCTTGGAAACACTTTTAAATGATAATAGAGCTTAAGTCTGCAATCTTAAGCGCACTCTGCATGAAGCATGAACATGAAGTTAAAGTGAATGATTTTTAACTCCCTTTTTAAAAGGAGATATTTCTTGTGTTTTTTTAAAAAAGGACTAGATCTTGGAATTTTTTAATACAATTTTATTTTTAGACTCATTACCTTCCCACACATCTGCCATCAAGGCTTCCTCCCCTCCCCCGGGAACGCCTACCGCCAACCATCCTTCTTATCAACAGGCAGCCCTACAAGCTCGCCGAGGGCTGGTGCCTGGCCAGCAACATCCACCCGGGCCGTATGTATGCTGCATAAGCCCTGGACATCCATCGGCCCAGCTTCATGATGTCATCCACCGTCAAGCCCCCATTCGCTGCCATGGTGGCAGCCCCTATCCTTAATGAATGACTATAATAATAATAATAAATAATAATAAAATTTTATTTCTATCCCGCCCCTCTGCAACGCAATCGGGGCGGCTTACAATATAAAAACTCCATAGTCCTAGTACCCTAGCCCACCCCCCCTTAAAACAATATTAAACTATAAAAGATTAAAAACATACAGTAAATTAAAAATATATAAATTAGAAAATATTAAAACATACAATAGGTTTTAAAAAATGATTACAGCTCAAGGAGGACAGCTGAGTCTTGGGCCGGGATAGTTATTCAGGAAAAGCCTGCCGGAAAAGATCCGTCTTGACAGCTTTTTTAAAGCCGTCTAAGGTGTTAATAAGACGGATCTCGTCCGGCAGGCCATTCCATAATCTGGGAGCAGCAGCGGAGAAGGCCCTCTGGGAGGTCACCGACAGCCTTGTTTTCATAGGCTGTAACAGATTCCTCCCAGAGGGCCGAAGTGCTCGGGGAGGGTCGTACGGAAGGAGGCGGTCCCGGAGATAAGTTGGACCCAAGCCATGCAGGGCTTTAAAGGTTATAACCAACACCTTGTACTGTGTCCGGAAACGAATAGGCAGCCAGTGGAGAGCTTTTAGCACAGGTGTTATATGCTCTCTTCTGGAAACACCAGAAATCAACCTGGCTGCCATGTTCTGAACTAGTTGAAGTTTCCGAGTTAAGCACAAGGGTAGCCCCATGTAGAGCGCATTACAGAAATCCAGACGGGAGGTTACCAGTGCATGTACCACAGTTTCGAGGTCCCTAATTTCCAGGCAAGGGCGCAGCTGGCGTATCAGCCAAAGTTGATAACAGGCACTCCTGACCGTCGCATTTACCTGATTAGACATCTGGAGCGTCGGGTCCAGGAGCACCCCCAGACTGCGAACACAGTCTTTGGAGGAGAGTGTAGTTCCATCCAGGACTGGAAGTTGTATTCCCAGACCTGGTTTCGGGCCTGTAACTGTTAGTACCTCCGTTTTGTCTGGATTCAGTCTCAATTTGTTTTTCCTCATCCAGTCCATTACTGCTTTAAGACAATCATTGAGAGGAGAGATGCCATCTGAAGTCGAAGCTGATGACCGAGACATGGAGAAGTATATCTGGGTGTCATCAGCATACTGATGACAACACACTCCATGCCTCCGAATGATCTCTCCCAGCGGCTTCATATAGATGTTAAATAGCATCGGGGACAGGATGGCACCCTGAGGAACGCCACAGTTAAGCTCTATTCTGGTAGAGCAGCTGTCCCCGAGCCTCACCCTCTGGGATCTGCCCGAGAGGAAGGAACGGAACCACTGCAAAGCAGTGCTGAATTCTTCTGCAGGCAGCCCCATCTGGGCCAAGGCCTTCTTCAGCACACCCACAAATTGGTATCTGGTGAGTGGCATCCCATCTTGGTGTCGAAACAAAGGGCCCCCTGAGGCCCCCCGCTCCCGTACAAACTCCTGCATACAAGTAACCAGGCATGGGGAGGGACCCCCTATCATCTGCAGGCAGATACTGGCCCCACAGCCGTGTTGATCCACCTTGGATCGTCTGATCCACAGAGTCATGTCCTTGTCCATGATCTTCACATCACGCATATGCAGTGCCCTGCTGGACCTGTCCCGCTTGGAGGAGCACACCACCTCCCCTACTCTCAGTGCCCCAAAGAATGCTGTGATGTAAGCCATTCTGAAGAGCAATGCCTCATAAGCGGAGTGGCAAATGGCTGACAGCCACCCTGCCAGCTGGGAAAGCATTTCATAGGACACAGGCCGCCTCAAGTCCACTGCCCGTGGTGCCGCCCTTCTCCAGACCTCTAGAGCCTTCCTTACCATGAAGGTGTCACAGGGTTCCCCCAGGCCAGTTGCCTTGCTGAAGAAGGAGATGCCGGCCACATGGCCCGCGATGGTCCTGGATGCCAACCCTTTTTCCTTCAGTGTAGCCAGGTAGTGCAAGACTTCCAGTTCGGATGCTGGCCAAGATGCTCCATACCCCTGCTGCCTACGGAACGTCATAAACTGGGAGGTGGCCCTCTTGTAGCTGGCTTGCGTTGAAGGCGCCAAGGAGTCAGCAACTCCCTGGATCACTACCTGCTCCCAAGGCTCCAGAGATCTGTCGGGAAGGGGGCCGCCGTCTCGTCGGCATTCGGGACCAGCAAGCAGAACCGTTCCTCCTGATATCGAGACAATGCATCTGCGATCTCGTTATCCATGGCCGGGATGTGTCGAGCATGGAAAGTGATGTTGGCCTCAAGGCAGCACGAACCGGCATACCAGTCTCATCACTCTTTCAGACCTGGAGGACTGCCTGTTGATGATCCTGACCACTGCTTGATTGTCACACCAGAAACAGACCCTCTTGTCCCTGAAATCCTCTCCCCAGATGGTGATGGCCACCACGATGGGAAAGCATTCCAGGACTGTGAGGTCCATGGCAATACCCGAGGCAGCCCACGCCTGGGGCCACGGCTGAGCGCACCAGTGGCCATTGTAGTACACCCCGAATCCCAAGCTGCCCGCCGCATTGGAGTGCACCTGCAGACCACCCTCCAGGTCCAATCTCCTCTGCCAGGCAGAGACTCCGTTGTAACTTTCCAGAAAAACTAACCACACCCCCATGTCATCCTTGACCCCTTTGGTTAGTCAGATGCAGTGGTGTTGCGCCCTAACACCCCCGGTGAGCCTTGCAATGCGGGTGCAAAAGACCCTTCCTGGGGAAACTACCTGGCATGTGAAATTCAAATGCCCCTGCAGCAACTGGACTTCCTTCAGCGTGGCCTTCTCCCTCAGCCGGACATTGCCCAGCATGTCCCTCAGTCCCCTGATCTTGTCATTGGGCAGCCTGGACACTTCTGCCACTGAATCCAGCTGTATTCCCTGGTACACCAGGGACATGGTAGGGCCCACCATCTTATCCGCCGCCAGGGGGACTCCGAGTTCATCTGCCAGAGCCTGGAAGGAAGAAAGCAAGAACCCACATTCCTCCCCTCCAGGGGGGCCATCATGAGGAAGTCATCCAGGAAGTGTGTGACAAAGGGGGATCCCGCCCTGTGCTGCAGAGCCCACTCCCGGAATGTGCTAAAAGTCTCAAAGTCTGCGCAGCTGATGGAGCAAACCATGGGCAATGCCATGTCATAATACCATTTATCCCGGAATTTAAAACCCAGCAGGCAATGGTCATCTGGATGCACAGGATTGGATGTCACACTTGGCCATAAGGGCACCCTGGCCACAATTCTGCAAAAGCCGGACCGCATGGTCCAATGATGCGTAACGAACTGTGCACAGTTCCTGAGAGATGGCGTCATTGACCGAAGCACCCTTCGGATATGATAAGTGCCGTATGAGATGGAATTCCCCGGGTGCCTTCTTGGGAACCACCCCCAGTGGGGAAACTCGCAAATTGGGCATGGGAGGCTCGCCATGCAGCCCGTCTCTAGCTCCTTCCCAATCTTGCGAGCCAGCACCTCCAGCAGCTGTGCTGCCAATTTTAGGTTGCCCGACATGGATGCCACCCTCGGACCCTGGAAAGGTATGTGAAAACCAACTTCGAAGACCTTGTCGAGGTAAACCGCTGCCTCTTTTTTGGGGTATGCTGCCAAAAGCAGCTGCATGGCCTCCAGTCTGATGGGAGTTCCTGCCATGTGCCCCAACCCCCCCGATCC
Organism: Gambelia wislizenii; assembly: GCA_030847615.1. Taxonomy (NCBI): domain Eukaryota; kingdom Metazoa; phylum Chordata; class Lepidosauria; order Squamata; family Crotaphytidae; genus Gambelia; species Gambelia wislizenii. The sequence continues at coordinate 311,553,599 of JAUMIR010000002.1, read as the reverse complement.
TGGGGAGCCCCTCACTTTGCAGAGCTGCTGCCGGTGCCACTGCTGGACCCTGCGTCCTTCCTGGCACCTCCTGAGGCAGGGCGGCCGTTCCGAAAGGACTGGCTGCCCCAAGTCTGCCGAGAACAACTGACCTTTGGATGACTACCCCCACAGCTGTCACAGGAGTGGTCAATCTGGCACTTGTAGCAAGAGCACTTACCCCCATTGTACTCCCAGCACACCGGCTTCTTCCCGTCCTTCTTGCCCCCTGTTTTTGGAGGATCACCCTTCTCACGCCTGCCGTCCTTCGGTCCAAACCCTGTAAAATAAATTGATGCCTCTGCTGCCTGAATGTTGTGTTGTTTTCCATTTTTTATTTTCCTTTTCCCCCAGGCAACCCATCCAGGTGTTAGGAGGGGAGGAAAGGTGCCAGCCTGTTAGCCTCCCCAGCTGCTACCACTACCCTCGCGTGTGTTGCATCCCCTTATACACACACACACACACACACACACACATATATATAATTGTTATTATTATTGTGATTATGTTTTTTTATAATTACTTTGAGAAGGGGGGTGGGTGCTGTCCAAGCCAGGCTGCCTCATGGCTCCAGGTGTGGTATGCTGTCAGCCCATGCTGCCCCCGGTGGTGGAGTAGGGGGTGGTCGAGGAGGGGGGTGTCCTGGCCAATCCCACGATGTGCTGGAGGATCGTGCCCACCTCCCCCCCATGCCGCCAACCCTGCTGACAAAAAGGGGGGGAGGGGAGCAGCCTGGCCTTGGCCCATGTGGCACGGGGGGCAAGGCAAGGCGCTTCGTCCAGCCTGGGGTGCCGCCGCTGCACCCCAAGCCCCTGCCATGCCACCCGCCCGTTGATCATGGAGGGAGCACACCATGGCCCAGTGCTGTGTCCGGTCCCGCAAGCCCCCACCATGCCGTCCACCCGCTGCATTAGGGGGGTGGGAAAGTGCGCTGAGGCCCGGCACCTTATCCACGCTCCCAAGCCCTGCCATTCTGCCTGCCTGCAGTCCGCGGGAGGGGGTGGGGGAGTGCGTGGCAGCCCAGCGCCAAGTCCATGCCCCCAAGCCCTGCCGTGCCGCCTGCCCATGGGAGGGGGGGTAGTGCGCAGCAGCCCAGAGCCTTGTCCGTTCCCCCCACGCCCCTACCAAGCTGCCTGCACGCTGCAGTGGGGGGCATCAGAGGCGGACAGTGAGAGGGGGAAGGTTCCCCCCTGCCATGCTGCCACCCACGCCGCTGCCATGCCCGGCACCGTCCACCCGCGCCGTGGCTGCCCGTGGCCTCTCTCCCCTTTTTTTAATGTCCTCCCCCCTTCGCAGAGGGGAGGGGGGTATCGGTGGGGGGGGGGAGCACTCCCACTACCTTGTTCCCTGGCTCCTCTGCCCCCGACGTCCTCACTCTTCAGCTCTTCAGCCCACCAAGTTCTAGACCTCCTATCCACAGACAGTCTTTGATGCATTTTAATAAAAGGTAGCCCCATTAGAACTTTGGTATCCATAGAAAAGAAATGTATACAGAGTATAACAGGAGATAAAGAGCCATATGTATAGAGAAATTTTATCCATTACCCCACTGGCAAGTTTGCTGTGGTTTGCACTAAAACTTTCTCAGACGTATATCTCCATGAGGAGAGAAAACGATGAGAAAGTCCCTCCAACTTTTTCCAAGGCTGAGAGATTCATGTTAGAGCACTTACGGCTCTGAAAACATCTCCTTCACAGTTGCATGGCACTAGAAATATTAGTGAGGTCAGGAGAGTGAACCAAAATTTGCATCTACTGAAATCTGGGCACTCTGAGAGAAACATCTTCCCAGCTGTGGCAGTGACAGAAAAGTACACTTGCACCCTCTTTCACTGCACTGATTTGAAGCTTCCATTTTGTCATTGCAGTGAGAGATGAGGCATTTTTGAGTTTATGAAGGAAATGGCTCCCCATTGGAACATTTCTACCCATTATTGTCTTTGCAAAATTTCCTTCAGTTCCTTTGGAAAAAAAACACATTAAGAATGAAATGATGATTGACCTGAGACGTGCTCTTGAAAGAGCAGATGATTTTATGAATGGCAGCTGGACAAGCAATTAGACAGATCATAATCACAGGGAGAGTGAGACTTTCATTTGGTTTATTTTTGATTTAAAATAACTTAGCCAAAGTCTGCTTTTTTCATAGACAAGACAGAAAGAACTTGAAATTAAAATAAACATCTCATGCTATGAATGTGGCAGCAAGGAAAACTAACAGACTGGTCTACCCAGGCAGAGTGTGTTGAGTGCCTAGCTCTTACAGATCTATGAATCTATGTATTCAACCTTGTTTGTTGTACTGAATTAGAGTAACCAGCTCCCCTCCCCCCGATATGTTCCTCATTTTTAACCATATTATATGGCAAATAGATACAAAATGGCCTTCTCAACGCTGGTGTAAGGGACTGGAAGGATTAACAAGTATAGATCATGCTAATGCACCAGCTGGAGTCTGGAAGAGTAGGAAAAACTTCCACACCAGTGAGGAGGGGGATCAGTAGTACCACCACCACCCCAGGCAGGGGGATAGGAAGCAACTCACCTGCCTCTTGGCCTGAAGAGAGTAATAGTTGCAGGTGTTGGAAGAGGGTGTGACAACCACAAGCAACCCTGTAAGAACGGGCCCAGGGGATGGATTGAAGTGGAGGAAAAGGAGAAATCTGTTTGGGTTTATATTCAGACTGTCCAGGCAGAGCCAGAATCTATGCAGCAATGTTCACTATGATGGCCACACCAGTGCAGAAAGCCAGGTCATCATCCAGGCAAGTTTAGCAGCTCTGGAAGCCTTCCATGTGCTAGGCAAGCTTGAACATAGCAGGCTGGCTGCCACCTGTTCCTCCCAAGCTAGTGGGACTTACTGCTAGGAGGTGTGGAAGTCCTTTGCTCAGACATTCCTCAGCCCTGACAATAGAGAATTGATCAGCATCTCTGGAAATGTGGGTATAATCCAGGGACCCTTTCACACTGCACATTTATAACACTATGATTCCACTTTAATTGCTATGGCTACTCACTGTGAAATCCTGGGATATGTAATTTGGTGAGGCACTAAAGTCTTCTGGCTGAGAATTCTAAACACCCCTCCCTAAACTTCAAATGTCAGAAATCCATAGGATTTAACTAGAGCATTGAAAGTGGAATCATAATGCTGTGGTTGTGTGGTGTGAAAGGAGCCAGAGGTCTTTGGATCCACAAAGAGAGGTGGCTAGAAAAGCTCATTGCCATGAATCTGTGAAAGACTCAGGCTTGTCAAGGGACCATTGGTTAACAAGAAGAGACAGTGCTTGATCTCACTCCTAGTGCTGCAACCCTGGGAGAGGATATCAGAATCTGAAGCCTCAGATATTGAACTTGTGAAACCTACCACACTGCACTTAAAGAGATTAGGCATGCCTGTTGAATGTAGCTAGTGTAGATTTGCAAGAATCTTGATCAGTTCTTTTTTGTAAGAATTTACCAAAATTCATGAATTTTCAAGAAACTGGAAGAAAGAACTGAAATTAAAATAAACTGAACCAGAGATAAGCTGATAGAATTGTTCATCCCTACACATATCTATGTTTTGCAACTCACTGGGTTTCGACACAAGATGCAGCTGTAGTAAGTAAGAAGGCATACTATCTTTGCTTCAATCTTATTTTCAGTGTCTGATTCACACACTGCACAGAACATAGCAGTACATTTGGAATCTCTTATATCTGAATGGATGATCCATTAAGCTGGAGGCTGGCTATGTATCTATTGATATTTCCCCCCTCAAATCTTTATGCCTAACATAAATGAAGCGTATACTATCCATCATGCACTGCCTGAACTTGGGACCTTATCGTATTACACTGTTATAGCACTTTTTATTCCATTTTTAACTGCTCTGGCTGCCTCCTGTGGAATCCTTGGATTCGCAGTTTAGGGAGGGGCATTTAGCATTCTCAGCCAGAGAGCTCTTAGGCTTCACTAGACTACAAACTCCAGAATTCTACAGGAGGCAGTCATAGCAGTTAAAGTGGAATAATAGTGCTATAACAGCATAGTGCAATAGGATTCTTGGAAGTTTGTCTGCCAAAACAAGACTAAAGAAAGCAGTAGAGGTTTCTTAGGTCCTAAGGCTATATGTCTGAATGCTATTCATCTTTATGTGATACACTTATATATCTGGATGCTTTACAGCTTCTGTAGCATAAAAAGAATCACCCAAAACACCTTGATGCCAGCTTTATTTGAATAGCATTCTTTACATGCTTCCTAGTCTATGAGTCAAAAAGACAGTAAATGACTATGTGGAAGAGAAAGACCAAAATCAGTCCTTCAGATGTGTATGTGGAATCAGACCATTGGTGAACAATTCAGGACCTAGGAGACCCTTAAAATTCTCTGATGATTATACAATCATGCCTACTTCTGAAAGTGTAACACTAGGACAAGTTCTGCCTGTGCTACATATTTTCAAATAAAGTAATCAGCTCCTCAGGTTACCAGGTTGGAAGAACTGGCAGGGGTGTCCCTCCCAGTGCAATGCAAGCCATCACTTTTGCAAATAATCTGATGCATCTGCTCTCTTAAAATAAGGATGTCTATGCACAACGTGATAGCCAGAAATGTGCTCCCTGACTCACTGAGGGTAACAATTTGTGGATCATGGCTGCATGTGAGAACAGGCACCATGTTCCAGGCACTGGGGTTGTTTCTTTTTCACAGAAGCTAACTGTTTTTCTGGGCTCTGTTAAAGAGCTGGAAGGTCAGCTAATCAGAAGCAGCATGGTTAGCCATTGGGTGTGTGTGAGCAGGGCTCAAGAGCAAGTGGGGGCTCCATTCAGGTCCATTTCTGGCCCTTCATAAGCAGTTTTGCCCACCACACCAAGAGTCAGCTTTGATTGTCATCTCTACCCACCTCCCCTTAGTTTGGCAGAGGGGTTGTATAGAGACTGGTTTTGTTGGTGTAATCATACTGTTAATATTGATTGTTGTAGCTTTGGGTGGTTTTGACGTGGGGGGTCAAATCAAGTTGGAGGATAGACTGGGCCTGTGCAGACATCATACCCAGTATGGGAGATCTCCTTAAGAGGCCTTCAAAGTATAGGAAACTAGGTCATGCTCAGCTCAGGGGCAGATGGTGCTTTCTCATTTCCAGGTGGCAGAGAAACCACACAGCAACGTCTGCCCAAGTAGATTCCCTTGTCTGCCATTCCAGCACTACCTAGTGGGTGAGCTGGGTAAATGGGTTTCCATTCACTAGTAGGTAGGATGAACGGATTGCCATCAGCTGGCAGGTGGGCTGACTGATCTGGATCCATGCTGTGAGCCAAGCCTGTCCATCTGTAACCAATGAAGTTGCCACCTCTTCCATTCCAACAACATATGGTCCATACTCATTCTTGTGAAATATGCAGCCCCACATTTGCCATTAGGTCAGCAAGTTATCCCCAGTTCTACTTTAACAGCAGCACAACAGAAACAGCATTAGCAATCAACTAATGAGCCCCAGAAATTCTAGGCGGGAACCTAGCCTTAACAATACATCTGTCAGAGGCTTTTCTCCTACTAGAATGTCACAGTCTGAGATGCCACCCTTCTTTTTGTGCAGCTGAAAATCTATAAATATAGCCAGGGTGACTCAGAAAAGAGTGACCATTGCTGATTTAAAATTTTGATTTTATAACTTAGAATTTATATTGATGAAGATGAGGATGGCAGCTCAACAATGGCACTTTGTAATGGGTTACTGATGATAAATTATTTGCAATTAATTATTTTTACAAGAACTAAGGCACACATTAGTTGCATAACAATTTTGTCATAAAGAGGGGTAGCATCACTCCTTCTAAGGCATAGCCAGAACTGGCTTAATTACTTTGCTTATAATGGGGTGGTGGTGGTGATGGTTACACTACTTAGGGTATTGTTTTTTAACCATAGGCCAGTAGTTTTTGTTGCACCATGAGCCAGCAATTTGCAGCATTATGATGTTATCTAAAAAGTGATAAGAATAGCATCTTTTAAAATAATGGGGAAATAATTGATTACGCCAAACTGTAGATATGATGGCATCTAACTACTTTTGGGAGCCTTGAAATGGTAACTAATTACTTTTAAAGAGGAACATTCCAAGCTCTGAGCAATGGCCAGTGTTGCAGGTATTTTTGAAAGCCTCCCAACAACGTTTTGTCCCCCTCAGACAAATTTTCTAAGTTGCCGGGAATAAAACAACAGAATATGGCCATCTCTGTCTAGTGGCTACAGCTTCAGTTTGGCATCCATCATTTCTGGCCTCCAAGTGGAGCCTCGGAACATCTCTCTTCAGCTGTTGGAAACAGTGGTTGAAATCTCATCAATGCACTAGGGCAGTGTAAGCAGTGATGGCAAGCAATGAAAGGCCCTGGGCTCTGCAGCTGTTAAGGAAGTCAGGCATTTGAGAAACAGGCTTCCCAGAACCAACAGATTTTGTCTGCCTTACCTTGCCACTGTTGTGTGACCTTAGGGGAAAAATGCAACTGCTAACATAATGCACTATCAGGATTCTGGCCAGTCACTAAAATCCAGTCTAGTTTAACACCAAAACATGTTTCTAGGAATGGCAATTATAAGAGTCAAAAGCATAGACTATGTGCATGGAATCCATAAATTGAATAAACTGAGTAATATTACTGATTGAAATCAGATACTCATCTGAGGGATGAAACTGGACCTGAGGATGTGATGGTGAACAGAGGTCCTGCTCTTCAATGTCCCTGAACACCTGGAAGTAAGTCAGACCATTACATGTTGAGTGTAAATGTATGAAGAGGGTTTTGTACCTGTTTTCAGCTGAACGTGTCAGAACTCTTGTGATCCTGGGCTTCCTAGTATAGGAATTCCATAAGCATTTCCAGACTAATGTGATTACAGAGCCCTAATCGGACCTTTGTGCTCAATGATGCTCAGTGTGTGGTGAGACCCCCGGGGGCTGAGGCTTACTTGTGTGCTGACAGTCCCATCCCCCATTTTAGCAGCACACATCATGGCCAAAAATCTTTCTATATATGCCAAACCTGTAGGTTAAGTCTAAAACACCAATATGAAATAATTGTTTTGGTTGCCCTTGTTGTCATGAGATCTCCAGATGATGGCTGGAATTTAATATTGCAGTTACAGATTTGTAATCTAGAGTTACAGATCTGTAACTTAGAATTATGGATTCACAAAGACTATTCAGTATTGCCACTATCACAAAAGTCCCCCAGTTCTACCTTAATGGCCACTGGCTGCTGCAAGAAACTGAGGTCTGTTCCCCTTTCCTGGAGACACAGCAGACTGATGATCCCATCCTCCTCCCACCAGTGATCTCTAATGCAAGGGGGAATTGCCAAAGGGATACTGTTTCTTATTGTTGCATGGGAAATCACTGGTGGGGGGGGGTCATCAGTCTGCTGTGCCTCAATCAACAAAATAATAGACCTCCATCACTCACAGCAGCTGGTGGCTGTTAAGGTAGGATTGGGTGAGGTTGTTGGGCCAGTAGCTGTTCTAAGCTCTCAGCCAAGATCTTGTTCCAATAGTTAATCAAACCCAACTTAAGCACACAAAAAGGGTAGCTAGAAATAACTCTCTGGTCTCTTATACAAATTGTGCACACATCTATCAGGGATTCGTTCCCTGACTTACCACAAATATGCAAAACCATGTATAATAGTGAACCACTATAGAATCATGCTGGAAGACTTAGGAAATGCCTAGGGAGGATACCTCTCTAGGCATCTGGCATGACTCTATGGTCAACTTCCAGTGGATGTTGACCATAGAGTCTCATTGGAGGACCTCTTGATGCCTAGAGAGACAATCTCCAGTGTGACTGTATGGTCCTCCAGATGCCTAAAGATACCTTTGCCCCCGACGCTGGGTATGTGAAACCATAGATACTGATCTCGTGTAAATGGGGGGGGGTGACTTGTCTATCTGTTCCACAACATTAGTTATCTTGTGAAAGAATGCCATTGTGAGAAGTATTAAGTGCTAAATGGTTAATTTCAATATTTTGCAAACAGCTAGTTTTTATATGAGCTACATTGAGAGAAAGGTAGGGTAATACATACATATTTGCTATTGTAGCAAGGTTCTTAGGTGTGGCAGTGATGAAGATGATACTAACGATGAAATTACTTTTACTGAAGAGCAAGATACTGACACTGAGGAAAATGTGGAATAAATGTGGGTTCCTTTTCTGTTCATCTTTATGACAGCATACATTTGGCCTAATCTACATTTCTACTTTGGTAGTGATTTGGCTTGCATAAAAAAATGAATCTTTTCCTTTTTTGAAATTCATGCAGGATTTTTTTCCCTTGATTTATCCTGAACACTAGGAAAGTTATCATTTTAACTAATTGAACCTATGTCATTATACAATATAAGTAAACAGCCCTAAAATGATATGGACGAGCATTGTGACAAATTTAATGATGCATATGAAATTATGTTCTATTCATAGACCTGGAGAAAAGCCAGGACCTTCCAGGGAGTCCATCATTCCTTGAGACACCCGGGAATCAGAGCAGGAGATAGAAAGACCATCTAGTCCTTGAAAAATCAAACCAACCCTGTAAGCACAGAGCTCATCTGCAACCAAGAATTTGGAAGCAGAAGATCTGCTGGGAGGAGTACATTAGGCAGAGGTTGAATAGCTACAGTTGGAACAATGGGGAGCTAGACACGTTCAACTGAAAAGGCTTCTAGCCATGCTGAATTCTTCCTGGAAGCAAAACCATCAGTAGCTCTTGACCTGTGCTGTGTGTGTTTTTCCTGACCTCCTGCACTTGCCTGAATTCATGGTTTATGTTTTATACTATTTATACCATTGTCTTTTTCCTGTACCTTTGAACTCTAGATGCTGATATAGGGTTCTTCACCTTGGTTCACTATCAACCAAATGTTCCTGGTCCACATTACAGGTTCCCCAGTATTGACGGGGGTGTTCTCAGACCCTTCACCTGTTTTTATCTGACTTCAGCTATCTGAGTGCCCAGTGTTGCACTGGTAGACACAGAGGTGGATCTAAGGTAGAATAGTAAGAAAAGTAGGACTAGGCTATTGAATACAGAAACCAAACCAATTTCAACTGGCAGTGTTATGAACAGAACAAAAGTTAGTATTAAGACATTAAAAAAAAAAAGATCTAAAGTAAACTGAGACTCAAGGTCTGCATCTAGGAGAGACACAAACCATACCAACTCCCCTCATGTTCCACACATGCACAGCTCTAACACTAAACAGCTCTATTTATCAGTAACTAGCTACTATTGTAAATACCAGTCCTAAGGAAAGAAGGAGAAGAGTGGGAGATACGTCCTTACACAGTCCCTCCCTGCAAGCACTGTATCTAGAAATTGCTGATGAGATTCTTGCCCCAGTTAGTATGCTAGATCTGTCAATTAGCAAGCCACTAACTGAGAGCTCTAAAATCAATTCCACCCAATCACACCAGCCTGGCATTTTCCTTATATGGTCATCTTGGAAACATCCTGCCTAGTTTTTCCTTACCTATTTGGGATATCCAAATCTCCAGACTAGTTCAGATGACTTTGGGTATGTCAGTCTGTAGTATATGGGGAAATAATCATTGTAATGTAAAAGCAATCTTGTGTACCTCATTCACATCCTTAGATAAGTCTAGGGTTTTTCCCTGCATGCTTTTGTTCTCCCAAAATTCCCTTTCTCTTATTTCACTGGGCACTTCCAGCCAACTGGAGTGCTGGGTCATTCAACACATGACCTAATTTAAATTTTATTGCTCTGTGTAAGTTCTCTTTTAAGTTTGAGTCTCCATGAGGCTGTAGCCATCTTTAGCCATCTTACGCCATCTTAAGCTATACCATCTTTCCTGCAACCATGCCATTATGTTTACCATGCAGCCTATTAGGCTGGGTGAGTTTTCCTACCCTAAATACTCTTAGTCAGTTAGGAACCTCTTTTTAAAGTTTGTTTTTAATATGTAAATTGAGATTGATATACCTTCAGTAAACTTTGATTTAGAGCCAAAATGGGTCAATTTGATCCAATCTGGACTGGGCCCAAATCAGTCTAATTTGCATTGGAATTATGGACTCAGCTGAATTGTTGCTCAGACTTGGTTATGGATTCATTATACAGTATTTTTAGAGGGGGTAAACCCACATTATTTACCATCTTTTATTTTCTCCATTTGTCATGGAAATCCTATGCAGGCACAAATTTTCATATAAACTAGTATACACCCAAAGAGAACTGTAGTAGTGTGGTAACTTTTTAAGTAGCTAGTGACAATAATGATTTATTCTTCAAACACTGTGCTGTAATATGCGTATATAGAGAAAAATCAATTTAGCATAGAATCATAGAGTTGGAAGAGACCACAAGGGCCATCCAGTCCAACCCCCTGCCATGCAGGAATACACAATCAAATCATTCCCAACAGATAGCCACCCAGCCTCTGCTGAAAAACCTCCAAAGAAGGTGTCATGGAAAGGATTACTGTGTGATTGATGCATGCAACAGAGCATTATCCATACCATATCAGGACATTTCTTACTCCAGCAGCTTCTCAATAAGGATTAAGGGAAGGGTGTGCTACTACCCATTACTGCTCAGTGATAATGGTGGCACTGATAGGACTTGCACTGAATACTGGTGTGCATGTTCATTGTCCACATTTCCAAATTGTTTTAGACAAATTGGAATGAGAATCTCATCATCTCTCTGTAAAATCATATGAGGATGTCATGTACTGACATTTCCAGACTCAGTAACCAGCAGTTTCAGAGTTCAAAACAGAAATCTTTATTGATAGAGTAATACAGAAAGCGAACCCTACAGGGTCGTTGCTCAGAATGAAACAGTATAGTAAAAGGACATTCCAATCAACAAAATCTGGCAGGGTGTACAGACATTGGCTATCCATCATCCCCAATCCTATTTCCCACAGTACCAGGGCTCAAACTCCTTTTCCCAGAGTTGAGACCCAGGTGTAGTGCTTATCAAACCATTCCCAACATAGACAACTTACTCCCTTTGACAGTTATGCTACATACTTCTTAACAAGCATAGGAAAATGCAAGCACAATTACCCACAAGGTTACACAGTAGAACTGAACTTGGCAGAAGAGGTCACATTTGGGACTGATCCTGACATAGGAATGTGTCTTCTTACCACAGTGGTTTTCCAGAAGCCATCCCTACAATTCTTACTCTGAAGTAATATGATGAAAAGTCTGTAAGATACACTCTACTAGTCACTCCCAGAAGGAAATCGCCATCAGCTTCATTCATGTTGCCTTGATCTGCTTGTTGGACCTTGCATGAGTAAGTTGGAGGAGCTTCCTTTATATGTCCTCCAAATAACCCTTGTTAGGGAAGGAGATGTTGACTATTAGCAAATTTGCCACACTGTCATTTTCTTATTAAATTCATGAGTCCATTCAGGAGACTAGTTCTTTGCCATACTCCACATTGGTATTTCTCTTTTCTGATACTACTACATACTACTAAGCAATAATTAAAAGAAATTATTCAGCAGTGTGACATCTATAGGAGTAGAGCCACATTACTGATCCCAGACAAATTTACTTGGTGTGCTATTATGCAAGATAAAGTAGTACCTTCACCATGGACTGTTATATACATATAGAAATGTTCCATCTTTTTAAGTATCCATTCATAATTAACAGGAATGGCATGATGGGTTCTTGTAAGTATTGTATCATGCCCACTCAAAAATGGAAGAAGAGGAGAAATGTACACATCTTTTTATAGAGATATCTATGCTTGTAGAGCGTTGTGTTGTTGTGGAAAGTAATTATGTTGTGGAGATAGTCCCTGATGACCACAGTTACCTGCAGTCATTGGGAACACCAATAAGAATAGACCATTCTCAAATCAACCTTAACTTCTTTTGCATTTTAAAAAATGTACTTGGTAGCTGTTAGAATCTTCAACAATTTGAAGTGGTTTGATAGCATTCTTAATGTTAAACAGGACCACTAACTGCACTGTTCAGGAATACATCACTCTTCAGATTATGACATACTTTTTGCTATCTCTCCCTTTTTAACTTCTGCAGTATATTTTTTTAGTCTCTGACTGCAATAAAGAAAACCACAAAAACATTGCCTAGCCCTGCTGGCAGCCAGTCATAAAAAGATCATGTAACATAGTAACATATCAATTCCAAAAGTAAAACTTAAGTAATACACACACACACACACACACACACACACATATATATATAATTATAATTTCCAGACTCAGTAACCAGCAGTTTCAGAGTTCAAAACAGAAATCTTTATTGATAGAGTAATACAGAAAGCGAATTATAATTATATATATATATAATTTATAGCCCATAATTCTCCCATTTCTAAAATATGCACCTTTTATTTACATATAATTCAAAAATACAAAGTGAATTTTAACAGCCATGGTATCTACTTGATATGGGAAAAGCAATAGAAGTGGAGTCGAAGGCTTTCACAGGCGGCATTGATAGATTTTTCCTTGTTTTTTTTCCAGGTTGTGAGGCCGTGTTCTGGAATAATTTCTTTCTGATGTTTCGCCTGCATCTGTGGCTGCCATCCTCAGAGAAGGATGCCAGCCACAGATGCAGGCGAAACATCAGAAAGAAACTATTCCAGAACACAGCCTCACAGCCCGGAAAAACCCCAAGGAAAATCAATAGAGGTAGATTCAATACGTGGCTCTGCACAGGTGAGGTGAATAAATCTGTATTAAATCTTGGAAGGGACAAAACTATTTTGCAGTTGTAGAGGTTTTAGCATTGGGGATAGCCAGTGTTGCTTAAAATTTGTTTCAGTGGCATTTTAGTGCAATCTGTAACTGTACATCCTTCTATAGGGGACAGCCTGAACAAGAAGATAGACCAACATTTTATGAAACAAATATGCTTGGATTTTAATCTAGTCTTTCCCCATGCTATTCCCAGGGATCCTCATTCCCAGGAGAAGATCTGAGGAAGTATTCTTGAATCTGATACTCTAGAAATGTTCTTATCACTTCCAGCCAGCAAGGGTAATGGTTAGGGATGCTGGCAGGTGTACTTTCAAAACAATTGGGGGCAATATGGTGGGGAAAGCTGATCTAAACTGGAGATGGATACAGAATAAATTATTTACATTTTAGTAATAATCAAACTGGCCCATCTAACCCATAAATTTTAGTCAAGTGGAAATTCTAATTGAGTCTGTTTAGATGAGATTCTACATACACACAAGACTCACCTTTATACATTTCATTTATGATATATAATTTACATGTCCAATATTTTGCCCTTAAATTTACTGGTAATCCCAAGTAAAGTAAGACCACTTAATCAATTGCTGTATGAGGAATCAACACTTACGTAAATCCCATTAATTAAATGGTCTACTGAATAGGATATCACAGACCCATTAATAGGACTATCAATAGGATTCAGGCCTTCATTAGACTGTGAGCTTCTCCCATAAAATGTTGTATTTCACCCATCACATAAGTTATCTGTGATATGCTAAGAATCATCAGTGAAATTATTTAGTAAGCCTGTTGCATTATCACGTACACTCTTTTTTGTCACTTGTATTTTTAATTTTATTTCAAATTAAAAATAAAATGCTTTCCTTCAATGTAATGTGAGTCTTACAGAATACCTCAGAGATAATGATTTTCACACTGTATATGACATGTGTTGAAATCCTTGGTCACCTATGTACACTGGCTAGAATCCAAAGAAAGGGGATATCTGTTGTTACCCTAAACCACTCAGGGGTCATGAGGACTCTCAAAATATTGACATTAATTTGGGGAATTAATGTACTCAACTTGGCAAGGTGAGCAGAAGGCAATGGCAGGACCTTGTGACCAGCTATACCAGCAATAGGGAGGAGACATAAACTAGATAGTACAATAAATGATCTTTATTTGGAAAGACAATAATAACAACATTCACTTACACATTCAGGCACCAAGCATTCACACAAGACTAGTGAATAAAATGGGGAGTGTTAGGATAGAGGAATAACGAAGGGAGTTTCCAGTGGGTGATACAACACCTTTTCCTGTAGAGCAGACATTCCTGCAGCAGCAGGGATCTCAGAATTGTGCTCTGAGGGTAAGTGAGCAAATCAGCAGCACGGATGTAGGGGGAAGAGCTGAAGGACACTGAAGACAGTTTAGAGGGGGTTTTATAGTCATTATTTGCCTTCTGGGGATGGGATTTAGAGTAGAAGACAATATCTTGTGTTGTTGCTCAGAGAGTGCCAAAGGCACTCCACCTATATTAATAGCTCTTTAATGGTTGACTACTTTGCGAATGAAAGGGAGGAAGCAACTTCCTTTGTTTAGGTAAGGGAAAACTATGCAGGGTCATTTATAGGTTTGGGTGTGCCAGCCTGGGCAGATGGGATTAGCCAGGTGTACGGGCCTTTAGCTGCCTTGCAAATTAGCATTACTTTGGAAATTAGGTAGCCTCTCCCTAAGTGCTTGCCTGACTAAGCAATGTTTGTCTTTGGGTTTTTCTAGTTCCCTCAGGTTTATGTTAATGGCCACATTGCGTGGAAGGCAGTGACCTAATTGTTGAATATTTCCAGTTATTAATATAGATATGAGGTTGGGGTGTAAGGGTAAGTAACACCATGATTGGCACTGGCACTCTGATTGCTTTTGCAGCTGCACTTTTGTTGAAGAGACAAAGTTCACTTGTTCAATTGAAAGTTGGGTTATACAATCAGCAGGGAAGAGTGATTCAGTGAAAACAGGTAAACTGTAGCTGCATGCCATTGTCTCTTTTTTGCAGGCATGCTTCATCTTTTGATTCCAGTAAGGAAGTGTATTTTTCAAAGACATCTTGCAGGAGGGAAGCCTCTCCTCCAGACATACCTTTTTCTGCCTCCTGCCATGCAATGACTGGTGGGAGGGAGAAAAGGGAGTGATGAGGGTCTCCCATTGCCAGCTCCCATAGCTGGTGATCCACTCTATTGGCTCCCATTGCTCCTTTTCATCCACATGGCCACATGTCTGGCTGGAAAGAGTGGGGTGGAAGGAATGGGGTAGAGTAAGCCTACCTGCTGCAAGCAACCACAGCTGGTACCATAGAATCACAGAGTTAGAAGAGACTACAAGGGCCATCTAGTCCAACCTCCTGCCATACAGGAATACACAATCAAAGCACTCCCTACCGATGTCCATCTAGTCTCTGTTTAAAAACTTCCAAAGAATGAGACTCCACCACACTCCGAGGCAGTGCATTCCACTGTCGAACAGCTCTTACTGTCAGGAAGTTCTTCCTAATGATTAGGTGGAAACACTTTTCCTGTAATTTGAGCCCATTGTTCTGTGTCCTAGTCTGTGGAGCAGCAGAAAACAAACTTGCTCCATCCTCAGTATGACATCCCTTCAAATATTTAAACAGAATTATGTCACCATATAAGCCTTGGTCAACTACTCTCCTCACTCCTGTTCACATGGTGATGTAGTGGCCATGGAGGCAGGAGAAGATAGGAAGTAGCCAGAGGTCCTCCAGCTGTCCTGTTGTATCATATAGTAGTGGAGATTCTCCTCATTCATCCATCCTTAGTCATCTGTCAGCCACTACAAATAAATAAAGCAGGAAAAGGGTGACTCTTGGCTTGAGTGGGCAGGAATATATTCCTCAAGTCTATTCAAAGACTGGAAAAGAATGGAGTTTCCAGACTTTCAAGAAGCTCTTTTCTCAGTTCCCACCCCCTTCCTCAAGTCTTCAAATGTGCTTTCCATCCCTAAATTCTAACTATTACATCTCAGTATTTGTTCCTCATCTGTAAAATGGGATTACAATTGACCTATATCTCAGTGATTAAGAAAACACAAGCTATTTTGCAAGAGCTTAGGTTGTATTGCCTTTCCTCCCTATCTTAGGCAACACTAAGTTCTACAGAAAACATTTGGAGTTATTTCTGATGGCTGCGTGTTTCAGCTATAAAAAAGATGCCATGTAAAAAACCAAATAACGATGATTCACTGCATATAAAAATGAATGAGTGCAGCCCCCTCTGCTGAGTGAAGAAATCATCTGAGAGAAGTAATCATGATGTGCCGCATGATCAGATTATCATATATTAAAAATAAACGGCTATTTAGCTCTATGGTAGCAGCACTAATTGGCATCTTTTGCATACAAGGCCAATGTTTCAGAGAGCATACTTAGATTTGATTGTTTGTTTGGATGAAATAATGCCAATTACATTTTGCACTGAAGCAGATGAATTAAGAACAAGATGAAACTCATCCAGAGAACAAATGGTAGCATGGTTATCATTACACTATTCTTTACGAACAGTATACACATGTATTTCCCTATATCTCTTTTGAATGAAGGTAGTTCAATTAGCTGTACACTGTATGCTCTTCTATAATATGCTCCTCAGTTTCAAATCTGTGAATCAAACTGGAGAAACTGCTGCTGTGAGAGGTATTATTGGAGCTCAAATCCTCTCTCTCAGTTTTCATTAAAAGCTTATCAATCCACATAATCTTCTTTACTGCTTCTTAGGCCATTTTCAGCACTGTTTCTTTCCTCAAATAAGATTCTAATTTCTTTCACAAAGGATCATAAAAAGGTTTCATGAACTGTTAAGAAGGTTTGATTAATGTGATGGCTACTTGAATGTTTGCTTCCAGAACACAATCTTTGAACCAAGTTTACTTCTTATTCTTTGACAGAGCTTTCATTAATAATTGGATCTATTCCTCTTAAACTCTTTGTTCTGACAAATGAAAAGACCTAATTTTTCTGATGTAACACAATCCAAAGGTGAAAGGGTTTACTCTCCAATGTAGCTCTCATTACCGCTGGGCCAGGATATCAGGATTAGGATGTAGCTCCTAAACTGCCCTGGAAACATATGAAATGAAGCTATTACCCTTGGATAGGTCTATGTGGAGTAGTGGGACATGTAGTGGCCTCATTCTAAGTTGGTGGAGCCCCAGCAAAAATTCAGAATGGTAGCAGTGGCAGGCAGCCAAGAACTGTCATTTTAAATATCACAGAATCATAGCGTTAGAAAGGGACATATGGGATATTAGGTCCAACTGCCTGCTTAATGCAAGATCTCTGTGCCATGTAAGATAGCATCATGTGGGGCCACTATTTCAAAATGGTGGCTCACAAGCTTGACCAGAAGTGTGAGGGCCAGAGTAGGCATCAGTGGGCCCTGATCACTGGCTTCTATAAGGTGCTAATTACAGGCTTGGTGAGAAGCCCTAAATGTGTTTGTGGTATGCATTCACAATTTGTCTGTATAATCTCCTGGAATGGTCTGGCATATGTGAAGCTCCTCTGTTGTTTTAGTAGCTTCTGCAATGTCTCCCACCATTGCTGAAATCAATGTTGTGACAACAAAACATGCTTTAGGGGAAAAAAAAGAAATGTAAGCAAGTTATGTACGTAGAAAAAAGAACATTATTTTTCCCCACCACTAGCATCACAAATTTGATGACAGCAGCAAACATTCTGCCTTTCCGTGTTGGTGGGGTTATATGCTTCTGTGAGACAAGAGGCTATGATGATGGTTGCAGTTCTGCTAGTATGGTCTCCCAAGTAATACAGGCTTTTGCTGAGGAGCCAGACTGAATGTGCCTGTTACTGGAAGCAGTAGTGGGAAGCGGGGGGTGATACTGTAGTGTGAGAATAGCTGACTTAGAAAGGCAGCCATGAAGAAACCAGACAAGATCCTGAAGTGTCAAAATATATAATTGAATACTAAAGTTAGGATTGTCCATACCATTGTATCTCCAATTGCTATGTATAGTTGTGAAAGCTGGACAGTGAAGAAAGCTGATAGGAAGAAGATCAACTCATTTGAAATGTGGTGCTGAAGCAGAGTTCTACGGATAATGTGGATTGCTCAAAATAGAAATAAATGGGCCCTAGAGCAAATCAAGCCTGAACTACCCCTCGGAGCCAAGATAACTAAGCTAAGATTATCATACTTTGGATGCATCATGAGAAGGCATGATAGACAATAATGCCTGGTAAGGTAGAAGGCAGTAGGAAAAGAGAAAGGACTTTATCAGCTGCCCCCTTCTTTTGCCGGCATTAAAAAAAGATCAATTTTTATGCCAGCAAAAGAATGTGTACCCACTCCCCAAACTTACCTTGTAATGCTGGCAATGGTAGCTCCGTTCACTTCCTCTTTTGAAATCCCATGTGATCTCATTGTGTGGGAAATTCAAAAATAAAAACAAGAATAAATGTCAAAAAGTAACACTAAGCACACACAAACACACTACTCCCCCCAAGTAACCTGGGGAGGGTCAAAAAACATCCATCACTTACCTGGATATCCCGATCTGACCCAGAAGTGTTTTGCCCATTCGGGCCATTGTTGGGGTAAGTCCGAGATTTAAATGGCCCAAGGTTTTGCATTCTGGCAATGCTGGCAAGAAAGCAGCACGTTGATCTATTGATGGCTTAAGCCATCAATTAAAAGGTACAGGGTTGGGGTTCTTTTTAACCATGAAAGGGCAACATTGTGTGATCCGCGCACTCTTTCGTAGTTATGTGGTGTCATTATTGTTAGGCGTTAAAGACTGAACTCCATTATAAAATGGATGAACAACTACAGAACCATGCTGAGTCATAATGGCTGACTCCATGAACTACCAAGTCATGCCTAGTCAGCCCACTAGAGGGCAATATCCTGTAGATGTATATCTATCTATCTAAAAGAGAGCTCAGAACAGAGCTCACTTCCTTCTCTTTTTGTGAATGCTGATGCCTGGTGAATCAGTTTGTCCTTCAATTGTAAATATTTGTACATATTGCAACTGTTTGACTTTGAAGATAAAAGTGCCTACTGTTTCTTTGGATGTCAAACACTGTGTGTGAGTATTCTTGGGAACGGGTTGCTACTAAGTCTGCTGAGATAATTTTTTTTTCTTCTGCTGAGGACTGAGTGTCCTATCATCCCCTGACAGTGGTTATGGGCCCAGCTGATTGATCTCAGATTAGATAAGGTGCACCCTGAAAAGTTCCCAGAATCTTTTTTGTTTTTCAGTGTTTTTGGCTAGTTGGCTATGAAACAGTTACATTTCATCCAGGTTATGTGTTAGAGCTATCTTCAAGCAGCCTTGAAGAACTGCCAGCTTAAAGCTGCTTGTGTTTCATAGCTGGAATTTTTTTTAAAAAATTCAGACAGCACAATGGTAGATACGAGCCACATTCATTTTGAGAAATTGGCTGATGGAAATTATCCAGCCTGGAGTTTATATATGGAGGCTTTATTAATTAAGCACAATTTGTGGCACATTTTGTAAAATGAATGTGTGATCCCACAGGGATCAGAAGATGAAAAAGCAGTGTGCAGGCTAGCAGACCAGAAGGCTAGAGATGCAATTCTCTTATCACTCAGCACCTCCCAGTTAATACATGCAGTCCCAGCAAAGACAGCCTTTCAGCTTTGGACAGCTTTGAAAACGGTTCATCAGAATTCATCCTGCTTCTCAAAGATGATATGGACTAAGAGACTTTATAACGCAAAGCTTTCTACTGGAGGCTGTGTGAAAGCTCATTTGGAGGAAATGAGGCAGCTTTTTCAAGAGGTGGCCAATAGAGGGGTGGACATTCCAGAGGCCCATAAGTGTTTTATTTTATTGGGCAGTTTGCCAAAGGAATTGGATTTCCTAATGTACAGTCTGCAGACCACCAGGGAGTGTGATTTATTTGTAGACCTGGTAGCTGGACATATTCTGGAAGAGGTACAATGCAAGCAATTTGATTCCCAGACAGAGGAGAATAAACACCCACAAATTATCAGATGCAATCGGGAGAGCACTGAAACACACCCAGAGGCATCTGATGTGGAGGAGGGAGCTTACAGCTATGTGAAACACTGTTTCAGCTGCAAAAAGCCTGGACATTTTCAGAAGGACTGTAAGTTGCCTGCACCGGACAGAAGGGGTGGCACAGCTACAGGGCAAAGGAGGGGTGCATCCTCTCAGACTGCAAGCCATGCCTTCGTAGCAAAGCACCATCCTGATGGTACTCAGGGCTGGTTTAAGGAATTTTGGGGGCCCCTGCAATGCTTTATTTTGGGGGCCCCATATGTTTATCTCAGGTCAATGTAACCTAACCTATTCACAGTACAGGATGTTCAGATTACAGTAGGATGCCTGTATCCATGGATTCATTATCCATGGGACACAAAATAGCACACCTACCATAGAGTCTTCCTAGAAAATGTGTCCTCCCTAGCCATTTTCTAGGCCCTCCAAGGCAACTCTATGGTATTTTAAACCAGAAGTCCCATTATTTTCAATGGTGTTCACTATTGTCCACAGTTTTCAGAATCCATGCCCGCACAGAACCAGTCCCCAGTGGATAAGGGGGTCTTACTGTATTACCTAATTTGCCACCAATAATTTAGTTTAAAAGCTATATTATAGGCACTAACAAATTTTTTTTTTATAATTAGCAATTAATGTAATGGTGTAGATTTCTTCAAAAAAAGAAAGTAGATTACAAGCTAAACATGAGTTAGCAGTGTGATGCAGCAGCAAAAAATGCCAATGCGATTCTAGGCTGTATTAATAGGAGTATAGTGTCTAGATCAAGGGAAGTAATAGTGCCACTGTATTCTGCTTTTGTCAGACCTCACCTGGAAGACTGTGTCCAGTTCTGGGCACCACAATTCAGGAAGGGTATTGAGAAGCTGGAGGGTAACCAGAGAGGAGGTCTGGAAGTCATTATGCCCTATGAGGAGCAGCTTAGGGAACTGGATATGTTTAGTCTGGAGAAGAGAAGGTTGAGAGGTGACATGAGAGCCATGTTTAAATATTTGAAGGGATGTCATACTGAGGATGGAGCAACCTTGTTTTCTGCTGCTCCAGAGACTAGGACATGGAGCAAAGGGTTCAAACTCCAGGAAAAGAGATTCCACCTAAACATTAGGTAGAATTTCCTGATGGTAAGAGCTATACAGAAGTGGAATGCGCTGCCTCATAGTGTGGTGGAGTTTCCTTCTTTGGAGGTTTCAAAGAGAGGCTGGATGGCCATCTGTCATGAGGGCTTTGATTGTGTGTCCCTGCAGGGCAGAAGCCGATTGGATGAGATGCCTGTTGGGGTCCTTTCCAGCCCTATGATTCTAGGCTGCATTCAGTGCCTGGGAATGTTACTTTTGGATTACACTTCTCAGAATCTTCCTGCCAGCACACTTCTCAAGGTCTTGTTGCATTGTTCCTTTTCCAGCATTCTCTAGCCCAGTGGTATTTAAACAGAGGCTGGATGGCCATCTGTCAGGGATGCTTTGATCGTGATTTCCTGCATGGCTGGAGGTTGGAGTGGATGGCTCTTGTGGTCTTTTCCAACTCTACAATTCTATGATTCTATAATATCCTCACAGGGGGTCCACAAAGGCTTGAAGGCTATTTGGCCCACCTCCTCCCTGTAGTGGAACAGCCATGTGACAGGAACCAAGGCAAAGGCTGGCTGGCTTGGTCTGCACATTGCCATTCAATCCACTCCAGCCACAAACATGCAGGAAGAAGCAAGAGTGCCTCTGAGGTAAAGATTAATGGATGGTGTAATTGTATTGTTTTTGTTGTTAGTTATTATTATTAGGGTTTTAAATCTTGAGTTAAGTCTTGGGGCAACAACAGATATTTAAAGGGGTTCCCTGGTAAAGAAAAAGTTAAGAACCACTGCTTAGCCCAATGGCTTTCACATAGCACTAATGGGATACTGGTGTTTTAGAGACAACAATAAAACCATTGTTCCCAATAATATTACCCCCAATTTTTATTTATATTCTTTATATTGTTCTGTTAAAAGAACCAGAGTGTTGTAGAATTTTCAGCATTGCCCTATGACTGTGGAGACCAAGGTTTGAATCCTTACTCAGCCATGAATACCCACTGGCTGACCTTGGGCAAGTCACACTCTCTCAGCCTCAAAGCAAGTCAAAGGCACACCCCGTTTGAACAAACCTTGCCTAGAAAACCCCATGGTAGGTTTGTCTTAGTCAGAAATGACTTCAAGGCACATGGGGAAACACACACAATTTCCTTTTCAAGTTGAACTCAGTTGGCAGCAAGGGGAGGAAGCTGAAGAAGACCAAGGGGTAAAGGGAGGGAGGGAGGGGAGAGAAGGACAGGTTAAGAGCAGCTGGAAAATTGGGCTGGAGGGGATCTATGTGGAAGTTAGGAAAGGGAAGAAAGAAAGAAAGAAAGAAGAAAGATTGAAAGAAGGAAGGAAGGAGAGAGAGTGTGACAAAAAGTCAGAAAGAAGGGAGGCAAAGAAAAAAGGAAGGAAAGGAGAGAGGAGGCATAAAAAGAAAGAAAGAAAGAAAGAAAGAAAGAAAGAAGCCTTTTCTGAAGATAGAGCAGGGGAGAACAAGAGATGACACCCCTTCCTTCCCCTTCTCTCTCTCACACACACTCACCCCTCTCCGACATAGGCCTGGCTGGCTTGCCTTTTGACAATGATCCTGGTAGGAGGGGGAAGGGAACATCAAACTCCCTCCAGAATCAGCCACAAAATGAAAGCTCTGTCTTTCTCTTACACTTTCGCTTTCTAGTTTGGGAGACGCTGGTTGTTGTTTTTTAAAGCCAGCAGGAGATTTTTTCAGGAGGAGGGTTAGGTCGGGATGGGCCCCCTGCCTGTGTGGGGCCCCTCGCAGATGCTAATTTGGCAGTATGGTTAAGCTGGCCCTGATGGTACTGAGGGAAGAATTTGGTTACTTGATAGTGGAGCGACACACAATATGGTAAATGATGTAAAGCTGTTAAGCAACGTTAAAAATGCTTCTATAACCAGAATTACCCTTGCAGATGGTGCTCCCAGCAAGGTGCAGAAAATGGGCACTGCATATGTGCCATCTTTTGGTAAAGATTTTGAAAATGTGTTATGTGTTAGTGAACTGGAGAATTGTATATTGAGTGTGTCCCAAATGACTACTGACGGTTATAAAGAGATATTTGAGGGGGGGGGAATGTACAAAAATAGAAAATCATAATATGAATAATGTCTGTGCAAAAGGGATAAAGAAACATGGGTTGTATTACATGTTGCCTAAAGGGAAGGTAGCAAACGTAAACCCTGCAGACAATGTACCCCTACATGATAAGTGCTAGTTACAAATGGTTAAAGGAGCTTGCAAAAGTGTGCCCTGGTTTAAGCATGAAACACTGTCCAAGATTCTTAGAATGAGCGGTGTGCAGGAAAGTTAAGGTGAAGGCTTTCCCTATTGCCAAAAAGACCCAGTGTGTCACCAAGAGACCCTTTTAAGTTGTCTATGCTGATTTAGCAGGCCCATATTAGCCCACTGAAGGGGGTATCCACTATTTATTTGTGACAGTGGACAGACACATTAGGTACACCTACATATACTTACTGATGGAGAAAAGTCAGTAGACAGGTTCAGTGAGTGGGTGAACTCAGCAGAATGGGAATCTCCTTCTCAGACTGGAATTTCCAGTCTAGTGATGACTAGGGGAGGGGAATTCTTATCCAACAGTCTACAGACCTGGATGTGTAGGAGGGGCATTAGACACAAGACCACAAACCCAGTGTCTCCAGGGGAGGATGGGCTTGCAGAAAGGAGAATTGGGATGTTAAAGTGTATAATGGAGTGCAGGATGGAAGATGCACAAGCCCCAGCTGGGCTGTGGGTGGAGGCAGTGAAGACAACTGCTTACGATTTAAATAGACTGTGGATGTCTAGTGTCAAGCAGACCCAATATTGCCTATTTTATGGTAGAGCGCCAAACCTCAAGCACCTGAGGATTTTTGGACATTATGCAAATGTACTGATTCACCCGAGCCTAAGGAAGACTGGGCAGCCTAAAACTAGGAGGCTGTGTTTGCTAGGCTACAAGGGTAATAAGTACGTGTTTTCTCTCCATCCTGGAAAGGTGGTGTTCTCCAGGAGTGCAAACTTTGAAATGCACTCAGGGTGGGACAGATTGCATTGCAATCAGGAGGTGTTTGTTCCTTTAGGGAGGGATGTGCCAACAACTCCCCAAACTCCCACACAATGAGGAGTGGTAATGCCTGATGATGAAGGGGAGGCACAGGAAGAAAAGCCTAACACTTCACATGCCACTCCAACACACACACCACCACGAACAAGCATTGGGTCTGACACAGCGAGAGAAAGCAGCAGCAGTGCAAGTGAGGATGAGTCAGGCAGAACTAGGGTGCTCATCCGCAGAAGGTCAACGAGGGTCAGAACGACTCCTGACAGATTTGTTGTTCAGGAAACCAGGCTATGCAATGTAAAGGCAGAGGAGCCTGCAAGCTTTCAGGATCTCCTAAAACTTCCCCATGAAGGGCAGGAGAAGTGGAACACAGCCATGGACTCTGAGTTTGAGTCACTAGTTGAGAGGAAAGTGTTCCAGGTAGTTGAGAGGCCCAAAGACCAAAAGGTCGTTGGTTGCAGGTGGGTGTACAAGCTTAAGGACATGCCTGATTGGACACAAAAGTGTAAAGCTCGCTTAGTTGCAAAAGGCTTTGCGCAGGAGTGCTACATCAGTTTTGACCAAATTTTTCGCCCACAGCAAAGCCAGAAAGTTTTAGGTTAGTGTTAGCTGTAGCAGCCAAGAAGCAGATGGTTGTGTAACACTTTGACTTTGAAACAGCATACCTGAATCCTGATCTTGAAGTGACAGTGTTCATGGAACAGGCCCCAGCATATGACAGTGCAGGTGAGAACAAGGTGTACTTGTTATGCAAAGTGTTCTATGGGCTGAAACAAAGCGCACTTTGCTGGAACAAGTGCATACACCAAGTTTTGGTGTCACTAGGTTATACAAGGAGTGTCACAGATGCCTGTGTGTACACCAAGGAGGCAGGTGATAGTACTGTCATGCTAGTTATCTGTGTGGATGACCTTTGTGTGGCAGCAAAGAGTGCCAGTGATGTCAAGAAATTGCAGGTGGAGTTAGAAAGCTGGTTGAAATTAAAGGACTTAGGCAACCTGAAATGTTATCTAGGAGTAAATTTAGAAAGAACCAGTCTTGGAGAATTTTTCCTAAATCAGAAGAAGAAAATTGATAGTCTGGTAGCCAAGTGTGTGCTTAGAGAGGCTAAAGTGGTCAAGACACCAATGACCACTGATTTTATAAACCTGGAGGCAGAACAGGAGTTTGAGAGGCTAGATATGTACCAGTCAGTGGTAGGCAGTCTGTTGTTTATTGCAAACAACACAAAGCCTGACATCAGTTTTGCAGTTGGGGTGCTCAGCAGAAGAGTTTCCAAGCCAAGGAGGGTGCATTGGGAAGCCATGATAGGGTAGTTAGATTTCTCAAAGGGACCAGTGACATGAACTTGAAGCTGGCAGGAAGTCAGGTGACCCTTGAGTGCTATGTGGACAGTTCTTTTGCTGCTGAGACTTCAGACAGGAAGTCAGTGACTGGGTTGGTGGTCAGGGGTACAGAGAGTCCCATAGTATGGAGATCAAGGAAGCAGAACTGTGTTGCCATTAGTACCACTGAAGCTGAATTCGCAGCCTTGTCTGAGATGGCAAGTGAGGTACAATTGGTAAGGCAGATCTTGCAGACCTTTTACTGTGCCAAATGCCTGTTGAGGTGAACGAGGACTCTCAAGCCTGTATAGCTATGGAAGCAGAAAACCTGAAATGTAGGACAAAATACATTGCAGTACGCTACCAAAATATGAGGCAGTTAATACAAGAAGTTGTCTTGTGTCTGAGTTACTGTCCATCTGAGGACAATGTTGCAGACCTGCTCACAAAAACCCTTCCAGCAGGAAGGTGTGAGGAGATGGCAAAGAGGCTAGGCCTTGTCACTAGTGTGTAAAGTGAAAGGTGTCAAAAGGAAAGGTCAACCGACAGATGACTGATGTCCAACAATGTATGTGTATGATGTTATGTTGCAATGATAACATGTGTCCTGTGCAGTAGTTTGACCATTTTGGAGGAGATTGTCTAGAGTTAAAGTGCCTCCTGCTTATTTGGACATCAAACACTATGTGTGTGAGTATTATTGGGAGCGGGTTGCTACTAAGTCTGCTGAGATAGGGTTTTTTTTTGGCTTCTGCTGGGGATTGAGTATCCTATCCTCCCCTGACAAATGTGACGTCATATTTTGTGTGTCTGATAAAGTCCGAAGACTACGTTACAGATGGATAGACTCAATCAAGGAAGCCGTGGCCTCAAGTCTGTAGGGCCTGAACAGGGCTTTTGATGATAGGGTGATCTGGAGGTCAAAGTCGACTTGACAGCAGTTAACAACAACAATAACAACAACAGCAACAACAGCACATACAGAGAGATATTGCATAATGAGAGATGCTGCTGAGCTTGTTATACAAGTGTCGATTTCTGTCAAATATCAAAAAACATTTCTGATACTAGGTATGGAACAGCTATGGATTTTCTGCACTGAACAGGGAGGTTGGACAAGAAGATCTATCATACCACTCCAACTCTGTGTTCTGCACTTCCTCTACACTAACTTCTTTCAGCCTTTCTTCCTAAGTTTGCTTCTACCCTCTTCTTTGCCAGTAATTTGCTCAATGTATAACAAGCTCTTAACAGCTCTCCTGGAATATTACTTGAAAAACCGTACTCCAAATTGAAGAATACGTACAAGTGCTGAGGTGTATTGTATGTATTATATTTCCAGTTCATTTTTATATTTGGAATAATACTTTTGACATATTTACAGTGAGAGTACCAAAGTTTATTCTTCTTGACAGCTTGAGTATTTGCTGAGCTATGAAACTAAAATGACTGATGTGTTGTATACCTGCCAGTTGGCTGCTTTTTAAAAGCACAGTCACACCTGTAGATCAATGTTCCTGGGATCAAATATACTTGTTCTCACAAGATATTAAAGAAGATATTTAAACAAGTCTGGAAATCTTGTTCTGATTCTAGAATAATTCTGCTGAAATTGAATGTCGTGGAATGCAGCCTCCCTAATCATACGCGAATAGAAAGGTCAATTAGCAGAGTTGCGGTGTAAAAATGAGGAAAGTGGGCCCCAATTTGCATACTTGGTGTAAAGCATGGAGACAGACAAAAATTCAGTCCTTTTGTAGGCTTTATTGGAAATAACTAAGGTAAGCTACTGAAAACAGAATACATCATGGCTATCTAGCTAGCCAAGCATTAGAGCTAAGGAGAAAATCATCCTGAGTATCTCTGTCAAACGCAGACCCTCCTGCATCTAACAGGCTCCATCTGTGTCTCGACACAGATTGTAAGACAGCAGATTCAGTGAAAACCAAAACTTTAACATTCTCAGGCCTTCTCAGCCTTCAGCATGGGAACCAGAGAGATAAGGTTACAGAGCACAGTAAACAGCACCTGGACGTCTTCCCAGACAAGGGATGACCTCACTGTTGTTTAACTTCTAGCAAAACACAGACACAGGCTTGGCCTGGAAAATGTACAGGCCTGATGAGACAGTAGACTTTTGCCTAGCTTAAAAAATCATCATGGACATAATATGACTCCAATACCCAGTTTCCTTGACAGCTTTTTTGCTTGAAAGAAAAATGGCAAGTTCCCCTCAGGTTTAATGATTTCTTCCAAAGTTACACCAAACACGTGGGCATCAAAAATGTTGACCTATGCAGAGTGAAGTCAGTTGATGAGTGGTGTGATAGATACAGAAAGGATTACCTGTGCTATAGGATATAGTTGCCCTCAGTGATGTCATTCTGTGGGCAAATCTGACTAACTATATAGTGCTATAATGCCATCCCATTCACCATTTGGTTCCTGATTGGCTAGATCATAGCAAAATAACATACAGCTTGTCTACATGGGCAATATTTTGCCTCTGTTTTAGAGCCCCACAGCCCTGATGGCACAGGTCTCTTGCCCTGCTCTGTGCCTGGGCAGTCCTCATGACCCCTGAGGCAAATATGGGGCTAAGACAGGGGGAAGATGGGGTAAGGCCTAATAAATCATTATATTAAAATACATGTTTTAATCTGTTCCCACTGGGAAGAAATGGATTAGGCCCTGTGAGACCACAGGAGCCCATCCCAGCAGGCAGGCCTATTGCTGCAGCTGCCAGTCTACCTTGCTCTTCCAAAGCAGGAAGGAGTCCTGCACAATGTGACCAAGGCTGGTCACATGCAGGGGGCCTTGGTCACATGTTGTAGGCCCCCTTCCTTGCTTCTGGGGTGTGTGTGAGGGAGATGGCATCAGCAGTTGCAGGGCAGTGTGCCTGTCTGGACTTATTCCTGTTTGGAGGAGGTAATGGGGGAGGTTTGGACCTGATTCACACCTAGGATACACTGGTGGGGAGCAGGTGGCTCGTGTAGATGAGCCCATAGTGTTCAGGGGAAGGGATCATTATCCAAACACATACAGATTGAGGAAATAATAGCAGTGAACAACAAAAATGTAACACTAAAGGATTTATTTAGTGATGTCTTCTCCATCAACAAAGCATTTGGTCTGAAAATTGAAAATGGTATACATTTGGTGTTCTGCAATTGGAATACAGAATGTGACACCAATGTTCCAATGGAAAGTTACATTTTTATTTATTTAAATAAACTGTGATTGTTTCTGAGATTAAAATAGATGCATATTGCAATCCTGTACACAGAGTTGAAGAATTATGGCATTGAAAGGGATCACAAGGGCCATTTAGGCCAACCTGGCATTCAGGAATACAAAACTAAAGCACTCCTGAAAGATGCTTATCCAACCCTCTTTTTTAAAAAGGAGAGGCCTTCATCCTCTGAGACAATCTATTTCACTGTCAAACAGCATTTACAGTCAACAGCATTCAGCGTTCTTCCTAATGTTTAGGTGGAATCTCTTTTCTTGTAATTTGAATCCATTGGTTCATGTTCTAGTCTCTGGAGTGGCAAAAGACAAGCTTGCTACATTTTCTACATCACATCAAGTATTTAAATATGGCTGCTATGTCATTTCTCAATCTTCGCTTCCCCAAGCTAAACATACCCAATGCGCATTGGTACTCATGTACTCACAAATCAGCCCTATTCCATTCAGGGAGACTTACCCTCAAAGAAGCCTGTAAGAGGCCAGTATCCCACTAGTCAGTGTAATGTGTGAGCATAAGTGGCTGTGGTGGGTGGAGGCAACAACAGAGTGGTAGGAGTAAAATGGCTGCAGGCACGTCAACGACTGTAGGATGGATGTCATAGGAAGCCATCTCTGGCACCAGAGAAAGCTGAGCTGCTGACTAGGAGACAGTCGGGAGACAGAGATCCCTGCTCTTCTTTCTCTCCTGCCATCAGTGTACATCACTCTAAAAGTGCTTTACTCTGGCATATTTAGGTGTCATACTGACGTAAGTCACAAGAAGGATTCTGGTCTAGGATTGAAGCTACAGTTTGCTATATTGGCTGTAAAGTAAAGAAGTCTCTTCTAGTTCCCTGTACCCCTTCCAGATTAATTCCCATCTGTCCTAAAGCTGCTTACAATAGAAGCAGGCATCTCCCTGGACACATGTTTTTAAACCAACTTTGAATTTGAACCTGCTTACAGCAAAGGGAATGTGCCTGTTGTCAGCTAACAGTCCTTTCCTATCAGGGTCAAGCCTGGTGCTGAGGTTGCTATTTCAAGGATTGTTTCTAGATGACATCAACAAATTAAGGTGGATTTAAGTGTTGGGTGTGGCCTTAATTCTGCATGACAACCTGTCTAGTTCAATGTAGCAAAGTTGCTCAAGAGGATGAGTCTCTTTGAAATTGGCCTACATGCGAAAACCATTAGCAATGGTGGCTGGGGGCTTCCATGTTAACAAGCTGGTGAGTCCCTTCTAGGTTTTAGTCAGAATTCTGAAGGAACGATTCCAAATGTGGGCTGTATTTGGGAGTTCCTCACAGGTGAATCTGTATAGGATTGCTGCAGCCTCATCTTTTGAAAATATAGGATGGTATGAATACCTTCACTCAAGGCCAGCCAAATGGTAGATTCCAACTAGAGTACAGAAAGCTACTTTGTTTAGAACCACAGCTAATAAAGTGCTCCATACTTAAGCACTAAAATTAAATAGACCAGCCTAATAAATAAACTGTAGCACACTCTCACCCCATGTAAGCTACCGCTGCTATTTTCCACCATGGGAGATAATTACAAGACATCGCAATAGTGTCTGAAAGTATACATATAAGATATCAATTACAATGTTCAGTGGAGCATCGAGAAGTCTTTTAAATTAAGATTTTAGAGCCAACTGAACTTCAACAGGCAAGGCATCTGGCTAAGTGCCATGGATATAATTTAGAGCAGCAATGCTATAATCATAACTACTGTGTTTGATGCATTTTATCTGACACTGTAGCCTTTCCAAGATTCCAATCAACAGGGTGGGTTGGGAGATTTTTCACCCATTGAATGAGTACCCAACAGTTTGTTATATATTTCATGAAATTCGCCTATATTTGAAGTTTAACTGTGAACTAATGGTCTCTTAAAATTGTCAACCATATATGTGGGCAGGGAAACTGGTGGTACCATTTCACCAAATTTCTCCAGGCAGATAAGAAATCATCCATCATGTTTTCAGTAACAAGGTTTACCATTAGCAGCAATTATAGCAAAACCTTTTTCTGCCTTTTTCATCTTAAAAAAAGAAACTCCCCCTCTGGCCATTAGAAGGGGAACAAGTAGGAGTGACTATATTAGGCACGTTGCAGAAATTTTATGCCAGAGAACTGTGTTGGGAAAATAATTACTCCAGAAAAAAACCCACAGTGAAGAATATTTGGAGAAAAAATTGCCAAGCTGCCTTTGCAAACCAGCCCAGCAACAAAAAATTCAAGACGCATGTGACAGGTCAAACAAAAGCCATTTTATTTATTTAAACCCCCTAACCTGCAGTGAGGCCTGCAAGTGTGAAATTCAGTTGCAGCTGGGGATCATCTCCTCATAATACTCCTCCTCCACTCTTAAGTTGAGCACACAGGTCCCAATCCCATCTTGTATCTGTACAGGCTGATGTTGGCTGGCTAGTCATTCCTGATCAGAGAGACTATCCCCCCACCCCCAGCCCCACAACTTTGATAGGAATCTACCTTGGGCTGGCCCCAAAGATTATTCCCCTTCCAACACCCAGGCCCCACCCAAACCTAGATGCAAGCGAGGGAACCCCCTTTCACTAAAAGTCCCCAATGGGTGCCCACCATTCCCCACTGTTCCCCTCCCCATTTCCTCACTTAGCTCCTCAGTGACCAAATTAATCATTGTGATCAAACCATAGCCAATTTTCACTAATGGGGTCCTAATAAGTGCAGGGTAGGCAAACAAATTCCCATCAAGCTTTCCTTAAGCTTGCCAATCAGGTGAGATAGGTCAAAGATCTCTGACCAGTCCTGGGAGAAAAAAAAACAGTTGAAGCCTGCACTGAAATGTAGGGTGGGCTGAGCATGGGGGGATCAAGAGGCTGACATTGGTGAAGAGCAAAAGTGTAAAGCCTCCATTCTCTGCCATTGATGTTGGCTCTGTTGCAACACTGAGTATTACTATGCCCAGCATCTCTCCTCCTTCTGGGAGAAGTACAGAACTCCCCTACCCCTGTATTGAGGCAGCACAATGCAGAGATGAAGCAGCAATTGTGTCTAGAGGACCAAATGGAAAAAAAAAAACCTTAGTAATAATCTCGGGGTGTGTGTTTCAAATCAGTTTTAGGTTCAGGAGATCTTGTGTAGGTATGCACACTGAAACATACTTATGACCATTATATTTTGACCATAGAGGAGGAGGAAGGGAGGGAGAAGGAAGAGGAAAAAGTAGACCTGTGAGGAAGAATGTGTTATGATAACCTTGGACCATCAATATTCAGCCATATGTAAGGAGCTGACCCTTCACATCTTATTCCTGTTCTTTCTCTTTGGCTCCTGGGTGCCCTTCTTGACTAAAAGGTGCCATGGAGCATTTTTCTTCAGCTTCCTCCTTCCCCTGACTGCTTTCCAGTCATGCCCACTGCTTGACTTCTGTCTGATATTGCCCATGAGTAGGCTCTTCATCATAAGAAATCTATTGCTTATGTGTAGGAGTCCTTCTGGCCTTTGATAACAAGTCACTTGGGCAGGATTTACTATCCCCACTGTTGTGACTTCCTATCTGACTATCCACTGTCAGAGGATGGTTCTGAGCTGAAACCAGCAGTTGCAGAAAGTCTAGCTCCTTATACATTTTGTGTCATGAGACTGAGAGGTGTAAGATGCTGAATATGCAGAGAAGGAACTTGGCATCTACTATTTCCCATTCCACATTCTTGTCCACAGTGCTTGTGGAAAAGATTCAGTTTAAGCATGACTGTAATGTTTTCCTGGTCCATCTTTGGAAGAACTTGCCTCAGATTCAGTTGTCCATTACAATTGTATGGCATCTCTGTAAGAAGCAGTATTACATAGGGGCTGCTCATAATTAAGCCTTTAATTCTTCAGGTACTGGAGTAGAGAGTAGAAAACAAATCAAATCAAATCAACGGAGACTATCCTCGATTTGGCAGAACAGGCAAAAGAAAGGTGGAAAGAAACTTCACGACATTGTGCTCACAGGAATACAGCATCAATGACAGAACACTTCCAGATGAAATCACGAGCAGAGAGGTAGGGGCTGCTCTTTTTATGAATCTCCCCAGTTTACTTGTGATTTTTAAAAGTGTGATTCTGTGCTTGTATCTACGTTTTGCGTGTTTATTTTGCTTTATTTTTTAAAATTTGCTGCGCTCATATATTCTCATGAGAAATCAGTGAGATTTGGAATCCGGAAGTAAACAGAATTCCGTCCGTGCTCCATTACTGCTGGGGCTGCCTTTTCACACTGCTAAAGATAGGTCTGGTGGGGGGGAGGTGTCTTTTGCTGGCATAAAAACGCTTCAAAATAGTAATAAAAATTTATTCGGTCTTTGACCAGTATAAAAACCAAGTCATAGGAGATTTTCACACGCCGAAAATATTGCCTCCAGAAACCGGGACAGAAATATTTCTGTCCCGGAAGCAGCGCCGCGGTTCGCACGCTCACCTCCCTCTTCCGTTTTTCCGTCGTCCTCGCTTTGGGTTTTTTCCTCTCTCTTCCGGAATATTTTATTAACGGCAAACTCCCGTTAGTAAAATATTCCAGAAGAGGGAGGGAAAAACCCAAAGCGAGGACGACGGAAAAACGGAAGAGGGAGGTGAGCGTGCGAACCGCGGCGCTGCTTCCGGGACAGAAATATTTCTGTCCCGGTTTCTGGAGGCAATATTTTCGGCATGTGAAAATCTCCATACAATCGTACAATCATACAAATGACGTATCAATAATACAATACCAAATTAAAATATAAACTAATAATGGACTGTATATGTACAGTATTCAAACAAATCTTACTGCACAGTGATAGAATGTCCATTTGTCAATTGAGGGCACAGTTTACAAATGATGTAACAAAATTTAGCCACCTTGTGGGATACTGTGGGGTCAATGTTATCCAATAGAAAGTGCAAATAAACAGAGTCAGTTTTACCTGGAAATTTGCTCAGTAGTGGGCTAATCAGTTGGTGACGAATGTCCCTATAAAATTGACAATATAGGAGAACATGCTCATTGGTTTCCACAGCACCCGAACCACATGGGCAAAAGTGAAATTCAAAAGGTATTTTTTTTAATCTACCTTCCAGCATGGCCGTAGGCAACACATTGAACCGTGCCAAAGTTAAAGCCCTTCTAAACTTCGGGAGAGTAACATGGAATAAATATGGAGCTGGGGAGGGGACCAAAGCTTGAAAGCTAAACAAGGCATATTTTGAAAGAGAAGCAGAATCCATGTATCTTTCTGCTTCTATAATTTTTTGTTTAATAATAGATTTAGCTCTATCGGCATCAAGCTTTAGAATTTCATTTTTATTGAGACCTAGCTCATTTATTCTCTTATAGATAGAAATTTCCCAAGAGGATTTGAAAAGATCCAGAAAGATTAGATTTGTCAAACCTCTAGGAGTTTTATGCAATTTTTGCCAATAGGTGAGTATACTGATCCACAGACTAGATTCTATTTTGATAGACCCAGCCTCCTTTCTGAGAACAGCATTCGGAACACAAGGGGCAACCTGGAAGATTCTCCTAAGGAACTTAGTTTGCACACATTCAATTACATTGATGTTACAATATGGTCCCAATTGGGCTCCGTATAGAAGTTGAGGATGAACCTTGGCATTGAACAGTTTGACTGCGGCCAGAATAAACTGAGCACCTTTGGTGAAAAAAAATCTTAGAATTGCTGTTATGGTTCTTTGGGCGTTGCTGACGACAAGTTCTGAATGGGCCGTTCTCCTACCAGAGTTATGGAAAACAATTCCTAGATATTTGAAAGTCTTAACCTGCTCTATGTGTTGTCTATCAAGTGTCCATTGTATCAATTTGGGGCAATGAGCAAAAGTGAGGATCTTAGTCTTGGAGGAGTTAATTGTTAATTTCTCCTCTTTGCAAAACAGAGCAAGAGAGTTTAGGGCTCGTTTGAGTCCAATAGGGGATAGCGAAAGAATAGCAACATCATCTGCATAGAGCAATGAGTTAATATGCTTGTTAGCCAACTTTGGAGGGTGAAATGAAAGATTATTCAGAGCAGAAACAAGGGAATTAATGTAAAAAATTGAATAAAGTAGGGGCCAGGACACATCCTTGCCTTACACCCGTCTTAACAGGAATTGTCTTGAAAACATGACCTTGGAGACTGCATCTAACCTTGATATTAGAGTTCTCATGAATCTTAATAAGAAGCAAAAGAAGTCATTTATCTATATTAGTGCACAATAATTTCTCCCACAATCTAGATCTATTGACTGTATCAAAGGCAGATTTAAAATCTATAAATGCCACATATAGTGGTTGTCCATAATGGAGGTATTTTTCAACAAGATATTGCAAAATCATTGTATGATCAATAGTGGATCTTCCGGGCCGAAAGCCTGCCTGTTCAGCCATCAGAATATCTTTGGTCTCAAGCCAGTCTAAAAACTTATTTAAAAGGTGTTTTGTGTATAGCTTACTCACCAAACTCAAGAGACTAATCGGTCGGAAGTTAGAGGGATCAGTTCTGTTACCTTTTTTTATATATCGGGACAATAATGGCCAAGCCCCAATCTTCTGGGATGGAAGCAGATCTATCAATGGCCGTAAATAATTTAGCGAGGTCTGGAACCCACCAGTCAAGGTTATTTTTAAGTACTTCACCAGTTATAAAATCAGTACCTGGGGCATGAGCTGGTTTGAGTTGCGTGATAAGACTCTTTATCTCTGAATACGAAACTGGGGGCCAGAGGGGAAGAGACGAAACTTCTATCATGAGATCAGATACTAATGAGTTTGAAGTATTTTCAGCAGAATCATAAAGATTGGCAAAGTGACTTTCCCATACGTGAGCTGGGATCTGTACTGTAGAATTATCTGAATTCTTAATGAACGAAGGGGCAACCTCTTTCCAAAATAAGTTGGGATTGTTTGCACTGGCTGACCGAATTAGTTTATTCCAGGTATCTATCATGGCACCCTTTTTCTTTTGTCTTACTAGAAGCTTGTATCTTTTCTTTTGTTCCAGAAGTTCAGATACAGAAAATTGTGTTGGGTCTGCTTTATACTCTTTGAAAAGATATTTGAGGTGTGCCCATAATTCTTTGCATTCTTGATCAAACCAAATCTGATGACGTATCGGTTTATGTCTAACAGGATTACTTTTGGAAATGGTTAGTAATGGTTGTAAAGAACTAATTAAAGTATTATAATTAGACAGTATTTCAGAATCCAGATTAGCATCCACTATTGTAAAGAAAAGCAACTTAATCGGTTCGCTAGAGAGAAACTTAGTGAGAGTATCAGACAGTTGGGGGGACCATTTAATTTGGGTTGGACTGATATCGTTAGTAAAAATTGAGATCTTATCAAGTGGCAGGGTAAAGCTGTCATTAAATTTTAAGCACAAGAGGGCTGGGAAATGGTCGCTGTCAGGTCTGCTAACAATTGTAAACTTAGAAATGTGAGAAATTAAATTTGGAGAAACCCCAATATAATCAAGAACTGATGGTCTAGCACCTACCCAGTCAGTATATTCAGCTGGATGATCATCCTTAAAGCTACCATTTAGGATGGTCAAATTTAGTTCATCAAAGGTGCGAGCTAGACAAAAACCCTTAAAGTCGCAGAACGTATCTTTAGATTTACGACACATTATCGGTGGAATGAGTATAGGGGTAGGTGGTTGGCAGTTGTATTTTGCATACAAAGACACATCATCAGCTCAAATTCTAGCATTAAAGTCCCCTGCAACAATAAAGCTAGCTGTTGGCGCCTCAAACATCAAATCTTTGATAAAAGATTTAAGCTTATTCCATACACTTTCTATTTTAGCACGGCCTTGGAGTGGAGGAATGTAGATATTAGTCAAATATAATAAATTGTTATTGAACTTCAAAAGAACCGCTAGGGCATACTGCTCCAGTACAGAGACCTTAGTTATTTGAACCTTTAGTACCAAGGAAATCAGCACCCCTAAGCCACCACATAATCTCCCATTGCCATTGCCGGGAATGGCATTTAAACCCGTATATTTATAACCCTCTATAGATATATCTTCAGCAAGCCACGTTTCCTGAATAATAATAATAATATTATGTCTGTTAACAAAAGGCATAAAGGTAGGTTCCCTGCATCTAGGTTTCCAACCAGCTACGTTCCATGAAATAATAGACAGAGGGGACAGGTCAGTTGAATGTCAATTATTTAAGATTATTACAGACTGTTCCATTAGGCATGTATCCCTTCTCTGATGCTAAATTTATTAGCCTGCCAGATAGACTCTGCTTAATTGTTTTTGCTACAGAGGATTTTGACTTAGAACATCCTCTTTTCTTAAACTTGGAAGATTGTGGATTCTTAATGGGTTTGGGAGAATTCATTGTTATTAATTGCAGAGACTCACTGTGATGTCCAGTCATTTGATTGGGAGAAGTTTGAGTTAATGGAATAAGAGGATCCGCCAAACGGTCCATTGGACGTTTGGGAGACATGTACATTAAAGGAGTCAGATCATCCTCC
This sequence comes from Gambelia wislizenii, assembly GCA_030847615.1. Taxonomy (NCBI): domain Eukaryota; kingdom Metazoa; phylum Chordata; class Lepidosauria; order Squamata; family Crotaphytidae; genus Gambelia; species Gambelia wislizenii. The sequence goes on along the minus strand of JAUMIR010000002.1, from coordinate 311,516,577 downwards.
TCCTCACCAATATGCCGTTTAAGACCATTTTTAAGTTGTGCCAAAGGATCAGGTAAGGAACAGTTAGTGGATAATAAGTCCTTAATTGTCTTAGTAGCTGTTGTTACTGACATCAGCATAGATTTAACTGCATCGAGCCTATTTAGTACTTGCTTTTGTTCCTCGCCAGAAAGAGAACCAAACAAATCGACCAATTTTCCTTCATCATCAAAGAGACTCTCAGGAATTGGTATTATCCTCCTGACATCCTCATTAAAGTTCGCTTTCTGGTGGGGAGCTTCACGTTTTGAGTAGGTCTCAAACAAAGGTTGAATATTGGAATTACAGAAAACACGTACTGGCGTGATTAAAAATTCCTTAAATGACCTCCAATTTTTCAATATCAAGGAAAGTATTGTGGCATTTTTAAACTGCAAAACAATTCTCTTGGAGTTATTATAGGAGGGCAGCCAATCGATTCCAAGTAGCTCATTATACTGCAGATGTCTATGTAGAAGGAGAGAAAGTGAATGTAATATAGCAGACTTATTATGCCATCTGGCATGGTTGTGGTGATTGTTGGTCACTAATAGTGCTATGCTATTTTGCAATAGCACTAGCTTGTTGGTATTCCTAGCTTTAGGATTATTTTGAATTTGTTTAGAGTCCTTTTTATTAAATAGTACTCCTGGATTTAATGAATATTTGGGCTTGGCCATAAGGTCTTTTAGCCTATAAAGCTTCTGGTCTATACTTGTTAATTTACCAAAAATGGCAATTACTGTTCTGGCAGTAAGTAAGCAGTTCCTAGCCACAATGTCTGATTCAGTCATGTAATTAATATCAATATCTGTATCAAGACTTGGAGCAGGCTCTTCATGCAAGGAAAGAAAAGATGTTTCAGAATTAGACTTATCATTATCTTTTGGAAGGAATAGCTTCTCCATTTTTAATTGTTTCATAGTAGTAGCAGCCTCCAATAATTCTGGATTTGTTAAACTCACTACTGGATTCTTGGCAGATTTCTTAGGCCTTTTAACATTGGAACAAACTTCTTTTTTGGCTAACCTCCTTTTCCGCTTGGTACTATTCTTAACTACCATATTTTCATGAATTGTTCAGGTATCTAACCAAGCTAAAGCACCTCAGCAAAAATATTAGGATAGGGAAAGGGAAAAACAGAAATACTGAATAAAATCCCTAATCAGACTATAATTAAAAGAACATTTAAACCAACTACAAAGTATCAGAGTAAAAGGGCTTTTACAGCCCCAAAAACCCACAAGTGTCTTGGGAGTCTCCTCTGGAGCAGGGCTGCTACTGGTGTTGCTCAGCATCCTCTGCCTCTGTCAGAGGCTTTGGGGAAGAGCTGAGAGAGCCTTTTATAGTCTCAGGAGCCCACAGGTGTCTTGGGAGTCTCCTCTGGAGCAGGGCTGCTACTGGTGTTGCTCAGCATCCTCTGCCTCTGTCAGAGGCTCTGAGGAAGAGCTGAGAGCCTTTTGTAGTCTCAGGAGCCACAGGTGTTTTGGGAGTCTCCTCTGAAGCAGGGCTGCTACTGGTGTTGCTCAGTGTCCTCTGCCTCTGTCAGAGGCTCTGTGGAAGAGCTGAGAGAGCCTTTTGTAGTCTCAGGAGCCCACAGGTGTCTTGGGAGTCTCCTCTGGAGCAGGGCTGCTACTGGTGTTGCTCAGTGTCCTCTGCCTCTGTCAGAGGCTCTGGGGAAGAGCTGAGAACCTTTTGTAGTCTCAGGAGCCACAGGTGTCTTGGGAGTCTCCTCTGAAGCAGGGCTGCTACTGGTGTTGCTCAGCGTCCTCTGCCTCTGTCAGAGGCTCTGTGGAAGAGCTGAGAGAGCCTTTTGTAGTCTCAGGAGCCCACAGGTGTCTTGGGAGTCTCCTCTGGAGCAGGGCTGCTACTGGTGTTGCTCAGCATCCTCTGCCTCTGTCAGAGGCTCTGGGGAAGAGCTGAGAGCCTTTTGTAGTCTCAGGAGCCCACAGGTGTCTTGGGAGAGACTCCTCTGGAGCAGGGCTGCTACTGGTGTTGCTTAGCGTCCTCTGCCTCTGTCAGAGCGCTTCAAAATATGCTGGCAAAAGAATGTTCATGAGGGTGGTCTGATAAAGTCCTAGAACAGAAATTACAAGAAAAGAGATTCCACCTAAACATTAGGAAGAACTTCTGTACCATTAAGAGCTTTTCGGCGGTGGAATGGACTGCCTCAGAATGTGGTGGATTCTCCGCCTTTAGGGGTCTTTACAAAGAGGTGGGATGGGCATCTTTCAGGAGTGTTTTAGTTTTGTATTCCTGCATGGCAGGCATTGGACAAGATGGCCCTTGTGGTCCTTTCCAACTCTAAGAGTCTATGATTCTATGAAAGCTTAGAGGACGATATGGAATCCCAGCTGGCTGCCAAATGTTGCTGCTGCTTCTTAGAAAAGTGCAGGTGAGAATTTAATGATAACCTTTAAAAAGACACATATGTATCCTCCCTGCCCCACCTTAGCTTCTTAATTTTTCCCTTTCTACATCCCCCCAAATGTTACCAAAGAATGCTGTGCCACTTTTGTGACCTGTGGATGAGGTTACAGCTGTGGGATAGTGTTCTGCAAACCACATCACCACTATTACTCTTTCCCCTATCTCTTGCTGAACAGAACCAAACAAGAAAGCCTTACACTGAAATTATGTTAAGAACAAGAATGAATAGTGTTGATTTGAACAAAGCATATTATTTGTAAGTTAATATCAAAGGATTTCTTTCATGCTTTAGTTGACTATGTCCCATCACAAAAGGATGGCATTTCCATATGAAATGCAGCACCGTTCAAAGGAAAGCAACATATATTGAAAAATTATATAAACATAAGTCTTCCAACTTGTGAAAACAAACAAACCCAAAAGCTTCTGATTGGTGCTTCAGATTGTATCTGAATGAAGGGGATTGATGTCAGTCTGACTACAAATGTGCTTGATATCATTCTACACATCAAGCAAAAATAGTTGTGTCTGTATCTCATATTGCTGCTGGTCATTTCAGAAAGCAACCTTCCCCCCAAACCCCCTCCCCCAAGCCAGTCTATTAACAAGATTTCACATATATTGTCCTTGAGATCAGTTTGTACAGGAATACTTAAGAGCCTAGAATATTACTTCTACAGAGTACACTACTTAAAGGTGTAGTGCCAAGCTCCAAAAGTAATTAGTTAATATTCTAGAGGTAATTCTCCAAAAGGCACCCATTTGCCATTTCTTAAAAGTGACTAAATAATTACTTTATGTTGCTTACTTGAGTGTGTGTGTGTGTATGTGTGTATAAATAACTGAATGCTAAAAAACACTGGTTTGTGGTATAAAATACATTCTCCACCTTGTCATCATCTTAGTGCTCACAACAGAGCATAAGGCAGCAGCATGAAGCACGATACAAGCAAGTACCTGAACCATTCCTCCTTCGCTATGTATTGAGGCCACCTCCCATAAGCAGGAAAGTAACTAAAAGATAAAATTACAATGTAATTATACTTTCTTAAGTTACTCTTGTATTGGAATTTTGTATACTTTTTTTTGAAGAAGTATGATATGAATGGCATGGAACTAGTCATTAGAAACCAATTATTTCCAAGGTCTGGAATATTTCTTCTATGTGGGCTTCTGTAAAACAATAACTTCATGCTGTGAATTCATTGTCATAGTTAGATCACTACAGATGGAAGTCAGAGGGGTTGTTTACACAGGCAAATATTCCTCTAAATATACCGCTAAGATAGCTCATAGTTCCCATGGATCGCAGCACAGCATCGCCTCATTCAGAAGGGGGAAGGTAAAACACCCAAATATAGCATGCCAAGGGATGTCGCTACTTTTGCCGGCATATTTGCAATGTAGAGCTTTATTGGCAGTGTAAATTAAGGGCTGCATTAGATCTGCATTGTGATTGGTTGCTATGATGTAAGGGGTGGGCTTAAAAGAGAGGGACTGTGTTCAGTAGCATCAGGAAACTTTGAAAAATCCTCTCTGCTATTTTGCAGAAGGTCTGCCAAGAAAAAGGATTCCCAAGACCTTTCAGTCATAAAGTTCCCATCTGTCAGCTTTGCTTGGGGGAGGGAGAGAGAGAGAGAGCACAAGTGTGAGAGAGCACGAGTGAGAGAGAGGGGGGAGGGAGGGGGAAGGCTGGAAAAACCTGTGATAGGTTCACCTTAGGATCCACGGCATGGCAGCAAGGTCTTTTAGCAGAGAGATTACTGTCCCTCTGCTTCACAGAGTGAGTTCATTTACAGGCAGATTTACAGAGACACAGACAGAGCCACTACGTTGATCTCCCCCCCTGCTATTTGGGCAGTCTGTGAGTCTTGGTCTATGCCCTTCCCCATACAGCCTTTGTCTGCTTTGGAGGCCACGCCCCCCCCACTTTTTCAAGTCTGAATGTAAAAGTGGCATAATTAGAAAAAAAAACTGACTGGCACAGCTGCGGAAAAGAATTAAAATGCAAGTTGCCGCAATAAATCTGCTGTGTAAACCAGCCCAGAGTCACCCAGTGTCAACTCTAGTAAAATACTTTCCAATGACAATCATTCAGACATTCATCAGACAGTAACTGGGTAGTGAAGTAGTATAAGAGAAAGTGATAAATATGCACATGCAAACAAGCCCTAGACTAATGGAAGGGTGCCTCAGGCCTTATGGCCAACTCTGGCCCACCTTGGTTCCCGATACATCATTCTGGATTTCCCTGAAGTGTATACATCCCTCCCTATGATACCATCATTTAGTGGTTTCCCAACTTCTGTATATTTTCCACCCTTTAAAAAAGTTTGAAATGTCTTTTCCATGGCTTACCGGCACTAAGAATTTTATATTAAAATCCACTGATATTTTTGGTCCTATTTTTTTTTCCTTTTGGTCCAGACCATGAATGGAATGCAGCCCCCAATAACTTCTCTGAAATTGAATTCAGCTTTTAGACTGAGAAAGGTTTTCCCATCCTTTTCCCTTGACTGAACCTGTCATAAAGTAAATGGGTTTAAGCATACATCCAAGTTTGGTACAATAAAAAGGGATGATTGTTTTTGACAGCTATTGGACTGTAGGTCATGGGTCATAGAATCATAGAATCAAAGAGTAGGAAGAGACCACAAGGGCCATCCTGTCTAACCTGTTACCCAAATTGCTCATGGAAATCCCACTCAAATATCAAGTTTCTAATATGTTTGGGGAAATTAGCAGCAACTCGACTTAGCAATGCAAGAGGGGGCAACAGAAAGGATCCTTACAATCATTTTTACCCCTAGTAACTCTGAACTGGCATAAATACAAACACAAGGTGAAAAGTTAACAATGATATTTATTGAAGACTTAATAACACCAGTCACACACACATTCATATGATAAAGCATTAACATAAGACCACTAGGAATGGAAGAAGAAAGGTTGGCAGAGGGATAGATAGAGAGGTGTTTTTTTTTTGGGGGGGGTTATACAACACCTGTCCTATAGTCTGAAGTTTCTGAGCAGACTGGTAGCATGAATGGATGAAGCAAGAATGGCTAATACAGAGAGACATAGTATTCCTAGGAAGAGAATCTGTGCACAATGAGGCAGGATTTTAGGCCAGTAGTTATGCATAAAATGGGCCCTTGGGTGATGGGATTTTGTGTGTTGAAACAATGGATTCCAGGTATCTTCCATGACTGAACAATGGGTTTCCTGAGTTGCTAATATGTTGCAACTACCTTAAATGTTCTAGTGATTAAATTTACAAAGTGTGAGCTGCCTCCTTGATGGCTGGGTCTTGGGACTAAGAGAAGAGTGATACCTTCAGACAAAGGATTACTCCAACCATTGATGATGGGAACAATTGTCTATCACTAGGGTGTGTACAGACAATGTCCTCTTGACCTCATTACGTTTCCTTCAGTTTGGAATTTGTCAATAGTCCCTCCTTTAGGATCCTTACAGCATGTCCCTGAGATTTTACTGCTATCCCCCATGGATGATTTTATTAATATGCCAATTTTTGGAGTCCCTGGGGGTGGGGATTGTCAGGGGTACTAACAACCCCCCCCAAAAAAACCCTAAATTCTTGCACAGTAAGAATTTCGTTTTTTGACACAATATGGATGGGTATTCCATTTGTCTACAATGGCTCGGTTTCTAGGTAAGAGCGATTAGGGGTGAGGCTGCTCTTGCTTTCAGTGTATATAGGGTCAAATTCAAGTGTTTGCAGGATAAATAAAGGCAAGAACTAACTACTCTACATTCTATGGTTGGATACTGTGTGTGTTCCCACAAAACATACGTAACTTGTTAGGAAAGAAACAATAAGAACAGTAGGAAAGGTACAATCATGCCACTATACATATACATTGGTGATGGTATTGTAGACTTGAAGCAACATATCCAACAGCATGAGCTGGTGGCAAGCATGAGAGATATAAACTAAAAACCATTTCAAACTATTGCTGGCAGTGGTAGTCATAGAACCATTTTAGCAATGGAGTTTAAAAATTTGACTGTGAAGCAAGCAAGCAAGGTAGATAGATAGCATATAACAATGCGATCATTGAGTAGTACAATAGCAATGATATAGACCAGGGTTTCTCAGCCAGGGGTCCCTGGAAAACTAGGGTTCTCCAAGAGGTTGCTAGGGTTTCCTCAAGAGATTGTGATTGTGGGGGGAAAGCAATAGCAGTATAAAGCAGAATGTTTATGCAGGGGTTCCCTGAGACCTGGAACTTATTTCAAGGGTTACGCCAGGATAAAAAGGTTGAGAAAGGCTGGTATAGACAGTAAATAACAGAATAAATGCAGTGGCAGGAGTGAAAAAGAGAAGCATCCAATGTACTCCCCCCCCCACCGCATACCACTGAAATAAAAAAAATACATGGGTTGAAAAGGGTTACATAATCTTCAAGAACACTGTAGAGTCCACTTGTAAAATGTAAAAGAAAACTAGAAGTTGAAATGTGGCAACCTGTGTCCGTTGTAGTGAGAAAGGATGTTTTCTTCCATCCTCCGCTGTATCTTTCCTCAGGAACGGAAATGTAAGCATTTATGAAAAGCAGAAAGGGATAGAAAAGAACAAAAGCAAAAGAATAAGAGCAAAGCATGTGTCTGGGATTGGCAGTGGGAAGTCTTTGTGGCTTCCCCCCTTGTCTCCAGAGATTCTGGCATTGATTCACACACACACATACTTCACGGTGGTGAAAACTCAGCTTAGCCATGGTAGAGATCAATCTGCCATCAGCTAGCCTTTTCTTGCAGTTTTAGGGGTGGTCTTCCAGCAAAACCAAAACTAGCATGCTTCGTTGTCATGGAAATGGACGTGCCAAAAATCCTACATAATTATGGGGTGCTGGGGAGTGGGAGTTTCTGGGAGATAATTATGCAAAGTATCCACCCAGTCTTAAACAGAGGGTTGCACACAATGCCTTATGGGTAATCAGAGACAATAAACAAACTTAACATCTATAACAACAATAATAAGGACAACACACATTTTAAAGGCAATGTTTCTTCTATTGTCCCAGGCTAGTTCCTTAGGATCACTTTACTTAAACTTACCACTATAATCTATATAATTAGCATGCAACAAGGGACGGTTCTGGTACTTAGGAATAAACCATCTTTGGAGTAGCAAGGGTGCTACTCCAAAGATGGTTGCATAGCACATGTATCAGGTAAAGATGCTTGCATAGCACATGTATCAGGTAATGTTACTGGCTGTGCATCTGCTCCTCCCTTCACAGCAGGTGTGGATGAAATGGTACACAATCCAGGGTGTTATTGCAGCTTGGAATGTTAGTTGCCAAGTACATCAGCCCTGGCTGTGTAATTTGGACTTCCTGGAGTCATTCTGAACTCTGGTGGACCCTTAACTACCTCAGCTCCCTTTAGGGAGACTCTTGGGATCTCTGTTCGCTGGCAGTCAGGTCCCTGTCCTGACCAGTAGCTCAGGTAGCTTCAGGAAGGTTGCCCTTCCATTCCTTTAATTGTGACACATGGAAGTATTTAAGCCACTTGCCTTTCTGGTGGGGGATTTCTACTTGGTAGACAGCTGGGGAGACTTGTTTGATTACCTTTATTGGTCCCATCCACCTAGCAGTGAAGGTATGCGCGTCCGGTGAGAACTGGCGATATATTATGAGTTGACCCTCCTCCCCCTGGCAGGGGTTTCTAACTCAGTCCAGCTTTTGGTCCATCATTTCAATGTTTCTGCCCAAGTTGAAGGCAACCTGCTGATGTACTTTAGACACTTCCTGGATGAGGGTCTGTTCCCACTCATCTTTAATAACTATGGTTTCTAAATCAGAGGGGTGTTGGGTGTTGATCCAGAAAGCTTCTGTTAGCATCATTTTTCTCCCAGTCACAACCATGTGGGGCATGAAGGCTTAAATAGCCTTTGTCCCTCATAAGGCCATCAAAATGATGGGAAGATTTTCATCCCAGTCCTCCCCGGAGGCCTTCACTACCGTACATAGTGCCTCTTTAAGGGTGTGGTTCGTTCTTTCAATCCTGCCTGAACTCTGGGGTCTATAAGGGATGTGGAAACATTGTTTTATTCTCAGCACCTTACATAGTTCCCTAGTAACTTCTCTGGTAAAGTGGGGGAACCATGTCAGTATACAGTTCCTTTTGATTCCCCACCTATTCCAAATGTTATATAGCTGCGGTATTCTGTTTACAAAGAAATGCTTCCACCAACTTACTAAATGGATCAATTATAGTTAAACAATATTTGTTACCTTGTAACAATGGCCCAATGAAATCAATTTGGATCCTTGCCCATGGGCCTTTGATCCTCTGATAGTGTAGTGGAGTTTTAGTGGACTGTAGTAGACTAGTCCGCATTGATCATTGTGCATGATAGGCAGTTTTCCACCCAGCGCTCAACCTCCAGGAGCTTTCCAGGCCACCATCCAGTCTCTTGTACCTTCTCCAGGGTAGCCTGTTTTCCTTTCTGCCCATGTTCATGAATGAACTGGATAAGGTCTCCTCTTACCTCCAGGGGCACTATCCAGTGTTGCTCTCCCTGTTGTCTAATGCGCACCAGATTCCTTCCTTTTCCTCAATAGTGAATTGGCCTTACCTGCCTCTGCCAATTCTTTGATTTGGGGATCACCCTTCTGTAGGCTCACCAAATCCAGGAAAGGAGTCATGAAAACTGGCTTGTATTTAACATTAATGGGATGGATCAGGGCTTCTGGCTCACTATGTTTTTTGTCCTTAAGGGCCACCTCTTTAGCGAGTGTGTCTGCCCAATTATTCCAGAGGCATGTGGCTGATTCATTTTTCTGGTGCCCTTTCTGTGGCCCAAGTAGGGGCAATTCTTTGTTCAATCTACTCAGCAATGCAGAACCACTTTCTGAGCTGGGCTATGGGCTTCTCATCAGAGGTTTGGTAGTTGTTATCCCTACACATGGGCAACCACACAGTCACAGCCTTGGCAGACCAATCCAAATCAGTGTAAATCACAAGTGGAGAGTCCATTGGCTCATGCTCCAGGACAGACCTTAGAGCTTCTACTTCCATTGCATGGCTTAAGTGGGGATGCCATATTTCCTGTAGGGTATAGGCATCTCCTATCAGGATGGCTCCATACCTTGTTTTGGCTTTTCCAACCATGTGGAGGAAGGAGCTGTTGCAAAACTAGCAGACGAATCCCTGGCTTAAAGCTTCCTCAAACAGTGGACCAATTGAAGTGTTTGATGGGGGGCAATGGACATTCATGTTCTGTCACAATGGAATCTGTCACAATGAGCCCATGGGGGGAGCCTCTTGCTGCTTCTTCTTAAAGTTCCTCCCCTGCTGACTAGGGCTAAGGTCCATTGGGCAATTATGGTTTTGGAAACCTGCCCATTCTGGATCCTTTCACTTCAACTTCCTTCATCCTGGCAAGGCTCATCTATTCCTTCCTGTGTTGCAGGTTGGATTAGATAGTCGTGCAGTTCCACAGGCAACATTGGTTGCTTGGGTGCCTCCTGTTCCTTGGGGCCAGCAGCGACATGCAATAGGTCGAGTGCTTATTCCCTCTCCATCTCCCTCTCCTGACTCTTGGCTTCTGGAGGTCTCATAAGCAATTTTAAGGACTTTGTCCAAGGTTTGGATGTACGTTTGACAGGGATTTCTGCCCTTTCAGTCCCTATGCCTGCCTCTGCCATAGGCTCAAATGGAGCTGCCTTATCAGGTGGCCTGTGGGCACCCTTAGCATGAATTTACTAAACTCATGGTGTTCACAGGCTGGGGTTTCAGAGCATTGCTGACCTGGCACTGCAGTTTAAATAGTGCCACAATTAATTCAGAAGTGGGTCGCATGTGAAATTGGGCCATGTCTGCTCTGGCTCCCCTTAAGATTTCCCAAACTTGGCGATGCTCGTTACTTGCCTGATTTCTCCTATTATTGAATCCTGCAGAGGACACAACTGTGGATTGCCAGTTTTTGCACTCTGCCTATGTGCAGGAACTATCTGGCTATCTGGGGTCTGGTTGGGAACAGCATTGGGAAGTGTTTATTCCCAGTGGTTGTGCCAATCTTGCCATTCCCATTTCCTACATTATTTGAATTGTTCCCATTTCTTCTCTGTTGGTCATTTCGGTCACCAAACTTATGGTATTGTGCGTGCAGCACATGGTTACTATAAGTGACCTGTTGGATCGGGTCATATGGCTTGTCTCCTTTCCAGCAAACCCTGAGGTTTTTAAGGGCTCCTGCTTCTCTAAACTAATCTGACACTGCTTTTAATTTGGTCCATAACCTATCCCAAGTGGGGCAATCTAAATCTAGGGGTCCTAATGTTAGGGAAAATAGATATTGTAGTCAGAAGTTTATCTCCCCCTTTTGGGTAATTTTATTAACCAAGGCATTGAAGATGCCAGCTTGTCTATTAGAACTCATAAATCTGTCTTTTGTTGTTTTGCTTTTCTGTCCTTCAGAGTGAGAGGGCGAGAAATGAAACTGAGGTTTCGGGTTCCTGTTGCTTCTCAGAAGGATTGAATGTTTTGGGAGAAGGGATCTTGGAGTTACCTAGCCTTTTGCATTTTGGGGGCTCCTTTCTTTTCTCTTAGCTCCTGAGGGACTTTGGAGCATACAGAAGCATGGATGAATATCTTCTGTCATTTATTTTACTTTCCTTTACTTTTTAATAAAGCCATAAAGAAAATTAACATAGCCTCCTTCTTTTGCACCAGAGGTGTGCATGGCTTTGCCCAAAAGCCCACACTATTTCACTGCATGCATCCCTGCTTGGATGGGCAGAGATTGAACGTGCTCTGCATATTTTATAACATGTTATGGCATGCCCAGAGTGGCTGGTTCAGTATTTTATGAGCCGTGAAAGCTTTTATGGCCGCAGATTGCTTGAGTTTTAAGTTGAGAGGGCTCTTAACAAGTGGCAAACTGGGCAACTTGTCCCTCTGGTGTGATTTTTTTCTTTTGGAGGCTGTTTTGAAGCTGTTGGAGTTTTCTTTTGTCTGAGCCTGGCAAAAAGCTGACAAGCCCAGCACAGAGGGGATCTGGAATTTGAGAACACCCGTGAAGAGCTGCTGGGACGGAACCATTTATGATGCCCAGCTGGTAAGCTACCTGTGCTAGGGCAGCAGATATTGAGCTGAGAGGGGCTAGAAAGTGTATGGACAATGTCTCAGAGCGTGGCAGTTTTTCCCTTCCAAAAGCTAAATGATAAGAACTATCATTTATGGGCTGTGAAGATGGAAGCTTATTTGCATCAACAATTGATATATGCCCCCATTGTAGCTACCCCTGGCCAAGGTGCTACTGTTGTACAGCTTCAATCTGAAGAATGAGCGAGGTCTTTGCTCATTTTGGCAATTGAGGACAGTCAGCTAATTTATGTGCGAGGTTGTGCGTCAGCCCGGGAAAATAGCCAGGCACTGAGGCAAGTCTATGTCCATGCTGGGACTGGTTCACAGCTTATGTTAACAAGAAAGCTGTATAGACTAAAGCTGCAGCCAGATGGTGAGGTGGCAACACATATAGCAACTTTAATACAGTATTTTGTCTGACTTCAGGAAGTCAATGTGGACTTTGCACATTGCAAATTCCACATTTCCAGAGCAAATTTGACCATTAATTTTATTACTGGTTGTTTGTTGGAAGAAGAGGCAAAATGGCTGGAGAGAAAGCAAGATTTCCCATCTCAAAAGGCTTCACAGCCGAAGACCCGCAGTTCTACAAATGACCCAGTAGATGGCTCCAAACACTCCAGTAAGGGTGAAGTTCCTGCCTTTGCTGTAAAGGTGAAAAGTTGCTGGAACTGTGGAAAGGAGGGGCACCTTTCCAAGGAATGCAAGGCTAAGAAAGGGAAGAATTCTAAGACCAAGAAATCTACTTCCAGCATGACTGTTTCTGCAGTTGTTTTGCAAGCTGCAAAGGAACAAAAAGCACATTTAAGCTTTTGGGCTTTGGATTCAGGCTGTAATGAAAACATCTCCAATATTAAAGAACTTTTTAAGGACTTTAAAGAGACTAGCCCCTCAAGTGTGAGTTTGGCTGATGGATCCAAGTCAGAATTTTTGGGTAAAGGTACATGTTTTGTACAATGTTTGAACATGGATATAAAAAATGTTCAGTATGTTCCTGGATTAAAAATGTGTTTGCTCTCTGTTGCCAAGTTGACACAGGAGGGCTATGAAGTACAATTTAAAGGGAACAAATGTTTTGTTTTGAAGGATGGTGCCATTCTGGCTGAAGGTGTTTTCCATGACCAATTGTATTATATATATGATTGTGTACAGGAACCACAAACTGGTTCTGTGATGGCAAATTCTCCCATGCATGATAATTGTGTGCATCTGATGCATTGGAGATTTGGCCATGCTAGCTTTAAAGTTCTCAGGCAGATGCCTGAGATGGTGGATGGGCTGAGTTTGAGGGCATGTCAGAAGTACCTGGACTGTCAGAATTGTAAGAGATCAAAATCAAAGGTCCATCCTTTTCCCAAGCATAGTGACAGAAAGTCAAAGAGAATCCTTGAGCTGATCCATATGGACCTGTCTGGCCCCTATCCAGCATCCTTGGGAGGAGCCAAGTACATTTTGGTCATAGTGGATGATCACAGCCGTTTTTGCTTTGTATTCTTACTCAAGACTAAGGATGAGACTTTTCAGACATTTAAAAATTGGGTGGCTTATGTTGAGAGGCATTTCTCTCAGAAGCTGTCATCTCTCCAGTCAGATAGGGGAGGGGAATTCATGTCAAATGAGTTCCAGAACTGGCTGAAGCAAAAGGGAATTTTCCACAGGTTGTCAGCCCCCTTTTTGCCCACCCAGAATGGCATAGCAGAGAGAAAAATTGGCATTTTGCAAACAATTAAAGATAGTCTGATGTTTGATGCAAACATTGAACAGAAGTACTGGGGAGAGGCCATGTTGATAGCTGCTTATTTGAGTAACTGCGTGCCAGTTTCCTGCCAGAGAGAAGGAGAGCAGCTTCTGGACAGCAAGTTTCCTGCCAGTTTCCAGGCGAGTTTCCTGCCAGGGAGAAGAAGGAGAGCAGCTTCTGGACAGCCATTATTACTGGGGAGATTGCATTTTTTTAAAAACTGTTGGGAGAGGCTGCTTGTTGCTGAGGGGCTCGAACTTCTGACCTTGCCCTTTTACCCTCAAGAGCCTTCCGGTGAGTCACACCTGTGAGTCACACCTGTGAGTCACTAGGGGGTGGAGCTGGGAGCCTAGCTCTATATAACTCCTTGCAGAGGCTTTCCAGGCCAGTTTCCTGACAGAGAGAAGGAGAGCAGCTTCTGGACAGCAAGTTTCCTGACAGTTTCCAGGCGAGTTTCCTGCCAGGGAGAAGAAGGAGAGCAGCTTCTGGACAGCCATGCTTACTGGGGAGATTGATTTTTTTTAAACTGTTGGGAGAGGCTGCTTGTTGTTGAGGCACGTGCCTAACGGCACACGAATTTCAGTAACCAAACAAAAATACAACATACCTAAAAGTACAGCTTAGCATTCTCAGCATTAACTAAGTGTTCTTAGATTACCTAAAAGCTCTCACCATGGACACTGAGGGGACTGCAGCAGTCACTTGCAACACTTGTGCGATGTTTGTCTTCTTGTCTACAGACGTGGAGAACTTCACATGGACCAAGTGCAAGCTGGTAGCCCTCTTGGAGGAGAAAGTACAGCAGCTGGAGACACGGGTAGCTACACTTCAACAGATTCGTGAGCAAGAGGTTTTCCTGGACAGAACAGAACGAACAGTCTTGGATGCAGACCACAGAGAGGAAGTGGCTGTGGAGGAGAGGGTCACTTCACAGACACAGGAAGTAGACAGCTGGAGGAATGTCACACACAGAACAAGAAAATCCAGGGATTCTTCGAGCAGCTTGCAGCTACAGAATCGATTCGAAGCCCTTTCCCTTATCAAGGACAATGAGGAAGAACAGCATGGACAGACTTCAGGGGTAGAGCAGGGGACCTTGAGAGGACCAACGCAAGGAACATCAGCTGCGAACCCTCGGCGGAGGCGTGTGGTGGTGGTGGGGGACTCCTTGCTGCGGGGTACAGAAGTAGTGGTATGTGGGCCTGACAAGATGACTCGGGAGGTGTGTTGTCTCCCTGGGGCAAAGATCCATCATGTGACGGAGCGGCTAACAAGACTCGTCAAGCCTACGGATCATTACCCCTTCCTTTTGGTCCATGTGGGAACCAACGATACTGCAAGGCACAGCTTTCCCAAGATCAGAAGAGATTATGAGGCCCTGGGGAGGAAGTTGAAAGAAATGGACGCACAGGTTGTCATCTCGTCTCTTCTGCCAGTTGAAGGGCATGGTCCAAGAAGGGAGAGGAAAATAGCCGACGTAAACAACTGGCTCCGTAGATGGTGTCGCCGAGAACAAATTGGATTCTTGGATCATGGACTGCGCTTCCATGCGGGGGGACTTCTGGCAAGAGATGGGGTGCATCTTACAACAGTTGGAAGAAACATTTTTGCCAACAGTCTCAAGAATTTGAAAAGGAGGGCTTTAAACTGAGTCAAATGGGGGAGGGAGACAGTATTCTGGAAGGCAAAAGGGCTGGAGAAAAGAGTCAAACTGTCACAGAGGGAACAAGGCAAACAGCGCAAGGACCCAACAGTGGGAGGCAAAAATACTTGCACAGGCAGCAAGCAAAGGGAACACATGGTTTTCGAAGTCTCTACACTAATGCACAGAGCATGGGAAATAAGCAAGATGAACTTGAACTCCTCGCACTACAAAACAAATATGATATAATAGGCATTACTGAAACCTGGTGGGATGAGTCTCATGATTGGAATGTAGGAATAGAGGGGTATAACCTTTATAGGAGAAACAGGCCAAACAGGAAAGGAGGAGGAATAGCATTATATGTCAGGGATATTTACACCAGTGAAGTGATCCATGACATCAATACTGGAAGCCAGGTGGAGAGCATCTGGATAAAAATTAAAGGGGAAGGAAACAACAGGGATGTTATTGTGGGACTCTACTACAGACCCCCAAATCAGACGGAGGAATTGGATGATGCCTTTCTAGAACAGATGAACACACATGCAGAAAGGAGAGATGTAGTAGTGATGGGTGACTTCAACTATCCTGATATTTGCTGGCAATCTAACTCAGCCAAAACTTCAAGGTCTAGCAAATTCCTTACATGCCTGGAAGACAATTTCATGGTCCAAAAGGTGGAAGGGGCAACAAGGGGGTCATCTATTTTAGTTCTGATCCTAACCAAAAGAGATGACCTGGTTAATGGGGTGCAAGTGGTGGGATCCTTAGGTGAGAGTGATCATGTTCTCCTGGAGTTTGTTATACAATGGAAAGGAGAAGCCAGGCATAGTCAGACACTCATTCTTGACTTTAGGAGAGCTGATTTCAATAAACTCAGGGAAATACTGGGGGTGATCCCATGGTCAGGAATACTAAAAGAGAAGAGACCTCAAGATGGATGGGACTTTCTCAAAAAGGAGATACTGAAGGCACAATTTCAAACAGTACCATTGAGGAAGAAAAATGGGAGGTGTCTCAAGAAACCAGGATGGATTAATAAAGAACTTTCAATGGAGCGAAGTTTTAAACGGAACATGTATAGGAAATGGAAAATGGGGGAAATCACCAAAGAAGAATTCAAACAGATAGCGAACACGTGTAGGAGTAAAGTCAGAAAAGCTAAAGCGCAGAATGAGCTCAGGCTTTCTAGGGAGGTTAAGAACAATAAAAAGGGTTTTTTGGGGTATGTCCACAGCAAAAGGAGGAAGAAGGAAATGGTAGGGCCACTACGTGGAGAAGATGGCAAAATGCTAACCGGGGACAGAGAAAAGGCAGAATTACTCAACACCTTCTTTGCCTCAGTGTTTTCAGAAAAGGAAAAGGAGGACCAACCTGAGGATAATGGAACAGAGGACACAATAGGGGAAATCCAGCTCAAAATAAGTTAAGAGGTAGTGCAGGAATACCTTCTTAATCTAAATGAATTTAAATCTCCAGGACCAGATGAACTACATCCAAGAGTATTAAAAGAGCTGGCAAATATAATCTCAGAGCCATTGGCAATAATCTTTGAGAACTCCTGGAGAACAGGAGAAGTCCCAGCAGACTGGAGGAGGGCAAAAGTTGTTCCCATCTTCAAAAAGGGTAAAAAAGAGGATCCCAACAATTATCGTCCAGTTAGTCTGACATCAATACCAGGGAAGATTCTAGAGCAGATCATTAAACAGAGAGTCTGTGAACATTTAGAAGGCAATGCCATAATCACAAAAAGTCAACATGGGTTTCAGAGAAACAAGTCATGCCAGACTAATCTGATCTCTTTTTTTGATAAAGTTACCAGCTTGGTAGATGAAGGGAATGCTGTGGACATCGCATACCTTGATTTCAGTAAGGCCTTTGACAAGGTTCCCCATGACATTCTTGCAAACAAGCTTGTAAAATGTGGGCTAGACAAGTTAACTGTTCAATGGATTTGTAATTGGTTGACCGGCCGAACCCAAAGGGTGCTCAGCAGTGGCTCCTCTTCGTCTTGGAAAGATGTGACCAGTGGGGTGCCACAGGGTTCTTTCCTGGGCCCAGTGCTATTCAACATCTTTATCAATGACTTAGATGAGGGAATTAGGGGCATACTTATCAAATTTGCAGATGACACCAAATTAGGAGGAGTAGCTAATACCCTAGAGGACAGGATCAAAATTCAGAATGATCTGGATAGACTGGAGAGCTGGGCCAAAGCTAACAAAATGAAATTCAATACGGAGAAATGTAAAGTACTGCATTTAGGGCGGAAAAATGAAATGCATAAATATAGGATGGGAGAGACCTGGCTGAATGAGACCATGTGCGAAAGGGATCTAGGAGTCCTAGTAGACCACAAGTTGAACATGAGCCAACAGTGCGATGCGGCAGCTAAAAAGGCCAATGCGATTTTGGGCTGTATCAATAGAAGTATAGTGTCTAGATCAAGGGAAGTAATAGTGCCACTCTATTCTGCCTTGGTCAGACCTCACTTAGAATACTGTGTCCAGTTCTGGGCACCACAATTCAAAAAGGATATTGACAAATTGGAGCGTGTCCAGAGAAGGGCAACTAAAATGGTGAAAGGTCTGGAAACGATGCCTTATGAGGAGAGACTTAGGGAGCTGGGTATGTTTAGCCTGGAAAAAAGATGGTTAAGAGGCGATATGATAGCCCTGTTTAAGTATTTGAAGGGATGTCACGCTGAGGATGGAGCAGGCTTGTTTTCTGCTGCTCCAGAGACTGGAACACGGAGAAATGGATGCAAGCTCCAGAAACAGAGATTCCACCTCAACATCAGGAGGAACTTTTTTACAGTAAGAGCTGTTCGGCAGTGGAACGCACTCCCTCGGAGTGTGGTGGGGTCTCCTTCCTTGCAGGTCTTTAAACAGAGGCTGGATGGCCATCTGTTGGGGATGCTTTGATCGTGATTTCCTGCATGGCAGGGGGTTGGACTGGATGGCCCTCGTGGTCTCTTCCAACTCTGCAATTCTATGATTCTATGATTCTAAGTTCTGTGGTCTCAAATACCCCCTTTTTCATGTTTTATGGCAAGAAGCCATCTGTCTAGCATATTAGGACTTTTGGGTCCTATGCATGGGTAAATATCCCTAAAGCAATCAGAAAAAAGGGGGAGCCCAAGGCCAGGAGGCTGAGATTCCTAGGGTATGAACAATCTTCCAAGGCCTGGCATCTTACCTTAAAAGATGGAAGAGTTTTGATTTCCAGAAGTGCTGAGTTCGAGGAGCAAGCTAACTGGAATCACATTCACTCCAACGCAGATGTGATTTTGCCTTCATTTGTAGGTGAAACTCAGCCTGATCAGCAGCAACAGCAGGCTGCTCAGTCAGGCACTGACACTTCCCCAGATTTGGGAAGGGAGGGTTCAAAGCATGAGTCCTTTGATGTAGAGAGTGATTCAAAAGCAGATTCTGACAATGATCAGGCCCAGCCTGTCATTCCCTGTTGCTCTAACAGAGAGATGAAGGAGGTGCCTCCTCTAAGATTCACTGCACAGAATGTAAAGGTATGTCAGGTGACCTTCGAACCTGATAGTTTTACTGATGTTTTGAAGTTGCCTCAAGATGAGCAACAGAAGTGGCAGCAGGCAATGGAAAATGAAATGGAATCCATCAAAAGTCATGATGTTTTTTATATTGTGGCATTGCCACAAGGAGAAAAGGCTGCAGGTTGTCTTTGGGTGTACAAAAACAAGCAGATGTAGGATGGGAGTGTCAAGTATAAAGCACGCTTGGTGGCAAAGGGGTATTCACAGATAAAGTATCTGAATTATGACCAAGTTTTTGCCCCCACTGCTAAAGCACAAAGTATTAAAATTACTTTGTCTATTGCAAGTCTGCACAAACTCAGTTAATCACTTTGATATTGAGATTGCTTATTTGAATGCCCCACTGGATGAATGTATATATGTGGAACAAGCCCCTGGGTTTCACAGTGGGGGACCAGACCATGTGTTCAAACTTGAAAAAGCTTTATATGGTTTGAAACAGAGTGGGAGATGTTGGTATCTTTGTTTAGATGAACAGCTGAAAAATGTTGGTTTTCAGAACAGCATTGCTGATCCATATTTGTACACAAGGGGTGTCAATCAGAATTATGAAATTCTTCTCACTTTTGTTGATGATCTCTATCTAATTACTCAAACTGACACTCAAGTGCAAAAGTTTAAAGAAGAATTAGGTTTAAGTCTCAAACTTAACGACCTTGGTCATATTAAAAACTATTTGAGAGTGGATTTCCAAAGGTTTGAAAATGGTGATTTTAAAATGAGACAAGTTCAGAAAATTGAAAAGATTTTAGATCTTTGTAACATGTCTCAATGTAAACCTGCACGAACTCCTATGTGTTCTGATTTCATAAATATTACAGATACTAGAGTGTTTGAACACCCTGCACTTTTTCATTCTGTAATTGGAAGTTTATTGTATATTGCAAGATGGTCATGCCCAGATATTCAATATGCTGTCAATATTTTGTCCAGAAAGGTGTCAAAGCCAACTCAACATGATTGCCAAGGTTTAAAGAGATTGTTAAGATATCTACGTGGAACCATAAATCATGGTGTAAAAATCAGTTCACAAGGTTGTCATGAATTGAAAGCTTTTGTTGATGCCAATTTTGCCAGCGAAATTTGCAATAGAAAATCTGATTCAGGGATGATTATTTTCTATGCTGGTATTGCTATACATTGGGGATCAAAAAAGCAATCCACCATTGCTTTAAGTTCTGCAGATGTGGAATTTGCAGCCCTGTCGAGCCTGGTGACTGAGCTGGTCTACTGAAGCAAATTTTCAGTGATTTGGGTATGCCAATTTCAGGAGCTATTAAAATTTTTGAAGATTCCCAAGCATGTATAACAATGGCATCAGCACACGGGGTAAAAAACAGAACTAAACATGTTGCTGTAAAATTTCAGAATGTTAGAGAAGCTGTTCAATATGGTTTGATTGATTTGGTGTATTGTCCCGGTGAAGAAAATGTAGGAGATTTGTTTACCAAAGCATTGGGTGAAATTAAGCATGACCTTTTGTGTGACAAGCTGGGTACAATGTCTGAAGTGTGAAATACATTTGCCTGGATGAAAAAATTAGAGGGGTGTCAGGGAAAATAGATATTGTAATCAGAAGTTTATCTCCCCCTTTTGGGTAATTTTATTCACCAAGGCATTGAAGACGCCAGCTTGTCTATTAGAACTCATAAATCTGTCTTTTGTTGTTTTGCTTTTCTGTCCTTCAGAGTGAGAGGGCGAGAAACGAAACGGAGGTTTTGGGTTCCTGTTGCTTCTCAGAAGGATTGAATGTTTTGGGAGAAGCATATAACTGGGAAGGGATTTTGGAGTTACCTAGCCTCTTGCATTTTGGGGGCTCCTTTCTTTTCTCTTAGCTCCTGAGGGACTTTGGAGCATACAGAAACATGGATGAATGTCTTCTGTCATTTATTTTACTTTCCTTTACTTTTTAATAAAGCCATAAAGAAAATTAACATAGCCTCCATTTTTGCACGAGAGGTGTGCATGCCTTTGCCCCAAAGCCCACACTATTTCACTGCATGCATCTCTACTTGAATGGCAGAGATTGAACGTGCTCTGCATATTTTACAACACCTAACACCATTTTGGTCGTGTCATTTAGTCCTCCATAATGGAGTTCCTTAAATTCTCCATTATAGAAGTCATAGCCATGGGTGCCATCAAGGAAATCTACTTTTTGGGTAAATGGTTAGGAGCTTTTTCCTACCTACAAAAGTTTTGTGGTTCTCACCAGGGAGCTGCTTCTTCATGTCATAGAGGACATTAGCCGTCTGACCAAGCTAGAGAATTTTAAGAGCTTTCCTCATCCACACATACATATTCAGGGTACCCACCTTTCTAGCAGCAACCACTGATTCTATCACTGGTAAGTCTGTTGTGGAAACGTATAGCCTAGCCAACTGGGTGAGGTCTTGACCATTTGTAGTGAGATGCATGTGGGTGAGATGACTGCGTTCATCCACGTGATACCTAATTCCTTAGTCAGGGGACCTAATTGTTCTGCCACAGATTTGCTTCAATGGCAATCCAGGTCTTTCCTCCATGGTCTCAGTGCCATCGTTCCCTCCATGGGGTTATGGGTCTGAAACATGGGTCACCTATTGCCACCACTTATGACTCCACGAACGCTTTCATCAGCGTTGTATACGCACAATCCTAAATATACACTGGACTGACTATGTGATGAATGTTGCTGTCTTTAAGCAAGAGGGATCACCAGCATTGAGGCCATTATATTGAGAACACAGCTGCGCTGGGCAGGGCACATTTCTAGGATAGAGGACCATCACCTCCCAATAATAGTACTCTATGGTGAACTCGCCACGGGCCAGCTTAAGAGGGGTGCTCCAAAAAAGTGATACAAGGACTCCCTGAAACAACATCTCAGGCTCAGCCAAATTGATCACCAACAATGGTCCGCCCTGGCTTCACATCGGGAGGCATGGAGACGCACTATCCACCATGTTGCTGCCTTATTTGAGAACACACGCCGAACGAGTCTTGAAGAGAAACAACAACGCGGAAAGAACCACAACCCAGAAACATCACCCAAGGAGACCTGCTGTTGTGCTTTTTGCAACCCGACTTGTTTATCTTGGATCGTCCTTTTTAGTCATCAGCGCGCTTGCAGAAAGCGCAGGATGATTTTCTTTTATCCGTATCGACATATTTTTTTAGATGTCTTTGTTTCCATATCTTACCCCATTCATGATCTCCAATTTTTTGTTTCAAATCTTCCTCCTATATTCTCCTTAGATATTCCCCTTTGGAAGTTGGAAAGAAAGTGATTTTGATAAAATTTGGAAAGTATTTGTTAAAAAAGTATTACAGACAAAAGATGGGAGGTTACCTCCAGGAGAAGAAATGAGATTCTGGAATGATTAGGTAAGGGATAATGGCTCCGGTGAAGGGGAGCACTGAGGTGGGGGGGGGGAATAGGGGAATTAATATTTTTGAATAGAATTACAGTAAAGAATCTATGTTAACCTTTGAAATTAGTTAATAGAAAAATTGCGATGTTTATAGTAATTTTATGTGTTATACTAAGTATTGATTGGATAATATAATGTATGATTATAAAATTAATAAAAATATATTTTTTTAAAAAAAAGAAAGCGCAGGATGAGTCCTTCCTGAATCTTTGATTGTGAAGAAAAGGCAGAGTACAGAGATTGGATGGGGTGAAGTGGCCTGGGCTTTTCCCAATCTGGGTTGTAGGGATTTTTTTTTTTTTTTTTTTTGTTAGGGAATTTTTTTATTGGAGTAAGACCATTCTACTAAAAAATACACCCGACCGCAAAAGGCCACAACAATAATACAAAAACAATACTAATTATTTTCCTCTTTTCTTACTAATACAAAAGTAAATCTATCCTAACACTAATGTATTTTTCCCTTTAATCTAAACACACTATAATCACATTATATTTACACATTATAATTATACCTACTTAGAAATGAAAAAAAAAAACCAATAAAATATTAATTAAAAATAATAATACAAAATAATACAAAATTAATAAAATATTTATTTAAAATATCATTTTATGTTATTGCTGGGGTCATCTCACTAAACCACGGCCAAAACTTTTTCCAACGATAGCTTGGCAATTTCTCTTTTTCACTCAGAGCTAAATTTTCAATTACATTCTTCACATAATAGGCAGTGCCTTTTACATCCTGCAGATTTTGACTTTTCACCTCCTTTTTTCTCTGGAAAACTAACCCTAACATCACATAGAGGTTTACCAGGCACACCGTGGACCAGGGTACTTTCCAAAAACTCTCAGCCACAGAACCAGACTCCTTCCTCTTCCTCTTTTGGCCCACTGACTTTCTGGGTCCCCTGACACCCTCTGGAGGCTCAGTCCCTGAAAGCACTGTCTCCCAAGCCTGCTGTGCCAAATCGGGCCAATCCAGGACCCGGGCCACCTCCTCCCATGTTTCCCGGGCACTCGGGCAGTCCTGGACAAAATGTCTGATCATCTCCTTTTGTGCCACGCCACTCAAAATCTCAGCCTTTTTACATTTCAGACACGGACAGGTCTGCTCATCCTCTGCGGTCCATGGTCTCTTTCCCCTCAGATTAAGAACCTGATGGTAGAGCCTCCACCTCAAGTCCCACAACTTTTTGGGGACCCTTTTGTCCATGAAATACTCAATTGGGTTAGTCTGGTGATTTAGGTATTCTGATAAATCTAGTTTGGCCTGACGCTTTTGCAAAAACGGGTTAACATAAATCTCCTCCACTATTTTCCTGTACAAAGTCCTCTTGATGCTCTGACCTGGTCTGTCTTCCCCCTTCAACTCCTCAGCATGAATTTTATATTTCTTTATGTAAAAAACAAAGTCTTTCAAATAATCTGGTGCTTTCAATTTTTCAGGCAAAGAAAACCTAAAACTTAATGAGCCTTCCTCCCACCAAGTCTTTCCCCATCTAGTCCCTATCCAGCACTCACAAAACAAAACTAGCCAAGCCTGAGGTTGAATCTGACCCTTTTGTAACAGAGAAACTTTCCCAAAGTTTTGAGCAGAAAAGATGGCGATGAACTTAGGTCCCAGGGCTGGGAAGTCCAGGCCCCCTTGTTCTACCTGCCCATAAGCCACTGCCCTTGCCAGGGGGAACGTGGCCATTCCCCAAAGGAACTTGAAGAGAACCCGATCAGCTTCTTTAATCACTGAATCTGGAGGTGGGAAAACAGCCGCCAAGTTGGCTGCCACGGGAAGCAGGTAGGTATTTACAAAAGCGTCTCTCTGGTAAATGGTCAGCTTCCATCTCTGCCAGAGGGCCACCCTCTCTTTCACTTTTTCCAACCAGCGATACCAATTTTCTTTCCATCCCTCTGGAGCCAACGCAAAATTCAGCCCCAGGATCTTCACCCTATCCATCTTTGCCTCTTGCTCTGCTTGCCACCTTTCCTTTTCTCCAACTACGTCCTTTAGAGGAATAGCTGCCATCTTGTCCTCTGCAGCAAAAATCCTGATCAAAAAACTCTTTTCCATGTTAAGTCGAGCACCAGAAACACGACCGTAGGCCTCAAAAGCATCTTTAATCTTTCTAACTTCCATCCTGTCCTTAACCAAGAAGGACACATCATCAGCATGGGCAACAAATTTAACAGATTCATATCGAACCAACCATGAACTGTCCAACGGACGCGGAATTTGGATCCCCGAGATGCTCTTGTCCAAACTAATCTTACACAGAATAGCATCCAACGCAATAACATACAAAAGAGGGCTTAGGGGACAACCTTGCCTCACCCCAGAATTTAACTTAATCCTCTTTCCTCTATGACCATTGACTTGCAAAACTACCTCTGCATCCCTATAAAACAATTTAACTAAAGCAATAAATCTCTCTGGCACCCCTTTCCACTTGAGAGTTTCCCATAGGAACGTATGATCTACATTGTCAAAAGCTTTCATCTGGTCGACCTGTAGGATTTGACCAGTCCAATCTCCCTCCTTGCTGAGTCAGAACACTTCCCGAAACAAACAAAGAGAGTCCACCATAGTCCTACCTGGCACAGCACTGGTCTGTGCTTCCATCACAATCTTATCAGCCACCTTAGCCAGCCGATTGTTCAGTATTTTTGCCAACATACGGTAGTCTACGTTGGTCAGAGCTATGGGGCGCCAGTTTTTTGGGAGGGTAGGATCACCCTCCTTTGGGGAAAAAATCAGGACCCCTTGATAAAATGTCTCAGGGAGCTCATTATTATCCCACAAAAAATTAAACAAAGTTGTTAAAGGGGGAACAATCCACTTCCTGTAAACTTTATAAAAATTCCAACTGAGGCCATCTGGGCCAGGGGCAGACTTACCCTTCCCTTGAACTATGACCTCATGAACTTCTTGTTCTTCTATAGGAGAGACCAACCTCTTCCTATCCTCTGGACTCAGACCCTTATAGAGGGTGCCCATCTGGTCCTCTGAAAAAGCTTGAAAAAAACCCTTAATCTCTTCTATATCTATATTTTTCCTAGCATATAACTGCTTGTAATATCCTTCCATGATATCCAGCATCTCACTTGGTCTAAATACAATAGGGTCTGACTCGGAGGCTCTCAAGCCGTTTAATTCAATTGGAGCCCTTGGATTCTGGGCGCCTGCCCACTCATCCATGTCAACCACACCACCTCGAGTCCTGAAATTTTTACTCCTCTTTCTGTTTTGTCTTTGCTTTTGGCAAAATCTTGCTATGACTCCCTTCGCCCAGTTAAGCTCTTGTTCTGAAAAAGGAACACCTTGGTTCAATCGATAATGACACTTCAAAAAATGATAAATGGCCAAATGATACTCCTGAATCTGTTTCCCATTAATGTTGGTCTCGTAGGCCCGGCTAGTGGCCCGAACTGCGCGTTTCACACGTTCCCACCACCTGCACAAATCATCCTTGTACATGTCCGCAAGAGTTAGGCTGTGGGCTAGTGCTGAGGCGATGCGCTCTTTATATGCCACATCTTCCAAAAATTTAGGGCGCAACCTCCAGAGAGGTCTTCCTTTGGGGTAAACCTGACCTATACTGAACTCTACAGCCAAGAGCCCATGATCCGACCAAGGAGTGATCATAACAGTGCACTTTTCCACCTTCATTTCCTTCACTGTTCTCACACGGTCTATTCTGCTGGCTGAGGTTTTGTGATAATGAGTAAATCGAACTCCTTCCATTGGGGAAAAATCTGAACCAAAAGCCTTTCTGCAAAAAACAGGAAAAAATTCTAACTCATTCTCCACATCAAGAGCTGCATCCTTAAGACCTTGCCTCTCTAGAAAAGACTCCAACTCTCTTTCTTCTGCTGTCAGGGGTTTGGGCAGGGACAACTTTGTCCGCTCTTTCTGGTCTGCGTAAGCACTCCTGTCCATCATCCTTGCCCTGTTATTGAAATCTCCGACGATAATAAGATGCCGTCGAGTGTTACACTGATTTTTTAAATACCCCCAAAACTTTTTCCGTTCGGCATATTTTACAGGAGCATAAAGCCCACACAGCCTGAAAGCTTTCTTTTCTACGCTTCCATCTTTCTGCTTTTCCTCCATACTAAAATCCACCACCACCAACCTCCCCAAAACTACTTCTAACATGAAATCAATGGTCAGATTGTTCCTGGACCTAAACAGTACCCCTATTCCCCAACCGCCACACTCCCCATATGACCATACAGAAGGTCCTTGTGTCCACAATCTCTGACACCAGCTCCGCTGTTGTTCGTTACAGATATGAGTTTCCTGCAACACAATGATGTCATAACGCAGCCGCCAAGGCAGGGCAAAATCTCATTGCACCTATCCTCAGTTCGCAAGCCACGAACATTCCATGTGGCAATTTTTAATGAACCCATTGTTTTATGTACCTAAAAATGTATTGAGGCCTCCGTTATAAATAACCAAAA
Organism: Gambelia wislizenii; assembly: GCA_030847615.1. Classification (NCBI taxonomy): domain Eukaryota; kingdom Metazoa; phylum Chordata; class Lepidosauria; order Squamata; family Crotaphytidae; genus Gambelia; species Gambelia wislizenii. Next base: position 311,490,181 of record JAUMIR010000002.1, on the reverse strand, counting down.
ACTAACAGAAGTATATTGGCCATGAAGATTGAAATAATTGTTTTTCTACTAAAAATCTAACTTAAAGTCTAACTTAACTGAAATCTAGTTTTCAGTCCAACTTATTAAAACTCTCATTTTTAACAGAGGCTCTTCAAAAACATGCACAGGGAGTGGGAGAAGAGTCTCAGGGCACATGACTGAAATGATGGCTTCCTATATGGTAAGCCTTTCTGTGAGCTCAGCAATTTTCTTAGCACAGACATCATGGCTCATGGTAGCATGGCTTACCTTGGCCTGGCTGGCTAAGTACTGCGTGGCATGTTTTGCTTGTCCACACTCTTCCTCCAGCCAACTATTTTACACTGGGCTGTTTCTAGTTGAAAAGCTACATTGTCCAGTCTAGAGTGGGCTTCTTGTATGGCAGTAGAAAAAGCTATTTTGTTTGCAAGTAGCTCCGAGCTCTGGGCTTGGAGCTGGTTTAGCTCCTTGTACTGTCTTTCCACTGTCTTCCTTAATTTGTGGATGGTGCTCATGGCTTTCCCTAGGGCCATCCACACTCCCCAGGCCCCCAATGCATATCAAGAGGGACCAAAAAGTGATCTCTCTTTACACTGAATTCAGAAAGCCTCATGCAGGGTGCTAAGTAGGTTGGATGTATCAAAGGATCTCTGCTTCCAACAGTTCTTTCCCTAACCTGCAATCAATTTCTTGAGTTTGTCCATCTTGGGATTTCGTTTGAGCATGGTTTGCTTACTAGATCTCTCTGTTTCTACTTCACTCGAGTTTTTAAGGCAAAAGTGCTCTTCACTTTCAAACACCCTTGCACAGGGCACAATTTAACAATTTTAAGTTTTAAAAGTGTCATTTTAGACACACCCTCTCTGAGTTTACATGTAAGCGTTAAAGGGTTTCTTTTTAAACACTCCTGCAGGCTGAGCACAGAAATACTCCTTGTCTTTTTTTAACAAGGCATCCCCACAAAAATGGGTAAGCGTGAAAAAGTTCCTGTTGGCTTAGCTGAAACTTCCACACAGGGAATGTGTGGGGAACATTTCCATTGGCTTGAGCTGGAATGTCCACACCAAAGTGTAAAATTCCTGATGAAAGAAAGCCTTTCACATGCTGGGTGGCTTGTCAGACCCATTGATGGGGAGACTAACTAAGTCCTTTTGGGGAGACCCTTGTGTCTGGCCCAGTGGCAGAGCAACAAAGGGGGAGTATGAACTCAAAGGAATTTGCTTCTTCCTTAGCTGAATGAGAAAGGGTCAAGGTCTGGGTAAAGTTTTTAAACCTTTAATTCAAGAACATATGCTAATAACTTTCAATGTGCCTAACTAATGTTGGGTGCATGCAGGTTATGTCCTAGCATTTATCGATTTGGATCCCACACCAATATAGTCCCAAAGAGTGGGAGAGATTCCCCGGTACAGAAAGAAAGAGGGGAGAGGATTTCCACCCACATTGCCCTGTGGCTCACATGCTCTCAATTTTCACATGTGCAAAACTTTCATTCCAGAACCTAAAAATATGCCACATTCGGAGGTTTTGGTACATCTGTCACTCCAAATTCTCAAGCATGCACTCATGAGAAAAGAAATGAGGGGTGTGCTCTCCATTCTTCACCGTTTAAATCTGTTACCCAAATTGCTCATGGAAACCCCACAGAAATATCGAATTTCTAGTTTGGGGTAATTAGCAGCAACTTGACTTGGCAGTGCAAGCAGATTATCAGATGGGCCCTTAAAACCTGTCCCTTTCTCAGTACCCCCACCTGCCCCACTCCCACCCCACTCCTGTCCCTGTAACAGTTTAAAGAATTTTTTTCAAACACTTAAGGAGCAGTCTCCTTACTATCTTTTTTGAGCAAGGTGATAGAGAGGGCGGTTGCTCTCCAACTCCAAGCTGTCTTGGAAGAAACTGGTTATCTAGATCCATTTCAAACTGGCTTTAGGGCGGGATTTGGATTTGATACTGCCATGGTTGCCTTGGCTGATGACCATCGCTTGAGCATCAACAGGGGTAATGTGACCCTGTTGGTGCTACTGAATCTCTCAGCGGCTTTTGACACAATAGATCATGACATCCTCTTGGATCACCTGAGAAGGCTAGGAATTGGAGGCACTAAGGTGCAGTGGTTCCATTCCTTCCTCTTAGGCAGATTCCAGAGGGTGATGCTCGGGGACAGTTGTTCTGCAAGGAAAGAGCTTAATTGTGGTGGCCCACAAGGTGCCATCCTATCCCCAATGCTATCCGATATATACATGAAACTGCTGGGGGAGATCATCCGGAGACATGGGACGGGGTGTTATCAATACACTGATGACACCCAGATATATTTCTCCATGCCTTGGTCTTCAGCAATTACTTCAGATGGTATCACTTCTCTTAATGATTGTCTTTGGGCAGTAATGGACTGGATGAGGGAAAACAAATTGAAGCTGAATCCAGAAAAAATGGAGGTACTCACGGTAGCAGCCCCGAACCCAGGCATTAGGATACAATTTCCAGTCCTGGATGCGGTCATGCTCTCCTCCAAGGACTATGTTCACAGTCTGGGGATGCTCCTGGACCCATCGCTCCAGATGACGAATCAGGTAAATGCGACGGTCAGGAGCACCTCTTATCAGCTTCAGCTGATACACCAGTTATGCCCTTTCCTGGAAGTCAGGGATCTTGAGACCGTGGTGCATGCTCTGGTAAGCTCTCGTCTTGATTTCTGTAATGCACTCTACATGGGGCTACCCGCATGCTTGGTCCAGAAACTTCAACTAGTACAGAATATGGCAGCCAGACTGGCCTCAGGTACATCTAGAAGAGACGATATAACACCGATCTTGAGATCACTCCACTGGCTGCCCATTAGTTTCTGGGCCCAGTACAAGGTGTTGGTTATCACCTTTAAAGCCTTAAATGGCTTGGTTCCTACCTATCTTTGGGACCTCCTCCTTCCATATAATCCTCCATGTGCACTCAGGCCCTCTGGGAGGAATTTGTTACAACCTTTAAAACTAGGCTTTCTTTCTAGGCTCTGGTTTCTCTTCAGATCGTATAAATGTTTCACCTTTTACTTGCTTTTACTAAAACTATGCTAAAACTATGCTTGACCTCTCGGAGGTCCTTTTTGGCTATTGCTCCCAGATTATGGAATGGCCTGCCAGATGAGATCCGTCATATCACCAACCTAAATAGCTTTTAAAAAGCTTTTAAGACAGATTTCTTCTGGCACGCCTTTCCTGAATAGATACGCAGCCATTAAAAAAGAAAAGAAAATCTAGCTTGTCCCGACCTCACTACAGCCACTGTCTGTTGTTTATTTTTAATTTTTGTATTTTGTTTTAAAGTATGTTTTAATTCCTTTATTATTTATTTGTATTTTAAGGGGGAGGGATTGAGGGTCCGGGATGTATATTTTAATTGCTGTAAGCCGCCCCAATTGCGTTTCATAGAGGGGCGGGATATAAATAAATATTATTATTATTATTATTATTATTATTATCCTTGCATAAGAACTACTCCCCCTCCCCTCAGCAGGCCAGGAATGAATGCAGCTGTTGCAAAGCTGCATTCACATCCTGTAAAGCAAATCCCGCCCAGTCTTGCGAAAGAACAATCGTGCAGGAAATTTAAAAATAAAAACCCAACCAAACATCAAATCAAAAAACCAAGCCCCAAAACAACAGTTTAAAAGTAACAAGTAATGCAGGGATGCAGTCAAAAAAATTAAAAGTTTAATATTGACTTCTTTTTTTTAATAAAGGAGCTCTATACTGATACTAGTCTACAAGTTAGAACGGGTGCAAATCTGGTTCTAACCAATAAAAGTCCTACTTTTAAAGGTGTTTGGCAGGGCTGCATCTTGCCCCCTTTTCTTTTTAATTTTTATGTTAATGATATTGTTTCAGATTTGTGGGGTATGGACTTTTATATGCCCAATGTATTGGATAGAGCTGTTTGTGTGCTTTTATACACAGACGATATGATTTTATTTTCCTTTATTGTGATAGGCCTGCATAGATTGTTGAAAAGATTTAGCACTTATTGTCAGCTCAATGATCATAGAATCATAGAATCGTAGAATTGCAGAGTTGGAAGAGACCACGAGGGCCATCTAGTCCAACCCCCCTGCCACGCAGGAAATCTTGATCAAAGCATCCCTGACAGATGGCAATCCAGCCCCTGTTTAAAGACCTCCAAGGAAGGAGACCCCACCACGCTCCGAGGGAGTGTGTTCCACTGCCGAACAGCTCTTACTGTCAAAAAGTTCCTCCTCATGTTGAGATGGAATCTCTGTTCCTGGAGCTTGCATCCATTGCTCTGTGTTCCAGTCTCTGGAGCAGCAGAAAACAAGCCTGCTCCATCCTCAGCGTGACACCCCTTCAAATACTTAAACAGGGCTATCATATCGCCTCTTAACCGTCTTTTTTCCAGGCTAAACATACCCAGCTCCCTAAGTCTCTCCTCATAAGGCATCGTTTCCAGACCTTTCACCATTTTAGTTGCCCTTCTCTGGACACGCTCCAATTTGTCAATATCCTTTTTGAATTGTGGTGCCCAGAACTGGACACAGTATTCTAAGTGAGGTCTGACCAAGGCAGAATAGAGTGGCACTATTACTTCCCTTGATCTAGACACTATAGTTCTATTGATGCACCCCAAAATCACATTGGCCTTTTTAGCTGCCGCATCACACTGTTGGCTCATGTTCAACTTGTTGTCTACTAGGACTCCTAGATCCCTTTCGCACGTAGTCTCATTCAGCCCGGTGTCTCCCATCTAATAGTTAACAACAGCAAATCTAAAATTGTCATTTTTGGTTTTAAAAAAAGGAAAATTCATAAGTGGCATATAGATTTAAAGAAGTTGAGCAAATGGAAGTTTATAATTATTTGAGCATAACATTTGTGGCTAGAGGTTCCTGGGCTCCACAGATAAAAAAGAATGAATTGAAAACATCTACTTGCATTCTTACCTTAAACAGGCTATTGAATTTTAAGTATCCCTGCTCATTTTATCCTGTTTTAAAAGTATATAAGGCAAATGTTTTGCCAATTTTGATGTATGGGTCAAAAATCTGAGGAATCAATACAAATATGAAAATTGAAAGAACACAGAATAAATTCTTAAGATTGATATTGGGGGTGGCAAGAAGTACCCCAGCACAAGCAATGAGAGCAGAATTTGGTATGGCAGCTATTTCTGACCTGTGTTTATTTCGAGTATTTATTGGATCAAGTTAACACAAATGGGTGATGACAGGCTACCCAAGTTATGTTTAATTGAACAGGAGAATAATTTCACTTTAAACTCCTGGTTTTTCAACTTTTCAAAAATGCTCTCCAGTGTGGGCTTCAACGTAATGGCTATTAGAAAGATCAATTTAAATGCTGGCAGCATGTTTAAACAGAGTGCTAGAAATTAGAACCCAATCGGATCTAGCGGCTTTGGCCTCAGTAAAATCCTTCAAATGATTATCAAGGGCCAAAATGTTCTATCAAGAAGAGAAATATCTTTTTTTCCCCATGAAAAGAGAACACCAGAAGGCTTTTGCCAAACTTTGGAGCCTTGGTGGCGCAGTGGTTAAATGCCAGTACTGCAAGCCACCACATTGCAAGTTTGATTCCAGCAGGCTCCAAGGTTCACTCAGCCTTCCATCCTTTCGTAGGTCGGTAAAATGAGTACCCAGCTTGTGGGGGCAATTAGCTAAGAACACACATTGGAAACTGCTTAATGCAGTGTAGATGTGTAAATTTGCTATTGCTTAAAACAATTTGTAAGCTGCTCTGATAGCCTTGTGGCTGAAGAGTGGGGTATAAATAACTAAATAAAATAAATAAAATAAACTTCTCTTTGAGCAAATGGACTCAAGAGTGATTCAGGGAAGATACCAGGTTATCCTTTTTCTTGATAGACTGTGTATATGCAGGGCTCCTAATATTGAAGATTTTGCACATTATTTGCTGCATTATCACATATAATGGTATTAGAGAGCAATATTTAGCTCCAGTTCTTAGTAAACTGAGGGAATGGGATGAGGAAAGCAAGCTGTCACTGCTATTGCAAGGAGAAGAGCCTTTTATAACTCTTAGTGTTGCCCTGTTTGCAGTGAAAGCCACTATTTTACGGAAGCAAAAGAAGTAGAAAAGGGCCTAAAATAGATTGTTGTGCAAATTACAAGAGGGGTATAATCAGATCTGAATATTTTAAAATTTGTATAGAGATAGTTTTAAAGTTTTTTATAAGTTTTAAACTATGTGTATGTGTATGTATATATATCTTTTTTCTTATCATGGTATGTATATATTTCTTTTATATTTTATTTGAAATGATCTGGAGACTTATTCAATAAAGATTTATTCATTCATTCACTCCCATGAGGATATGGTTTGGAGTCGTCTTGATGATATAAAAAGGACACTTGATATGTCTATATACATTTTTATGCCCATTTGTTTTATAGTTTGCAATATACATGCTTTACTCATTGTTATATATACATGTGGCACAAAAGTCACTAGTCTGTAAACACAACAAAAGTTTTATAGTTTGCAGTACTATTTTTGTTGTCAAATACATGTGTCATTAAAGTTACTAGTCTGTAATCGCACCAGGTTGCTTCTGTATTTCTGAGTGCTATTCAGGGCTTGCCTGTATCATTTTGCAGTTGAGTACATGACTGAACTGAGACCAGCTGCTTTTCCATGGTTTAAATTGCCACCTCCCTTCTCACTAGTAATAGTAGAAGGACTACTCCCAGGGCTTGGCAGCTGCAGCTGGGTGGTGGTGATAGGACCCAGAACTGCATGTGTGGAGCTACATGCATTTGTGCAATCTCAGCCATCGTATTCACCATAAGGCTGGCCCAGAGCCATGAATATAGTTCTATGGAGGGGTCGATATTAATTAGTGACTTCAGTAGAAAAAAGAATATAAGTAGCAAAGAATAAGCACATGTAACACATTGTTGCTTTGTGACAGCAGTTTTACAAGGTATGAAGTGAAGAGTCAGATTGGATAAACAGAGAAATTTATCTGGTGTTGCCAGGATTGATGCTGATGGTTTTGTTTACATTTGGAATTAGAAAGGATAACTGGCACTATCTGAAATTTTTGTTCCACAGTAAGTTCCTTGCAAAACGAGCTGCATTTGGTCTGACTCTGGGAGAAAGGTGGCATATAAATGAAATCTCTCTGGCTTTTCTTCGCAAACGAAGATTCAGGAAGGACTCATCCCGCGCCTTCTGCAAGCGCGCTGATGACTAAAAAGGCCAATCCGAGATAAACAAGTCCGGTTGCAAAAAGCGCAGCAGAAGGACTCCTTGGGTGATGTTTTTGGGTTGTGATTCTTGATAGATAGATAGATAGATAGATAGATGATAGATAGACTGATACCAAAACCAGTTTTTTCCCTTCAGGAAAAAACCCCCACATTTTTCAGATTGGCCCTGAACTTTCATGAAAATGTTTGGGGTGTTAGCTCAAATTTAAATTTCAAGTTTAGGCAACATGGGTTGATAAACGTGCAAAGCAAACAACAACCACAACACATCTTTGTTTCGGAGGTAGCTGAAGTAGTTGGCAGATTGGGTAGAAAACTTGACTTTATTCTAGTCCCATTAGATAACGTATCATTTTTTTGTAACTTTGTGTTCAGGCATGTGGATTTGTCTAGCATAAGAGACAATAACTTTAAATTATAGTGTAGACATTATTTCTATTTCTGCAATAGAAACTGGCCTCAAACTTTTAACAGACCATTAGAAGTCTTTCGGGGGGGGGGGAGAGTCATCTCTGGAACCTGAATGCATCACTCATTGCAAGGGGGGGGCTTGAAAGCATCAAAATTTCGCATCTGTGTTCTTTTTTTGTGGGGCTGTGCATAGTTTAAACACAAAATGGAAAAAGTAAAGCATCTGTTTTTAGGCATGAAAAATGCAAGAAAAAATACCTTTGTTCCAAAGTGTTGTACTTGTGTAGTCTCAGTTTGACGCAATGAGTGTTTTATAAGAAGCTAGAAAGTAGAAGGAGAAAGTATTTGTACAAAATAAGATTGTCATCCTTCAAGAAGGAAAAAAAAAGATTTCAGTGGGTGATTAACAGAAAAGAACAAATTCTTTTAGTACAATAGCTGTAGAGTGATGGGCTGGTAGTTAGTGACTGCAAATACATTAGAGATTCACTTCACAAATAGAGCGGCATGTTCTTTTGGTGAACATTATATTGCTGAAAAGGGTTCGTTGCACATGTAGACAATTAGACAAACTAAAACGTTTTTGACAGGTGTTAACAAATAACACCTTGGCTAAAATCTCTGCAGAAAGGATTTCTATTGTGACTTCTGCAACAGTGTTATATTGTTTTTTCCACCATGTGGCCCTGAAGCATTATTGAATGGATTTTAATTGGCCATCTCTGAATACATAAATTCAGTTAAAAGTGCATTATCATATGGATCAGTGAACAACTGTGTGAGTGTAGCACATACACTCTCTTTTGTACAGCCACTCAGAGGTCTTTTTAGCTGAAATTCTTAAACATAAGAGCATGGATACAGGTCATAAGTCTGGCCACACATCCCACTGTGTTGCTTATTATGGCTTATTGATCTCCATTACAATGGCCAGGCTACCAAATCCATGTGTGTGCATAGATCAAGAAATTCTTTGGTGGGTTCTACTAGTTTGATAAAGGTATATGTGATATTGCTTTATTAGTCACTAAAATATTTCACAAGAAAGAAAGATAATCACACTAATAATCAGAAGAAGTAAGAAAGCAATGACCCTCAATGAGTGATGGGAAATAATCTCTCTCTGGCTTTTCTTCGCAAACGAAGATTCAGGAAGGACTCATCCCGCGCCTTCTGCAAGCGCACTGATGACTAAAAAGGCCAATCCGAGATAAACAAGTCCGGTTGCAAAAAGCGCAGCAGAAGGACTCCTTGGGTGATGTTTTTGGGTTGTGATTCTTTCTGCGTTGTCGTTTCTCTTCAAGACTTGTTCGTCGTGAGTTCTCAAATAAGGCTGCAGCATTGTGGATATTGCGTCTCCATGCCTCCCGATGTGAGGCCAGGGCGGACCACTGTTGGTGATCAATTTGGCCAAGCCTGAGATGTTGTTTCAGGGAGTCTTTGTATCGCTTTTTTGGAGCGCCCCTCTTACGCTGACCCGTGGCGAGTTCACCGTAGAGTAGTATTTTTGGGAGGCGATGGTCCTCCATCCTAGAAACGTGCCCTGCCCAGCGCAGCTGTGTTCTCAATATCATGGCCTCAATGCTGGTGATCCCTGCTTGTTCAAGGACAGCAACATTCGTCACATAGTCAGTCCAGTGTATATTTAGGATTGTGCGTAGACAGCGCTGATGAAAGCACTCGAGGAGTCGTAGGTGGTGGCGATAGGTGACCCATGTTTCATATACCGTAATATAAAGAAGGGAAGAGAACCACTGGTGTGTGGGTCTAATTCTACCAGATCTCCAGATGATATCCCTTCCCCTTTCTGAAACTCCACCTCTTCCTCAAGTCCCATCTGTCTGCACATCATTTTCTGACAGGGAATGCTAGTCGCAGGCATGGACGTATCTCAGGAAGAAATTGGTTGATAAAAAAAAAGCCAGGCACCAGTATTATAATAAATCATAATGAGTTCTAGTGGCACATAAGCCAGAACATCAGGAATCTTATATACACACTAATAGAATATGTCTTGTTTCATTGCTTGGCACAAAGAGCTGTCTGCATCACACTAGCAAAAGTACGGTAAGATGTTTTGTCCAATACTTATCTAACTTACAAGTTATTCAACACATATTGTTCATAGGCCACTCTATATGAGGCAATAAAATGTGGATTGGTACCCAGTAATGCCAATTCACAGTGGCATTTGTCTCCACGTTTTGTTTTGTGTTTTTTTGGCAAGGTCACAGGTATGCAAAGCTATCCATGTTTGATGTTCACACGGGCATGCCTGTGAATCAAGATGGAAGGTGCAAGTGAATTACTCATGTTTTTATTCTTCCCAAGTTGCCACCACCAGTATTTTTTTTATAAAAGCAAATCCAAGGTGCAGAAGTGTGATCTTGCACTTAAACAAGCATTAAAAAAAACACCATTTCATCACCTCAATGCATGATCGCTACTGCAAACATTCAAAATGGCAGTTCCGGCCACTTCGTAGCCAGGAAGCTCCTTCCCCCACGCACATCAGCAATCCCCTTCATCTTCACCAAGAGTGTGCTGCAATCCAAATCGGTTGTACCAATGATCAGGAATGCACATTTCCCTCGTTTTTTAAAAAACTTTGGGGGAAATGTACGAAGACATTTCACCCACAGTATATGGCATTTCGGGGGACTTCCTTCCGAATACAGCAAATTGCTGTGGTATCCCATTTAGACAAAAGGTATTCTGCTTGAATTCTGTGAGGAGTATTTTCACCATTTAGACAAGCCCCATGTCATAGTCTTTGCTGTCTCATTTTATTTACAGTTTGAAAGCTCCAGGTACCTATAAAGCTTCTTCATACTCAAATGGTTCTGTTTTGCAGTTAATGTCGACATAAAAAGGTAGCATTCTTTGAGCAGAGAAACAAGAACACAGTGAGAAGATTGTGAAGATGACCAGTTTCTTTGCAGAATCTATTGATACAATCTACTTCTATTAAAGAACAACATGCTATATTATACTTCCTCAAAGGCAACCCAACACATTCACTTCTGACACAGGATACTGTTACTATTCTGTTGGGACAGGTGAGTCTGCTAGTTTCAGCTACTCTGTTTTTTATTCTTACCATTCTTTCTTGTTGGTCTAGTGATTGCCCTGGCTGCTGTGCATGCCCAGAGAGGGATTCCACATGACCCTGCCTGTTCCTTCAGTATGGTCAGGTACAAGAAGGACTATATCCCATCAGTCAGTGTTTCTGCTTTCCTGTCCTGCTGTGGAACAACCTCCCCTCAGCGGTCTCACTGGGGCCAATGCTGGTATCATTCTTATATCAAATAAAAACATGGGCTGTTAGTGGCATACTCAGATCTAAGTTCAATTTACATATTCTCATGCATTTTTATGGTTATTGTAGAAAGAAGTATTCACTACTTCCTTCACACAATGATCCCATCCTCTCAGGACTCATCTTATTCCTGAACCCCCATGTGACCATTTAGTGGCTAGTGGAGGATGGAGAATATCAGAGAAGCAAACTGACCAAGGTGCACTGCAGAACCTTCCCAGATTTCTCTGGAGTTCCTGTAGAATCACAATATTGCTATGCATCTGCCTAGAAGCACATAGCCAGATGCTTTCCCAAAGTTTCCCACTCTCCACTGGCCACTGAATTGCCACAGGAGGAAGATTAAGTCCTGTAGGAGGGGAAAGGGAGATGAGTCATAGGAGATTATCACAGTAGGCTTTACCAGTGGCACTAGAGCAGGATAATAACATACTATATGTGGTCATTCCTTATCACATAATGTCGTGTCTGTGTTGTTGGCAAGCAGCATTCAAACTGTTGCTGCAAAGCACCTTTTCATCAATGGGAGAAACCCGTCAATAGGTCCTCAATAGCTCTGCCTTTCTATTATTGCTTCTGTGTGGTGAGTCCTCTTCTGCTTCAGTTCCTATAGTGCCAATTATATGGGGGTGAGTAGGTGTGTTTTTCCTCTTCTCTTCCTCTCTCTTCCTCTTGTTTCCCCATCCTCCCACCTGCCCAATATGACTATTTCTCCCACACCCTCACATGGTCAGCCTATTCCCCCCAACATCTATCTGTCTGTTTTCCTCCCCTCCACCCTTTTGCTGCTCAGTATGACTACTTTCCACCCTCCTTGCCTGCTCAGTCTATTCCCCCCATTCCATCTGTCTTTTTTTCTCCCCCACCCTCCCACCGGTACTGCACAGTAATCATGTTAGTGAATCAAAGAGAAACATTGACATGGAAGTGCAATAGGAATTGCTTCAATATTGGTATGTTTCCATTTGCTGCACTAACATGATTTCTGCCCATTAGAAGCCTGCTGTGATAATCTGCACAGTATTGTGTGGCTAGAACTTTCCACTGGATCTCTTAATGAAGACTCTCAAGCCATGGCTTTTTACTAAATCCTTCGGGACCTAATTGACTTTATACATATACAAATGGTTTTTAATTATTTCCAACTGTTTTCGCTGGATTTAAACCTGTTAACATGTTTAATATGTTTTAGTCTGTTAATTTTTAAAAATTGTTTCAAATTGGTGAAGTAAATTTTATTGTATACCACCCTGAGATCTTACGCTATCATGTAGGTTGTGGGATGCAAATATCTCAATAACTACATAAATAATAAGAAACAAACATGCAAAATAGTTCTTCTCCTTTGTGAATGCACAATAATCTTACCAAATGTGCACATGTGCAAATCAGAAGCATGCCAGACTGTAAATGTACTATTGTGTGTGCAAAGGTATGTGTGCTACCACTAGCAGTTTGTTGTTTCTGTCCAGGGTTGGTTAACTTGGATTTTGCAGCAGGGAGCCATGGTGTGGGGAGCCCTGCTCCATCCACTTTAATGGATGTGCCATACCTGATATCTGCTGGGTTTTGTTTTTGCTCTTGTGTGCATCACTGCAGACTTATCTATTTAAAACCATGTTTGTAATTTTTGTTGCCCCATCATGCAGTTTGAAGAGACCCTTCTGGAGATCTTCATAATCAATTTACTCATCAACATGTTTTGGCTTGCTTATGCTGTGACCAGATCAGTGTGAGTAGCAAAGTACTTGCTAAATGAACACAATTAGAATGAAGCTGAAACATTACAGAAAGGGGGTAGAGCTAGCTATAATCCAAACAAACAAACCTGTTACCCTAAGAGGTGGGGGGGGGCTGCTTTGAGACCCATCCATGATATCAACAGTCTAAATGAGGGAATTATTAGCTCAGACATTATGCCTGTGAGAAAAGGGTAACTGCAGAGACATTTTTACCTATGTATACCAGTACTAACTGCAGAGAACACCAGGTCAAAGTGAAATAATTTTTTTTATTGGAAATAACACAAAAAGCATTCACACATGCAACACATGTTCACAAGAACCACACAAGGCTATTGGAGAGGAAGGCAGAAAGGTTGCATAGAGGGATAGATTTAGCAGATAGGGCGATAGTTACTAGTCTTGATGAGCAAAGTTTTGAAGTCTGAGTGTGGCACCTGAAGTTCTAATCTGAGGGCTCACCAAGATGAGGGTGGCTGATCTTGTCCATGATAGCACACCTTTCTATTGTTGGAGGACAAATATTTATACATATCTTGAAGGGGGTACTTTGGCTAGCACAAAGTCTTAGCTGTAAACCAGGTAAACAAAGGAAACCAAAACTTAGGAGAATACTACATGATAGTATTTTTAAGTGATTGTACTGTGACATTATGAAGCGCAGGTATTGCACAATACAAGCCTTACCTACTGCACAGTGCCCTCCATTCCATTTCTGAATAGGAATGATAGTTTTCAAAGTGCTGCAAGCACACCACACACCATACAATAACCATGCCTCCCCACAATCACCTCCTTCTGTATCTTTAGAACGTCATTTTCTCTACTTTGTTTGCACATGTGCCCCTTTAAAAAGTTTATCTATTGCATCGCTCCTGTGAATTTTTCATTCAGTTCATTCTGCTCCCTGGCCCAGTAAAAGCCTTGCTGGCAAACTAGGCAGTATGGTGCTCTCATAATCATGAGGTTGTAAGTTCAAGGCTCACATGTGGCTTTTATCATTTTTTAAAGCATTTTACCATTCCCTCCCCCTCTTCTCACACCCCCAAAGACTTATGTTTGTTACTTAAGATACTAAACTAAGTAGCTGATACAGGATTACAGCCAATACTTTTTAAAAGTCTACTTTCTGTTTTAAGGTGGCACTTTTGTAACTGATCAAACATTGCATCCAAGTGACTATTAATGGCTTTCCTGGTTTCCCCTTGCCTTATAAAGATCAGAGCAATTTACCCACCCACATACTCCCCTTTGGGAGCAAAAAGGGATTTTAATTGCACTGCCAAGGAAGAAGAGGAGGGAGAAGGAAATGCTAAAATGCTAAAAATGATAAATGAAGATTTTTTTTCCTCATGTGATCCTCCTTATTATGAGGTCAACACACTACATGCTTTGCCAATAAGCCTTATGCAGGGTAAGGGAGCAGAATACTATGTCCCCTTAATGAAGGATTCATGGAGTGATGCTTCTCTTTGTTCTCTGTTACAAGAGGTCTCTGTTTATGTAAATGCCCAGAGCCTCCCAATTTGCATAGTTTGGCAGATTTGACAGGTCAGGGGAAACCAAGGGGAGATAGCAGACCGGGAAAGGCACAAGGCTTTCAAAGCATCAGGGAAGTAATACATTTATTTTTAATGGTAAGGAAACATTATATTAAATGCATTAAATGCAAGTATTGGTAAATTAAGCAGCCATGGAATTTCACAAAATTGGAGTTAAAAGTTACTGGATAACTTGGGAATGAAGTTATTAGCCTCTGAGTCCACTGGAAGTTGAATGCCAGGGAAGCAAGAGGAACAACCTGTTGGGAAATGTGGAGCTCGGCCACTCCTGCTGCGTGTGCTCTCATCGTCTCATCACAATTGCGGAAAGTTACTACTGCACAATAAATCATGCCAGTTTCACATTGGAATTACTTTTATTGATGCCAAGCACACGTGAATTTAAAAAAAAAAAAAACTTCTGGGACTCAGTGCAAATGGTGCAAGCACCAAAAGGGGCTGATGTCATCTGATCAGAATAATTTCACTTCTGATACTGTTACTGGAACATAGTGCAACAGGTTGTGTAGTATTCCTCTTAGCTGATTGCTGTTAGTGACTTGGAGATTAGAACTGACAACCTCTCATTGCTGGATGGGAGGGGTTTCTGGGGGGGGGATATTTCTTTAGGATTGGGGCTGGAAAGGTAATTTTGCTTTTGTTTAGGTTGTGTGACTCACCACTAAGGGGCCAAAGAAGGAATTAGCACATGCCTCCTTAATGGCTTTGTTTAGCAGGGCTTTTGCACAATCCTAATTTGGGCTTGCTTGTTAAAATATTTCTAAGACACCTTCCCAGGTCCTTGTGACCTCCACCTGACCTCCTTTTGGATCACCCCAGTCTACTTGACCCCTTCAAAGTGTCTAATATTTCCAATTATAGGAAATTACAGGGAGGGGTTAGTAGGGCATGCTAATCAATCAACCAACAAACAAATGTGGACCTCAAGCTAATCTTTGTATATTGAAAAAAAGTAAACTGGCAATTTGAAAAACATTTTAATAGATAGATCTCACATAGTGCCATTGTCTTCCTTCATGAATGTTTTATATAAGCAGTCTTCAGCTACTGGGGGAAAAAATTCTCCAATGTTCGATTTCAGTAAAAGAAAAGAGTGGCAAAGAGACATTTCAAAATCATATTCGAAAAGAGCAGTGGCGTCATAATGGTAGATGTTTTGAGAGGCCTCTAAGTCTTTCTAGCCCTGCACAACTGTGCTTATTTAAGCAGTAGGTCAGCATAGCTCAATAGAATAGGATCTGTTTTAAATACAGAAGTTCTTTGTCCAACCACTGGCATCTCTAAGTACAGCGTGAAAATGCCACTGCCTAAAATTCTGAAAAGCTGCTACTAGTCAGTACAGACCACACTGAACTAGATGGACCAAAGTTTTTGTCAGGGTATGCCAGTTTGCATACTAAGTTGTGACTGGATGAAGGTATAGCAAAGTGGCAGGTGGAGTCCATGATAATAAGCCAGCTCCAGTAATTAATGATGCAGTCAGCCAATTAGGCCAGGTGGACTTGATAGCCACTTAGTAGTGTATAACTGCATTGGGAGTCTGCTTGGGGTATAGAGAGTGTATTACTCTCTATGCTGGTAAGAAGCCTGTTGCTGGGAAATAAGGTTTTCTCCTTGCTATGGAGGTATAGTACTGCAGGTATGCAGGAAGTTATGCTGTACTGTTATTTTTTTGCCTAGCCATGATGCTATATTCTTTGTTTTTGCATGTATTTTTTTTTGTCTTCACAACTCTTCTGTATTATTTTGTAACACGCCCAATGTTGGGAGAAATGCAGAGAGAGAGAGAGACAGACAGACAGACAGACAGACAGACAGAGTGGTCTCTGCTTTCATATCCAGAGAGAGGATGGTGGGCATGTTAGAATGAGATTATCCCCAAAGAAATGTAGCCCTGGATATATAAATGTTGTGCATGTTGTATTCAAAATCTATTTCTATTTTTTCCCTACCTTTTCTGTGCTTCAAAGCAAGCAAATGGAGTCAGAAAGTAAGTTGAAGTGGCTTTGGATACTACAGAGGGAGGGAGGGAGGGAGGGAATTTGTTCTTGTGTGCCTTCAAGTTGTTTCCAACTTACTGTACATCAATATCTAAAGTGCCTGGAAAAGGACATCTGCATGTGTAAGGGACACTTTCACAGATGTACGTCCCTAACAGAATTCTGGCCTACATTTGTTGATATTTCACTTTAAAACAGATCCACAGGGACAACTTTGTTGCTACATTAACATGAAGTCATTATTATAAGACATTTAGAAAAATAAGCAAAAGCATTCATATATTCCTAATAGGCATAGCTGCTTCTCTTCCATGCTGTTTCTCTGAGAAATTAGGTATTGCCTGCAAATGTTAACAGAAGCTGTAGGGTTCTGTGTCAAATGAAAGTGCTAGCAAACCCAAATGATCAATGGAAGCACAGAACACACACACACAAACACTCCTTCCAGCCTTTGTGTTCAGACATTATAGCAGAATAGTCAACCAACTGCTTTTGTCTGTCAAAATTCAGATGTTTTCTTTTTTCCTACAGTGCTCTTCATTGTCACTGACCTGGGCAATTATCAGAAATAAAGAATAAAAGAGAATACTTCCATGCCCAAGGTAATGCAGTCAGACGTCTGTATCCATGGGGGTTAGGTTTCCAGATTTACTGTGGGTACCGGAAACCATGGATAATAATGAACCGTATGAGAGGCTTGCGTACCCTAATGATGTTTTGAGCTATCCTGGCGGTGGCATAATAGCCACTGGTAGGGTCTCCCATGCCAGACAGGTCAAAACCGAAGGGTCTGACAAAGAGCGTCAAAGGGCAGGATGGGCTCTCTAGCCTTGTGGCAACCGTCCTAGAAGAAGGAAAACTCCAATCCCAAACCCGGGCAGATGGTGCTCGTCCAACCCTGTAAGGTCAACCATCTAAGAGAAGGAAACTCTAATCAAACCTACGGCCCGAGGACCTCACTGCCACGTCCATGCTTGCAAGGCCATGGCAGATGAATCTCTGGTTTAAAGGGTGAGGCCAGTTCTGTGCACGCCGCGCTCCACCAGAAAAATCCATTGCACAGGCTCGAAGGACAAATCCATTTCCAAAAAAGCCCTGTAGCGACTGGCGAGGGACGAAACCGGCAGGTGTAAAGATGCACTGGAAGCCGCAGCCCCAACCCTGCATGCAGGCGGTTCAGGACATTGGTCGCTCAAGCCTGACCCGGGAGATGACAGTCTTGTTCGGCAGCATCCTGAACAACCAAGCAGCCTTTTTTAAGGAGAGCACTGCTTGCTCCATATGGAGAGGGACCTAGAAAAGGTGGCCTAAAGAAAGCTCATCCCCAACTACCTGGTTGGCTAGCCGCGGCCAACGGGAATCTTCTGATGCGGTCAAACCAAGGCAAAGAAACAAAGGCACACACCGGCCTCCAAAGGTGTAAATAAACTGACACTTGCATGCTGGAACATCAGAACCATGCAAGACTCTGAAGATAATGGACGACCTGAGCGTCGTTCTGCCCTAATAGCCCTTGAACTATCACGGCTTAATATTGACATCGCTGCTCTTAGTGAAGTTCGCTTCCATGAGGAAGGCAGCCTTAAAGAACATGGCGCCGGCTACACACTTTACTGGTCTGGCAAACCCAAAACCGAAAAACATCTTTCAGGAGTAGGCTTCATGATTAAAAACTCCATTGCCTCCAAACTCGAAACCTTGCCAACAGGACACTCTGATCGCATTATTTCCTTACACCTCCCACATGTTGTTCTCTTTAGTATATATGCCCCAACTATGCAAGCTGATCCTGTAGAGAAAGACAAATTCTACACAGACCTACGCCAACTCATACAAAAAGTCCCTGTAGAAGATAAAATTCTTATCCTTGGTGACTTCAATGCCAGAGTAGGAAAGAACTCCGAAGCCTGGAAAGGTGTCTTAGGCAAGCATGGTGTTGGAAATTGCAATGATAACGGACACCTCCTGCTAGAGTTCTGTGCAGAACAACAGCTGACTATTACAAACACAATCTTTCAGCAGAAAGATAGCTTGAAGACAACCTGGATGCATCCCCGATCCAAACATTGGCACCTCATTGACTACGTTCTAGTCCGTCAGAGAGACATTCGTGATGTCCGTCATACACGAGTGATGCCCAGTGCAGAATGCCAAACAGATCATCGCCTTGTCAGATGTAAACTAAATCTTCATCTTAAGTTCAAACCTAAGAGGGGTGGCATCCTAAAGAAGAGACTCCAAGTCAACAATCTTCAACAAGCTACCATGAGAGACAACTTCCAGGCAAATCTACAAATGAAACTTGAAGACCATCCTACAGATCCTTCTCCTACAGTGCTTTGGCAACATATCAAAAACAGTATCCTCCAGTCTGCAGAAGAATCCCTTGGCTTCTCCCACAAGAAAAATCAAGACTGGTTTGATGAAAACAACCAAGAGATCCAGGAGCTGTTGGCAAGGAAGAGAGCTGCTCACCAGGCATACCTCGCCCAGCCAACCTGTCATGTAAGAAAAGCAGCTTTCCGCCTCATGTGTAGCAAACTACAACAAAAACTCTGAGACATGCAGAACAAGTGGTGGATCAATATAGCAGAAAAGACACAACGCTGTGCAGATCTGGGTGATCATAGAGAATTTTATGAAGCTCTTAAAGCAGTGTTTGGACCTACTTATCAGGTCCAAAGCTCCTTATACAGTACAGATGGTCAAACATTAATTACTGATAAAGCCTCCATCCTAAATCGTTGGGCTGAACATTTTCAAAGTCTCTTTAGCGCCAACCGAGTAGTCCAAGCCTCAGCTATCCAATATATGATACAAAAACCAATGAAAAATGAATTGGACATAGCTCCCACTTTGGAAGAGACCCTTAAGGCCATACAGCAGATGAAAAACAGCAAGGCAGCTGGGATTGATGGAATCCCACCTGAAGTTTGGAAACACGGAGGTCATGCACTCCACGAAAAATTCCACGAATTCCTTGTGAATTGCTGGGAAAAAGGGGAACTGCCATCAGACCTCCGAGATGCAGTCATCATCACCCTGTACAAGAAAAAAGGAGCAAAATCCGATTGCTCAAACTATCGAGGCATAACACTGCTCTCTATTGCTGGAAAAATCCTTGCAAGGATACTCCTGAACAGGTTAGTTCCTGCTATTTCAGAAGAACTTCTCCCTGAAAGCCAATGTGGCTTCAGAGCCAATAGGAGTACTACAGACATGGTATTTGCCCTTAGGCAACTGCAAGAAAAATGTAGGGAGCAGAACAAGGGTCTCTATGTAACATTTGTGGACTTCACCAAAGCCTTTGACACTATAAGTAGAAAAGGTCTGTGGCAGATCCTGGAAAGACTAGGATGTCCCCCCAAATTCCTTAAAATGATTATCTTGCTACACGAGGGACAGCATGGTCAAGTCAGATATGGCAATGCTCTTTCAGAGCCCTTTCTAATAACTAATGGAGTGAAGCAAGGTTGTGTTCTTGCACCAACTTTATTTACAATCTTCTTTAGCACAATGCTCCAAAGGGCTACGGCAGAGCTTGAAGAAGACGACGGCATCTATATACGCTACCGTACTGATGGTAGCTTGTTTAACTTAAGCCGTCTGAGGGCTCACACTAAGACTCTAAACTATCTAGTCCGTGAGCTGCTCTTCGCCGATGATGCTGCCCTTGTTGCCCACACAGAAGCAGCTCTGCAGCGCCTAACGTCCTGCTTTGCAACAGCTGCAGAGCTGTTTGGGCTAGAAGTCAACCTGAAGAAAACAGAAGTTCTTTACCAGCCTGCACCACAGGACGAACACCACCATCCCCACATTGCCGTCGGCAAATCAGTGCTCAAGTCCGTTCAGCAGTTCACCTACCTGGGAAGCATCATCTCCTCAGATGCCAAGATTGACAAAGAGATCGATCACAGATTAGCAAAGGCGTATAGTGCATTTGGAAGACTTCACAAAAGAGTCTGGAGCAATAAACACCTGAGGCAAAGCACAAAAAACAGTGTGTATAGAGCCATCGTACTGTCTATCCTCCTTTATGGATCTGAAACATGGGTCACCTATCGCCACCACCTACGACTCCTCGAGCGCTTTCATCAGCGCTGTCTACGCACAATCCTAAATATACACTGGACTGACTATGTGACGAATGTTGCTGTCCTTGAGCAAGCAGGGATCACCAGCATTGAGGCCATGATATTGAGAACACAGCTGCGCTGGGCAGGGCACGTTGCTAGGATGGAGGACCATCGCCTCCCAAAAATATTACTCTACGGTGAACTCGCCACGGGTCAGCGTAAGAGGGGCGCTCCAAAAAAGCGATACAAAGACTCCCTGAAACAACATCTCAGGCTTGGCCAAATTGATCACCAACAGTGGTCCGCCCTGGCCTCACATCGGGAGGCATGGAGACGCACTATCCACAATGCTGCAGCCTTATTTGAGAACTCATGACGAACAAGTCTTGAAGAGAAACGACAACGCAGAAAGAATCACAACCCAAAAACATCACCCAAGGAGACCTTCTGCTGTGCTTTTTGCAACCGGACTTGTTTATCTCGGATTGGCCTTTTTAGTCATCAGCGCGCTTGCAGAAAGCGCAGGATGAGTCCTTCCTGAATCTTCGTTTGCGAAGAAAAGCCAGATAGGTTTCCAGATTTACTGTGGGTACCGGAAACCATGGATAATAATGAACCGTATTAAAATAAAGGCCTTCTTGTGAAAATATTCCATAGAGCTGCATTGGATGGTCTAGAAGATGCCTAGAGACGATGTCTCTCTAGGCATTTTCCAGTGTGACTCTATGGCATGTGTCCCATTTTGTGTCTCACAGATAACTGAAACCATGGATATTGGTTTGCCAGATATGGGGGTCTGACTGGATTTTAATCTATAGACACTGAAAATATTCTGTAGTATTACAAAAGACTCTCCACTCTAGCAGTAGGGAACCTGTGGTCCTCTATCTATTGATAAAAAGCACTTGCATTATCTTTCACCACTGGCTAGATTGTCAGGGGCTTGTGGGAATTAGAATCCAAGAACATCTAGAGGACCACAGGTTCCTCACCTCTACTCTTTGAGCTGGTTTACACGGCAGGTTTTATTGCATTAAGTTGCGCTTCAGTGCTTTCCCGCATCAGTGGTGGGTAGTTTACATGGTAATTGTTTACACAGCTATATTTTGTGGCTCTTTGATTTTTTCTGCTTTGAGGTTCACACAGCCAAAAGTGCTGGGGGCATGGCCAAGCATTGGAGAGGGAAAGGAATGCCATAGGAATGTCTGCCCTGGCCCCAACTCCGTGCTGAACAGCTTAGAAGGTTTTCTTCCTTGCTTGAAACAGCATTATCCACCAAATAGAGAGAGAGAGAGATGGGGGGGGGGAAATAACAGCTTAGAGGCAGTCACCCTCCCCCCACTCCCTTTCCACAATTCAAACGGAAGGTGTTCCTCCTTGTGAGAGAGAGGGGGGGGGAATAGCAGTTCAGCTTGCTACAGCCGTTCGTGAAATGGTTTCTCTCCCTCCCCCATGCACAGGGAAAAAGTTGACGAACTGAGATTTTACATATTTGCAAAACAGCAGAGAGGATGAGAAGAAATGCTCCCTGAATGAAAATTGTTGGGAATCCTTTTTGTTTGCAAACTGGCTTACAAAATAGCAGACAGGATTTTTACAAGTTTCCTCTAATCGCCACTGTCTTTCCCTCCCTCCCTGCCCCTCTTTTAAGCCCACCTCTGCATCATCAACCAATCACAATGCAGCTCTGCTTTAACCCTTAGCGAAATGCTAGTTCACACTGCCAATAATGCACTACATTGCATATATACCGGCAAAAGTACCGACATCCCTTGGCACGCTATATTTGGGTGTTTTACCTTCCCCCCTTCTGAATCAGGCGATGCTGTGCTGCGATCCATGGGCACTATGAGCTATCTTAGCGGTATATTTAGAGGAATATTTGCCCATGTAAACAACCCCTTTGTCTTTTGTATTTCATTGACATTTCTCAGGTGTTTTACCTCCAGAAGAAACAAACCCTCTCTAGACTGGGCATGCAATTCTTCATTAATTATGTTCTTGGAGGAAGCAATGAAGATTTTGAGAAATTTCTTCCTGCTTGGAGATTATTTATCTATTTTTGAAAACTGTGTGGTTTTCAAAGACTATTTGCAGTTTGGGATTCAGTATGTGGAAAATTTGCACATGGGATTTTTGCACAGAAGGCAGCACATTCTGCATAGGAAACATTTTCCTGAACAGAAACAATTCTTGAGAAATATTATTTTCTGTGCAGATAATGTATCCTATTACTATGCATCATAGCCACATCTGATGATGCCACCCCCATCAAAAAACACACATACATTTTCAGCCAGGCTGAAAATACTGGCAAACAATGTTGTTGGCAATGCTCTTCTAGTCATAGGGCACATTGACAGCAGGCATCCGGAGAGACCCCTTGAGGTCCTGCTGCAAGTACTTCTCTCAGTGCATCTCATGTAAGGGAGATTGCTGCAGACTTCATTTTCCAGCACCCCAATCTGCAGCACCTTTGAAACCCTTTGGTTGGGTCACTGCCTGGCTAAAAAGATAGGTTGGGGGGTCATGTCCAGTCATTAATGGCCATAAATGTGAACCCCCAAAGTTATGTGATCACAAGTCCAGTTTATGATCTAATAAATTACTGAACAAGGTGCTAACCAGTATTTTCTGTGCAGAAATATTGTTTCCTGAACAGAAAATGCTGTTTTCTATGCCAAAATACTGTGTGAGAGAGTAAGTCCTAAACTGAGAAGATTCTTACCAGTCTCAGATTCTTCTCATTAGTGTCTCCTGAAATTCAAGAAACACATTTTTTAAACATTTCTTGGAATGTTTTTAAATACAGTGGGCCCTTGGTATCCTCTGGGGTTTGGTTCCAGACTGCCCCCACATGGATACCAAAATCCATGGATGCTTGAATCCCATGAGATTTATCATGTAGGAAGGACAGGATGTGCAGTAGTATAGTAGATCTTGTATCTAGCCTCCTTGTTATCACATTCCTGGTTGTTAGTCTAGCTCTGGTATGCCAAGGTCAATGGAGTAGAAACACCAGGAGTAGAAATGAAAGCCCAACAGTGTGAGAAAAGGGAATGTTTTGCTGAATTAACAAATGAGATTATAGCCCACCAAAAGATTTGAACTCAAATGTGTTTTGCTAATGAGGACCAGTCAGTCCTGACAATGAAAATCAGTAGATAATGTTTGCTGCAGTTTCTGTAATAAAGGTTTGCAGGATTTACTCTGAAGCCTGGATTTCTGAACTGTTGCAATTACAACTTGACAAGTAGTCAACGAAACCAACAACCAGAATGCTACAGGAACTCTAAATGGCCAAAATCCTATTGGGGAGTTATGAATGTGCAACCTAAAGTTGTGCATTTGTAACTGTGTGGTATTCACAATCCCTATGTAGCCCTAGTTTAGTGGACATGTAGGGATCATGAAAGTCCCCCAATCCCCACTTATTGAGCAGCAGCCACTGTGATCAATGGGGCTCCATTCCACTTTCATTCAAGAAGCTGGCTGATGTTCCCACTCTTCCTGTGCATGACCGCCAGTGTGAGGGTGAATTGTGAAGGATGGGAACTTCAGCAAGCAGCTTCCTGAGCAACAGGGGAATGGACTCCCATTGATTACAGTGGCTGCTGCTCAGTAAGTGGGGATTGGAGTTCTGGTCAGGAGTTACTGCATAGCCATATTATGTATTCATAGCTCCCCAAAAAGGACTCTGGCCCACGTTTATAAGTCTTGGTCAGTGAAAAAGATCTTCAACTCATATCTAACTGTGTAATATGCATCTTTACTAAGGGTTATTTCCTTTGTGATTATTATTGCTATTTTAGAGCCCACCTTTTCCCCCCAGTCAGATTCAAGGCAGATCTCAAAGATTTAAAAAGATACAGCTTTAAAATTCATAACATCCAAAAATTAAAATTATAATTAAAATAGCAATTTGTTCAGAATTTAATTAGAATTAAAAGCAGGTCTAAAGAAAACATCAAATTAACACTAGAGCACATTCTGAAAGGCCCTTTGCCCCAAACTAATTAGCCATCAACGGCCTGCTGAAACAAAAAGGTGTTCACCTACCTACAGAAAGATAGCAGTCTCAGATCTCTAGGGAGGACATTCCAGAGCCTGGGGACAGTCACTGAGAAGCCCATCACCCATTTTCCCACCAGATGTACCTGGACAGGTGGTGGGACAAAGAGAAGCACCTCCCTAGAAAATCTCAAAACATGGGCAGGCTCATACAGAGAGAATTTGGACCTTCAGATAACCTGGACCTAATCCATATATGGCTTTATAGATCATAACTATCACTTTGAATCATGCCAGGAAACAGACCAATGGCCAGTGAAGCTGTTGCAACAACTCAACAGCACACAGTAGTGTACTACCAAGAACATTGTAGGAAAATATGCCACAACTGAAAAAGTCTTACTTCTGAACATCACCTACATCCATTTTGGCAAAAGGGGTTTCTTGAGAGAGATCTCTCTAGATTGCTGGACACCTGGACACTTCTTTATA
Organism: Gambelia wislizenii; assembly: GCA_030847615.1. NCBI lineage: Eukaryota > Metazoa > Chordata > Lepidosauria > Squamata > Crotaphytidae > Gambelia > Gambelia wislizenii. Next base: position 311,465,310 of record JAUMIR010000002.1, on the reverse strand, counting down.
CTTGAATGGGAAAAAGCAATCCTTAGATAACCATTTGAAGCTTTGATGGTTAAACCATACTTTAAAGTGTGCACAAGGAGGAATAAAGCTCTTATAGAACTCTTAAAAATCATGAAAAATATAACTATTGCATCCCAGTTAAAAATTTAGCTGCTTTATTTTGAACCAAATGAACCTTCCAAACAGTCTTCAGAACACATAATAGTAATCTAAACTGGATGTTTCTAGAGCTTGGATTACCATGGTTAGGACATCACTGTCTAAAATTGGATGCAGATGGTACACCAGCTTGAGATAGTGTAAGGGGCTTCATGGTATGGATTCTACTTGAGTATTCAAGTATTGAGTGGATCTTATGGCATCCCAAAATCTACTTTTTATAGGGGAACTAAAATACCATTATGATGAATGCTGCCCCCAAAGCCATTGAACCATGTCTTTTCTGGGTTGAGCTGAACTTTATTACCCTTCCTCTAGCTCTGTTTTAAATCCCTGTTCAGTATTTCCTCAGCTGCTTTTGGCTGTAAAGAAAAAAAAATAGAGCTGGTTGTCATCAGCACATGGACATACCTAATGATGACTAATAAAACAATATAAAATGAAAACCAGCTTGTGTGTTTTGAATTTTCTAAGTGACTGTGAGCAAAGCACAGATTAAGAAGCCCCCAAGTGGGTAAGGTAGTCTAATGGAATTACCTGAGAAAATTGCAGTCTGCTCATTTATTTGAAAGCAATCTGAGAAAACAGACCAAAACTGTGTGTGTGTGTGTGTGTGTGTGTGTGTGTGTGTGTGTGTGAGAGAGAGAGAGAGAGAGAGAGAGAGAGAGAGAGAGAGAGACTAGATAATTTTTCAGAAATGAATTATTCACAAATATATACACATGAGACAATCTACCTGCTACCAGGATCTAGCTATGTATAGGACAAAGAAAAGAGTGGCCTGGAGGCAAACAATAATTCAAGGACTGTGGTCATCAACATATGCTCTCCACTAATGTTCTGTTGATCCAAGGACAGGCAAATCAAGAGTCCAGAGAAAAGAAGCTGCAAAAGCTTAATTGCTTTTTCCTTTGTCAGTAGCAATATTTATGGGTGAGACACAAATGAAATGTGTGGCACCTTCTGTCAATACCAGCAAGTCTTTCAGTAAAAAAAAAAAGGGAATATATACAGTATATTGTAATACCAATTCCTTCTCCCCCCCCCCCACAGCCTTTCCTCCACAGTTTCACAGACTCTTCACCATGTTCATCCCTATAGGGAATTCCACCTCTTCCTATGAAAAATGTTGCTGATGTATAAAGATTAGAATCCTCCCTGCTATGTCAATTGTGGTTGCATTTAAACTTGTTAAGCATGCATTGGAATTAACATTTGGTTACTCTACAAGTATGAGGGCTTTATTTACTAGGGAAATGGTGTGTGTGTGAGGGGAGGTACATGGAATTCTGTAATTACTGCATTGCCAAAGAAGTAGTTCAGCTGTATTGCCGCAGTGGAAGGAAAGGCAGCTCCAAACAGTTTTATCATCTCCTTCAGTGATATTAATGTCACTAGCATGCACATGGTTTCTAACTATGGATGCTGCAAGTCATTGCTAAGGAGAGATTGTAAAAATAATAATAAAAAAATCTTACTCATATGGAAGTGCAGGTCAAGGGGATCAAGTCCTATTTCTACGCAGCTGCAAGCAGGGCTCCACCCAACAAGCACAATACCACACCAGGTCCCACCTTCAAAACCACAGCTTCCCACTCTCCCTCCCAGCCCACCCACTACCACCCAGAGCTTTTCTGGTTTATGGAGAAAAAGAATAGAAGGAGGCGGCAGGTATGGAACCATTTTTATTGTGAAAACTATTTATGGAGATTATCACACTAGACAGTTAAAGCACTATTATTCCACTTTAACTGCTTTGGCTGACTCCTGTGGAATCCTGGGATTTACAGTTTAGGGAGGAACATTTAGAATACTCAGCCAGAGTGCTCTTAGGCCTCACTAAACTACAAACCCCAGAATTCTACAGGAGGCAGCCATAGCAGTTAAAGTGGAATAATAGCATTATCACAGTGTAGTGTGATAAAGTCTGAATTCATGTGAGGAACTCTGATTGATGGGTTGGGGACAAAATATCTGTAAGTGAAGAGACTAGAAATAATTAAATAGTGTCTGAGTTTTTCCAATTTTTATTAATATTTGAGTAAGACAAATAGGCTGATAATACCAAGAAAGAAGATAGTGTTGGGGGATGATAGGACACTCAGTCCCCAGCAGAAGCCAAAAATATCTCAGCACACTTAGCAGCAACTTGTTCCCAAGAAGGCTGACACACAGAGTGTTTGTCTTCCAAACAAACAGGAGGCACTTTATCTTCAAGTTCAAGGCAGCTGTAATATGTACAGATATATATACAGCAGACAGACAAACTGCTTTGCCAGACATCAAAGTATTTCAAGCGAAAGAATGCTCTGGACTGAACCTTCTTTTATACAGATTTACAGGGCATTGGCTCCCTCAACCACATGGGTGCATTACATCAGATACTGCACTCCAGACTCTATCCTGATGCTATGCCCTCCAGTAACCTTCATGTGCAGCTGTGGCCTCAAGGCTAGCATGACTCTGCAGTTCCTTGGCCTTGGCTAGCATGACTTAGCAGTTGTTCGGCCATTTTCTGTGGAGTTCAGTTTCTGATTCCTAACAGATAGTGCCAAGACAGATAGACTATATACTACTGGATGGAAAAAATAATGGAACCCAAGAATGCGGACTTTGTTTGTCCCAGTCTTACATATTTACATGTGAGACAAATGCATTTGATTTTTTTCAAAAACTAAACATTGGGTGCCGGTCTCTCCTTGGAACTTTAACAAGAGTGATTGGGTAAGATGTTTAGCTCATTTCCTCTATAAATACTTATAAAACTCAGTATACTAGAGTACTAGTCATTTGCCATTTAAAGTAGTCTATGTATGGGAAATAAAGTTTTTGCCCACCCTTTGCTCAACCAGTCTGACCCTGCCTGGCCAACTATAATATCAGCGATGGACCATGCAAAAGAGAAATACAAGAACTCTAGGCTTCTCACCCAACCAAGGGTTTCTTCTTCCCTGGCTCGGCTTTGTCCTTTCTTAGGACTTTTATCAGACCAGGCAAATACGGCATCATAAGGATGCCTAATAATCATGAAAGGGTATGCATACCAGACAACAGCATCCTTTTGTGATCATGTACGGTAAATGAGCTGTATTTTTTTTATTGATTGCCCAAGCCATCAATAGATCTCCCATTCTGCTTTTCTGCTGGCATTGCTGGTGTTTGAATCCTCATGCCATTGTACTCATATGAATGCAGCATCAATGGGCAAACACTTCCAGGTGAGATTGTGACAGCCAGGTATGGGACACACTTTTTATGACACTCCTCCACATGTACTTGGGACATTTAAAGTGTGTTTTAGTGCTTGCTGTACTTTTTGTGTCTATTTTGTTTTTGTTTTTGAATTTCCTGCGCTAGTGTCTTGTCACAAGAATTGGTGAGATTTCAACCCTGGAACTACTGGAGCTCTGTTTGTGTGTTTGTGCTGGGGGAGCCTCATTGATGCTGGAAAAGATAGGTCTGTTGGGGGGGAGGTCTTTTGCCGGCATAAAAATGACACCATTATGCCGGCATAAATGACACCATTTATGCCGGCAAAAGAACTTTAAGGGGGAGCGGTCTGATAAAGTCCTTACTCTCTGCCCCATATTCTTGGAATTCCCTCCCTGAACATTTGCAGACTGCTCCTTCTCGCAGTGTTTTTAAATCTCAATTGGAAACTTTTCTGTTTTTCAAAGCTTTTGGAATTTTCGTTTGACACTGTTTTGTAATCTTGCATGTTTTGATTACAAGTACTGGTCAGTTTGTTTTATATTATATATATACAATATATATTGCTATTTCTCATGGACTAGACACCTACCTGGGAAGCATAATCTCCTCAGATGCCAAGATTGACAAAGAGATCGATCACAGATTAGCAAAGGCATATAGTACATTTGGAAGACTTCACAAAAGAGTCTGGAGCAATACAAAGCGATACAAAGACTCCCTGAAACAACATCTCAGGCTCGGCCAAATTGATCACCAACAGTGGTCCGCCTTGGCCTCACATCGGGAGGCATGGAGACGCACTATCCACAATGCTGCAGCCTTATTTGAAAACTCACGCCGAACAAGTCTTGAAGAGAAATGACAATGCAGAAAGAATCACAACCCAAAAACATCACCCAAGGAGACCTTCTGCTGTGCTTTTTGCAACCGGACTTGTTTATCTTGGATTGGCCTTTTTAGTCATCAGCGCACTTGCAGAAAGCACAGGATGAGTCCTTCCTGAATCTTTGTTTGTGAAGAAAAGCCAGAGATATATTGCTATTTTGTATTTGATCACATGTATTGGTCAGTTTATCTAATTTTTATATTTTCTTGCTGTTTCATACTATATTGTGGTGGTGTTGTTATCTGGATAATTTGTTTTGCAAATGTATTTTATAGTTTTATGTTTATTATTTTTTCATTCCCTCCATATGTGCTTATGTATATACTTATTTTAGAATGTACACCTTTGGCAGGATCCAATGTTCAGTTTTGTTTTTTGCTTGTTTTAATGTAAAATGCCATGTACATAGATGACGCTATATAAATAAATTATAATAATAATCAATATGCTGATAAAAAGGAGGAGGGCAAATTGGAAAATTACAGAGAGTCAAAAAGTCTACTTATCTACTGAGTTTTTGAAGAGTCAACAGCTCTCAGAAAACTGGCTCCTAAGTATGTGGGGCTGTTTGGGTAGAGAGACTGGTCAGTGATGTGACAGCTGAAATGATATTGCCAGAGACTTATAAACACATTCACCCTATGTTCCATTTTAGGTTGCGACCGAGCGTCAATGTCCCCCCCCCGCCCCTTCGCTTGCCCACAAGGATACACACACCCGAGTAACATGCACAAAAGGTTTATTGTACAGAAGAAAAGGATAATTGGCGGAAAGGCCACAACTTTCAGCTTGGTGATAGGTGTTAGCGGTTGGACTGGGCATGAGTCCACCTAGGCAGGAAGAGAGCCCTCAACCTGCCTGAGGACCCCAGTCCGCCCGGCGAGGCGGACAACGGACTCACGTGGGGGAACACGTGATCAAACACGTGCCTGGCCGCAAGACCATGCCACGTGCTGGTCACGTGTCTGGAAAAGGTGAACCACGTGATGGATCACGTGATAAGCCCACGTGCCCATACCTAACCGTCCCCTGGGGGAGGTGGTTGCCCACTGGAGGACCAGGCCCATGACCTGGCCACCAGCCTGCAACACCCACACCCCCCCAGATGGGAGACCAAACTCATGCCCACCGCCAACAAAGCCGAGCGGGGCCCGCTTGGCTTCCGCCAACCCTGACAGCTATCACCAAAAAGAAAAGGCCCACCGCCTGGAGGGGACTGCCGCCGGCCCTAACTGTGGAGGACGAGTTCCGGGCGGATGTAAGCGGAGAAGACCTTGAACCTCCACCTTCCCAGGTGCTGGATGTCCGCCGATGGCATGCCTTCTGCTGCTGCGGTGGTGGCTGCGCCAATCTGAAAGGAATGACCGCTGAAGTCGCCAGGCGGAAGTCCGAGGTGCTTCAAGGCGGCCCGGAGAACGCTTACAAACTGGAAACGCGTTAAGTAAGATAAGTCTTTATGGATGAAGAGAGGGCCGGGGATGTCAGCGCGCTGCTCGAGGTAGCGCCGAACCAAATTAACAGGGCATGCCGGTGAACCGTTGAGGGCTTGAAGACGTATGACGGTCCCCCGGCCACGCTGGTCGTTCTTGGCCCTCCGGAGCCGCAGGTGGAGAGTCCCGTCTCCCAGGTCGACATCTGAACGCAGGATAGCGTGCCCAGTCCCAGACGCCTTGGCTCCGCAGACCACCTCCCCGATGCGCAGGGCTGCGAAGAAAGCGACCGAGAAGGCAGAACGAAACAAAAGAGTTTCATACCTGGAGTGGCAGATGGTCGAAAGGGCTGCAATGAGGTTGCATAAGAGCCCAAATGAGACTGGTCTGCGTGTGTCCTGTCTGCTTCCATCCAAGCGACGCCATCCCTCCACGGCTTTGCGAATCAGGAAAGAGTCACATGGATCAGCCTGCCCGGCAGCCTTGCTGAAGAAGGAGATGGCCGCTAAATGGAGGGAAATGGTCCTGGAGGCGAGGCCATCGTCCCTCAGGGTCCCGATGAAGTGGAGTACTTCTCGTTCCGTGGGAGGCCAGGAGCACCCGTATCCATGACGTCTCCTGAAGCAGTCAAACTGCCGGGCCGCCCGGGAATAACTGGCCCGGGTGGAAGGTGCCAGAGAGTTGAGGACTCCCCGGAGCACCGTTCCTTCCCAAGGTGCCAGAGTTCAACCGGGAAGGAGACCGGAGAATGATCTGCATCCGGGGCCAGCTCCCGAAATCTGCCATCCTGGAATCGAGATAAAGCATCCGCTATTTCGTTATTTACCCCCGGGACGTGGCGCGCCGAGAAGGAAATATTGGCTGAGAGGCAGACCAGGACGAACTCTCTGACGAGTCGCATGACCCGGTCAGACTTGGAAGATTGGGAGTTAATAATGCGGACCACCGCCTGGTTGTCACACCAGAAACAAACTCGTTTGTTGCGGAACTCGTCCCTCCACAGATAGACGGCCACTAGAATGGGAAAAAACTCAAGAAATGTTAAATCCCGAATGACCTCGGACTCTCTCCAGGCGGAGGGCCACGGCTGAGCACACCAGTGACCATTAAAGAAAATCCCAAACCCTGCGCCCCCTGCCGCATCAGAGTGAACCTGTAACCCCTCCCCAGGGGCCGCCTCCCCCTGCCAAAACGTCACCCCGTTGTAGGATTCCAGGAATCTGAGCCACACCCTGAGATCCTCCTTAACCCCTTTTGTGAGCCAGATGTGATGGTGAGGGGACTTCACACCGGCAGTGATGCGAGCCAATCTGTTACAGAAAGCCCTGCCCGGGGCCACCACCCTGCAGGCAAAGTTGAGGTGGCCTAACAAAGATTGAACTTTCTTCAATGATGCTTTCTTCTGTTCCAGAAGGGAAAGCAGAAGCCGTTTTAACCCCTCCAGCTTATCTTCGGGTAGTCGCGAAACCCCCGCAACCGAGTCTAAAGAAATCCCCAAGTAGGTGATGCTGCTGGCTGGGCCAACGGTTTTTTCCGGGGCCAAGGGGACGCCAAGCTCCGGTGCCAACTCCTGAAAAGACTCAAGCAAAAGCCCGCATTCCGGCCCCCCGGCCGCCCCAATCATAAGGAAATCATCGAGGCAGTGTGTGACCAGGGCCGAGCTGGTCCTGCGTTTTAGGGCCCACTCCAGGAAGGTGCTGAATGCCTCGAAGGCAAAGCAGCTAATAGAGCACCCCATAGGCAAGGCCATATCATAGTACCATTGGCCCTGGAACTTAAACCCCAGCAAGCAGTGGTCCTCAGGGTGTACTGGAAGCAGCCGGAATGCAGACTGAATGTCGCATTTTGCCATAAGGGCACCCGGGCCGCAGGACCTGACTAGCTTCACAGCATGATCAAATGACGCATATCGTACTGAGCAGAGTTCAGGCGGTATGGCGTCATTTACTGATGCCCCCTTGGGGTAGGAGAGGTGGTGAATAAGCCGAAATTCCCCTGGGGTTTTCTTAGGAACAACACCCAATGGGGACACCCTGAGGTTCCCGAAAGGTGGTGCGGGGAAGGGGCCAGCCACCCTCCCTGCAGCACACTCCTTGGCGATCTTGGCCGCCACCACCTCAGGTAGCTCGGATGCAGACTTTAGGTTGCCTGAATCCGATGCTACCCTGGGGCCCAAGGCCGGGATTCTAAACCCCTTGGCGAACCCGTCCCTGAGGTACGAGGCTGCTTGCCTGTCAGGATATAAAGCCAAAAGTGGAAGGAGCGCCTGGAGTTTGACAGGAGTAAAGGCCATACGGCCTTTACCTGGCATGCTACTATTACTTTCCACTTCCTTGCCCGGCGCTGCTGCCCGACCCTGGTTCCCTCTTGGCGCCGGAGGAACCAGGGCGTCCCGAGCGAAAGGGCTGGGCAGAAGCCCCGGGTCGAGGACAGTTGGTCCTGGGATGCGACCCATAGCAGTTCTCGCAGTAGTGCTCGAACTTGCAACGAGATCGCTGGCATTTTCCCGCGTTGAATTCCCAGCAAACCAGCCGGCGGGCATCCCTCTTGCGAGGCTTACCCGCTTCGGGTTTCCCTTTTATGTGAGAACCCACAATGACAAGCCAGAGCTTGTCATTGATGAGATCCCACCTGGCCCTGGGGTTCCGGGAAGCCCTCTTGCGGAAGGCGGAGTCATACTGGATGGCTGCCGACTCCCCCGCCAGTGACTTGGCCTTGAGCACGTTGCTCAAGTGGTTGGCCAAGTGCCACCCTCTATCAGGGTAGGCCATGCCCACCACCCCCATGTAAACTGTGAACCCTGCCAACCAGTTGGGGAAAGAGCGTTCCACCGGTTCTGGTTTCTCCTTATCGGATGATTTCTCCGATTTAGGGGTGCAGCCCACCTCTCCCTCTGGTTTTTGGAGTGAAAAAACATCCACGTAATATCCCTTGAGGATATTGTTGCGGGTTTTTCTGTCCAGGTGAATCCCAGGGGGATCCTCATGGTCCAGAAAAAGGCTGGGCGTGGGGGGCCCAGCAGAGGCCGCCCCACCCCGCCATGCCCTGGATGGTCTGGTAGCGCCTGACCTCGTGGCAGCCCTGGCCTTGATGGCCCAAGACGGCAACCCCGGGATCAGCGCTGCCGTAGACCAATACCCAGCCCGGTCCCAATCCTCATCAGAGGACTCACCTGATGATCCCTCGCTGTCTGAGTCCCTCTTCTTACGTTTTGCCCGCTTTTTTCTGCCTTCCTTCTCCTTCCCTCGGTCCTTTCCTCCTGGAGCTCTCTTCTCCCGTGCCGGGGAAGAGTCGACAGAGGATACTACACTGATTTCATCGGGTGAAGGCGTCCTGCGTCTTCCTCGCCATCCCGCCGTCCTTGCCGACTGCTGTGTGGCCTGAACCGTGGTGGAGGAGGAGGCTGCGGTGTCTAGGTTTCCGGCAGGCTCCGGGGTTGGCGCCACTGCGCCCACCTCTGATCCCCTGCCAGCCTTCAATTCCCCCACCTGCTCCGCGAGGAGCGTGACCGCACGTGTCAGCTCTTGGAGATTGGGAGTTGTAGTGCTTCTGAGGAGGTGTTCCATGGCCTCAGAGCCAGCAGTCTCCCCCTTAGGGGGGTTGGCCTTCCTAGCACGAGGTGCCAGGGATGCCCAGGATTTAGGCGTACGGCCGGACTGCGCCCGAGTCGTGGGCCTACTGGGAGTAGGCTTCTTTTTTGGTGGCATTCTAGGCATGAGATAGTGATTTCAGCTCTGGGTAGATGGCTTGCAGAACCGCTCTGTGAGCTAATTGGTCTCTCTTGGCTTGTCCGCCCTGTTATCTGCTACAGCCCCCCCTGGGCTTGTAGCCTCTCCTGGCTTGTCCGCCTCACTGGGCTTGTCCGCACCTGCTAGGGGGTGCTCCCCCTTGCTGCCCTGCTGGGCACTTCTACCTGGCTTGTCCGCCCCTTGAGGTACCAGCTGAGCGCTGGGTACCTGTAGATAGCACTCTGGCTTGTCCGCCCTGTATACAGGGGAGGCGGGTGCCAACCCCACTGTCCCCCCGTGGGCAGTCTTATATGGCTTGTCCGCCCCCGCAGGCCACCCGTAGACCTGCCCTGGGTAGGGCCCCCGTGACCCTACCCCACCAGGCTCGGGCCAATGAGCCCACGAGCCTCCCCTGGGCTCACTATAGGGGCTGCCCCCTGCCGGCCCCTATAGCTTCCCCCCCTTGTGGACCCGGGGTCCTCCCCCCAGTGCCTGCCGTGCACTGGGTCTCCCCGAGCAGGGGGCCGAGGCCCACCCTACTGCCTGCCGGATCCGCCCCCGCGGGCACCCCAGGCGTTGGGTCCTCCCTGCCCCCGCTCGCTGGCCGCCGGGCTCCGCCTCCGCGGGTACCCGGGCCTCTGGTCAGCTGCCCGTGGCCACTGCCCCTGCTGGGCAGTCCCCGCTGCTTCGGCCGCCGCAGGCCGCTACCGCCTGCCCGGCCGCCTTCCTTCGTCGCTAGCCGCCGCCGCCCGCCACCGCTGCCCGCCGAGCCGCCGCCGCCCTTCGGCCTCCTCCGAGGCCTCAGCTCCCTTCTTCTCACCGAGGCTGACCGGTCAGCTCTACCCGGTGGCCTCGGCTTCCAGCTCCTCTTCGCGGCTCCCGGCTCTTCTCCGCGGCTCCTCTTCGTGGCTCCCGGCTCTTCTTCTCTCTTCTGGAGCTCCTAGGAGAGCTCCTTCCTCTTCGGCTCGCAAGAGCCAACTGACGGAGCCGGGAGCCGGCCGGGAATAAATACCCGGCTGGCGGACCCGGGAGAGGACTAGCCCCACCTCCCGGCCAATCAGCGGCCGCGCTGAGCGCGGTCCCTGATTGGTCCAGGGGAGGCAATTCTAGCCAATCAGGTGGGGGCGCCCCCTACCTGATTGGCTAGTCTACTATCCTCTTCCCTGCCTGCCGAAGCAGGCTGGGAAGAGGAGGGGCCAACATGGCGGCGCCCATGCCGCCATGCGCTCGCTCGGGGGCCGGGGGGGACGCCGGCCGCAAATGCGGCCGGCCAGGTAAGTCTGGCAGCCGGCTTGCTGAAACCAGGGCTGCAAGATGATCTGTGTTGACTGACTGTGGAGAAACCGCCCTCCATTGTTGATAGACAGAGACCAGCATTTTGAGGTGTCTACAATTTTGGACTCTAGCATTCATTAAAAAAAACTGCAGTATTTTTTTCAATGGAAACATTTTGATAATAGCCAATGGGACTGGGTGAATGCTGAGGATGTGAGGGCTAAATGATTGGTATGAGATTTTCATCTGCACTACACAGAGAAACCTACACCTGGTTAATTTCTTTATGAATTCATGGAAATGTATTTTAGCAGGGCAGAATGTCAGGAGCCTGACCCAACCAGGTCTTGCCATGACAATTAGTACCTTGATGTGTATTTAGGATGATGGGTGTTGCAGTGTGTGCATTGGGGGAAAACATTTAACCAGACTTTTGGGATAGCAGATGTTCTTGCTCAGCAATGTGTTACCATTAGACAACCAAGGTAATTTCTTGTTAAAGTCCTGGTGTTGAACAGAGGGGTGAACTATAGCTTGGAATCTAGAATGTACTTTGCTGACCAAGTAGAAGACTGGTGTGTGGCAGGAAAAACTGTGAACTTTATATACTGTTGAAACAGAAACTAACCTTCAGTCCTGACAATGCATTTGTACTAGATTTTGCTCTAGTTACTGGAACAAAGCTGTTAACTACTGAAAGACTGTTGTTGTTTTTTTAAAGTGGGTCTAGCCTGTACATCACAATCTGGGGAGGGAACACCTCCCCACTCCTCTGATGTATGAAGAGGTAGTTCTAGAGCTGTGCACATGAAAGGCTGTGTGTGAGAAGGAAAACAGTTCTGTTGGTAATTTGGCTGGGCAGGGAGGGGCCAGCTGCAGAAGGAGTGCCATGGCAGGAGCAATCTGCTTGAAGCAGGGTGGGGGGAGAATGCCACCAGCTGAGATGATGGGAAGGTGCTCCACACATCTGAGTGGCAGAGATTCTAGGGAGGACAGCTCTGCCTGTGAGTGTGTAGTGGAGGGAGCAGATCTCAGCCATGATCTCCATGAGGCCACTGAGCAGTGTCCTTCTGCCCCTGGCCTACAACAGCATCACCCAGGTCCACCCAAAATGCCCTGGCCTCTTTGAGCAGCTGTTTGAGCACCCTGGCCTCTTTGAGATGCTCATGAAAAACTCATAGCTCAGACACAAGCTCCCTGGGCCTCTCCACCACATGTTCCTGGTCCTAAACAACCTTCTCCTAGAGGTCCTGCATGAACAGTGGGTACTGACATGAAGGGCAGGGGAGTCTACTCCATGGTCTCATGAGGTCTGGAGAGGTAGCTGCCTGCTTGTCCTCTTCTGTTGAGCAGATGAGAGGTGATCAGGTGGGAGGGGTGGTGTTATTCCAGATCATACACACAGATACACATATTAGTCATAACAGTTACAGTACATTATTTTATACTTTTCCCATCCCTTCCACACACACCCCTTAGACACATCTTAGGTCTAGCAAGAGAATGTTATAGCATTTTATTTTATATTTTAAAAAACCCCTCCTAAACTGCTTTAAAAATAATTTAAGAATTAACTGCAACCGTTACGGGGTGGGGGGAGTATCATGCCAACTCATTACATTGCTTTTTAAAATGTAACTTGTAAAATGCAAAATGTTACCCACTCATACCTCATTAGAAGCAATTATATTTCTTGCCATTTGTTACATACAAGCTTTGCTTGCTTTGATGTGGAAGAATTCTGAAGTTGTCCAAATAAGCCTGGATTGTCTCAGGCTTTAGAATTTATCTGTGTCTGGGTTCATCTACACAAGGCAGGATATGCCAGCTCCCCACTGGCATATCTCTCCTCCAGAGCTGGCCAGTTCCTTCCCCCATTACCTGTAGAAAATGGGCCAGAGTCCACACAGAATGCTGGCCCATCACTGAAGCCATTGTTGCCACTGCCACCAATTTCTCACTAATGCGGAAGCCAGGCAGGGTTCCCGCAACATGTGACTGAAGGTCCCCTGCATGTGACCAGCCTTGGTCACATTCTGCTGGACCACTGCCTGGCTTCTGGGAGAGCCAGGGAGCTGGCGGCGGCAGCAGCAGCAGCAGCAGCAGCAGCAGCAGGGAGCAGCGTTCTAGGGCAGCTCCTGCAGACATGTGGGGCCTGAGCTGGCAGAAATGGAGAAAGCTGGTTATTTTTTAAAAAAATGCAGTAAAGGGTCATATGCTGGCTTGCCCCATTCCAGCCCTGTATCTGCCCCAGGTGTTCTTTGGACTGCCTGGGGGCAGATCAAGGTATATGCCCTGGGTCATTTGGACTGCAATGCTCTGGAACAAGGGCATACTGGGGTATTTGACCAGTTTAGACAAACCCTCTTATTCACATAATTAGTTTTTGTTGCATAGTAAAGATGAATTTGATAATCAAATCAGGCCATTAAGTAATGTTAGGAGAGACATTAATCATCACTTCAAATAGAGTGCTCTGGGCTATGACCGGAATGGGCAACTCTATTCATTTTAGTTTCTAATCATTTCCCATTTTTTCCACATTAGTCTATAAATTTTATTTAACTCTGCATTTTTATGGATTTTTGCATGCACCTCTGGTAAATACATTTTGATGCACTTTTTCTGACTCACATATTTTTATATGTATATTTATATGCATTTCTAATATATTCATTTTTGTATAGATGTAATACATCTAATATATGCTTTTTATGCACTTTTTTCCTGACTTGTGCACTTTTGCCCGCTGTTTACCCTGTTACAATGCTGCTGTGTGGATTTTTGTACTCATAGTTCCCTTGCTTATGGATTTTGCAAATTTCACAATGTGCACATTTTAGTACATTTATTGGTTTTTAGAAAGGGAGGGGGGATTTTGGAAATTTTCATAAACATTTGCACCAAAAAATTATTCTCATACACATTTCTTTCTAATTCCAACTGATGAAAAGATTTCTTGTCTGCTACAAGAAGGGTCTTCTTATTCTTAAGGAGTGTTTTTTTATTCTTAGACACAATTCTTCAACCAATCAACATATGTCAGCCAGTTTATCTTGATATTGCTCGAATTGTAACCCCCTGTCATCATTAAACAAATTTCCCATATCCCAATCAAAATAGCCACTCACCTTTGTATGAGCAGATGACAATATTAGTGAGGCTATATGTCTTGTGTATGGAAGACAATGGAAAAATGTTTCTATTCTATCCAGTACAGAGAAGAGTTTTGTGTTTTTTTTCGTATTTTCAAAAGAGATCTTATTTTAGTGAGGGACCAAATCTTATTTTTGCACATTAACATGCAATTCTCTGAATGAACCTGAGGGGAAATTATGAAGATTGTGCAGACTGAGGTGACACTTGGCTGCTCTTCCCATTTCCTTCTCTATACAAAAAGAATTCCTTTGTTATATTGTTTCTGAAATGCTGAGATTATTGACTGTAGCACAGATGATGTATGTTTTGCATATGAATCACTGCACCTCATCTATTCACACTCATTCTAGAAAGCACTAATTAACTACCTTGCTTATTGTCTTACAGATTAATGGGGGAAATCACAGTACATTTTCATGCAAGGATTCATCTGATGCCAAGCTGGCTGTGTCGAATATGGAACTCCCGAGCAAAGCTTGTCACAAATAGAAATGCAGGACTGCCTGAAATAAAGCGTTGATTCATAATGGCTGGAAATCCTTGGTATTCCACTGACAATGAAAAGGAACAAGGTAGAGATATACTCATGGGAAACTGTTTATTGTTATTGTGTGACTTCAAGTTGTTTCCAGCTTACAGCAACCCTAAGGTGACCCTATCAAAGTGCTTTCTGAGAGGTGAGAATGTGTGACTTTTACAAGGTCACCCAGTGCATTTTCAGGGCCATGTGAGGATTCAAACCCTGGTCTCCAGAGTCGTACTCCAACACTCAAACCACTACGTTATGCTGGCTCATGCTATTTTGACCACACCTATATAAAATAGCAGTAACGGAACTGCTGTTGTCTGAGAATACCTGTAAGACATTTGAGATGTGGTGAATTTACGGGCATTCCTCATCAATCCTCTAAAGGCCAGTACATAAAAATGATGTAAATACTCAAGAAAGGATATCATGTTGTTATCTTTTAACTCACAGTGTGCACCATATTTTTTAGATCTCAAATCAAGAGCTAAATCCATTGATTCAGATTGATCCAGGAGATGTTCAAATTAAAGCAGGGATTTTTGTGTTGGATCTAAACCAAAGGTGAATGCTTTCATGGAGTCATTAGCAATTTGGATTCAAAGGGACACAGGAAGTGTGTCTCTCAAACTGACACAGTTCTCCTCAAGGTTTCCACATAAGGAAAACACCAGGGTGGTAGTGGGGTGGAGGGGGGGAGGAGATGCTGTAGTTTTGTGACTGACAACTATGGTTTCTAGTCACAGCAGACAGTTTTCACCAAGGCCCTTGAATACCAGTACTGGTGGAGTAGGTTGAATAATATATTTCAGGACTGCTCCAATGCTGATGTGACTTTTTTTTAGGTGTTTTTTCCCAAGAGCAAGAATGTTAAAAGTATTTTGTTTGGGAGTGTGGGACCTGAGAAGGTGTGACATTGAGGGTCTTACTTAGAAAAATGCTAGTTGTTCAAGTCTGTCTGCCTTTGGATGCCTCACAACCATTATTATCCCTGCTCTGTATTATTTTTGTGTGCCTACAGAGCAGAAAACAAATGACAAGCTGGCAGGTATAATCACTTCATTTGTGGCAACTAATGGCTCCAAATGTGATTCATTTCTGTCTAGCATGGGTGGATTGGCTGAATATATTTTGGGAGATTTCTGGGGTTTAGGGGGTTAATGGGTTCCCCTCAAATGACACATGAGGCCAACAGTTTGGATGATTCCCACATCAAATGTGAGTGCTGTAGTTTTGGTGTAACATAGATGGTGGTACCTCACAAATACAAATTTTACCAGAGTTTGCATTGTTTCTTGGGAAAGAGTGGATCCAATTCCAAAATTTGGTAAAAAACAAAAGAAATTCTCTGGGCTACATGACACTTTTTTTTGTTTGTTTTGTTTTTAAAGTGTGTAGGTAAAAAGGAAGGTGTGCCATTAAGCTGAGCTCATTTTTTTATATATAATTCTTTTTATTAACAATTATTAATAAAAATACATATATTCATCCATATTCAAAAATCATAAAAGAATAACATCAGCATTTACATGCGCACAGAATATTAATAAGCTGAGCTCATTCAAATGCATGGGCAATCTGTTCCTGTTGCTGATTTGTTTTGAAAAGAGGGTATTTAGTTTAAAAGGATTAAATGTCACAGGAGGGAAGTTTATCATCAATATATAGAAGGGATTTCGCAGATCTTTAGATACTGAAAAAGTGAAAGCTAAATGTCCCAGAAGTTCCCGCTGAATTTTTTTTTTAAAAAAAATGTTTTCAACAAGCTTAAAGAAATTGTGAGAGCAAATTCATGAGAAATAAAAACACATGAAATAGGTAGTTCAAGATGGGTAGGGTTTACTTATGAGTTAGATACCTAAGGCACAATTATAAACACTTCCTGTGAGCTTTAAAATTGGAAGACATCCGGTGTAATGGTGTCGCTGCCTAAGGATCTTTCTAACACACATAGCTTTAAAAGGGACAAGCACAGGAAAAGGAAGGAGAAGCAAAGGATGAGTACAAATGAGCAGCAGATGTTTGTACAGAGGTAGGAGAAGGGCTAAAGCTCAGAATGAGCATCAGCTTGTAAGAGTAGTTAAAATTAACAAACAAATGAAAAGAGTTGCAACTTTTGACAGTGCAAGAACAAGGAAGTGGTGGGTCTGCTGATAAATGGGGTGTCTCACTTTAAGGATAATTGTTGCTCAACATATGTGATTTGGATGAAGGAGTACAGGAAATCCTCATCAAATTTGTAGATTATACCAAATTAGATAAACAATACGTCAGAAGGCAGAGACATGATTCAAGTTGATTTTGACAGGATTAAGGAATGGATGAAAAATCTAATGGAACAATTTTTGGCAGAGATGGATATAAAGTTCTGCACTTAAACAAGAGGACTCAGATATCCACACAATGAATGGGGGGCACCTGGTATTGCACAGGAAAAAGGATCTAAGCATTTTGCAGTCTACAATCTAAACATATCAGCAGAGCAATATAGACACTAAAAATGCTAATGCAATTTTAGATTGTATCAACAGAATTACAGTGCCTAGTTTGTGAGAAGTAAATGTACTGATCTATTCCACTTTGGTCAGATATCACTTGGAGTACTGTGTCCAGTTCAGGGCAGCCCAGTTTAAAAAGGATATTGACAAACAGGAATGCTATCAGAAGAGGGTGGTAAAGATGGGGAGGCCCATGAAGATGTGAGGAAAGAAGACTAAAAGGTCTAGTTTTACTAGACTGAAGCAGAAACAATGTGAAACCCATTTGAAATAAAGAGGTATCATAGAAATCACAGAACAAATTTGTTTTCAGCTGGTCCAGGTGCTAGGACTAGGACAAGTAGTACCACTATTTGTCACAGAATAGGGTTTTGGGGTGCTTGAGGAAGCTGCAGTAGGGATTTTATGCTGGATTCTGTTCTTGCTTGAATGAAAGTCTTTTGTTGGATATTGACCAATGTATCAACAGGTATCAGCCCAAGAAAGTAGCAATTGTTGTCTAATTCCTGGGAATTGAAGATGTTATAATTCAGATATCAGGTTCTAGTTCTCCACACAGTTCTTTATCCTGTGTCTGAAAGCCTCCCAGTTTTAGCTCATGGAGTAGTTCATGTGCTGAGAAGGGGGCATCTGTAACCTCCTTGTCAGCCATTTTGGATTCTCATTGCCTCATCCAGCAGCTAAACAGTAGTTTAACTTGATCTGTAAAACTATATACAGTAAGCACAGCAGTTGCTCCTGTCATTGTAAGCATGTGCTTTCACTCATTTTAAAATTTCATCACAAAGTATTATTTTGGAATAGTCAATCACATATGTTAAGCTCTCCCAAATTCAATTGGACTGCCTGGAATTAATTCATTTCACAATTGCACCCTATGTGGTTGAGGTTCCAAGATGTAAAGTGGTAAGCATAATTGGCATATTTTTCATTCCTCCCTGTCTGTGTTCCCTGTTCAAGAGTTGAGAGGTTCAAATGGGTTGGCTTTTTAAATTTGTAATATGGAACATACCAGCAGAGCTAAGAGTATAACATAAGACTGACACGAAGCAGCTTTCTACATTTGTGACTCAAAGGGAAAATATGTATTAATGTGGCTCTACCTGGAGTGAGTCACAAAAAGTGAGAAAATGTATTATTTACTTATGATTTTAAGAGACTCGAAAACAATGCTGCACATTCAGAGAAAACATTCTAGGTGGTTTAACAATTGATTATATATATAAAACAACATAATGAGGACCTCTCAGATATATTCATGTGGGTAACACAAATTCACTTACCCATAGTGTTAAATGAGTTTGCATAAGCAGCTATTTCCTCCAGCACATAAATCAAAACAAAAATCTTTTGATTCTTTGTTGTAGCAGCACAACATAAATGAAGCACAGATAAAACTTTAGAGACTGTACCCATTTAATGAGCAGTCAATAAAATAAAATAAAAATACAAACAGTCCAAAAACAGAAACAAGACACCATGTGATGAAAAATAAATCTCTTTAGTTTTTCAGATAAGGAAAAGATGCCATACTTTCATTGCTCTATGGCAAGGGTTCTCAGCTGTTGATCTTCCAGCTGTTTTCTACTTCATCTCCCAGAAGTGTCCACCAGCATGGCCGATGATGACAGATTCTGAGAGCTGAAGTCCAAAACATCTAAGCACTGAAGACTGAGAAGCACTATTCTATGGTGTTCAGAAAATCTAACCTGTTCTTCATGTCATTCATTGTTTTTCCATGGGGAAGGGGCAATCAATCAATCAATCAATCTCTCTCCAGCATGAACTGAGTAAAAGAAATGGCACATGAATTCTGAGTGGTATCAGGCAGTGTATGTGAATCCATAGCAGGGATAGTGTTGTAATGTAATTGGTGTGTGTGGGGGGGAGAGGTTTTGTTAAACAGCTGATTTCTGAGACACTATTTACTGCAAAGTGGGAATTTGTTGAACCACAGCTCCCATCATCTTTGACCATTAGACATGTTGCCCAGGGCTGAAAGGAATAGAAGGCTGGGCCTCTCTTGTTTTCAAGAAGTAAATGCTGAATCACAAAAAGTAAGAAAATGTATTGCTTATGTATGAATTTAAAGAAACATGTTAACAAGCAGTAAAAGCTATGGGGAGTGGCCTAAACTGTGTATGCAACTGTAGATTTTTATTACTGTTCCCAGGAGTCCTACCAACCTTGCCCAAGGTCCTGTGTCAGGAGAAAGGTGGAAGTTAATTAATACATTAATTAATTAAAACAAAATGTGTGCAAACTGAGCAGGATAGATTAGTGGACTCATTTAGTACAAAGCAGATATCTAAGGATAATTAAGTGGCCCTTTTTTACTGATGGATTATGAGATTTCTAGTCCAAAAAGTAACTATAGTCCCTCATAATAGCACTATGTACTTATTCTGCAAGATTTTTGATAAAGACATAATGGGGTGTGTATTTACAAGAAAGCTTACATACTAGACTAACATGAAGAAATATGTTTCTGTGGTTTAAGCATCTCAAGAGTAATATGGTTCACAGAGTTCACAAAATCTAGCATCATAGCTTGTAACAAACTGTAGTTCAATTGAGTTGTGAACCAAATGCTTAAATTGTCACACACACCCCAAATCACAGTTCATAAAGTTCACATTGTATGACATCAATAAGAGACCTTTGCATAAATACTGAATTCAATGCTAAATAATTTTCAGTGAAATTACTACTCAGGCATAGCAATCCAAATGGGGATGGGTGAGTGAGGGATGCAATGGTAGAGCTACCACCATATCCAAAGCCATCCCCTCTCACTGTGACCAAGGCAGAAACTGGGGAGGGAAGTCTTCTTCCCCTGCCATTGTGGTCAATGAAAAGGAATTTAATTACTCCAGCCACAGGGCTGGGGTAGTTTACAACCATTAGATGTTGTAAACTACCTGGTATCAAGTGTGCTTAGGATTCTACTGATCCATAGTCTTCTTTGACCCAAATTGTCATGTACTTGCATTCTGTGGTGACCAGCAGTTTCAGAGTTACTCAGAAAACTTTATTGGCACAGAAATCCAAATATCTTCCAACATGTCCATGGCCACTGTGGGTGGCAGGGGAACTAGCCTACCATACAATAGACAGTATGGGGTCTGGTTGACACCAGGCATCCACAGCGTATTTAAATGAGTCCCTGGTGGCACACTGGTTAAATGCCAGTACTGCAAGTCACCACATTGCAAGTTCGATTCCAGAGGGCTCCAAGGTTCACTCAGCCTTCCATCCTTTCGTAGGTCGGTAAAATGAGTACCCGGCTTGTGGTGGCAATTAGCTAACACACATTGGAAGTTGCTTCTTGCAGTATAGATGTGTAAATTGCCATTGCTTAAAACAATTTGTAAGCCGCTCTAATAGCCTTGTGGCTGAAGAGCGGGGTATAAATAACTAACTAAATAAAAAATAAATGGTAGGCAGTAGTCTTCACTGCCACCCCCACAGCCCAGCTGGGCATGTGCACCTTCCATCATGCACTCCATCATGCACTTCAACATTTCCCTTTCTTCAAGCCCATCCTCCCCTGGAGATGCTAGGTTTGTGGTCTTGTGTCTAATGCACCTCCTACGCACCCAAGTCTGCAGACTGTTGGATAAGAATTCCCCTCTCCTATCCATCACCAGACTGGAAACCTTATGAAAAGGAAATTTGTGTTCCACTGTGTTCACCCACTCACAGAACCTATCAGAAGCCTGACTTTTCTCATTCAGTAAGTATACGTAGGTGTACCTAGTGTGTCTATCCACAATTACAAATAAATAGTGGTTACCCCCTTCAGTGGGTTTATAGGGGCCTGCCAAATCAGCATGGTCAACTTCAAAGGGTCTGTTGGTGACACATTGTGTCTTTTTGGCAATAGGGAAGGCCTTCACCTTAACTTTCCTGCACACAGCACATTCTTGGGCAATGTTTCATGCTTAGACCAGGGCACACTTTTGCAAGCTCCTTTAACCTTTGTAACTAGCATGGCCCATTAACCTGTGGTAGTAATGAACACACTTATCATGTAGGGGTACATTGTCTGCAAGATTCACATATGCCACCTTCCCTTTAGCCAATATATAATACAACCCATGTTTCTTTATCCCTTTTGCACAGACATTATTCATGTTATGCTTTTCTGTTATTGTACATTGTCCCCCCTCAAATATCACTTTATAACCATCAGTAGTCATTTGGGACACACTTAGTATACAATTCTCCAGTTTGCTAACACATAACACATTTTCAAAATCTTTCCCAAAAGATGGCACATATGCAGTGCCCATTTTCTGCACCTTACTGGGAGCACCATCTGCAAGGGTAAAATTGGTTATTGAAGCATTTTTAACATTGCTTAACAACTGTAAATCATTATCTATATTGTGTGTGGCCCCACTATCAAGTAACCAAATTCTTCCGTCAGTACCATCAGGATGGTGCTTTGCTACAAGGCATGGTTTGCAGCCTGAGAGGATACACCCCTCCTTTGCCCTATAGCTGTGCCACCTCTCCTATCTGGTGCAAGCATCTTACAGTCCTTCTGAAAATGTCTAGGCTTTTTGCATCTGAAACAGCATTTCACATAACTGCAGGCTCCCTCCTCCACAGGTGCCTCTGTTTCAGTGCTCTCCTGATTGCATCTGATAATTTGTGGCTGTGTATTCCCCTCCATCCGGGAATCAAATTGCTTGCATTGGACCTCTTCCAGAATGCACCCAGCTACAAGGTCTACAGACAACTCACTCTCCCTGGTGGTCATTAAGAAATCCCTTCCTTTGGCAAGCTGCCCAATAAAATAAAACACTTATGGGCTTCTGGATAGTCTACCCCTCTACTGGCCACCTCTTGAAAAAGCTGCCTCATTTCCTCCAAATGGGCTTTCATGCAGCTTCCAGTAGACAGCTTTGTGTTATAAAGTTTCTTAGTCCATATCATCTTTGAGAGGCAGGATGAATTCTGATGAACTGTTTTCAAAGCTGTCCAAAGCTGAAAGGCTGTCTTTGCTGGGGCTTCATGTATTAATGGGAGGGGCTGAGTGATAAGAGAATTGCATCTCTAGCCTTCTGGTCTACTAACCTGAACACTGATTTTTCATCTTCTGATCCCTGTGGGATCACACTTTTATTTTTCAAAATGTGCCACAAATTGTGCTTAATTAATAAAGCCTCCATATATAAACTCCATGCTGAATATTTCCATCAGCCTGCTTTTCAAAGCAGACAAAATTATTATCTGCCATTCTGCTGATTGAGTCAACAATTCTCCAGCTATGAAACACAAACAGCTGGCAGCTGGCAGCACTTCAAGGTTGCTTGAAAATATTACAGGGCATGGCTGAAACTTAACTGTTTCTTAGCCAACTAGCCAAAAACACTCAAAACAAGAGTTTCTGGGAATATTTGGGTGCACCTTATCTAGTTTGAGATCAATCAGCTGGGCCCATAACCATTGTTAGGGGTTGATAAGACACACAATTCCCAGCAGAAGCCCAAAAATTATCTCAGTAAATTCAGTAGCAACCTTCTCCCCAGAATACTCACACACAGAGTGTTTGATGTCCAAATAAGCAGGAGGCGCTTTTATCTTCAAAGTCAAATAGTTGCAATATGTAGAAATATTTACAATTGAAGGAGAAACTGCTTCACCAGGCATCAGCTTCACCAGGCATTCACAAGAAGAGAGTGAGCTTTGGACTAGCTCATATATATATATATATATATATATGAATGACATTGCCCTCTAGTGGACTGAGTAGGCATGATGTGGTAGTTCATGGAATCAGCCATTATGACTCAGCATGATTCTGCAGTTGTTTGGCCATTTTATAATAGAGTTCAGTCTCTAACTCCTGACATTTCCCTCTGGACAGGACGTCACCAGATGTCCCTTCTTTCCACAATGTAGGCACAGCCCTTTGCTCTGCTGCTGCTCCCATTTCAACATCTCTCACAGTCTCATCTCCAGTGGCTTTGCCTTCCCACCAGCCAGCCCAGCTTGGCAGAGGGTCCCCAATGTTTTATTTTTTATTTTATTTTTTTTTGCTAGTTGCACCTTATAGTGTTGCACCTCTATGTTATCTGCTAGCACTATCCACTCTCTCAGCATGTGGGGGTTGCATGCATCAGCAACCACTCCAATAACTCAGGCCAAAAACCAAACTGGAATTGTTGAATCTTCATCTCCTCCATCCACCCCCCACACTTGTATGGCTAGATTCTGGAACACACTCATGTACTCCAAAACCATATTTTTTCCTGGCAGATAGTCAATAGACTATTGTGAGCCTTCTTGTGATGAAACAAGTTTTCAAACTAACCAAAAAGAGTATCTATGAACACCTGTAATTCTCCCAGCTCTGCCACCTCCATGTCATGAAGTTCAACTATGCAGTTAGCCACGTCACTCTTCAGACAGACCGTGATGCACCTCACTGCTGCTGCTTCATCCTGGAATGTTGTATCTCACTCCTACAAGAACCCTATCACTTGAGTTGTTTCCCACTCCTACAAGAACCCTATCACTTGAGGTAAAAAAATAGGGCATTATCAAAGCTCACCACCAGCTTCCACTCTCCCAAATACCTCTGTAGGATCTGTCACACCATTTGTTGATGAGGCCAAGGTTTAGGCAGTCTTATTGGCTCTGTCTGACTTCTGCATAACCAACACTCCCACGGGGATCTCGTGCTAAAATTTCAGTCTCTTTTGATCCTGTGATGGCTTCTCCAACAATGACTGCTGCAGATCTGCTTGCAGATCCTCCAACTCATTTCTCATATAGCAGTTATCTTCCTCCAGAGCTCACATTATAGTCTTAGGTTCCAGAGACTCCTCATCCTCCAGATCCACAGTCACATGACTGAGCATCATCCAATGTAGTTCTGTCTTGAATGGGATTGCTCCCAGGAATGAACTCCATTTCAGATCTGTGCCCAGTTCACCAACAGTTGCCCCACACATGGTTTCATGTGTCAGAGTGTCTCCCAAGTCTTTCTCATCTCCAACACCAATTTTCTTCTCTCCAGACAGGTTTGCCATGGCTAACAAGATTTAGGTAATTTTGAGCAATCTGTCATGTACTTACATTCCCAGATGCAGTGACCAGCAGTTTCAGAGATAATCATAAAAAATTATTAGCACAGAAATCCAGAAAGCATATCATACCAGGTGGTTGCTAAGAATTGAAACTTAGGACTTTTTCAGACACCCCTTACCATGCAGGAAGCCTCCAGAACAGTTACAACACTGTTGCATGACTGTTCCAGTTATGCTTGAAGGGAGCCGCACCATTTTTTATTCACTGACAACTTTCATGGGTAAAAAATGGTGCGGCTGCCTTCAATCATAACTGGAACAGTCATGGACGATGCCAAGAGAGGGATGGCGTCATCTAAAACAGACCCCCTGCTGCACGACCATGTTGTCACTGTTCCGGAGGCTTCTTGCGCCGTAAGGGGTGTCTGAAAAAGTCCTTAGATAGCAGACAGTATACTAAAACTACATTATAATCTATTAAACTGACTATTCCCGGCATAACATACACCATTATCTACATAATAATAATAAGTAATAATAAAATTTATTTATACCCCGCCCCTCTGCCAAAACAATCGGGGCAGCTTACAAAAATTAAAATACAATACAGATGAAATCCCCAAACACACCCCACGCCCACCCTCCCCCATAAAAAAATTAAACAATTATAAATTAAAAACAACTGCTCTAAGATCACATTTAAAAACAATAAATACAATAAAATACAATAAATGGCCAGCGGACTAAAAGAGGCCAGGATCCCCTGAGGCCGGGATCTAATTAGGAACGGCCTGCCAAAAGAGATCCATCTTTAGTGCTTTTTTAAAGCTATTCAGGCTTGTTATCTGACGGATCTCATTCGGCAGGTCATTCCACAATTTGGGGACGATTACCGAAAAGGCCCTCTGGGAGGTTGCAGACAGCCTAGATTTTGGGGCTGAAGCAAATTCCTCCCAGAGGACTGGAGTGCACGGGGAGGATTGTATGGGAGGAGGCGGTTCCGGAGATAAGTTGGACCCAAGCCATTTAGGGCTTTAAACCAATTGTTTTGACAGAGGGGCGGGGTATAAATAAATTTTATTATTATTATTATTATTATTATTATTATTATTAAAGGTAATAACCAACACCTTATACTGGGCCCGGAAACTGATAGGCAGCCAGTGGAGAGATTTTAATACTGGAGTTATATGGTCTCTCCGAGATGTTCCCGAGACCACTCTGGCTGCCATATTTTGTACCAACTGAAGTTTCCGGACCAAGCATGAGGGCAGCCCCATGTAGAGTGCATTGCAGAAATCTAGACGCGAGGTTACCAGCGTGTGCACCACAGTCTCAAGGTCCCTTACTTCCAGTTAATGGCACAGCTGGCGTATCAGCCGGAGCTGTTAACAGGCACTCCTGACTATCGCATTCACCTGACTAGTCATCTGAAGCGATGAATCAAAGAGCACCCCCAGACTGCGAACACAGTCCTTAACGGAGAGCGTGACCCCGTCCAGGACTGGAGGTTGCAACCCAACTCCTGGTTTTGGGGCTGCTACTGTGAGCACCTCAGTTTTATCTGGATTTAATCTCAATCTGTTTTTCCTCATCCAGCCCATTACTGCTTTAAGACAATCATTAAGAAGAGAGACGCCATCGGAATTCGAGGCCGATGATCGGGACAAGGAGAAATAGATCTGGGTGTCATCAGCATACTGATAACACCCATCCCCATAACTCCGAATAATCTCACCCAGCGGCTTCATATAGATGTTAAACAGCATCGGGGACAGGATGGCGCTCTGCGGAACACCACAAGTAAGCTCCTTTCTGCTGGAGCAGCTGTCCCCGAGCAACACCCTCTGGGACCTGCCGAGAGGAAGGACTGGAACCACTGGAGTGCATATAACATAAGCATGGAACACAAAAAATGCTCGGTATGTTTCCATTCCCACTCTGCTGATTGGCCACTTAGGAAATATGTCAAGAGTACAATCATTTGATGCATTAATATCTCAGGGACCGCCTTCTCCCTTATAATCCTCCCCGCGCTCTCTGGTCCTCTGGGAGGAATCTGTTGCAGCCACAAAGACCTAGGCTGGCGACTACCTCCCAGAGGGCTTTCTCGGCTGTCGCCCCCAAATTGTGGAACAGCCTGCCCGACAGATCCGCCTATTGACATCATTAGACAGCTTTAAAAAGGCTGTCAAGACGGTTCTCTTCGGGCAGGCTTTTCCGGAATAGCTAACCCCGGCCTCAGGAACCCCCTCTGGAGGTTGCTTTTGGACCTCCAAACAGATGCTGCCTGCTTAAAAGGGTTTTTTACATATTGTATTATATATTGATTTTAACTTGTATTAATTTAATAATGTTTTAAGGGGAGGGAGGGATTTTGGGTTGTTTTATACTGTCTACCATTTTATCGTTGTAAGCCGCCCCGATTGCTTGCAGAGGGGCGGGATATAAATAATAATAATAATAATAATAATTATTATTATTATTATTATTATAACCTTTCAAGTCAACTACAATAGCTAGTTTCATCCCAGGAGTGCCTGTGCTGATGCCATGCAACCACACGTAAACACAGACACATATATGCACACACAACTCTAGACACACACACCATGTGTGCCAGAACGTGAGAGCTCTTCCACTGCCATGGAACCACACATACATACAGCAGTCCACACACACACACACCATGCATGCCAGGATGTGACAGTGACTCCACCGCCGCCATGCAACCGCACACACACAAACACCGCACTACACAGACACCACCCCCACCCCCACACACACCATGCATGCCAGGACATAAGATCCCCTCCACTGCAACCATAAAAGTGCACACATACACAAAAGTCCCATACACACCACACTACACATATACCACACATGGCAGGATACGAGAGCCCCTCCACCACCGGTATGCAACCATGCACACACACACACCACTCTACACACACACACACACACCATGCACTCCAGGATGCCATGCAACCACGCTACATACACCATGTGTGCCAGGATGTGATAGACCCTTTGCTGCCACCATGTAACTGCACATACCCAGAAACATCATGCTACACACACACACCATGCTACACACCCATCCACCATGTGTGCCAGGACATGATAGCCCCTCTGCTGCCACCATGTAACTGCGCGCACACACACAAACACCATGCCACACACAAACACCAAGCTACACACACACACACACACACACACAAAATGCATGGCAGGATATGAGGGCCCCTCTGATGCCACCATGTACAAACACACACACACCACACTACATAAACAAACAATGCTACACACAGCCCCACACCACACACATACATACCCCCATGCTACACACAGACCCCATGCTACATACACACATCCAGTATGCACTATGATCCGAGGGGCCTTCCACTGCCATGTGTAGAAAAGACTTGAAGCTTTCCACATTTTCCACCCCAAGGAGGAGCTACAGACAGCACAGAAGGCCCAAGGTGCAGCAACAGACAACACAGAAGGCCCAAGACCAAGGTGCAGCTACAGACAGCACAGGAGGCCCAAGGCGCAGCTACAGACAACACAGAAGCCCCAAGGCCAAGGCACAGCCACAGATAGCACAGAAGGCCTAAAGCCCAAGGAGCAACTAGAGACAGAACAGAAGGCCCAAGGCACAGCTACAGACAGCATAGAAGACCAAAGGTGCAGCTACACACAGTACAGAAGGTCCAAGGCCCAAGTTCTGTGCCTATCTGTAACAGACATCATCTTTTCAAATACCTGACTAATGTGGTTTGTTGTATATTTTATTATAGGTTAAATATATGCATTTAACATGCAAGATTAACAGAGACTTTAAAGGGGAAGAGGAAACTAAACTAATAAACTCAACAGATCATACCACAAACAAGAAGCACTTGTGTGTTTTTATGCAGTTCTAAAATACATAAATGCGGTGGACTTTAAGAAGCTACTTAAGAATTCAACAGGGAGCAAACTGGCTATCATACTGTCAAAGAGATGAGATTCTACAGCAAATGTTAGCATTGTAGGCAAAGTCATTTTCCTCAGTTAAAATGTTCAATTCCCTTATATATAAACAGTGCCTTTTAAACTGAGGGACAGAGATATAAAACATAACCATTTATGCCTTACATCAACAAGGACTCCCCGGGTTTGCTAAATATTATTGTCAGTGGGGATGAGACATCCTGTAGTAAGAAGTCTCTCTTTTTTTAAATACACCTGGCATAAGAGTTCCATTTTGCTGTTTTCTTTCAGCACAGCTTTCCTTAATGGGCCAATTCATAGCAAAAGCAAATGCCATCAGAGCTGGTTTTTAGTTATGTGCTAGGCATACAGAGTACCTGCTAGTGCATCCAGGAGGTTTATGAATGTTGCCCAGTATCAAGGTATGTGTGCTCACTGTCTCTGAGTGGCACTTCACTCCTCCAGTTCTCTGTAGAAGAGGGCAAAATATGCTCAACATTCCCAATCTTACTACAAACAAAAGAGAGGGGGGGGGGAGAGAGAGAGAGAACATAAAAGCACTTGCATGCCAGGCACATATCTCCAAGCAGCTCTAATGGTATGTGCTTTGGCTACAAACTGGTCTGTTAAGGCTGTCACAGACTTACCTGGGTGTAGGGCCTGCATAGGCTGCAGTTAAGAACACTAGTGGGCAGGGCTAAGGGAAAGGTTGTGCAAGGTCTGTTTCTCAAAAGGCACCATACTATACAGTAAGAGTAGCACTGCTATGTAGTAATCCAACAGAATATTTACAGATCAAAGGCATATGCATTTTAGATATCAGCCTCTCTGCTTTAAAGGTAATGTTGGCATTTGAAAGTTTTATTTTCTTTTGAACAGTGGAAAAGGAGTTGACTACCATATCAGCCTTTGCAGCAGAATCTCATCCCTGTTACAGAATGGGAAGTCCACTGACATTGACATGGTTCTTTTTGGTTCTCTCAAACATTCATCTGATGTTTCCTCACGTTATGAATCTTTAAATTCACCTTGAAATGTTCTGTTATGGTGAAGTTTGGTGGCAACTCTACCTTTAAGTTGAAAGGAAGGCACCTTTCTGCAGACCAAATAGGAAAACTCTGAAACTCTGTGGTGAAACTAGGGAAATAGCTATATCTGTTCTTTTGGCATCTCACATTGCATAATTAGCTGCTCTCGGTTTATAATGTGGTGTCCTGAGCCTTTGTTTATGTTGGAACCACATGTAGGCTCCACATAATGGAACCACATAATCAGACTCTTGAAAATGAAATAACTAAAGTAAGTGCCTCCTTTGCATTTCCCTGAAGTAGCCCTGGAGGTATTTTATTACCTATGAATTGTTTTGTGCGTACTTCATTACTGAAGTGTAGAGTCATAACTATAATGTGCTTAAACACTAACCATCTGGTGAAGATGATACAGGAAAATGCCTACAATTCAACAGAAGAAAGACAATGTAGCATGAGAACTGCTTTGCTGAAATAGACCAAAGTATATCTAGCTTGGCATTTGTTCCTACACTTTGCATTTCTATCAGGATTCTTATTACAGGTGTCACTAGAAGTCTTGTGACACTTCTGGTGGGACAAGCATGAAAAGGTTCTAGGGAAAGAATTAGTTCCTATGAATGATGTGGAGCCTCCATTGAAGATGGCACTCCAGTGTCCCATTGTCATCCTGTCCCATAATGTCAAAGGATATAGAATGCATTGTGTAATATGATCACAATGGCAGTTTTCAGGGCCTGGAAGTGGCTGCCAATCTGTTGGAATGGACAAAGTCACAATGTGATGGTGCCACATGGCACAGTGAGTCATCTGTAAAAGTTAGCAAAAACAGGGAGAACGTGACAAAGTCTTGCTGTTTTTAGTGGCAGCCCTGTGTCTTCCGTAGTATCAAATTCTAATGCCATAGAGAAAGGACCACAGATTAGTAGCAGGGCAAACACTTTTTAAATGAAGAAGGTACCAGCACTGTTGGCTCCTGGCTTCTATGTCAACGGTATGGTGATGTGAGGGACCAGGAATTATTTATCCAGTGTGCTAGAGACTGGCATCATATTTGTGCCCATCGACTTATATCTGTTTCTCTCTTTCCCAGCAACTTGTCAGTTATTAGATTAGAATTTAATTCCCCAGTGACCTGCATCAGTCTATGGACCACCACTTTGAGTAGCACTGCCCTGGAGGACATTTTAGCCATTTCTGAGCTAAATTTTAAGGGTGTCAGGAAGGACTTCAAAAGGACCCCAAAATGGCCTTGAGGGCTTCATGCAGGCCAGAGTTAAACTTTCTCCACACTTGATTTTACACAGTGGAATTACACAGTGGAATTTTGAGAAAATACACACCAGGTTTCATTGTTATAACATAATCCTAAGCACACATTTGTAGAAGAATTCCAGTATAGCCAGTATTATGTGTGTGTGTTGTTGTTGTTGTTGTGTGCCTTCAAGTCATTTCTGATTTATGGAGACCCTAAGGCAACCCTATCACAGGGTTTTCTGAGGCTGGGAATGTGTGATTGGTAAATTGCTGTCTCTGTCTGGACAAATAAATTAAAACTGGTAATGTCAGCCAAAGGAAAATAATAGTCTGGTGAAATCAAGTAGGCTGCAGAAGGATCTCTCCTCAGAAAAGCTTTCTAGGATTCATCCCAAATAAACCATTTTAAAAAATCTTTCAATGGCCATTGCTTTTTCAAGTGAGCTTACACGAACTGGCAGGGCATACCAGAGTGGAACTTTCAGAATGTTTACCCAACAACTCTTTTTTCACACCTGGAGAGAAGATTAGACCCAAAGACACTTATAATCCTATGATCCCACAAGAAGGGAGGGGGGAAGAACAAGTGACAAAAATTGTGACCCTGGAGAAAAAATTATGGTTGTGATCAGAGAACAGTTCACTGGCACATGAATTGCTTCAGAAAAGGATAAAGATGGGAGCAGTTATGGGCCTAAGTATAGATGCCCTTGAAATGGGAAAATAGAATGGGAGCCTATACAGTAGTATCAAAGGGAATGTTTAATGTACCTTTCTAAAGTTGGTCATATGTGGGGTGGGGGCAAGAAAGCAAGCAAGCTAACCCTGTCTTTTATTCTTTCCTCATTGCCATTTGCTACTTTCTTTCACCCAGTAGCATAAAGGCTATTAATCTCCCAAATGCCTGCCCTGTCTCCCTTGAATCAGAAAACTACTGAGGGGAAAGGGTGTGTATGAATAATTTTAGCTCAAACTATAAGTTTGTCTCCATAAAATCCCAGGTTCCTGCATCTTAGCCCATTCACTGTAAAGCCCTGCATAATGTGTGTGTAATGGCAAAAAGACATAAATAGAGCAGGCTGTAAGGAAACTAGAGTTTGGAAAAGTAACAAATTGCAAGCAAGTTAGGTGTAACACATTGCTATCCTCAGTGACAAAAGAAGAAGCCAAGGATTAGAAACAGTGTCTTAACTGATGCAATGAATTAAATTTTCTAGCTGTCTTAAACAGAAATATTTAGACATTTTAGAGGTAATCTGAGTAGTTTCCCCCCACAAAATATTATGCTGTTTTTTAATCACTCCAAAGGATTTTCTTCCCTCCCTCCAAAATGTAATAGGAAAGGTAATAAACATAGTCAGCAAAACAAAAGGTTTCCCTAAATGTTATAGCAAAGTAATGAACAACACAATGATTTTTAAAAACATATTGCAATGAATAATGACAACACATGCACTGAGCAACATGAATAAACTCTAAAATTAACAAGGCCATGAGCAAACCGTTCTAAAGCTATGTTCCTAAACAAATATATTTGGGCATCCTTCCCCATACAGTGCATTCCAGATCTCTTGGTCATTCAGAAACACTCCATTCAAAATGTTTTATAAATAGAAAACACTCTTGGTTTTCATAGATTCCACATGTGATGTAGGGGTGCACAACTTTCAGGTCAGGGTGCTTTGTGCACTCCAATGACCACTTTTTCTCTTCACAGAGCTCCTGTGTCTTTAAGATCTGGAGACAGAGATATTCAACTGTTATACTATATTATACTGTTTTCCTCCTATGGATAGTTAAAATCCAATTATCTGGCTTCCTCCCCCATCCTCCGCATCAACTGGTGTGTATAGGCTTGAATAATCTCAAACAGGATAGATCCATTTTCAATGTAAATGGTGTCAATCCAACCAACTTTGGACCTCCTCTTCCCTCATCAGTGCTCTGCCTCTTTCTCCACCCACGTGTCCATTCCTTTAATTGATGAGGTAAACAGGAGGTGCTGAAGCAAGCGATGGGTGAGAATGGGTGGGCAAGGATTGGAAAAACCTCTTTCTTTGGCAGGGAACTTGCCTCTGGAGCTTAAACACAGAGCTTGCACCTGCCAGGATCTGACCTGGCTTGTAGTGGTGGTGGTAAGTGGAGGTTGAACACCGCAGAGACAGTGCAGGTAGCAAAGACAATATACCTGAAGTCCCTGTGGAGAATAAATTCTGTGGTGTGGCTTTGGGGTGAGTGTGGTGTTGTGTTCATGGAAACTCCACTCATGAAACTGATCTTGCAAAGGGGAATAATAGCAACTCAAATGGCAAACAGTGAGGTTGCATAACTTATGAGATCTTCGCCCTATGCATGTGGGTGGAGCTAGAAAAAGACATGGAGTC
The DNA here is from genome assembly GCA_030847615.1 of Gambelia wislizenii. NCBI lineage: Eukaryota > Metazoa > Chordata > Lepidosauria > Squamata > Crotaphytidae > Gambelia > Gambelia wislizenii. The sequence goes on along the minus strand of JAUMIR010000002.1, from coordinate 311,432,746 downwards.
AGATGTCCAAAAATAACTGATGAAGCTTTATTGACCTAAATATAGCATTCACACATAACACACATTCATTTGAAACAAGCAAACAAGACTAACAGAGTAAGGCAAGAAATAGTTAAAAGATGGACTTGGATTAAAGCTTCTTGGGAAATACTGCACCTGCTCCTGCAGCTTGTCTCCTCAGGAGAACTGGTGTTATTCTCAAGTAGCAACAAAAAAAGTGGGGTGGGAGAAACTTTAGGAAGAGGAAGGTTGGGATTGGGAAAGGGAAGGAGTGTCCAAAGTCAGGTGGAAGCCAGATAGAGGTCCGGGAGGGTTAGCATGTAATTCGGAAGGACGGAGTCACAGGAGTATCAATGAATGAAGTGAGGAGAATCTGAAGCAAAGTACCTGAGTTTTCCATGGGTTTTTATATGGGAAATTCCTTTGAAGTTGTGCTCAGATCAAAGGAACATGTGTCTTCAGATAACTCTCAATTGTATGAACAAAGGAATTCCGAACCAGTCAGGAACTGGGGAAATAGGATGATCTGATATCAAGTGATTGGCAGGCACTATCTCTTTGACGAGGGAATGGGGGAAGTTGGGACATAGATTTGCAAAGCAATAAAATCAATCCAGTGTAGCAGAAAGCTTCAGTCAGGTCCTGCATGTTACAAGAAGAGTCTCCTTGTCACAAAGGTATTAGGATTATCATAAAGGTGTGAATGTTTGTATAATTTAACAGGCCCATTTCCTTGGCAGAGTATATGCGTGAACTTTGTGTGACTCCTGGCTCCAGAGCACTTTTATTTCCATCAGCCCATGAATGGCCCAGTTTACTGGCCAGATTAATATTAAGCCAATTAAACCTTGGCCCCAAATTGGAATGATGAGACATACAGTGTTGTGCTTTCAACATCAGGATGATGGGATCTATCATGAGGGTTACAGTGGGGGTAGGAGTCCATTCAAACTTTTGGCCCAAGTGTAGACTAGCCCTTCGATGGCTAATGTAATCATGTCCATCTGAAAAGAAATACCCCTATATGCCATTTCCATCCCAGTTTAATAATAATAATAATAATAATAATAATAATAATAATAATTTATATCCCACCCCTCTGCGAGCAATCAGGGTGGCTTACAACAATAAAATAGTACACAGTATAAAACAACTCAAAATCCCTTCCCCTCTTAAAACATTATTAAATTAATACAAATTAAAATCAGTCTATAATACAATTTATTAAAAACCCTTTTGAGCAAGCAGCATCAGTTTGGAGGTCCAGAAGTAACCTCCAGAGGGGGTTCCTGAGGCCGGGGTTAGCTATTCCGGAAAAGCCTGCCTGAAGAGAACCGTCTTGACAGCCTTTTTAAAGCTGTCTAATGATGTCAATAGGCGGATCTCATCCGGCAGGCCGTTCCACAATTTGGGGGTGACAGCCGAGAAAGCCCTCTGGGAGGTGGTTGCCAGCCTAGGTCTTTGTGGCTGCAACAAATTCCTCCCAGAGGACCGGAGAGCGCGGGGAGGATTATAAGGGAGAAGGCAGTCCCTGAGATAGCTTGGGCCCAAGCCATTTAGGGCTTTAAAGGTGATAACCAACACCTTGTACTGGGCCCAGAAGCTGATAGGCAGCCAGTGGAGGGACCTCAGAACCGGAGTAATGTGGTCCCTCCTAGATGTTCCAGAAACTAGCCTGGCTGCCATATTTTGTACCAGCTGTAATTTCCGAACTAAGCACAAGGGTAGCCCCATGTAGAGTGCATTACAGAAATCAAGACGTGAGGTTACCAGCGTGTGCACAATGGTCACAAGATCCCTTACTTCCAGAAAAGGGAGCAGCTGGCGTATCAGCCGAAGCTGATAACAAGCGCTCTTGACTGTCGTATTTACCTGATCTGTCATCAGGAGCGACGAGTCAAGGAGCACCCCTAGACTGCGAAGACAGTCACTGGAGGAGAGTGTGACCCCATCCAGGACTGGAGATTGCAACCCGATTCTTGGTTTCGGGGCCGCTATCGTGAGCACCTCCGTCTTGTCTGGGTTCAGTCTCAATCTGTTTTTCCTCATCCAGCCCATTACTGCCCGAAGACATTCATTGAGAGAAGAGATGCCGTCAGAATTCGAGACCGGCGAACGAGATACAGAGAAATAGATCTGAGTGTCATCAGCGTACTGATAACACCCAGCTCCATAACTCCGGATAATTTTACCCAGCAGCTTCATATAGTTGTTAAATAACATCGGGGACAGAATAGCACCCTGTGGTACTCCACAGGTAAGCTCCCTTTTACTGGAGCTACTGTCCCCGAGCAGCACTCTCTGGGTCCTGCCTGAGAGGAAGGACCGGAACCACTGCAAAGCAGTGCCTCCGATGCCTAACTCCCCCAGGCAATCCAGAAGAATGCTGTGATCTATTGTATCAAAAGCTGCTGAGAGGTCTAGGAGCACCAACAGGGTCACACTACCCCTGTCGATGCTCAGACGCAGATCGTCGGTCAAAGCAACCATGGCAGTCTCAACCCCAAAGCCTGTCCTAAAGCCAGTTTGAAATGGGTCTAGGTAATCGATTTCATCCAAGACAGCTTGGAGTTGAAGAGCAACTGCCCTCTCGATCACCTTGCTCAAAAATGGTAATAAAGAGACTGGCCTATAATTATTCATAGCCAGGGGGTCCAGGGAAGGTTTTTTTCAAAATAGGCTTAACAGCTGCCTCCTTTAGACATGATGGAATATACCCTTCCCTGAATGATGCATTGATGATGCTCACAAGGAACTTCCGCAATGCATCCCCTCCCTGGATGGCCAGCCAAGATGGGCAAGGGTCGAGGGGGCAGGTCGTTTTCCTCACACTACCAAGGAGCTTGTCCACGTCATCGGTACTCACAGATTGCAGCTGATCCAGTATAATTACATCAGCGGAGTCGCTGGACACCTCATCCATAGTTTCTGTTACAATAGTGGCATCTAGGTCGGCTCTTATCTGAGAGATTTTATCTGCAAAGAAGTTATTAAATGCATCACAGCAGGCAGTCATCAGGTTAAGCAGGGGATTTGGCGCAGGGGACACCTGTGCCAGCTCCCTCACCACCCTAAACAGCTCTGCTGGATGGGACTCTGCAGACGCAATACGTGCAGAGGAGAAGGATCTTTGTGCTGCGTGCATTTCCTCCCGATAGGACCAAAGAAAGTTCCAATGGCGAGTTCTGTCAGATAAGAGTCGAGTCTTCCGCCACCTGCGCTCTAGTCGTTGTCCAAACCACTTCATTTCCCTAAGCTCAGGTGTATACCATGGCCTACGGTTAGAAGTGGGTTGGCAAGGACGCTTGGGAGCAATCGTGTCGATAGCTCTGGTAAGGTCGGTGTTCCACGTATTAACCAGAGCATCGACAGAATCACCGGCATTTCCAAACATTAAACCCTCTAAGGCTTTCTGGAAACCCTTAGGTTCCATTAGCCTTCGAGGGTGGACCATTTTAATGGGTCCACCACCCCCGGTGGGGCAGATGTAGGCTCTAAGTTCCATCTTGACCAGGAAATGATCCATCCATGACAAAGCAGAGGTACTGATTACCTCCGCCCACGGATATGCCTGATCCGAACTAAAGACCACATCGAGTGTATGACCTGCACAATGCGTGGGCCCGTTGACCAATTGGGATAGGCCCATGTTTGTCATGGTCTCCATGAACTCCCGAGCCGCACCTGTTAAGCTGGTCTCGAGCAGGATGTTGAAGTCCCCCAAAACCAAAAGTCTGGGGGACTCCAGCAGCAGCTCTGAGACCAGCTGTGTCAGCTCAGTTAGGGAGTCTGCTAGACAACGGGGTGGCCAGTAGATTAGCAGAATCCCCAAGCTGTCCCTGATCTTCAGGCTTAGGTATATACACTCGAAGTGGGCTGTGTTCCGGACAGGTATCCTGGTCAAGGTCAGGTGGTTCTTATGGACTAGAGCCACTCCGCCCCCCCCCCGCCCACTTCCTCTCACCTGCTCGCTAACAGAGTACCCGGCTGGGAGGGCCTGCGCCCATGTGACACCACTATCCTCTCCCAGCCAGGTCTCCGTGAAGCAAGCCAGGTTGGCGTCCTCATCCAAGAGAAGATCCTGGATGATATGGGTCTTATTCCTCACCGATCTGGCATTGCAGAGGCGCAGAGTGAGGTTCTGTGGAATGGTTGGTCTTCTCTCCAAGGCATTCTGGGAAACAGAGGGAATTGAAGACAGGATAGCTTTCAAACAGCGATCCTGTCTTCTCTTGCAACATTTGTTCACTCTGTTCCAGCCATATCTCCCATTCCCCAACACTACTCCAATGGCTGCCCCCACTTCCTTCCCGGCCTCAGGTAAAACGGAGGAGCACTCACTCTCCACCCCCAGTTTGAAGCCACACTGCTGCTGCTGCTACTGCCGATGGTCTGGCTGGAGCTGGCTTTAAAGGCACTCAAAGGCCAGGTGTTCCTAGGGAGGAGGAGGAGGGCCAAGCACTCACTCTCCACCCCCAGTTTGAAGCCACGCTGCTGCTGCTGCTGTTGCTGCCCATGGTCTGGCTGGGGCTGGCTTTAAAGGCACTCAGAGGCCAGGTGTTCCTAGGGAGGAGGAGGGCCAAGCACTCACTCTCCACTTCCAGTTTGAAGCCACGCTGCTGCTGCTGCTGCTGCTGCTGCTGCTGCCGGTGGTCTGGCTGGAGCTGGCTTTAAAGGCACTCAGAGGCCAGATGTTCCTAGGGAGGAGGAGGAGGGCCAAGCACTCATGCTCCATTTCCAGTTTGAAGCCACGCTGCTGCTGCTACTGCCGATGGTCTGGCTGGAGCTGGCTTTAAAGGCACTCAAAGGCCAGGTGTTCCTAGGGAGGAGGAGGAGGGCCAAACACCCACTCTCCACTTCCAGTTTGAAGCCACGCTGCTGCTGCTACTACTGCCGATGGTCTGGCTGGAACTGGCTTTAAAGGCACTCAAAGGCCAGGTGTTCCTAGGGAGGAGGAGGAGGGCCAAGCACTCACGCTCCACTTCCAGTTTGAAGCCACGCTGCTGCTGTTGCTGCCGGTGGTCTGGCTGGAGCTGGCTTTAAAGGCACTCACAGGCCAGGTGTTCCTTGGCAGGAGGAGGAGGAGGAGGAGGAGGGCCAAGTACTCACTCTCCACTTCCAGTTTGAAGCCACGCTGTTGCTGCCGGTGGTCTGGCTGGAGATGACTTTAAAGGCACTCAGAGGCCAGATGTTCCTAGGGAGGAGGAGGAGGGCCAAGCACTCACTCTCCACTTCCACTTTGAAGCCACGTTTAACTGCCATGTCTCCCCAAAACTATGTTGGAAACTGTAGCATGTTAAACAATTTCTGTTGGAAAGCTCAAGATCACTTCACAAAGCTACAGGGAGAGAGAATTATAGTTACAATGGCTCAGCTGAGAGATGAGGCTAGCCTCAGATTCTTTACAATCAAGTGGCCCAATCTGCATAATTATGTATTACTCCAATGGTAATGTTAATTTAATTTTCTGTATTCAAAAATGCTAAGAATTCAAAAATTCTTCATAAAATTAAATATTTTTCCATCCCAATTCTCTCTCTTTTTTTTCATTTAAGGATCTGTTTTCTTACATTAGGTTGTACTACTAAGCCAGATATTAAGCTTGCAGAAGCACACACCCATAAGTTCTCAAAGCCATTCAATGGCTGAATAGGAGTAGAACTAACTGAGCCTTCATAATTTTGGGTAGGATTTTCAGGCACAGTTTCTCTTTGTCCCGTGGTGGCCCTTAGGGAGTTTTTGAAGTTGCGCCCTCCGGTGCCTGGCCCCCTTTTCTGTCACGCCGACGGGTCCCCGTTGACCAAATATCAATTCTGGACGATTACCACTAAAGCCTTGACCCGCCTGGGCTTGGGAGGCGTGCGTTTTTGTTCGCACTCATTTAGGATCGGCGCTGCTTCAACGGCCGCCACCATGGGGATGCAGCCCGAGGCTATCAAACGATTGGGGCGTTGGAAGTCTGCTGCCTACAAAGGCTATGTACGTCCACTATGCAATTGATTGTATATGCTTTCTTTTTCAGATATGAGGTACCGGGTACTGATTTGTGGCCACAGCTTTGTGTATTGGGCAGCAAGACATGCCAAGAGGAGACCGTTAGGTCCGCAGCTGGGTCTGGGACACATTGCTTCCATCGAATGGCTTGGCAAACGGGGTTTGAGGTGGAATGGTTTAATCTCTTTCCTGTTACAGGAGCGTCGTGGACCTCCCCCGCATGTCCTGGTTATCCACCTCGGCGGCAATGATCTCGGCCTGTTGAAGGGCAGAGCTTTGGCGATACAGGCATTGGCTGACATGCGGCGGATTAAGGCGGCGTGGCCGCGTACTTCTCTGGTTTGGTCTGACATCGTTCCACGACTATCCTACCCGGGTGACGGTCCCCCCAAGCTGTTGGATATTGCTCGAAAGAAAGTGAACAAAGCAGTTCACAGGGCTCTTAATGAAGGCCTTGGCCATTTCATTCAGTACCCGGGCATTTCATATAAACGCCCGGAACTCTATCGGGTTGACGGGGTCCACTTGTCGGACATGGGGATACAGCTCTTCCTTGATGGTATGCGATTGGGGGTGAGGGCTGTGTTAGCTTCCCTCTTGGGGGATAGGGGCTAAGTGGACACTTGCCCCTATCTATGGCAGGGAGCGGGGAGATGATAATTTGGCATTCACCTATGGCAACCTCAAATTGAGTGGTAGGATATCCTTCACTGAACTGTACCGGCGTCCCGAATGGATAGGGTACGGGGATGTAGGGTATCCTTAGGGTCAGCCTTGGGGGGGAGATCCTTCAAAGAAGCTATGTGGCTTAGGGATTTCCTTCCTGATGCGGGGCCCTCCAGCAGATGGCGCCCAAGGGGAACCCCGGTCACCGGGATCCCCCTTGGGGCTCAGGTGAGTCGCCCAGGGACGCTGGGGGTTAGGTCGGTTGTGACCAACCGCCCATGTGCATGCCCCCGTGAGGGATCTCCCCCCCTTTTCATACCACAAGAAAATCACAATAAATAGGATATCTATCAATAAACTGGCCCGTATTTCAACCCAATCTTATGTGTGTGGTCTCGTCATTTCTGCGTCAATCATTAACAGACACCCCCCCGGATCCTGAAGAATGGTGGATCCGGGGGAGGTGTTTTAATGATGAGCAGGGAGGCGAACCCATCAGCAGGCCTGGGCGTGGACACGCCCCGGCCGGGAGGAGTCAGGGGAGGCGCCAAAGCAGGGCCTATTTCACCCACGGCCTCCCCTGGTCTCCTCCTCTTTTCCATCGGATCGAAACCCACCTACCCTGCCTCTGCCACAGTATGACATCTCTGGTCGCATTCTGGGCCGGGTAGGAATTTTTACCTGCTCTTTTCCGAGGGGTGTTTTGCCTACCCCATACTGTCGCTTTGGACTTTGACAATTGGCTTTGGGTGCGGTTCTTTAAATAGGCGGTCACTTGCAGGGAGCGGGGATATGATAATTTGGCGTTCACCTATGGCAACCTCAAATTGAGTGGTAGGATATCCTTCACTGAACTGTACCGGCGTCCCGAATGGATAGGGTACGGGGATGTAGGGTATCCTTAGGGTCAGCCTTGGGGGGGAGATCCTTCAAAGAAGCTATGTGGCTTAGGGATTTCCTTCCTGATGCGGGGCCCTCCAGCAGATGGCGCCCAAGGGGAACCCCGGTCACCGGGATCCCCCTTGGGGCTCAGGTGAGTCGCCCAGGGACGCTGGGGGTTAGGTCGGCTGTGACCAACCGCCCATGTGCGTGCCCCCGTGAGGGATCTCCCCCCCTTTTCATACCACAAGAAAATCACAATAAATAGGATATCTATCAATAAAGTGGCCCGTATTTCAGCCCAATGTTATGTGTGTGGTCTCGTCATTTCTGCGTCAATCATTAACTATTGAAAACAGCAATTTAAGAACATCTGGAGAGCTACCCATTTTCCACATCCCGTGGCATCACTAAGGCTGGTGTCACCCCTCCCAATGGTGTCACCTGGTGCAGTTTGGCCTCTCTGTACACACACACACACACACACCTGTGTCATCTCTGTCCCCATCCTACAGCACTCTTGTTCCATCTTAGTTCTGAATCTTTGTGAAACTTCCTTTTTCTTTCTACATGAAAATGTGTGTGTCATTTTTCAATTTTGTGCACAGTTTGTATATTTTTTTTCTGAAGTACTTGTTTTTGTTATGCATTTTTCCATTGACTAAAACATATTTATTTGCTTTTTTTTTTTAAAAAAAAGGAATAAGTATATATTTTAGTCACTGGCTTTTCAAAAGAAATACACATGATTTTGTGCCTTTTCTTCTCTCTGAAAGTAACAAAATCTTTGCAGGTGACTGAATTTTCAACACCAGACACACTTTATTCCATTGCCAATTTCAGGAGGTGGACGATGGGTGTTTCTAATAAAAAATGCAAACTGGACAAATGTCTTTTCTGTTCCTGTAGGAGGAATGAGTCTAAAAATAAAAATGTATTAAAAAAATTCCAGGGATCTGGCCCTTTTAAAAAAGCAATAAAAATATCTTCTTTAAAAGGAGTTAAAATCATTTACTTTCACATTCATGCAGAGTGGCTTAAGAATGCTGAGACAAGCTCAATTAACATTTAAAAGTGTATTCTGAAGTCTGTGGTCTGAGATCACCCAGTTAAATTAGACTCATTACAAAAACAAAGGAGTCAGTTTAAAAATGCAAATCAAAAGTTTAATGAAGGTATATCAATCTCAATCTACATACTAAAGCAAACTTTAAAAAGAGGTTCCTAACTAACTAGGAGGATTTAGGGTAGAAAGACTCACCCAGCCTTTAGCGGTAGAGGCTGCATGATTTGAAAAGGCAAAGTATCATAGCATGGTTTCATAGCAGCAGCATGGCATCCATGGCATGGCTTCATAAGATGGCTAGGCATCATAAGATGGCTACAGCCGCATGGAGACTCTAACTTAAAAGAGAACTTGCACAGAGTAATAAATTTATATTAGGTCATGTGTTGAATGACCAATCTCTCCAGTTGGCTGGAGTTGCCTAGTGAAATAAGAGAAAGGGAGTTTGGGAGAACAGAAGCATGCAGGAAAAAATTCTTAGATTTTTCTTAGGATGTGAATGGGGTACACAAGATTGCTTTTACATTACAATAATTATTTCCCCACATACTACAGTTCCTAGCAATGACCCTATACTCTAATTCCAATGTAACTCTCTGACAGCCATCACATATGTAACTCTCTGAGAGCCAAGAATGTGTGAGCCAACTTGTCTAAGAAGTTTCACAAAATGAAAATGCTTCTACTGTTATGTTATGCTTACTGTTTCTGGGATGTTTTATTAGTATTATCTTGTGAACACTTTGAATAATGAAATTGAAAATGTTCAAATGTATATTTTATAGTCACTTTCACTTCAAAATGAAACTTCTATCTGCCCGTGTTTACCCTTGCCCTCATCTGTGATTATGTGTGTGCCTAGGGAAGATGCTTCTGAGAGCAACATTAATGAATAGAGATGCTTGTTGACTTACTCCAGAAGTGGGGAAAGCACAGTCTCTGAACCCCACTTTTGCATACCCCAAAAGCCCCCTGGCAGTCTCCCAAAGTCCTCAAACCCTCTCCATTTTTTTTAAAATGATGGCACATGGAAACTGCCAGTACCCACACATTGATATGGTGGTTTTCATTCCACCCCCAGCACCCTCCTAACCTTTGGAGAAGTCAGTTTTTTCTGCTTAAAATGGCAAGAAGGATGTTTCATAATGTTATTTCTGGTGCACCAGGAGATGGCAGTGTGTCCCATGGGGCGTGCAATGCTACCCCCACAATAATTGTTCTTGTACACCTTATCCTAAAGCCAACCTGTCACAGGGTTTTCTTGGCACGGTTTGTTTAGAGGTGGTTTGTCTTTGCTCTCCTCTGAGGCCGAGAATGTGTGACCTGCCCAAGATTACCCAAAGAGTTTCCATGGCCAAGTGGGGACTCAAACCTTTCTCTACAGAGTCATAGTCCAATGCTTAAACGACTATACCACACTGGCTCTCTTCCATGATATTGTTGTACTCTAACTGAAAAGAAAATAAATATTGATGGAGCTTTCTGCCTGTCAGTCATTTTGAGCTACCTGTGATACATTTTCATTACACCCTTCCGTGAAACAAATGTTCTGTTTTCTGTAGTGCTATTATTATTGTAGATATACAACTACAGTGACAACAGGAAGAAGCAAGGTAAACAAATGCAGATTGTTATCAGCAACTCAATACTTGTGTTAATTAACTCTGATCCTAGACAACCATCATTAGTTCATATCACTGGAATAATCAAAAGCAGTATAGACTAATCTATTATCCTCAATTAATTCCCCAGTTTTTGAAAGGAGTAAGCTTTAACTATCTTTTAATAAGCTGAAAACATATCCTTAATGTTGTATAGATTCTAATCAACAAACTGTTTAATAAAGAAACCTTTAATTCATTATGATTACATTATGTTGCCTGCTAGAGTTCAGCAGAGATGGATTATAGCTTTGATTGCTTTTTTTAAACTTCAGACCATTTCCATAATGTTAATTCAAACATGTTTTCCCACCTGCTTTTTATAACTCGAATAGCAAACAATGTGTCATTATAATAACTAGATTGTTTATCAGGAGTGATGGGAGGATGAGCAGATAATATTACAATGTTTCTTTGTCCATCTCAGTAAAAAAATTGCCCAGCAGAAAGAGGCAAGACACCAGATTTGGGTGTAACTTGGATCACATTATATAAACTAGTTATAAGATCTGCAAAACAAAGAGGCTAAAGTGTGAAGACACAAGGTGAGGTCAGGGTCCCTTGGACCATAACATCAAGGATGGCAAGGACACTATCACCCCATTGACAAACTATCTCTAACAGCTTTTGACTTGCTAGTCATCCCAAAAAAAGGAAAACAGTCCCTGGCCACCAACTTCCTGCAAGCTCTAGAACTCAAAATGGGGGATCTAAAGTAAGCTGGTCCCAAAGATTATTCCCCTCCTCAGCTCCAGGATATAAGGGAAATCAGAGAAGCCACTTCTACCATGAAAGTGTCCCAGAATTCTCACCATTGCACTGCAGGAGATATGCCCTATGCTAACCTACTGATATGACCAATTATTTTGGCACCACTGCTCTAGTCAATATCCTATCGTTCTATACTTGACTCATTGATGGACAGACAATGTCCTCCCATCCATCTGAAGACATAAAATGGAGGGCAAAAATTCTGACCCAGCCTTGAAGAAACCAGCCAAAGCCTGTACTTGTCATAACTCACCCTCTGGAGTTGGATGATTCAGATGGACATGAGGAGGCACATTTTCAGGAATCTGCAACTCCTGATAATGATGGTCTCTCTATCGAAGCAGCTGGGGGTTGAAGTAGACGAGGGAGCCTACTCCCCAGAAGAAGGTTGCAGATTGCCCATTACCATCATTCATTGAGCAATGAAGAGACAATGAGAAATTGTGTCATTCCCAGTGGTTAAGTAGGAGACACCAACCTTATTAGGCACCTGGGGTCTTGAAACAGCTATCCATAAATCTCTCAGCCCGTCTCTGGCAGATTTGCTTTCAGTCTTCCTTCCTGATGACTAGCAGTACTTCTTGGTGTTTGTGTTTTCCTGATTTTGGACCAGTTATGATTTATGACTGTTTTATTTCTTGTTGGCTTTGTTAATCTGAACCACTGACTTGCTGAATGACTTCTGGACTGGCTGACAACCACTCTATTGCTTCTCCCTTCATCCTGCTGAATACCTTGTGACTGATTTGGACTGAATTAACCCCTTGACAACTCTTACACTCCACCCACCTTGTTTCTGGATCACATGCTGACTTGAGCATAGCACAGTACTGATCATTAGAGTGGGGTGGGTGAGGTGTGATGGAAGTGAAGAGGCCAGAACTGAGGCAGCATAAAGTTTTACACTGACACGAACCCAGATCCATGCTCTAACATCATGATGTCTTGAGTCCTAGTTCCTCTCCTTTTAGGGAGTATAAATGGCATCCCTGCTCTGCAGTTGCCAGGCAAGGGAATCATGGCAAACACACCTTTCTCTCAGTGAAATGAATGCTGGCATTAATTTACTGTATATTGATGAAAGTTTTCTTTTAAAGGCTATTCTCTTATCATTTTATTTTTACTGCAAGGAAGAGGGAGAGGCTTATGTGATAATTTCTGCTGCACTGCTGAAACATCACTTGGAAAGGTTGTTTGTTTGTTTAAGAATTTAGTTACAGTTATACTTCCAAGTACTTACTATTATGGTTGCATTTTGTGAAAGCAATTATTTCCACTTTCTCAAAAGCAAGTAGAATAAATGTGTTTAGTTACTGTTTATGGAATGAAACCATCTGAATGCTACAAGCCAGTGGTTCTCCGCCCCATGCCATTAAATCCTTTTTATTAAGTCTTTTGCCATATAAAATTAAACATATAATCTAGACATCATATACACAACTAACCATTTTATACAAACAAATCAAAACACATCAAGACACAACAGCAACAACAACAAAGACCATTTAGACACTTCAAGCCTATAACATATAATTCACTTCAAACCTATAACATATAGACAATATTCCCCCTCCCCTAAAAACACCCATATGTTCCTAAATTGCTTCTATATTTAAGTATTCTAAATTTCACCTCTTCTTTATCTACTATTTCACTTATTCCATCTATTTACCAACCTATTAACAATTTACATTCCTACCTAAATTACAGAAAGAAAACAAAAGATCATACTAATAATAACAACAATATTCTTTAACTGTTAAAACCCAATGTACATGTATTCCCTCTTATTTGTTTTACGTAACTTATAAATGGCTCCCAGGTTTACATAAAATTTTGTACAGGATTTCTTCTTATTAAATTTGTTAATTTATCCATTTGTGCCATTTCCATTACTTTCTCAATCCAATCCATACATATTGGTATTCTTTTGCGTAGACCAATCTTGCCACAGTTACTAAGCAATTTAATAATTTGCCATGTTTCATTCCATTTTTATTATCTAAATCTAACATATTTAATAGGTATAGTTCCGGTCTATGTTTTATCCTAAATCCTAATATATTCTCCATTTTTCTATTGATTCTGGACCAATATCTTTGTGTCTTTTTACACTTCCACCATAAATGAAAAGATGTGCCTACATCATCTTTGTTTTTCCAGTTTGAATTTGAAACATTTTTAAACATTTTGTTAGTTTATTGGAAGATAGGTACCAATTGTACATCATCTTATAGAAATTTTCCTTTAAGTTACAGGAACAGGTAAATTTTAACCCTTTATTCCAGCTATATTCCCACTGATTCATATAAATATTGTGCCCTATATTTTTGCCCATTTAATCATGCATTGTTTAATTTGTTCTTCAGTGCTGAATTTTAACAATATTCTATGTATTTTACTAATTAAATGATTTTCTTCTAAATATAGAATTTTCTCCAATTCTGATATTCATCCATCATACTGCCAAGTTTTTAAATCATCTTTAATTCTCGCTTTTAATTGCTGATATGCTAGGCAATGCAAATTGATACCTTCTTTTTCTAAATCTTGTTTTTCTGTAATCACTCATTTTCCCATTTGTTTCACCATTATGTCCTTCTAAATTAACCAGTTATTATTCTTTAATTCTCATTTGCAAAAGGCTGCCTAGGGTGAAAGCCAACTTGGAATTTCCAAATTTATCCTTTCTTTATATTTCTGCCAAATTCTTACTATTGATCTTCTTATAACACGATTTTTAAATTCTGCATTTACTTTCACTTTCCCATACCAGAGATATCCATGCCAGCCAATTCTAAGTTCATGGCCTTCCAATTCTAGTTTTCTCATATTAGCCAATGTTATCCATCATTTTAACCAAGTGAAGCATGTCACTTCAAAATATAATTTTAGTTATATTTGAAACATCCAGAACACAAGATCAAACTTTAATTCAGGCCACAACATCTGTAGGAGTCTGTCTAGTTTGGTTCCCATGGTGACTACTGAAGAAAACAATGTAATAAGATTTGTAAATAGGTAAGTAATGGAAGGCAGTATGCATGCTGTATGCTTAAACTTCCTGTTGGCATTGCAGTGTCAAATGTAAAATGTCTTTTTTCTAAATCTCACTACTGGTGTGAATACTCACTTAAACTTAAAATCTTCTCCTAAAATTGCATGTCTCATCTTAGAGCTTTATGTCTCTACTGCATACAGTACATATTTAAATTGTCAGGCAAATTAAAACACTTTCTTGGCTATCATATTTTTAATGTTCTTCAACATCTGAAATTGAAGACTTCCCATGTTTCAAACAAAATTAATTGCCTAGCCTGTTTTTAATCTGCTCTTGAACCAGAGGCTGTAATTCAAATTTTGCTTAGTAGTTTCCAGTAGCTTTCATCTAGCTGTGAAGCACAGGTGGATGAACCTTAAAATCCATATAAGCATTCCACTTAAACGCCAACACAGTTTTTGAGCTGACAAATTCTAAAGAATGTCACTGTTCTTGGCAATACAGATTTTTTTAAAAAACACCAAGGAGTACTGTACTGTATACATTGTCATGCTTTATAGCACATACATTTCTTAGCACTAATGCCCCCTTTGCTTTTCTGTATATCGAAAGTGACACTTTTCTAAATTATTGAAATGCAACTGTCAAATAATATATGATTACACCAACATCCTGACATAGGGTATTCTTACTTTATAAAATACTTATCTGTGTGGAAATCCTATAATGTTTGAAGCCCTGTCTGGAGCCTTAACAAAAATGGTGGTCTTCCCTTTCTGTGTCCAAGGAAAGTCATAATATTGTCTTTGTTTATATATTTCCAGCCTCACACTTACATTCTTGATATGTTGGTGACAAACTGAGCTACTATTGGTTAGGTCAATTTTTTTAAAAAAAAAATTCTTATTTTTATTATTTAGCTACCTGCAAAATTATATATATAATTTTAAATCAGGAACACCTAATCCTCATCTTACCTTGGCATCCATCAATAATTTTCACATTATTTTATTTTATTTTATTTTGCCTGCCCATACAAATTTGGCCAATTCTTTTTTCCAGTCTATGAAAATCTTATTTGACAATATAGTTGGTATTGCTTGAAAAAAACCCATTAATTTTAGTAATATATTCATTTTTATAACAGAAATTCTGCCTAATAATGATAATCTAATATCTTTCCATCTGTACAGATCTACAGTACAGCTACAAGCCACTGTTCTGTGGTAGCATAAGGCAAGATGAATGAGTAAATCTGGGTAACTGTTCCATATTCATGATAGCTCCTGAGTCATGAATGTGACACTATTTCTATAATTGTAACTTTCTCCCAATCTAATTTACTAGGCATCCACTGCATGTCGAGAAGGCAATCAGGCCTGCAGCAATTGGGTCATGGGTAAAAGGCATTTTCATCAGGTTTGGAGTGGGGCTGGGACAGGAAAGGTTACAGGGGGCATCCACGCTAGAGAAGTAATCCAGTTTGAAACTGGATTATTTGCATGGCTCCTTCCTATGGAATCCTGGGATACATAGTTTGGTGAGGCACCAGCACTCTTAGTCAGAGAAAGCTAAGGATCTTGTAAAACCACAAATCCCAGGATCCATAGGAAGGAGCCATGCAAATAATCCAGTTTCAGACTGGGTTATTTGTGTCATGTGGATTCCCCCTTAGTTAAGTGTACTTAATTTAAGTACAGGAAGGTCCATTTTATCCAACAGGTTAGGGACTGCAGCAGTGTCAGAAACTGGAAGTTGTCAAAAAGCAGAACCCATGTACAGAATGTGAGGGAATTGCCAAAGTAATGGGACAAACAGTCACAGAGAAATTTATAATGTAAAGAGCTGACATGGTGTAATGTGCTACTGCCTGCAGGGGCCAGCAGTGAGCCAGCTACATGCAGCTGGTGAGCATATCAAGATACCGGGGATTTTCACATGGGGGAAATAACCCCCACAGAGATCGGGAGAGAAACAGGGCTGTTCCACTGCCAGCGCTCCGTTTCACACACACCCTTCCTTCTCCTGATTTCCCATCATCCTCCCTCCGTCCTGCTTCCATTTTCCTCCTGATACTTTTTTACTACCAAAATTTCTTTGTTAGTAAAAAATACCGAAAGGAAAATGGAAGCAGGAAGGAGGGAGGATGACGGGAGATCGGGAGAAGGAAGGGTGTGTGTGAAACAGAGCGCTGGCAGAGGAACAGCCCTGTTTCTCTCCCGATCTCCATGGGGTTTATTTCCCTCATGTGAAAATCTCCACTGTCTAGACTCTAGAGGCTTCTGTGGGAATGGAAGCAGGGAGTAAACCTGCTAGATTTCTGGGAACATGTTGAGTAGCCCTTGTGTATGGGAATCACTGACTGTATAACCCATGAATGTACTGTATTTCTATCTGTATAACTAGATACTCCCACACACAGCTCTGACTTGGATTTTTTCTCTCAGACTGTGCACATTCACTCTAAGCTGCAAAGTGCTATATAGTACTGAAATGACTGCTGTGTTATGTAGTCTATTTGTTTGGAGTCCCAGACTCATTGTATATATCACTTTAATATGCACCAGTAAAGGAAAGTAGAATTGTAGAATCATAGAGTTGGAAGACACCACAAGGGCCATCCAGTCCAACTCCCTGCCATGCAGGAATACACAATCAAATCATTCCTGACAGATGGCCATCCAGCCTCTGTTTAAAAACCTCCAATGAAGGAGACTCCACCATACTACGAGGCAGTGCATTCCACTTCCGAACAGCTCTTACTTTCAGGAAGATCTTCCTAATGTTTAGGTGGAATCTCTTTTCCTGTAGTTTGAACCCATTGCTCTGTGTCCTGGTCTCTGGAGCAGCAGAAAACAAGCCTGCTCCATCCTAAATATGACATCCCTTCAAATATTTAAACATGGCTACCATGTCCCCTCTCAACCTTCTCTACTCCAGATTAAACATGCCCAGCTCCCGAAGCCACTCCTCATAGGGCATGGCTTCCAGACCGCCCACCATCCTGGTCACCCTTCTCTGGACACATTCCAGCTTCTCAACATCCTTCCTGAATTGTGATGCCCAGAACTGGACACAGTATTCCAGGTGAGGTCTGACCAAAGCAGAATAGAGTTGCACTATTACCTCCCTTGATCTAGACACTATGCTCCTATTAATGCAGCCTAGAATCGTGTTGGTTTTTTTAGCTGCTGCATCACACTGACTCCTATACCCTTTTTGCATGTACTGCCCTCAAGCCAGGTGTCACCCATCCTATATCTGTGCATTTCATTTTTACTGCCCAAGTGTAGCATCCTACATTTCTCCCTGTTGAGATGCATTTTATTAATTTTGGCCCAGCTTTCTAAACTGTTGAGGTCATTTTGTATTCTGATCCTGTCCTCTGGGGTATTAGCTACCCCTCCTAATTTGGTGTCATCTGCAAACTTGATAAGCATACCCTCTATTCCCTCATCCAAGTCATTGATAAAGATGTTCAATAGCACTGGGCCCAGGACAGAACCCTGTGGCACCCCACTGGTCACTTCTCTCCAGGATGAGAGAATAAATATGTTGTTTTAGGCACAATCCTTGTGTCTGTGTGCTTATTTCTTCAGCCTGGTGTCTGCTGCTGCTACAAGACCTAACTGGTGCCTGGTCCTCTTGATATGCGCAGAGGTACGAGTCCACAACTTGACAGGAATTACAATGGCTTGCTTGGGACTGCCTGCGGATGCACTGCTAGCAAAGTCTTTCAATTGGCTTGGTGATTCCTCCCCGCCAGCTCACTTTGCAAGCAGTGTGTGTGTGTGTGTGGTCAGTCCCAAGCAAGCCTCCACAGTCAAGAACTGTAGAAACAGTGGATTTTTTGTCAAATGAATGAAACTTGTCCTTAATTTTCAAGTGTCAAAAGAGCAAGTCATCAGATAATGGGCCATCAAAAGTCAAGGGCTTCCTGCACACTTAACTAAGTAGCTGATGTGGAATGCTGGCCAGGTGTATTATACAATTGTGCATGTAGGAATGGATATATTATGGAAATGTGCAGAATCAAATTTTCATAAGTTTTTTTTTAAACCTGGAATTCTAAAACTAATGCGGAAACTGGACAAACCTAACAAAAGGGTGGAAAAGGGAGAAGCTGAGAGAAATAAATTTCGACAGAGTCATCTGTAAATTTGGGCCACATGCACTCCGTCTGCATGACTTACTTTACAGGGCTTTTTTTTTAAAAGAAAGAATAGGATATGAATCTAAAGGAATAATAAAGTCATTTGTTGGAGCTATGGAGTATCAAAACTCCAATAATTTATGAATCATTTTCTCAGTGTGGGAAGACAGTGAAGGTGATCTGTTTGTGCTAAAGAGAAACTAAGCGCCTTTAGCTGAAATGTGTTCCTAGATGCACAAAGGTAATTACCTGTAGGTAATTGCCCACTTTCTTAGAAATGATTTTATCAAAAGTCTCCAAAATGGAAGTTTAATTAAAGGAAGGAAGAAAGACTATGTCTATGTGCAAAAGAAACATTAAGGGAATTAAGGTCATCATCCTTAATAGTGCAGCTTGGCACCTGCTGCTGTCTCTTTCCTCTTGTCTAAGAGTAGTGCACCACCGTGATCTATTTTGCAAGAAGGTATATTACCTGAATGAAGAAAATGGATTTTAAAAGAAACATTAAAGCAAACACAAAATGAGTTCTGAATGTTTACTTTGAGCTCACCAAATGTAGAAACAAAGTTAATCAAATAATTAGGCAAATACTGCCAGGCCTCCTTGAGAAATGTATTTCAGGCATTGTGTTTGTCTAATTACCACCCAGTGAAGCATGCTGGGAGCCTAATATATCTATATGAGGTGAGGCAGACAAAAGTCCAATGGAAGTGTACTTGAATCATTCTATTAAAGGCCAACTTTCTGGAAGAATGTATTCAGTGGCATGAGTCTAAGGACTTTATCAGATGCTCTAAAAAAATCCTGCAGAGGTCAGGAGAAGGACACCATTGTCCCACTTCTGGTGGTCAATACCCCACACCCCATCCTCCTCCCATCCTTCCTCCATGCTGGAGTGACAGAAAAGGTGCCACTTTTTATTAATGGAAACTTCCATCAATAAAAAATGGTGCCTTTTTTGTCCCTCCAGCATGGAGGAAGCATGGAGGAAGAATGGGAGGAAGACAGGGTGTGCAGTATCGACATTGGAAGCGGGACAGTGGCATCCTCCTCCTGACCTCCATAGGTTTTTGTTTTTTTTAAAGAGCATCTGATAAAGTCCTAAACCTTATTGATGTAAACCTATTCCCAGATCTATTTATTTATTTATTTCTTTATTTATTTATGAAACCTTTCTGCTGGCATGGGACCCAAGATAGCTAAAAGGCTCAGAAAAGACAAGCTAAAAATCTTGACAATAAAAAGTAAGAACACAATTAAATAACATATCATATTAAAATGCCATTAAATTTTTAAAAGTGTAAAATTGTTTAAAAACATAACAATAAAAATACAGCATACATCCCCATACAAAACTCCCTGCAGCCAATTAGTCATTAAATGACTATTTGAATAAAAAGGTCTTTGTGAAGTCAGAGGCTTTCACAGCCAGCATCCATAGATTTTCCTTGGTTTTTTTCCAGGCTGTGAGGCCGTGTTCTGGAAGAGTTTTCTTCCAGAACACAGCCTTACAGTCTGGGGAAAAAAACAAGGAAAATCTGTAGGCAAAAGGAGAGGAGTGAGGGGGCCAACCTAACCCCCTATAATGGAATTCCATTAGTTTGGAGCAGTCTCTGAGAAGTCTCTCCCTTTTATCTTCACCAGATAAGGCCTAGTAATTTAAATTATCAAAGCATCTGGCAAGGAATCTTTCCATACATCCTTCCTTCCTTTACTCAGACCTGGGCAGAATGTAGACTGAGACCTCCTGTTAGACCTCTAAGTGGTTTGAAGTATACCAGCAATGCTTTTTGACTCCCAATTTTTAAATAGTGGCAACCAAAATAAAGATTTTTTTTTCAAATCAAATTTACAGAAACCAAATATGTGAGAAAAAAATGACAAATTTGTCCATCTCTCAAAGATAGCTGAGAATTTTCTCTCAGCTCATTTTTCATCACCACTTACAAAAATTCACAAAACTTCAATAGGGTGGGGGAGTGAAACTTCCAGATTTGTCCATCTCTAGTCACAAAATGACACACATAACACCCATAATGTTGCTGAAATTAAGAAAACAGAGACAGGTAAATAGGCATGGATTTTTGTTTGGAAAACATGTGGTTTCTGTTTAATTTTATATTCACAATAGATTTCTTGGGTCAGAATCCCTTGGTTTTAAATGAATGTCTTTTCTTTCAGGATCTGGTAGGCAAATCTCAGTGTACTCGTTAAAAACATGATCTCATCCTTCACTAATCTGTAGTATTTTTATACCATCTAATCAGGATCATGGACAAAATGGTCTGGGTTTTTTTGTAAAACAAAAGAAACATAAACTTGGGGAGCATCCAATGAAATCCACAGAAGAAACTGGCCAAATATCTTAAGATGGTCAAGAGACAGTTGTTCTAGTAATTAAAAAAATGCCCAACCCATTTTGGACTAAGTGTACCTATAAGACGTTCCTCAGGGGCTATATAAAATCTTAAAAGAACAACATGTAAATGCATGATGTTACATTATATACAATCAAATCATTGCTAGAGTACCAATGTAATTAAGATTTTGTGTAACGTGATGTTGTGTATTTACATATTGTCATTTTATTGTTTTATAGTGCCAGTGTAATTATGATTTTATGTAACATGATGTCATGTATCATATAAATGTTGTCCCATTATGATATTATATAGCCCCCGAAGATCTTAAGAGTACACAAAGGCTGAAATCTGCCATCCCTTTTTATTATTAATAAAACAGCCATCTTTTGAGCATTTTGCAATGCTTCTTCCTTTTCTAAAACAAAATAAACATGAAATGGAGAAGTATAAAATGAGCATACATCATGTGTGACCATGCACACACATACACAGAGTTTTAGATAGAATGAAAATAATGCCACCAACAATATTGTACCACATTAAAAGAAAACAAGAACCAGTGAAACATATTTTTAAATTTTTAAACTGATAAGGCCTCTCACTGATGTGTGTCTTTAGGAAGGAACAAAGAGGTGCTGACAGACATGTCTCAGCACCCACAAAAAAGGAAAATTCTTAGAACTCTCTCCTGAATTTGTTTTTACTCCTTAATAAGAACATATGCAGCAAGGATATATGCTGGCAGACATGAGCCACTGGGTGCCGAGTGGAATGTTCTGCCATGGTCTAGGGCGCTTCCTCCATGACTGTCCTTCCTCCGTGACAGTCATGGAGGAAGTGCCATCAGCCACAGCACCCCATTCCACCTGGCTCGGGGGAGGCCTGGGCCGCTCGGCCCTTGCCTGGCACTCCACTGGCTGCAGCAGCTTCTATCACCGAGGGAATGGCCCCTCAGGGGCAGAAGCCTCTGCAGCCAGCAGGGAGCCAGGACAAATGGCGGGCTAGGGGAGGGGAGAGGTCTGGCCCACTCGGCCCTCACCCAGCTCTCCACTGGCTGTGGTGGCTTCTCTAAGTCAGGCTTTGGAAGGAGCGGGGGACAAAATTTCAAAAATGGCAGATCCTGAATTGCCAGGCTTCCCTTGCAAGCCTGCCCCTCCAAGATCCGACCAATTATAATTCAGCTCTGCTGTGTGCCCCTTTGCCGGGATGGTTGCTGATTGATCAGACAACCAATAGTACAGTTTTCCCCATACTTTCCAAAAAAGTCAGTGGAAAATAGAGGGATGGAAAGTCATGGGTTAACTGATTTTATTTTATTTTATTTTATTTTGCTACCCCTCCTTCTAAATAGCGCAAGTCTGCCACAATGTGTGTGGGAACCAATGGGACTCATCCCTCATTCTTCCCATATATTTTTTGCTGTGTACACAACCTCCAGGGTATGAATCTCCACTTAGCCATGGACATCCACAGGATAACCTT
The DNA here is from genome assembly GCA_030847615.1 of Gambelia wislizenii. Taxonomy (NCBI): domain Eukaryota; kingdom Metazoa; phylum Chordata; class Lepidosauria; order Squamata; family Crotaphytidae; genus Gambelia; species Gambelia wislizenii. The sequence continues at coordinate 311,410,710 of JAUMIR010000002.1, read as the reverse complement.
GGGCAAGTCATACTCTCTCAGCCTAAGAGGAAGGCAATGACAAACCTCAGCTGAATAAATCTTTCCAAGAATTGACTATGATAGGGTCACTATAAGTCAAAGTCAGGCTGAAGGCACATGACAACAATTTTCATCAGAGCTTCTCAAATTTGCAAATTAGTACATTATTACTGCATAAGCCAGAACTGTTCAGTTTTCACACTTCTGAGAATTTTGTGATGCATTTCTTTTAAAAGTTGGGGTGTATTAAAAGGGAGAATTGGAAAACATGATTCCAAAATGCACATATAAAGGAAAATGCATATGGAAAAGCATATATTATAGAAAATTGTGCAAAAAAAATAATAAAAAAAATAGAAGAGATTAATTTTCATCTAAACTTTTTTTTAAAGTTCAGAAATGTATCTACTGGGACAATATAAAGAACATGGACTTAAATAATCTTTATTGTAGGAGAAAATGAAACAGACAGATTGGTCCAGCCCTAGCCAAAAGTTCTACTGCTATGTAGCATGGTACTTTACAATATCCATACTTGTGTCATGTGAACCCCTCCTACTGTCAGAGTCCTATTTGCCAGCAGTCAAAAAAGACATTTTGGCTTTCCCAGTAAGGGAAGAACAGGGTATGATACTCACAGGCAGTGACAGTGGGTAGCTCCCATGTCTAGGGAATGATGAATCTACTCCAGGTTTTAGTCCAGACTTAAAGGTGATATCCACACAGCTGAACATTGGGGATATGGTTTAGCACCTTGTACATTTCCTTAACAGTATGGTAAAACATTTTCTGCACAAAAAGCAAACATCAAAACAACAACAACAACAACAAGTTTCCTGCTCAGAAAACAGCAATTTCTATGAAGAAAACAGCACTGTTGTATAAAAGTTGTGCCCTGAACAGAAATATTTTTTTCTGCATAGGAAACATGTTTTATATGCAGAAATGTTTTCTGTGCACAAAATGCCCCTTTCCACACATACTCCCATGAATTTATAGTTGGTCCGCCATATTTGTGAGTTTATTTTTCACGGGTTTGATTAGTCATGAGTTTGTAGCTGCTGCTTAAATAGCTTGAGCTCCCTGCCCCACTCTTCTTTTCCTCCAGTCCTCCTCTCAAATCTCCTCTCCTTCCAACAGTGCCAGCCTGTCACTCTCTTTCCAACCTTGCCACCACAATGCCTCAGCCTGACTTTAAGCCCCTTCCCCCATCACATTCCTCTTCCTCTTAATCCTCTCAATCCTCCTCTTGTCTTCTTCCTACTCCCTGGGAAAGGGAGTGATGGGCTGGTGCTATTGGAAGGATAGGCAACTGAGAGGGGGACCAAGAGAAAAAGGAGTAGGTTGGGGAAGGGCTTTAAAATCTGACTGAGGCATTTAAAATCTGGCTGAGGTGGCAAGCTTGGAAAGGGAGTGTTGGGCTGGCGCTGTTGTAGGAGTCTGTAGCAAGCATGTTTGGTGTGTTTGGGGGTACAATATTCAGTTTTCCCACTTTCATGGGGGTTCTGTGCCCCTAACTCCCACAAATATAAAGGGTCAACTGTACATACATTTCCCACACAGATTACATCCTGAATTTGCAAAGATTCTTGCCTATCTAGGATTCTCCTTGTCAGTGTTTCACAACATTTGAGAAACAATTTTACAATTGTTTTTTTTTTACAATTTTTGAATATTTTCACATATTCTTTCCCTTCCTAATCTGAAATTTTCTGACTCAGTAACAAACCATACTTTTATAGCAAGGCATTAACTCAAAACATGGGTCTTTCCAACAGCCATACTAGTGTGGTGTGAACTAGTATAAACCCATAGGTCTATATAGGTCATGTTCTTGGGTATATGAGAAAGTGAAGTATGCCCTGAGAAGACTCATCTAGAATAGAAGATTGTGCAAGTGATGTACCCTAATCATATTTCAACAGAACAAACTGCTTTTCACAACTGAAACCAATCTGAAACACTAAGCTTGTAATGTTTTCTGCCTCTAAAAACATTTCCCTTGAACCAGTTAACATTCCCTGCCTATAATATGACAGCAAACTCATTCGTTCTGATATGATGAACATGCACAATGGTGTTTCCATTAAAAAAAAAACACATGTTTTCTCCTTAGTTAATAAAGCTATTTTAATTATAAGCATTTGTTGTTCATATATAAGCCATGGCAACAGAAGTCCTATTCAGACTTTATGAAAAGTGCTTACTTCAACACATGAGCAGGGCTGGAACACAAAGAAATAGCTCTGCTCCTGTTCTATTTAGCCCTGTGTTGGAATCACATGACCCTCCAGATGTTTCTAGATCCCAGCAGTCCTTACTAATGGCTATGATACCTAGAGCTGCTGGGGTCAATAGTCCAACAACATCTGGAAGTCTGCATAATTCCTACTCCTAATTAACCACTTCCACAGATAATTTACTTATTTAGTATGTATTTACTTGCAAAATATTTGTTGGCTGCCCTATATGTAAAGTTCTTTGGGTGGGTCAACACAACAAAATGATTTTAAAAGAATTGAAACTGCTGCATACAAATGAAAACATCCCCCCTTCCAGTTCAACATGTGTGTACAATGCAGACATATTCAGGGAGGAAAACTTCAAAACTGCATGTGTGAAGAACTCTTCCCTTGACTACACCTGTGAAAACCAAAGAGAGGACCTATATGAGACATTTCGCATCTGGGTAGACCTGCTCAGTGATTTTCAGTCCCACTTTCATGCATTTCTCTTTGAGTAAATTTCAAACTTCTTTAAGAGAAGGCTGTGCAATTGATTTAGCTGAATTCTGAAGAACAAAATGAGTCAGGCTGATTGGGAGTGATTTGTGTGCACTCTGGGTCAGAATGAAGTGCGTGCAATTAACTTTCAGAGCAAAATGGCATAGTCCCAAATTCTCAATCTGAATAACTGGACACTAAAGCAATTGTGGGAAAAGTGGCAGATAGTGTATCTCCAATATGGCCATACAAGGAAAATACTAAGATGGTGCAGAGTTAAAGGAGGGAAGCTGGGCTTGGTTCACTAATAGTTCTGTTATACAATTGGGGAAGTCATATAAACAGTTATCTCCTCCTGGCATCTCTTTATTCTGTGTTAGTAGCAGATCATGAAAAAACTGTGGTGAGGGATAAGAAACTGGTTGTCATTTAGGTTGGTCTCATTGAACTTTTAATTTCTTTAGCTTGGCTTAATATTTTGCTTGCTTTCCTTGTGAACTTGTCTGCACATTTTAGGTAGCAAAACTTATTCTATCTTCCGTCCAAGTTGTTGTTACTTAGATGAAAGATAGGCAACCTGAGCCACCACCAAAGAAGGCAGAGCATTGCCAAATGCTCCAATACCTGCAGTCAGTTCTTTGATCATGTCTTGTTGCAAAAATGGCCTCTCCTGAGCCTGAAATGGTCCAAAGGGGGAGAATGGAGGCTGACAGGTGGTAAAGATGCCCTCAAGGCCACCTAGTGGGTATTGTAGGGCATTTGGGAGCAAAAATATTCCAAATATATATATTTTATAAAGAATGGGATGCTGGGGACCCTGAGGGCCATTAAAACAGCCTTGGGGTCTGTCGGCAGTCTGTGGGTCACACCTTCCACATTCTGTCCTAAAGAGGGTCTGACAGCACAAAAAGAAAGTGAAAGGAATTGCCAGTACTGAAGTGTCCAACAGCCTTTAAAAACTGTATTTGTTTTTGTTAGAAAATCATCATACTCAAGAAGTGCCTGGAAGTTACTTATTGAAACTGACCTGGGTTAATTTCCTCTTTAGGATCTACCATATCTCTTAATTAGTATTAACTTTATTCATATTCCATCTTTTCCCTAAAATGGGACTCAAGGCATCTTAAATATTTATGCAAATATTTGAAAAAAATAAATTTAGAGCCTAAGCTAAATAAATGGGGGCGGGGGAGAACTGGCAATTCAGATTACTGAATCTTGTTTCAGATTTGGGATTCTTATCAGAATGGTTTCAAAATGAATCGATCTGAGATAAACCAGGCCCAGATATGAATAATTGAATCAGGCTGTGAAATGAATCAGAGCTAATCTGCACTAATTTTAGGTAAACTAACTGCAAATAATACAACTGCTATACTGTTGGCCCTCTGTATCTACAGATTCTGCATCCACAGATTTTGCTTCTATGGATTCAGCCAACCATGGCTTGAAAATATTCAGAGGTGGGGCGGAGGATTAAAAAAAATGTTGTTCACCATTTTGTATAAGAGACACCAGTTTACTATGCCATTGTTTATAATGGGACTTGAGCATCCACAGATTTTGGTATCCATGTGAGTCCTGCAACTAAACCCCAGCAGATACTGAGAGTACACTGTAATAAATTTTGCTTCATGTTTCTAACACACACTCCCAGTTTGAAAATATGGAGGGGGGGTGTTTCCTAATATACTGAGAAGTGCAGAAAATAATGAGGAAGGTATTCTACTCCATAGTTCCAAGTCTCAGGGCTCATACACAACTTCTTTCAAAGACTTTGATTGTACTAGCTAAAAGTAAACTAAAAGAGGTAAGTTCTTTTGTTCAGGATCACTGTGAGAAAGCAAATAATATTCTTTAACATATATCGTGTGTGAGTGTTTGTGTATTATGAGAAAGCAATATTTTCTTATTACTGTCAAATCCTGTTGAATATCATGTCCTGTAATCTAGACCAGTCTTTCCTAATTTAGCATCTTTCAGATGTGTTGGATGAGAGCTCATGTCACTTCAGTGACATGGTGCTACCAATGGGAGTGATGGCATTTGTAGTCCAGGTCATTTGGATATTGGAGAGTAGGAGAAAGCCTGATCTAGACTGGAATGTGGTTTAAGAGAAGCCTAAGGCTGAATCTGCACTGCAGAAATAATCCAGTTTGACACAATTTTAACTGCCATGGCTCAATGCTATGGAATTCTGGGATCTGTCATTTTTGTAAGATATTTAGCCTTTTCAGTTAGAGTGCTGTGGTGTCACAACAAATGACAAATCCCAGGATTGCATAGCATTGAGCCATGGCAGTTAAAGCAGTGTCAAATTGGATTATTCCTGCAGTGCAGATGCAGCCTACGGGCTTATTTACACGAGCCAGGGTATGCTGACTCCTTGCCAGTGTATCCTGACTGCGGATCTGGCCCATTTTTCTCATGGGCTGGAGTTCAAACAGAATTCTGGCCTGCTGCTGCTGCCACCATTTTCCTTGCTCTGCTGGATCCAGGAAGCTGCTCCACACCATGTGGCAAGGCCCCCTGCATCTGACCAGATGGGGTTACATGCTGCAGGCCTGCTGCCCAGACCCAGAAGAGTAAGGGTGGTTGGCAGCTAGAGTGACTGGCTAGGCTGCAAACACATGGGGTCCAATCCATTTCCTCCTAGTAGAGACAGAGCAAACTGGGTATTTCTTTTAAGCTGCTATATCGGGCTCTACCCCAGCTTGCCCCTGTCTCAGACTCGTATCTGCCCCAGGGTGTTGAGGATGGCCAAGGGCAAGAACCCTGCATCATTTGGACTGCAGGGCTCTCAGATGATGACAGAACAGAATAAATAGCCCATGTAGATAAGGTGTAAGTAATTGACTCTGCATATTATCAAGATTATGATTTTGATAAACTCCTCAGCTTTCAGTTTCAAAAATCACTCATTTCTAACTAGATCATTGTGTGATTTTTCAGCAAGTACCACACTGATAGAGGTAAATAAATTTTTGCCTGCTGTGGAATACATGGGCAGGATAAGTTTCCCCACATCTCTCCTAATATTAGAAGGCAGGGTATTGTTGTTGTTGTTGTGTGTGTGTGTGTGTGTGTTTTTAAATGAAGCTGAATGCTGCAAAATTGAGGATGGATAAAAGGGAGCACTTTTTCACACACTGCCTAGTTAACCTATCAGATACACTTTCCCTTGATGTAATGATAGCCACCAATTTGGACAGCTTCAAGAGGAAAGTATTCCCTCAAAGGACAAGTGTTCCCTTTGAGGATTAGGCTCTCAGTGCTTACCAGGCATGGTGGAAATATACTCCATCCTTTACAAGAGGTAGTATGCATCTGTATACCAGTTGCTATGGAACCCAAGGGGGAAGGCTGCATTCACTTCTTGCTTCCATAAGTACCCCATTGGCTACTGTAGGTACAGGAGTGCTGAATCAGACAGGCCTTTTGTCTGATCTGGCACAGTTCTCATCGTTAAATTTTATTTCCCTCTGTTGACCAGCTATGAGAAATATATCCAATACTAAACACTATGGTATTTTCATTTGGGAAACTAATTTTAAAATGCCCATGCCTGTAGTAAGAATTAAAGTCCCTCAATAATCACCTCATTTTCACTGTTGATTGAGACAGCAGAGCTATATCTCTTCCTTGCCTTAGTACATGATGATAGCTCAATGGGCACTATTGAGAGTCTTTTTAAGGCTGTTACAACATTACCACTGTTTCTGTGATTTGTTTTATTACCTTAGGATATAAAAAGAACATAAAAATAAGCATGAATAATAATCTTTTCAGCATAACTGGGATGCTCATGTTCCCCCTTTTCTGTTTTGCTAAGGCTATAGTCCTATACACTTAAAGTGCAGTCTATGGCCCCGTTTACACAGCAAAATATTGCCTTGAATAAATCGCTAAGATTCCTAATTGTTCCCACACATCGCGCCACAATATCGCCTCATTCAGAAGGGGAGGAGCTCAAAATCTCAAATGTAGCATGATAGGGGATTTCACTACTATTCCCGACTTTTTTGAAAAGTAGCACGACTTAGCGCACTTTCGATTGTGTGAACTACCATTTTGCAAAGTTCTGTGCTAATTACCAGCAATCTTTCTGACACAGTCACAGCAGATCTTTGCCGTGATTGGTTGAACTCAGCAGGGAGGGGTTTGGACTGACCAGGAGGGGATGGAGGAGCCACAGATGGAAAGATCCATCCACTGTTGTTTCCAGCCACGGAAAATACGAACGAGTGCTATACCCATCCCAGGTGCCCAGCTGTCTCTTGCTTGGCTGCTCTGTGTGTGTGTGAGAGAGAGTGAGTTCGTTCCCTCACCCTGCTGAGATACTGTTTCTGTGTGTCAGAAGAGAGAGAGGGGGAGGGGGGAAGGGGGCTTGCCGGGCTGACACTCCCAAAGGAATAACAATTAGCAGGCATTCTCGCTTTCCATCCCTCCCTCCCTCGCAGCTCCTCAGTATCTTCCTGCTTGGTTGCTGCCAGCTGAAGAATCCCCAGCTAGCCTTTTCCTATCTGAGTGTGTGTTCGTTCGTTCCCTCACCCTGATGAGATGTTTCTGTGTGTGAGAAGAGAGAGAGGGGGGTGAGGGGAAGGGGGACTTGCCGGAATGAAAATAAAGGGATAAATATTAGCAGGCATTCCTCTGGTAATCAGAATGGAAAATGCCAACACTTTCTCTCTCTCTCTCTTCACCCAGATGTGCTTGGGAGCTCATGCCCTCCCCACCTCAATCCGTGTGTGAATTACAAAGTGGAAAAAAGTGGAAAACTAAACCGATAGACCAATTTAGCAGTAAATCATGTGAACTATGCAGCACTGGTGTGAAACTGTGATAAAGCACAAATTGCCGTAATAAAAACTGCCGTGTAACTGAGCCCTATGGTTTTGGACTTTCTCTGGCAACATGGCAATGCAGTAAAGCTCATTATGAGGTCCTTCACACCAACATTTACCAATGAAACATTGGCTATAGGGTTTACTGCAGTTCCATTCTTACAGAATAACCCTAACTCAAAGGGGCACTGGCTTTATGGGTTAGGTCTAATCACAAGCCTCTTGTGTTGTCAGAAATCCCCCTTTGCTAGCAGAATATTCTTCTGCTGCCTGATCTCAGAGTTCTGCCAACAGAACAATCTGCTGGCAGAAAAACTCTATTGGTTTAAGTTTACTTGCAGAAGACATTTTAAAAGGAGATAGTCAAGGGGTAGGAGAGGAAGGAGCCAAGTTTAAACCAAACAAAAACCTTCTCCAGCCCAGGTACACATCCACAATCCTGGCAAAAAGTTAGACCAAGGTGAAGATAGCCCAAAGTAATATGCAATATTCCTTAGCCTAGGAAGGTTTTAAATTTAGCACTGTTTTCATTGTCCTAGGGTCAACATAGGTGATCCTTAGCCATCTTCACCTGTTAGGATTGCACTTTAAATTAGACTACAATGTCATCCACATTTACCTGGGAGTAAGACCCAGTGATCTCAATGGGGCTTACTTTTGAGTAAACATGCACCAGGGACCCTTTCACACCACATAGGAGATTATCAGACATGGCAAAAACCATGTCAAAGATTGCTAGAAGAACAGGAAGGGGTGACCTTACCAGATGACAACATCCTCCAGCATTCCAGGGCCTTAGCACAGGCATCAATAATGTGTCCCTTTTTATTAGCAGCTTGTCCCCATCAATGCAAAAGGGAAGTCTCATCCATGGCAGTGCTACACCCTCAGAATGGCTGAAGGACATGGGCATCTGGTAAGGTCGCTCTTTCTGTTTTACTAGTGATCTTCTGATGCAGTTGGGAACACAATTTTTGGCACATTCCCCTGTATCTAATAATCTCCACAATTATGGCACTGTGATTCCACTTTAACTACCTTGTCTGCAGCTTATGGAATTCTGAGGATAATAGTTTGGGGAGGCACTAGATTCTCTGGTGGAGTATTCTAAATGAACCTCCCTAAGTGGCAAATCACAGGATACTATAGATAGTGCCATGGCATTTAAAGTGGAACTATGTCACTATAATTGTGTAGTGTGAAAGGTTTGAGATGTTGAGTTCTGGGTCCTAATCTGTTCCAGTGGTGGCTTTAGGAGAGTGCACAGAGGCTGAACTGCATCAAGGCTGCTGTGGGGAGGGGTGACACCACTTTTCATGATGCCACAGTTCTGTTGGGTCCCCCCCTCAATTATTCTGATTATTATGTTTGTTAATTGTTTGCCTAGTAATGTAAATTGATGTTATTTTCCCTTGTCACATGTGCAAAAAGCATGACTGCTTTTGGCATAATAAATGTATCTTATTCTGGTTATATTTCAGGAAGAAATGAGCATTTTGGAATGATGTGAACAGATTTTTGTGCAAGAAAAATGTTTAATATTCCAAGGGTTTCATCTGTGCATGTGACTCTTTTCTTAATGGTTTCTTGGAAAGAAAGTCCACCAGTGATATAATGCTCTATAGAAATATAAAACAAAGAAACAAAATAGCTTTAGAAATAACTAGTTCGGCAAAAGACCTTACAATTGTTTCAATTAAAAATAAATACTTCACAGGTGCAGAATTTCTCCACTAGCCACAGAAATATAGCCATTTTGAATCCCATCTCAGGAGAGAGGTGGAGTATAAATCCAATAAATAAATGAATGAATAAATAAATAAATGGTTTTTGCAGCCCCTCAAGGGCCCCAAATTTACCTCAAAATAGTGTCCCTTGACCCCAGGAGGGGAATGTTCATTTTATCTTATCTCCATCCAATCATTTCTAGCATTGAAAAAAGTGCTGCACAGGCTTAACTCTGATGAGGGATGTTTCCTTATTTCACTTTAATTTCTGGGTAATTTAACTGTTTAGAATCAGTGTGTGTATATGTGGGAGCCATTGTCAACAGGTAGCCAAGTTTGCTATTAGGATCTTAGGAAAATGTATCAGGAGAAGGAAGGAAAAAAAAAACACCATGTGCCAATACCACATGTACATCCATTAGATCCACTAATGACTGATAGAGTCCCAGGATCGTACTATAAGCAGAGCTGTGAAACAGGCTGTACACCAGTCAAGATGTAAACCAAAATGCAGATCTCAACATAAGAAGAAAAAAAAGCAATTTTTGAGAATTAGAAGAGTATTTGTAGCTACTATTTCCCCCCCCCCCATAGTCCATATGGTCACCAGAGATTCCTGGAGTGTAAAAGTAGCCTCTAGACCTGCTACAGTTGCCTATCTCTGGTTTTTGAACTTACATAATGCATCATAGAACTTGAGTATACAGTGGGCTTGTCTATATGAGGCAATAAAATGTAGATTGATGTGCAGTAACATCAATTCGTGGCAACTTTCATTTGTCTCCGTGTTTTTTTCAAGATCAAAGGCATGAGAAGCCATATGCATTTCTTGTTGAAACGGGCATGCCTGCAAATCAAGTTGATGGGCACAAGTGAATTACTCATGTTTTTATTGTCACCTGTTGGCACCACTGAACAGTATTTTTTTTTAAAAAAAACCCCAAGGTGTAGAAGTGCAATTTAGTGCTTAAATACACAGAAAAAAGGGCTGTTTCATTGCCTCAGTACACAATCGCTAGGGCAAAAATCCAAAATGGCAGTTCAGTGCACTGCCTTGTCAGCAGTCTCCACCACCTGCGCATGTCTGATCAAGTAGCTTTCCACTTTTGCTCTTCTCAGGATAGTGCAGCAATGTGAATCAGTTGTCCCAATTAGTGGGAATGGCCATTTCCTTCAGCATTTTTTTTTAAGTTGGGAAAAGCCATGAAGGCTTTTCCTGTGCAGTATTTGGAGTTTTTGCCTCCCCCTCCTTCCAAATATGGCAAAATGATGTGGGATCCCATTGGGACAAAAAATATTCTCCTCGAATTCTATGAGGAGTATTTTTCCCATATTGTTAGTGCTCCTAATAAGCTCCACCCTCAGGAACTCCACAAAATGGCTTATTATTAAGTTGTCATATTAATTTAGTCATCCATGTGGGAGAAGAGTAAATCCCAGGGCCTCACTGTAAGGATAACAAAGGCACGTGCTAAGCTATGTATCACCCAAAGGAAGGACTATTGACAAATGCCAAACTGAAGGAAACATAATGAGATCAAGAAGACATTGCCTTCACACACCCTACTGACAGACAATTGATCCCATCATTGGTGGTGGTTGTAATCCTTTGTCTGAAGACATGACTCTTCACTTAATCCACAAATCAAGCCATCAAGGAGGCAGCTCAGGCTTTGTAAAGTTAATCACCAGAACATTGAGAGTAGTTGCAACACATTAACATCATTGGAAACCCATTGTTCAAATCCAGGAGTTTCTTGAGACCCATTGTTTAATCTCTGGAGACACCTGGAATCCATTGTTTCAACACACAAAATCCAATCACCTGAGGGAACATCTTTTAGAATACCTACTGGCCCAAAATCCTGCCTCAGTTTACACAGATTCACTTCCTGGGGACACTGGAGATTTTCACACGGGCCCTCTATTCCCTCATTCAAGTCATTGATAAAGATGTTTTTTTTTCCTTATATCTTTATTCAATTATTTCAAAAACATAAAAAAGAAAATAACATTAAAAAGTAAACAAACTTATAATCGAACAAAACTCCATCCACACATATATACATCTCATATATCCCATACAATAGAATAACACAAGATGAAATATAACGATCCAACATTCTTTCATTCTATCTTCTATATGTTTCTTTTTTCTTTACATCCATTCTAGTTCTCTCCCATTCTCCGTACTTCCTCGTCTCTTCTTCATCCATCTTGCTTTTTGTCCTCTTACATACCCCTTTTTCCCTTTTTCCTTTATTTATCCTAATTTTCTGTTTTCTGATTATCACCCTTTACCTCATTTTCCCCTCTATCTCTTTTTCTCTCTCTTTTTTTAAATCAATATTCTATATCCTATAGATTGGCTTCTACCAAGAACGATCTGTTTTTATAGTAGCTTCTTTTCCCCACTTATTCTCCCATAGTGGATTCAATATCTCCCAAATCTCCAAATCTCTCAATGTTCTATTTTCATCTAGTAACACTGACAATCTCTCCATCTCGTACATATCTAGGAGCTTCAATAACCACTCCTCTACAGTTGGTATTTCTTGTTTTTTCCAATATTTTGCAAAGACTATTCTTGCTGCTGTCGTCCAGTAAGATAACAATCTCCAATATTTTGTCTGGGTCTGAATATCTATCTTTTCAAACATATTTAAGAGATAGATCTCCGGGGCAAAGGGGTAATCTATGTCTAATACTTTTATGATTTTTTTGTGAATTTTTTCCCAATATCTCTTTGCTTTCTCACAATTCCACCATATGTGGAGGTATGTGCCAGAAACTCTCTGACACTTCCAACATAGATCTGATGAGTTTTTATAAATCTTTGCTAGTCTCTTTGGGGTTAAATACCACCTTGTCATCATCTTATATATATTTTCTTTTAAGTTACAACTTCTTGTAAAAAGTATATTTTTCCCCATAGCCTTTCCCATTGTTCTAGTGGTATCTCTTGACCCAGATTCCTTGCCCACGCTATCATATAAGGTTTGATTACTTCCTGTTCTTGATCTAGTTTTAATAACAGTCTATATATTTTTGAAATTGTCTTTTTTCTGCCTTCTTGAACAACTCTATCAAACTCTGTGTGACTCTCCTGTATGCCCTCCAATTTTTGATCGATTTTAAATTTCTCCCCTAGTTGTCTGTAAAGGAACCAATGGCATTCAATACCTCCAATTCTTAACTCTTCCTTAGTTTTCATGACCCATTTATTACCATCTCTTTTCAATAGATCATTATACGTTAACCACTTCCCCTTGTAGATATATTCCTTCTTATAATAAGCTTCATGGTTTGAAACCCACAGGGGTATCTTCATATAAAGTTTCCTTTTATATTTCAACCAGATGTTTAGCAAGGCTCTCCTTAAATAATGGTGTCTAAATTCTCCATGGATAGCTGCTTTATTATGCCATAAGTAGGCGTGCCATCCATATCTTGTATTAAATCCCTCCAGAGTCAATAGTCTTGTTTTTTCCAAAGTTAACCATTCTACTATCCAGGACAGCGCACACGCATGATAATAAATTTGTAAGTCCGGTAGGTCTAATCCTCCACTCTCCTTTTTATCTGTTAATATCTTAAACTTAATCCTGGGTTTTTTACCTTGCCAAATGAATCTGGTTATATCTTTCCTCCATATTTTGAAGACCTTGTCATTGATTATAACTGGGATATTCATGAAAAGATATAACATCTTTGGCAGTATATTCATTTTAAATGATGCTATTCTCCCCATCAATGATAACTCTAGCTTCCCCCATTTCTTCATGTCCTCTTTTATTTTATTCCACATTTTGACATAGTTATTTTCAAACAAGTCTGAGTTCTTATTTGAGAGTATTATACCTAGGTATTTTACTTTTTTTTCCACTTTAAAACCGGTAGTTTTCTCTAACGTTTGTTCCTCATGTCTTGTTGTATTCTTTGTGAGCATCACTGTTTTATCTTTGTTTATTTTTAAGCCTGCCCATTTACCAAATTCCTCCACTGTCTCCATAAGTTTTTCAATGCTATCCTTTGGGTTTTCTAATATAAAAACAAGATCATCGGCAAAGGCCTTGTATCTATATTCCTGTCCTTGATGTTTCCACCCCTTTATCTGTGTATTCATCCTTATTTTCCTATTCAGTAATTCAATCACAGTAATAAATAGTAGTGGGGACAGTGGGCACCCTTGACGGGTCCCCCTCTCCACCTTACATGGTTTTGTTTTTCCCCCATTAACTATAATTTGGGCCTCTTGGTTAGTATAGATCTTTTTTATCCAGTCACAGTAGTTTTTTCCAATATTCATTCTTATTAAAACCTCTATCATGAATTCCCATCAGAGATTATCAAAAGCCTTCTCGGCGTCTGCAATGATCATTAGTAGTTTTTTTATCATTGTGTTTTTCGTAGTATTCAATCAAATTAATTAATACCCTCAAATTGTCTTTCGTTTGCCTACCCGGAAGAAATCCACTTTGGTCTTCATAAATCCAGTCCCTCAAGATTTTCTTCAATCTTGCTGCTGGTATATTTGTAAATATTTTATAATCTATATTTAAGAGAGAGATTGGTCTATAGTTTGATGGTGATGTTAAATCTTTGTCTTCTTTCGGTATCAACACAATATCAGCATTCCTCCAGGTGTCTGGGCGGTTTCCCTTATTAATATCGTTAAAAAGTCTGTGTAGAGGATCCAATAATTCCTCTTCAAAAGTTTTGTAATATAAAACTGAGAAGCTGTCCGGGCCTGGGGCTTTTCCTATCTTTATTTGTCTTATTGCCTCTCTTATTTCTAGTTTTGTAATTTCTTTATTTAGTTCTTGTTTTTGCTCTTCTGTTATCTGTGGTATATCCTCCTTATCCAGGTATGATTTCATTTCATCCTCGAAATCTTTTGTCACTTTTTGTTTACTATATAATTTAGAATAATATTCATGAAATACTTTAATTATATCTTTTTGCTTTGTGTAAATTTCTCCCTGTGCTCTTATTTCCATTATTAGTTTCTTCTCTTTCTCTTTCCTTAACCTATGGGCAAGCCATTTGCCTGGTTTGTTTGAGTGTTCAAAGTATCTTTGACGCGCGAACATAAGTTTGTTTGCTAACTCCATTGTCATGTTCATTTCTAATTTTTTTTCAGGACTTCTAATTCCTCTCTAATTCTTTTATCATTGCCTCCTTCCTTTAATATCTTTTCCTTTTCCTCTGTTTTCTCTATTAGTTCTAACTCTCTTCTTTTTCTTATCTTGTTAAGCTCAATCTCTTGTTGCATAAGATGGCCTCTTAGCACTGCCTTCCCTGCGTCCCAAACTATATCCATATTAGTTCCTTTATCTACATTCTCTTCAAAGAATTGTTTTATTATTTTCTTTGTTTTATTTATTATGAGATCTTTCTTCAGTGGTAAGTCTTTAATTTTCCAATTATTATACTTCTTCCCGGTTCGCATTTCTAAAATTACCGGGCTATGATCAGATATAATATTTTGTTGTATTTCTACTTTACTGATCTCTTTCACCAGTGTTTTTGATATAAAAAACATGTCGATTCTAGACCAAGATCTGTGACGACTTGAATAATATGTATAATCCCTCTCTTGCCCATGTCTTAGCCTCCAGCTATCTACAAGGGCAAGGCAATCCATCAATTCAATTACCTCTTTTGGTAGTTTCCCCTGATTTCTCTTTTTGTTGCTACTAGTTGATCTATCTAAACCAGTATTTAAAACACCATTCCAATCTCCTGCCAGGATCAAATTTTCATAATCATATTGTAACACTTCCGACATCAGTTTTTGGTAAAATCTACCTTTATTTTCCAAAGGACCATATACCCCAATCATCAATATTTTTTTATCTAGCAACTTAACTTCAACACCTATATAATAGCCTTCATTGTCATTAAATATTTCCTTTGAGTCATATTTTTTATTTATGTAAATTGCCACTCCTCTCTTCTTTTTGTTATAATTAGTTGTATATACCTTACCCAAACCTTCATTTTTCAACAGCTGCCTATCTTGGCTTCTAATATGGGTCTCCTGTAGACACGCAATATCTGGTTTCTGTTTTTTCAAAGAATGAAATACTAATTGTTGTTTTTGTGGGCTGTTTAGACCCTTAACATTCCACGTTATTACCTTCTCCATTCTTACGTAATCCTTTTCTCTACTTTTCCCCCTTACTATATGTTTTCTTCTACTGTCTCTTCTATTTCTCCTACTCCCCTTTCTTCCTCATCCGAATCCTCAGGCTCCCCTTCGTCCTCTTCCTCTCCTTCGGTCTCTAGCTCCAGCTCTTCCTCTCCCTCATCCCCTCTTAGTACCTCGCATTCTATTTCCTCTTGACTTCCTTCCTGTTCACACTTTTTGCTTAGTTCTTTACTAGTTTCCTTAATTAGTATCTCCTTTGGTTTGGATTTTTTTATTAAGTCTCCTTCGTTTCTGTTTAGATCTTCAGATAGGTCAATTTGCCCTTCCTCTTTTTCTCTGATGTTTTTTTTTTTTCTATTTCATATTCTTTCTTTTTTACTATGATTTCTTTGTCCCTTGATTGTTCTTCTTGTATTTTCGATAAAAAGTTCTTTGCCTTAGTAATTGTATTAATCGAATATGTCTTAGATTTATATGTTACAAGGATTCCTTCCAACTTGTGCCATTTATATCCTATTTTTCTATCTCTCAAATTTCGAGTCAGGAATCCATGCTCCTTTCTTTTCTTCAATACTTGCAAGTGTATATCTTTGTAAATTTTTACTTCCTGTCCCTCTATAGTCAATGTTTCCCTTATACTTTGTTTTATTATTACATCTTTCACTCTTTCCCTCGTAAAATATATAACTATATCCCGAGGTAGTTTATTCTTTCTAGCTGTCCAGGAGTCTATCCTGAACAGTTTGTCTATCTCTACATCCAAACAATCCTGGTCCCATTTTATAAAAGCCGCTAATGCTGGAATTATTCTGGATGCTAAATCTTCTTCCCGAGTTTCTACCAATCCTCTAAGTTTAATACATTTGTTCCTTCTGTTTATTTCCTGTAATAAATTATAATCTTTGTCTGTTTCTGCTTGGTTTTCTAATATTTGGGTTCTTTTTTCCAGGTTTTCCGTTTTCGTTTGTAGTTCTTTGATATCTTGGCTAATTTTGTTTATGTCTTTAGTTATAGAGTCTAACTTAGATCCGAACCTTTCTAATTGTGTTTGTAAATCTTCCCTTATTTCTCCCTTAATTTCTTTCATTTCTAATTTCAATTCCTGGCTCAGTTTTTTTAAATTCTTGCAACAACATCATGTTTGCTTCTCCCACTTTCACAGACAAGTCTACTGATGATCTTCTTGCTTCTTGGGTCTGTGCCTTTGTTTGGGCCAGAGCTTTCCTTGATATTGGCAGTATTTATATATATGTATATATATATGTGTATATATGTTTATATTTAGATGTATTGAAATTCTGTTTTCTCTTTAAACCCCCCTGGCAGTTCCCTTATAGTACTACCAACAGTATAGTTTTTACCGTATGTCTTGTTCAGTATGATAAAATTTTTCAATATAATATAATTATTCAATACATTATATTACAATTTAAATGAGATATTTTTCTAATTATAGATTGTAAATCAATTGTATAAACCAGTTTGAATCACACATAAGCTCTTGTACAAATCTTTTTTTTCCCCTTTCTTTCTTTCCTTTCTCCCTCTTTTTCTCCTTCTCCCTTCAATTACTTCCCCCCTCCACACTTAGTCAGATTATCAGTTCCTCTATTCACCCCTGGTCTTACACGTGATCAATGTTGCTTATATATTTAAAGAGAATTTTATAGGACAATATTATGAAACAGTTTATATATTATTTGTATATTTGTTAAACAATCTTTATATTTACCCCAACATTAGTCCTTTCCCTTCCCGGTTCGTATATGTTCAATGTATTCCTTTCTTCTCCGTCGTTCCTTTTCTTTCTTCTTCTTCTTTCTTTCCGTTATTCGTCCCTTCGTTCCTCTTAACTCAGCTGCCCTTTCTCTCTTTATACCCCTCCGTTCTACTTTTGATAATAGTCCATTCCTTTCATATTGTTCTCTCCCTCAGTCCTTTCTTCTCCTTGTTCCGCTTGCTCCTCCCACTCTTTCAGTCCTTGTCCCCCTTATTGTCACCTTGGTTACTTGTTATATTTCCCCTTTTCTCTTCTATACTGCTCTCCCCTGCTTTCTGTATCACTCTCCCCTCCGCTCTCTCACAGTCGTCCTTTCTCCTTCCATCTTCTTCCAATGTTTCTTTGCGCTTGCGCACTCCCTCGGTGTTTCTTGAGTTGCAGTTTTTTTGATATTAAAGTCACAACCTTGTTTTTTCCTTTTCTGGCTTGAGTTTCCTCGAGAAATACAAGCTTCCCCACAAGAAAACAGGCTTAATGTAAGGAGTCTTAGATGGGAAGAAGAGAATCACTCACTTGGTAAGATAAACCGTTGCTATTATTTAAAAGTGGTGGCGTCGCTCCCGCCTCCAAACGGCAGCTTCAAACTCGGGCGGGTTTTATGGCATTTGGATCTTCCAGGCATAGATGTGTTGATTTCTCTCCACCAAACCCAGAAATTTTGGTCCTCCGATGCCTCCTCTGTTTGTCTTATACCAAAGTCAAAATTTACCACCTTTAGTTGTTTCAAATATTGGCGGTTATCCCGAGTTTTAGCGACTGGTTCTCTGGAGCTATCACAGAGCCAGCCTTACGCCGACGCCATCACCACCGGAAGCCCCCATTGATAAAGATGTTGAATGGCACTGGGCCCAGGACAGAACTACGTGGCACCCCGCTGAGCACTGCTCTCCATGATGAAGAGGAGTCATTTGTGACTACCCTTTGGGTTCTGTCGGTCAACCAATTGCAAATCCACCTAACAGTCTCATTGTCCAGGCCACGTGTTACTAACTTTTTTTGCAAGGATATCATGGGGGACCTTGTCCATGACCTTACATTTCATCCCATGTTGACTTTTAGTGATCATGGCATTTATTTATAAGTGGTTATAGGCTGTATGTTTAATTACCTGCTCCAGAATCTTTCCTCATAGTGATGACAGGCTGACTGGGTGATAATTATTTAGGTCTTCTTTCCCCCCATTTTTAAAGATGGTGACAACATTTGCCCTCCTCCAGTCAACCGGAATCTCTCCTGTTCTCAAGGAAATCTCGAAAAGTATTGACAGTGGTTCTGAGATTACTTCTGCCAGTTCTTTTAGTACCCTTGGATGTAGTTCATCTGGCCCTGGAGACATGAACTCATTTATACTGGCCAGATATTCCTGAACTACCTCTTTACCTATTCTTTACTGCATTTCCCCTACTGCATTATCTGCTTCACTTTCCCCTGGCTGAGCACTGTTTTTGTTTTGGGAGAAAACTGAGGCAAAGAAGAGTAGTTCTTCCTTTTCTCTGTCCCCTGTTAGCATTTGGCCATCTTCTCTATGCTCTGACCCTACCATTTCCTTGTTCTTCCTGAGAATCTTTAATCTCCTTGGTAACACACACACATCTTTCCAGTGTTTTTAAAGTGTGTACTTTCTTTCTGCATGTAAGAATTTTGCACTAGAAGAACTGTAAAGACTTTTGGTAAACAAGCTCTTTTCATGACAGCTTTACCAGGGCATACAATCTCAAGAACTAGAGCCTGCCTCATCCAGTGCAGGACCTGTTATTCTCCTACCTGTTATTCTCAGAGGGCAAAGAGTTTGTGTTCATGCATATGTGTTTTGCACATTATGCCTGAATAGAATTTTAAGACTGCATGCTTCTCAGGGCAGGAACCTGTCCTCTTGTACTTTGCGGAAGTGCCACACACATTTTGTGTGTATGTGTGTATGTGAGTTCAGAGTTAGTAATGATAAACATAGGCATAAGATCCCTCTCTCTTGCATTGCCAAGTCGAGTTGTGGCTAATTTCACCAACACATTAGAAACTTGATATTTGTGTGGGATTCCATGGGCAATTTGGGTAATAACATACACAACCCCAGTGGGCTCTCCATATCTGTGGGTTCGATATCTGTGGATTTGAGCAGTATGGTGACACAGTGGTTAAATTTTTATTTATTTATTTATACCCCAATCTTCAGCCACAAGGCTATCAGAGCAGCTTACAAATTGTTTTAAGCAACAGCTATTTACACATCTATACTGCATTAAACAGTTTCCAGTGTATGTTAGCTAATTGCCCCCACAAGCTGGGTACTCATTTTACCGACCTACGAAAGGATGGAAGGCTGAGGGAACCTTGGAGCCCGCTGGAATTGAACTTGCAACTTGGTGGCTTGCAGTACTTGCATTTAACCACTGCGCCACCAGGGCTCCCCTGATGCCAGTACTATAGTCACAATATTGCAAGTTTGATCCCAAGAGCTCCAAAGTCACCCATCCTTTCATCCTTTCATAGGTTGGTAAAATGAGTATCTGGCTTGTGGAGGAAATTAGCTAACACACTTTGGAAACTGCTTAATGCAGTGTAGCTGTGTAAAGTGCTATTGCTTAACAATTTGTAAGGTGCTCTGAGAGCCTTTGTGGCTGAAGAACAGGGTATAAATACCTAAAGAAATAAAAATAAAATAAATCACTGCATACCTAAAATGGCAGTGCTAAAATGGTAGCACCCATACTTAAAATAGCCACTCCCATTGATTAATATGGGACTCTGTCATCCATGCTATCTGTGAGGGGTATTAGAACCAAAACCCTATGTATATGTAGGGCCCACTGTACAACAGCATCATTAGAAAATTCCAGGTCTGTGTACCAATCTTCCAGTTCTGTGTACCAATCTTCTATATTCAAAATATTTGAACATTTGTTTTTTTAAAAAGCAAACACACACACACGCACACACAAAACCCAAACCCTAATATCATTATATCTTGTAATGTGTAGTTTTGTTTATGTTTTCATGGCTTGGTCATTCTGTAATGTTCTGATGATTATACAGTCATAAATTTAAGTACACTTTATAAATAGTAAATTTTGAACTACACTTAAACTACTTTCTTGATCCATTCTGGAGAATATTGTATTCAGTTCTGTACAAAGCAACCACACATGAATTTTGTGCAAAATATGTTGTGAATAGCCTTTGAAAACTGTGTGATTTCCAAAAATTTTCTTGCAGCAGGAATAAAATTGCTGAAATTACTCATTGCTACCCTCAAAAAGAAACTTAGTAAATAATTGCATTCCTGCTACCACATCTAAAATTTATTCAAACCTTTTCCTTAATATTTACATTTCAGTTACAGTGGACCCTTAGTATCTGCTGGGATTTGGTTCCAGGACAGCCTGTGGATATCAAAATCCATGTATTCTCAAGTCCCATTATATACAACGGTGTAGTAAAATGGTGTCCCTTATTTTTTAAAAATGGCAAAATCAAGTTTTGCTATTGGGATTATTATTTTTTAAAAATATTTTGAACCTGGTTGGTTGACTCTCTGGACACAGAATCCATGGTTAAGTTGGGCTAGCTGTAGTACTCTTTGAGAAGTCTCACTGGTTTGTATTGCCAG
Source organism: Gambelia wislizenii (assembly GCA_030847615.1). Lineage (NCBI taxonomy): Eukaryota > Metazoa > Chordata > Lepidosauria > Squamata > Crotaphytidae > Gambelia > Gambelia wislizenii. Next base: position 311,389,875 of record JAUMIR010000002.1, on the reverse strand, counting down.
TATCAGTTTTGCTTGATTCAAGTCATCTTTTTTTAATACAATCAAAATCAGAAATTGTCTTCCTTTTCTGCAAATATGGCATAAATCACATAGAAAACGGGTTTAAAAATGTAGGTATTCATAGCAAATAGCAGGTAAATGAAGTATCAGACTACAAATTCTAAAGTGTCAGTCAGAAAAGTACAATCCTAACCTTCAGAAAAGATCAGAGAACCTTTTTAATCTCTCCAGTTCATCTCATACATTTTAGAAGAATTTCAAATAAAAATATTTGAGTTTGAAGTTGATGCCTAAGCAATGGATTTAGTATATATTTTCTACATAAAGTTTTGAAAAAAATGTATTAAAAAAAAATATTGGTCTGGCTGAACTTCTACGGACTCCAGTTGAATTGAGTAGGTATATACAGCACAAGCACCTCATTTCTCACCCTGAAAGGAACAAGTTTTGCAGCCTTATAAAATTCTTGCAGGTGATTAAAAATGTCCAGTACCATTATTCTTTTATTTCAACTAAACACTTTTGGGGGGACAGAAAATTGTCTGCAGAGATGATGAAGGAGCTTCTCCTCACCAGAGGTAAAACAGGAAGTATTGGCTGATTGGACCCCAGTGAGAAACTGATAAATTTGGCATTATTTTCACTGTTGGAAGACCCATCCTGACAAGTACTACAATAAAGTGTTCTACTTTAGCAGTTGCTGTTACAAACAGCAAACTGTGCCTATTCTTTTAGGGTAAAGTTGTTGCCATGTGGATAATTGGCTAGAATAGTGACACTATTCCTTCCATTCTGCATAAAAGTACAAGTCAGGATTTGGTCAAGATAAGAAAAAGAGAGAGCTGAAAACAGTCCATTCTTTGGCATTTGCTTGGTCCCAAGGAGGAGATGCCATGGAACTTTTGATAGATCCTGGCTTTTTCATAGATAATACTAGTTTTCCTTGTTACCAAAAGTGAAATGAACAGATATTTCTCTCTCTCTCACACACACACACACACACTCTCTCTCATACACACACCACCACCAGGACTCAGCAAGAAAGCAGAATTAGATTTTAAAAAACCCTCAAGGTATCTCCCTTCTTTGTTGAATTTTCCTCAGCTGTGATAATTCTTTTCTCCTCTGGTCTGTCACCAATAATGCATTCAGCCATTTCTCAAAAAGTGTGGCAGGCAGTCTGTAGAAGAAATGTATTTTCCCCTCATGTTCACAGTAGTTTCCCTGAGTCTCCCTAGTTTCAAGGAAGAAATACATATTAGAGCCATTATTGAGGATTACAGTATGTAGACGTTGCATGCCAGTGTTATACATTCCTAGCAATTGCTCAGGCTGATCCTGAGGATTTCTGGGGAAGTGGTGCTACATCGCACAATTCTTGCATAGAACTATTGTTGTGCAGAAACATTTTTGGGGTGATTTCCCAAGGTAAGTTGTGGGTTGTCTATATGAGATTAAAAAATGGATTGCTCCGCAGTAATGGCAATTCACAGCAGCTGCTAGTTGTCTTAATGGTTTGTTTGCTTTTTTGGCAAATCACAGGTATGTATGTGAAGCTATCTGATTTTGCTGTGCAAATGGGCATGCATGTGAATCAAGATGGTGGCCATGAGTGAATTACCTACCTCAATATGCTACTGCACAGTATTTTTTAAACTATATCCAAGGTGCAAAAGAGCAACCTTTTGCTTTAACAAAAAAGCACACACACATGTTTTATCACCTTAGTTCTCATTTGCTAAAGCGAAAATCCAATATAGCAGCTCTGGACACTTGCCTTGTTAGCAAGCTCCACCCCCATGCACATCCGACCAATCAGCTTTCAACTTCTGCTCATACAGGGGAAGCAAATCAAATTTAATTGCTTGTCCCAGTGAGCAGGAATGCTAATTCTCCCTGCTGTTTTTTTTTAAAAAGTTGGGAAAAGCCACAAAAGCTTTTCCCAAGGTGTATATGGTGGATTTGGCCCCTCTCCTTCCCAATATGTCAAAATGATGTGGAATCCCATTGAGACAGATTGTATTCTCATCACATTCTGTGAGGAGTATTTTCACCATTTAGACAACTCCTTTGGTCTCTAGTTTCTCTTCTCTTTGACTTCCAGTTTTCTCATCTAACCAGGTTGGGAGGGGTGTAGCTGTGAGGGGAGGGAAGCTAATGAGGGCATTGGTCCCCTAAATAAGAATTCTGCACCTCCATGAAATTCCCATTCATTGTCTAAATTTCTAGCATTTAAGTACCTTAAAATTCAGTTGAGCATTTAGAAATACAATTTAGGGGGAAAGAAAAATTATCAAAGCAAGATGAACACAGCAATTATGAGATTTCTAGGTGTGAACACTTTTCAATGACTTCTCTGGATTGTTAGAAATTTGATAACTGAAGGCAAATTTCACTGTGGGCATTTTTTTTTTTTATTGGGGGAGCAATGCCCTCATTTGGCCCCTCTCCCATAGTACAACCCTACAGGTCTGTATGGTACTATGATCGATCCCAAATTATCCTTTCCATTTGCTATGGTGCTTTTCCTGCTTCAGATTTTGGACAGGAGGGCTGTTTACTTGAATGTCCTTTAAGGAAGAACAAGCTGTCTTAGAGAAAGTGGGATGTAACAAGTTAAATTAGGGGAGTGGATGATGTTTTCTAATGTTTCATTTGGTCCTTATTTCTTATTTTTCAACAAGGAATCCTGAATTGATTGAACTTCCTTTCATCCAAACTCTCAACCTAAAGTGCATCCTGCTATAATTGGTTAACCATTTGTTTCATTAGACTTCCTTCCACAACCTTCTTCATGTAGGTCAAAATGACACATTGTTGTCATTGTGATTCCTGCTGCTTGGCATCATAAGACAGTTGGGGATGGACCCTATACATGCACAACTAAGTCTTCCATTAAAGATGTTTACCTTGATTTGGGAAGAAGCTATACACCCTGGATTACATGTTGCATTTCCTGTCAGGAGAACTGGGGCTTAGGTTCAGTTATTTGTTCCAGTTGAAATAAATCTGCTGAATCAATGGAAACTTGCTAAGTGATTTCTAACCTACCTAAAGTGGGTCTTCTAATGCTAGGTACAATGTGACTTACCTCTGTATTTTTACAATTAGAGCCAATTTTTAAGGGCCCTTTTACATTCTGGTGTTTGTTAATACAGCTGGCTCTTTTTTAAAAAACAAAAATGAACAAATGTGCTCTGATTTCAGACTGGAGACAGCAGAACAAGATCATTTCCCCACCACACTGCTCTTCAAGTCAATAGATGGTGACATATTGGTTGGATAGATTTGGTTGGATTTTGGGCCTATTGGTTGGATAGTTTTAGTCTTTGCAGTAAAGGCTGAAGGAAGTGATTATCCCTCAAATCCAGAGATCTCCTAGGATTGCCAGGGAACACGAGAGGTAAGACATCTCTAAAGGGGAACACAGGAGTAACCTGTGGTCTGAGCAGAAGAGATTCCTCCCCCTAAAATGGTAGAGGTGAGGCACTCTTTTGGATAGCAATAGCATTGATCTGTATATACCGCTTATCAGTACCAAAGCACTTTCTAAGCAATGTGAAGTCGAAGGCTTTCACGGCAGCCATCCATAGATTTTCCTTGTTTTTTTACCAGGCTGTGAGGCCGTGTTCTGGAATAGTTTCTTTCTGACGTTTTGCCTGCATCTGTGGCTGGCATACCACATACCATGCAGCTATTGACAAGTTTACATATGGACCACTAAACACACTGTGCAAACACAAATCAAGGAACATGAGAGACACTGCAGACTGGGCCAGCCAGAAAAATCAGCAGTAGCAGAACATGTGATAAACCAACCAGGACACAAAGTGCTATTTAAAAACACAGAAATTCTGGACCAGGCCAACAACTATCATGTCAGAATGCACAGAAAAGCTATTGAAATCCACAAACACCTGGACAACTTCAACAGGAAAGAAGAAACCTTAAAAGTAAACAAAATATGGCTCCCAGTTTTGAAGAACAATAGAATCAAAACTCAACACGTACAAAGGAATTCCACCCAGGGACAGGGGGAGTTCCAGCAGATAATTGCCCATCAACCTACCATTAGCCAAACAGACACTAATGAGCCTTGCATTTCTATACCCAGAAACTAACCATTCAATTACACATATTTACATATACTCCCCAACAGGGCTTCACAGCATATAAACTCCACATACACTCCTACCCAATCATTCTCTGAAGATGCCAGCCACAGGTGCAGGCGAAACCTCAGAAAGAATTTATTCTAGAACACAGCCTCACAGCCTGGAAAAAAACCAAGGAAAATCACTCCCTAAACACTTTTACAATGTGTTAGCTAATTCCCCACAACAAGCTGGGTACTCATTTTACCATTCTATAGGACAGAAGGCTGATCAACCTTGAAGCTCTCTGGGATTGAACTCATAACCTTGTGGCTTGCAGTATTGGCATTTAACCACTGAGTCACCAGGGCTCCAGATAAAGTTCTGTCTTGTACAAGAAAAGGATTCCAGCATAAGATATTCTTCTCACATTTATTTCATTTCATTTCTATTTATTTAGACATTTTTCATCCACGCTCTATCAGTAGATCTCAGGGTGAGATGGTGGTAAAATATTCAACATAAAACAACAGAATCTGCAATCCACTGTGATAATCTTCAGCATTAAATCAACATTAATAACCCGAGGAAATAAATCAGAATTGTCTTACTGTGAATAGGATCAGGTTTTAATTTGGCACCAAAATGAAACCAATTAGTTTTCTGGAAGGAAGGAGATTTCAGATGCAGGATGCCAGAAAATATGATGGGTTTATTTTATGTTTTTATTGGGGGGGTCATTCAATGTTTTAGTCTCAGTTTTGGGAAGGTAATGTATGGGGGGGGACATGCAGTGTAGCTCCAAATCATTCTGTAACAAATGGCAAAAAAATGAAAGAACCATTGCACACATGTATGTGGCTTAGATCAGATGCCATAAAACTTAATGCTGAGAATTCATCCTTTTCTACTTTTCCACTGTTCCATATATGTTTAGAGATGCAATTCTTCACAAAGTTTCTTCTCAAAGGAATCAAGTAATTTTAACAATTTTCTTCCTGCTCTGAGAAAGTCTTTGAAAATCAAGCAGTTTCCAAAGGATGTTTGCACTTCATGATTTATTCTGTAGAAAACTTGCACATGACGCTTTTGTCAGGGGATGACAGGACATTCAATCCCCAGCAGAAGCCAAAAACTGTGTCAGCAGACTTAGAAGCAACCCGTTCCCAAGAATACTCACACACAGAAAGTTTTGACATCCAGAAAACAGGAAGTACTTTAATCTTCAAGTTGTTCCAGTATATACAGATATTTACAATCTTGATAGTCAAACTGCTACACCAGACATCACAGAATCGTAAGAAGAGAATGAGCTCTGGTCTAGCTCAGTTATATACACATCTACAGAGCATTGGTTTACTTAACCACATGGATACATTGCATCAGATCTTGTACTACGTAGCTTGCCCTCTAGTAACCTTCCTTTTGCAGCTGTGGCATGATTAGGCATGATATAATAATAATAATAATAATAATAATCATCATCTATTTCTAGTCCGCCCCACTGCAATGCAATTGGGGCGGCTTACAATATATAAACTCCATAATCACAATACCCTAGCCCACCCACCCCTTAAAATAATATTAAATTATGAAGGATTAAAAACATACAATAATTAAAAATACATATAAATTAGAAGAAAAAAATTAAAACATACAATCACAGCCTAGAAAGGACAGCTGAGTCTTGGGCCGGGATAATTATTCAGGAAAGGCCTTGGCAGTTCATGGAGTCAGCCATCATGACTCAGCATGATTTCTGCAGTTGTTTGGCCATTTTATAATGGAGTTCAGTCTCTAACTCCTGACAATGCCCTCCAAAATGGTCAAACTACTGTGCAGGACACATGTTATCATCACAACATAACATCATTAACATACATTGTTGGACATCAGTCGTCCATTGGTTGACCTTCCCTTTTGACACCATTCACTTTACACACTAGTGACATGGCCCAGCCTCTTTGCCATCTCCTCACATCTTCCTGCTGGAAGGGTTTTTGTGAGCAGGTCTGCAACATTGTCCTCAGATGGTCAGTACCTCAGACACAAGACACCTTCTTGTATTAATTGCCTCACATTTTGGTAGCATACTGCAATGTACTTTGTCCTGCATTTCAGATTTTCTGCTTCTGCCATAGCTATGCAGGGTTGTGAGTCCTCGTGCATCTCAACAGGTATTTGGCATGGTCTGCAAGCATCTGCCTTACCGCTGCCTTACCCACTGTATCTCACTTGCCATCTCAGACAAGGCTGTGAATTCAGCTTCAGTGGTACTAATGACTACACAGTTCTGCCTCCTTGATCTCCACACTATGGGGCTCTCTGCATACCTGACAACCAATCTGGTCACTGACTTCCTATCTAAAGTCTCAGCAGCAAAAGAGCTGCCTACATAGCTCTCCAGGGTCACCGGACTTCCAGTCAGCTTCACGCTCATGTCCCTGGTCCCCTTGAGAAATCTAACTTCCCTCTTCAGGGCTTCCCAATCCACCCTCCTTGGTTTGGAGACTTCTGCTGAGCAGCCCAACTGCAAAACTGATGTCAGATCTAGTGTTGTTTGCAATAAACAACAGACTGCCTACGACTGAGTGGTATAGATCTGGCCTCTCAAACTCCTGTTCTGCCTCCAAGTTCACAAGGTCATTGGTGTCTTGACCACTTTGGCCTCACTAAGCCCACACTTGGCCACAAGACTATCTTCTTTTTTGGCTTAGGAAAAATTCTCCAAGACCATTTCTTTCTACCTCTACTCCTAGATAACATTTCAGGTTGTCTAAGTCCTTTAATTTCAACCAGCTTTCTAACTCCACATGCACTTTCTTGACATCACTGGCACTCTTTGCTGCCACACAAAGGTCGTCCACATAGATAACTAGCATGACAGCACTATCTCCTGCTCCCTTGGTGTACAAACAGGTGTCAGTGATGCTCCTTGTGTAACCTAGTGACACCAAAACTTGGTGTATGCACTTGTTCCAGCAACATGCACTTTGCTTTAAGTCATAGAGCACTTCGCTCAACAAGTACACCTTGCTCTCACCTGGGCCCTGTTCCATGAACACTGTCTCTTCAAGATCAGCATTCAGGTATGCTGTTTCAAAGTCAAAGTGTTGCACAACCATCTGCCTCTTGGCTACTACAGCTAACACTAAGACTTTCTGGCTTTGCTGTGGATGAAAAGCTTTTGCCAAAATTGGTGTAGCGCTCCTGCAAAAAGCCTTTCACAACCAAGAGTGCCTTACACTTTTGTATCCCATCAGGCATGTCCTTAGTCTTGTACACCCACCTGCAACCAAACACCTTTTGGTCTTTGGGCATCTCTACTACCTGGAACACTTTCCTATCCACCAGTGACTCGAACTCAGAATCCATGGCTGTGTTCACTTCTCCTGCTCTTCCTGGGGAAGTTTTAGAAAATCCTGAAAACTTGCCAGTTCCTCTGCCATGACATTGCATAGCCTGGCTTCCTGAACAACAAATCTGTCAGGAGCCTTTCTGACCCTCGTTGTCCTTCTGGGATGAGTACCCTAGTTCTGTCTGACTCATCCTCACTTGCACTGCTGCTACTATCTCTCCCTGTGTCAGGCTCAATACTTGTTTGTGGTGGTGTGTGTGTTGGAGTGGCCTGTGAAGTGTCAGGCTTTTCTTCCTGTACCTCCCCATCATCATCAAGCATTAACACCCCTCCATTTGTGGGACTTTTGGGAGTTGTTGGGACATCTCTCCCCAAGGGAACAAACACCTCCTGATTGTAATGCAATCTGTCCCTCCCTGAGTGCATTTCAAATTTGCACTCCTGGAGAACACCACCTTTCCAGGATGGAGAGAAAACACGTACTTATTACCCTCATAGCCTAGCAAACACAGCCTCCTAGTTTTAAGCTGCCCAGCCTTCCTTAGGCTCAGATGAATCAGTTCATTTGCATACTGTCAAAAATTCTTCAGGTACTTGTGGTTTGCTGCTCTACCATACAATAGGCAATATGGGATCTGAAAGGCTGCCCCTGCGGCCACGTGTATTAACTGGGAGGGATTGAGAGATAAGAAAATTGCAGCTCTAGCCTTCTGGTCTGCTAGCCTGAACCCTGCTATTTCATCTTCTGAACCCTCTGGGATCACACTTTCATTCTCCAAAACATGTCACAAATTGTCCTTAATTAATTAAGTGTACATGCTCCATGCTGAATAATTGTCATCAGTCAATTTCTCAAAATGCACGAGGCTAGTATCTGCCGGTATGCTGCCTGAATCAAAAATTCTCCAATTATGAAACACAAACAGCTGGCAGCAGGCAGCACTCCAAGGTTAATTGAAGATAAAGCCTGGCTGAAACAGAGCCTGGTTGAAACTTAGCTGTTTCTCAGCCAACTAGCCAAAAACACTCAAAACAAAAGTGTCTGAGAACTTTTCTGGGTGCACCTTATCTAATCTGAGATTAATCAGCTGGGCCCATAAACATTGTCAGAGGATGACAGGAGATTCACTCCCTGACAGAAGCCAAAAACTGTGTCAGGAGACTTAGTAGCAACCCGTTCCCAAGAATACTCACACACAGATTGTTTTGACATCCAGAAAACAGGAGGTACTTTAATCTTCAAGTAGTTGCAGTATATACAGATATTTACAATCCCGTCAGTCAAATATCTATGCCAGACATCACAGAATTGTAAGAAGAGAATCATCTCTGGTCTAGCTCAGTTATATACACATCTACGGAGCACTGGCTTACTTAACCACATGGGTACATTGCATCAGATCTTGTACTATTTACCTTGCCTTCTAGTAACCCTCCTTTTGCAGCTGTAGCATGACTAGGCATGACTTGGCAGTTTATGGACTCAGCATGATTTCTGCAGTTGTTTGGCCATTTTATAATGGAGCTCAGTCTGTAACTCCTGACAGGTTTGACATAGAAAACAACATTTTCTGCACAGAAAGCAGTATTTCTGTACATAAAATAATATTACTATGCACAAATAGTATTTCCTGTGCAGGAAATGCTCTTTCCTGAGCAGAATGTTGGGATCCTAACTTTGGCCAGGCCTTGCTTAGCCTGGCTCCAGTCAGTTTCCTATCATGTGCTGTAGGGCAATGGATTGTTTATGGATGGGAGGTGGGCTGGAATGTGAGTACTTTGAGATTCCCATGCTGGTAGCTCATTTCCAAAGCCACATCTGCCCAGGTGCCTGGAAATGAGGGGGGAGGATGGGTCAAGCTTCATTTTAAACCCTACACTTTCTTCCTGTGAACTAGCTCTGCCAATATCCTTGAACCTGTTTACTTCTTTACCTCTTCAATAAAACACTTTAACCAATGATTATTGTCTGAGTGAACTGAAGTTCTGACTGGATCCTTACACAGATAACGTTTTCTGTGTAAATCAAATCAAACATGAATTTTGGTTGATTTGTGAATTTTGTGAGAATAAATCCCAAATACAGCATTTTTTTTGTGCTGGAAACAACACTTTCTTTTCCTGCTTTGAAAATATGTGTAAATTTTGGATTTCTGGTGCAGAAAATGGCTGGCTGATGTTTCTTCCATGGAGTTCCATGGAGAGGAGAGTGGAGGCAGCAATAGGATTAGGTTCGGAGGCAAGTACCAACCAGTGTCTTTCCCTCCTTGGTAAGGGGGAAACTAAGAATCTGCCCATGAAGATAGGCAAACTTCACAGTACACCTGGGGTCCATAATAGCTGACTGGGGCTGAAGTGGGGGGAGAATGAGGGACAGAGTCATCAACTCTACCCACCACCATGGACCTAATAAAGGACATAAGCTGTCACCACATTTCTTTTCTAAGTATATTCCTATTAAAATCTAATAGTTGGAACTAGGGAACAAGAGGAATCTTCAAAACAGTGATTAATGAATGCTTTGGTGAGTTACTGTATCTGCCCTTTGGATTTTTATGAGAAACTTTGAGGAAAACTTTTGAAGTGATGTGCTTTTTGGGGATTGAACATAAAAAATCTTTTAAAGTTATGTAAAAAGGGTGGGGATTACAACCTCCTGAATGGTCAAAGACCATAGAGTTTGAAATGAGGAAAATAACTTTTCGATTTGGAAATTTGGTTTGCTTTATTCATACACTTTGCAGTTAAAGTGGGTCTTAAGAAAGGGGGGCACTGGCTTTGTTATGATAATGAAAGCTGTTTTGCCTGAGAGTGGAAATAGAAGAAGTCAAACAGAAAAGGTGCTCCAGTTACAAAGTAACAGAGGAGTTAACGTAGAGACAAAGGGGTTAACTTTATAGGTGCCAACATTTTGTTAAATGGAAGGGGAAAAAAGGCAACTACTCCAGGAGGTGACAGACATGATTTGGAAGATTTGGGAGAAAAATTATTTGATGAAAGATGTACTTTTGAAACACAGCACAGATTCTGACCTAAGGAACGATAGCATTGAGAAAAGATTTGGAGAATGAAATGGGAGATGAAGGATCCCAAAAGATATTTTGGACAATTCTGCCAGGGAGAGTTTTGGGGGCATTGTTGAAGATTCAGATTCAGATGAGAAGAAGAATATGAAATATGGAAAGGATGATGGAAGAGGAGATTTTGGAGAGGGGGTATTGGGAACTCTAGTATAGGGGATAAACAAAAATAAATAGGGGAAACGTTTTTCTTTTTGTAGAGATTTTTTCACCATTATGTGTGGGATTTTGAATTATTCCTAAAGTGTGTATCTGGACATTTGGCAGAAATGAAGGATAGGATAATTTAAGAGGGCAGAAATGAGAAAAGAAGGTTTGATTACTTTGGTTCAAGATATTAATGTCAGGTTCCTGGCTTGGGCCACTGAACTAGGACTCACTTAGAATGACTCCAGCCAATCTCCTGTCATGCAGTGAAGGACTGAGAATTGTTTATAGATTGGGAGGGGGCCTGGAATGCAAGTACCTAAAGTTTCCCAGGCCTGGAGAACCTGGTATCTTGTCTCCAAGGACACAGCTGCCAGAGACAGTGGGAACGAAGGGATGGGGGAATGGGTGAACACTTTTTTCCTGAGAACCAGTTCTGCCAATAGACCTGGACCTGTTCACTTTTTTACCTCTGCAATAAAATACTTTCACTAGTGACTGTTGTCTGAGTGAATTGAAGTCTGACTGGATCCTTACAATTAATATGGGCTTTGTAAGAGGGATGCTGTCTTAGTCTAAAGGACATGGTTGTCAAAATGAAATGGGTGTATTTATGATTATGGGGGATAATATAAATAAAAGGATTTTATATGTATAGAAATATGAATATTGGAGTTGGATGCTTAGAAAATTGTATTTGTATTGTAAAAAGAGAAATATAATTGTTGATGGGATGGTTGATTGTTAAATAAGAGAATGAAGATGATAATTTTTTTGGCTTAATTATAGTAGATGTGGCTAAGAAGCAAAGTGATATGGTTTTATATTAACTTAGGTTAGTGGCAAACTTAAAAGTTATTAATTAGTGGAAGGTTACTAAGAATATTGACTAATAATTATTAAAGCATTTATAGGATTTATAGCCTTTTTGGAGTTTCTATAGTATATGAATTTAGGAGCAAATTAATGATTATTAACAACTAAACAGTATAGAAAGTTGTTAGATGATTGTATTAGAGGAGCATCAAGGGGTTACTTGTACATAGAACAGTACAGGTTTATAATCACTGTGGAGAAAACTGGAAGTTATTTTATACTTTTTCTTTCTTTACTTTTTCTTAATGTATTTTTTTAAAATTTTCTCTTTGTGTACTTTTAATTTTTCATTTTTGTAGTCTTAGTGTGGTGCTTAATACAGTATATCTGAAAATGTAATAAAACTTTCCCCCCGAAAAGGAAAGAAAATATGTGTAATTTTTGCCCAGAGTAAATCCCACACAGTGACAGTTGTTATCAGTCCAAGATTCTTCTCATCTGGTTTTTCAATACTCAAAAAATGTGTGTGTGTGTGTGTGTGTTCTTACAATTTTAAAATGTTTTTGGATATTCTTTCCACCTCTCTCTCTTTCTCACTCTCTCTCTCTCTCTATCTCTCTGGAGTATTTTTTTTTTATTTGTTACATCCTTAGTCATTACAAAAATAATCAATCATACATCCCGATCCATGTAACATATTTTCTTCTGATTATAAAAAAACATATAAAGAATGTCTTCAAATACCATCTGTTTCCTTATTCTTCCTTACTACCTACTAACATCCTTTCCCATTTTAGCAAAATTACTATTTTTCCTTTGTCTGTATTCCTCTATATGTTCCTTCCTTCTTAGTTTGCTTGGGATTTCTATATTTGCATGCTTATCTTCTATCTGTTCTTATGCAGTCTGCACGTTACTTCTGGCTATCTCTCACAAATTCCATATAACGGTATATCTTTACGGATTAATCTGCTCATCTGTCTTTGTACTTATCATCGCGAGTTCCTACTTCTTCCTTGCGTTATCATATTTTATCTTATTTTAATTTGATTTGACTTTATTCTGTCTTCCAAAATTTTTTAATCGGTTCCCATTCCTTCTCTATTCTATTCAGCGGTCTTCCTTTCAAGGAAGCGGTACATCTATGCATATCCAGATTATCATACAATTTACTAAGCCACTCTTCTATAGTTGGTACCCTTTTCCCCTTCCAGTTTTTAGCATATAATATCATAGCACTTGGAATCATATATAGTATAATTCTCTTCTTCTCATTTAGATTTCCATTCCTGATTTTATCTACCATGTTCAGCAAGTAAGTCTCTGGTTCTAATGGATAATTAATTCCCAGAATTTCTTTGATATTAATATGTATTTTCTTCCAGAAAGATTTCGCCATTGGACAACTCCACCAAATATGCAATAATGTACCTTCTGCTTCTCCGCATTTCCAACAACCTCTTTTGCCTGTCTTGTACATCTTATCTAATCTCACTGGTGTTAAATACCACTGAAAAAAACATATATATATATATATATATATATATATATAATTTTCCTCCATGTTTTGTGACAAGGTGAATTTCTGTGTGACCTCCTATGATTTTTCCCATCTTTCAAGTTCTATAACATGCCCTATATCACAAGCCCATTTAATCATTTGATCGTTCACCTGTTCATTTTCTAAGTCTCTCTCCAGAAGAATTTTATAATATCTAGCTATATGTTGTTTCCCATTTCCGAAAATCACCTTATCAGTATCGTTTGATTCAGTCTGGAAATTCATTAACCTTCCATTCTATATCTTTCATATAGTTATTTATAAAGAAACCAGTTTGATTTATAACCCTCACTTTCTAATATCTCTCTTGTTTTTATTTTCATGATGTTTTGTGAATCATTCCTTAATATATCTTGATATCTTAATCATTCTTGTTGTTCTATCTTAGATCTTCCAAAGAGAGCCTCTTGGGTTGAAACCCACAAGGGTAACTTTTGGTAGAATCTAGCTTTCAAATTCAGGCATACTTTAAGCAGTGCCCTTCTAATATAATGGTTCTCAAATGCTTTATTCTCCTTCTTCTTATTGTACCACAGATACCCGTGCCACCCAAAAAGTAAATTGTGGCCTTCCAGAGCTAATAATTTTTCATTCCTAAGCTGCATCCAATCCTCAAGCCATGTTAGGGCGCATGCCTGGTAATACAGATTTAAGTTTGGGAGGGCACATCCTCCTCTATCTTTTCTTTCTGTTAGAAGCTTTGCTTTTACTCGTGCCTTTTTCCCTTCCCAAATGTATTTGAGTATTTCTTTGTTCCATTCCACAAAACATTTGTTATTTATTATAATCGGTATGTTTTGGAAGAGGAACATGAATTTGGGTAGCACGGACATTTTTATTGATGCTATTCTTCCTAACATAAATAGATGCTGTTTAGACCATTGTTCTCACTCTTTTTAAATTTCATTCCATATTTTCTTATAATTGTTCTTAAATAAATCTGCGTTTCTCTGTGTAATCCGAATTCCTAAATATTTTAATTTTTTTCTCAATTTTAAATCTGGTTACTCGACTTATTTCTTCTTCCTCCTGTTTTTTAATATTTTTTGTTAAAACTACTGTTTTGTCCTTGTTTATTTTGAACCCAGAGACGCTCTCTGGAGTATTTTTGTCTGAATCCAAACAAATCAGAAGAACTTTTAACATTCCAAGTCAAATGTAGCCCATCAGGCATATATGATGGTATGGCAGGTGTTCAGACAACTTCTTATTTTTATTTCCTGCCAAGAACTACAATCATGGGTGAGTGGTATGGCAATTCCCCTACATGTGCAAGGCCATAACACATTGTAGGTGCATTCCACCACACTTAAACACTTAAAATATTATATTTCATCCAGATGTATGCTGCATTGTGGCCAGACAGCAACAGGAATCCATGTTATATTCCTAGATAAATAGGGAATCATATGTGTAGTTCTTCCTTCCACAAACTAAAATTTCTGGCTAAAAAAATTATGTATAGAAGAGAGAATTTTAACATGTGTTGTGTATCACACCATCACTTTAAGCAAAACTTGCTGAAATTCCCTCTTCTGTACAACGATTAAAGGTGCAGGACCCCTCTTCATTTTCTTTTTTTTAACTTCAGCAGCCCAAATGTGCTAAAAATGTTCAAATCCCAGGGTCCCTCTGATCAGGTTACAGGACAGGAAGCTTCCTCTTCTCCAGCACAATGTGAATGAGCAGGAACTTAGAGGTGTGTGTGTTTAACAGCTATACATATGAAGCTATGGTTCCATTCTATGCAGTTCCCTTCCCTTCCCTCCCCCCTCCTCTTTGTTTACAATCTACATACTGTATATTATCTGACTGAACAGAAATTCCTGATTCAATGTTTTGTTTTAAAAACTTTATTTCTCCTACACCCAGCGTTTTCATGAATAGCTTAACTTATACAACTGGAACTTGTGGACCAAGTTGAGTTGAAATTTCTTGCTCGTTGTTCATATGGTATTTACTGCTGAGGACAGGTAAATGATGAAAAGGATAAATGATAGAGCTTCATGCTACACATTTTCCCCCTTTCTAAGAACTTATTTAAAATGTCATTTCCTCAGAGAACAACAATAACCATTATGTATAAGTTCACACATAAATGAGCATGCTGTATTAATACCCTTCAGAATATTTCTAGGCTTCATTGAACAGGAATTTAATGGTTCACAGGGTCACTTTTAAAATAACGTGTTTGCTGAGCATTTTTTTTTCAGAGTAGCTAAATGAGTTGTCTCTAGATATAAATTCTCACAGAAGAAAAAGGAATAAGTCAAGCATTTTTTTAAAAAAAAGTTTATTCTTTTGTTATTTACAGTCCTTCTTTGAAAGATTGAGTAAGTTTCTTACACGGGATGATCTAAGAAGATCATTACGAAGGAAAGGGTGAGATGAATTCATGGTTGCTTGATGCAAAGTTGCCATTTTCCATGAGGTTTATTTTAACTTGAACAGATGAATTCTAAGTAAATCGTATGTGCGTGCATGCATATGCACACATGTATGTGTGTGTTATGGGCTGATAAGAACTAGACTGATATGAATAAATCCATTGCTCTGAATCTGTGTAAAATGCTCACACTTTCATCTAGCAAAAATAATAAGATGCATGACCTATAGATGGATACATCTCTCAAAATTAGTATCTCTCTGTTGTTCTTTTTTCTCCTACTATGTTTGATTCATTGTGAACTTTGGATATTTTTCTATTCTTCAGTTCATTCCAAGTTTTAAGAATCATAGTATGCATCAAAATGTGTGGTACATTTCAGCATTTCTTTGTATGTATTCATTTTGGTGTGCAAGGTTGCCTAATACATACATTTTTGCTAACACATCTCCTGATATAATTCACTTTTGAATATTATTTTCACTAATATGTGCCTTTTGTGTGTACTTTCCCCTCTAATGTATGCCTGTTTACATGCAGTTTTTTTCTTCTTCTTGGATAACAGCCACCACCCCCTAAGCACCATGCAGTGTTGTGTCGGGGGAGGTATTTTAATGAACAGAAATGATGACGAGTCCATGATTGGCCATGGCATGCCATGCCATGGCTGGGAGGAGGCAGGGGCAGAGCTAACCTTATTTAAGGTCCTGCCGCCCTTCACCTCCTCCTATTTCTTTGTGATGACACTGAAGATTAGAAGTTTTGGACTGCTGCATGGGCTCTGTTTATCAACTGCATCACATGGGAGAGCTAAGTGGTTGGCTGGGTGGTGTGTGTGGAGTGTGTGTGTACGGTAGTGTGTCTGTGCAAGTGAGTACTGCCCAGCTTGGTTTTGGGGGAGTGAGTGGTTTGTGAGTGGATTGGTGCCCTTAAGTGCGTGTGATTGTGATGGCATGATTGTGAGTGGGTGGCTAGGCTAGCCCCGCCAGGGTTCGTGGAAAACCCTATTACAAAATTCAACCAAGTACAAATTTCAAAATATACCCGAATTTGAATTCATGCATTCATTTGAAAGGTAAAACAAAGTAAGTTCACATCAAAATGGGAATAGAAAATTCTCCATCCTTCAGTGACACATTAAAAAATACTTACAAAATTGTGGCCTATATGCTACATCACCTATTTAGCTACATATGAGTCCTGGATTAACTGCCCCAAGCCTACTTTACAAGACGGTAGCTGCACTGAGAGATGGAAGTCCATTCAGCTGGTAATTGGAGCACAACAAAGATGATTTTTGCACTCCCTCCCACCAGCACAACAAGGCTTCAACAAGGAATTGTGATAGAGGTCCTATACATTTTGGATAAATGCATATAGACTGATGGGGAATCTTTTTGTTTAAACTGTGTTGTAGGTCTGAACTACAGTAGAACCATTGAATCAATAAGAACTTTTAAGTTAACAGTTGCATCATTCAGTTGTTTGAATGGGTATACTCCAGATTTTCCTAACAGCATTTAGACTATAAGCACCAGACGTTTTGGGGTCCCTATGAAATATTTATTATGGAACTATTGTTCCATGTTATAAAAGTTGTGCACACACACACAAACATACAGAATCAGAAAATGATATCTTAAGATCTTGCAGAAATAGAGCAAATGGTATAAAAGGGGGAGTTAAGCAAGTAAAAATTATTAAACACAATGAATTCCTGTTCTGTTTATTTAAGATGTTCAGATTTCTGGGGAGAATTCCTTAGTAGGGATGTATAGTCATAGCCCTCTGTATCCACTGATTCTTTATCCACACATTGAACTGGGAATTGGTTCCAGGATGCCCTGTGGATGCCAAAATCTGTGGATACCAGAAATCTTTGCTTTTTGGATTTTTTTTTTTATTATTTTTTGGCAGGGGGATATTTTCTTGCCATTTTATATAAAGGACACCATTTTACCATGCTATTGTATATAATGAGACTTGAGTATCCACAGATTTTGGCACCCACAGGGCATCCTGGAACCAATTCCCAGTGCATACCAAGGCCCACTATGCATCTTTGCTTATTTTCTTCAGTCACATGAGAATGAAAAGAAAAATCCAAAGTTTTCTCCCCACTAGTGAAATTATGAGTTTTGCATATTCAGAGTGTTTTCAATATATTGCCACCTTCCAATTAACATTTGTTTGAGTGCCACGGTATATTTTTTGCCTGATTACATGTAAACACCTATACAGCAATTATGAAATAGATATTGGTGCTATACTAAGACAAGAATATTCACATTTAAAACAATTGTTGACATCTCCTGTAGAACTGAAATTCCTATTTTCACAGGAAGCACACTATCACTTAGGTATATATTGCAGGCCTCAGCTCTTTCTGTGTTTATATATAGATAGTAACTCTGGGCTGCAAACAAATTTATACTCTTTTCCCTGCTTGGATAGAGAACTAGTGTTATCTAGAAACATATGAAGCCAGAGTAGTAGTTTCTCAGAACTCAGGAGCTATTCATATATGAACTTGGATCACATCATATAGATCTTTAGGTGGAAATCATAGCTTGAAAATATATGGCCAAGTTATGTTCCCTGTATTTTCATTATTATTAATAATAATGAAAATATGGTCTTCATAAATATACTTCTGCCTCACTTATTTCATACCAATGCACTGCTGCGTGCCACCAGCTCCACATGAAACACTTCCTACCAATTCATCACCTTTTACACTGATTTAGGTGCATGGCAAGAGAAATACTGATGCCATAATATTTTCCATTTAGAATGGTAGGTCTCTTTGCTCAAGCGGCATAAATCAAAATGAAGTTGAGGCTGAAAATTTAGTTTCATGTTTGACACCGTCAGAGATTTCCAAAAGATGAAATGAAATCTGTAATTTAGAGTGAAACTTCCCTTCCCCTTCATGTAACTAGCCTTCAGTTCCTTGACTAATAAAAATAATGGAGTAATAGACTATTTTATAAATACAGCAATGAGTGGATGGCCGTGCTTTCTGGAAGAACACCCGTGGCTCGTATCATCTAGCAAAACATCTTGACATTAATTTTGAGCCTTATCTCAGCTTTATCACCATATTTGGTTTAAAGTCAAACTATTTCTTGCACAGACAAAATGTGGGGGAAAAAAACCCTGTTCTTTCCTCTCAGTTACCCAGATAAATCTTGGGAGCATGGCAGGGGTGTGAAAAGTTTATTAGTCCAGATTTTGTTGCATTTCTCTGAATCTTGTTATTTTCTGTTTGTATCAAGTAGCAAGATTTAATGTTCTTCTTTTTCCCCTAGAGGAAAATTTGTGTGCATTCTTACACCACTTCCCTGATGTACTGGCAGATGGTGGCTTCTGTGTCAATGGCATAGTTAATCTGGTCAGGGTTTATTGTCCAAGCTTTAAGGAGTTCTGTAAGGTGCTGAACCCATTTTAAGGTTAGCTTTTTAAAAGTCTGGATACTGTTGGAAACCATGGCTGGAATTCAGCATGGGTCTTACATCTTTGTAAGTGACTTACATGTGTGAGATATAAAACTGAGTAGCTTTGCAATGTTCACATTCACAAATGGACTGCTGTGATGTTCATTGAGCAATGGTAGCCAGTGGAGTGACTCATGTGCTTTGGCTTCTATGTGCAATGGGCACCAATGTACATCATGGCACTCTCAAGGTGCATCCAAACATCAGCTATAAAGTGCTGGAGCACAGCAGGAGTGTCCAATGTGCATCAGACCTGCCCAATGTGCACCACAATTGTCCAGTGAGCATGAGAAGTGCTAACTGCACATCAGGAGCAACCAATGCACATCACGAGCACCTGATGTGAAACCCAATCACCTGGTGCACATTGAGAGCACCCAAAGCACATTGCAAGCACCTGATGTGCATCAGGACACTCTTGCCTGTGCCCAGATATGCTTCTTTGCAATTATGTACCAGGGCTTTCGGCTTGTCTACATGGGCAATTTACCCAGTCTTGCCTCTGCCTTAGAGCCTTCCATCCTGATAACCCAGGGCTTTTGCCCAGTTATGTCCCCAGGCAGTCCTAACTACCCCTAAGGCAGATAGGGTGCTCAGATAGGGGAAGACAGGGTAGGGCCTGATACAATATTTTAAAATAATACCTTTTTTATGGGGAGGATATGGATCTGGCTGTCTGAGAAAGTAGCCCCAAAATGCCTTCAACAGGATAAACAAGGTCTGGGAAAGCAGCCAACTCCCAGTGATAGCAAAGTCAATTAAGGGGAGCCAGCTAAGGTTCAGAAAAGCAAGGTTTCATTTCTTAGAGAAGCAGCAATAGAGGCAAGAAGGCACACAGAAAAGAGTCCAGAATACAGTTCAAAAGTCAAGGTTTACAGAAGGCCATAGTGAAGAAGTAGGTCCATGGATCAGCAGGATCAGGCAAGAGTGTAGTCAGGAACAGTCCAAGATCTAAACACAAGTTGAGGCAACACAAGTCGAGGCAACAGGAATCAAGACACGGAGCCAGAGATATCAAACACAAAGCTCTCTCCAAGAAGATCAGTTGATCTCTGACAAAGCCTCCACATTTCCCCAAAGAGTATATATAGCAATCAAGGCTTTGCCAGATGCTTCTCGATGAGCAGGTGTTTCTCATGAAGTCTCAACAATTTCCTTTGAGCTTCCTTTTGAGATCTCTGCTGGCTGTATGATGGTGGAGGTAAGTTTGTCTTTTTCTTCATCCTTATCTGAATCGGCAGAACTCTCTGCTGGGAGTGGTTGAGCCTCCAGGTTGGCAGGGTTCCCTGCTGGCACAAGTGTAGATCAACCTGTGCCGGGGTCCATAGGGCTGTTCCTTGCCATGTCCTCCTCCTTCTTTGATTCCATACCTTCCTCAGACTCACAGGGCATGACACTGCCCCCATGTTTCCACAGGAGCCCATCACAGCAGGCTGCCCCTCACTGCTGCTGCCATTCTCTCTGGCTTTCCCAGAAGGCAGGAAGGAATCCCACAACTTGTGACCAAGGCTGATCACATGAAGGGGGACTTTGTCACATGTTGTGGGCTGGCTTCCAGGAGAGCCAGGGAGATGACAGTGGCAGCTGCAGCATTGGACTGGCATGCCTGTCTGGACTTCAGCTCATTTCATAGAGGTAACAGGGGAGAATAATTGGCCTGACCTGCAGCCAGGATATGCCTGTGAAGAGCCAGCCTATCCTTGCTCATGTAGATGAGCCCTCAGTTTTCTGTAGCATAGCTACAGATTCATATTTACAAAACATAGACTGTGATGTAGAATCTCAGGCCACCAGCCAGAACTGCTCTACTGTGTACATTTATTTACACATTTTACTTAATTTATGCATTTTACCCATCAACAAACAGTGTGCTTGTGTTGCATTTTAAAAAACTGTGCAGTGTGTTGTGCTCATACTTTATTTCTTTGAAAAACCCCTTGGCAAGATTTGTTACTTCTTGCAATGTATCTTGGGAGGTGTGAAAGTGTTACTTTTGTCAGGACTGATGAATCCAGGAAATTGTTTTCCATCCCTGTTGGGGAGGGTCATTCTCCACCTTGGCTATTGAAACCTTATTCTCTCTAATAGAGAGGAGAAAATATGTCACTTTAATTTTAATTACGTTTTTCAGAATGTCATGAGCATTCTTGTTGTGCCCAGTAGGTAGTGAAACTCCTACCCACCCACCCCACACAAACATTTGTGCATATTTTTAGTGTACATTTTTTCCTAATGTACACTTTTTGTACACTTTTCCCATAAACTAAAGTGTAAATGCATGTTCAGTCAGACTTATTTTTCAGATGGCCACATGGGTTTATACAATATTTTTATTTATCTAAATATATCATAACCTTGGAAATGCATGTATTTTCAAGGCAAAATTCAGTTTAGCCTATTGCAAGTCACAGGAGGTACACAATTTCTATTTTAACAGGGAAAGACAAACCATTGTAATTATTTTTCAACTTTACTCTCTAGTCTTTCTTTGTCATCTCTAATAAAAAACATCTCTGTCCAAATAATTCCCTTGTCATTCAGACAATGTCCAATCTCCTGCATTTAGTAACTCCTATATACATACTGTAGTCCTAGAACTCTTTGCAAACATGAACCACCTAATAGTTCATCCCAATTTCCTACTATATCCCTTCATTTTTCTCTTCTCCGGATGTACTATTTTCTATTCAGTATCCAATGTATGGGAAATCTTTAACTATTTCAATTTCCTCATTGTCTATATTGAATTTATGTAGATCCTCTGTGGTCATTATTTTTGTTTTCTTAATGTTCAACAGTAAGCCTGCCTGAGCACTTTCTTCCTCCACTATCTTTAGTAATTGTTCCAAGTCTTTGCTGTTTTCTGCTAGTAGTATGCTGTCATCTGCATATCTTAGATTGTTGATATTCCTTCCTCCAATCTTTGTTCCTCCTTCCTCCAAGTCTAAATCTGCTCTGCATATGATATTTTCTGCATATAACTTGAACAAGTAGGTGATAGAATGCAGCCTTGTCTGACTCCCTTTCCAATTGGAACCATCCTGTTTCACCATGTATGTGTCAGGTTCAGTCCTGGATATGACCTTTTCCTGCCAAGTTTAGTGTTGTTGTATCACTTTGTGGCTAATTGTGTTTGCATTCTTTTGAACAATTATGTAGTCTAACTGGGGAAAGGGAGTATGTGCTCTATGTTTGTAATGATTTGATAAAGCCGACACCTGGCCTCAGTGATGGGGAAAAATGAGCTGATCCCAGGTCTGGTGAGAACTGAGCCCAGGTCCGGTGGGGATGATGTATAGCCAATGACTGTATAGCCCACCAGATTTTGTAGGTCTGTCATGATGGACTGCCCAGCCATCATGGGGAGTTCATCTCAAGACCTACAGTTCACAGCAGTGGAAAATTCCATTCCCTGGGTTCCATAGCATCAGGTACGGTAAGGGGGGTAGGAACCTCATTTCCTAAACATGACATCACATCACCTGACTGGAGAACCAATCAGATTTGGCAAATGCAGAACCAATCAGAGATGACCACAAAGACTTTTAAGTTTTCTGAATTCCTTTCTTCTTGGCCAGATGCAGGCCACGTCAGGGCACACTATACACAGCAGCTAGCAGCAGCTAACATGCTAGGGGCATCCACTTCCACACCCCAGGATGATGGAAGGAAGATGCTACCTGCTCCTGCAACTGTGCCACCCTACCAACAGCAAGCATTGCTTGTCAATGGGAAGGAGGTGGTGGCGTATGGGGACATGGGAGCACAACTATCTGCAATTCATTGTGCCTACGTCGATCCTCAGTTCGTGGATGACTACATTGGTGGTGTTTCTTCAACCTTTCTACACCCCAACCATCAAGCTTCCTACGGCCCATGTGCCAGTGGAATACAGAGGATGGAAGAGCTACTGGACTTTTGCAGTCTACACCAACTCCACATATCCCGCTATATTGGGCGAAGATTTGGCGTATCATGTGGAACAATCCTGTGTGTCTCAGCAGCACCACCCAATGCAGATCTGCAGCCAAGGACTGCAACCATCAGCTATGGATACTGATAAGGAGGCCTTCTCTTCAGATGGCGTCATGGCTGAGGACGTGACCCTGCAGGCCACTGCAGCACCCGCTGAAGGCCCTGTTCCTGATGACCATGATACCTCTTCATAGCTGACAAGTCAACAGTCTGAGGCAAGCCTACCTGAAATCCAGATGGACCAGGATGATGGGCAGACTCTATCAGTTCCTTGGCAGAAGGGGAAAGGAGATGATCAGCCATCTTTAGGGACCCAGCAGACCAGATTTGGGATCGCCAATGACTTGCTCTGCTGTGAACCTTGGCCTGATGGCCAGAATGATGACTGGTAGCCCCAAAGATGGCTGTTAGTCCCCACAAAATACTGAGACAAGCTCCTGGGGTTAGTTCCTGATCTCCCTAGTGGACAGGCTAGGGTGCATCATACCATGGACTGATTAGGGAAGTCTTGTTCATGGGAGGGGGTGGACGCTGCTGTTACTGAGTCTGTCTGATCCTGTGCAAACTCCTTGACGGTGGGGAGGTTCAGAGATCTGACTCAAGTCCTTCTCCAGTCACTTCCCAGCTTGCGGGTCTAATTCCATAGAGTGGCTGTGGATGTTTTGGGACTCTTTCCTTGCAAGGCAGTGAGGGAACATCATGCTCTCATGACCTTTGTGGACTTTTTCACCCAGTGGCCTGAAGCTACACCACTAGGGAGTGGCTCAGCCAAAGCCTTTGATCACCTGTTGACTGACATATTGATCCAGAAGTTTTGTGACTTCACTCTCTATTGACTGGGACTTGGTGCTACTGCACTTCTTGTTTGTATATAGGGCTGTCCCACATCTCAGTTTATCCTTTGTGCCTTCTGAGCTAGTGTATGGCCATGAGGTTACAAGGCCATTACAGTTAGTACAACACCAGTGGGAGGGACATTTGTCTTCTGAGTGGCAGGAGATGCCCAGGGCAACTTGGGTGGCTGCAAATGAGAACCTCCAGCTGGTTCAACAGCAACGGAACCCTTGGCACAACCAGAGTGCCGGGGAGCATTCCTTAATACCGGGAGATCCAGTGTCGGTACTCCAGCTGATCCCATCTGCTGAGCCAGAGACATCATGGGAGGTTTGGGCACAGCGTAAGAGCAGCTTGGGACTGTGACATATCTTAACCAGTTTCCAAAAGCTTGGACCAGCTGCAAGTTGTACCATGTGACCTCCCTGCAAATGTTCTTCAAGATACCCAGCTGTTTCATGAAACTTCCACTCCCAGAAGCGAAAGAAGAAGGCAGCCCAGGAGGTGCTTCCCATCCCACTCCACACTTGGCCCTGTGCTTTAGCAGGCAGCTATGGCAGCTGGATGGGAAGCAGCCATGGCACCTTCTGAGCTGCCTCTCCCATTGAAGTGCAAGGCTGATAGCAGGGTGGGATGGGAAGCACCTGCAAACACATGAGTCTTCTCAGTCCTGTGTTTACGCGGGCTGTGGCAGTGGCTGGATGGGAAGTGGCCATGGCACCGGGGAGGGCTTGGATTGCAGAGACCATGAGGTGGCAGTGGCTGAGAAGACCGAGAAGACCTCCTCAGCTTCTAAAACATCTTCTTGGCCATGGTGCTGCCATCTCGTGGTCTCTGCATGGTCAAGCCCTCCCCTGTGCTGGCAAAGGAGGAGGCCGGAGGGGTGAAGGTGGGCCCAGTGGTTGCTGAGGAGCCCCTCTGCTCTCACTGCCTCCTCCTCCAGCTCCTGGGAAAGATGATTGCTCATAGGCCTCCTCACCATCCTGGCCTGCTCCAGCTCCTCCCAGGGCCAAGGGTGAGGAGGGCTCCCTGGGAGCAGCCTCAGAGCTGGAGCGCCCACTGTGCCTGGTCTGGCAGCTGGTGGAAATGGGCTACAGCTCCTCTCATGCCTGCACCACTCATGCCATGCCTGCCTCCAGCAGTACTTCCACATCAAGATCAGGTGAGTCACCTCCTCATGAGGAGGAGGAGGATGGGGAGAGGACGGTGTTCCCCCACCCTCAAATCTTGGCAGTGGAGGCAAGGAGGAGGAGAAAATCTCCCCTCATAGGAGCCCCCCTATTTATTGCATATATGTTTTTATTCGTGTTTTTTTTCCCAGGGATCCTGAGCCCCTAACCCCTGCATATAGGAAGGGGGGATTATACATGAAAAGCATGTTCTATGTAATTTGATGTTGTTGTTGTTTTTTTTGTTAAAACACCTAAGTTAAGTAATTATTCTTCAGACAACTGACTTTGAACACTAGTTAGCAGAATAAACATATATTGTTTCTCACTTACGGTGTGTTTTAAACCAAACATTTACCAAAGCAAGTAAATGTTTCAACTTGGCCTGCACTGATCCAAGTGTTTAATTTCGATACATATTCTTGAAGGATCTCAGTCAATGGAAAGAAGAGTTTCTTACTGGATAATACAAAGACAGATTTTAGTTGTGGCCAAGCTTCATGTTCTTAGAAAGAGAGATCAACCATTACTTCTCTGTTCCAGAATGCATTGCTAGGCATAATCTGATACCTGCATCATGTACCGAAACCTATACTTTTTGATCTGCAAATTACATTTTTGACATGTGGTCTTAATAGTAGACTTTATCTCAAACATCCTTTGCTATTTGTTTCTCCCTCCTTTCATCTAAGGACTTTATCAGACACATGAAAAAACATGTCAGAAGAACGTGATGAGAATGGGCAAAATTATCAGATGACATTGTCCACCAGCCATTCCAGGGGGAACTAGACCCTGGGAACAGCTGAGGAAGTGGGCATCTGATATTGTTGCCCTTTCTGTTGCCATCCTGGTCTTCTGATGAGATTTGGGATACGGTTTTGTTCCACGTTTTCCCGCATCTGATAAAATCCTAAGTTTAGAGCACAATTTCATCACGTCATGGAACTATCTTTTGCTTATGCTACTGTGGAAAATATTATGTACCCCAATGACACTAAATAAACAAGTAGATTAATTGTAAAAAATT
Organism: Gambelia wislizenii; assembly: GCA_030847615.1. Lineage (NCBI taxonomy): Eukaryota > Metazoa > Chordata > Lepidosauria > Squamata > Crotaphytidae > Gambelia > Gambelia wislizenii. The sequence continues at coordinate 311,363,928 of JAUMIR010000002.1, read as the reverse complement.
TCTTGCATTTATTGAGAGCAACCTTCATTGGGACTTCCAATATGCCATATCTGCCTTCGAAATGTACAGGTCCCCATGACTTCCCAAGGCTATTCCAGGCCACACACATGCGTCATTTACTTATGCAGTGAGGCAAGGCATGTGGAAGCTATGCGCTGCAATGCAGACACTTGTGATTCAAAGCATGTAGTGACAACGCAGTATTGGCCATACAATTATATGATTTAAGGCATACAGTGACTTTTTCCCACTGGCTTTGAAGATGAGCACTACTGTGCGTAGATAAATGCTTTTCTCATGCATGGCCTGATTGCATTGGCTAACATGGAAAAGAGCCCAGAAGGAAATGAAATAGGAATATTTGCTTCTTATGCAATTTACTTCATGAATAGATCATGAAGGGTTGCACATATGTAGGCAGTGTTACAGCAGGGGAAGTGATGAGTCAAAGAGTATAATTCTAACTAGGGCTCGGAACATTACATTTGAAAATTAACTTGGTAATGCTAAATGTTAGAAAGGAAAAGTAATTCACCACCATGAAAAACAATAATTGAAATAATTTTACCTCATTGTTTAAGATGATTAGGCCAGGTCCTGCATGACTGTTGTCATTCTTGACCTTTGGGGTACATTTTGTTATTGATTCATTCGAAATGGCTCTTTGAGTTAAAGGGACATTCTTCCACATTCCCACCCCCCATAGACTATAAAACCCATAAAAAGATTGTAGCCTGTGAATGATGTGAGTCCAATACATCTGGGAACAATCTGGTTGGAAAAACCTGTTCCAGAGCACACAGTCTCCTCCTGTCCTCATCAGATAAGTTTGTCATTCATCTGCATTTCTCTTTCTTTCCACCCCTCACTCTCAACACTCCTTTTTTTCTTAAAGGTTAATAATAAGTTAACCTTTTATTTCAGTTAGAGTGCACTGATCCAGCACATGTACAGCACCAGTAGATTGCTACAAAGAATCAAGAATGTAAAATTCTTAATCTGAAATTTGAGCACCTTTGAGAATACACAGAGGATTTTTCTGCACAACTGAATCACTACATCCTTTTTGCCTACCCACTCCCAGTCAAGAAGTCTAATCTGCAAAAGAGCAGTGGTAGAGCACATGTTTACCACTGGAGCTGGGGATCCCAAATCCAACCTGTGGCATGGACACAGTTTTTTAAGAGAAGTGTGTCCCATTCAGGCTGATTGAAATAGAAAAATGAAGCGTATGTACAAAGAAGTATTAGATATGAACACAGAAAGAGTTGTGGAGAATTGCAATGAAAGACAAGCAATTTGTATTCTACAAAAAAGATGGGAAATGGTTGGAAGTCATGCACAGATCCAGATGTATTCAAGAAACCAGATCATCTCAGGTTGGTATGGCAAGGGGATCCACTATCCCACCTCAAATTGTTAAGACATTGGACAAATAGGAGCAGCACAACTCTGGTAGCATAATCTCTGTCCATGTTCAATGAACAGAAATCTACTTCTGACCTTAGATGTGAATAGCTGGCGGTACCGCAGGGACTGTTGCGGTACCACAGGGACATTTGAGTGTTATATTTCAGCGATCTTTACTCATGATCAACTTTCGTGAGTAAAAATCGCCGAAATATAACACCCAAATGTCCCTGCGGTACCGCAACAGTACCGGCAGGGACGGGCGTCATCCGAAAGGGATGCCCTGCAGCGCAGCAGCCTCGCAACGTGGCGAGGCTGCTTCCATTGCATTTTAGACGTCCGAAAAAGTCCTATGTGTGTGTGTTTATATATATATATGTGTGTGTGTGTGTTATTTCTGTCTTTCAGCTGGGGCAATATTTTCGATATTATGGTTTGTAAGATAAATGAATTCACAGATCTTTAGAGAAAGCTATACTTACTTCTTTTGCTATCTGCCTCTCAATCCAGTGAGCTGGATGGTGTCAACAGATGGTGAGGTTTTGCAGTCACCAATCCTCCACGCATAAAGGGGTGCATTTGAATGTCCAGTAGAAGCAGCCCATTTCCTTCCTAACTCGCCAGTTCCGGGGGTGGTGGTGTTGCATAATCCTTTCCCAGGTGTGTCTTTTAGGAATTTTAGCAGGCTGCTTCATTAGATTTTCTGAGCAAACCTAGATTCCTTGTACTTGGGAGGCCCTGGTCTACTGTCAACCACATGGAGTTCCAATAATGAGCCAATTTATGGAATATAGCCAATTATTGAATTATTAAAAGAGTGGGGGTATTAGGGCAGGGCAGTAAATCTTTTAAAACTTCTTGATGAATTTTTTGCTGTGATTACTTTTCTCATGAATGAATTTTTCTACTTTCCTACACTAATATTTTTTACCAAGGGAAGTGTACCTTGATAGTGACAATATTGTGCAGTTGATGTATGAGGAGTATTAACGATGCCTATTCATACAAAGAGTAAAATTTGTACTCCACCTGAGTGTAACGTTCCAGCTTGTTTTGATTTAAAGGGCCCTCCTGCAAAAGAAGATTAAGGAAGCTGGCTGGGGAAATGTCTGATATGAATAAACTTGGTTTAGCACTAAGAACATCAGGAAGATTTATTCAAGGAATGTCTAATAAATAATAGATAATAAAAATGGTGGCCTGTTGTACTTGAATCCAGTCATATTACATTGATCATGTAGGGGCTCAAAAGTATAAAATATCATGCTAATATCCTATCTGTTGGGAAGGAGATTTGTTACACCATTAGACTTACTTTTCAAATGGAAATCCAAAAACATCATGGATATACTGGTAGTTAATAGTAAATCAGTAGCAGAATTTTCCTAACTACATTTTTTTCCTATTTTCCTATTAGATCAAAATTGTCACTCAAGAGTAAACCAGTCTTTGGCAGAGGAATCCTGAAGAATTTTCACAAGGGTGTGTCTTGGTTTGACTTAAAATAAAATACAAATTGCTACAGACCTCCCTCCCTTCCTTCAAAGTAAAACGTTAATGGACACTGAATAACAATTCAGTGCAAAAGAGCCTTATGTGGCTGGAAGAGTGATTATTTCAACAGCACAAAATTTCATAATAGAAACTATATGATTAACAGGTGCATTTTATTTTAGGGATTTTAATTGTAATGGAAAATCCCATCTCATGGTTTGTTCCAATTTGGAATTCCAATATTTGAAATGACTTAGCATAGCGGTTTTCAAATTTGATCTTCATTTCCCAGAATCCCTGACTTGGCCATGTTGGCCTCAGCTTCCTTGAATGTAGCCCAACTGGAGGACCAAAGAGAGTTGACCACTACCTATATACTGAATAAAGATATTTTTAATAATAATAATAATAATAATAATAATAAAAATGATTTTTTTTGAGATACCACCACTTTACACTGTCTAAATTAGACCACTTAAATATCTTATAAAATATTTTAGAGTGAGACTTGTTGCTTAGAGCCGTTTCACACAGATTGTTCTCCTGCATGATGTTCTCACTACATAAGAAAATAAGTGTGCAAAAAACCCAGGCATCCTGTCATTGCCAATTTTGTCAAAAAAATATCTATAGTCCCTGATGAAGCACTGCAAATATGTCACACACAAATAGCAATGCACATAATTGGAGGTGAGCTTCCAGGCTGCAAGCTTATTCTGAGTCACCCCCTCTCAAAAGCCATTCCTTTTTTTCTTAATTGGGAAGGCTAATGGGATAGATATTCCTATGTTATCATGTAGGGATGAAAAGAATATTCAGAAATATTAAAATCCTAGATGTAAAAGGAAGAAATGTAGACTCAATTATATATATATATAATTTGTGATGTGTTCTATGTGGAAAATGCAAGCAGGTTCTTTTTGTGCAAAAACTGCATTTTCTGCACAAAAATGCAGAAAGCAAGTTTCCTGCACACAGCCCCCCCCCAAAAAATAAAAATTTCTGCACAGAAAAACCTGTTTTCCTCACCCCATCCAATGTCAATGTGTGGATTTTTTACAGTAAAATCCTGAACAATTCATTGACCATTTTCTCATGGTTGGAGAGGGAAAAAAAAGTTAAATTATTTGTTCTTTTCCATAAAAACAAAAGAGTTACATCCTTATTGTCTTCTATTGCTAATCAAAATTGGGATGAGGATTCTCACTGCACAATATATTTCATACTACTTATTGGATGACAAATTAGTACATTGTGGCTATTCTTTGTCTATGATGTGTTTCCATCTTCTGGTGAGAGTGGTGGTAGCCCCAGATTCATTGAAGGAGATGGCATGTGAACCCATGAGTCTGTTTCATTGACCAGCAAATTGGAAGCATCCTTTTCCTGGATAAAATATAAACTTCAAATAAACCAAAAGAGAAAGATCTGTTTAGAAATCTCAGGGCTGTGGGTTGCTGTAGCTTCAGACCTAGTACTATCTTCTCTCAAAGGAAGGATGAATGCCATTTCCATTGGTTTGTATCTTCATTTTCAAAAAAATCATGAACACTTTCTGTTCCCTTTAGGAAGAAATAGATACATTTTTGTAAGTTCTTACAAGAACACACAAAATTCTCAGCTATATGAACTGGCTAAATTCAGTGGGAACATCTATCTATGTATCCATCCATTTAGTTCAGATTTTAGGTTACATTCTTTACAAGGAAGCTGAAAACTGAAAGCAAAATAAAAAATGTTTTTAATAATTCCCACTGATTGAATGCAAAATGGAATATAATTATGGATATTGATATGTGTATGTAAGCAGATTATTACAAAGACAGTATAATTCTCTAGTGTTGTCTACTCCACAGGAATATCCCCTGCAAATGTACCCTGTATTTTCACTCTGAGAAAATGGAAATCTGAATTAATCTTATCAGCAGTGTTTCCTATCCTTAAAACATATGATTTTTTTAAAAAAAAACAATGAACAACTATGAATTAAAGCTTGGGATGGGATATGTTCCCAGACTGAAAACAGCTCCATTCAGAGCTACACCCAGAAAGCATCACTGATTAAATAACTAAATCTGACAGCCACAATACTACCAAGAGAGCAGCGGTAGTCGAAGATTTAAAGTGCCAGTTCTGTGGTCTTGAAATTGATAGATGAGATGACAGAATTAAGGGAAACTGGCAATGAAAAAGACATGAATTTCTGAGAATATATTTTCATGAATGCTGAAACTCAAGGCTGACAAATAATTTTCCCACAGCTATATATGTATTCCCTTTAGAGCCATACAAATGGAGAGTCCATAACAAGGAAACATTTGAACAGGAGTGATCACACATTCTTGTCAAAGAGACTTGCTATAGCAATATAGGTGTACTTTACATATTAGAGATATTGGATATAGTCACTTTCCATGAGTCTTCCTGTGATACTGGTGTTTAACTGCCTTCCATCAGTGTCAGTTGCACTGGTTTTAATCGCACAATCATTGCTGAGACAGGACCAGGGAAAAGGATTCAGTTGTAAAAACTAGGGAGGGAAAACCTGACTTGGCTAGTCCTTGTGTAGGAATTTCATTTGTTTATTTATTAAAAAAATATTTTGCTGCAAGATGGTAAGATTTTTTTATTTTTTTTTTAGTTAGTTACTGTTGTGTGTCTTTGGGGAAATTTTGTACATTTTCAGCAATGGTTTTGACATTTTTTCTAAAATGTACCAAACTGGGGGGAAACAATAACTTTTGTCTTGTTGCATACCCTAGGAAAAGTGGGAGCACTAGAAAGGTTTGCATGTTTTTAATAGACTTTCATCTGTGAGCCACTTTGGGTCCCACTCTGGGAGAAAGATGTTATATAAATGAAATGAAATAAAATAGTTGTGATCAATCAGCCTATCCTTTGAGCTTGTTGTGTGTGTACTTTGATTTACAAAGGAGGGGAAGGCACTTGGGTCCCTCCCCCAATAGTCAGGTTTCGGAATCATTGGAGACTTTTGGGACCAGAAATTAGACTTTTGAATCTAGGACTCAGTTTTGTTCTTACACCTAGATATAACTCATTTGATATACACATTGATTTTTTTTGGCTGATTAGACTTCTTAATTTGAAGGATACTTTTGGACAGCATCCATCTCCTGCCTATAACATTCAGCCTTGTTCCTTTTATGTACCTAATATAAGTAATCCATCCATAAAAGTTTTCCAGAGATTAGTTGAAAAAGATGTTGAGAGATTGGAACAGTCTCCTGTAAAGATGTGGCATATTTTTTTTTCTATTCAGGATTGAAGAACCCTTGACTCTAATGATCAGTCTATCATCATTAAGCCAGCAGATAAAGGGGGTGCTATAGCTCTTACAGACAAAGATACTTATTTACATGAGGTCCAGAGACAATTAGGTGACATCGACCCTTATACTCTGATCCCACATGATCCTACTAAGCACATCTTACAGCAGAGACTTACTTTTTTATTGACTTTTTCTCCTCTAACCTGCAATTATCAAGATTATTAAGAAACATTGGCATATCTTAGAAGACATTCCAGGATGTCAACAGCTACCTCAAGTAGGTTTGAAAAGGACTAAAAATCTTCGCAATTCATTGGTACATTCGGATTTTGAATATTTGAACTATTCCTCTGTAACAGTTAAGGGACATTTTAAATGTGGAGGATGTTCTGTGTGTGAATGTACCATCCAGACAAATACTTTCATACATCCTACTGACCACCATTGTTTTAAATTAAAATATTTTATGAATTGTAGCACCAAGATGTTCATTTACTGATTATCTGCCCATGTAATCAATTGTGTGTGGGTATGACAGCTCGCAAAGTTAGTACTCGTATTTTGGAAAATCATTTCAAAATCAGACTTCAGGTCATGGGTGTTTCCTTGGTAGAACATTTTGTCTCTTGTTCTAATGGGGAATCATTTAATTCTTTACATCCTCAAGGGTTGAATTCTGCCCTAGATTTTTCTCCCTTTCTTCATTAATAACTGTTGCTTTAAGAATAGTAGTCTTCTCTCCTTTTGCAGTAACTGCTGAAGTCAATCAGGAGTATCAGGTGTAGTCAGTTCCTCTTTGTAATGGAGTTAGCTGTGGTGTCACAACATAAATATGCTTGGTTTAGTAGTATCTCTCAATGTTTCTGCATCAAGCTTTTGGCTGTTGAATTTTTCTGAGGAAGTGCACTACCAGTGAGTAAGGTCTTTTGATACCTACTTATGGGCTAATCACAGATCTTATTGCTTATGATTTTTGTTTGTTTGTTAATTGAAGAAATTATCCTTATCATTTAGGGAAACTCGTTGTTCCTAAGAAAATTATTGACCTTACACACTGGGTATCATTCCACTTTCATTCAGTAAGTAATATATGCAGACACTTATATTTAATTTGTTTTTGGCAATTATTATGGATAGACATGTAGTCTTGTTTCAGGACTTATTCTTAAGAAGACCACTTTCATACCTTCTGAAGAAGACTTAGTCTTGAAACAGGGTTTTGGACCAGTCACCCATCAAGTTTCAATCAAGCTACTGTTTAAGCTTCTATCTAGCTTGTGTTATTGATTCTATCTTTGACTGTTTTTGGTATTTTCTTTAGTCCTCTATATGTCTTGCAATTCCCTTTGTTGTTTGTTTATTGTTATCCTTATTCTTTATTTTTTACATTACTGTTATATTTGTTTTTCTTATGTTTTACATTGTGTACCCTGTATATGTTTCAGTCAAGCTACTCTTCAAGCTTCTAACCAGCTTGTGTTATTGATTCAATCTTTGACTGTTTTTGGTATTTTCTTACGTTTTGTCTGTGTTTTATATTGTGTACCTTGTATATGTTTATACAATCCTTATATACTCTCCATCAATTTCTTACTTTAGTCCACCATATATGTTCTGGTAGTGTGGTTTCTTTGTGATGATATGCATTGAGTAATTTATCCTATTTTGTATTAATTACAATTTTCACATATGTTACTAATACAGTGTTTTTGTATCTTTTACTTGTGCAATTTCCCAATTGTAATTGTTCCCCTTTGCAGTTGGTGATTCTTGGCACTCCTTTATCAGTTCCTTATTCCAAAATGGCCTGAAAAACCATTTGACAAAAAATCTTGGCAAGTGTTTTGGGCCCTTCAACATTTCAGCAACACTCCTGCAGGATGAAGTGATAGAAAAACAGTCTATACTCAGGCCCCAGTAAGTGTCAGATCCCAGATGGGTGGATCAATCCAATTGTGCCAGATCAAGGTCACCAATAATGGTTGAGACAGGAGCAGCCAATCTGGGAAAGTGAGCTGCCGCTTATCCAGATTCCCCATATAAGAAGCAAGATGATTAAAAAGAAGAGCAAGCTTGCAACATAGCTACTGCATGCTGTCGAATGCTATAAAGTCTATGGCTGGTAGAGCTACACTGGAAAGGTGTACTGCAGAGGAAACATTCTCCCAGATCAAAGAAGTGAGAGCAAGAGTGAGTCAGAAAACCCCTTCCTCAAGGAACTGCCAACAGCAACTGGAAGCTGCTTACAGGAGCCTCAGTTCTCCAAAAAAAGGGCAAATTGTAGCTCAGTTTGTTATATCCTATCAGTTTTACCCCTTGTTTTTACACCACTGGAGGTGTGTGGTGTGTGTGTGGGAGAAATCAGACATTACCTTTCTGTGCTAGTTCATACAGTTCCATGTCCCAGCTTTACTAATCTCAGCCACCATGACTACAAATCTAAGATTACATTCATGAGGGTAGATGAAAGGCTGAAGACATTAAAATTATATTGAGGGCTTGTCTAGACAGGAAATTTATCCTGTTTTGGCTCTTACCCTGATTTGCCTCTGGGCAGTCCTGACAATGCCTGAGCCAAAGCAAGGGGGTAGCTGGGATAAACCACTTTAAAACATTTATTTAAAAACCCTGGGAAAATCTGCATTATAGAGGGAAACCTGGATGGGTCCAGTGAGGGAATGCAGGGCCATATCTGCATGCCAACCTGTATAGCCAGACACCGCTGCTGCTGGTGGTGTCACTCTGCAGTAGGGAAGGCCCCCAGCACGTGATCCAGCCCTCTGCATGTAACCAGCCTTGATCACATGCTGAGGGTCTCCTCCCTGGCTTCAGAGAGTGCAACGTGCAACAGTGGGGAATGTGACCACCAATACTGGCTGGTGTATGTGTGTGCATGGAGACACACTATCCACAATACTGCAGCCTTATTTGAGAACTCACGCCGAACAAGTCTTGAAGAGAAACGGCAATGCAGAAAGAATCATAACCCGGTAACATAACCCAAGGAAACCTTCTGCTGTGCTTTCTGCAACCGGACTTGTGTATCTTGGATTGGCCTTTTGGATTGGCCATCAGCGCGCTTGCAAAAAACGTGGGATGAGTCCTTCCTGAATCTTCGTTTGCGAAGAAAAGCCAGAGAGAGAGATATGTGTGCAGCAGCCAGCATGTGCATGTAGACTTCTGCCCATTTCATCTTGATAATTTTGTATGTGTGTGTGGACAAGGGCCAGCTCTGGGGCTAGAATATGCTGTCAGGAAGGTGGTGTATTTTGGACAGTGTAGATAAGCCCTTAGTGGTGACACTCTTTTCAGAACAACGAGAAATGAAGAAACAGGTTGCTTCTTGACAAGCCAGGTAACAATAATATAAAGATTTTACTATATAGATTAGAGGCTGAGACAGTTGAAGTGACTTGCTGAAGGTATATTCAATGATTAAATTTGAGGCAGTGCATGGATATAACATTTGTTTTTTGTACTTCAGCAGCCTTGCTTCATTTTTCTTCCTCTTCCTTTTCCTCTTCCTCCCCTCCCCTCCCATTCCTCCTCCTCCTCCTCTAATAGATAGGAGACTAATAGGATGGCAATTTCCTGGTATATGTGGGTCTCCTTTTTTTTAATGGCACAATTGTTGCTTTGGTCCAAGCCACAGGTATACTCCCAGTTTTGTCTATCAAAGTAAAGAAGGCCAGGGGTGCGAAGGAATGGCAGAGAAGTTGATGGTGCCATCCTAGTAAGCTGTATGATTGTTCACTGCCCTCACTCCCTTACTGCCTCCCAACCCTTTCTTTGTGGAGAGCAGCACAGGTTGTACAAATGAGCTGGTGCTGATCTTCAGAGAATCAACAAAACCTCAGATGTCTGGCTGTAAGGAAGAACCCCTGAGAGCTAAGCATTTGCAGCCTTGTTGATGTTGCCACCATCGCTGCCACTGCCGCCGCCTCCTCCTCCTCCTCCTCCTCCTCCTCCTCTTCTTCTTCTTTGGAAAAAATGTACAAAGAAACAATAGATCTGTAGAACATATTTATTCAGAAATAGCAATGTAATTATAGGTGTCAACCTTCACCCTCAACACTATCTGTCCACTAAGTAAAGATATATATGATCTAAAGAGGAAAAAGGAGTACACTGTATCTACTAAGTCCTATAATGTTAAATTCCATAGTTCCTTAAAAATTATAGCATCTCTAGATTCATTTAGAGCAGAGGTAGAAAGCATGTGCTCCCATCAAGATATTACCAGCGTGAAGCTCATAGCAGACAATTAGGAAACAATCTATGACAGGGCTGTACAACAGTCAGGAGGACACATTGTGATGGAAGTCAATCTCCAGATCACTTCCTTTTGGAAGAATGGCCTAAGGAGGGCAACCATCTAGAGCAATTGCCTAGAGGGAGTATGGAAGCATTCAGGGGAGGAAAGGCTTTCATTTTTCTGTGTGTGTGTGTGTGTGTGTGTCCGTCCTTCCTGGGGGTGAAGGCAGGCTTATTGTTGAACATTAAGGAAACAAAAACAATGACCACAGAAGATCTAGATAAATTTAAAATAGATGACAAGGAAATTGAAATAGTTAAAGATTTTCCATATCTTGGATCAATCAATGATCAGAATGGAGATTGCAGTCAAGAAATCAGAAGAAGACTAGGAATGGGAAGGACAGCTATGAAAGAATTACTGTAGACAAGATCCTAAAGTGCAAAAAGTTAAACTAAACACTAAAATTATGATTGTCCAAGCCATTGTATTTCCTATAACCATGTATGGAAGTGAGAGCTGGACAGTGAAGAAAGCTGATAGAAGGAAAATGAACTCATTTGAGATGTGGTGCTAGAGAAGAGTGTTTCTCCTTGGAAGCCAAGACAGCTACACTGAGACTGTCATACTGTGCGCCCATCTACACAGTAAAAAAAAAAATACATATACACACGGCCGTTTGGATTCATACATGTCATTCAGAAGGGGGGCTAGTGAACCCCCCGTAAACTATGTGGATTTGGCATTCGGAAGGAGTAGCAGAACTCGGCATAAAATCCGTACAGTCGTTCAAATGTATGCCCCATTCGCACACATACGAATAGGCAGTACAATCTGATTGGCTGATCAAGTAGAGGGGGCGGGGCTAGCAAGGAGAGGAATTGGGAGTGGCCGCCATGTTGGATTTCTGGCTAAGCGAGAGTCCGGTAAGTCCATGAATTTTATATATATATATATATATATATATATATATTTTACATTGTAAATAGGGAAACCAAATGTCCACAAAGCAGGCACCTTTTTAAATAATAAAAAAAGTGGTGGGAGATTTAAAACAGCCACTTGGCTTGCTCGCTCCAGCCAGCTGGGGAAGGGGGGGTCATATGAAGTTTACGGGGGGTAAAAAATTGTGTAGGCGGATCGTATGCATACGAACAACTGCCTATTTGTATTTTTTTTACCCCCAAACAGATTTTTTTAAAATTGTATAGACAGACCCTTTGGTGATATCATGAGAAGGCATCCCTCACTAGAAAAGACAATAAAGCTAGGAAAGGTGGAGGGTGGTAGAAAGAGAGGAAGGTTGCAAACTCCTTGACTCAATCAAGGAGGACACAACCCTGACCCTGTACAACCTAAGCAGAGAGGCTGAGGACAGGGAGTCATGGAGGTGTTTCATTCATGGGGTCACCATGAGTTAAAGCCAACTTGAGGGCAGTTAACAAAAGTGGTGGAAAAAGCCCCCAAGCATCAATTTCTCCAACCCTAGTCTTTGAGGAGGAATAATGAGCGCTGCACTATGAAAACATCTGGAGCTAGACATTTCCCATTCCTGATTTAGGGCTTGTCTACACTGGCCCCAACCCCATACTTACCTCATAGCCACTGTGATCCAGGCACACAGTGTTTGTGATGATTCATTGGCAATGCAGGGCTTTTTGCTAAACATCCAGTTTTAAAAAGAGCTGTCTTTCACCCCACATTTGCCTGAAAAATCTGGATAATTGTATGTGTGGCCAGTGCTCCAAGGCAGTATCAGAGTGGAGATGGGGTGAGGAGTTTTTGGTGGGCAAAAGAGGATGGTGGGAAGGGCAGGCAGTCACCTGATCTTTCCCACCAGGAAGTGGTACTATTTGGATTTCAGCTTTGGCAGTTTGCAGTCACCATTTTTAGGGGGTGGGGAGAAGGTGTGTGGATAACTGCAGATCATTATATCAGCAGATCAATATTAGTGCACCTTTGGTTACTAGGATGGACAAAGCCCTTGTGACAATGACTAGTTAGGACAATGGCAGTTAGATAATGTGTGCAGGCTAACTTAAATCACAGTGTGCCTGCCCAGTTGCACAAGCCATCCAATGGGAATGCAGAGACATGTGGAACAAAAGTTGACTGGCTCCTGACAATTGAGGTGGATATATGTATATTTACATGCATGATGGGAAGAAAAAAATGGAGCAGACACAACCGTTCTACAAAGTCCAGGAAATGTGATCATCATAAGACCACCCTTTTACAACGATGCAAGTTCGGGTGAGGGAAATATGAGGCAGATTACTCTGATCTCGCAATGCTGTTGCGTGGCATTAACGGGGTTGCTGTGGACCAGAAAAATGTTCTGGAGCTATGAGGTGGGCATGAGTTTTCCTGTCAGTGTAGGCACAACCCTAGATTCCAGCTTCTACAGTATGCTCCATTATATCTTGATCTGTGGGCTTGTCTACAGGGGCAATATACCCCATCTTACCCCCATCTTAGAGCCTTGCGGTCTTGATTACACAGGACTTCTGCCCCATTCTGTCCCTGGGCAGTCCTCACCATTCCTTGGGCAGATATGGAACTGAGACAGGGAAGGTGAGGTAGGGCCCGATATAACATTTTACCTCTTTTAATCCATTCAAAAATGTTACCTCTTTTAATCCATTCCCACTGGGAAAGAACAGATATGGCCCCGTGAGATCACAGGAGCCCATCCTGGCAGGCTGGCCCTCACTGCGGTTGCTGTTCTTCCTCACTCTCCCAGAAGGCAAGAAGGAGTCCTGTAGCATGTGACCAAGGCTGGTCACATGCAGGAGTTCTTGTTCATATGCTGGGCTAGCTTGGTGGGTCATCTTCCTGCCTTCTGAGACAATGCAGGAGAGGGTGGTGGTGGTGGTGACTGCAGCAATGGGTTGGTGTGCTTCTCTGGACTCCAGTCCATTTGGAGATGGTGGTAGAGGAAAAATGAGCCTGATCTGAAGCCAGGATATGCTGGTGGAGATCCACCATATCCTGGCTCATGTAGATGAGCCCTCTGTCTCCCAGGTGTGCATTTTACAGTTGCAAAACAGCTCAGAAAAAAAAGACCCTAAAAAGTGAAGATTTTGGTGCTTGAGTGTACATTCATTTGTTTTTCCATTCAGCAGGCACTGTATGGTTGCATACTTTTGAACCTGATTTGCAATCAGTCTTGATTGAAATGGATTGGATCTGGATTGGATCTGGTCAGAATCTTTACATCTTTACAAATGACATGGATGATGGAACAGAGTGGATGCTTGTAACATTTAAAGATTCAGGCTTCAGGATGATCTGTACAGATTAAAGAACTGGGCCAAAAGTAAGCAAATGACTTACAACAGAGATACCGGTAAATGTAAAGTACAATATTTGTGAAGGAAAAATAAGATGCACAAATACAGAATGGATGACAATTATGTTTAGGTTTTGAGAGTTGGGGAGGCTGTTTTACTTGGCTCAAGTGTCTTTGACGATTTAGGGAGTGAAGAAGGAACTGTGGTTGCAGATTTATTACTCATGGTTTGTGTTGTCTCTGCCAGTGGAAAAAGTGAGTCAATCCTCATTTGTTGTTCTGCTTCGTAGAATTCCTGAGTTCCAGATTTGTTGATGGGGCTGGAATGGACCCTTTTCTTGTCTTTGGGTGAGATTTTAAAGTGTGTGGAGGTGATAAGACCAAATATTGTTGGAAGGTTGATTCAGTAGTTGTTAGTCCATTGCCATCTTGCCCTGCTTCCAATGGATGACACTTAGCTTAAAAGCAGTCCATGTAACAAGGACCTAGGGGTCTTGGTATACTGATGAAGCGGGGGAGGGAAGCTGATGCAATTCTAGATTTCATCAGCAGAATTATAGTGTCCAGACCAAGAGAAATAATGGTACCACTCCATTCTGCTGTGGTCAGAACTCATATGGAATGCTTCACCCAGTTCTGTGCATCAGAATTTTTAAAGGATATGGACAAGTGGGAATATGTCCAGAGGCCGCTAGGGAGGGCGCTGGGGCTGCAGCGGAGGCCGCTAGGGAGGGCGCTGGGGCCGCAGCGCGTGGGCCACGTGATAGATCAGGCCCTGGAGCGCTGGGGCACAGGGCCCTTGAGGAGGCCACATGGCAGGAATCGGGCCGGGGGAGGAAGCCTATTAAACGCCGGGAGTTTAAACACCCAGAACCAAATTAATCAACCAATAAAATTAATCAATCGAAATAATCAATCAATCAAATTAAACACTCAATCAAACTAATCAATCAATAAAATCAATCATTCAAATCAATAAAGAAGATATAATCAACTTAATAAAATCTTCAATCACACCATCACAATCACACTGCTGGGCTGCCCAATCATTCAAAGCACAATCACAGCCCAGCCAACTTAGCTCTCCCTCGTGGCTGAAGCAAGTTCGAAAGATGGATGTTCCTCCTTCTTCTATCCAGTGGAAAAGAGGAGGAAGCCAGGGGAGGCAAAGGGTAAAATAGGCCCTGCCTCAGCCCCGTCCCTGTCTCCTCCTGACCAGGGTGTATCCACGCCCTGGCCAACCCCTGCGCTCGCCTCCATGCCCATCATTAAAACACCTCCCCCGGATATACCATTCTTTAAGACCGGGGGGGTGTCTGTTCTGTGCATCAGAATTTTTAAAGGATATGGACAAGTGGGAATATATCCAGAGGATGACGGCCAAAATGGTAAAAGGACTAGAAAATCAATTGCTATAAGGAATGGTATGCACCCTCCATTTCATACAACCCCCCCCCCAACTCTTGTTCAGACCTTAACTATCTGTGGTACTAAAGGTGGTACAAATAAGGAGTAGGATAGAGTTAGCCTGAAGAAATGAAGACTAAGGGATGTCTACAGGGGATTTACCCCATCTTACACCCATCTTTGAGCCCTGCAGTCCTGATGATCCAGGGCTTTTGTCCCGTTTTGCCCCCAGGCAGTTCTCACAACCCCTGGGGCAAAGACAGGGCTATGATGGGGGGAAGATGGGGTAGGGCCCATTACAGTGTTTTTTTTGTTTTTTTTTTTAAAATACCTGTTTAAATCTGACATACTGGCCCATCACTGCAGCTTCCTTCTGCCATTACTCTTGTGTAGCCAGGAAGGGGGCCTGCTGCATGTGACCAAGGCTGGTCACAAGCAGGGGGTCTTGCTCACATGCTGTGAACCTGCTTCCTCACATGAGAAAATGAGATGCAGAGGAGGCAGCTGCAGGGATCATCCGGCATGCTCACCTGGACTCTGGCCCATTTTGTGCTGGTAACATGGGAGACATGGGCCAGATCCACAAGTGGAATACAGCAGTGGGAACTGGCATATTCTTGCCCTAAGAGGTCATATGATAACCACCTCCAAATATCTAAAGAGCTATCTTATGGAAGACGTAGCTAGCTTGTCTTCTGCTGCGTGAGAGGGTAGAATACAACCCAATTTGCCCAAATTCCAGGAAATGGGATCCTATGGAAGCCTCTAGAGAAGGTTTTTTTTGTGTAGAATGGAGTGCTGCAGGGCCAGGGTAGGAAAGGAGGAGAAAAAAAGTTATGCCATGCTCGCCAACATCTTCTTTCACCTGTTTCAATTCCACCTGTTCCATTTAGGACTTTATCAGACCACCCCCTGTTAATGTTCTTTTTCTGGCATATTTTAAAACATTTTTATGCCAGCAAAAGAATCCCCTTGATCAGACCCACCTTTAACAACATTCGCAGACAGCCCAGGCACTAGTGGAGAGTGAATGGAGCTCCATTCACTTCCTGGTTCAAGATCTTACCATTCTCCTGAGAAGACGCTAGCATGGGAAATGCAAAAATAAAAGCAAAATAAACCCATAAAAAGTACAGCAAAGCACAAAAACACATTTAAAAAGTCCCAAGTACATGGGGGGGGGCAATAAAAAGAGCACCCCCTACCTGGCTGTCATGATCTCACCTGGAAGTGCTTGCCCATTGACACTGTATTCATGTGAGTACAATGGCATGAGGATTCAAACAATGGCAATGCCAGCAACAAATTGTCACAGGAGATCAATTGATGGCTTGGGCCATCAATAAAAAGGAATGGGCTTTTCACAATACATGATTGTGAAAGGACAATGTCATCTGGTATGTGCACCCTTTCACAATCATTAGGTGTCTTTATGACACCATATTGGGCCGGTCTGATAAAGTCCTATGTCCAGCCCTTTGGAGTATCAGACAGTGAGTCTGCTCCATCTTTTCTGACACTCCTTGAAATACGTGAAGACACCTGTCTTCAGTTTCTGTAAATATTGTTGCAGAATGGAAGCAGTGTAAAAGAAAAAAAAAGTTTAATAGAGGCAGGTCTCCTGATGCACTTTTCTCCATTGGTGAATTGGGGAAATGGTGAATACCAATTTCCCATTGGTTGAGGAGAAATGTCCACTAAATTAATCAGATGCTTTACAAATATTTAGCAGAAAAAGCTAAACCAGTCATAATAAGGCATCGTACTATTCCTGTACTTCAAAACGAAACCCAAGAGCACTGTGCAGATGTTATGGCTGACTCATGCCTCCCTTGGAATATTGTTGCTACAATAAGCCCCAATTCTGCCTATCACAGGGCCAAAAAATGTCAGCGTAATCAAGCTAAATGGGAAGCCAGTTCCATTAAGATTTATTCCAGCTCCCCGTTTCACAGTCAGTGCAGCACCCCCTGGTGTGAAAAGCATGAGTGAAGTGCTGCTTCAGTATATTTAATTGCTATTGGATATTTTTAAACATCACAGTATGAATCCTGTCTTTTCATTGCTATATAATAGGAAAAATAAGCTGCATGAGGCATGTCTGCTGTAACATATTTTTGGCAATAAAAAGTGGTAATTTCCATTTCCTTGAATGAAGAAAGCTCGTACCCTCAGATGAATTCAAAGTACGCAAAAATCTTGAGTCTGATATCTCTAGATCTCTATAGGAGTATATCTACCCCTACATGTATAATGAGTCAGCATGTTGGAGTGGTTTGAGTGTTGGACTATGACTCTGGACACCAGGGTTCAAATTCCCACTCAGCCATGAAAACCCGCTGGGTGACCTTGGGCAAATTAAACACTCCCAGCCTCAGAAAACCCTGTGATAGGTTTGCCTTAGGGTCACCATAAGTCAGAAACGACCTCAAGGCATGCATACAACAACAACAACAACAACAACGTGTATAATACATATACTAAATCATTAGGAAATACATGTGGCACTTACAGCAAAAGGTTGGAGTGCTGCCTTCTCTTTTACCAGACCTCCTTCTGTTGAGAGTTGAAGTCAGGCACCCTGACACTTTGTTCTTCAGGATACTGATGCCATCCTTCATCCTCTGGTGCTGTGCATCAAGCTATAGGAAAACAATTAGATGCTTTTCATCACCCCAGCTCTCCACGATCCAGTAAATTGCTACAGGGATGCAGCAGCTAAAATATAGGTTTGGGATGGGGTGATGGAGGACATACTACATAGTTTCACCCAGTGGAATTTTATGCTACTTCTTCCTTCTCTAGTATCTGTTAACTATTAAAGAGAAGGCAATCCTGTCCCAGTATTCAAGCTGACAACTCTAACTGAAGTAGTCAGAATTCTCTGCTAGAATGTTCTAGTCCACATTCCCCTAAACTATACCATTAAATCTCTGTGTTCCTCACCAAATTACAAATCACAGGATTCTATAAGACGGAGCCAGGACAATTAATATACCCATCAGCTATAAATCTATTGTGCAGATAGACTTCATTTGTAGCTATCCCTAAGGATTTGCAACTGAAACAACCACATATTGCTTTGTGGTTTTTAGTCCTATTGGCCTTCCCCTGCCCTTCCCTCTGCTTCATCCATCAACTTCAGTTCTATGATATACATTCCTTGGGACTCTCTGAAAAGAACTATGAGCATTAGCAGTGGCACTTGGATATAATTTCTCAAATCATTCTTACACTCTTGCTTTCTCTTGTTTTTGCTCCCTCATTCTTCTACCACTTCTTCTCCCTACACTCATGCTACATTCATTCCCTCTATACTCATCCTCTCCCTCCTCCTCCATCCCAAACCTTCCTTCCTTCCTTCCCCAATTGCCTTCTCCCTCCTTCCTTTGTCATCCTTGTTTTGGCTTTTCTTCTTCTCTCCCTCTTCCTGACTACATTTGTTTTTTTCTCCTTTCCCATCCATCTCTTCCTCTTTTTCATACTTTCTCTTTATACCCACCACTTCTAGCTACACTCATTATCATCTTTCTCCTTATCCCTCTCTGTCTTTCCAATTCTTTTCCCTTTGCCTGAATCTCTTAAAACTACAACTGAAATACATTAGTTTTTTTTATGCATTTAAGGGGGTTATTGGGAGTTGCTTCTGAATAAATGCATGCATAAATAGGATTGCCTTGTTAGTTTCTACTGCTTTGTTGGTCATCTATCATCATCATCATCATTGTCATCATCATTGTCATAGTCATCATCATCTCCCTAAAATATTTGGTGATTATTCAGGCATTTTTTATGATTATGGTGATTGTTATATTTTTGGAGAGGGGTTGAGGGATGATTCCAAAACCTGACTGAAAAAAGGGGGCAATGCAGTGAGTAAAGATCAGTTCCTTTAAAAAAAGAGTTTGGAAGGTGTTATTTTTAACTGGAAAAGTTTCATTGATTGAACTAAAACACCCATGTGTTAAAACGCTGCTTGCAAAACAAAAACAGATCTGGGGGAAGATTGAGGTTTCCTGTTCAAAGCAGAGCTTGGAAAACTTTCTTTGGCTGGACTACAACTCCCATGTGCTCAGATCAGTCACTGGAATCCTCTATCAGCTTATACTTAACTAAGTAACTTCTCCTGGACCAACTCCTCCAAACCTGATGGAAACATCATTCAACCATGCTCTTATCATCAACAGAATGGACCTCCTTCTCCCCCATGCAGTTGATGCCTGGTAAAGTAGGTTGGGGCTTGAGTTACAATTGTGACAATAGTGTCAAAATCATGACTGAGGGCTCATCTACGCTAGCCAGGATATGCCAGCTTCCCACCGATATATCCTGACTTCGGACGCCAAACAGGATGCTGGCCCGTCGCTGCAGTCACTGCTGCCACCATTTTCTCCACTGAGGTGGAAGCTAGGAAGGGGGCCTACAACTTGTGACTGCAGCCCCCTGTATGTGACAAACCTCAGTCACATGCTGCAGGGTGCTGCCTGGCTTCCAGGAGAGCCAAAGAGCTGGCAGTGGCTGCAAGGATTGCATGTGACATTGGGACAAGAAATTGTGACAGGGGTCCTGCTTCTGATTGTTGTAGCCTCACTCATTGGTAGAAGGGGAGTGGAAACATCATCTTGCTACACCCCAGTCACTGGTTGAACTATTCTTCATTGCTCAATGTGGATGTTGGCTGTTAAGGTTTGGAAGGGCCTCTCCAATTGTGGCAATAGTGTCACATGACAATATAGTGTCAATGAATACAGAACAGTTTCATATCTGTTACACTAGGTACCTAATCTGTAACTGCAATACAGGATGCCTGCCATTGTTCTGGAGGCTGGGAACATCTGTTGAGATGTACAGGCCTTGCATCCCTGTGATATGACTCCAGATGTACATTAAATATTCTACATCAAAATGAATATCCAAATTAAATATTATTTGGGACACCATAAAATTGTTTGTAGCTTTGTATTTCAACAGAGAGAATTTTGAAGGGAAGATAACAAAAGTTTCACTTTCTCACCTAGCTATGTTCCATATTTTTACATCTTGGATATGAAGGGAAAGGGGTTTTTTAAAAAAAGAATAAACCCATCAAAAAAGATTTGGTTGCTCTGTTTGGAAGTTGATAGGCAGGCATCAAGGAAGTTTGGGTGGTGGGGCTTACATGCTAGATCTTCAAGCTGGTTGACAGCAGTAATACAGTCCCTTATTTTAAATGTCATGCCTCATTACTGGATCAGTCTGCTTAGTCCCAAGTGTCACCACTGTTGAGCTTTAAGTTTTATTATTTTACATTCCAGAGTTTTGTTCAATAGAGGTCAGCTTGGCTGGCTTTACTGCATAGTGTATTACAGTGAAAAGAAATATGGCAAATTAATGAATATGATACCATGATTTATTTTAGTTGTTGATGCTAACGATTTTCCCTCAGTATCAGCATCATCCCAAGGAGAGTAAGAAGCACTAAATACTAGCTTTCGAAGTACACATTTTATTTATGACAAACTTTCTAAAAAGGACTATGGTGTGGCACATAGCATAGTGTGTTCCCTTCAGCTACAGGTGGAATGATAAAGTTCTCTCTAGGCTGTCGGTGTTTTAAGTTTGAGCTTGAAAAGGACTGCCTAAAATGGCTGTTGTTCCCTAAAAGAAGGCTCAGCCCAAACCCTGCAGACTGGAGTAAGAATCAGCTGCTGACTGCAAAGAAGGAGTAGCATGGCATAGGAAAGGTAGCTCTAGCACTGTCACTTGCTGCTCCCATTGCCACTTTATGTGAATGAAGTTCCTTGGCCCATTGACCTCTACTCCTTCAGTTTCCTTTGGTAGATGATGGGGCCTTGGCTCAACACTCACTATCCTCCCATCAAAGTGGTTTCCTCTTGTAATCCCAGTTGAAGTTTATGATGTTGAAGTCAAGACCTCAAAAGGGTGGGGCACATGGGATGATTCAGGAATGATACACTCCTGCAACTTCAGAAGTTAGGGGACAAGCATTTACTATCCCTGGATAACCCATGGGATCTAACTCCAGCTTCCACATCTATCTTATATTGCTTATCTATCATTTACATTTATATTACACCCTTTGGTAAACCACCTCTGTCTCCCCAACTATTTTTCTTTAAAATCTTAAGTGACTGGCTTCTTGGCACTTGTCACCTCCCCATCAATAATCTACTGATAACACAATGGTAGCGGTTTTCAAATACTAACTCAGAAGCCAATATAGGTTTTAATAAAACAGTAGAATGGTGTATTTCTTTTAAACATGCCAGCCTGACTTCTTGTTCTTAAAACTTGGTAATAACAGTTCTGAGTTACAGGTTCATATCCAATGTAGCTATTTCATATACAATACTTCATCTCTTCTGACTGTTAGAACCTAACAACACGGACCCTCTCTCTATTAGAGGTCTATAAATAATAAGAGTTAGCCTTTCTTCCACTCTTATCCTTTTAAAAGTTAGTTCCCTCAGGAACTCTGACCAATTGATTCTTCACTGAACTCTCTCAGTTCCTATCTCTTCTAAGAACCGTCCCTATCCTCTCTCCAAAGGCCCCCCCCCTCTCTTTCTCACAGCCTGGGCTATTTATCTGCTCCCAGCTGCTCTCTCATTGGCTAGCTCCAGCTGTCTTCAGACTGGTCAGCTGCCTTCTGGTCTTCTCAGCTCACAGCTGTCCTTTTGTTTGTCACACACCCATCCTTCAATGAGCTCAAAATAACATACATAGCTCTCCTTCTTCCCACTTTATCCTTACAACAAACCTGTGATCATGCTAAGAAAGAGAGTGACTGGCCCAAGGTCACCTGAGTTCCATGGCTCAAAGTATCTGGATCTCCAGAGCCCCGGTCAAGCATTCTTACCACCCCACTACATTGGCTATTTCGATCTTCACCTATAGGAACTAATGGATCAAAGCTGCATGGACATGGTTAAAAACATGCTGGGACAAATATCAAGGGTGGGAATCCCAGCTGGGCTCCCATTTCATGTGCTCTTCCATCACCCTTCTATTTCCCTCCTAATGCTGAAGAATGAGGAGATTATTTCTTTCAGTCATCTGAAGATCCTAGCTGAATGAGAGTTTGTGGGGCTTTAAATTTCACCTAGAACTTGAGCAGGGGCACACAACTTCTGTGGTTCCAGGAACCACTCTTTAGGTTGGGCAAGAGCTTGAGGGATACACACTCATGGGGTTTAAGAGTTTAAGGGGCAGGGGCAGAAGTCACCCCCCACACACACATATTAAGATTATTAAATACAGGTTGACCCCATATCCATGGATTCAGTATCCATGGCTTCACTTACCCAAGTCTGCAAACAATATTTTCTCTCTAAGCATTTCTAGGTCCCCCAGTACCATTCTTTGGTCAACTTCTGGCATTCATCCCATTGGAAAAAATAGGGTCCCCTATTATCCATGGTTTCAGGCATCCATTGGAGGTCTTGGATATATTCTCTGTGGATACGGGCGTCAACCTGTACTAAGATTAAAATAGATTACTATATTAGATTGTTGTACAGAGGTAAAAGTAGATTTATAAAACAGACTAATTTTCCATTTATGCTTTATATATGTTTACTTTCATTATTAACCAATAAAGTCCTCCCCACACATTATTAGCAAATAAAATGACACCACTCATATTGGTTAATTAATATTGGGAAAGATTATTTTCATGATTAAGAAATAAATCTCCCCCTACTCCAGTCATGCATGGATAAATAAATAGGCCTGATAAAAACTTAAATTAAGTTTAACATGATTTATTCTCTGATATTGATCTTTGGATATGCTATTGATTATGACACATTGACTTTCCTTTTGAACATAATAAATGGAATCTTCAACAGCATTCCCATCCCTGTTGACTACAGTGCATTTTTAGCTGAGGTGTACACAACTATGATGGGACCAAAGCTCCATTTTCTCCCTCAGGATCTTCTCTAGGCCACATGAAAAGCCCAAAATACATTATGATTATGCCCCTCCTCTCCTTTCTGCTGATTTGAGTGGAAACTACTTTTCCACTTTGAACTCAGTTTACAGCACTTGAAGTAAGCCAAGGGCAAAGGGGAAAAGTGGGAGGAAGAGAGAGAGGATGAGAGAGAGAGGACACTTTAAAATCAGCTGAAAAAAGCAAGACACAGAGGATTAATCAGCATGGTCACTTCCACATCAGGACTGTTGGGATATATGAAAAAGTAATATAATTTTTCTCCATTAACAAGTAAAATCCTGAACTCATTCTCTGTCCTAGGGCTTGTCTGGATAGTCAATTTACCCCATCTTGGAGCCTTGCAGTGAAGATAATTCAGGACTTTAGTCCTGTTTTGCCCCAGGACAGTCCTCACGACCCCCAGGACAAAGTCAGGGCCAAAACGGGGGGAAGACAGGGTAAGGCACTTTACACCATTTTTTAAAAAAATATACCTGGTAAAATTGCTGCAGCCAAAGTAAAACGGATTTGGTCCGATGTGGCTGCAGAAGCCCAGGCCATCACGCTGGCCCATAGCTGCAGCTGCTGTCTGCTGCAGTCTTCCATAGTCAAGGCTGGTCACATGCAGGGGGCCATAGTCATGTGCTGTGGGCTGGCTTTTTGGCTTCAGAGAATGTGATGTGGGTGGCAGCAGTTGCAGAGACCAGCAAGCATGGTGGACTGGACTCCATCCTTTTCCATGCAGTTAATGGGGGAGCAACAGGCCAGATCTGTGGCAGAATATGCTGGTGAGAAGCTGGCGTATTCTGCCTATGTAGATGAGGCCCTAGAGTTTTTTGTTTATTTCCTTGAGCCATGTTTATGGCACTTGTGGCTTCACTGTTCAAAACAAAACATGGAAGTTATTCTAATTATACCTAGTCTTTGATTTAATGTTGGCCCTTAAATCTTATTGCCAGTGTTTACCATATAAAAGAGTCTGTGTCATTAAAATCAATAATTACTGCTGTGGGAGAGAGTCTGAAGTCTGTGGGCATAGATTTCTAAGGTTCCACTGACTTTCAAGGACAATAAAAGGACAATCAGTAGCATGGAGAACCATCTCCCTACTGACTGAGTTTCCTGAGGCTATTTCTGAAGAGTAAGAAGTCTGTCTATTTTTGACTACAAGGAAATGATAATTAAATACAAAAAAACTGTGTAAGAGTACATGGAGTCAGTGTCCTAGTGGGGTTGTGATTTATGCTTTCTCTTCACAAAGGAGTTATTTTTATCCTTTCTTTTAATGAGTTATATTTTCTTGCTTGATTTGTCTATACCACTCACCTTCGACTTCCTCATTACAAAGATATTCCAAAAAAACTGTTGCTAATTCTGTATTTTGGCTTTGTTGTTTATGGTTATAGTCTCTAATAGTGTGACCCAGAAGGTCCTTATTTGTATCTGAGGGCTTTTTCAACTTAACTGGGACATTTATATCCCATGGATTTCAGCTGGTGAATAAGGGCAGGAGTAGCTTACTTACTTTGGATTTGCATTTTTTTTTTTTGGTTTAGACTAGCAAGTCTGCTTTATGAATATGAATCTGTATAGTAATTCTGTGGATCACTAAGACCATGAGTCACTTTGATCCCTTGAAAACGTCCTCCCTCAACTAAGCTTCCACCCACCCTCATAGATCATAGTATTGGCTCCAAAAATATCTGCCTCTGTCTACTCTCCCCAGTTCTTCCTGGAGTATGGCTTAGGGCAACATGGACCTGGTTGCGAGGTTTCATCTTGTAAAAGTGGATCAAGGAGGGTGAATAAACCGTATTACAATAAGGGCCCATACCATGGTAAAACATCAACTGTCCCATGCCCCAAATTTGATCACCTAGGACTTCCAGTTAATGAAATATGGACAGTAAAGTGGGAAAAGATACCAAAGGTGTTCATATAGTTTTTCCTTGGGTTTTTTTCCAAGGCTATGAGGCCGTGTTCTGGAAGAGTTTCTTTCTGACGTTTTGCCTGCATCTGTGGCTGGAATCAGAGAATGCAGCAGGTGAAATGTCAGAAAGAAACTCTTCCAGAATACGGCCTCACAGCCTGAAAAAAAAACAACCATGAAAAACCTATGGATGCCATCTGTGAAAGCCTTCAACTTCACGATGTTCATACATTTAGACATACGAGGACATTTTGCTAGACTCACAAGACCAGTAAATTTCAAAGGTAAGGGGATAGGATGAAGGAAATTTTCTATTAAGAGCTGGTTTCTGGGTTTTGTTCTAGAATGGCCTGTAGAGTTTGGTTCATGCAAACTTTTACACCACCCTGGCAGCCTTCACATATTTTTTCTTCATGTGTAGACAAAGTGCAGCCTGCAGGCCACATGCAGCCATCATGTTACCAACCCTGATAGTCCCCAATCCCCTTTCCATGTAATAATTGGCAATATTTAATAATCTAGCTAAATGTGGCCTTCCATGAGAGTGGAAAGTAAACCAGGGACTCCCAAGGACTAGTGCTGAGACTAAGTCATGTACCCCTAAAGAGGGGCCATTCCAAATTCCAAAGAAAGGTAACCTGAAAGGCAACTTCATGCCTGAACTTCTGGTTAATTCAATTTCTTTTGCAGCTGAGTACTCAAGGTTTGTAAGCGTAGCTGAGTACTCAAGGTTTGTAAAAGAGCTATTTCCCCTCTCCTCCACCTCAGACAATGAAGGTTGCTTGCTTCATTCAATTTCAAAGTGATCACACTTTAACAATCATTAGCATTTCTGGAGCATCCATTGTTTTAGCCTGGGAGACTCTGAGAAACATTGTACTTCCCTCTAAGGAGATTATTGGATGGGGAAAAAAATAGTGCCCCCATTTCGCTATCTCCTCTCCAGCCCCACTCCCATCCCTGCAATGTGAAAAAAAAATAAAAAAATGGCACCCACCTTTTCTGTGCCCATTCTGTCTGCTGGTCAGCCCAGGAGTGAATGGAGCTCCAACAGAGCCCAATTCACTTCCTGGAAAGCAAATCTCGGCTGTTCTCACAAGAGAACGATCACACGGGAAATTTTAAAATAAAAAACATAAATGTTAAAAATTAAAACCAAACCCCAAAGCACATTTTAAAAC
This sequence comes from Gambelia wislizenii, assembly GCA_030847615.1. NCBI lineage: Eukaryota > Metazoa > Chordata > Lepidosauria > Squamata > Crotaphytidae > Gambelia > Gambelia wislizenii. The sequence continues at coordinate 311,337,734 of JAUMIR010000002.1, read as the reverse complement.
CCCCAAGTAACCTGAGCAGGGGGAAAAATGTGTCACTTACCTTGATGTCCCAATCTTAACCGGAAGTGTTCAGCAGGGACCTCCCACCGTGGCTGGCATTGCGCTGGCATTATCACTCACCTGTGATTCCATTTCAGAAATGGAACAGGTGATCATTTGATGGCTTAAGCCATCAATAAAAAGGAGCATGGGGGGAAGGAAGAGATACGTGGGCATAATACCACAGAGATGTTGTCGTCTGATATTCAAGACATTTAGTGATGTCCTGTCGTCCTTGTGGTGGGATATATAGTGTGTCTGATAATCTCTGGAATCCCATTCCCTGGAGGGAAATATTAGGTATAACCCCCCCCTTCAAAACTCCACTCAAGTGTGCATAGTTCAATCTTCCTCTTGATTCCACATCAGACTATGTAGCCGCTCCTGCTTCTAGACCCCTAATTTTGCTGGTTTTCGCCACAATCACAACTCCTCTGATCAGTACAGCATCACCCAAAACTCCCCTCACTCTATTCCTCTATCCAAATACTTCTTACTTATTTGTTAGCCTTGTGTGAGTGCCTGAATGTGTGGTTGTTATTGTTATATTCTCAATAAAGATCAATTAATTGAACTATCCAGCTTAAAGTCTCCTCCTTAGTACACAGGTCTCCAAGATCCTGCTCATTACTCCTTCTCACATTACCAAGTCGAGTATATTAATTCCCCATCTTAAGTCCCAACAGACTCTAAGCATTTTGGATAACAGTGAGGGCCCTGCAGGGGTTAAGAAATGCTCTAAAATGCCCCAAAATGTTCTCTAGAGGGTGTAGAGGGTATTTCCACATGTTTGGAGACCCTTGGTTCTCCCTCCCCCAGGGGTTAAAACAAAATATTGTGTCTAGATCAAGGGACGTAATAGTGCCGCTCTATTCTGCCTTGGTGAGACCTCACCTAGAATACTGTGTCCAGTTCTGGGCATCACAATTCAAAAAGGATATTGACAAATTGGAACATGTCCAGAGAAGGGCAACTAAAATGGTGAAAGGCCTGGAAACCATGCCTTATGAGGAGAGACTTAGGGAGCTGGGTATGTTTAGCCTGGAAAAAAGATGGTCAAGAGGCAATATGATAGCCCTGTTTAAGTATTTGAAGGGATGTCACACTGAGGATGGAGCAGGCTTGTTTTCTGCTGCTCCAGAGACTGGAACATGGAGCAATGGATGCTAGCTCCAGGAACAGAGATTCCACCTCAACATTAGGAGGAGGTTTTTGACAGAAAGAGCTGTTTGGCAGTGGAACACACTCCCTTGGAGCGTGGTGGGGTCTCCTTCCTTGGAGGTCTTTAAACAGAGGCTGGATGGCCATCTTTCAGGGATGCTTTGATCAAGATTTCCTGCGTGGCAGGGGGTTGGACTGGATGGCCCTTGTGGTCTCTTCCAACTCTACAATTCTATGTTTCTATGACATTTTTCAAAACAACAACCACCCTTTTTTGTCTCAGAATGTCCACAAATGGCCTTTAGGGCTTCAGGAAGACCCAAAATATGACTTGATGTCCTATGGGGGTGCTTGGGTGCAAAAAAATATCTTTGGTGGGAACAGATACAGCTTTCCAAGGTCTCCTTCAGGTTTAATGCACCCTCCTAGTTTTCCACAGTTGTCCACCCTTGGTCTAAACTAGGGGCCTGGAGAAATAGTCCCTCATATTAGAGATGGGAGTTCATATTATCTCCTCTGTAGTGAGTGATGATGAATATATTAGCAAATGTTTGGGTGACAAAGAACTGGCCATGTGCTTTTTCAGCTCTCAAAAGAAACCAGAAACACCTGTAGAGTACTGGACTCTGTTTCATATAATAATAATAATAATAAAATTTTATTTATATCCTGCCCCTCTGCAACACAATCGGGGCGGCTTACAATATAAAAACCCCATACTCACAATACCCTAGCCCACCCACCCCTTAAAATAATATTAAATTGCAAAGGATTAAAAACATGCATTAATTAAAATATATATAAATTAGAAGAAAAAAAAATTACAAACATACAATCATAGCCTATAAAGGGCAGCTGAGTCTTGGGCCGGGATAATTATTCAGGAAAGGCCTGCCGGAAAAGATCCGTCTTGACAGCTTTTTTTAAAGCTGTCTAAGGTGGTAATAAGACGGATCTCGTCCGGCAGGCCATTCCATAATCTGGGAGCAGCAGCGGAGAAGGCCCTCTGGGAGGTCACCGACAGCCTTGTTTTCATAGGCTGTAACAGATTCCTCCCAGAGGACCGAAGTGTGCGTGGAGGGTCGTATGGAAGGAGGCGGTCCCGGAGGTAAGTTGGACCCAAGCCATGTAGGGCTTTAAAGGTCATAACCAACACCTTGTACTGTGCCCGGAAACTAATAGGCAGCCAGTGGAGAGCTTTTAGCACCGGTGTTATATGCTCTCTTCTGGGAACGCCAGAAATCAACCTGGCTGCCATGTTCTGAACTAGTTGAAGTTTCCGAGTCAAGCACAAGGGTAGCCCCATGTAGAGTGCATTACAGAAATCCAGACGGGAGGTTACCAGTGCATGTACCACAGTTTTGAGGTCCCTAGTTTCCAGGAAAGGGCGCAGCTGGCGTACCAGCCGAAGTTGATAACAGGCACTCCTGACCGTTGCATTTACCTGATTAGTCATCTGGAGTGACGGGTCCAGGAGCACCCCCAGACTGCGAACACAATCCTTGGAGGAGAGTGTAATTCCATCCAGGATTGGAGTTTGTATTCCCAGACCTGGTTTTGGGCCTGTAACTGTTAGTACCTCCGTTTTGTCTGGATTCAGTCTCAATTTGTTTTTCCTCATCCAGTCCATTACTGCTTTAAGACAATCATTCAGAGGAGAGACACCATCTGAAGTCGAAGCCGATGACCGAGACATGGAGAAGTACAGTTGTCCCTTCACATTCGCTGGGGTTTGGTTCCAGGACTCCCCGTGAATACCCAAATCCGTGAATACTCAAGTCCCATTACATGCAATGGCAGAGCAAAATGGTGCCCCTTATATAAGATGGCAAAATCAAGGTTTGCTATTAGGATTGTTATTTTTTTAAGAATATTTTTCAAGCCGTGAATACTCAAATCCGTGAATGTCAAATCCGTGAATGTGGAGGGACAACTGTATATCTGGGTGTCATCCGCATACTGATGACACCGCATTCCATGCCTCCGAATGACTTCTCCCAGCGGCTTCATATAGATGTTAAATAGCATCGGGGACAGGATGGCACCCTGAGGAACACCACAGTTAAGCTCTATTCTAGTAGAGCAACTGTCCCCAAGCCTCACCCTCTGGGATCTGCCCGAGAGGAAGGAACGGAACCACTGCAAGGCAGTGCCTCCGATTCCTAACTCCCTCAGGCGATCCAAGAGGATGGAATGGTCTATTGTATCAAAGGCCGCTGAGAGGTCCAGGAGCACCAACAGGGTCACACTACCCCTGTCGATACCCAAGCGGAGGTCATCAGCCTGAGCAACCATGGCAGTCTCCACTCCATAACCCGTCCTAAAGCCAGTTTGAAATGGATCTAGATAATCGGTTTCATCCAAGACAGCTTGGAGTTGGGAAGCGACCACCCTCTCAATCACTTTGCTTAGAAAAGGCAGCAAAGAGACTGGTCTATAGTTGTTCCTGTCCAAGGGGTCCAGAGAAGGCTTTTTCAGGAGCGGCTTAACCACCGCTTCCTTCAGACAAGGTGGAAGGGACCCCTCCCTGAAGGACGCATTGATAATATCCCTAAGGAGTACTCTCGATGCGTCACCCCCTTGGGTGGCCAGCCAAGATGGACAGGGATCGAGGGGACAGGTCGTTTTCCTCACTCTACCAAGGAGCTTGTCCACGTCATCGGTACTCACAGATTGAAGCTGATCCAATAAAATTTCATCAACGGAGTTGCTGGACACCTCGTCTATAGATTCTGTCATAACACTGGCATCTAAGTCGGCTCTTATACGAGAGATTTTATCTGCAAAGTGGATGTTAAATGCATCACAGCAGGCCGTTGTCGGGTTGAGTAAGGGGTTCTGCGCAGGTGGAATCTGCGTCAGCTCCCCCACTACCCTAAACAGTTCTGCTGGACGGGACTCTGCAGATGCAATACGTGCAGTGGAGAAAGACTTCTGCGCTGCACGTATCGCCTCTCGATAAGAATTAAGGAAATTCCTATGACGAGTCTTGTTGGATAAGAGTCGAGTCTTCCGCCAGGTGCGCTCTAGTCGTTGTCCAGCCTACTTCAGTGTCCCATTTTCTCCTTGCTACCTTTTGACAACTGGCATAGTGGTTTGAGCATAGGATTACGGCTCTGGAGACCAGGGTTCAAATCCCTGCTCAGCCATGGAAACCCAGTGAGTGAGCTTTGGCAAGTCACACTCTCTTGGCCTCAGAGGAAGGCAATGGCATACCACCTCTCAATAAATCTTGCCAAGAAAACCCTGGGATAGGTTTACTTTAGGGTCACCATAAATCGAAAATTACTTGCAGGCACACAACAACAACTTTTGACAACAGTGTACAAGTGACTCAAACCAATTAACAAATGTGCATATGAACAGAAACACAAATCATGTTGGTAACAGTGTCAGTCAATGTCTGCTTCTAAAACTGGAGAAAACTGAAGCAACTCAGAGTCCTTTTCTCTTCGAGTGTTAGTCAGTGATGAAAGAATGTGAATCAAGATGGCAGACTTGATCAATTACTCTCATTTTTATTTACCTCAAGTTGCTGCTACCAAACAGTTTTTTAAACAAATCAAATCAAATCCAAGGTGCGGAAATGTGATCTTCCACTTTAAAAAAGAAGCAAGCAAAGAAAAAAAAAAGGCGATTAGATTTTCCTTGTCCCCCCCCCCCCCCAGGCTGTGAGGCTGTGTTCTGGAAGAGTTTATTTCTGACATTTCACCTGCATCTGTGGCTGGCATCTTCAGAGAAAGGTTGTGTAGGAGTGTGTGTAGGGTTTATATCTCCCCCACACACTCCTACCCAACCATTCTCTGAAGAGGCCAGCCACAGATGCAGGTGAAACATCAGAAATAAACTCTTCCAGAACACAGCCTCACAGCATGGGAAAAAACCCAAGGAAACTCTATGGATGCCGACCATGAAAGCCTTTGACTTCACAAAAAGGCTATTTTCTTGCTGTAGCACACTGTCGGTATGGCAAAAATCCAAAATGGGAGTTCTTGGCATTTGCCTTGCTGGCAAGCTCCACCTCCGTGCACATCCAACCATTCATCTTCCCACTTCCTTTCGTATTGGGAAATTGCATCAATTCATGTCACTTGTTGCAACAAACAGAACTGCGCATATCACGCACTTAAAAAAAACTTTGGAGAAAGCTGTGAAGGCTTTCCCCATGGAATATATAGAGTATTTGGTCCTCCTCCTTTCAAATATGGCAAAATGATGTGGGATCCCATTGGGACAAAAGGTATTCTGCTCAAATTCTATGAGAAGCATTTTCATTCTTCAAACATCCACACAGCTATATTTCCTTGGCGTTCTACTGAGAGGACTAGGTATTGCAGATTCACTACTAGTAGTATTGTAATTGAGGTGGGGCTATAAAGAAAGGGGAAATACTCTTTAGAAAGCTAGGTTGTACATACTAGTCAGCAATGCTGCTCTCCAATTAGTCTCCCCCTCCTCCAAGAACTATTTTGAGAAGAACTATTGATTGACTAGGGTGCTACATGTCTCATTCTCTAGAATGGCCTGTCAGAACTTAGTTTTGTCAGAAATGTCCATTTTTTATCCTACTTCATTAGCTTGTAGGCTGGCAATGGAAAGAACAGGTAGCAGGGGGAAAGTGAAGAAGGAGGTTAGTAGCAACACCTTGCTAGCAGCCTGAGTTCTCACTCAGCTCAAACTGTCACCCACCTTCCCATGATGGTTGGATGCATTCATTTGTTTGAACAATAGTAATTTTTTTTTTAAAAAAATCCCCCTCTCTCAGTTCCCCCCTTTCCCTCCCCCTCCTGCCCTCTCTTTCAACTAACATATGCAAATCTATGCAATCTGTGCCAACATTTGTCCTCTCCATAGTGTCATCCTATTCTATTCTAACAGAAACCTTTTGCTATATGAACTCATTGTATTACTCTGGAAAGGGTAGAAGTAAAGAAACTGATCATCATTTTAGAATGTGAATCATTTCTTGAAATTTCTAAGTGCTGTTATTCGGGCACAAAAGAAGACATAAAGAAGGAGTTCAAAGCAAAACAAGAAAGATATGTCAACCTTGCAAGTGATTTCTTTTTCACCCAGACCTAAGGTTTTGTGCCTGAAGCCATTCATTTAATTATTAATCAGGGACACTGTGTCCTGGTTTAGAAATTGGAAATGTTGTTGAGGCTGTTAGTTTTGAACCTTCCATGTGGGTAGGAATAAAGTTGAAACAGCTCATATCGAACCCCAGTATGTAGTGTTAAATAAATATGGAGAATTGCATAGCTCCAAAACAAGAACAAAACAATGTTTTAAAAGATCACTGCCTACTATCATTTTGTTACAAAAATAGAGATGAGAAAATGTAGTCTGTGTCCCTTTGAACTTAAGTGTATCCCTAGAAATAAGTAATGAGTGCTATAGTTTCTACAGCAGGATTGGGAATCATACCATCTTCCAGATGTCATTGAACACTCCACCATTCCTTGCCACTGGCTATTCTGGTTAAGGCTCCTGAGAGTTGTGGTCTGATAATGGACTTTTTCGGACAGAAGAACAGTAACGCAAGCAGTGTCGCCAGGTTGTGACGCTGCTGCGCAAGAGGGCGCCAGTTTCGAACGACGCTTTTCCCAGCGGTACTGTTGCAGTACCGCTGGGACATTTGAGCGTGATTTTTTCCTTCCCAGCGTCATATTTTACTTGCGATCAGCGATCACGAGTAAAATATGATGCTGGGAAGGAAAAAAATCACGCTCAAATGTCCCAGCGGTACTGCAACAGTACTGCTGGGAAGAGCGTCGTTTGAAACTGGCACCCTCTTGCGCAGCAGTGTCGCAACCTGGCGACGCTGCTTGCATTACTTTTCTTCCATCCGAAAAAGTCCAATATCTGGAGGGCCACACAATTCCTATCCCTGCTGTAGGGTGTGGGTTTGCTTAAAATACCCTTGTTTCCCATTTGACTCTCTGTTCAAATACATGTTGGAAACTGAAACTATGGACAGAGATGGAGTCTCTCTCTGTGAAAGGAAGAGGGAATTGTTACATTAACAATGTAATGCAATGTAACTATACTAAACAAAAGCCCAGAATACTTTTTTTAAAATCCCCCAAAGATTACTCCCAGATTGTTATGCATAAAGCATTGGTTAAAAATTGGGAATTTAATGTAGTTTTCATAACATTAATACTTAGAGAGAATACAAAAACAAATAAATGTGTAAATATAAACAGAACAACAAAAACCCTTGTTTATACTTGGAAATATAGAAAATTAGAAACTAAAACTCACAAAATTCAAAAAAAAATCAGATTAGAACACCAGAACATTAACATTTAAAGTTTAACCACTGAGCTTTCATAAGAATTTAAGAAGAACTCTGCTGGATAATACCAAAGGCCTGTCCAGTCCAACAATGTGTTCAAACAGTGGCCAGATATTTGCCTTCAGGAAAGATGCCAACTGGACATGAGTGCAACCGCATCCTCCATTTTGCATTTCCCAGAAATGAATACACAGAAGTACTCTGCCCCTAGAGATGATATACACAATCACGATAATTAATAGCCACTGTAATCCTTTGTGTTTTTTTTTAAATGCATCCAGGTTGGTAACCATCACTACATTTTGTTTAACTATGCTGTTCATGTGAAAAAGGACTTCCTTTCATTTGTCCCGAATCCCTCATCATTCAGCTTCAGGGGCTGATGCTAGTTTCTGATAATATGAGACAGAGACAAAAGTTTTTCTCTGTCTACTTTTTCCACGCCATATATAATTTTACACACCTCTGTCTGTCACGCTTTTCCTTATTCACCTTTTGTCCCCAAACTAAACAGTCCCTAAGGGCTTTTGTCACTGGAAATTGGTCTAGTGCCTTGGTTATGTTGACCACTCTTTTCTGCATACATTTCACCTTTATTTATATATGTAGTAACCAGCACTGTACATACTTATCCAAATGGGGCTGCACTATGAATTTTTATAAGTGTGTCATTATGTTGACAGTATTACAGAAGCCACACATTTGGTTGACATCACTATCAAGCTATTGGCCACAACCCCAAGATAGCTTCTTTGGTCAGCTCAGACCCCATCAGAATATATGCAAAGCCAGGAATACTTTTGCCTAGTATGCATCACATTACAGTACGTTCAACATTTTCCAGCCCATCTCCCCACTCCTCACCCCCAGCCAGCTAGATCTTTTTGGAACTCTTTAGAATCCATTTTTGCTATCATCAGCCTCATTAATTTTGTGTCATCAGCAAATTTGGCCATCTCACTACTTGCCCCTCACTGCAAGTCATGTATGAAAGAATTAAAACACATTGTTCCTGAAGCAGATACACTAAGGGATCCCTTTGCTCACTTTCTTCCCAGCCATCGTGAGAACTGATCATCTATTCCTACAGCTTTCTGTTCTTTAATCTCTGCTTCCTGTTCTAGAAACTGTTTTCAATCTTTGATGAGGGACTTGAACTTTTGGAAGTCCAAGTGAGCAATACCTGTTAGATAACTCCTCTCCACATGGTTATTGACACTCTCAAAGAATTGGAAAGGTTATTGAGACAGCACTTTATCTTGGCAGAGACACACTGATTTTTTTTCTTATCCTTCTATATATGTGGCAATATTATCTTTAATAACACTTCCCATCAGTTTATTCAGAACAAACATTTAAGAAACCAGAATTCATCAAAATGAATTTTGCTACTTTGTTCATATTTATTATTATTTTTACTACATTTAAGTTATTTAGGGCATGGATGGACAATTTTCAGAGGTCTACACTGCTATTGCCACCTCAGGTGGTTGGAAACCTGATTTTATGATTTGTTGGGCTTTTTTTTTTCCTTAGTTTTTTCTCTAAAAGAGGACATAGCTGTAACCATATTAAAATGTTTTCTATTAAGTGAAGACAAGGACTAATTGGTGCATTTATAATCATTATTTATGACATAAAATAATTATGATAATTGAATATGATGGGAAATCATAAAAGATAATTAGAAAATGATTTTTTACAAGCTTTTTACAAGCTTTATTGTGATGCTCAGAAGGACTGGTAGCATGTTTGCATACTGCCTCTTTTTTTCAGTACTGAATATATATAGGCAGGTTTTTTTGGGGAACAATTTTTTTTTAAAAAAATCTAACTATGATCACTGTACAACATCTGAGAAGAGGCTTTTAGTTGTGTAGGTAATACTTTGCAGCATAATTACATTGCTATTGCCAGTAATGTAAAATATAAACAGCCTGTGATTCATCATTACCACAATACAAGTGTATACAAATAATTTTCAAAATAAATTGTTGTCTATTATACCTTTCAGAGTGGCACACTACTGCTGTTTCACCCCTCCCCACCTCTAACATTGGTTCAATGCCATGTAAGTAATAGGAATGAGACCAGTATAATACCAATGAACATTATTAGACCAACAAAATAAATGTTCAGTTCAGTGTGTCACTGTGTTATCTGATACCTAACACAGCACAACAACTATTCTTACTTTTATGTAGTTAATTCAATAGTGCTAGAGTAAATGTACTACATGTGCATGTCTAGCTTTCGTTTGTACATCCAAACATCCAATTAATACTAGGCTCTTGGCTATGAATGAAGGCTGGGTTTGTAAAATTTCACTGCATTTTCTGTAGCATTGTCAGTCATGACCTCACATAGCTTTTTTTGGTGTGAGGGACGGGCAAATGGATTTACTTATTTATTTATATCCCCACCTTTCTCCCAGCATGGCACCCAAGGTAGCTTAGAACACATTAATACAAAATACAGATAAAAACCTTAATACAAAAGTTAAAAAAAAATAATAATTAGCCAATTCTGATGAAAGCACAAAGCTAAAACTGTTGAAAACATATTTAAAATGTAATAATACTTATAGAAGCACAGCACAGCCTCTTGGAAGACCATTTTGCCAGAAGAGTAAAGAGCTAAAGGCCTACCTAAATGAAAAGATATTTGCCAGCCAACAGAAAAAAAAAAAGGGGGGGGATGACCAAAACTCCCATTGGAATTCCACAGTCTAGGAGCAGTCGCTGAGAAAACTCTGCTTCACCAAATGTGTCTGTAATCTTGATGTGACTGAGAGAATGCCCTCTTACAAAGACCCTAAAGGCTTGGAGAAGTTGATACAGTCTTTCAGACATTCTGAACCCAAGCCATGTGGTCTGGAGCGAGAACCTGGCTTTTTGAATTCTGTCTGGAAGCTGACCCATAGCCGGGGAAACTGTTTTAACAAGGGAGTTATATGTTCCCTGTAACCAGTCTTGGTCAGCAGTATGGCTGCAACATTTGGACCCATGGAAGTTTCCTAACAATTTCCAAAGGCAGCCATGCACAGAGTGCATTACAATTATATAAACAAGGTATGTTTCATCATAGCCTGTTCTGAATTCTTTAGGAATGGCTGCAGCTGGCACACTAGTTTTAACTGTGCAAATGCACTCCTGGCTACTGCTAAAACCTGTGCATAGAGGCTCAGATCTGAGTTCAGGAATATGCCCAAGCTGTGGACCTGAGATTTCAGAGGGATTGTAATTCCATCCAGCTCAGGCTGAATCTCTATTCTCTGATGTGTCTTTTGATTTACCAGGTATACCTGGATTAAGTTTCAGTTTGTTCACCCCCATCCAGTGCATTACTGATAGGGGGCACTGGTTTGGTACCAAAACAGTTTCCTAGGCGTTAGATGGAAAGGAGAGCTGGAGTTGGGTGATCAATGATACTGAACCCTAATGCGCCTGATAACCTCTCATATCACTTTCATGTGGATATGAAACAGAATGAGGGACAAAACTGAGCCCTAGAGGACTCCAGAGGCCAACAGCCAGAGCACTGAACAGGTTTTCCTCAGCACCATCTTCTGATTTTGCCTCACCAACTGGAACCACTGTAAAACAGTGCCCCAAAGTCCCATCCCAGGGGGGTAGCTCAGAAGAATACCATGTTCAATTCTATCAAAAGCTGCTGAGAGGTCCAGCAGAACTACCACAGAGACCTCCTTCTGTCCAGTACCAGTACTATTGGAGACTGGCCAGTAATTCTTCAATATGGTAGGGTCCAGGGAAGATTTTCTTGGTTGATCTGTAGATAGTTTGGAGGTTGTGTTTCCTCATCAGTTCCCCTATTCTGTCTGTGACTCCTTTGATGTATGGTCAAAATACCTTCACTTTGGGTGGCTGTTTTTCTTCTTCATTCCTGTGGTTTTTTTCTGGGTCTGGCTGCTCTTGTGATGTTTGATCTGGAGTAACCATTAACTTGTAGGGCCCAGTTAAGGTGCCTCAGTTCATCCTCCAGGTAGTGGGGTTCACAGATCCTTTTTGCGTGGTCTACCAATGTTATTAGTGTGCTTCTTTGTTGTCCTGGGTGGTGATTGGAGTTCTTGTGTAGGTACCTGTCTCTGTGTGTGGGTTTTCTGTATACCTTGTGGCCTAACTGTTGGTTTGGTTTGCGGATGACTAGGACATCCAAGAATGGCAGTGTTCTTTTCTTTTCTTTTTCCATCGTGAATTGGATATTTGGGTTGATGCTGTTCAGGTGGTTCAGGAATGAGACCAAATCTTCTCCATGGTTCCAAATGGTGAAAGTGTCATCCACATATCAGAACCATGTTGTGGGCTTTTTTGGTGCTGTTTCCAGGGCTTGCTTTTCAAAATGTTCCGTGTAAAAGTTTGCTATCACAGGGCTCAGGGGGCTGCCCATGGCTACCCCATCTATCTGCTCATAGAATTTGTTATCCCACTGGAAGTAGCTTGTGGTGAGGCAGTGTTTGAACTAGTCTGTGATGTCCTCAGGAAATATTTGTTGGATGAGTGCCATGGTGTCCATTATGGGGACTTTGGTGAACAAGGAGACAACATTAAAACTGATCAGTCTGTCTTCAGGGTTCAGTTCAATGTTGTTGATTTTTTCTATGAAGTGAGCTGAGTCTTTGATGCAGTGAGGGGCTTGTCCCATGTGGGTTTGTAACTGTGTTTCCAGAACTTGGCCAAGTCATACATGGGGGATCCAATGGCACTCACTATGGGTCAGAGTGGAATGGAATCCTTGTGGATCTTGGGAAGTCTATACAGTCTTTGTGGGAGAGCCTCTGATCTGCATAGATTCTGGTGTATGATTGGCTGAATTGATGAGTTCTTGATCAAGGCATTTGATTTTCTGGTGATTTTGTTGGTCGGGTCTTGCTTGTGTTTTCTGTATGTTGCAGGGTCCAAGTGTTCCTGTATTTTTTGTCTGTATTTTTCTGTTTCCATTATTACTGTGCCATTGCCTTTGTCTGCTGGGAGAATAATGATTTCTGGGTCTGCATTGAGATCCTTGATGGTTTTTCTTTCTTTTATGGTTATGTTGCTGGGTGGTGGTTTTGCCTTCTTAAGGATCCTAGCTGGTTCTCCTCTTATCTCTTCTGCCTCTTCTTCCAGAGATGGTAGAGGGCAGATTCAACATGGGCAATGATGTCTTCAACTGGGATTCTGGTGGTGGTAATAGCAAAATTGCCTCCTTTGGATAGGATGGATGTTTCTTCATTTGAAAGTTGCCATTCTGTTAGGTTGATAATAGTCCATGATGTGTCCAGCTGGGGTTTCTGTTGGTGTTTGTGGCATTTGTCACTAACCATTCAAATACACAAATTTACATACACTCCCCAACAGGGCTTCACAGGATATAAACTCCACAAACACTCCTACCCAACCATTCTCTGAAGATGCCAGCCACAGGTGCATGCAAAACATCAGAAGTAAACTCTTCCAGAACACAGCCTCACAGCCCAGAAAAAACCAAGGAAAATCTATAACATCCTTGCTACTCTCATTCATTCACTTCACTGACTGGGTACAGAAGAAGAAGGCAAGGCAAATGGGGTGCTGAAGCTCCTTCTGATGTGCATGAGTCTGACTGCCTGTGTGTGTGTAAGTGAGAGAGGGAGAGAGTATTGCTTATGTGTCTGGGGAAGGCAAGTGAAGAGTTTACAACAGTAGGGATGTAATTCTTCACTAATTTCATTCCTGAAGGAAGCAGCCAGTAATTTTAACAATTTTCTTCCTGCTGGGAAAAAGTCTTCAAAAACTGTGCCATTTTTCAAAGATTATTTGTAGTTGAAGACTTATGTGCAAAATTCATGCATGGTATTCTGCACAGAAAACAGCATTTTCTGTGCAGAGAGCAGCATTTTCTGCAGAGGATATGCTACATTTTGTACAAAAACCCACGTGCAAATTTTGTGCAGAATACGTCCCAATCTCATGAGTCCTTGCCATGGTTTCCCAACACTCAAGAACCACATTTTCCAACCATTTCCCAACAATTTTCAAATATTATTACCGTCCCTACACAACAGCAAGGATTAGAAGAGGTAGGAGTAGGGGCTTCTACATCCATTAGTGTGACCCTTAGAAGGTGCCCAATGATGCCAACCATTAGTGTTGGTCATGCTTACAATGTAGTTCGATTGTTGTCAATAGCAAGTGGTTCTCCCATACACTTTCCATCTATCCTGGGAAAGGGGAATCATACTTACATTGCACATGGTCCTTGTTGCTTCCTTTTGCTCCAACTCTGCTGCTGAAATGAAGCAGGCTCCTGCAGGTGGCAACTTTATCACAGCACATGCAGTGCTCCAAAGAAATGTGTTTGACTTTCCCCTTCCTCTTTTTCATTGCCTACAGAAGGGAAGGAGATGTTCCATTCTATAGACTGGTAGGGCTGTAGGGATGGTAGGGCACTCTCATGCATCCCAGAAAGCCACTGTAGTTTCTGTCAAATTTTGGCTGTAGCTGTGCTGCTGGTGAAGGGTGGGGACTTCAGAGTGGGTGCTGTATTTTAGTGGAAGCAGCAGGAACTACTGTGACTATGTGACCCTTGGTGGATTGTGAATGAGGACATATATGAACCTTGACCCTGAGAGGTTGCCTCATCCTTTCTCTAATCCCTTCATCCACCTTACTTTCCCATTTGCTGGCTATTTAGCATTCATGGAATCCTACTATACCATGCCATACTAGTGACTTTTAATACTGTATTCCATCAGTGCATCTGAGGATGTGGGCTGAAACCCATCAAAGCTCTTACAAAAGTAAATCACCGTTAAAGGTGATACTAAACAGCTCTCTCTCCTCCATGCCCCGTTCCTTTGTCTTCTATGGTGAGGTGGGGGTGGGAAGGAAAGAAGACTTTAACAAACAGAAGAACTTTCACCTTCAATTTATTAGGGGATTTAAAAGTAATCAAAAGGGAGGGGGAAATCTCTGGGTTGCAGTCTGGCATTAATCTTTCCCCCATTTTCATATTTCGAACAAAAAGCAGATTCTTGCTCCTGCAATGCTGTAATATTATGGTTTGTATCTAAGGTCCTGAGCAGTGGTCTGCTACTTTGCAAGCCATAGTATTTCAGATTTTGTCAAGAAGACTATGCATAATAAAATTTCCCTCCTATCTGACATGAAATAACCATGGCTATCATTCAGGCATGCCGCTGTGCATGTTCAGTATCTAGAAAAATGTACCTGAAGTGAAAATGACATTGCAGATATTACTGAAACATCCCCTACATATTGATTGTTCTTTGCAATGGATACATTCCTACATTTGCTATGATCTGTGGAATATGTCTAATTCAGTGGATGACAGCCAGATTTAATTTTACCCCTTTCAATCCAGTGTCTAAATAATAATGATGATTATGAATATGATAATCCATAACTGCTCCATATTCAGATATACTACCAGTATGTATTCATGATCATGGTATTAGTGCCATGATTGTAAATGCCCCCTCCAATAACAGCCAGTAGCTGCTCCAAATGACGGAGGTCTGTTCTGCTGGCAATTGGGGTGTAGTAGGATGATGTTTCCAGCCCCCTCTCACTAGCAAGCAGGACCCCTGTGCCATTTTTTTGTCTCATCACAGCTCGAAGTGAAGGCTGGAAATGTCATCCTGCTGCAACTGGATTGCCAGCACAACAAACTTCTATCGCGCAGTCTGCCTGCTGGCAGTTAAGGGAGATATATGGGTGGTTTGCTGCAACCCTACTGGAACCCAGCTGCCAGCAGAACAAAATTCTATTCTCAGTGTGGCTACTAGTTATTAAGGGAGTTTAGGGTGGGGTGGGAACTCAGGTCAGGAAATAACAAAGATGTAATTGCTAGAGCTATGCCAGCCTACACAAACCCTTTCTACCTGCAAGTTGTCTGCACAAGCAGCTGGCATTTTGCTACTATTTATCTACTTACCTACTAAATACAACAACCAACATTTCATGAAAGTATGGTGTGACCCCCAAAATCAAAACCAAAACAACAACTTCAACATCGATGAGGCTATGTTGTTTTTTCAATAACCACAGATAAGTAGATGACATTCACTTCTATATATTGCCCTTTGGAGCATGATTGTGATTAGGACAAAATCTGTCTTCTACCTAGAAAGAATGCTTGCAGATTTTATAGAATGTAGTTATCCCTTGGTTTTTTTCAGTTCTCTGTCAGGGTAGGTAACATTGTAAAGTGCAGAGAACTACAAAAACCAAGGGATAACTACATTCTAATCTTTACATTAGCCCAGGAATTGTAAATCAGGTTGGTTTACTTTAAAATGTAAATTGGATTTAAAAAAATTCTTGGAATCTGTATATATAATTCTCTTAGGCATGTTGCCATTTCCAGTGTGCTGATTGTCTGTTTAGGGAACTGACCAATCAATCAAAGCTTGGTTGGGCAGCCAATCAGGATACTAGGGATGGGACCATGTGGAAGTTTCACTCCTTTCTAAACATGGCAGAGGCAGAAGGAGTGTAAGTAGCATGGGGGATGTGATGTGTGTGTGTAGGATGCATGTGCCTGAGTGCAGGGGCAAGTCTGGTGATGGGTGGGCAGCCTGGCAATGGGGGGGTGAACCTAGTGATGGGGAGGGCAACCCTGGTGATGGGGTGTGTGTGAGAGCCTGGCAATGGGGGGTGAGCCTGGTGACAGGGGGAAGATGGGGGACTCTGGTGACAGGGTGGGAAGCTTGGAATGGGGGGCGATTGGGGGGCGAGCCTGGCTATGGGGAGGGTGAGGCTGTAGATGGGCAGGGCAAACCTGGCAATGGGGGGGATGAGCCTGGTGACAGGGGGGCAAGCCTGGTAACGGGGGGAGTTTGAAGGTGTATGTTACACCAGGTATAGCTAGTATCAAATAACTGGCTATATTTAATAATTTGGCTAATGTGGTCATTCATGTGCTTACAGGTATACCAGGGACCCACTAGTGCCAAGGTGGGATTCATGTATGGAACAAAGGAAGAGCCTGCGGAAATTTAAAAAAACAAACACTCTCAAGTAAGACTCAGCACTGGAGTCTTGGGATTTTCCTCTCCTTTTCCCTCCAACAATAGACCTTGCCTGTTTCCTAGTAAATTTCAAAGTATTGATTGTTCACTATCATTAATTCTTCTGGAGTATTCTTTGTTCTTGCCTGGGAACCTCTGAGGACCATTGTATTTCATCCACAACTCCTATCCCTGTAGGGGAACTATTCCATATAAATATCACCCCTAAAACACCACCACATTGCACACAGTTCCACTTCCTCTCTCCATGCTGCCAATTTGCTATACTCCTTCAGAACACAACTGTGAGACCCCATTGCTGCAGGAATCTGTGCTCTACAAGACAGGTGCCATATCACCCATCCTTTCCTCACTCTATTCCTCTATCCAAATACTTCCTACTACTTTTGTTAGCCTTGTGTGAGTGCTTGAAGCCTGAGTGTTTGTGTAACTGCTGTGATATTTTCCAATAAAGATAATTTAATTATACTTTTTATCTTAGAGTCTCCTCCTTAGTACCAGCATACATAGGTCTAAAAGACCCTCCCATTGCCCACCTCTCTTATTACCAAGTTGAGTATATCAATTCTCCATCTTAATATTATTTTGTTGGAGGGTCTTCCTGGACCCCAACCATCGGCAACATTTTGGGTAACAACATGGTTCTTTCCTGAAATATGTATCCACTTTTTATTTTTAAAAAATGTGAGTTTATTTTAGTAAGAAGAAAAAAAAGATGACATGGAATACTTACATATTTTAGGACAAATGTGTAATATATTGGTAAATATATCAAAAATATGCAGGCATATATATATATTGTTCTTTTTTGAGAAAAATCTCAGATGTAGAAACAAGATTGAATGGATTTATCAATACATATGTGTGAAAGTAACATGGATTGGAAATTGAAGATCAACCCATCCCTACCAGCTATACTCCTAACTCCTAACTGAGCACTAGACATATATTTTTTTGAAACCAGTTTCATTTTTTCCGGCATTTTTTAGATCCCCAAGCAGCATACTCATCTCCTCCAAGTTTTAATGTATATCATGTTGCAAAACATATTTTGCACTCTTTGGAGACAGAAAATTGTCCAAATTTTGTTTTCCTAATGTAGATACTTTTGAGAATGCTACATGTGCATGATTTTTTTGAATTATATCCATTTTAGCTTATCTTTTTAGTTGTGCATTAATCAAAAAAGAAAGGAGGAGGAGGGAGGGGAAAAGGAGGAGGAAAAAGAAATCCTGATGTTCATGGGTTCTTCTGAGTGGCGAGAAAGGAGAATATATGTCCATACTTGAAAAATCTTACTAACAGTAGCAGCTACTGGCATCATATTAGTGAGGCAGAAAACATTCTCCAGGATTTTAGTTCAAATTTTAAAGAAGCTACCAAACTGAAACCTGTTTGGAGAATAGGGTTCATCCCCTTGGAGAGTTCCTTTAAATCTTGAACTATGAGGTGCATCAGGTTAACTTCTGCAGGGACACAGAAGCTACCAACTGTCAGTCCTCATAAATCAGTAACTGAATGTGTCTGTTTTCTCATATTCCATATCTACTGAGCATAATGCAATTGAGTTCCATTTGTGAGCTATGTTGCTCAAGTTACTAATAGAAGTATAGTGTAGTGTCTAGATTGAGGGAAGTAATAGTGCCACTCTATTCTGCTTTGGTCAGAACTTACCTGGAATACTGTGTCCAGTTCTGGGTACCACAATTCAAGAAGGATATTGACAAGCTGGAATGTGCCCAGAAGAAGGCAACCAAAATGGTAGGAGGTCTGGAAGCCATGCCCTATGAGAAGTGGTTTAGAGAGCTGAGTATGTTTAGCCTGGAGAAGACAAGAATAAGAGGTGACATGATAACAATGACCAACTACAGTATTTCAAAATAATTATGTCACAACTTGGAAATGTATAAAAGAGAAGCTGAATAAATGGAACATAATTAACTTATCATTGCTAGGCAGAATTGCCACAGTCAAGATGAATGCTTTACCCAACATAATATTCCTCTTTCAGATGGTACCAATAATTAATAAAATGGAATGGTTGGATCAATGTAAAAAAGATATCTCCAATTATGTCGGGGGGGGGTTAAAAAGCCAAGGATTAAACATAAACTTATGGTGGATAGTAAAGAGAAAGGAGGGCTAGGTCTTCAAGAGCTCAAATATTATTATGAAGCCACTTGCCTAATGTGGATAAGACCATGGATACTCCTAGATGATTCTAAATTACTGATATTGGAAGAACATGATTTATACTTTGGTTGGCATGCCTTCCTATAATTCAGCAAGGTCAAATGCACAAAGATCAGTTAATAATCACATAGAAGAGTTCTTCTTAAAACATGGAATAAATATAGAAAAATTCTTTGTATCAAAACACCCTCATGGATATCACCTATAGAGGCTCTTTCTTTAAAGTGTTTGAGAAAGCATAGGGAATGGATAACATATTCCGATCTTTTAAAATGAAAAGATGATCTTATTCAGCTAAAAGATAGGCAAGAATTAGCAAAGGAGGGATATGATATACAATGGTTCCCTTATATGCAATTAAAAGAAAGATTTAAAGTTGATGAGAAAGCTGGAGTTTTTTATATGGAAAAAGGTGATTTTGAAAAGTATTTATGTAAAGGGGAGAAAAAATTGAATGGGAATATATATAAGATGTTGTTTAAACTCAATTTAGAAGAGGAAACAGTAAAAAAGTGCATGATAAAATGGTCCAAAGATCTTGAGAAAAAAATAACATTGACAGAATGGGAAAAACTATGGTGTAACAACCAAATCTACACTCGGTGTACTAATATGAAGGAAAATTTTTAAAGATGATGCACCGTTGGTATTTAACCCCAATCAGACTTGCGAAAATCTATAAGAATAATGACAATGTTTGCTGGAAATGTAGGAAAGCAATAGGAGGTTACATACACATGTGGTGGGAATTCCCTATAGTGAAAAATTTCTGGTATATGATAAGATCATTGATTCAAAACATATTACAAAAGAAGATGGCGTTCAAACCATAATTTTTTTCTTCTAGGAATTTCTCCTCTTGAAGGGAATGTAGGAAAAGAATGAGAGAGAGTATATTGGCACATGATAACTGCAGCGAGAATACTTCTCGCAAAATATTGGAAATCTGACGAAGTGCCTAAAAAAGATAAATGGTTGGAGAAAATAATAGAATTAACAGAGATGGATAAACTTACACAGAAATTGACGGAAAACCAAACAAAATAAATTACAAAAGAATGGGAAACATTATGGAAATATTTATCTACTAATTTTGGGGAAAATATGACTTTTGGATTTAAATTCTAAAAATTATTTAGATTATTCATGTGAATTATGCTGCACAGCGATTGAGAAGAACTTAAAGAATAAAGACTAAAATGAGAAAGTAATTGATCTTTGGGTTAAGTTAAGACAATGAAGGATATTAGTGTTAAGTAAAAAGCTGATACCTGAATTCACAGGAAGAACCTATGTATAAACAAGATGGATAAAAAATATTTGTATAAATAAGGGAGGGAGGGAATTTGGGAGAGGGGGAAAATATCATATATTTTGTAAATAAGTGCTTTGTAAGTTATGTAATATGATTTATTATATTTATGAGCGATGGATAATGGATGTTGTGTGTACATATGTTAATAGTAATTAATAATAATAATAATAATAATAATAATATTTTTTTAAAAAAAGAAGTGACATGATAGCCACATTTAAATATTCAAAGGGATGTCATGCTGAGGATGGAGCAAGCTTGTTCTCTGCTGCTCCAGAGACTCAGGAGATTTTCAGACAGGGGAAATAACCCCCACAGAGGTCGGAAGAGAAACGGGTCTGTTCCTCTTCCAGTGCTCCATTTCACACACACCCGTCCTTCTCCTGACCTCCATTTGTTCTCCCTCCCTCCTGCTTTCATTTCTCTTCCGCTATTTTTGTTCTCCCTCCATCCTGCTTTCATTTCCCTTCCACTAACGAAGTTTCCGTTAGTAAAAAACAGTGGAAAATAGCAGAAGGAAAATGAAAGCAGGATGGAGGGAGAACAAATGGAGGTTGGGAGAAGGATGGGGGCATGTGAAATGGAGCGCTGGAAGTGGAACAGCCCCGTTTCTCTCCCGACCTCTGCGAGGTTTTTCCCCCCATCTGAAAATCTCCTAGGACACAGAGCAATGGACTCAAACTACAGGAAAAGAGATTCCACCAAAACATTAGGAAGAACTTCCTGACACTAAGAGCTGTTCAGAAGTGGAATGCAGTGCCCTGGAGTGTTGTGGGGTCTTCTTCTTTGGATGTTTTTAAACAGAGGCTGGATGGCCATCTGTTGGGTATGCCTTGATTGGGTATTCCTGCATGGCAGGGGCTGGACTAGATGTGGTTTCTTCCAACTCTGCAATTCTGTGATTCTACTTGACTCATCTCTTTCTTGTGTGTGGCAAGCCTACCATTTTTAGTGTCATTGAAAAAGAGAAAGACACACACAAGCAGACTTTTTGCAAGTCTAATTTGAAAGTATGGGCACTCATGGATGGGAGGGAAAAGAGTTGTTGAGAAAAGATGCTGCTACCAGTCTCTCACGAAGGGTTGTTTTTCTTCCTTTCCCCCCTCCCTCTGTTCTAATAAAGCTGTTTTCACACGTAACAGCATGGAAAAGGAGAGAATAGTGGTTGGCTTCCTGGCAAAGAGGAAGTGAGGCGAGGGTTTCAGAGTGACCTACATGTGTTCTCTTTCTGGAATTTATTCTAATGGCACAAAAATTATGTTATTTTCTTAAGTAGGTGTTTGTTCTTGTTCCCGCACTATTCTGGGTGCAGAGTGGTAGGAAGCAAAAATTGAGCTGACATGCTTGTTTCCTGTCTGTGACAGAGCCCTATGACGCAGGATGGGAAAGATCTGATGAAATGAGCCATACTGTGATTATTTTTCAACATAAGCCTGGCCTCCTTTCCAATGCTTTCAAATAGAACAAAAATCTGATAGCACTCAGATCATTGCCAATGATAATAAATCAGATGGTGTGTAAATGCAAGGGATGCAGAACATGGCGATATCCGTTTACTAAATTACTGAATGCTGAATCACTCAAATAAATCTGTTTGAACTTCAAAGAGAAGCCAAAACTGCATATGTTCCTTTCAGTATTCTGTTGTTCCTTGCCATCATTTAGTCCTTTGTTGACGAAAGAGCCATGACCAATGATCTTCTTGTTGCAACACTAAGGATGAAAAAGAAAAAAAAATCTTTAGGTTATATATCAACAAGGAAAACAGGAAATGATTCAGTCCTGCTTGAGTGAGGTGTGAGAATATTGCCACCAAAGATCACATGGGCAGCAGTTGGAGAGAGAATTAGGCTGCAAATTGGGGAATTGTAGTCCTCCAGATCTCAATGAACTAACTCCTCCATCCCTCACCACTGGCCAGGCTGACAGGTTGGTATCAGGACCGGTTTAAGGAATTTTGGGGCCCCCTGCAATGCTTTACTTTGGGGCCCCCATATGTTTATCTCAGATCAATGTAACCTAACCTATTCACCGTACAGGATGTTCAGATTATAGTAGGACCCCCGTATCCCTGGATTCATTATCCATGGGACACAAAACAGCACACCTACCATAGAGTCTTCCTAGAAAATGTGTCTTCCCTAGCCCTTTTCTAGGCCTTCCAAGGCAACTCTATGGTATTTTAAACCAGAAATCCCATTATTTTCATATTAAGGAGGCCAACACGGGGGCCTCTCTTGACCTCGGGGCCCCCTCTTGACCTCGGGGCCCCCTGCCAATGCTGATTTGGCAGACAGGTTAAACCGGCCCTGGTTGGTATCCAACAACATCTGGAGGGCCACAGCTGGAGGTTCTCTCAACCTACACATTCCTTCTTGCCTAGTCATTCCACATGTCAATATTTCCTATTTATCCTTCAATGCCCAATTGTACCTTTGTCTCCACTTCTCTTGAAATTTAGATTGCGAGATCTGTGGTGCTTCTTGTGCCATTTTGTGACATGCCAAATGAAGTGCTGGCACTACAAAGAATGATAATAATTAAAAAATCAGCAAGAGTTGTTAATTCTGAAGGGAAAAGGTTCATAGGAATAAAATGATGAATTCTGAATCTGGGAGATAGAAATGAGAATATGTTTAATTTGTGGAAGAGACTTATCGTGTCCCTCCCCTCCCCCTACTTTCTAGAAAATCTAAGAAAACAGAAAAAGTGAGCAGTCCCTCACTTGTCTACCTTTGGAACATCTCAAAGAATATTGTTGGTGATGGTCTAATGACATTTTCTTTAAGGCAGTGGCACAAAAACTCTGACTGACTTGAAAGAGATTTGGTGTAATGAATTAATCATTAATTAATGGTAATGTGCATCTGCATGTAAGGGATATGGCTCTATCAGGTTTCTGAGCTCCCACATGTTCTGCCTGAAGCCGAAAGTAATATCCAAATCCAATAATCTGCTGCTTCCTCTTCTCAACCGTTTAGTAGTTTGCTAAACTGGGAGGAAACCATATTATTGCAAACTGGAGTGAAATTGTGAAGGGGGGAAATAAAATAAAACAAATTTTAGCATTTCAAAAGGGTTTATTACTCTTGGCAGCAAGCGGTAACTATGCATAATACAAATCCGTGGGGGGAAAATGTATCTTGAAATGCATCAGGACTATGTAGCAACCTGTAATTGTAACATAATGATTTGATTACATTGTGTTTATTCAATTACTTCAGCTTACTCTTATACACCCACTCAAGCAAACTGACAAGAAGCAGTATACTATTACAGAAGTGCAAGCCATACCACTGTTAGTTAATAAGTCTCTAGCATTACAATTATTATATTTTGCTTTGTTGGGGTATCTAACATTTATGCACCTGACTGCAAAATATGTTTCCACTCCAAACCTCCTCCTCCTCCCCTACTTGGTTTGAAATAAACTAAACTCACCTTGTCTTAAATGTATTATTAAAAGGTAATCAAAACAAATCAAGCAAAGCATGGATCCAGACTTAGGGTGCATCTACACTGTAGAAACAATGCAGTTTCATACCATTTTAAGTGTTGTAGCTCCATCCTATGGAATCCTGGGATCTGTAGTTTTACAAGGTCTTTAGCCATCATTGCCAAAGCCTGCTGGTGCCTCAGAAAACTATAAATCCTAGGATTCTGTATGTTGGAGCCATAGCAATTAGTGGTGTCAAACTACATTATTTCTACAGTGTAGATGCACCCATAGTCAAGCTTATAACTGACCCAGTGAAATCAATGATGCTTCTGCTAGTCATGTCTCAAGTCACATTGGGTTCAATGGGCTTTCTCTGTGGGAAACTGATTCTAGCTCCAACCCAAAGAGGACATCTCCCATTACTTTGACTGTGCACTAACTATGTTGACTTATTAAACCCACACTGCATGATCAAAACAGTTTATTGGGTAGAAAACCTACTCATTTGGGGGAGGGGAATCATCTTGTGAGCTTCCAAGGACAACCTGTGGGGTTAGTGCTGGAGAAAGATCCTTTTCTATCACCCAGCATAGGCTATTCTTAGCTTTTAAATTTAAGAAGAACTTCCATTTGCATAACCATACTTAGGATGCTAGCTAAGAGAGGTGCCGTCTTTACTTAAATGTCAACCATCAGTTCAATGGGAGAAAAAAATTAAGAGACTTCCAACACAATGTTTAATTTAGGGTACTCTGTAATACAGTAGGACCCCCACATCTGCTAGGGATTGGTTCGGGAGGGTGGATACTGAAAACCATGGATAATAGTGAACACCATTGAAAATAATGGGACTTCTGGTTTAAAATAACATAGAGTTTCCTTGAAGGACCTAGAAAATGGCTAGAGGGGACACATTTTCTAGGAAGACTCTATGGCAGGTCTGCTGTTTTGTGTCTTGTGGATAATTGAATCAGTGGATAATGAATAAGTGGATAAGGGGTGCCTACTGTATAATCAAAAGAGAAGGGGCTGCAAACACAGGTTTCAGTCTGTAAAGAAACTGGGGGTCTCAGCAGAGGAATATGGATGTGTTAAGCCACTTGTTTTAGGGAAGAAGGAGTTGAAGCTATGGGTGTAGATCTTCATAAATTTTGTTCTCACAGGTAAGAACAAATAATTTTACCATTTCACAGTTCAGGGCCTATTCTGTTTGCTTTTTTTTAATGCACTTTCTGTGCAGAAATAGCATGTTCTGTGCAGAAAACAAACTCCCTGTGTAGGGAACAAATGTACAGGAAATGTGTTTTTGATGCAAAAATGTTGGCTGATATTCAATATTGCAATTACAGGTTTGTAACTTAGAGTTATAGCTCTGTAATTGGTCTGTCTTAAATAACTATATAGTATTCACTATACTATATAGTATTTACTATATAGTAATGCCACCTCAGTTCACTTTAAGAGCCAGCCACCAGATGGGGCAAAGGTGGTTTGCTCAGCTTCTGATTGGAACTTAAAGAGGATGACACTTCCACCTACCTCACATCAGCGAGCAAGCCTGTGACAATCAGAAGCAGGACCATTGTCACAAGTCCTTGGGGCCGTTTACATGGCAAAATAAATCCTCAAAGAATATGACAAGAAGCATGATAGTTCCCACACATTTCGAAGCCACAGCGCCCTTTTCAGAAGGAGGGGGTGCAAAAAACCCATAAGTCACGCAGTATCAACTTTTGCTAGTTTTCCTGACTTTTTTGATAAAGTTTGCAAAAATGTGCACAATTGGTCGTGTGAACTTACCATTCACAAATGTCTGTATGAACTTGCAGGGACTTTTTGAATTAGTGTGAGCAGAGCTGAATCCTGATTGGTTGGAGTGACCATTGTGCCTTCTCCGAATAGACGGAGGGGTTAAAGAGAGAAATCCACCAAGCCTGTCGTTTGCCCCTTCTTCTGCTTGCAGCCCACTTTCGGAAATCTGCTCTGAGCCCTTCCTGTCTGTTTCAAAGGAAGGCTTTGGGGGCAGGGAAGACAATCGGTAATGGGGCTTGCCCCTTCTTGGGTGGTGTGTGTGTGTGTGTGTGTGTGTGTGCATTCGTGTGTGCGGAAACCAGCCAATTGCACCGGCGTGCTTTTGTATGTGCTTCCCTTCAGTCCTTTGTCTTTATTCAAGGCTTTCGGGGCAGCAGAACTTAATCCTGATTGCTTCAATTGACCAAGGAGGGAGGGGGTTTGACTTGCAAGAGATGAGTCTGAAATAAAAAGATCGAGCTAGTTGGCTTGCTTTCTAACTACTGTTCCTCCCTCCCTCCCTCTCTCTATCTCTCTGTGTGTGTATGAGACAGAGATCAATCGGCTGATCGATAAATCGTCCTTTTGTTTGTTTGTTTGTTTGTTTGTGCACGCGTGTGCACGCGTGCTCTCTGGCAGGGATCTCCTTTTGGCTGCTTTCCTTCCCTCCAGCTGCTTCTTTTCTGTGTGTGTGTGCGCGTGTGCTGGCAGGGATCTCCCCCCTCCCACGAGAGGGAGAGAGACAGGTTTCAGCTGCATTCTAGAGAAAAAGGAATCTCAGCAGATCGTTCTTTTGTGTGTGTTTGTGCTTTCCTCCCTCTGTCATTATTTACGGTCATTTTTCCCATCACCCCCTCCTTGCTTCCTCCCTGCCTCCAGCCTGGCTTTAATGATCTTGAGGCCATGCCATGTAAACTATGAAACCCGAAACTCACCGCATCTTCCAACTCAGCAAAAATTCATGTGAACTGGGCACATCTGATGCGAAAGGATGGTAATCCAGAATTTCCTGCACTTTATCCTCCCGTGTAACCGCCCCCCTGGTTGCAGGCTCACTTGCTGATGAGAGGGGTAGAAACATTGTCCTCCTTGTGTCCAAGTTGGAAACTGAATGGATTTCCTTTGCCTGATCTGAAAGCTGCCTCTTAAGATGAGTAGGGGGAATGAATATCTTATTTCATTAGACATAACTAAGGGCTTGTCTACATGAAGCAATAAAATGTGGATTGATGCAAAGTACTGTAATGCCAATTTGCAGCAGCTTCTATTTTTCTCAATGGGTTTTTTGAAGACCACAGGCATGCAAAGCTGTCTGCTTTCACTGTTCCAATGGGAATGCCTGTGAATCAAGATGACAGGCATGAGTGAATTACTTGCATTTTTATTTACCCTGAGTTGTCACCACTGAACAGGATTTAAAAAACAAACAAACAAACAAACAAACCTAAATCCACGGTTCAGAAGTGTGATCTTCACTTTAACAAAGAAGCAAACAACAACAAAAAAGAATATTTTCTCACCACAGCACATGATTGCTACAGCAAATATCCAGAAAGGTGGTTTCAGGCACCTGCCTTGCCGGCAAGCTCTGCACCCTGTGCATGTCCAACCAATCATCTTCCCACTTCCACTCCTATCGGGAATGTGCATCAAGCAGGAATAAGCATTTCACACACTGTTTTTAAAAAAAACTTTAGGGAAAGCCTCAAAGAGGTATTTGGCTCCCCTCCTTTCAAATACAGTACAGTGAAATGATGTGTGATCCCATTGGGATGAAAGACTTCCTCCTCAAATTCAATGAGGAGTATTTTCACCATTTAGACAATCCCTAAGTAAATGATCTAGAATTCTTGGGAGGGGGGGGTTATGGCAGAGAAAAAGTTCCTTTCTGTGAAGGAAACCTGTTTTATGTATATTCTTTCATAATCAGGATTTAGTTGGCCAATTTTTGTATGTGTGCATAAATTTCTGAATCCTGCCACTTCCCAATGACTAAACTGCTGACATCTAAAATCTAGAAAGCCCGTGTGACTGCTATGGCCTTCAGGATGTGGGTTTTCAAAACACTGGATTCCTCAATCACAACCTTATTTATTCCTACAAATGACTTGGGAAATATGGATCTCTAGATACTCCTAGACTGCAACTCTCACCACTTTTTGAATAGTAGAACTTCTGGAATTGCAGTCCCACATCTGGAGTGTCACAACTGCCCATTCCTGTTCTATATCCTCATTGCTTCATTCCTTAAGCAATGTCTGCTTTCTCACACAAAATGGAAAAATACCCTATCGTGATGATTCTGTCATGCTCACACACTGAGACAATTTCCATTGATCAAGAGTGGTTTATTGCAGCAGGAATTCTCTGCATTCTCCGTTCTTGCTTCGTCTCTGTCGGGTTGGTTGTGGGCTGAGCTGACTTTGCCTTCTTGGCTGCTCCACTGCCCAGTTTACTGGTCCACCCTTACAGCTGTTTCACCAGCTTCACACTCTGCCGCAACGCCTACACCTCTCCAGCTAGTCGGACCCACCCGAGCAGGGTCTCGGGGTTGCCCTGGATCACAGACCACTTGAGGATATCAGTGTTGAGGCCGTCCTTGAAGTACTGCACTTTTGTCACCTCGGTCCATATGGGCACTTGACTCGCCAGCCACCAAAAGTCCATAACATACTTGGCCACCGGCTGGGTTCCCTGGCACAGTTGTTGCAGCTCTGTGTGGGCCTGTTCTCTTCGGAATAGATACTCAAACTGTGCCCATAGTGCCACCATCAACTCGGTGAGGCTGCCCAACTCGGGGGCTGCCATGTCATACAGGCACACCAGCCACTCTGCTGCCTTGTCCTCCAGCTAGCCCAACGCTTACTGGACTTTCTCTTCTTTGGTCTGGAACTCTTCTTCCCAGTGGTTCACGAACCCCATCACTTCAGTCAAAAAGTAGGGTAACTTCATGGATTCCCCATCAAAGGTTGCCTTCAGGCCTCGGTACATGAACCCACTGGGCCACTCCCATGGCTCAACTGGACCAGGCCCCGCTGGTTGTGCAGGTGGTCTGGGAGCTGGCTAGGCCAGGATCCCCTTCGGGCACTTGACCTGGCACTTGGCCTTCCACCACCACTGCCTGTTGCCCACCTCCAGCTGGGGGAGGTGTGCCTGCTGGTGGTGCTTGCTGCAGCAGAAAGTGTAGAATTTCTCCTAGGCTGAGTTGGATGCCTTGCATCTGTTGCTTCATTTGTTCCACACCTGCCTCCAATTCTAGGTGGGACCGCCACATCCCGCTGTATACCCCACTCAGAGGTAGGTTCCACCGCTGGGACCTCCTGTCATCCCAGCTGTGTTTGTCAGGTTCCAGGGGCCACATCCCAATGGGCTTTGGGATGACCCCCAGTCCTTTGTCTGACATCTCAGGGAGGGAGTAGCGTGCCTCCGCTACCACCCTGGCCACTTCCAGCGCTTCCTGCACATTGAGCAAAATTGGGTCACTCAGCTGGCCGGATCTGCACCATTCTCATACGTGCTTTGCGTCGGCCTCCACCTCACTGGATACCTCTGTGGTCAGTGTGATTCCAAGGGCTGAAGCCTCAGCCCCGCTAGTTTTTTTCCTGCTTACCTGGGTCTTGGGACATCGTGCCAATCCAAGGCTATTCGCAGGGATTTTGTTGAGAACTGTCTTTCTGTGATGACTCTGTCAATGCTCACACACTGACATAATTTCCATTGATCAAGAATGCTTTATTGCAGCAAGAATTGAAACATTCAGGATCAGGATCAAAGACAGTTCTGAATTCAGAGTTCAGAATACAGGGGATAATAGGAGTCTTAGGTTTTGGTTACATCACACACACACCTGCAGAGGCTAGCAAGGGAGCATTCTACTCCTTGCTTCCCATAGCAGTTTCTCAAACTATAATTGTCTCCACAACCTTGATGGCCTAGTGGCAGATAGCATGGCCAGTCAAAGCAGTTTCCCAGCCTAAGCGAATTCCCAGAGAGAGAAAAAGACACCTCTAATCCCAGCATGCCCTCTGCTCATGTCAGGCTCTGGCATGATAGCTACGCTTAACTAGCAAATCACATACAAGCTAGCTAACTATACAGTGCCCATGCCAGAGTCATGACACCTATAATTTTTCATATATACAAAATCAATTACTGTATATGTCAAATTTTGAAACATTAAGATACTACTTCTCCTGAAACTGAGAAAAATAACTCTTGCTTGTCCCACAGGGAGTACAATCTATATACTTACTTGTTACTAAAAAGGTTGCAATAGGTACAGTAAAACCCTAACATCTCATTGATTTCAACAAGCCAACAATGGCACTGGGAGCATATGCTTGATTATATCTGTCTTGTAGTAATGTCTTCAATCTCCCCCATTGCATTTAGCAAAATATAAAACATTGTTGTACAAGGCTGGGGAATTACCAAAGTAACACTATTTCATTTACTAGTTGCAAAGCTCACAGTATATTTTGGCTGGAATTCTTTATCAGCTACTTAGTTAAGTATAAATTAACTAAGATAGATAGATAGATAGATAGATAGATAGATAGACAGATAGATATCACGTGCGACTAAAAATATACCTTGAAAAATACAGTAATTCACAGGGTAGTGTGGCTATTTTATCAACTTCCCCTCAGCAGCACAATTGCCAAATGTTAGTCTGTATGTCAGTAGTAATGAGACCAGGAGGTTATTTTGATTTCTAAGGTCAAGAACAAATCTAGTTTTCACAGATGTTAAAATTAAAGATGCTTTCTCTAAAGATAGTATAAAATTGTCACTGATAGGATCTTCTACTAGCCAGAGAGGTATGAAGAACTATCAATCATAGCAATATAGTCAGGGAATTGTGGTTGACTGTTATTTCTTCCAGAAGAGCTAGTCATGTAAAACAGTGAACTATATAAGGGGGGATCATTCAGAAATAGTTGTACTCGGTCCTTTAAGAAAAATGGACAATATTACCTGCCCTAATACCCCCCACTCTTTCCATAATTCATCAATTGGCTATATTTCATATATTGGCTTATTATTGGCACTCCACGTGGTTGGTGGTAGACTAGGGACACGCAAGTATAAGGAATCAAGGTTTGCTCAGAAAACCTACAGATGTAGCCAAACCAAATTCCTAAAAGACACAACCGGATAGGAATTAAGAGAACCCCACTTTGAACTGATGAGTTAGGGAGGAAATGGGCTGATTCTCCAGGAGATACATAGATGTGAGTCATTCAATAATCCATTTAAGGTTGCTGGGCATCCATTGTTTGCAATACTGATTTTTTCCTCACACCTTTCCTAAAACAATAGAGAGTTGCCTGAGACCCGTCAGTTCCAATGTTGCAGCCATTAGCGATCCTTAACACATCTGGAGAATCCATTGTTTAACCATGGGAAACTCTGGCAGACATTGTATTCCACTCATAACAGCCCTTCAAGGGGAATATCAGGTATAAATATCACCCCAAAACACAGCCAAATTGTACACAGCTTCCTTCATCTCATCACTCTGTCAGTCTATGTTACCATGTTTGCAATTTCTCCCACTTCATCTCTCTGCTGGTTGGCTGCATGACCCTCAGAACTGCATTCTGAGTATCTTCTGTTACATGAATCTCTGCTTTTCAGACAGGTATAGTATAGCCCATCATCCCAAACTCTATTCCTCTATCCCAATATTCTACTTTCTTCGATAGTCTTGTGTGAGTGCTTGAAGCCTGAGTGTATGCATGGGTGTGCCGTTGACTATTTTTCAATTAAAAACATGTTTATTTTATCCTCTGGTTTGGAGTCTTATCAGTTACTACTGGTATACATAGGTCCAAAGATCCCACCATTACCTGATCTCTCGCAGTCACTATTTGAGCTCATTAAAATTTCCCATAGAAATATTGATTTTTGGTAGACATGCATGGAGCTTCCATGGACCTCAGCAATTCAGGTAACAACAATTCACATCATAGAACTTGTTTGCTATTGTGTTTTCTGCATGGAAAGAATTAAGCAAAGTGTATTTATTAATATGAAAAAACTGACAGGATAATATGTCAGACAATGCATCTGGCTATATTTTAGAGTTAGAAAGGAGTGTGTTGAGGGTTAATAGGTCCATCTTTTGCCTTTTCTTTTAAAAAAAAACCCATATAATTATTTGATTCTGCATTCTGCAATCCTCTACAAACTGACATGAGAGTAAAACTGCACTGAGCACCATCAGCTTGCTTCTGAATAAATGCATCAGAGTGAAAGAACAAATGAAGATAACACAAACTGAAAATAAATTACACTATATAAATGATCTGAGATTAGTTTCCATTGCTGAAGATTGGTAATCCTGGGTATTACCCTGGGTAATCTTTAGACCACTTTCTCCAATTTCCTTTGACCTTTGCAGATGAAATTGCTCAGATCCAAGTTGGATCCATTCAGACTTCGACACTGTAGTTTATGTAGTCCTAATGGATGTAATTTTGGTCCCTCCTTGTTCACTTATAATGGATACAGTTCAGTTTGTGCATCCTGAATATGTGAACAGGATCCTTGGAGGGGTGAGACTCACCATGTTTGCATTGGAGCCTTAACCTTCCCAGCTTATAGAAGCATCCAGGGGTGTACTGGCCAACTGGCTAAAGGGAGCAATGGACGCTGCTTTTGTATGGCAAGGCAGGGTTCCAATGTGCTTAAGAGACAGTGATAAGGCTGTGGCTAACAACAACAACAAAATCCTTTCCTGAACCCCACAGTACTGTGTAATTTTTAAATTGCTTTTTAAAAATAATTTTAATTGTACACGCCATATTGTTTTAATATATTAATTCTACATTAATGCTGATCTCTTATATGCTTTAATTGGATTGTGTTTATTTTTAATTTCTAATCTGTCACAAGACCCATTTTGGAAAAGAGTTGGGATATAAATTAAGTTAGCAA
Source organism: Gambelia wislizenii (assembly GCA_030847615.1). Classification (NCBI taxonomy): domain Eukaryota; kingdom Metazoa; phylum Chordata; class Lepidosauria; order Squamata; family Crotaphytidae; genus Gambelia; species Gambelia wislizenii. Next base: position 311,305,522 of record JAUMIR010000002.1, on the reverse strand, counting down.
CAACAACAAAACCACCATCTAATCTCTTATATTCCATTCTTGCCCAAAATTTCTAACATGTGGTGGCCTCTCAACTTCAAGAGTTCTTGAGAAATGTTGTTCAGTATAACTTCATGCCTGATTATGGGATAGAGACAGTTTTGGTCACCAGAGTACACCACTTACACTGGGAAATGTATAGAAGAGTGTATCCCTGTTGTTTCTTTTGGTCCTGTCTGCGACTTTCATTACCTTCAGTATAACATTTTTGTGGACCATCTTTCTAGGAGGGAACTTGAAGGCACATTTCTGCAGTGATGCTATGGAATTTCTGTTTGACATCTTGACCACTGTGCTAATATGAAAACATTGAGAGAGACTGTGAAGAGATTTGGGATTTAGTGCCACCCAAATACTGATGACACCCAACTCTAATTCTCCTTACCATCCAAGGACTTTATCAGATGCAGCAAATATCATGTCATAATAATGCCTAATGAATGCAAAAGGATGCTAATACCACACAACGTCGTGCTTTCATGATTTTGTGTGTTCAATAACGCTTTCTTTTTCAATGATGGGCCAAGCCGGCAATAGATCTGCCATGGCATTTTTTTTTTTGGCAGAGTTGCGAGCGTGTGAAACTGTGCCCCATTCTGCTGGTGCGATTCCAGCATCAAATGGTGGTCTCTGCCAGAACACTTCTGGGAAAAAGTGCAAAAACTAGGAACAGGATGCTGTTTTTATGAACCTCCCCATTTTACTTGGAAGTTTTAAAGTGTGTTTCTGTGCTTATGTGTTCATTTCATTATTCTGTTCTTGTTTTTTTATTTTTTTAATCATGTTTTGTGAGAACCACCAAGATCTTCTTTGCACCCTGGGGATAACAGGGTGGAAGCAGCAGGGCTCTCTTTTCACACTATTACAGCAACATTGATTAAAAGTTTATTTTGCCAGCACACTAATGGGTTTATATGCTGGCAAAGAACTGCTTATGGTGTCAGTTGAAAGGTAGATAGAGGAAGATTCAGCCCAAGCTGAATGGGTTTGCATTCTCCCTGAAGACACTGGCTTGCTATTTGGACGTGCTCCTGGATTAACTCTGAACCATGTTTTCTAGTGGTTGGGGATACTTTTGCTCTAGTTGCACACATTCCTGGAGATGTCTGATATGACTATAGTGACACATGCCTCAGTTACATTCTGTTTTTGATCACTGTAACATGCTCTACATGAGGCTGTCTTTGAGAGGTGTTCAGAAACTTCATCTGATACGGAGGTATGTGGTTAGACTGTTGACTGGAACTACTTAAAGGGAGCACAGAACTTTTTACAACAGCTCCAATGGCTTCTGATTAATTTTGGGGCACAGTTTAAAATATGGTTATGAGCCATAAAGTCCTATAAGTCTTGGGTCTGGACTATCTCCCAAACCAGTTTCCCTGAGATTTGAGATCTGTTGAGAATGAGAAAGAAGGCCTTCTTGTTGGCTGTTCCCAGAGTATAGAACTCACTTTGAACCCCCCCCCCCCAGTTTTCTTTTTTCATGAAGGCTTTTGGCAATAACCTTGTGGAAAGGAGTTTCCAAGTACCCTCACCTCCCTCCTAGCATACTCACTAGAGCTCCAAGACTGCATCCCCTGCTGTTTCCTCCTGAATGAAGAACTGCAGCTAGAATGTAAGGACTAAATACTTTAAAGGCATCAGATTCTGTCTGATTTTGTAAGATAAACAGGGTCAGCCCTGGTTAGTACTCAGATGGGAGACCACCAAAGAATACCAGGTGCTGTAGGCTTTATGAGGAAGGAACTGGCAAAACCACATCTGAGTATTCCTTGCCTAAGAAAACCCTATGAAATTCATGGGGTCACCCTAAATTGACAGGTGACTTGAAGGCACATACATGCACACAGCTAGAAGGTGACCAGATGCCTCTTAATTCTCCACCATCCACTGAGGGCTCATCTATAGTGGCAATATACCCTGACTTGCCCCCATCTTAGAGCCCTGCAGTCCTGACGATGCAGGGCATTCACCCCATTCTGCCCCGGGCAGTCCTCATGACCCCCAGGGAAAAGACGGGGCTAAGGAGAGGTAGGACATATTAAAGCATTTTTTAAAAATCTGGTTTAATCTATTCCTGCTGGGAATAAATGGGCCTGACCCCACATAAATGCAAGAGCCCATTCTGGCACGTGGTCCATCACTTCAGCTGCTGGTCTGCTATCACTCTTCCACAGCAGGGAGTCTCACAGCTTGTGACTAAGGCTGGTCACATGCAGGAGGCCCTGCTCAGATGTTGTGGGTGGGCTTCTTAGTTTCCAGGATAGCAAGAGAGACTGTGGCGGCACTGCAGCAACAGGCTGGTGTGCCTGTTTAGACTTCCTCCTATTTTGTGGAGGTAACGAGGGAGGATTCATGGGCAAGATACACCAGCAGAAAGCCAGCATATCCTGGCCTGTGTAGATGAGCCTTGAGTGGCCATAGGTACATGCACCAACACTTGGGATCTGCTTCTATACTGTGAGAAATTGTGCAAGGAGATGAATGCCTCTTTCAGCAACATCCCCAAAATGGCCTACAGAAGCATAACTCCAGGAGTTGCCAGTGTATGACACCAACAGGACTCCAGACATTGTGTTTTTATTGGTATTTGTTTTTAATTATGTTATAAGCAGAAAATGAGAATAGGGTGGGATAAAAATGAAATGAAGTAAAATAAAATCAATTATAGTATGTCTAAAAAAACCCTCTTATAAAAAAGTTAGGATTTAGAAGAAAAATAATAACAGAAACAGTTTTATTTGAGGTAAAGGGGAAAATAATTACACATCATTGGGTTTCATTGAATAAATTAAATATTTATGACAGAATCAGTGCATTAAAAAATAAAAAAATGTAACGATTATCTTAGTAGGCTGGCATAACTTCCCTGGCACCAGGCATGTTTGATCTGCCTTCAGGCAATTTTAATAGTAATTTAAAAGTGTTCCGTGCTCATCACTTTATGGCAGGCTCTCATTTCAAGACATTACATAAAATGATATGAAGCTCTTAAATCCTCATCCGAAAATACATTAGTGTTTCCTGCTTAAGCGTTTATAGTGGAAGACCTCTTCAATTTATAAAATGGGGGACTCTTGATGAAAACAGCTTATACACAACCTCTTCATACAGTAGGTTAGTATTTGGTTCAGACCCCAGACAGAGGAATTCATCTGTCTCCATTTGATAAAGAACTGAACCATTGTTCAATCTACCTCATGTTCCAGCAATGCTGGAACAGGTTGCAGCATGAAAAAAATGCTGTGTCACATAGAACTTGAGTCTAGACAACTTGAAAGACTGTATCTCCCTATATCAGTCCATTTAAGTTCTAAGATTTTCAGGAGAGCCGCTCTTCCATATACCACTATCTTCCCTGGCATGTTTGGTGGGGAAAAGGGAAAAGTCATTTTGGATGGTTGCTCCTGGACTTTGGAATTCCCTCCTTAGGTAGGCTAGGATGCCTCACCTTCTTCTGGCAAATGAAAACAATTTCTGGAAGTGACTGAGATGGGCTTTTAATGTTATGCCACTTTCTAATCGCACTGTTAATTAATTTTAAATGGTTTTAACTCTGTAGAGTTGACTTGTGTTAATTTGTACTGGTTTTAATCATTTATAAGCTGCCCTTGCATCCATGTATTGGAGAAAAAATGAGGTATTAAGTGAATGTCATCATCATCATGTTATTCAGCTCTATTCTCCAAGCAGTAAGATCTGTCAAGGGCTTGCAGATCTTAGCAAGTCCTGTTTCTTTTGGAAAGAGGCCACAACAACAACAACAACAACAAACATTCATGTCTTACCTGCCTCTCCCCATGGATCGAGGCAGGGAACAATACATCCACACAAAACAGTTAATATCAATTAAAATACATCTTGGTTAAAAATACATAAATACATCGAAACACACAGTATCAGTTTAAAAGAACAAATAAAACCAGAACATATTAAAACACTTTTATTTTTTTTATTTTTATTTTTTTATTGATAGTTTTTATACTGTTACATTTATCTTTGTATTTTGATATGACATTATCTTTCTGAAGTCTAAATTTCAATGTAACTTTTTACAGGATAATAAAATATAAATGAAAATAATAATAGTTAGCTTGTTACATAAAGAGATTCCGCATCATATTACACGTATTCTTAGAGTGCTCTAACATCTCATATTTACCTTCTTTTCTGTACATAATTTTAAAATCCTTTACCCTTTATTCCTTTTCCCATACCCATACCTCCCAGACCTTGCAAACTTTTCCCTTCGAACTAATAATTACAGAATGCCTCTAACTTGAATTTAATCTGAATTCTACTAATCTAGTCAGAACCTTAGTGTTAACTTGGACCTGTACATTTCTAAGTTTGTGTTATTTACAAAACATTCCAGAGGTCCAAGTTGACCAGATTTTTCCATTTTATCTCCCAATATTTTTGCATCGGCAGCCATTCTTTCTCTATCTTCTCTGTCGGAGTATCTTTGAGCCTTGCAGTGAGCCAGTCCATTTCCATCATATCTCTCATTCTAATCAACCAATCCTCTGTCGTGGGTATTTCCTTTCTTTTCCATTTTGCCGCGTAGAGAATTCTGGCAGCTGATGTCATATATAATATAACTCTCCAGTATTCCTTCACTATCTTTGGCTCTATTGGGTCCAACATATTCAATAAGTACAGCTGGGGCCTCATTGGAAATCTAATTCCAAAGATTTCATTAATCATTGTGTGAATTGTTTTCCAATATTCTTGTGCTTTTTGGCATGTCCACCATGTATGATATAAGGTACCCTTCGCTTGTTCACATTTCCAACATGTTTGTGGGCATGTCTTATAGATTTTATTCATCTTTACAGGTGTCAAGTACCATCTTGCAAATGTTTTTGTATAATTTTCTTTTAAGCTTTGGGCTGATGTAAATTTTTGAGTGTTTAACCAAGATTTTTCCCATTTTTCTAATTCGATGTTTTGTCCAATGTCTTGTGCCCATCTTATCATTTGATCTTTGATTACTTCGTCTTCCAGTTCTCTTTCAAGTAGCATATTATAGTATTTGGATATATGCTTCTTATTATGACCGAAAATAATCTCGTCTATCTTATTTGTCTCTAATTCAAAGTTTTCTAATTTCATATCCATCTTAAATTTTTCATAAATCTGTTTATATTGGAACCAGTTTAATTTGACACCTTTTTCCGCTAACTGATCTTTGGATTTTATTTGTATAGACCCGTGTTCATCTCTTTCTATAATATCTCTGTATTTAAGCCAAGCTTCTCCCGTCTCTTTAGTTCTTCCAAAAAAAGCCTCTTCTGTTGAGGTCTACAATGGGATATTTTTATAGAATTTTTTCTTTATATTTATCCATGTATTCAGCAGAGCTTTCCTTATACAGTGTAGATCAAATTCTTTATTGTCTTTCCTTTTATTATAACATAGGTACGCGTGCCATCCATACCGCAGCATTGTACCTTCCAAAGCTAACAGTCTTCTATTGCTCAGCGTAATCCAATCTTCGATCCAAGTTAGCACGCACGCCTGGTAGTAGAGCTGTAAGTCTGGTAGCGCGCAACCGCCTCTTTCTTTCCTTTCCTTTAGTAATTTTATTGAGATTCTTGTTTTTTTGCCTTGCCATAAGAATTTCAGTAACTCTTTTTCCCAATTTCTAAAACACTTATTATTATGAATGATGGGGATGTTTTGGAACAAGTACATGAATCTTGGTAAAATGTTCATTTTGATTGCGGCAATTCTGCCGAGAAACGAGAGGTTCATTCTAGACCATTTACTTAGATCTTCTTTTATTTCTTTCCATAGCTTTCCGTAGTTGTTATCATATAGATCCAAGTTCCTCTTTGTTACCCATATCCCCAGATATTTAACCTTTTTCTCTACTTTATAGCTTGTTATTTTTTGTATTTGTATTTCCTCACTATTAGTCGTATTTTTTGTTAGGACTATTGTTTTGTCTTTATTAATTTTGAACCCGGACACATTTGCAAATTCTTGTAGTATCTTCCCCAACTCTTCCAGTTGTTCTATCGGTTCCTCTAGTATTATTACCAGATCGTCCGCATATGCCCTTATCTTGTTTTCGAAACCTTTAACTCTGGCACCTTTTATATTCGTGTTTGCTCTTATGTTGTTTATCAGTATTTCTATCACCATAACAAAGAGGAGAGGGGAGAGGGGGCACCCTTGCCTTGTGCCCTTTCTAATATTTATCTTTTGTGTCATGTCACCATTTACTATTATTCTAGCACTTTGATCATTGTAAATTTGATTGATCCAATTTTGAAAGCTTTCCCCTACTTCCATTTTATGCAATATCGACTTCATGAATGTCCAGTTTACATTATCGAAAGCTTTTTCGGCGTCCAGAAAAAGCATTGCCATTTTTTTACCAATATGAGTGTCATAGTATTCCATTATATCTAAGATAATCCTGATGTTATGTTTTGCCTGTCTGTTACTAAGGAAGCCATTTTGATCCTCCGGTATGATGTTAGAGAGAATGCTTTTTAACCTTTGTGCTAATATGGACATAAACAGTTTATAGTCGCAATTTAACAGGGAGATGGGTCTGTAACTTTTTGGGTCCTCGGGTTCTCTGCCTTCCTTGTATATCAGCGATATATATGCCTCCCTCCAAGATTCCGGGATACCGTCTTCAATAATTTTATTTAATGTTGTTTGTAATGGGATTAATAATTCGTCTTCTAATTTCTTGTAGTAGAGTGCCGAGAAGCCATCCGGTCCGGGGGCTTTCCCTAACTTCATCTTTCTGATTGCATCTGTTACTTCCGCGACTGTAATTTTACTGTTCAATGTTCTCCTCTGTTCTTCTGATAGTTTTAATATATTTTGTTTTTCTAAATATTGGTTAATTTTCCTGATATCTATTTGCCTGGTGTCTTGCCCCTCGTAAAGTTTACTGTAATACTCAGAGAAACTCTTTTTAACTAACTTATGGTCTGTCATGATTTTCCCTCTGTATTTCAGTTCCGTAATTATCTTTCTCTCTTTTCTTCTTTTAAGTTTCTGTGCCAACCACCTCCCGGACTTGTTGGCTGACTCAAATTGAAATTGTTTCACCATTTTCAACTTTGTAGCTATTTCATCTATCATTTGAGATTGTATTTGTTTCTGAATCATTTTAATTTCTTCTGCTAGTTGCCTGTCATGTGGGTTTTCTATTAACTTTTTTTCTCTTGATTCTATTTCTTTCTGTAAAGATTGTAACTTTTTCTCTTTCTCCTTTCTCCTTATGCTCATCTGTTTTATAAAGAAGCCCCTCATGACAGCTTTACTTGCCTCCCATACCGTTTTCATCTTTACGTCCCCTGTAGTGTTTTCTATAAAGTATCTCTTCAAGGTATCTTTTGCTTTCTTTACATCTTCCTTGTCTTTTAATAATATTTCATTGAGTCGCCAATTGTATTTTTTACGTTCGTTTTGCAGTATTATCTGTATTGGGTTATGATCTGAAATCCATTTTGTTAATGTTTCCATCTTTTTGACTTTGATGATGACCTCTTTTGTTGTCCAAAACATGTCTATTCTTGATGAGGTGTGATGTACATCTGAGAAGAAAGTAAAACTTGGATTATTTCCGTATTTCCCCCTCCAAATGTCTATCAAGCCAAGATCTGCCGTCATTTCAAAGAAGATCCTCGGGAGTTTCCCTTGGTTTTTCCTTATTTGCTTCCCTGATGATCTATCCAATTGAGGATCTACCACTCCATTCCAATCTCCCATCATTATAATCTTATCCATTTCTGTTTTTTCAATCTCTGTCTTTAGTTTCCTGAAGAAGGCATCTTTATTTTGTAGGGGCACATATATCCCCACAACTAATATTTTTAAATTCTCCAGTTTTACCTCCACTCCTACATAGCTTCCATTTGAATCCTTAAATATTTCTCTTGCAGGATATTTTCTGTCAATGTACATAACTACTCCATTCTTTTTCTTGTTTCCTGCTGCAATGACGTTTTGTCCTAATTTGGGATTCTTTAGATACTTCGTATCTCTCTCTTTGATGCGTGTTTCTTGTAGACAGATAATCCCTGCTTTTAACTTCTCAAGATAATGAAAAATCTGCCGTCTTTTAGTATTTGAATTTAATCCCTTTACGTTCCATGAGACCATTTTACAATCCATTTTCTGTTTATTTATTGTTTATGTATATTTATGTGTATTATTCTTAAGCTTCTTCTTCTTCTCCCTCTTGGTCCTCCTCTTCCTCTTCCTGAGTTTCTTTCCTGTCTGAGGTTTCTTCTTCAACCACTTCTTGTGCTTCTGTTTCTGTTTCTGCACCTCCTTCTTCTTCCTCATCTGACTCCCTAACCCGTTCTTCTTCTGGTGTTTCTGTCCTGTTCTTTTCCTTTTTTTTTTGTTCTGTCTTTACTTTATTCATTTTGTCTAACTTTTTGTAAAAATCTCTTGCTTTTTCTAGGGTGTTTATTCTATATCTTTTCTGCAAATATAAGAAGGATACTCCTTCTATTCTTTCCCATCTATACTTTATATTATTTTTAACCAATTGTTGTGTCAGGAATTTGTATTCTTGTCTCTTTTTTAACACTTCTGGTGGTACATCTTTGAAAATTGTTACTTCTTTCTCATCAATTTTTAATTTTTTCTCATAGCTCTGTTGTGCAATTTGATCTCTTATCCTGTTCCTTGTAAAGCATACAACCACATCTCTTGGTATCTTTCTCTCTTTAGCGATAACTGAGTTAGCTCTAAACAGTTTATCCACATCCAGATCTAAGCATTCTTCCGGGAGATCAACAAACTTGGCCAAAGCTGGTATTACTTTGTCTTCTAATTTCTCATTTATTTCTTCTGGCAGGCCCCTTAATTTTAGGCACCTTTCTCTATATCTAGACTCATTTATTAACATGTTTTTTTTCAGCTGATCTTGCTCTGTAGATAGAGATTGTGTGCTGCTTTCCATCTTTTTAGATTTTTCTTTAATATCCTCAATATCTTGTTTCATCACATGCATTTCTTCTGTTAGCTTATCCAGTTTTTTCCCAAAGGCATTCAATTCTCTCTTCAGATCTGTCTTGATTTCTGTGCGGATATCTTTCAACTCTTCTCTTATCTCCTGTCTCATCTTCCTCATTTCTTTCCTCATCTCATCCAGTATCAATGCACTGAGATCTGTGGTCTTTGTGGGTCCTTCAAGTGAAGGTCTCCTTTGCGAAGTTATTTGGGCCTGCGCCTGCGCTGCAGCTTTTCTCTGTAATGCCGCCATTTCCCCCTTTTCCTCTTTTTTATTTGTTTTTTTTAATTGTTCTGTTTTACAAACTCAACTCCTGTATAAGATTACTTATTTAACATTTTACTGATACCCATATTATTTAGCATAAATCTATGTATCCTTGATATGTGTTATCTCTTCTTCAGTAAATCATTACCTGTTCAGGAGAGTTTTACAAACTAGAACATATTAAAACACTTTAAAATTCACAGTTTAAAAGTCATCTGGATAGGCCTGCCGGAAGAGATTTGTCTTTAATACTCTTTTAAATTCAGACAGTATATGCAACTGTTGAATCTCTTCCAGCAGGCTATTCCCGAGTCTAGATGTGACTGAAGAAAAAGTCATCTGGGTGACCATTTGGAACAAGGTTTGGACTTACCCAGTGCCTGTTTGATAAAAAGGGGTGGGGAGGAGGTAACGGAGTCCACCATTTTTCATTCAATGGTGGTACAGCTACTTCCCAGGGAGCTCCATATTGCAGTGCATGCTCCCTGTGTGTAGTATGACTGGACAACTGATCAGATGGCAAGTTGGTTCACCACATTCAGGACTCCCCAGAACAGATATGAAGCCATGTCTCCATTGTCCATCTGCTGGCCAGTCCTCCTTTGTCTTTATTCCCCACCCCCTTCTTTTCTTGGTTCAGGAAGTGCAACCAAGTCATATACTGTAGGTTTATATATGATTTCTAGTTTTATTTTGGCTTTGCTTTTCACAGTTGTGTGGTTTGACAGTTTTAACATTGGATGGGATCTATTGGGGGGGAGGTATATCTCCTCCACCTTTAAATATCTCTGTAAGGGATCTTGGGATTCAATATGTTCAGGCCCAGCTCAGGCATCATCACTCCTGCCTCACTCCAAGGTGTCAGGATAAACCCATAGTAGCTTTTGCCCATGTGAATCCCATTTACTCCAATACTGTGAGTACCTAGCAGTCAGACTGGAATGTAAGGCATTCATTGGTCAGCAGGAAGGGTCAGTTGCCTTATACTGAGCCGGGGCTGTAACACCTGGAATCATTAAAAGCTGCAGTTGCCATTTGACTCCAAAGAGTATTTCTCTGTGTTACTTGTTGGTCCCTCTCACTTCTCTCTCTCACAGGTTATCTGGCTAACTGTTGCCATGTTGTAATATTTGTAGTGTACTTACACTGTATACGCACAATCCTAAATATACACTGGACTGACTATGTGACAAATGTTGCTGTCCTTAAGCAAGCAGGGATCACTAGCATTGAGGCCATGATATTGAGAACACAGCTGCTCTGGGCAGGGCACATTTCTAGGATGGAGGACCATCGCCTCCCAAAAGTAGTACTCTGTGGTGAACTCGCCATGGGTCAGCGTAAGAGGGGCGCTCCAAAAAAGCAATACAAGGACTCCCTGAAACAACATCTCAAGCTCAGCCAAATCGATCACCAACAATGGTCCGCCCTGGCCTCACATCAGGAGGCATGGAGACGCACTATCCACAATGCTGCAGCCTTATTTGAGAACTCACACCAAACAAGTCTTGAAGAGAAATGACAATGCAGAAAGAACCACAACCCAGAAACATCACCCAAGGAGACCTTCTGCTGTGCTTTCTGCAACCGGACTTGTTTATCTCAGATTGGCCTTTTTAGTCATCAGTGCGCTTGCAGAAAGCACGGGATGAGTCCTTCCTGAATCTTCGTTTGCAAAGAAAAGCCAGAGAGAAAGAGAGAGAAAGAGAGAGAGAGAGAGAGAGAGAGAGAGAGAGAGAGATGTACAAGTATAGCCCAGGTAGGAATGGATTTTTTTTAATTTTTATTCTTGCTTTGGGATTTTGACCAAGATTATCCAATTTGTACTTTCTGAGACTGACTGCTAGACAAGACACACCTTATTCCAGCAATGTGCATGTTTTTGATGACCAGCCTTGACATCACGAGGCCAGACACAGAAAATGGGTTAAAAGGACCACTTTACTGACCTAATGCCAATTTAATCAAATTTTGGCCTGGGAATGAACCAAATGGGGGAGAGCAACCTGTTGTGGGTCCAGCTGAGGACCAGGAATCACCTCATGACCAGCCCCCCACCAGGCTTACCTTGGATGAAACACCAGACCCTGAGTGCAATCCAACAATCATTGGTTACCACTTGGACAGTCATTACTGGAAGACAAACCTTGGGGGCTCGGGAAAGCAAACTCCCAGGTCAGCCCCAAGGGCAGATTCCTTCTCAAACCTCCCAGGTCCCATGACCTGAGCCACGCCCTTCTCCAAAATGGTGCCAAGGTGAACACCAATCCCTTAATTCCACCACCACCATCTCCGCTACATGCCAGGTGAAGCCTATTTAAGAAACCATCTCAATCAATTGCCCAAGTCCCATCCGATACAGTATGGGATAGGCAAAAAAAACCCTCTGCAACAAGAGGGGAAAAAATCCTGCCTGACCAGTGAGACTCATATAACACTGAGGGTGTGAGGGTGGGTCTGTGAAAAGGCAAAAGCAGAGCAAGGAAAGGGGCCACCAAGCCTTAAATGATCTCTGGCCACTCCCCTCAATCATGCCACCCGTTTTGGCATGAAGCGCCAAATGGCCAACCAACAGGTCTCTAATCAGAGAGGCCATCAAATTGTCCCCTCTCCAGCATGACGCTCCACATCTCACTTTTGGGGGACCACAGTAAGACTTGTGTTGGAAACATAAAATATGCACAAAATCATGCATGTATTTAAAATATATATATGAACAGCTAAAAATGAAACAAATGAAAAATATGCACAAAATATACTTTAGCCCTTGGGGGAAATGCATACAGAAATGCATACATTATTAGGAAAAATATGCACACATTATGAAAAAATGACTGCATAAATTTCCATATGTGGGGGAAATCTTCCTACTAGGATGTCTTCCTACTGGATGGGGCAGGTAGGTAGGTGGGTGTCTGGAGAAATGCAATGGAAACAAGTTTTTTTTCCCTACAGCCCTAAGGCTATAGAGACATGAGACTACCTGTCCAGACAGTTGTGCCACCATGCAATGGCTTCTGTGTTAGAGCATAATGAATTTGTTCCATGCTTCAAGCTGTTCTTTAAAGGAGCTATCCAAAATTATTTGGGCTATTAGATTACTGCTTTAAAGTTCATACTAATACCCAGAGCAGACTAACCAACCCACTGATAATGGAGACACCAGCTGCCACTAATTTCAGACATAACTCAACGAAGCAGCTTTTTATAAGAAGGAGATACTTGCATCAATAAGAGTTATTCAGAAGTAGAATACAATGCCTCAGAGTGTGGTGGAGTCTCCTTCTTTGGAGGTTTTTAAACAGAGGCTGGATGGCCATCTGTCGGGAATGATTTGATGATGTATTCCTGCATGGCAGGGGGTAGGACTGGATGACCCTTGTGGTCTCTTCCAAGTCTATGATTCTATGATTCTATGAATAGCTTCAGGCCATTTCATTTCTCCACTGTCCTCTCTTACCTGAATTGCATGAGGGTCTGTGAGGATTCCAGTAGTGCTTGATTTTTTAACTAGCTCAAGACAGCAGCGAAAGGCCAGGTAATGGTGAGATCTTTTGGCCTGTGTAGTAACTGAGGAGACTTCAAGCCAGAATGTACAATTAAATGTTTTTTTAAAAAAAATTGCAAATTAATCTTAAGAGCATTCATGCTAACACTCAGGCTTCAAGCAATCACACAAGGTTATCAAAAAAAATAGGAAGTACTTGGATAGAGGAACAGAATAAGGGGATTGTAGATCAGAGGAGCAGGGATTCATACAGCAGATAATACTTAAGAGTTGCATTCTGAGGATCACATAGCAGAGCAGCAGAGTGGATGGATGCAGGGAAGCTGTATGCACTTTGGGGGTGTTTAGGGTGATATTTACATTTGATAATTCCCCTTAAGGGATGAAATTTAGAGTGGAATACAATGTCTCTGAGTTTTTTAGGACTGGGGAAAGGATTCTCTGGGTGTGTTAATGATCATTAATGGGTTAGTCACTTGGAACTGAATGAGCACCTTCCATTATGATGAAGGGAAAGGAAGAAAAACCCAATCACTGAGTGCTCAGATATCAGGATTATTGGATGACTCATTTCCTGGTTTTCTTCAGGAAGAGCTCTGACCTGGGTATGACCGGTTCAAGAAATTTCAAAACACCCCTCCCTAGGTTGTACATGACTCAGGTCTTGGCATCTGGGGAGTCCCTGGTTTACTTGACAACCATGTAGCAGGCCATAGCCAGCCAAATTATTAAATATTGTGAATTTTGTATTATTGAAAGGTGGAGGTTGTCAGGACAGGGAGCACCACGCAGAACAAATGAATTACAATTATGATCAGTGCTTGAAATAGGACTGATTCAAACCAGCCCCCAAAACACCAGAAAGTGAAGAATTGTTCTTTTAATGTGCACTCCAGACTCCTCAAACTCATGGAATGTCTATAGGACTTAATGGAATATCTGATAAGTACTTCAAGAAGTGTTGTTCACACAAAACTGGAATGACAATTAGATTGAATAGCAGTATTAGCTGTTTCAGTAGCATTTCTGTACTGGATATTCAAATTGGCCAAATTCAAATGTTCTCCATGTACATTTAAATAACTGTTTCCTTGTCTTGCACCTCTTTGCTGTTTCAGGGTTTACCCCAGCATCTGCCCAGTTCTCATGGGGTTTTGGTGCTACAATCGATATAAATATGACAAGCTAACATATGAAGCTGATCATTCTGTGATTGTTATGCAAGCCAGTTTAAGTGCACAAGAATTGTGGTTGTGACACAGACATAGAAGAAATGGATCCCAGTCGTATTTTGTGAGGAGAAATTGAAAGGAAATGTTGGCATTAGAACATTATAATCACTGATGCAAATCCACAAGCTAACCACATTAGCCTACTTAATAGACTTCATTTCTTTTCTGTGTGCATGGCTCCTTCCTTTTGTTCTCCCTTGTTCTGTCTCTCCCCCCACCCTGGTTTTGACTGTTCTCATAAACTATTCCATTAATGCAATCAACATTACATTATATATAATAATCTTGGAAGGGACAATTATAACAGTGGAAATGAAAAGCCAACAACAAAAAAGATGTGGCTTACCAAAGAGAAGATGTGAAGAGAGCAATTTTGGTGATCTATTCAACAGTATCAAAGTGGTGTTTTTTTCCTCCTGAAAGCATTTCTCTCTCTCTCCCATAAATGCTTTTAAGACTTACTTTGGGAAAATCTGTCATTTTCAAAGTACCCTGAAGAGCATGTAATCCCTATATAGTTTGGGGAGGAAAAAATTGCACTTTTCTGAAGTAATGGCAATTTCCTGGATAACTAGTTTATACAATAAGGAAATGCCAAAGATGCACTTTGAAAAGGGTAATGCACCAACGTTGGTCCTACTACACCATACTTAGGAGGTAGCATATTACCTACAAAACTAGAAAGGTACAAATTAAGGTGCATTAAATAATAAATCAATATAGCAGGGGGAGAGAGAAGCAGGACCATTCAGGGGGGAGAATCTGACGGAATCAGCAGGAAAGCCTTGCTTTTCACCACTGACCTTCCAAAAGTTATGTCACTGCTTCCATCTAATGACTTGCATGCCAAACAGGTGGTCAGTGCCTGGGTGCCCAGACAAGAGAAGATCTTGTTGGTGGCTGATTCAACTGCTTTGGCTGGTGGCATTCACTAAGGGTGGCTGGGGGCTGGGGATTTCCATCCCAGTAGAGCAATGAATTCATTTGAGATTTTAGTTTAAACTGTAAATTGAGATGTTAACTATCACCTTGGATAGCCCCTTTAAATTTTTTACTATGATCTAGAACAGCTTCATCCCCCCCACACCTTGACATGTAAGCCACTAGCCACCATGGGATTCACCATGGCCCTTTTCACACTACATTTTATAACGTTATGATTCCATTATTCCATTGTAAGGAATCCTGGAGCCCTTTCACGCTACACAATTATTGCATTATGATTCTGCTTTAACAGCTGCATGCAACAAAATCAGAGGGTTTGTAACATGGTGAGATACTAGAGCTCCCTGGCTGAGAATTCTATCATTCATCCCTAAACTGCAAATCCCAGGATTCTACAGGTTGTTGCTGTGACAAAGTGCCATCATAACACTATATCTGTATAGTGTGAAAAGACTCTTGGGATTTGCAGTTTAAGGGATAGTGTTTAGAATTCTCATCCAGAGATTCCTCATGCCTCACAAGCTACAAACTCTAGAATGTCATAGGATGCAGCCATGGCAGTTAAAGTAGAACCATAGAGCTATAATTCTCTGTATAAGAGTCCCATGTATCACATAGGATTGCCTTGCCCCAGAAAGAAGTCTGAAATTGGAGAGTACTCTTTGATCCCATTTAATCACTTGTAAACCCAGGTGAGAATAGACTAGAAGAATATTTGATTTTTTTTTTTATGGCTGAAAAACATGTTTCTTGAGTACTGAGAACCCCAGATGAGATGACGCCTGGACTGATGAGAATCTTTGTAGTTCAGGATTTATTCTATGCAAAATTTGCTCATCATTTACTGCACAAGAAACTGAATTTTCTGTGCAGAAAATAATGCTGCTTTGTGCACTGAAATGGTGTCATTGGAGACTTATTCTACAATCTGTAAATACAAGGTCTAAATCTTTTATGCACGGAACAGCATTTCCTGCACAGAAATGTATTCTTTTCAGAAAATGCCTTTTTTAGGCACAAGAGAATGACATGTGAATTTTTCATAAAATAAGTCCTGAACTGTGACTTCAAAATTACACATTTTTCAAAACGTTCTCAGATCAAGAATAAAATTGCTAAAAATATTTAATCCTTTATTTGATAAGAAAATTAGTGAAGAATTGCATCCCTACAGTTGAGTAGCGCAAAACACCTCCGGTCACCCAATGCCAATGTGCCATTTGCCCAATGGGCCAGAAATCTGAATGAGGTCAAGATGCTATACTTTCTCCAGAACTCTTGTCTCAGTTATTTTTTTCCCTTTTCTGAAGTGAAGCACAAAAACACATAATGTGCCCCAAACACAAAAAGATAGGTTGTTTGATCACAAAGACACAGACAAAACACCCATTGCTACTATATTTAATTCTTGTAACAATTATGGCTTTTTGTGATAATGTACATTGAACATTAATGTGTAATCACTACAGACGGAAATGCACAAATGTTCTCTAAAATGCACCTCACCCCCCCCACTTTTCTTGTCTTGTGGTTACAAATCCATTTACATCTGTCATTCCACAGATACCTACTTTTCCCATTTTGAAGTCCTTTCTGTGGATGTTCCATGAAGATTATTATAATTTTAAAAACAGTAAATTATCCACATTTTTCAAGTGGATGTATTAATGTATGTGTTAATGGAAGATTGCCCACATTGTCAAAAGCATGCTTCTTTCACATTTTAGAATGGTACAATGGGAAGCCTTTCTGGTGCATTTTCCAAATGTGTGTCTGCTGCTGAACACTTTTGCTTTAATGAGACATATTGCAAACCTGGGAATATATAGATTTCTGACTCAAAATGCATACATATCAATGTCCTTTCCAAGAAGGGCAGATAAGGTAAATCCATTAAAAAGAAAAAGAAAAAAATCACAGAACAAATTCCTCATGCATCTCTTATCAGCTGTGTCGCTACCAGGATAATATGTGGTTCATAATCATAATAATTTACAATATCTGAGACCATTAGACATGTCACACAGTTATAGCTCATGATTCCACTTTAACTGCCATAGCTACATCCTATTGAATCCTGGGATTTGTAGTCAAGGGAGGGGTATTCAGAATTCTCTGAGAGGCAGAGCGAATAGCAATACTGAACTATTTGAGGAACATCTGTCACTGCACAGGAGAAAGCAGGAAGTTGCATCATGGTCTATGGAGTTTGAATCTCTTTGTTCTCCTCCATGAGGCCAGTTCAACTTCCTGCTTTCGCCCAGTGAAGACATAGGATTCTCTCTTCCACGTTGCTATTCTATTAATCTTCTCCTATCATTCACTACTACTTTCTTTCCTTCTTAACTCCTTTCTAGCTTTAAAAAAACCCCTCCTTTCCTCAGACTTTGGCTTCATCTTCACCTCTCTCTCTCTCCTCTCCACTTTCTATAACTCATGCCTCATAGTGAACAGAGACGGAGCAAAAAGGAAGAAGGCCAACGGCAAGACACAGGCCAGAGGCAAAGGAAAGGAGACCTCCTAGAATGCCCACAGCAGCTGGCAGGACAAGCTAAGGGCTTCCGATCTGAACAGTGCAGTTTGCTCTGCAGCAAGCTGCTCTGCACTCCAAAGAAAGCCCCCAACAAGACTGCCCATGGCCGCCCAGAGTGTGAGCCTTGGGCAGCAGACCAAGGGGACTGGGAGATCTCTCTAGTGGCTTCCAAGCCTCCCCCCCCCCGCTCCAGCAGCGACAGAGCCAATGCCACTCCAAACACCGCCCAGCCCTTGATCAGAGCAACCCCTGACACTGCCGCAGGATGAGGTACTGGGGATGAGCTGGGAGGAGGGGTGCTGTCCCATCTTTTGTGCCCTCTGACCTATCGGGGCACTTTCCCCCCTCCCCCCTTGAGCCTTTGCATCTGTGATTTCTCGCGTTCTCTTCTCTCCCCATTCCTCCGCTACTACTGCGGCAATGGGTGTTGCCATTACAGGGAGCAGTTTGCAGCCTCCACAGTCAAGCCAGCCTCACAATGACCTCGGAGGGGGATATCAGTCATCCCAGCCCTCCCAATTTGGCAGGGAAAATGCTATTAAGGTTGCCTTGCAGCTCCTTTTCATGGTGCTTTGGCTGGGGGAAAGGAGCACGTAATTCATACTGCAAGCCCTCCCAGGAGGCCCCAGCAGCAACCAGGGCACCCAAACAGGAGTGGGGATATCCTATGGGCCTACCCCACCAGGTCATGCTCCCCAAAGCCATCCCAAAGCACAACACAACCAACAGGCCTTCCTGGATGTTGGCATGGATACGCATTCACAATTGGCCAGCCAAGTGGCCCAAACGGGACCTCTGGTGCCACCACAAAAACCTAGAGGGCAACCAGTAGACCAAGCCACCCAAGCAGGCCCCTCCGGCCTTCATGCAGAGGCACCCTCAATCCCAAGTGGACCACTCGCCCCCCCAGGGGCCACATCAAAAAAAGCGGAAAGCCACTCCCCCCTACACTCCTCAGAAGAATTTGGGGAAGAGTCAGGTAGGGATGACCAACTCTTACGCATTCTCAACAATGCCCAAAATGCGGAGGTGGACAATTCAGCTACCCAGGACGAAAAAGAGGAAGGGGAGTGCTCAGACACTGAGCCTCCGGAGCTGGATTTTTCAGATAGGTTGTTCCAAGAGGCGCTTTTGTGAACCTCCTAGTTAAGTGGCATCTACCTTAGAATTGTCCCTTTCTGAGGATCAACAAGGTACCTCTAACAAACCTACCCAGAAAAGAAGCGGGAAGGTAGCAGCAGTTCGTCGCCCACCATCAGTTCAAAAGAAGGACCTACCTTTCCCAGATTCCTTCTCCGAACTCAGGACAAAGGAATGGGACAAGCCATATCTGGGAAAGAGGCAACCTAGCACAAAAAATTAACTCCCCTGGGAAATAAATTTTAGACACCTTAAAAGTCCCAGTGGCCAACAAACTGGTGGCATCCTTAGTCTCAAATTTTCTGGCACTCAAGGAAGAGTAAGCACTCCTTAAGGACCCAGATGAAAAGCAGGTGGACAGAGCCCTAAGGAAAGTACATGAAGCATTGGCCCTGGGACCCAGGGCTTCGGCAGCTACCTCTCTATTCACATGAGCAGCCATTCTTTGGTTGGAAGAAATACTAAGTGTTGAACAGCTGGATACCAGGAACCTCCATAGAATCCTATCCCATTTGCTCAGTACACTGCATTTCATAGTGGACGCCTCCCTAGATTCATTTTCCTTTGCAATTAGGTCAATTGGAGCCACAGTGTGAGCAAGAATCTCCATTTCGCTGAAGCACTGGGAGGTGGACATGCAATCTAGGTCTGCCCTATGCTCCACCCCCTTAAAAGGATCCAAACTCTTTGGTGAGGAAGCCCTGAAGGATATACTAGTGGAGACTAAAGACAAGAAGAGGCAATGCCCTCAACGGCAACCTGAAGTGATAAAAAAGGAAACAAGCATCCTTTTCAGTTGTCGTATTTCTTTCATTCCTGAGAGGCTATGGCAGACAACATTCTGCCCTGCTTGGGCTGGAACCAACTACACAATCCAAAACCCAATGACCATGTAGGGCTCCAATACCCACAGAGGAGGCACCCAAACAAGTAGAGAGTCCTCCAGACAACAGTTCTGACTCCTCAGCAATCCCG